>BSBN01001421.1:4800000-6242500 GCA_027924645.1 Cunninghamia lanceolata | reverse complement strand
ATTTTTTTGCAGACGTCTTCATTTGAAGAAATTTCTTCGAACAAAGGTCCTTTGTCAAAGATTTTGCAAAAATCACCTTCGAGAAAAGGTGATCTTTATTTGAAGGTCTTAGGCTATCGATTGAAAATGAATAAAATAAGAACTTCGAGAAAAGGTAACCTTTTCTTGATGGTCTTATTTTATTGATTTAAAAAAAGGGTTTATGACAGTGAAAATGAGATGCTTTCACTATCATTTTCACCAAAATAGGAACAAAATGTAAGTTTGTGATTAGTCATCGGCTCCACAGCTTCAATGGGCTCCACACAACATTTAGCACCTGAATATTCACACGTGCCTTCGAACAAAGATGTGCACCTGAGCCAGGGAACTCCATCCACTTCATCTCGCTGACATCATCTAGGTACTCTCTTGAATTTTTAATGATGAAAGATGATAAGTTTACATTCAAACACATTTTCATGGTGAAAGAAGTTCAATTTCAAAGAAATTTTTATAGTAGTGAAAGTTAAATTCAATTTGAACCCCTTGAATGTGGAGATTCAAACCCTAAAACATTAAATTCAAACCCTAAAATGTTAAATTGAAACCCTGAAACATCAAATTCAAACCTTTGAATGTGAAATCAAACCCTAAAATGTCAAATTGAAACTGTAAAATGTGCAATTAAAACATAAATTTTAGGGTTTTACTATTAGGGTTTGAAATTTTAGGGTTTTACAATTATGGTCTAAAATTTATGTGTAATTGAAACATAAATTTTAGGGTTTTACTATTAGGGTTTGAAATTTTAGGGTTTTTCAATCAGGGTATACAATTAGGGTATATCAATATATTTTTAGTTGTTTGTCACATTCAAATAGTGAGGAGAATCAGGCTATACTTATGATTATCATCATGCATATAGACAACCAAATGAACTTATAGCTTTCACTACAAATTAGAGGAGCCTCCACACATGGTATTAAAACAACTCTTGAAACATTATCTTATAACTTTACCTCCAATTATGGAAATGGATAAGTCTAATATTTCACCATGCAAGGATATGTAATTTTATTCCTATCATCACATACATGGACATACTATAGATAGATGCATTGTATTTAAGCATACAATTCAAGATATTGTAGATAAAGGGACATAAAGACTAGGCTAATCATATTACTAAATGGTTTCTTAGTTTACTTTGAAATTGTTTCCCATTTTAATTTATATCCTTAAGTATATTTTCTACTATGATTTACCTATGATTCATGCACCCATGACATTCACCATATTTAAACCACATGCCCATGCTCTCCATACTTTATCTTATGACTATTGATCCTACATTTTAGTATACCATACTTTTAGACATATTGAATTTTCATTGGGTGCATAATGCCTTTTGGAACATACTTAATGTAATTTCCTATTCATATATTTATATGTGGGGTATAATTATTTCCCATATTCCAGCTCTACCTACATTACCTAATCATGCTCTTAGAGCCACCCTTTAAAAGTAGAGCCATCAAGCCTTCACCCCTATCACCCATTTTATATCTAGATTCATGTGTATATTAGTGTTTTATTAAATTACATCATCATGTTATATGCATATTGTGTAATGAAACTTGTAGTTTCTTCTAGGGGGTTGAGTTATTGTGTTGATATTATATTATGTCATCAAAATTTTTCCTTCAAGTTTAAACACCATCATGCTTCTTAGCATGACATTTTTTTTAGAAACAAGTTTAGGAACACATGAAAGACCCCACAAAATATTAGTGGTAGGAAATAAGGTCACTCAAGTAGGATAGGGTCACATATAGCACATTTAAAATTAGGACTAGAGAGTGTGGTGCACAATAGTTTATAGGGACAAATTTTTGACCTATTAATTCTTTTATTATGTCTCACTATCATGTGTAATAATCATTTAATATTATAACCATTTTGTTTCATGTATCACATATACACTAGTACGTCAAAGAGGAAATAAACCTCACATGTGAAATAGCTAGGCACTCATATCTTATATTAAAATTTTATGAGACTAATCTCTTAAATTGATTTTTGATATATGAAATCTTATTTGTGATGTTTGTTGTTTGATTATAGATCTAAATCATATCATATTTGATATATGCACATCTTATGGTTTGATCTCATACAAATTTATTTATCCACATTTTTAGCAAGCATGTTGTTGTTGATAGTTACTTTAAATTGTGCAATTATGTCTTAAACATGAACTAAATTGATGCAATGATGTCATCAAATATAAGTCCTCGAATAGCTTGGTAAATTTCTATTACCTTTTTAATGAAATATGTCCATACATGGACTCTTTCATAATCATTTTATGACCAATAGGATTTAGGTACATAGACTCAAATGTCATATTAAATTGTTTTCTAACTTGTCAACCTGTCACTTCATGATGATCATGGGCTAAATGACTATTTATCTAAACTTGAGTGTTGCTACATTTTAGTGTTTCCCCTACATGTGACACACAACATTAATTGTTATAATTATTTATTTATTGAGAATAAAATACATCTTACCATAGTCGTGTCTTTTAGGGTACACATGGTAGTGTTTGATTTGTTTTTTATCATATTGGTCCATAGAAGCATCTACTGATATAATCCCAAACCAATAAAAATGTGCCACAATTAGTTTGAACTCACCTCAAATGACATACATATGTTGATAATATCATTGTGAATTATAGGATATGTAAAGTAGATTGGCTACCCCAATCACTTGTAGGAAAAATTTCCCACAAAACTAGTGAATGAACACCTCCATAATGTTTATTTAAGGAATCACATAAGTCATGGGATATTGGTAATAGTGGGTCAACACCAAAATAGAAAATAAAGTACAAGTCCAAACAAATATTTTGGTCATATTTAATTTGAAAACAAAGGCTCATTTGGATTACAAAATAGGGCAACACACCAAGTATAAATAGCAAAGAATTAAATAAAATTCCAAGAGATGATGGAACAAATAAATGATAGAGAAATCTAGAGAAAAACAAATATCATGCACAATAAACTAATATATATCTAATATATCAAAATTAATGTACAAGAGCATATATAAATACAAAGATGTGGTGTAACCACCTTCCAACCACCCAAGTCACCACCCATTAATTGGGTGTGGTCCAGGGATAACTTTAAGGAACCCCCCCCCTAAAAAACCTATAAAATCCTCATGAATCCTAGCTAAATGCCATAATTTTCTTGGCGAATCTTTCCTTATTTTTTATAAAATATTAATTTTCTTAGCAAATCTATGCACATTATTAGATTTTTTATAAAATCCTAGTGAATCGTAGTGAATGATAGTAAAAAAAATAATAATTATAATGGCGAATCCTTCCTTTAAAATTTTACATAGTGGGTCAGCACAGTCCCCCCCATATATTCTTTTACTTTTTATAATTCTAAAGCAGGGGCTCAAGGGTGGTAGCTACTGACGGGGTTAAGGGGCGGCACCCCTTGCGAGGATCGAGGGGGCGTTATTGAGAACGCATTAGAAAACATAAAATTAAATATTTTTAAAAATCACACTTTAAAAACAAAAATAAATGAAAGACTTAATCCGCATCTTTTATTCACTACTTTAATCAAATTGTTGTAATTGATTTTTGTGTCCTTTAAGCATGTGCCTTTTTAAAGGTATGTTGAGCCCAGAATTGCTTTTGTGCTATGGGATTAGAAGCTAATCCTACATCCCAAAAGCAATTATAGGCTCCTTTAAACATGTGCCTTTTTAAAGGCATGCTGAGCCCATAATTACATTTGGGTTGTGGGATTACCCTTTTTAAAGGCATGTTGAGCCCATAATTATTTTTGGGCCTTGGGATCAGATCCTAATCCCATGGCCCAAAAGCAATTCTGGGCTTAGCATGACTTTAAAAAGGCACATGCTTAAAGGATTTGCGAAATTTAATTACAACTATTAGATTAAAATTATTCCTCATACATGGTAAACCATTTAATGCTATTGGTGAATATGTAGGTGAATTAAAACATGCCTCCAAAATTATAGTCAAATCACCATTAGAACCACATAGTCTACTATGGCAAAAATAATAATTATCAATGTATCATAAATAAATTGGTGGCAAATTGAAATGCATTTGACTAAAAATTTGAAAAATTTGGGCAAATTGGCACCTCGTCAGTCGCAATGTATTCACCAATTCACAATTGGCATATATAAACTACTCACCAATTGGCAAATATTTATCACTTAAAAAATCTCTGGTGTGGTCAACTACCACAAATATGAGAAATAAAATTAGGACATAAATCATAAACCAAAGCATATGAGAATATATCCTAAAAACCCCCTATAATCTAAAGTCAGGATAGACTTAGGATTAGCAATGAGATATGCAAACATTCCAAGAATCACTTATAATCTTAAGCCTCCAATGAGTTTCTAGTCTTTGCAGCTACTATGATGTAGATAGTTTGCTTAAAAATTTAAAGAAAATACATCCAAATGACATTACTCAAATGGATGATTTGTAGAGCTTTATTGAGGCCAAAACTATAGAGTACATAGAAACATTAAATTCATTAGCATATAATAAATTTAGGTTGAATTTTTTGAAAATTCACATGAAAGATCCCAAGGTCTATACCAACAATTTAAAATGACTTAGTGAATCAACATTATTTTATTGTTTAAAGAGATGCACAAGAAACTATGAAAATTATCACAAGTTTATAATTATGTACAAACTTTATTTAAGAAAGAGTGCAATCTAGTTAAATTATCTATTGTGAAGAACAATTTGTGCTATGTACAAGGACTCAATTGTTTAAATATTCTTTCTTGTGCAATCATGCCAATATTTTACTCCTTAATTTGATTTGAATTTATGATTGCTACTTCTTAGATATTGAAAGCATTGAGAGCTATTTCCTAGTTTGGATTTCTATGGATAGAGGGCTTAGATTGGGGCTTGTTCTGAGAATTAGAATCTCTTACATCTTTGTCTTGACTTTAGCCTTTGCTAGATAATTTCCAAAAAGTATTTTGAAGAGTACTATCATAATTTACTAGACCATAGGTAAAGTGCATACTCATGTACATGTTTGGCCTTACCCTAACATGATATTAACATATGTGTAGCATGTGACCCATGCAAATTTAAATTAGAACTTAATTTAGTTTTGTGTAGCACCAACATGGATGGCCTTTGGGGTACACACAGACTAAGAGATTGAGAGATTGAGAGTGGATTTAGCCGACCCTTCGACCATAGGGGTTTATAGAACTAATTGTGACACTGTTTTAGAAAGTTTGATTCAAATTAGACATTCTTTAGGGGATGTACATGCATACTCTGGTGAGACTTTAGCATCCATTCTAGCCCATATGTAGGAACAAGTTTCTGGGGATGTTCCATTGACTAAGGTACAATTAAGAGTGCTAAAATAAACTATAAAAACAAAATGTTTTCCACAGTATGCCCCCAAAACTACTGTGAGGGTGTATCAAGTGACTAGGTGCGTATGCCCTAGCATGACACCACTGGTTTATGCTTGATTTCTTGTTGCACATGGTTGTTATCAAAATCACAAAAAAATTCAATTATATTTTGCACAACAGTTATATGCTAATGTTCATCTAGGCTTCAAGGTCAGTTATTTGGATTTACCTCCTTATTTGGGGTAGGGGCGTGGTAGGGTACATGCGACAAGGATGCATACCATCTTGCAAATTGAGAGAATCCTACTTTGAGGACCTTGGTTGGTGAGAGGATGCTTTCTATCTCTCCATTCCTAAGCCTTATTGCTGATTAGGTTGTCATTGCTTCCCATTGGGAAGCAATTGATAGTATTTCTAAAATTGTAGTGCAGACTTAGAGCATATCTATAGATCAGGTGGGGTGATACTTGTTGAGGGATCCACATAGGTCACTTTCTCATTTAGATCATCCATATGTTGCTACAGGAATCCCATCTCTGTATGATATAGCTTGCATTACAGGTACTAATGGTCACATCCATACAGTTGTAGGTTATTTATTTGAAGACTTGATGAGAGCATACCTAGTGATTTCATCACAGCGCAAGATCCCTCTGGCAGATGTTATTTCATTTATGGGTCACATCCATGGAGGTTTAGAGAGTCATGTAGCTCACTCCCAACATTCTTATGCATATCATATGGTTAGATCATCTAGTCAGGCACATGAGCCAAATGATATTGATCATTCTGCCACTACACATGCACAACCACCTACATCAGATCAGTCTTCCACTATACAAGCACAACCACCCACTGATCATTCTATTAGTACACATGCCCATACATCTATTGATTCACTTGAATACATTGTGGGAGGTTAAGGTTTTAGGGAGATGCTACAGTCTTTAGGGTCGATGCCATCTCGTTTACACAATTGACTACACTCATCATTGCTATAGCTATTGGAGGATGGCACTATATAGGATTTAGAGGATACTATCATCACAAGAGATGCACCTAACATTCAAGATCCTTGTGGGACACATGTATGTACATGTAATTTTTAAGATTTTAAAAGTTAAATTTATACTATAAAATTTAAAATGTATCTATGCTTACCTAGTCCTAACACATTTATAAATTATATTTGAAATTAATTTTATTTTTTGCATGCACATGTCTGTAGATGGAGGTAGTACATGTTATCCTAGTTTGAGGGTAGAGCATGTATGCACCCATGATTCATTTGACCATGTTAGTGGATAGGCGAGTTAATTTTCATGTTTATACATGTATGTATAGGTATACATAAGAAATTCAGAGAGAGAGAGAGAGAGAGAGAGAGAGAGAGAGAGAGAGAGAGAGAGAGAGAGAGAGAGAGAGAGAGAGAGAGAGAGAGAGAGAGAGAGAGAGAATTTAATTAAACTTTTACATATGTAGGGATCAACTCATTTATTAGATTAGGATTAGCATTTAGAGGGCCGCTCTCAAACTAGAAGCCGAATTGATGACCAGACCACCTACTTTATGTGTTTTAGAGATGGACTTTTATACATTTCAGATATCATGGACATTTGTGATTATGTTTATGTTTCAGAGATTTCAAGGACATTTTTGTTTATGTTTATGTTTTAGAGATAGACAGTTATGTTTGAGATATCACACATGGACATTTATGCTTATATTTATGTTTATGTTTCAGAGATAGACATTTATGTTACAGATATGATGGACATTTGTGAACTTATGTTTACGTTGATATTTGACATGTCATATATTTGTGTTTGCCTTTTTGTTTATAAATTTCACATGGACATACATTTATGATTGAAAGATTTATGTTTGGTCCAAAATATAATAAATTCATTTATTTCAAATATTAATTTGAAAAATAATTCACATATAGGAGTCCAGTCTAGAGAAATCAGTCCAACAAGTTATAAACTGGAATGAAATTATCTCTAGTTGAAAAGAGGTCCAATAAGTCAATATTGTTAGAAATTTTGATCATTTGTGGATCACTAATTATTTTTTCTTTAACTAATGTTTTCATTTAAATTATTGAACTACATAGATAAGATGAACAAGTGTATCTAGATTGACTATATTACTGTGCACATTTCAATTCACTAGGGGGAATACACACTAAGTTATATTTGGATGTTTTGAATATAATATTAACCTTTTTGAGCTAATGAATAAATAATTGGAAAGTCTATGAAGGGAATTGATCACAAGCACTAAATAGATTTAAAATATTTATTTATTGAAAGTTAAGTTACTCTAGTAATCTCTATGGTTCTTTTTGGATTTAGATGAGTCAAATGTTGGGAGGTTAAATAATTGAGTTAAATCTTTAAGGAATTTTTATTGAGATTAGATATGTCAAGCCTAACCATGTTTAATCAATTTATTTAATCTATTAAACATTTATTATATCCAAACTAGGTTAGATATTTATAGACTTTCATACAAGTAAATAATTACTAATATATTTTTGGTATATCTCTATGATTTAACCAGGTTTAATATTTGTTTTCTTAATATGTTCTTGACATGTCCTTAGGAATACTTTTCATAATTTATATTTGGACATTGTAGGGCCTTTATAGAAAAATAGAGAAATACCCACCCTTTAAATTTACAAAAGAAAATGAAAATTAACTTTGTTGAGGTAATGAATATAAATAATTGGAAAGTCTATCAAGTCAATTGATCATGGGCACTAAATCTTAAAAATATTTATTTGTTGAAAGATAAGTTATTAGTTAGTAATTTCTATGGTTCTTTTTGGATTTACATGAGTCAAATATTGGGGCATGTAAAATAATTGAGTTAAAAATCTTTAGGGAAATTTTATTGATTATATTTGTCAAGCCTAACCATGTTTAATCAATTTATTTAATCTATTAAGCATTTATTAGATCAATACCTACCCTTTAAATTTACAAAAGAAAAATAAAACTAGAGAAATACCTACCCTTTACATTTACAAAAGAGATTTAGAAAATTATAGAAATGGGTCTACCCTAAATATCAAAAGAAAATTAGAGAAATACCCACCCTAAATATCAAAAGAAAAATAGACAAATACCTACTCTAAATTTCTATAATTGATAAAGAATAGTTGGTTCTATCTACTGAAACTTTTGAGATTTGATTTTAATTTATCATATTATTCAATAACCTTATCTTTTCTTGTTATCCTTAGACTTCTATATATTCTTCTTTTCTTTTTAGACAAAACCTTAGTCTCTTGGAAGATAGAGAACACTCCATCTTTCTTTTGTTAGAAATTTAACCAAATTCTACTACTCTAGTCACCTATAAAAATTAGCACATACCTCTATACCCTAATTGATAGTATTCTAATGAAACTTATTACATCACTAAAAACTAAATGGAAAGGAAATTTACCTCTATGACTTTCCATGTAGGAATCTTTCCACACATTGCTTGTCCATAGTACATCCTATGTAGACCTTGTGCCTTGGTGAGATTTTAGGAAGCCCATGTACCATGTTAAACTTCTCCATAACCTTAAGACTCTGGAATAGTTGACATGTCTGTAGGCTCATGCCATAACATGTCCATGTTATTATATTCTACAATAGCACATGTGCATATGCTTATATTCATACTTCGAAGTGAACTCTTGAAATTTATATAGTTTATTTTTAACTTTCTCGATAGTAGTAATCGCATAGCTATTATTGATATATTTAATTAGGAATTTGTCATTGTAAAATTCTCTTATATTCCTTTTTCTATTACTCATTCTCTTTTTGCTGATGATACTTTGCTCTTTCGCCATTCTTCCTTATCTGAGGCTAAGAATATAAAGTCTATTCTAGACTCCTACAGTGTAGTTTCGTGACAACAGGTTAATCCTCTCAAATCCTACATATTTTTCTTTCACATTGATTCTAATACTCAACCAAAAGTCTATCAGTTCTTGGGCTTCAAACTAGGAGAACTTCCCTCCCAACATCTTGGGATTCCTCTATTTTCTGGAGCCATCAAAAAAGTATTTTGGTATAAGGTGTTAGATTCAATTAGGAACAAAATTTCCACATGGAAAAATAGATGGCTAACTTTCTCAGGTAAGCTGACTATGATTAAAGTTGTCTTATCAACCATTCATGTTTACATGATGTCAGTGTTGAACATGCCAAAGGGCATTATTGCGGATTTCTAAAAAATTGTAAGAAAATTCCTGTGCAAAGGAAATTTGGATTCTACAGAAAAGAATTTTGTTTCTTTAATTTCTTTAGACAAAGTTTGCAAGCCTAAGCTAAGTGGTGGAACTGGAATTCAAAATTTAGAGGCTCAAAATTTAGCTCTAGGGGCAAAATTGGCTTGGAAAATGTTTGAAAAACCAAATAAAAAATGGTGTAGAATAATGCAGACCAAGTACCTTGACTCTCAGGAGCCTGAAAGAATCTTCATGGTGGCTAATCTTCATATTGGCTCAAAAATTTGGAACTTCATTATGAAATGTAGAGAAGTCATTCTCCCTTTTCTCTCCTGGGCTATTCAAAATGGAGAGAAAGCTCTCTTTTGGTAAGACTCTTGGAATGGATACACAAAATTGGATTCTTTTCCAGAGTTACAACAAGCAAAGGATTATCTCTACCAAAATTGTAGTACTCATGTGAAAGATTACCTAGTTTTCCATGATGATCAAATGGGTATCTTAAAAAAATCTATCTCTTGGAAAGATTTTTCAAATCTAAATTTCCCACAAAATCAGAAAGCCCTTCTTTCAAATTTACTAAGGAATAGAAAGATCTTCCTCTCTTCTAAATCATATAAGTTGTTCTAGTGCCCATCCAAACCAAGCTCTTACTCAGTAAAGATACTTCTTCTATTAAAGGTGCAAATTCACCTTCTAATTTATGTTGGGGCAAGGCATGTCTGCCGAAAGCTAGATCTTTTTCTTGGTTGGCCTTGAAAAATAAGATTCTTACTAGTGATCATTTGGTAAAAGGATAATCCTTTCAAATGTCTCATGTGTAGTCTAGAATTTGAATCTATTAATCATCTTTTTCTCCTCTGTCCTTTTGCTTTGGACTGTTGGAATTGGTTCTTTAAGAATGTAAATTGGTTGGCTCCATTTCCTGACACTCTCTTCAAGTTGTTCCAAGGATGGCCCACTCTCTTCAGAGAATCCTTGTTCTCCTTCATTTTGGATGTTGCTCCTTCTATTATCACTTGGAATATTTGGCTTGAAAGAAACAAAAGGATTTTTAGAAAATAAATTTCATCTTGGGAAAAAGTGATTTCTAAAATGGAAATCTCTATTTCAAAACTGGTCATGTCTCAGGTGTATGGAAACTCGGGAGCTGACTTTATAGTTTGGGATGATGCTATGCTAAAAAATTGGAAGTATCTTCATGTTATAAAATTGGTTACCTTAGTCCTAAATCCTCTGCTTCCTCTGTTGACAGGGAAAATGTTCATTGGATCCCTCCATCCTATGGCTAGATTAAAATTAATGTTGATGGAGCTTCTAAGGGGAATCCAGGAAAGTCTAGGATTGGTTGTGTAGTCAGAAATCAAAGTGGAAATCTTCTGTGTGCTAAAGAAGCTGGAGTGGTTGATGGGACAAATAATGATGCTAAAGCTCAAGCCTTTCTCTTAGGAATCCATACTACAATAAGTTTAGGAATTAAACTTCTAATTCTGGAAGGAGATTCCCAAGTTATTGTTCATGCTTTAAAAAAAAATCTATGGATAATTGGAAACTAAGATATATTCTAAAAGAAGCTTGGTGTCTTTTATCTCATTTTGAAGGCTTTATTTGTACACATACTCTAAGAGAGGGAAATAGAGAAGTGAACACTCTAGAAAACTTAGCATGTATTCTAAATGGGGAGGACTCTTTGGAAATTAATCAAAATAACATTGATCAATTTCCTAATTTTTTGAAGCTCATCAAAGAGGAGACGATTACATGACCCCACCATTCTCTTGGTTGGACTTGTTTTTTTTGCTAATGGTTTTGTTTTCTTTGATAGGTTTGCTTTTACTTTTTGGGCCCTTTGCAAAGTGGCACTTTTTGCCATCTTCCAAGTGGCACTGCCTTCACAAGTTTGCACACATATTGTTCCTATGGGCACATTCAATTCAAGGTATGATATGTGGTGTGAGTGGATTTTTCACTCTGTACAAGATCTCACTTAGCTCTTAATTATGTCTTCACCCACTCAAAGGACTCTTGATCATTACTCTGGTTCATGTGGGCCTCTTTTTATTCTATTGACAATGGTGGCTTCTCCACCATTCTTCCCCTATTGCACTATTATTGCCTTCCCCTTCTATAGAATCTTGACTATGTCTCTCATCCCTCTCAATTGTCACCTATTTCTTCCAGTCCAACACTGGGAGAAAGCACTTCATGGTAATATCAACTTGGATTTAATGGTGAGGGCATTTAAATTATATGATGAAGAGGTCAAGGATTCACTAGAAGAGGTTTGTGACAAAGAATTCCTCTTTCAATCTAGGGTAAGCTTTGCCTCCCATTTGGTTTCCCACTTTTTGTCCAATGCAATGGACATGTTCTAGCATGTATACATGGTTAAACATTTGCCTGCCCTTTATGTGCATGATTATCTAATTCCAAAGGCCAAATTATTTGAGGCTTTCACCAATTATAATTTCCATGATGGGTTGGTTGTAATTGGAGGATTGTTCCTTCAGGATGATTTAATTAAAAAACCTAGCTTCAATTGTGTGTTTCAATCAATAGTTTCTAGTCTGTAGTCAGATAATAGTGAGGTGTTTGAAAATTCACTTCGGTCACACAAATCTGCTTTTGGTCACTCTATGAGAGAAAATTAAAGAAGTTTACAATGCCTAGAGTTTCTTGGCACAATTTCAACCACCGGCGGCCCCTTTCATTGATGAAAATGAACCAGTCATGGTAGAAGATAACCCTGCTACTTTTCAAGGGTATCAAGTTGTAGACCTTAATATGGGAAATCCTTAAATTCTCAGTATAAGAGTTTTTTGTTTCTGCTCTTCAATGTTTTAGATCTAGCCTCATGGGCTTTTTTTGTCATCTGCTTTTGAACTTGATGTTCACATCTTGGCCTAAAGGGTCTTTTCTGTAATATGTATAAACTCTACTATTTTAATATAATATATTATGATGCTATAAGCATCCTTATTGATAAAAAAAAATTCTCTTATATTCTTAATTTTCAATTTTAAATACAGAAAGAAGATTTGTTTTTAAATATGGAAATAATTTTTACATTTTTAAACACACCATTGTTAACTTTAACATTTCTAATTTGTTTTACTTCTAAATAAACTATTATTTCCCAAGAGAATTTTCTATTTAGTACCATCATTACTTAATGATTCGAAATGTTTTTCATTGTATGACATGTAGTGAAGCACTTGAATTAGCAACCCAATCATTCTTGTAAGAACTATTTACTTTAAGAGTAATAGAAAACATTACTTTTCAAATTAAGGTTTCTTAAAACTCCTAGTTGCCTTTAAATACATATCCCTAACTCTTATAACATTCATTTGATTTGTGGTTTGTCCTACCATAGTAATTGCATTTCCATTTGATCTTGTCTCTACTATCATCATGTGATCCTTCAACAAGTTGTACCTGGTGTCATGCTTCCACTTCATCTCTCTTGAATTCTACTAATTATCTTTGAAAACTATTATTTTTTTATTTAGGACTTCATCACAAATGATCTAACTTGTCACTGAAAGACTCCATTTCCCTAACTAGATAGTTTACTTCTTACACTAGCATAACACATAACTCTTCATGTTTTATATTTTCAATTTAAGAATAGTATCTAGGTCCCTTATGAATGATTGATAAGATCTTGGAATATGTTTCATGATTATTTGCAAGAGAAGCAAACTCATTATTTTTTCCTTTAATTTGGTTTAATGATAGACAAGCTCTTGTTTATCTGATAATTTTAAATTATACAATTTTGTAGTAACAATTAGAATCCATAAGTTGAATAAGTTTTCATATGTGTTCTTAAAAGTAGCCTATACTCTAACTTGACTTCTCTTAGTGTGAACTTTTAGAAAAACATCTTCAAAGCTTATCCATGATGCTCTCATCTCATCTTTTTTGCCTACATTTTCTCTCTTTGCCAAGGATTGAAGGTCTTTTCTCCACAATAATAATAAGCTCATAGTATTTTTTAAGAGTTAAAATATCTCCATTCAAGATACTCAATCATAATATATTTTTTATTTAATTTAATTTTAAGGAAATAAATACTACTAGACTATATTGTGCTAAATTCTCTCTTTTAATTATGATTTAACAAATAATTATCTACAAATCTTTTCTTATAAATATACCATGCAAACATTGAAAATAAAACTAATTTCTTAATCATCCAACCACTTCAATAATAAATTCCTACTTATAGGACAACTTCAAAATTTTGGAAAATCTTCATTGGTTTCTCATGTAAGGATCCTCTTCTCTCTTTTAAAGTGTCACTCTTCTCCTATGCTTTTTATATCAATGTCACTATGCTCCTCCTTTATCTTGATCTAATGCCTTATTAGAAGAAAATGGTGAATACATTTAAAGACGAGAGAATTTTTTAGTGCTTATATGTTGTCATTTTTAGTTTTCTTTATATTTATATCCTTAAGAGTTATTTTTTACTTTTTATACTCATCTCATTTTAATGTCTTTGTTTAAAAATTATATATTAATAGAAAATCTAGCTATTAAATCACCATAAAAATTATATTAAAAGAAATTTATTAATTAAATTATTAAAAAAATACAAAAAATATTTCCTATCAACTTTAATTTATTTGATTTACAGTATGAAAAAAGCCACCTAAAATATTACATTTATATAATTGATCGACCAATTTTTTTAAAAAAATGTCGAGATAATTATTTAAAGTATACCTCCTAAAAAGATATATAGAAATACAAACAGATTACATAACAATAGGTAAATTACGTAATAGAAAATTAAATGAAAGAAACATAAATGGTCTCTTAAAAACTCTATAGAAAGTTAGGCTAATTTACTACAAAGAAGTACAATATTTAGGTAATTTTTTAAATATTAGAAATCAAATTTTAGTGGATGCAATTTCCTTGTACATAGCTTTAATTGTGCCGCAACGTCTAATTTTTTTAGATATCTTTACTAATCTCACAACGTCTAATTTTTTATTAAACAAAGATGTTGGAATAAGTGAAATATAAAAAATAAAAAATGAAAAATAATCCCTAATAAATTGGGAACATTGAAACATAAATTTTTTTTATATAAAATTGTATATTATATTGAGATAACTTATTTTCAGAAATTAAACAAAAAATATTAAGTATAATTGAAATAAATATTTTTAATTATAGACATGATATTTCCACAGTCCATGGTATAAGAATGAAGAGCTTCTGGAAGAGACTGTGTGTTGCTTTTCTGGATCGATGTTTTGGATCACTAATTCACTAATTCTCTTCTTTTCATCCTGATGATGGATCACAGAGTGTGATCTGAAACGTCGATCCAAAAAAGCAACACATAGTCTCTTCCAGAAGCTCTTCATTCTTATAAATATTTTTAAACAATCTAAAATATAACTTTTAACAGAGAAAATAAAAAATAACTAAATAACAACCTATAATCACTATAAAATTATTTCAAACAACTACTATTTTTTAAAACCTCATATTGTTAATGGGATCTTGGTTTACTAGTGAAGTTGAATGGTTCTGAATGAGCCCACCAAGAATCAAGTTTTTAAAGTGTAAGTAACTTTGGTGGAATGGATACCCCTTAGTCCTTGGCTCTAGCTAAAAAGGTTAGCTAGGATTATGTCCTAGGCAGCTTTGGTAGAAGGGATACCCCTCAATTATTATCTCTCACTAAAACAGTTTTAGTCTAACACACATACTCCTATATTGGGTAGCTAAATGATTTTGTGGGTTTTATATAAACACCTCTTAAAAAAAACCAATTAATTTCTAAAAAAAAAAAACTAGTAAAAAATTGTAAAGAATAAAGAATCTATATAGAGGGAAAAGTCACATACATTTGGTAGAGTGGGTGTTATATTTATAAATCTCATATCTATTTCCAAAGAGACTAAAATAACTAGTAGAAAACTCTAAAGAGGAAAAATCTGGGAGAAGGGTAAAGTCACATGAAAGTCACTATATATAGAAATATGTTTAGGATTAAATGTTGGGACACCTTACTAAATTCAGCTTCATAAAGAAAACTAATTGGATGATGGGGGAGACTTTAACACTTTGTTGTTCCTTTCCAAGAAATCGGGAAGATTACAAGACTATGCCCAGAGCATGGCTGACTTTTTTATTTCGTTTTGGATGCTAGGGTTTTGGATGTGGATCTAAAAGGTCATCCATTTACCTAGTCCAATAGGATAATGGGACAACATCTAATCCAAGTTAGGTTGGATAGGTTCCTAATTTTAGTAACATGGGAGTTAATTACATACATGTTTCTAAATACTTCACCAAGGGTAGGATTAGCTCATAAGCTTTTGATACTAAATTGGTATGTGGATAGGTCAAAATGAACCTACCCTTTTAGGTATGAGATCATGTCATCTTCTCATCTAGACTTCAGAAATTGTATTAGTCAATGGTGGAATACAACTATTAAAGGTACTACCATGTTCAAACTATCCCAAAAACTTAATAATTAAAGGAAAAGGTGAACAGATGGAACAAACAATTCCTTTGGAAACATCTTCAAGAAAAATAAAAATATTTCAAGTAGATTAATGGTTGTCTAAGAACTTTTGGTTACATGTCAAATGGATAAGGAAATGTGTGCACATGAAAAGGGTCTGAGAAAAGAATGGCATAAGATTTTACATAGGGAAGAATTAGTTTGGAAACAAAATTCAAGAATCTAGTGGCTAACTAAAGGAGACAAAACATTAATTTTTTCCACCAATCTACTCTTAGACATAGAAAAACAATAAAATTGAAAAAATACTTGCTGAAGATGGTATAGAAGTTTATATAGAACAAGAAAATAGCAAGGTTGGTATTAACTACTTTTAGAATCTCTTGAGTGGGGAAACTATGGGCACAAATGTGAACTATGAGAACCTATTGAATAACATCCCTACAATTCTTGCAGAGGAAGATAACACTTCCATTTGAAGACAAGTCACTGAGGATGAAGTCAAAGAGGGTGCTTTATCTTCTCAGCCTCAATGCCCTTGGACCTACCGGCTTCCCCTAGCATTCTTTCAAGAATTCTAGAAAATTGTAGGCAATGATGTGGTTGATTTTGGGCATGAATTGTATGGTTCTAGAACTATCATGAAATAGTTAAACAATACTTTTCTTGTTATTTTTCCTAAGAGCAAAGAGGCAAATTGCCCTATAAGTTTATGCAATATGACTTATAAGATTTTCTCTAAGATCCTAGTCTTAAGATTCAAAATTATCATTACTAGATTGATTTACCAAAATCCAAAAGGATTTGTCCTAGGTTATCAAATCCTGGATGCCATTATAGGTACTCATGAGGTGCTCCATTCCTTGGATAAAAATAAAAAAGTGCGAGTGATTTTTATGCTAGACATTTCAAAAGCTTATGATAGGGTTTCATGGGACTTCCTCTTTATTGTGCTAAGAAAATTTATATTTAAAGGTAAAGTGCTTCAAATAATACAATCCTATGTGGCTTCCCCTAAGTTCTCTATTCTTGTCAATAGTTGGCCTAAAAGTTTTTTCAGAAGCAGCAAGGGCCTTAGGCAGGGAGACCCAATTTCCCCTTTATCTTTTTATTATCTTGGCTTTTGGTCTTAGGTAGAAACATCTTGAAGATGATTGCTAGTCATGCTCTTGATGGGATCAAACTTCCTTCTCTTGCCCCTCAATATTCCCATCAATAATTTGTGGATGATACCATCATATTTAGTAAATCATCTCTAAGGAAATGTAGAATGTGGAGAAACCTTTTGAAGGTCTATTCCTCTATTTCAAGTTAACAAATAAAATATAGTAAGAGTGCATTGTATTTTTCAATACCCCTCTTGAAGTGTAGCACTAGATTGTAGCAAGTCATGAATGCGAAATTGCCTTGTTACCTGCCACTTATTTGGATCTCCCTCTCATGGTAAAAACCTAAATCATGTATATTGGAATATGGTGGCTAAAAGAATATAGAAAAAGTTAGGCAATTCGAAAGGGAAACTCATTTATCAAGTTGGGAAATCATAGCTTCTGAAGGCATCCTTGAAAAGCATCCATGTCTACTTCCTTTCTCTATTCAAGACTCTAAACTTCATGGATAAGAAAATAGAATAAATTCAAAATAAGTTCCTCTAGACAAGTATGGAAGAGAAAAGAAAGATGGCTTTGGTCCACTGGGACATGGTTTATAAACCAAAAGGGAATGAGGGTTAGGGCTCGGTAAAATTTAAAATGTCAACAAAGCTTTGCTCGTGAAAGTTGCGTGGGGCTTCATGAGAAACATAAAAGATTGGGGGGAGATATTGGGGGGAGATAATGAAAGCTAAGTATTTATAGGGAAGTGACCTCAAACTATTTTTCTCTTCTAATAGGGCCCCTAAGGGCTCACTTATCTAGAATAATATGTGAAAAGTTAAGATTATCTTAGCTAGAGGTATCAAGTGGAGAGTTGGCAAAGGCAATCAAGTTTGATTCTAGGAGGACAACTGGTTAGAGTAAGTCCCCTTGCTTCTTTTCCTCAATTCCATTAACTTTAGGTGGCCCTAATCTATAGACCGAGTGAATATGTGAGTGGGTACTTCATAGGGAAGGTTCCAAGGTTAGATGGATTTTTTTAGAAAGTTACTAACGTTGACCTAGCTGCTATTGTTTCTGAACTGCTAGATAGTTTGAACCTATTTAGAATGCCAGTGTTCCAACAAGAAGATGATATCTATTCAGCCCCCGACCCAAAGGGTCTCTACACTATTGCCTAAGGTTACCCTGTTTAGGCAAACATCCAAGACTGATAAAAAATGGAGAAGAATACAGAACAAGTCTATTCCCAAGATTAAATACTTCTGGTGGATTGCTGCACATAATAGAATCCTCGCCCTAGGACAATTTGCAGTGTCGAGGATTCTCTTTTCCTAATAGGCACACATTATGTCTATCTCATATTTAAATATTTGATCACTTATTCTTTCATTGTGAGTTCTCTAGAAACATTTGGGAAGCACTTTTTTTTTTTGAGATCAACTAGGTGATACCTGCATCCTTCGATGATTTCTTTGAAGGATGGAGCTCCCCATTTAAGCATCTAGTGATTAAGGAAATGTAGAATATATTCCCTCAGCATGTTTCTTGGAGGGTGTGGAAGGAAAGGAACAACTGTATTTTAAGGGAAAAAAGATCCAAAATAACAAGTTTGTCTTCCAAGATATTTGTAGGGCCATTACTAAGAACATTGAGTTTACTGAGATAACTAAACCCACTTGTAACCCTACTTCCCAAGAACTACATAATTTAAACTTCAATAAGAAAAGGCTAATAAAGATAGTACGATGGAGGAATCCTATTGAAGGTTGGGTCAAACTCAACTTTGATAAGGTTTCAAAAGGAAACACAAGGATGACCAGCAAAGGAGGGATAATCAAGAATGACAAGGTAGATTTCATAGTTGTGTATGCGGGTATCATAGGAATTAAAGGTAACAATAAAGTGGAAGTGGCTACTATGTGTTGGGGTCTTCATCTTTCCAGCTCCTTGGGTTATCGACATGTCCAGTTAGGGGAAGACTCTAAAGTCACAATTGACCTCATAATTGGAAAGTCAAAACTAGGATGGAAACTGGAAAGTTATACCTTTGATATAAATACTAGAAATTGGAAAGGAAGGAAGGAAAAAAAGATGGAATTAATCCCTATTTAAAAGCCATGAAAGGGTTTGATCCTGCCCTATCTATAAAGTTCATGTAGTCCTGGAAGGAAGGAAGGTGGAAATTGGGGGTATCATCTTTGAAGTGATGGAGGAACTGATTGGAGTAGCCTCAAGTTTATAGATTGATGGAGAAAAGGTTGAAAGGTTAAGCAAAAGTAGACACAAGGAATTCATTAACACCTTTCTGGAGGAGAATGAGCATCTTGTGAAACACCAAAATGGGTATAAAAGAGACAAGATGCATAGCCCATTGCATAATGTAAGCCTACATCTCATCAAGTATCTTACACTGGAGGGTCATTTTCAATGTGTCTTCTTAACCATTTGCGCCATAACCTTCACATAAGCTTCCTCTTTTTCTACTCTTGTCACTTGTCAGATTGTTGAAAGAAGTATTTAGTAACAATGATATTTTACCCCTGGATTACGAGTTTATTTATTGTTTAAATCACTACTGTTTAAATATCTCGCCTTCCCATGTTGTCCGTCATGTTGTTGGTAAAGCTAACCCTAGTGTGGGTAGAGAGGAAAAGGCCACCACCCCTACCATTCGTATCCTTGATAAGTCACCCATGGTTACCCCCTAGGGCCCTACCCGTATTATTTGTCATGCTGATAAAGAGGCTATTCTTAGTGCTAAAAATAAAACCCCTACCTTGAGGATCTCTAAAAAGTTACCTACTCATCCTCCAACAGCCTTCTTTAAGATAGTTCTTGGGAGGGGGAAGACTGGCATTAAATGGGATAAGAATAAAATTTGGGTGTTGAAAGCAATTTGGAAAAAAAAATTCTTTCCAGTGAGGAAGGGGAGGAGTAAAGTGATTATGGGAAGGAAAGTTCGGACTTTGAGGGGATTGACTTAGCTGTGGTCCTAACTGAGGACAACTACATATCCATTGACTTAACTGTGTAGCTAACTGAGGACTTGTGTTACCAGAAACGTGACGGCAAGCCTCCGTTTCGTGTTTCAACGGACGAAACACCGTTTTCTTCATAAACGGCCGTTTTTAAGACTGCCGCAACGTTTTTGCTGGTTCCTGCATAGTATTTTCTTATTTTCCCTTCCCTAATTTTTTTTTCCATAAAACCTGCCTTTTCCAAATTCAAATTAAAAAATAACACACAGGAAAAGCAGTTTCGGTGGGTAGTTTCCTTTAAGGAAAAGCCAAAACTTTTGTTCAAATACTCACTTTTTAATTTTGTTTTGAATTTGCATTTTATTCAAAAATTGATATTTGTTTTTAATTTTTATATTTTTTATTTTAAATTATAAAGTATAATTTTGAAGATATAGTGCTTCTGGAAAAACTGTGTATTGCTTTTAGAAAGTTATAATATTTTTAAGTTCAATTTTAATCATTTTTTGTTTGTAGTTTTAAATTTTTATAAAAACTGTAGTTGCAAGACTTTACTTTTGGTATGTTTATTTCTTGGTTAATTAACTTATATTCTTTGTTTTTATTAAAATAAAAAATTAGAAGAAATTGACTTTCTATACATATGTAAGTTTATTTTTTATATTAAAAAGGTTTGTTTTCAATATATATAAAACTACATGTGTATACAAAATCCTACTTATACGGCAACCTCTAAATATCTTTCCGTTTCTCCTTTCTGGTAACATAGCTGAGGACAACTACATATCCAAGTCTCCCAAGGCTTCTCGTGCTATCCACAAGAGAGAAGAAAAAACAGAGCAATAAGGGCAAACTCCCAGTATGCAAGGAGAAAAAGGTGGATAAGAAGAACGCTATTGGGGGAGATACAGTAGCTAATAAGAATACCTCTACATCTAATCCTCTGGTTGACAAGAATAAGGTGGAAGCGAGTGCTAAGAGTAAACATTGGGACCCCTGTAACATATCCTACATCAATGAAAAGAAGGTTGTTGTCCTTGAGGAAGGCCTACTCGATTTAAAGAGGAAGTTTAGCAAAATGGAAGACAACGTCTGTAGCATGGTCAATTTGTGTAAGGAGAGCCTTAACTGTGCCACGTCCAGCCTCAAGCGTCTTAAGGAAGAGAGACGGGAAATAAAAAGAACGAAAAAAATATTGCCGAGGACTGTAGTGCTGACTCCAGCTCTCTGTCTGAGAAATTGCGCCTTATTTCGAAAGAGAGATGCTGTTTCTAGCCTCCGTGGTCTAGGTCATTCTACTGAACTCTAGGTGGTGGTTGCTGCTGTCTTCTCGTGCTTTTCTCTTGTTCAAGAAGGTTGATCTTAAATATCATCCACTTCAACAGTCAAAAGTTAATTTTGGCCAATAAAAATAGGACAAATATTTACCACTTTTTATTGTAAATGAGATGTAAAATTGTTATTGAAATGGATGATATTTAAGTAGAGTAGTTCAAGAATCCTGCTGTTTGTTTTGTTGTCTGTTTTGCTTGCTGTTTAAGCTGTTCGTCTGCCTATGGACATTTTTTAAGGGCGAGGACCCTTGTTATCCCCTTTAGTGTTAAAAAAAACATTATTTTCCTATAATTATTTTCACAGTTTTTGACAAATTGAATTATTAAATTGATTTCGTAGTTCAAACCCGTGAAATGCATTTTACTAGTAAAAATCTACCAAAGTAAACTATTGTCCGTTTTTATGCCTGTGGTTCTTGCTCCACTGTAAACAGCGGGCAAGTTTACCAAAATTTCCACTTCGCTTTTTTTCGACTTTTCATTGCGACTTCTTGAACGGACCTATGTTGACCTCTTCAGTCAGTCAATTTGTTCATGGAAAAGGTTTCAACCAACTGGCCCTTTTACAACCGGACCTTTTACAATTTGTTCATGGAAAAGGTTTCAACCAACTGGCCCTACTGGCCCTTTTACAACTGGACCTTTCACAACATGCTGGTTACAACATGCGGGCTGGTTAAACTCTATAGAAAAGTGGCTCTATAAGTTAATTGGAACACACGTTTACACTGGTACAGGATTACGAAACATTACGTTCAACTGCAAAGCATGGATTTCTCTCCATTCCTGTGTTATTATAATAATAGTAGAACATAAATGATAGAACCTATAGCCTCGATGCAGGGGCATGGCATTGGAGAACCAGGAGCGTCTGAATAGATATAACAATAGAAGAGGGAAAAAGGCAGAGGTGAGGAAGGCTGCGAAGCAGTAAATAGAAATAGAAAGAAGGGAAGCATGGAAAGAAGGTGAAAAAAGTTCAGAAGTTTGAGAGGATAGGAATCAGAAGAGAGAAGCCGCAGAAAAGAGGAGAAACATGAGGCGGCTATGTGAAATGTAGGACCGAGTAGAGAGGCGATAAATAGGTGAAAGAGAGAGACGTGTGCAAGACGAAGAAATGGTACAAAATGTCATTTAACTACAGCCCTACAGCCCTGTTTGTGTGATTGATGTTGATGTTGATGTGTGTGTGTGCGCTATGGGTGCGTCCGGATACACAAAATTCCTCCAAATCCTTCATCTAACTTCAATAGCTTATATATTATGGTGCGTTACTTTCTCGACACATAAGGAATTTAATGCTCAGATAAATATGACAATGGAAGAAACGCATTAAGTAGGAGGAAAAATCTTAGTTTTCATTAACTTACATTAGGCTGCATACACTGCTCAACTTAGAAGCCACTAAATGAGGGGGGACAAAATGAGAGAAATTTGAAACTAGGAATACACATAATAAAGTTTATAAATTCATAAAAATGATCCAATTTTAATGTGGAGAATGCTTATATGTGCTACGGATCTAATAGCAAATGCTGTAAAGAAAGTCTCTATTGAAATGCTTATGTGTGCTACCGTACAGAGCACCATCCTGGGAATCTAAAACTACTACCAAATAAAAGCATTTGACAAACTACACGGAGGCTATGAGAAATGCATAGTTGATAACAAAACAGAAGAAATAGCTCCACCTGAAATAAAAAAACCAACTCTGGTCAATGTCATTTAAATTTGTAATCTCTGTGAAAAAAATATACATTCAATAAAGCTTTTATGCCACGGAGTATTTGCTTAAGAATATATCAAACACAAGATTTTTTAATGTTCTCCCTACAATGTTATCAAAATACCTTATCAGTTAAGCAACAGGTGGGCAAGTGAATCCCGGAGGAGGTGTCAAGCCACACTGAACAAAAAGTTGCAAAGCCAATGGAAGAAGGATATGAAGGTTGAGAAGCTTAGCTCTAATGATTGTGCACAAACACAGTGCTGCTTCTAGCTCTGCAACTCCTTTTATAAGTGGGCAGCACTTATTGATCACAGGATCTCCAATACCTATGTGTACTAAGTGGCTAAGTAAATCAACACAGGCTCCAAGCTTCAATGCATCTATAGGGCAACTTCCTCCACGAGGTGGGATATAGGGGGCATTAGGAGTGGGAACTGTGGGAGGATTATAAGCAGGAGGGCTACAGTTTGGGCTTCCACATGCAGTTACAGAGCTTCTGCTCATTGCGATACTAATCATAACTAGCACAAATATTGGTGCCATCATCCTCATCATTATCTTCATTATTATCTTTATCTAATAGGACTTGTGTCACATAACAGAAAAATATGGGTATCCGATAGGGTGTTTATAGCAGAATTTTCAATGAGTGCATGCAGTGCTATAGTGGCAAAACTTTATGTTCTGCACGTGAAACTCTAGCTGCCATGGTGTCTCATTCTGGTTATTAGATATCTGCAGATGTAGGAATTCTATAGGTAAGTTAAATTAATATTATTGTATATCAGCCATGTGGCTGCTATTCCTGTTTTGAAGGCCTTCCTTTTGACACATCAAATGTGCTTCTGCATAAGCAATAGGATTGCAATAGAATCTTCATAGGAAAATACGATCCTCTCAGACATTTTTTAATCGAAATATTATATTTAAACCATAATAAATCATATATAAAATGCAATGCTTTTATGAAGCTCATGTTGGCATTTATAAAGGGATACATTATCTCCTTATATTACTACAGGTAATATTTTTAGTCGCTGCCGTAGGCAGGGTAAACTGTTTTTTTTGCTTGGTGACATTAGTTTGGCATTGAAATGTGTGTAATGCCAAAAATTAAGTCTTTGTCTATGGTGTTTTTACTTTTATGGAATTTTAAGAGGCTGAAATTGTTTTTTATTGGTCGTTATCTTTTTAGCCCATTGGTGATTATTTTCCCTATTCTTAAAATCCTGAATTTTTCCCTGTGCAGATAATTTTTTTTTCCTCACTATAATGTTTGCGGTGTTTTTTTAATTGTTTTTCCAGCCCATGCCGTTCTGTCACACAAATACACGTCTTGTTGTGCTTCCATATTCAGCACAGGTGTCTCAAGAGTAATTCCAACTTCAATATCTAAAACAAAAACCTCCAGGAGGCCGGAAGGATGTCTGTATTCCGCGGGGGATGTCTGTTTTTGGGCACAGGCAGTGAGGAGGATGGCAAAGATTCTCCCATGGCATTTACTTAAAAGTTTCTTTTCACATACAGCAACGTATTCTTCTGCAAGTATCATTCTTCTTCAAGGTTTTGTCATTTATACGCTGTGAAGTTGGAACCATTTCATTTCTCTTTGTATTCTTGACTTATTTTGCAGCTCATAATTTGCAAAGCTCTTTACATTTTGTGAGGTTTTTTCTTTTTGTTTTTAAATTTTGCTTGAAAAATACTCAATATATTTTTTGACAAAAATTGTTTGGCAATTGTTGTGTGATGGGATTGTCTTGTGCAGTAGAAAAAAGTAGTGAGTTATTATTTGTTCATGATAATCTGATCATAAAAATTAATAGGTTGCTCTTTGTCTGAAAGAAAATTAGTGGGCTGTTATTTTTTGTTGATAATTTGATCTGTTATTGTTATTGTTATTTTAGAAATTTATTGTTTGGGATGGCAGGATGGGAATTTAGGAACCACATCATTGGGCATTCCTTTTACATCATTCACTATATGCCCATTTATAGCAACACATGTAGTTAGAAGGCCCAGTTCAAAGAATTCACTTGTTCATGGGACTTCAGGCTACTGGTTATTCATTGTAGCCAATCTGTACCCAACATGGTATGATTTTGAACCTACTAACTTTGTTTACAATCAATGGGGCTTTTTGTAAGCACCTTAATAAGCATTTTTGGGAACTAAAACACTAAAGTGTCCTAGTGAATAATATTAATAAAAGCTTTCATTGGCTAAATTAGCACATGTTTGCCTTGCAATGTGATTTGTTTTAAAAAGTTGAATCCAGCATCCATTCTTTGGTGTGTAGTCAAGCCTATCTGTATCAGTTTATATTTACCAGTTTTGAGCCCCAAGCCTAAAAATGTAGCCCTTGTGAACCCATGGTATGTGGTATTATTGCTTTTTTTTTTTTCCACAGCCTCTCTGTTTTGATTTGTCTGCAGCATTACAACCATTTCGCTGTCTGTATTTTTATTCTAGACCTCATTTGGGTCCATTTAGCATCTACTGTGTGTTTTGGGGGAGGGAGAGTGAAGGAGAGGATAGGGGTATCTGTTTCCAAGGGGAAAGCTTTGTCAATTGTTTTGGAAGGGAAAAAGTAGTAGTGGAATAGGACAAAACTGTGTAAAACTGACTTTTTTTTGGCTTTTGGAAACAGAACTGCAATAGGTCTACATTGTGGGAAAACTGACAGTTTTGGGGTCATTTCAGTGCAGGAAATGTGTAAACAAAATTAACAAATACAGTGGGTCTTCTGAAGAGTTAGAGCAGCCATGAGTACTGCAAGATTTATTTGATTGTGGAGGATGGTGCTGTGGGGAAGACACACATACTTATTTCCTACACAAGCAACACTTTCCCAACTATAAGTCTTGATTCTGGCCTGCCTTGATGGAGACCAAGTAAAGAAATGGATGAATCTGGGCTTTTAAGGGCTTAGTGCGTTGTACTGTTTGTTTTTCTAAATGTTTTTTTTTGTTTGAATATTTTAATGGGTTTTGAACCTGTGTGGATTTTGTGCCCAGGACTACGTGCCAACAGTGTTTGACAACTTCAATGCAAATGTGGTGGTGGATGGGAGTACAGTGAATCTTGGCTTTTGGGACACGACAGGTAACACTATGTTAGGTTTCTGTTTTCAATTTTAAAGTTTTTATTTTATTTTATTTATTTGTCAAATTGTTCATATTTCTATGAGTGATGTATTCCATTATTCAGTTCTTTCATATTTTTAGGCCACGGTGTTACTGGATTTAAAATTACTAAAGTTGAGGTATTTGGTTTAACCCCTGCCAATTGCATTACTTCAAGTCTTTTCAACAAATTCATTTTGTGCATATACTGCAATCATTGCATTCCATGAGATGACATTTCTTTGAGGCATTCTGTCAAACAATTCACATGCGTTTTATATGCTTCCACATTTTGCATACATTTCTACCAGCGCAGCTACAGCATCTGACAAATTTCTATATTTTTTATGCTTTGATGGGGTTCTAGAGTTTGGCTTTACACCTGCCAACTACATATTGATTGAATAGAAGTTGAATGTAGAAATGTGGGATTTGATCTCTGTTGGGATCCATGGATAATCGACAAGTTTTTGGCCTCCCTTACTTTGTAATCAATACTCCCATCGATATATTCATGAATTTCATTCTACATCCTTCACCCTTGAATGAATTGAGTTTTTTAAGTAAGGATTTAAGAGAAACATTGTGATCCTATTCAATCTTCATGGCAAGATCGTTTCTTTGCAAGGGTACTCACACCCACTGAACGCTATCTAAATTTAAAATACTGCAATCGGCTATTCTGCACATACTCTATAATAGTTCTGGGTAGGGAAAAGCTATGTACATGGGGATCAAGTTAGTGCAAGAAATGTGAACAGTGCCTTTTCAACCTGTTTTGTGAGACACCTGCTCTGCACTTTGCGACGTGAGCTATGGATTGATTCTTGGGATTTTTGAGACACATGAGGATCTCTTAGGACTGGGAATATAGAATCTTCAAATGATGATTTTGTGATTGGCTATGTTCTGTTTCAAAATCAAGAAGGAGGTATCAGTAACATAATTTTTTTTGGATGCATGATCAAATTTTTCAGTATGGGACTCTCCTTTTCTAGTAATAGCATTATACATTTTTCTTGCCTATTTTCTTAAAAGTCAATCATTTCCAGTACTTAATTTATCATTAATTCAATCCCTATGATGCTATTGTTTGTTTCATTATATTCTTACACGTGGTCATCTAGTTCGGTAATGGTATTTCTTTTTATCTTTTTTGTTTTAAAAGAATTTTGTCCTTGCAACATTATTTTTCTTTAAATGGAATTATGCAGCAATTTCTGTATATTCCAATTGGTTAACACAGTTCAGTGTGTAATCATGTTTGCCATTGGGTTTCTTTTTGCTTTCTTAATGATCTTAATCTTTTTGCCCAAGTGTCTTAACTGTTCTGGTTCTGTAGGATCACTGTGTTATTTGTGGGTTGTAAATGCAGTCATTCAGCCTTGCTAAGGATGTCATTTGGCAACATGACATGTTTGAGAATACCATGGCAGCTCTTTGCGTGCCTGCAGGACCAGAGGCTGGTGCCAAATTGTACATTTCAAATTTGGATTTTGGAGTGTAACGAATTCTGATATAAAGGTACATTGATAATAATTTCCATTCTTCCTTTGCAACTGCTTGTGCTCCAATGCACACTAGAAAATCTAGTTTCCTTATGTATTTGAATTCAATGCTAGAAAAGGCTTCCAGGATTCTTCTTAACAATGCCCTGCAGTGCACAGATTCTCCTAGAAGTCTGTGCACAGGTTCTGTTCAGTGAACCGTGCAGCTTGTATTGATGACTGTGAAGCTATCCTGAAGATGCTACTTTACACTATGCAAAGCAACCAAAGATTATCTTTTGATCAAATTACAAGCGCCTGTATTTTAGAGCATATAGGTTATGGAAAGTTGTTGGAAGATATCACGGAAAACTTACAAAATGCAAGGCAAATTGCAAACTTTGGTCTCAGATGACTCCTTTGAGATAGGAATAGCACTGGTACTGGAAGCAATTGGAATTGGGGCTCAGGTAATCTGATTGTTTCAATTTATCTTGTGTATGAATACTAGTCAGAATGATTTTATTTATTTATTTTTTAAATATATTTCTTTATGAGTACTTTTTTCCAAATTTAGTTTTCTCTTGCCAACTTTATCCCAGTCGTAAGTTTTTTAATTTCTAGGTTTTCTTCAAGTGAGCATTGGAAATTTACATTTTTAGTCAGAAAAACAAGGAAACTATATAACATGGAAAAAAAGAACTTGATAGATTTGATGTTTCTATAGTTCATACAAATGATTTAGTATGTTTTTAGAAATGATTGTGTAGGTGTTTTATATGAACATTTTAAATTGCAATTTTTTAATCATACAATGTAATTTAAAATGTTGATGCAAAAAATCTTCCAAATCATTTTAACAAGAACTGCTATTTTAGATTAAGGCTAACCAGATATTAAAAAGTTACCATTAATATTATCCTTCTCATTTATCATGTGAGTTGCTGATAGATTTTTATTAAACATCCAAGATTCCAAACCATCAAGTTTTGGACGGAAGCCACAACAAATGATAATTTTAAGGTATGGGTGCGGGACCGAAAGACAAATCTAATTGGTTGCCATAATTGGCAAATGAGTCAATGGGGATCTCAAACTAAATGAATGATTGGTTTTTTAAGGACGTGATTTAGATACATGTGTCTGATCTATATTGGTTCTTAAGGACTGTGTCATTCTATGGATATTTATAGAGACGGAGTTACTTAGTCACAAGTTGATCAGGTCTTGAATGTTGAGTTGCAAGCTATACTAATGGTCGTTCTACTTTGTCTAAAGGAATTTGTTATGTTATTGAGATTGATTTTTTTTGGTTCCACAAAGGGCAACCAAATATAATGACTAACTGGACTAGTAATCTAAATAGCTACTTCTAAAGCTTCTACCTGATAAATAATCTCCATATTTTCTTTCTATATTTGAATTCTAGCATAACCATTATTTCAATGGGTGACTTCTAGTTATAACTAGAATGGACTTTAGAATAAAGCCCTTCCATTTCATTGCTCCATTGAATTAGAATTTAATCATTACCTTTGCCTTATGTATGATAAAATTCAAATGTTGAGTAGCCACAAATTTTGCTTCAGTTTATTGTTATATAAATTTATTATGATTGTAGTGTGACAGTGGAAGTGACAGAAAATGGCAAAGGAGCCAAATTTGCAGTTATTGTTTCTGCAATTACTACAACCATGATATGCCTTGTTTTTTGTTTGCTCATGCAATTGTTGCAAAAAAAATATGCCCATAAACAATGGCTTTTCCAAAATTTATTTAATAACAATTATTATTGTCTATTAAGTGATTTTCCCAACATGGAAATTAGTTTTAATGTCTGTTTTGAATTAAATTTCTGGTATTTGCCTGGCAAACTAACCGCTTATAGCTTTTAGGCAGGGACTGCTGCTGCAACCCAGCCCTTGTTTTATATTTTTTCATGACACTTAAGAGATACTCATTGACATTAGCTCTATAAATGAGGTTGCTATTGAGTGAACAAGATAAATCCTATTGACGGTTAAGGACGAGACGTTGCCATGGATGTACCTTTTATTATGGGACTAATTATTCATTTGAATTTAACAATATAGAATAATCTACGTATTTACATTATATCTTATTCATAAAAAATGATTACAACCTCTTTTAAAAAAATGTAGTTAATGGAACCATTGGGTAAGTTTGTAAATTGAACTTAGGCCAAAATACAACTGAGAAAAAGTTAATTGCATTTACATGTGTATGTTTAGAGTAGTTAATAAGATGGTCGGTTGGGAAATAGAGGTCAGTTAACATGTAGTTCAAAAGAAAGTAAATAACTACAATGACATCATTTAATCTCAAAATATAAAGTTGATAAAAATGTTATATAGCATAAGAAATTGAGCAACTAAAATTATCTTAATTTTTACTGAAATAATTTATGAAGTTTTATTAATCTTTATAGAGTAATATGACATTTAGTTGTAAAGATTTGACAATTTATTTTTAATAAAAATTAGTTAGATGATAATTTCCATATAGTATACTTTCAAATTTTTAGAGTGAATTTGGCTTGCAATTTTTAATGCTCAAAAAATCTCAATATATTATATGGATTTTTATAAAATTCACAATAGTATTGTTATGTGGAAAAGAGAGACCTAACCCAATAAGTTAAACTAAGTTAAACTCTCTTCTACCTAACATTGAGACACAAACCGAGCTTGACTTCTACCTTTGAAGGAGAGCTAAAATACAAGGGGTGTGCCTCTTTGTTGTATAGATGAGTGTTAAACCAAATTCAACCAATCTAGCTAGGGCAAATGATCAAAATCTAATTGAAAAAGATTGAGCTAGAGACGACTGTCAGAAATAGAAACACAGAATCTAAATGAATAGCAGAGATGAGTAAACAGTACAGAACAAAAACCTAGAGTCAAAATGCCACAGGAACTAGAGTGCTTGGGCGCCCTAGGCCTTTTTTAGGGTTTGCAGAAACTGAAACTTTTAGTAGATCTGTACCTACAATACCTTTCTTCTCCTAGACTTCTATCTCCCAAAACCTATTTGTTTGATCTGCACACAAGAAAGAAGGGAAAACCGTCTGTCTCATACTTAGAAATTTTTTGAACAAGCAGATATGTATTACTTCAGACCCCGGGGCTTCTCCCTAACACTTGCCATGAAGAAAAGTGAAGGCCAAAGGCCCAAAGTCTGACATCTGAAACACTTAGAAGAAAAAGAGCTCATTGACTTCGGCCTTCAGGTCCTCCACCTTTTAACCACAACACTAAAGAAGAACAAAGGCTGAAACTATGACCTCTGAAATTCCATAGTAATGCACCATACTTAGAATATTTTTCACCACCTCAAGTGGACCTTGGACCTTGGGCCTTCTCACCAACTACTAGAAGAATAAGGAGTTCATAATTGATACATTTGTTGGCAACATGAGCATGTGGGATGAGCACAAGTTAGACAGTCATGCATTACAGTGTCGTCATTGATGTCAACTTCTGGTATGAAGACCCTTGTGCAGATCAGTTTGGATGGTTTGAACATGTTTGGGGATGATTATGAAAGGGAATTTTGTAGGAAGGTTTGATCCGATGAAGTTGGTTGTTATGGGAATTGACTAAGTTTTAATACAGGTATTCTGATATATAGGATATCCAGTTTTTAGGTCCGCATTGGTCCCCTAAATTAGATCTTACTCTGTAGTTTTTAGATAAGTTATTTTTTATGTTAGAGGAACCTAATTCTAGAGTTTCATCTTGTTTTGGCTCCTGGTATGGAAGTTATGAGTAATCATAGTTCAGACTGGCAGCTACAGGCATTTTCTAGTTCAGTACATATGTTTTGTTGAATCTGCACTTCTTCACAGATTGGAATCTAGCCTTGTGGTTCTAAAGGAAGGTTGACAGGTGTTAGTAGCATGTATATTCCAAATGGAATAGAGGTTGGAGGTCCGCATGTCTGAATGTGGGTGTACAATTGGTAAATTTTGTTATTAGGTCATTACCGGTGTTGACCTAATGAGTTTTGTGTGTTGCAGATGTTTACTATGTATTGATCTACTATATCAATACTATTTTAGGTCCATGCTGACCTTTTTTGAATTAGTGTGAGCTTTGATTCTCTCTGCAAAGCGTATTGGGTTATTTTTTTGGCCAACAGGTTAAGGAGTCATAGGCACATCTTTCATGCTGACCTAATTGATGTTTTTACTTGAGTGCAGTATATATACAAGATTGAATTCTTGTGTGGAGTAGAGAGTGTGTGTGTGTGTGTGTGTTGTGAAGGTGTTAAGTGTGTGTGTGTGAGAGTGAAATCTGATGTAGTGAAGGATAAGTTGAGATTGTGGGAAGATGAACTGTGTTGATTTAGTATTCTAAGATTTAGTGTAACTGTATCTTTAGCATTAGTCAGATGCATTATTAGCAGTTCATATTTGGCAATGAGCCACCCTTTCTTTTATCTCTCTCTATTTAGGATAGTGAGTCTTTTGGCAATGAGCCACCTGCAGTGAGCATTCTCTTTTGGATAGTGAGTCCACCAAATTATGTTAACCTTAACCAGTTGCATTATTAATATATTGTGAGCTAATCCTCACCATGGTTTTTCCCTTTTTGGGTTTTCCACATAAAAAACTTGTGTTCATGTGTTATGTGCTTTAGTGGTTGATTTCATGCTTTCCTTTCTTGTACTACAAATTAAATAGGCTATGTGAAATGAATATTTAAATGATTAAGTGGTTTAAGAGAATACTGATTCACCCCCCTCTCAGTATTTCAAGTGTTCAACAATTTGTATTAGATTCTAGTTCATTGGAAGAAACTTAACCACTTGAGGAAGATCTTGAAGTGTGAACACATGGCACCTAGGAGATATCCTATCCTTTTGGAAGAAATCCCTGCTTTTGAATTTACTAAAGAAGACTACATAGTTGACATGAATGGAGAACATGAATCAGTCCTTGAATATCTACATAAAGTTTAATGTAACAATAGAGATCTGCAAGAAAATATTAAGGAAGTAGATAAATGTATCAAGAAGTTGAGAGAGAAAAAGAAGAAATTCAACGAAAGATACAAGGAAGTAAATGAATAGATTAATCAATCAAATGAGACAATCACCAGTCTGAAAATAAAAATTGAGGAAGGAAAAAGAATTGAAGAATACCTAAATGAAAAACTAAAAGGCAAATCTAAAGAATGCTCAAGGATTGAACAAGAAATAGTGGTCTTAAAGACTAAGATGGAAAAAACAAAAATTCAAGAAGACAAATTCAAGAAAAGCTCCATACTACTTGATGAAATGATTGCAAATCAAAAGGCTCTTAAGGATAAAGAAGACTATGATTTGAAAAGGGTGAAAGTTCAAAGACAAATTAGACCTCAAACAATGGTAAGAAGAAGAACAATAACCAAAAGAAGGTTGCAATCAAGAAGGATAATAATAGATAGGTCCAAAACTAGAAGAAAAACTTCAAGAGGCCACCTATCAGACAACCAGCTGCATAAAGCTACTTTGGCTACTGCTACTCTTGCAATAAATTTGGACATAACGATATGGAATGTAGGAGAAGGATGAATCAAAATGTTCAATCATTCTCTGGTCAATATTTGACATGTCAAAGAATTGGTCATAGATCTAGTGAATGCAAAAATTAGATAATGTATGGTTACAATAAGGGTATGATGGTTTCATCTTTCAATGGTTACTATTATACATGTAGTAGATTTGGGCATAAGGCTAATCAATCAAGATCCAGAATGAATGGAAGTAAGCTTGTTCAAAATGTCAGATGTTATGAATGCAACAAATTAGGTCACATTGCTAAATTTTGCAGAAGCAAGAATGTGAAGGTTGAGCCAGTAAAGAAGAGTGATCTAGTGAAGAATGTGGATCTAGTGGAGATAAAGAAAGAAATGGACAAGGTCTGGAAAAAGAAAGAAGAAAATAAAGTGAAGGATAAGGATGTGCCAGTCTCAGGCATAGATGTTTCCTCCAGAAACTAAGTTGAGAGCTTTGGCATAGGGGGAGCTTTAATGGAAATATTTCATCCCCCACTAGAGAAATGGTGCTGATGCTCCAGCACGAGGATATGTGATGTAGATCAATGCATTTGAACTATTGGAGAAGATCTCAGTAGAAAATATCATGATGTAGAAATTTGCAAAGCATTTGAAGTTGATTATACTTACAATTAAGGTTTTGACATCTTTATCACCAGAAGCATTTATGGCAAATTAGGTCACTACAAAAGGTTTATAAGTGATTACAAAAGTAATCAAATTTCATTTGCAAATGAGTTTTCAAGAGGAAAAGAGTAGACGAAGAGTAGTGTAGTGCATTTGAAGCGATCAAGTGGTAGTGCGAGTGAAACCCTAGTAGAAGAGTGAAGTAAAAGGTATTTTATAATTTGTTTACTTGCCCTAGTTTTTCTGAAATCTATTTGGAAACAATTTGAGATGGCTACTCTAAGGGTCGTTGAAGTGTCTGAGTGACCCCAACATAAATTCAAGAAATGTCCTGACAAATCCATGGAAGTAGATCCAGAAGGTGCTTTCTTGAGGGTCCCTTATAGAGTTCTAAACATAGAGGACATAAGGAAATATATACATGGAAAATTAGAAGAGTATGATCATTCAAAGCTTGGTGATGCATGGGTAATGAACTCACTGCTGAGGAATTTGCATTGAAGATAGAGTGTTAAAATTTGGTTGCAAAGATACTCAATGTGGGCAAGGGTTTCCAAACTTTTTCCATGAAAATGATTGGGTAAGGATTTCCATGAGCCACATCCATGACAAGTTTGTGTGGATGAATATGATGGGGTTGATAAAAAGGGAGGTGATTAGGGAAGTTACATGGTTATGTTCAACCGAACCCATTCCAGTGCTTAAATCAGTAAAGAATGAAGTTGTCATGGAACGTACCGGTGCGAAATATGACAAGAGGGCATTGACAGTGAAGAACATCAAAAAATGCTATCTTGAAGGATACAGTAATGATGATTGGATATAAGGTTTCCTTTTCAAATAGAGAGAACTTTATTTCTACCACCACCATTAGTACTGCATATGAAATGGTTGAAAAGGAAGTTGATTATGACCTATGTGAGTTACTAAGGTAGCATGATGGAGAACCTATCGAAAACAAAGGATTCCAAGTATCCTTTTAAATTTGGAACTCTAATCATATGTTTATTATTCTATTTCTTGAAAGAACTCCCCAATACGAAGAGTGTGTTGTGGTTGGAAGGAAGACCTATTGCACACTAGATCAATGACTTTTTGAGTGGCCTGGGAGATGCTAAAGCATAGGAAGATGCCCTTGTGGCATTCTTTGCAATATTTCAAAAGAGAATGCAAGAGAGGGAGAGGATTCCTTGGAAGATGGTGCAGAAGTACAAGAATGACATTACATTCTTGGTAACAAAAGATGAATGTATCATACAACTTGTAAAGCCCTAAACTATATTGATCTCAAAAATGGGATATGAGAGCATTGAGGAAGATATTGTGGGGTATGTAGAATATATGTTGAGAAAACCCAAGGGTACCTTTGAAGAAAGTATGAGACTTATGCAGATAAATCAATGGAGGTCCATCTGGACCAAAGACAATCACAAATAACGAAAGAAGTGGAGAAAATGACTACAACATTTGTAGAAGCAATGAGCCTCACACCAAAACAAGTTGAGGTAGCTAAGGCTAAGTCTAGAGCTCCAAGAAGCTCATCCAATGTAAGGAGATCTGTTAGAGTAGCTACCACTCCTCCAGCTGCTCAGAAGTGCTCCGATACTATGTCTTCATCCAGTGGAATAAAGAGGAAGGAGACAAGTAATCCTACAAAACAAACCAATGCTCCGATGAAGGAAGAGACATCTCTGGTAAAGTAGAAAAAGAGGCCCGAGAAAGAAAAGGTTGTTCTGACAGCACATCAAACTTGCCCTGTGAAAAGGAGAGTAAAAGCAAAAGCCAATAGGGAGCAATATGTTGGAATAAATGTTGAAGATGATGAAGAAGAAGAAGGACCTCAATTGGTCCACAAAAGGAAAGGTGAAGCTAGTGGAAAGAAACAAAAACTTGATATTGTGGATACTAATGAAGAGGGGGAAGTAGAAAAGGAAAAGAAAGTATGTGTTATCCACATGAGAGAGAAGAAGGTAGAAGCAAGCAAGAAAAGGACACTAGAAGAGAAGAAAAAGAAAACGAAGGAGAATCTGGTAAGAACCCATAGTCTAATGAAACTTGATGCACTTTTTAATGGTATTGTATAGAATGAAATGTTAGAAGAAATTGCTACACTATATGCTGAGGATGATAAGGTGGACAAGGCCACCATAGTTGAAGCCATTATAAAATACATTATTGTTCTTGGAGTTGATATGAGGAATAAAGAGAAACAAATACCTGTGGAATTATGGAATGTTTTGATTGAGAGAAGACATGGCAAAGGAGGATACTTCTACTCCTCCTCTGGTACCTAGAACAAATGTTGAGAATATGCAAGACCAACCGAAGATTGTCATCTCATCAGATAATATAGAACAAATTACTGAAGGCAGTACAAGGAATAACGATGAGCAGAAGAAGGAAGATGCCCCTGATGATGTAGGAGGAAAGATAGAAGTAGAGACACCAGTTAGCACTGGTGAGAAGGAGTCAAAAGAGAAGAGTGCAGAAGAGAGTACAAATACTACTGGTGAATCCTCCAGAACCTCTGAATATTCTCTAAAGAATCTATTGAATATACAATTATAGTTCTATCCTGTGGTGTCCGCTCAGTTGCTACAATTGCCCATGCAATAAGGAAATGTGGACTTGGATAAGATCTCACCCCTCCACAAGCTTTAATTAGGAGATGTCTTCCACGCATCTGCTTGAAAGTAAATAATTGAGTCTCATCAAAAGAGTGGAGAACTGGTTGGGGAGGCTATGAAGACTCTACAGGAAGCCATACCTGGTGACACCATTGAAAATTCATTATCCGGTATGGAAAACTTAAAAAAATTTATTGATTCTTTCAAAGAATATGCCTCTGGATAAAAATAAAAAATAGAAAAAGATTTAGATAAGAAAATGGAATAGAAGAGGTTAGTGGAGATAACGAAGAACTGTGCCCATGCACACAACAAATTTCAAGAAAGTCTCAAAAGTGCACATGCTTGTGTGGCAGAAGCCAAAGTCTTATTTCAATTTTGCATGAAGTGGCCTGGGGCCACAAAGAGCATAAAAGATGAAATAGACTCAATTGAGTCTCAAGTTGGCAAAGCTTCTAGTGCCTATGATCCAGAACATGACTTGGATGGAAGCACAAGTTCAGTTATAGAGGGTTTACATGAGCAACTCTTCCAACTATAAGCCCAAAAAGAGAAAATCATTATGCAGTTCAGAAATCTCAGGGACCTGGTGAACTCAAAGTTCATATCTATTTCTAGTGCCTTGGTGAGTGTTGATAAGACTACAAAGCTCAATCTGGTACCCAGCACTTCGGAAGAAGGGGAAGAACTATTGATGGAGTTGGAGACACAATACAGAATCCTTGGCATAACCAAGAGCTAGGATCTAGGAAGAAGGAAAGCAAGAGTGGCAAGCCCACATTGAGAAGCTCCAATAGTCAACTTCTTCTGGTTGAAATTATTGTTTTTGCTTTATACATTTCAACCTCTTGTTTTAAGGTTCTTATTTACATATGCGGATGGAATAAGTTAGATGTTTAGTTAAATTTTTTGCTAGATAGAACTCCTAGGGGAGTCAGTTCATTCTTTCAGTTTGTATACATGTATATATTTGTCAAGCGGAGACCTGGTACATGTAAGAAATACTGTTGTATGCACCCTTTGCCCTTGATGTCAAAGGGGGAGAGTAACTTTGGAGACAATTTTGGCATGCTTTTCTCAATGACAAAGGGGGATATTGTTGGAAGAATAAGGAGTTCATCATTGACACATTTTTTGGCAACATGAGCACAAGTTAGATAGTCATGCATTGCAGTGTTGTCATTGATGTCAACATTGTATTCCGGTATGAAGACCCTTATGTAGATCAGTTTTGATGGTCTGAACATTTTTGGGGATGATTATGAAAGGTAATTTTGCAAGAAGGTTTGATCTGGTGAAGTTGGTTGTTATGGAAATTGACTAAGTATTAATACAAGTATTTTGGTATATAGGACATCCAGTTTTGGGTCTGCATTAGTCTATTGTAGAAGATCTTGCTCTGTGGTTTTGAGATAATTAATTTTGGTGTTAGAGGAACCTAATTCTAGAGTTTCATCTTGTTTTGGCTCCTAGTATGGAAGTTATGAGTAACGGTAGTTCAGACTAGTAGCTACAAGTATTTTCGAGTTCAATATGCATGTTTTGTTGAATCTACACTTATCCATGGATTGGAATCTGGCCTTGTGGTTCTAAAGGAAGATTAGCAGGTGTCATTAGCAAGTATACTCCAAATAGCATAGAGGTTGGAGGTCTGCGGGTTTGATTGTCGGTGTACAGTAGGCAAATTTTTCTATTAGGTCATTACCGGTGCTGACCTAATGAGTTTTGTGTGTTGCAGAGGTTGAATGTGTATTGATCTACTATATGGGTACTATTTTAGGTCCGTGCTGACCTATTTTGAATTATTGTGAGCTTTGATTCTCTCTGTAAAGTGTATTGGGTTATGTTTTTGGCCGACAGATTAAGGAGTCACAAGGTACATTTTTTATGCCAACCTAATTGATGTTTTTGATTAAGTGTGGTATATATACAAGATTGAATTCTTGTGTGGAGTAGAGAGTGTGTGTGAGTGAAACCTGATGTAGTCAAGGATAAGTTGATATTGTGGGAAGATCAAGTGTGTTGATTCAATATTCTGAGCTTTAGTGGAATTGTATCTTCAACATTAGTCAGATGCATTACTAGCAGTTCATATTTGCTAGTGAGCCACCCTTTCTTCAATCTCTCTCTATTCAGGACAATGAGTCCTTTGGTAGTGAACCACCTGCAGTGAGCATTCTCTTTTGGATAGTAAGTCCACCAAATTGTGTTAACCTTAACTAGTTACATTATTAATATATTGTGAGCTAATCCTCACTGTGGTTTTTCCCTTTTTGGGTTTTCCACGTAAAAATCTGGTGTTCATGTGTTATGTACTTTAGTGGTTGATTTCATGCTTTCCTTTCTTACTGCAAATTAAATATGCTATGTGAATTAAATGTTTAAATGATTAAGTGGTTTTAGAGAATACTGATTCACGCCCCCCTCTTAGTATTTCAGGTGTTCAACATTGACATCTGCCATGAAGAAGACGGAAGGCCAAAGGACCGACCTCTAACTCACTTAGACAAGTTTCAACACTTAGGCAAATTTTGAGCCTCAGACCTCAGAGCCGATAGATAACACAAGGCAGAAGGCATGAAGCCCGAACTCTAAAACTCCGACAAAGGTGAAAATGCAAGGAATAACTTAGATTTTTTTGGACTTAGTCATTCTTTTGGTTTCCTATCTTGCATTTTCAAAAGGCAAACACATCAAAATCTATGGAAGATATCTCTAATTGGTTACAAATTATAGGTTCAACAATGGAGGTATATAGTGGGATTCAGATAGAATTTGGGGGCAAAATGGGGCATTTTGGGGACTGATTTTTTCAGGTGTCAAATAATCTATGCCGCTATCTCCCTCCCACTACTCTGAATCATGATTCTCACTTGGTCCAGGATCTGGGATCACTAATGCGATGATCTGCAGGAAGGATAGGAGCAGGAAAGATAGGAGCAAGATGCGCTATCTCCCACCACACTATATATGTTGGTCTCACACCTAAATCATTAGCCTCGAAGATGGGATCATCATCCTCTATAATACCATCTTGATCACTCAACACCACATTTGTGATGGTAAGTCATGCCCTATCATGAGACCACACCCCGCAACATGAAGACCTTGTGTAGAACTGTCATGTGGTAGGAACTCCCTGCACTAGTTTGAACTACCTCACTCTATCATAATAGAATGTAACTACGATGCAATCTTGGTGACCAGCTAACAACCAATCCCTCTACATCCTTGCTAGCTACCTTCTCTATCCCATCCATGGTCTGCATCCCTTGTATGGTCTCCACATGACAACCTCTAGTTGCAACCTCTCTAACATAATCCTCTAAAATAGTAAAACACCACATCTCCATGGTATACTTAGCTTGTAGGTATGTGCTCATGGATTCATCCAGAGAATCTCTATTGAATAACCCACCAGCCTCATGCATTTCATGTTCTTGAATGCCCTAACCTATAAGAGGACACATATCATCAAGTGATGTGCCTCATAGTGTACATAGCAACCCAAATCATAGTATAAATGAGCTAGCATACTCTATTCCCAAGAGTGTACTATCCTCTACTCCTCCATCTCTCTTTAATGGTATGGACTAGGTCACTGTGAAGGTGAGTGCCTCACCCATCCAGTGTAACAACTAGTGTGATGGTAGTGATCATGATGTGACGTATGATCGGTATAACAACTGCACCCTATTCTAAGAATCAAATGTCAATGTGTCCTTGATCACTCAACAACACTGTGCTCCCAAGATAGTACATCTAGCTCACCTGTGTGTAGTCCTCAAAACCTCTAGTTTATGACCTTGACTATCTCAGCATGCACAAGTAGTCTTAGTACACTGTACACATCATCTAAAGTAATTTAGTCATCTCTCTTGTTGGAAGATGAAAAGTGGATGTATCTGAGTTCCACCACTCCATGAGCACAATCAACATCATATGATGATGTCATTGTAGACATCATGTACACCCACCATAATCCAACATCTCACAGATGTCCCATCTCTGCATCTATAAGTGTGTCTGATCGAGTACGTAGTAATGTGTATAGGCAACCATCAACATGCTCTTGTATCCCTAGGAGATCCTAAAACATGATAAACAAAGTATAAATCAAACTTCAATTCCAACAACTTCATCAACAATCACAAAAACCAATAATAGCCTTGATCCTAGACTAGGGTGTCCAGACAGATCTGGAGCACTCAAGAAGGACTTGGGCACTCAAAAGGGTTTGGGACACCCTAGGAGGACATTTGTGCCCTAGGTGGACTCTAAAATGTCCCTTGGGCCCAATTTTAGCTTGAAAAATGAGAAAAATACAATAAAATAATGACATAAATAAAAATTACAAGTTGGATAGAAGCCTACCTCATGCTTGACAAGTCTAGGTGAGCTACTCGGCTCCACAGTGCTACCAACCTTGATGGTCAATATAGCCTTCAAATCGACATGATCACTCTCCTACTTGCTCTATCTCCTCAAAGATTGAAAATGACAATAGAATGGTAAAATGTGAGAAATTCATTTACTATTTATAGTAAAATGTTAAGAACTCCTAATTACTATCTAGGGTTGAAGACCACAATTTCCTTGACCTCTGTTAATCTAAACATTGATAACTTAGGCTAGCAAACATAGATATGAGTGGCATTTGTTGCATTGAAATCCTAGTTCCTCTGTTTCTACAATCATATGTTTTGTGTCTTGGTGTTATTCAATAGAATGACCCTACCAAAGCATATTCATCAAAGTTTTCTCTAGAAAGTCAAAGTGGAAAGATCACCACCTTGTTTCTAGATCCTAAAGTAGCAAGAAGAAACAAGAGGGCATATATCTACCTATGAATTTTTCTTTAATCATGTCTCGTCACCTTTCCCCTTTAGAGTTTTTTGGACTAACACATACATCTATTGGTTGTAGGATTATTTCATCACACTAGTGTTGTGGTTTGTAGGATCATAGACTGGGGGCTTCACCCTTTTGCTTAGCAACAATCTGCATCCTCTACAGTATCCTTTTTTATATTCTTTTACAATATGTTTTTACTTTCCTGTCCTTTAGCTTGCATATGCACATAGTGTCATATGACCGCTAAAGTGGGGGCTAAATGTTATGTTGTGAATTGTGTACACTAGTTGTGTAGGCATAATTTCACTAAGTTTAGCTCCTCCCTTTGTGATCCCAAGCCTATTCCATTTTTAGGTCCACCTTAAAGTCCTGTTTTGGCCCTGTTTATAGAAAATGTCATGATTTTAATCAAAGTTTCGTCATAACCTAGAAAATAAATTGAGATTTGGAGTTAGCCCCGCATTAAGTACGAGATTGAGCCTTAAATTGTCCAAAGGGCCTAGGGTTCCTGAGCACCCTGGTCCCTCCCGAGGTTTAGAGAGGTAATTTAGGTCTACAAGTTGGCTTTAGTGTTGGTTAGGCCAAACCTAAACTCAAATTTACTTTTTAGCACGTAATGTTAACTCTTTAATTCAAATTACTCTTTTCTATAGCCTTGTATAAAATTAAGTGACTTATTTCATTTGAAACTAGATGTGAACTAGAGATTAATTAGATGTAAAAAACCTCTCTATGCTATTGAATTATTGCAGGTTTCTATTTGATCAAGTGCAGTTCATCTTTGCTCTTGGAAAGATTGGCATGAAGGCTAGGATATGAGATCTTGAGTCTATATCAATTGTTCCTAGGTTGAAGCACTTTGCATCATTGGGAGAAGGGTTGGAACCACCAACTTGAGATTGGCTAACTCTAAGTGGTATTTCTTTTTATCTTTTTTGTTTTAAAAGAATTTTGTCCTTGCAACATTATTTTTCTTTAAATGGAATTATGCAGCAGTTTCTGGTCAACACAGTTCTCTGTGTAATCATGTTTTCCATTGGGTTTCTTTTTATTTTCTTAATGATCTTAATCTTTTTGCCCAAGTGTCTTAACTGTTCTGGTTCTGTAGGATCACTGTGTTATTTGTGGGTTGTAAATGCAGTCATTCAGCCTTGCCAAGGATGTCATTTGGCAACATGACATGTTTGAGAATAGCATGGCAGCTCTTTGTGTTGCAGGACCAGAGGCTAGTGCCAAATTGTACATTTCAAATTTGGATTTTGGAGTGTAACGAATTCTGATATAAAGGTACATTGATAATAATTTCCATTCTTCCTTTGCAACTGCTTGTGCTCCAATGCACACTAGAAAATCTAGTTGCCTTATGTATTTGAATTCAATGCTAGAAAAGGCTTCTAGGATTCTTCGTAACAATGTCCAATAGTGCACAGATTCTCCTAGAAGTCTGTGCACAGGTTCTGTTCATTGAACCGTGTAGCTTGTATTGATGACTTTGAAGCCATCCTGAAGATGCTACTTTACACTATGCAAAGCAACCAAGGATTATCTTTTGATCAAATTACAAGCGTCTGTATTTCAGAGCATATAGGTTATGGCAAGTTGTTGGAAGATATCACGGAAAACTTACAAAATGCAAGGCAAATTGCAAACTTTGTCTCAGATGACTCCTTTGAGATAGGAATAGCACTGGTACTGGAAGCAATTGGAATTAGGGCTTAGGTAATCTGATTGTTTCAATTTATCTTGTGTATGAATACTAGTCAGAGTGATTTTTTTAATTTTTTTTTAAAATATATTTCTTTATGAGTACTTTTTTCCAAATTTAGTTTTCTCTTGCCAACTTTATCCCAGTCGTAAGTTTTTTAATTTCTAGGTTTTCTTCAAGTGAGCATTGGAAATTTACATTTTTAATCAGAAAAACAAGGAAACTATATAACATGGAAAAAAAGAACTTGATAGATTTGATGTTTCTATAGTTCATACAAATGATTTAGTATGTTTTTAGAAATGATTGTGTAGGTGTTTTGTATGAACATTTTAAATTCCATTGGGGATGCAAGCTCTAAGTGGTATATCTTTTTATCTTTTTTGTTTTAAAAGAATTTTGTCCTTGCAACATTATTTTTCTTTAAATGGAATTATGCAGCAGTTTCTGGTCAACACAGTTCTCTGTGTAATCATGTTTTCCATTGGGTTTCTTTTTACTTTCTTAATGATCTTAATCTTTTTGCCCAAGTGTCTTAACTGTTCTGGTTCTGTAGGATCACTGTGTTATTTGTGGGTTGTAAATGCAGTCATTCAGCCTTGCCAAGGATGTCATTTGGCAACATGACATGTTTGAGAATAGCATGGCAGCTCTTTGTGTGCCTGCAGGACCAGAGGCTAGTGCCAAATTGTACATTTCAAATTTGGATTTTGGAGTGTAACGAATTCTGATATAAAGGTACATTGATAATAATTTCCATTCTTCCTTTGCAACTGCTTGTGCTCCAATGCACACTAGAAAATCTAGTTGCCTTATGTATTTGAATTCAATGCTAGAAAAGGCTTCTAGGATTCTTCGTAACAATGTCCAATAGTGCACAGATTCTCCTAGAAGTCTGTGCACAGGTTCTGTTCATTGAACCATGTAGCTTGTATTGATGACTTTGAAGCCATCCTGAAGATGCTACTTTACACTATGCAAAGCAACCAAGGATTATCTTTTGATCAAATTACAAGCATCTGTATTTCAGAGCATATAGGTTATGGCAAGTTGTTGGAAGATATCACGGAAAACTTACAAAATGCAAGGCAAATTGCAAACTTTGTCTCAGATGACTCCTTTGAGATAGGAATAGCACTGGTACTGGAAGCAATTGGAATTGGGGCTTAGGTAATCTGATTGTTTCAATTTATCTTGTGTATGAATACTAGTCAGAGTGATTTTTTAAATTTTTTTTTAAAATATATTTCTTTATGAGTACTTTTTTCCAAATTTAGTTTTCTCTTGCCAAATTTATCCCAGTCGTAAGTTTTTTAATTTCTAGGTTTTCTTCAAGTGAGCATTGGAAATTTACATTTTTAATCAGAAAAACAAGGAAACTATATAACATGGAAAAAAAGAACTTGATAGATTTGATGTTTCTATAGTTCATACAAATGATTTAGTATGTTTTTAGAAATGATTGTGTAGGTGTTTTGTATGAACATTTTAAATTGCAATTTTTTAATCATACAATGTAATTTAAAATGTTGACGCAAAAAATCTTCTAAATCATTTTAACAAGAACTGCTATTTTAGATTAAGGCTAACCAGATATTAAAAAGTTACCATTAATATTATCCTTGTCATTTATCTTGTGAGTTGCTGATAGATTTTTATTAAACATGCAAACCATCAAGTTTTGGACGGAAGCCACAACAAATGATAATTTTAAGGTATGGGTGCGGACCGAAAGACAAATCTAATTGGTTGCCATAATTGGCAAATGAGTCAATTGGGATCTCAAACTAAATGAATGATTGGTTCTTTTAAGGACGTGATTTAGATACATGTGTCTGATCTATATTGGTTCTTAAGGACTGTGTCATTCTGTGGATATTTATAGAGACGGAGTTACTTAGTCACAAGCTATACTAATGGTCGTTCTACTTCGTCTAAAGGAATTTGTTATGTTATTGAGATTGATTTTTTTTGGTTCCACAAAGGGCAACCAAATATAATGACTAACTGGACTAGTAATCTAAATAGCTACTTCTAAAGCTTCTAACTGATAAATAATCTCCATATTTTCTTTCTATATTTGAATTCTAGCATAACCATTATTTCAATCGGTGACTTCTTCTAATAACTAGAATGGACTTTAGAATAAATCCCTTCCATTTTATTGCTCCATTGAATTAGAATTTAATCATTACCTTTGCCTTATGTATGATAAAATTCAAATGTTGAGTAGCCACAAATTTTGCTTCAGTTTATTGTTATATAAATTTATTATGAATGTAGTGTGATGATGGAAGCTGGCAGAAAATGGCAAAGGAGCCAAATTTGCAGTTATTGCTTCTGCAATTACTACAACCATGATATGCCTTCTTTTTTGTTTGCTCATGCAATTGTTGCAAAAAAATACGCCCATAAACAATAGCTTTTCCAAATTTTATTTAATAACAATTATTATTGTCTATTAAGTGATTTTCCCAACATGGAAATTAGTTTTAATGTCTGCTTTGAATTAAATTTCTGGTATTTGCCTGGCAAACTAACTGCTTATAGCTTTTAGGCAGGGACTGCTGCTACAGCGCAGCCCTTGTTTTATATTTTTTCATGACACTTAAAGAGATACTCATTGACATTGGCTCTATAAATGAGGTTGCTATTGAGTGAACAAGATAAATCCTATTGACTCTGGTTAAGGACGACACGTTGCCATGGATGTACTTTTTATTATGGGACTAATTATTCATTTGAATTTAACAATATGGTAATTATAGATAAGACGGTCAATAATCTACCTATTTACATTATATCTTATTCATAAAAAATGATTACAACCTCTTTTAAAAAAATGTAGTTAATGGAACCATTGGGTAAGTTTGTAAATTGAACTTAGGCCAAAATACAACTGAGAAAAAGTTAATTGCATTTACATGTGTAAGTTTAGAGTAGTTAATAAGATGGTCGGTTGGGAAATAGAGGTCAGTTAACATGTAGTTCCAAAGAAAGTAAATAACTACAATGACCTCGTTTAATCTCAAAATATAAAGTTGATAAAAATGTTATATAGCATAAGAAATAAAGCAACTTAAATTATCTTAATTTTTACTGAAATAATTTATGAAGTTTTATTAATCTTTATAGAGTAATATGACATTTAGTTGTAAAGATTTGACAATTTATTTTTAATAAAAATTAGTTAGATGATAATTTTCACATAGTATACTTTCAAATTTTTAGAGTGAATTTGGCTTGCAATGTTTATGCTGAAAAAATCTCAATATATTACTTGGATTTTTATAAAAGCCACAATAGTACTGTTATGTGGAAAAGAGAGACCTAACCCAATAAGTTAAACTCTTGTCTACCTAACATTGAGACACAAATTGAGCTTGACTTCAACCTTTCAAGGAGAGCTAAAATATAGGGGTATGCCTCTTTGTTGAGTGTTAAACCAAATTCAATCAATCTAGCTAGGGCAAATGATCAAAATCTAATTGAGAAAGATTGAGCTACAGACGACTGTCAGAAATAGAAACAGAAATAGAGAATCTAAATGAATAGTAGATATGAGTAAACAGTATAGAACAAAAACCTAGAGTCAAAATGCCATAGGGACTAGAGTGCTTGGGTACCCTAGGCATTTTTAGGGTTTGCAAAAACTAAAACTTTCATCAGATCTACCTGCAATACCTTTCTTCTCCCAGACTTATATCTCCCAAAACCTATTTGTTCGATTTGCACATAAGAAAGAAGGGAAAAAATGTTGTGGCTATATAGGAGCTTGCCTTAGTCAAGCCCCCATTTTAGTATTCCTACCTCACGAATAGACAATATTAAAAGAAGATGTTGTGTGTGCTCAAAAACCCTAAGTGTGAGCAACAACATGCAAGGTCTTATCAAATAATATCAAACCCTGGCCTATATGACTCAAGAAAATAGGAAGGGATGCTAAAGGATGCTTCACTCAAGGAAGCTCACAACTTCACCTCAAGGATGATGATTCACCAAAGCTTTGTTGAATAAGAAAGCGGTGCAACCATACCCTTGGAGGGTACTTGAGCCAATCTCAAGTTGGTGGTTCCAACCCTTCTCCCAATGATGCAAAGTGCTTCAACCTAGGAATAATTGATATAGACTCAAAATCTCATATCCTGCCTTCATGCCAGTCTTTCCAAGAGCAAAGATGAACTGCACTTGATCAAATAGAAACCTGCAATAATTCAATAGCATAGAGAGTTTTTTCACATCTAATTAATCTCTAGTTCACATCTAGTTTCAAATGAAATAAGTCACTTAATTTTATACAAGGCTATAAAAAAGAGTAATTTGAATTAAAGAGCTAACATCACATGCTAAAAAGTAAATTTGAGTTTAGGGTTGGCCTAACCAACACTAAAGACAACTTGTAGACCTAAATTGCCTCTCTAAACCTCGGGAGGGACTAGGGCACTCAGGAACCCTAGGCCCTTTGGGCAGTTTAAGGCTCACTCTTGCACTTAATGTGGGGCTAACTCCAAATCTCAATTTATTTTCTAGGTTATGACGAAAATTTGATCAAAATCATGACATTTTCTATAAACAGGGCCAAAACAGGACTTTAAGGTGGACCTAAAAATGGAATAGGTTTGGGATCACTAAAGGGAGGAGCTAAACTTAGTGAAATTATGCCTACACAACTAGTGTACACAATTCACAATGTAACATTTAGCCCCCACTTTAGCGGTCATACGACACTATGTGCATATGCAAGCTAAAGGACAAGAAAGTAAAAACATATTGTAAAAAGATATAAAAAAGGATATCGTAGAGGATGCAGATTGTTGCTGAGCAGGAGGGTGAAGCCCCCGGTCTATGATCCTAAAAACCATAGCATTAGTGTGATAAAATAATCCTGCAACCAATAGATGTATGTGTTAATCCAAAAAACTCTAAAGGGGAAAGGTGATGAGACATAATTAAAGAAAAATTCATAGGTAGATATATGCCCCCTTGTTTCTTCTTGCTACTTTAGGATGTAGAAACAAGGTGGTGATCTTTCCACTTTGACTTTCTAGAGAAAACTTTGATGAATATGCTTTGGTAGGGTTATTCTATTGAATAAAACCAAGACGCAAAACATATGATTGTAGAAACAGAGGAACTAGGATTTGAATGCAACAAATGACACTCATATCCATGTTTTCTAGCCTAAGTTATCAATGGGTATGTGCAGGATCATGATGGGCCAAACTATACCTCTAAGTGGTAGTGAAAATACAAAAAATTAGACTTAATCAAGTTCATGTGAAAATTTGAATGAATTATCTACACAATTTTGAAAGGATGTAAGAACAAAATTTGTAGAGAATTGAATCTAGTTTATGAGCTACTAATTTTTTTTTTTTGAAAACTAAATTTACTTAGTGAAAAATGAACATTTCAATGAACAACTATTAAATTTTTTAGAAAAAATAAAAAGTGGGTGTTTGTCTAGCCAACCTAACTATGAGCAATTTTTTTTTTTTTTTAAAACTTTGAAAATAAGTAGATGACTCATGCCCGAATGTGACGCATATTTTTTTGAATTTTTTTTCCAATAAAATAATTAGTTATGACTTTTTTACTATGACTTTTTTTAAAAACTAAAGATTAATTTTCTAGCCAACCTAACTCGATGAAAAAAATCAAAACTCAATTTTTTTTTAACCTGTAGCCAATGGAGCATAGAGTGTGACACATCTTTTGGATCTAAAAAAGATGAAATGGTTTGAACATTTTTTTTTTTTCAATTAGTGTATCCATCAGGATTTCAGACACACACTATATAGAAAATTATTAATAATTATTTAACAAAATGATAATCAAGAAAATCTTGTATTTTTAGAAAGCTAACAATTTCCTCTATAAACCTTTTTTGTTTTATCAATTTTGCATAAAAAAAAGTCGTCAGCACGAAGGGTGAAGTTCGAAGAAGAGAGTGAAACCTGTAAAAATGATAGAATTGAGGGAAAGTCAACTATGACAACCCCAAGCCTACATACAAGGCAAAAGCGAAGCAAAATAGATATCTGTTATTAACGGATATCTGTTTTTCTTTGCTAAAATACCATTTTTACTTTTTTTATGTTTTACAAAACGGATATCCATTTTGAAAATGGATATCCATTTTGCTTTACCCTATATGTTACTCTCTCTCTCTCTCAAGGTGGTCTATCGATATCCCACCATATTCTTATGACCATTGCATCTAATTTCATCTATGATCGAAAAGGCTTGTCTATTTTCTAAGTTTTGTAAAGAGCATTGATAATAAAATTGTAATGTCCATTTTTAAATTTATTTTATGCATTTCCTATAATCATGGTAATCTATGAAATCACATTTTTTTGAGGCATTCTATCAAATAGTTAGCAATGCCTTGTCTATGTTTCCATAGTTTTTATAAATATTTACTAGAAAGTTACCAAATATAATATTTGATAAGAACCCACCTATCATTATTCTTTTGATGGATACCCATGTACCATTCCATTGGTGTAAGTAAATAAGATAGTAGAAAAGATCATGGAGTTTGGCTATATACGAGTCAACTACATTTGTTTGAAGATTTTTTGTAATTTTTTCAACAAATTTCATTATGTTATGCATTGTAATGTTGGCACTTTGTAAGTTCTTTTTTGAAATGTATGTAAACATAAGAAAAGTCTACACATAATAGTTGGTCTTTTGGTAAATGAACATTGTGAAACTTTATGAGGCATGGGGATGTTGAACTTCACTACAATTTACAAGTTTGGGGATGAGTGCATTAGGATTATTCATTGATGATACATAATTATTTTCAAAACCTTCATTTATATACTTATGAGATTTTGGGAAGTAGAGTCATGTTTTCCATCTACAACTTTGCAAAGGTTCCACTTTTCCAAAATTAAGTTAAGTTGCCAAAAGTGCACCTTGACTCTACACTTGTACTTTCTCAGATCTCTCTCTCTCTCTGCCTCTTAATTAAATCCTATTCCTAGCTTTCCTAGTTTTCCTTTTCCTTTCCAATTTGCTTAGGAGAGAGAGAGATAGATAGATAGATAGAAAGAGAGTCCTAGTTTTCTTGTTTTCATTTCATTTGTCAATAAGGGAGAGCAAGAGATAGGGAGATAAAGGAATGATAGGGGAGAGAGAGGCAAGAGATAGAGAGATAGCTAGATAGAGAGAGAGGAGATAGAGGGGAGAGATAGGGAGATAGAGAGTGAGCGCAATGTCCAGAGAGATAGGGAGAAGGATTGGGAGGTAGAGGGATGATAGAGATAGGGAGATATGAGAGAGATAGGGAGATAGAGGTTTAGGGTTTAGGGGCATTATTTAGGGTAGAGAGAGAGAGAGTTGCTTGGGGTTAGGTGTCAGGGTTTAGGGGTTTAGGGCTACTCAGAAGACATAGGGAGAGAGATTGAGAGGTAGAGGAATGATAGAGATAGGGAGATAGTGAGATAGAGGTTTAGGGTTGCGTGGGTTTAGTGTTTAGGGTTTAGGGGTTTGGGGTTTAGGATTTAGGGGTTTATGGTTTCTCAGGTTGAGGGTTTAGGGGTTATGGATTAGGGGCATTATTTAGAGTTTATGGTTTAGGGGTTAGGGCTTAGGGTTTATTTAGGAAAACTAGGACATTTAGCTATCCCCACCATTACTAATCACACCTTCTAGCAATCCCACATAAGAGACCTTACCCATCACTTCAACTAGGTCATCACCAATTAAATCACCTCATTACTCCATTCAACCATACCCATACCACCCCTTTCTCACTCCACAACCTGTATTAATGCATGATTAAACCTAACCCCTAACCCCTAAACCCTAACCCCTAACCCCTATTTCCTAACCCCTAAACCCTAAACCTGAGAAACCATAAACCCCTAAATCCTAAACCCTAAATCCTAAACACTAAACCCAAGAAACCCTAAACCTCTATCTCTCTATCTCCCTATCTCACTATCTCCCCATCACTATGATTCATCTACCTCTCAATCTCTCTCCCTATGCTTTGGCCATGTCCCTCACTCTATATCTCCCTATAGGTTCTCTCTCTCTAAACACTAAACCCTAAACCTCTAAACCTTATCCCCTAAACCATAAGCCCTAAACCCTAAATAATGCCCCTAAACCTTAACCCCTAACCCCTAAACCCTAAACGCGAGCAACCCTAAACCCTATTTCCTATCTCTCCCTTATCTCCCTATCTCTATCGTCCCTCTACCTCTCAATCCTTCTCCCTATTTCTCTAGATATCTCGCTCACTCTCTATCTCCCTATCTCTCCCCTTTGTCTCCTCTATCTCTCCCTATCTGTCTCCTCTCTCTTTCTATCTAGCTATCTCCAAAACTGAGAAACCCTAAACCCAGGTACACCCTAAATCAAATCAACTCTAAACTTCTATCTCCCTATCTCTCCCCTATCTCCCTATCTCTATCATCCCTCTACCTCTCTTGATCTCTCTCCCTTTGTCCCTGACCATATGCCTCACTCTCTATCTCCTTATCTCTCTCCTCAATCTCCTCTCTCTATCTCCCTATCATTCCTCTCTCTCTATAAACCCTAAATCCAAAACCCTAAACCTCTAAACCTAACCCCTACCCCCTAAACAATTTAAATCCTAAACTCTAAATAATGCCCCTAAACCCTAACCCCTAAACCTGAGAAATCCTAAACCCCTAAACCCTAAACCCAAGTAACCCTAAACCACTATCTCCCTATCTCTCCCCTATCTCCCTATCACCTTTGTCCCTCTACCTCTCAATCTCTCTCCCTATGTCTTTGGCCATGTCCCTCACTCTTAATCTCCCTATCTCTCCCCTCAGACTCCTCTATATCTCCCTATCATTCCTCTCTCTCTCTCTATAAACCCTAAATCCTAAATCCTAAACCTCTAAACATAACCCCTATCCCCTAAACAATAAATCCTAAACCCTAAATTATAATGCCCCTAAACCCTAACCCCTAACCCCTAAACCTGAGAAACCCTAAACCGATAAACCCTAAACCACAAACCCCTAAACCCTAAACCCAAGTAACCATAAACCACTATCTCCCTATCTCTCCCCTATCTCCCTATCACCTTTGTCCCTCTACCCCTCAATCTCTCTCCCTATGTCTCTTGCCATGTCCCTCACTCTTTATCTCCCTATCTCTCCCCTTGGACTCCTCTATATCTCCCTATTGGTCTTTTATCTCTCTCTAAACCCTAAACCCTAAACCTCTAAACCTTAACCCCTAACCCCAAAACCATAAACCCTAAACCCTAAATAATGTCCCTAAACCCAAGCAACCCTAAACCTCTATCTCCCTATCTCTATCATCCCTTTACCTCTCTCTCTCTCTATGTCTCTAGATATGTCTCTCACTCTCTATCTCCCTATCTCTCCCATCTATCTCCTTGATCTCTCCCAAACTCTATCAGTCCCCTCTCTCTATCTCTCTTTAAACCGTAAACCCCAAACCCCTAAACCCGAGCAACCCTAAACCTCTAAACCCTATTTAATTCCCCTAACCAACCTCTAAACCACTTTTTTATATAGGTGCAACTAATACCACTTTTTCATTGTTTTCCACATTTAATTATATTCTTTTCCATTTTCCAAGTCCTACATGTGTCCAAGTTGTATTGTTTGTCAAGTTTTTAGTCTAATTGTTAGTCCCAACTCTCATGGTTATTAAAATGTTAGTATAGTTAGATTTATCCTTAGGTGACATTAATTTACACATTGTTGCACAGACAACCACACTGAAACATAACCTTACCTAATTAAGGTTAACCTTTAAGGTTCTTTCATAAATGGCGAGCTTAATAGATCTAACTAGTTCAATGTTCATATAGTCCATGCTTACCCTTCCAAGAGAGTTCATGCCATGTTAACTTTGCATTATGTCCTAACATATCACATGAAGGATCATCATCATCAAAAGGAATAACAATGTCATGAAGGATTAATGAAGGTGTAGCTTCACCACTTAAAGTATCATTCATAATTTTTTTCACTAGAGGGTAAGGGTATATCATGTGTATCCTTCTCAAACCATGTATCATGAATCAAATCATATAAAGCAATTTAGGGCATGAGGTTTAAGGAACATACATGTTCTTTCTTCTCTTGGTGAGATAAAGTTGCTTTCATACAAGAATGCACATTTGTATGAAGTGCACTTTCTTAGTTTCAATGTGTTTTGAATCTTTTTAAACTTGGATCCTTGGCCTAATAGTGTTCCTAGGTCTTCCCCTTCATATAATTTATATCATAGTTCTAGGCCTAGCTAATATGAAGTGTATGAAGAAGAAGATTGTTATAATGAAATCTCATAGTACTGCTCAAATAGTTATATATATCCTCTCTATATAGGGAGGTGTTATTAACAATCATTAGAATCCTTCACAAATTGAAACACTCTTAAATTTTTTCATGAATGAATACCATGCTTGGTAGTATAAATAAATTAATAATTAAAGGATAAATTAGTAATCAACAAACATTCAATCATGTGTAAGTGGTTTATATTTGGTATACCTCATGTAGAATTGGGCAAGTAATATATACGTACACTGAATTGGGGGAAGGGAAATGGATATCCGTTTTGAAAATGGATATCCGTTTTGAAAATGGATATCCATTTTGAAAACAGATATACGTTTTGGATTTCTAGAAATGGATATCCATTTTGGTTTGGTATCCAAACCAAAATAGATATCCGTTTCAAAACATATGAAAGTCAAACTTTGCCAAGTCACGAATTTGGCTAAGTAAAAACATGATTTTTTTCCTATTGCCACTGTTTGGTCCGCAATGATCCTACACATACCCCAATGTTTAGATTAACAGAGGTCGAGGAAAATGTGGTCTTCGACCCTAGATAGTAATCAGGAGTTCTTAACTTTTTACTATAAATAGTAAAAGAATTTCTCACATTTTACCATTCTATTTTCATTTTCAATCTTTGAGGAGATAGAGCAAGTAGGAGAGTGATCATGTTGATTTGAAGGCCATATTGACCATCAAGGTTGGCAGCACTGTGGAGTCAAGTAGCTCACCTAGACTTGTCGAGCATGAGGTAGGCTTCTATCCAACTTGTAATTTTTATTTATGTCATTATTTTATTGTATTTTTCTCATTTTTCAAGCCAAAAGTGGGCCCAAGGGACATTTTTCAGAGTCCACCTAGGGCACCAATGTCCTCCTGGGGTTCCCTAGACCCTTCTGAGCGCCCATGTCCTTCTTGAGTGCTCCAGATCTATCTAGACGCCCTGGTCTAGAATCAAGGCTATTATTGATTTTTGTGATTGTTGATGAAGTTGTTGGAATTGAAGTTTGATGTATACTTTGTTTATCATGTTTCAGGATCTCCTGGGGATACAAGAGCATGTTGATAGTCACCTATACACATTACTATGTAGTCAATCGGACACACTTATAGATGCAGAGATGGGACATCTATGAGATGTTGGATTATGGTGGGTGTACATGATGCCTACAATGACATATCATCATATGATGTTGATTGTGCTCATGGAGTGGTGGAACTCAGATACATCCACTTTTCATCTTCCAACAAGAGAGATGACTATTACTTTAGATGATGTGTACAGGGTACTAAGACTACTTGTTCATGCTGAGATATTCAAGGTCGTAAACTAGAGGTTTGAGGACTACATACAGGTGAGCCAAATGTACTATCTTGGGCACACAATGTCATCAAGTGATCGAGGACACATTAACATTTGATTCTTAGAATAGGGTGCAGTTGTTATACTGATCATACATCACATCATGATCACTACCATCGCACTAGTTGTTATACCGGATGGGTGAGGCACTCACCTTCACGGTGACCTAGTCCATACCATTAAAGAGAGATGGATGAGCAGAGGATAGTATACTCCTAGAAATAGAGTATGCTAGCTCATTTATACTATGATTTGGGTTGCTATGTACACTATGAGGCACATCGCTTGATGATATGCATCCTCTTATAGGTGTGGGCATTCAAGAACATGACATGCATGAGGCCGGTGGGCTATCCGATAGAGATTGTCTGGATGAATCCATGAGTACATACCTACAAGCTAAGTAGACCATGGAGATGTGGTGTTTTACTATTTGAGAGGATTATGTTAGAGAGGTTGCAGCCAGAGATTGTCATGTGGAGACCATACAAGGGATGCAGACCATGGATGGGATAGAGAAGGTAGCTAGCGAGGATGTAGAGGGAATGGTTGTTAGCCAGTCACTAAGATCACATCGTAGTTACATTCTATTATGATAGAGTGAGGTAGTTCAAAGTAGTGCAGGGAGTTCCTGCCACATGACTGTTCTACACAAGGTCTTCATGTTGCGGGGTGTGGTCTCATGATAGGGCATGAATTACCATCACAGACGTGTTGAGTGATCGAGATGGAATTATAGAGGATGATGATCCCATCTTTGAGGCTGATGATGTAGGTGTGAGACCAACATATACAGTGTGGTGGGAGATAGCACATCTTGCTCCTATCTTTCCTACTTCTATCCTTCCTGCAGATCATCCCATTGGTGATCCCAGATCCTGGGCCAAGTGAGAAGATGATTCAGAGGAGTGGGAGGGAGATAGCGACATAGATTATGTTGACACCTGAAAAAATCAGTCCCCAAAATGCCCCATTTTGCCCCTAAATTCCATCTGAATCCCACTATATACCTCCATTGTTGAACCTATAATTTATAACCAATTAGAGATATCTTCCATAGGTTTTCATGTGTTTGCCTTTTGAAAATGCAAGATAGGAAACCAAAAAACTGACTAAGTCCAAAAAAATCTAAGTTATTCCTTGCATTTTCACCTCTGTCAGAGTTTCAGAGTTCGGGGTTCATGCCTTCCGCCTTGTGTTATCTATCGGCTCTGAGCTCCGAGGCTCAAAATTTGCCTAAGTGTTGAAACTTGTCTAAGTGAGTTGGAGGTTAGTCCTTTGGCCTTTTGTCTTCTTCATGGCAGATGTCAATGTTGAACACCTGAAATACTAAGAGGGGGGCGTGAATCAGTATTCTCTGAAACCACTTAATCATTTAAACATTCAATTCACATAGCATATTTAATTTGCAGTAAGAAAGGAAAGCATGAAATCAACCACTAAAATACATAACACGTGAACACCAAATTTTTATGTGGAAAACCCAAAAAGGGAAAAACCACGGTGAGGATTAGCTCACAATATATTAATAATGCAACCAGTTAAGGTTAACACAATTTGGTGGACTCACTATCAAAAGAGAATGCTCACTACAAGTGGCTCACTACCAAATGACTCACTATCCTAAATAGAGAGAGATAGAAGAAATGGTGGTTCACTACCAAATATGAACTGCTAGTAATGCATCTGACTAATGTTGGAAATACAATTCCATTGAAGCTCAGAATATAGAATCAACACACTTCATCTTCCCACAATCTCAACTTATCCTTCACTACATTAGGTTTCACTCACACACACACTTAACACCTTTGCATCACAAACACTCTCTACTGCACACAAGAATTCAATCTTGTATATATACCATAATTAAAAACATCAATTAGGTTGGCATAAAAAATGTACCTTGTGACTCAATCTGTCGGCCAAAAACACAACCCAATACACTTTATGGAGAGAATCAAAGCTCACGCTAATTCAAAATAGGTCAGCATGGACCTAAAATGGTACCCATATAGTAGATCAATACACACTCAACCTCTGCAACACACAAAACTCATTAGGTTGGCACCGGTAATGACCTAATATTAAAATTTGCCAACTATACACTGACAATCAGACCCGTGGACCTCCAACCTCTATGCTATTTGGAGTATACATGCTAATGACACCTACCAAGCTTCCTTTAGAACCACAAGGCCAGATTCCAATCCATGGATAAGTGCAGATTCAACAAAACATACGTATTGAACTCGAAAATGCTTGTAGCTACCAATCCGAACTACCATTACTCATAACTTCCATACTAGGAGCCAAAACAAGATGAAACTCTAGAATTAGGTTCCTCTAACACCAAAAATAATTATCTCAAAACTGCAAAGCAAGATCTTCTATAGCGGACCAATGCGGACCCAAAACCGGATGTCTTGTATACCGGAATACTTGTATTAATACTTAGTCAATTTCCATAACAACCAACTTCACCTAATCAAACCTTCTTGCAAAATTTCCTTTCATAATCATCCCCAAACATGGTTAGACCATCCAAACTGATCTACACAAGGGTCTTCATACTAGAATACAATGTTGACATCAATGACAACACTGCAATGCATGACTTTCTAACTTGTGCTCATCCCACATGCTCATGTTGCCAAAAAAACTATCAATGATGAACTCCTTATTCTTCCAACAATATACCCCTTTGTCATTGAGAGAAACATGCCAAAATTGTCTCCAAAGTTACTCTCCCCCTTTGACATCAAGGGCAAAGGGCGCATACAACAGTCTTTCTTACATGTACTGGATCTCCACCTGACAATTATATACATGTATACAAACTGAAAGAATGAACTGACTCCCCCTAGGAGTGCTATTTAGCAAAAAATTTAACTAAACATCTAACTTATTCCATCTGCATATGTACATAAGAATATTAAAACAAGAGATTGAAATGTATAAAGCAAAAGCAATATTGTCAACCAGAAGAAGTTGATTATTGGAGCTTCTCAATGTGGGCTTGCCACTCTTGCTTTCTTTCTTCCCAGATCCTGACTCTTGGTTATGCCAAGTATTCTGCATTAAGTCTCCAACTCCATCAATAGTTCTTCCCCTTCTTCCGGAGTACTTGGTACCAGATTGAGCTTTGTAGTCTTATCAACACTCACCAGGGCATTGGAAATAGATATGAACTTTGAGTTCACCAGGTCCCTGAGATTTCTGAACTGCATAATGATTTTCTCTTTTTGGGCTTATAGTTGGAAGAGCTGCTCATGTAAACCCTCTATAACTGAACTTGTGCTTCCATCCAAGTCATGTTCCAGATCATAGGCACTGGAAGCTTTGCCAATTTGAGACTCAATTGAGTCTATTTCATCTTTTATGCTCTTTGTGGCCCTAGGCCATTTCATGCAAAATTGAAATAAGACTTTGGATTCAGCCACACAAGCATGTGCACCTTTGAGACTTTCTTGAAATTTGTTGTGTGCATGGGCACACTTCTCCATTATCTCCATTAACCTCTTCTCATCCATTTTCTTATCTAACTCTTTTTTTATTTTTTCTTTTTATCCAGAGGCATATTCTTTGAAAGAATCAATAAATTTTTTTAAGTATTCCATACCGGATAATGAATTGTCAATGGTGTCACCAGGTATGGCTTCCTGTAGAGTCTTCATGGCCTCCCCAACCATTTCTCCACTCTTTTGATGAGACTCAATTATTTACTTTTGGGCAAATGCGTGGAAGACATCTCCTAACTGAAGCTTGTGGAGGGGTGAGATCTTATCCAAGTCCACATTTCCTTATTGCATGGGCAATTGTAGCAACTGAATGGAGACCACAGGCTAGAATTACAATTGCATATTATATAGATTCTTTAGAGAATATTTAGAGATTCTAGAGGATTCACCAGTAGTATTTGTACTCTCTTCTGTAGTCTTCTCTTTTGACTCCTTCTCACTAGTTCTAACTAGTGTCTCTACTTCTGTCTTTCCTCCTGCATCATCAGAGGCATCTTCCTTCTTCTGTTCATCATTCTTCCCCGTACTGCCTTCAGTAATTTGTTCTATATTGTCTAAAGGGATGATAGTCTTCGGTTGGTCTTGCATATTCTCAACATTTGTTCTAGGTACCAGAGGAGGAGTAGAAGTATCCTCCTTTGTCATGTCTTCTCTCAATCAAAACATTCCATAATTCCACAAGTATTTATTTCTCTATAATCCTCATATCAACTCCAAGAACAATATTGTATTTTATAATGGCTTCAACTATGGTGGCCTTGTCCACCTCATCATCCTTATCATATAGTGCAGAAATTTCTTCTAACATTTCATTCTATACAATACCATTAAAAAGTGCATCAAGTTTCATTGGACTATGGGTTCTTACCGAATTCTCCTTTGTTTTCTTTTTCTTCTCTTCTAGTGTCCTTTTCTTGCTTGATTCTACCTTCTTCTCTCTCATGTGGATAACAAATGTTTTCTTTTCCTTTTCTACTTCCCCCTCTTCATCATTATCCACATTATCAAGTTTTTGTTTCTTTCCACTAGCTTCACCTTTCCTTTTGCGGACCAATTGAGGTCCTTCTTCTTCTTCTTCTTCTTCTTCATCTTCAACATTTATTCCAACATATTTCTCCCTGTTGGCTTTTGTTTTTACTCTCCTTTTCATAGGGCAAGTTTGATGCACTGTCGGAGAAACCTTTTCTTTCTTGGGCCTCTTTTTCTACTTTACCAAAGATGTCTCTTCCTTCATCGGAGCATTGGTTTGTTTTGTAGGATTACTTGTCTCCTTCCTGTTTGTTCCACTAGATGAAGACATAGTATCGAAGGACTTTTGAGTAGCTGGAGGAGTGGTAGCTAGTCTACCAGATCTCCTTACACTTGATGAGCTTCTCAGAGCTCTAGACTTAGCCTTAGCTGCCTCAACTTGTTTTGGTGTGAGGCCCATTGCTTCTACAAATGTTCCAGTTATTTTTTCCACTTCTTTCTTTATTTGTGATTGTCTTTGGTCCAGATGGACCTCCATTGATTTCCCTTCATAAGTCTCATACCTTTCTTCAAAGGTGTCCTTGGGTTTTTCTCAACATATATTCTACAGACCCCACATTATCTTCCTCAATGCTCTCATATCCCATTTTTGAGATCAATATAGTTTAGGGCTCTATAGGCTGTATGATACATTCATCTTTTGTTACCAAGAATGTAATGTCATTCTTGTCCTTCTCCCTCTCTTGCATTCTCTTTTGAAATATTGCAAAGAATGCCACAGGGGCATCTTCCTATGCCTTAGCATCTCCTAGGCCACTCAAAAAGTCATTGATTTAGTTGCAATAGGTCTTCATTTCAACCACAACACACTCTTCATATTAGGGAGTTATTTCAAGAAATAGAATAATAAACATATGATTAGAGTTCCAAATTTAAAAGGATACCTAGAATCCTTTGTTTTCTATAGGTTCTCCATCAACTGCTACCTCAGTAACTCACATAGGTCATAATCAACTTCCTTTTCAACCATTTCATATGCAATATTAATGGCGGTGGTGGAAACAAAGTTCTCTCTATTTGAAAAGGAAACCTTATATCCAATCATCATTACTGCATACTTCAAAATAGGGTTTTTGATGTTCTTCACTGTCAATGCCCTCTTGTCATATGTCACATCGGTATGTTCCATTACAACTTCATTCTTTACTGATTTAAGCACTAGAATGGGTTCGGTTGAACATAACCTTGTAACTTCCCTAATCACCTCCCTTGTGATCAACCCCAGCATATTCATCCACACAAACTTGTCATGGATGTGGCTCAAGGAAATCCTTACCCAAGCATTTTCATGGCAAAAGTTGGGAAACCCTTGCCCACATTGAGTATCTTCGCAACCAAATTTTAACACTCTAGCTTCAATGCAAATTCCTTAGTAGTGAGTTCATTTACCCACACATCGCCAAGCTTTGAATGATCATACTCTTCTAATTTGCCATGAATATATATCCTTATGTCCTCTGTGTGCAAAACTCTATAAGGGACCCTCAAGAAAGCACCTTCTGGATCTACTTCCATGGATTTGTCAGGATGTCTCTTGAATTTATGTTGGGGTCACTCAGACACTTCAACGACCCTTAGAGTAGCCATCTCAAATTGTTTCCAAATAGATTTCAAAAAAACTAGGGCAAGTAAACAAATTATAAAATACCTTTTACTTCACTCTTCTACTAGGGTTTCACTTGCACTACCACTTGATCGCTTCAATCGCACTGCACTGCTCTTCATCTGCTCTTTTCCTCTTGAAAACTCATTTGCAAATGAAATTTGATTACTTCTATAATCACTTATAAACCTTTTGCAGTGACCTAATTTGCCATAAATGCTTCTGATGATAAAGATGTCAAACCCTTAATTGTAAGCACAGTCAACTTCAAATGCTCTGTAAATTTCTGCATCATGATATTTTCTACCGGGATCTTCTCCAATAGTTCAAATGCGTTGATCTACATCACATATCCTTGTGCTGAAGCATCAACACCATTTCTTTGGTGGGGGATGAAATATTTCCATTAAAGCTCCCCCTATGCCAAAACTCTCAACTTAGTTTCTGGAGGAAACATCTATGCCTGAGACGTTGGCACATCCTTATCCTTCACTTTATTTTCTTCTTTCTTTTTCCAAACCTTGTCCATTTCTTTCTTTATCTCTACTAGATTCACATTCTTCACTAGATCACTCTTCTTTACTGGCTCAACCTTCACATTCTTACTTCTGCAAAATTTAGCAATGTGACCTAATTTGTTGCATTCATAACATCTGACATTTTGAACAAGCTTACTTCCATTCATTCTGGATCTGCATTGATTAGCCTTATGCCCAAATCTACTGCATGTATAAAAATAACCATTGAAAGATGAAACCATCATACCCTTATTGTAGCCATACATTATCTAATTTCTGCATTGACTAGCTCTATGACCAATTCTTCGACATGTAAAACATTGACCAGAGAATGATTGAACATTTTGATTCATCCTTCTCCTACATTCCATATCCTTATCCAAATTTATTGCAAGAGTAGCAGTAGCCAAAGTACCTTTGTACAGCTGGTTGTCTGATAGGTGGCCTCTTGAAGTTTTTCTTCTAGTTTTGGACCTATATGTTATTATCCTTCTTGACTGCAACCTTCTTTTGGTTATTGTTCTTCTTCTTACCATTGTTTGAAGTCTAATTTGTCTTTGAACTTTCACCCTTTTCAAATCCTAGTCCTTTATCCTTAGGAGCCTTTTGATTTGCAATCATTTCATCAAGTAGTATGGAGCTTTTCTTGAATTTGTCTTCTTGAATTTTTGTTTTTCCCAGCTTAGTCTTTAAGACCACTATTTCTTGTTCAAGCCTTGAGCATTCTTCAGATTTGCCTTTCAGTTTTTCATTTAGGCATTCTTCAATTCTTTTTCCTTCCTCAATTTTTATTTTCAGACTGGTGATTGTCTCATTTGATTGATTAATCTATTCATTTACTTCCTTGTATCTTTCTTTGAATTTTTTGTTTTTCTCTCTCAACTTCTTGATACATTTATCTACTTCCTTAATATTTTCTTCCAGATCTCTGTTGTTACATTGAACTTTATGCAGATCTTCAAGGGTCGATTCCAGTTCTCCATTCATGTCAACTATGCAGTCTTCTTTAGTAAATTCAATAGTAGGGATTTCTTCCAGAAGGATAGGATATCTCCTAGTCGCCATGTGTTCACACTTCATGATCTTCCTCAAGCGGTTAAGTTTCTTCCAATGAACTAGAATCTAATACCAATTGTCGAACACTCAGAATACTGAGAGGGGGGTGAATCGGTATTCTCTTAAACCACTTAATCATTTAAACATTCATTTCACATAGCATATTTAATTTGTAGTACAAGAAAGGAAAGCATGAAATCAACCACTAAAGCACATAACACATGAACACTAGTTTTTTACGTGGAAAACACAAAAAGGGATAACCATGGTGAGGATTATCTCACACTATATTAATAATGCAACTGGTTAAGGTTAACATAATTTGGTGGACTCACTATCCAAAAGAGAATGCTCACTATAGGTGGCTCATTGCCAAAAGACTCACTGTCCTGAATAGAGAGAGATAGAAGAAAGGGTGGCTCACTGCCAAATATGAACTGCTAGTAATGCATCTGACTAATGCTAAAGATATAGTTACACTGAATCTCAGAATACTGAATCAACACACTTCATCTTCCCACAATCTCAACTTATCCTTCACTACATTAGATTTCACTCTCACACACACACACTTAACACCTTCACAACACACACACAAACTCTACTCCACACAAGAATTCAATCTTGTATATATACTGCACTCAAGTAAAAACATCAATTAGGTCAGCATGAAAGATGTGCCTATGACTCCTTAACCTGTTGGCCAAAAAAATAACCCAATACGCTTTGCAGAGAGAATCAAAGCTCACACTAATTCAAAAAAGGTCAGCATGGACCTAAAATAGTATTGATATAGTAGATCAATACATAGTAAACATCTGCAACACACAAAACTCATTAGGTCAACACCGGTAATGACCTAATAACAAAATTTACCAATTGTACACCCACATTCAGACATGCGGACCTCCAACCTCTATTCCATTTGGAATATACATGCTACTAACACCTATCAACCTTCCTTTAGAACCACAAGGCTAGATTCCAATCTGTGAAGAAGTGCAGATTCAACAAAACATATGTACTGAACTAGAAAATGCCTGTAGCTGCCAGTCTGAACTATGATTACTCATAACTTCCATACCAGGAGCCAAAACAAGATGAAACTCTAGAATTAGGTTCCTCTAACATAAAAAATAACTTATCTAAAAACTACAGAGTAAGATCTAATTTAGGGGACCAATGCGGACCTAAAAACTGGATATCCTATATATCAGAATACCTGTATTAAAACTTAGTCAATTCCCATAACAACCAACTTCATCGGATCAAACCTTCCTACAAAATTCCCTTTCATAATCATCCCCAAACATGTTCAAACCATCCAAACTGATCTGCACAAGGGTCTTCATACCAGAAGTTGACATCAATGACGACACTGTAATGCATGACTGTCTAACTTGTGCTCATCCCACATGCTCATGTTGCCAACAAATGTATCAATTATGAACTCCTTATTCTTCTAGTAGTTGGTGAGAAGGCCCAAGGTCCAAGGTCCACTTGAGGTGGTGAAAAATATTCTAAGTATGGTGCATTACTATGGAATTTCAGAGGTCATAGTTTCAGCCTTTGTTCTTCTTCAGTGTTGTGGTTAAAAGGTGGAGGACCTGAAGGCCGAAGTCAATGAGCTCTTTTTCTTCTAAGTGTTTCAGATGTCAGACTTTGGGCCTTTGGCCTTCACTTTTCTTCATGGCAAGTGTTAGGGAGAAGCCCCGGGGTCTGAAGTAATACATATCTGCTTGTTCAAAAAATTTCTAAGTATGAGACAGACGGTCGAGGTCAGAGTTTGGCTCTTCTCCCTTCCTTTGAGGAAGGTCGAAGGCATGAGGCCTGACGGTTGGCCCCCAATAATTGTTCCTTATGTGCAGGGTGGAAGGTAAAGGTTGGGGCTTCCTTGCTCTCCCTTCTAGAAGGCAAAAGAACTCATGAATGAGGAAGACTTGGAGTCTTAGTCTCCAAATGATGTTTTAAAACTTACTGCTACAAATTTGATGGCCAAATGGATGTCTTCCACCATTCCATGGAAGTAAATTATAAAGGACAGAGCATTCTCATGGAACACGGCCTTTGGCCAACTAAGGGGTTTGGCCTTGGGCGAGTGTAAAAGGTTTCTAAGGCATAAAGGGAAAAGGGATGCTTTGTCGGGAAACCAGGGAAAGGTCAAACTAAGCAGATAGTTTAAAATTTTGAAGGTTCACCATTAAGGTGGCTGGCTGATAAGACAAATATGAAAGGGGCTTGGTTTGGATGCTTGAAGATTCACTGATGGAGAGATGAAAATCCATGGGTTCGACAAAGGCAAAGTTTGCTAAAAAAGAAGGAAGAAAAGGTGGAGGTGATGGAGGTTTCAATTTCACCAAGTTTACCAACAATGGGCCGAATAAAAGGCAAAACCCAGTCAAGTTTGAGAAAGTTGACATTTGCCAATAAGGCAAATGAAGAAGATGAAAAGTGTTGTTTAGAAAATGAATAATTTGCCGATAAGGGTGAATTGGCCAAATAAGGTAAAGTTCGGCAAATGGATAATTTTTTGATAAAGCAAGAAAATGGCAGAGCAAGGTAAAGTTCGGCAAATTAGATATTTTTTGATAAAATTTTTTGTCAAAGTTAGAAAATGATGTAATTTCCCAACTAAGGAGATAATGATAGAGTTTGGAAAATTAAATATTTTCTAATAGAAGGCAAAATGGATTAGTTCTGAAATGTCCAATTTCGTCGACTAGAGGAAGAAAAAGGGAGTAAGAGGTGGCGAGCTCACAGTGGAATATTTTTACCGATAAGGCAAAGTCAAATTGAAGGTCAAATATGTGGAGTGAATGTAGAATCTCTTATGTCAGGTTGGTTGCTAGAATAGTGTTTGCCATCAATGAGTAGGTACCCAAATTTAATGGGAGGATGCAATGTTTCAGTATCCATATTTTCTGTAGGTCCTCTCAAGGATGCAAAATCAATTTATAGGGCATTGGCGCCCAAAAAATCCATCAATTTCTTTGACAAGGTCATGCACCACATTTAATGCTGTAGCAGTTGCTTGTTGACAAGTTTTCCAACGTCCAGAAGCTGAATTGCTATATATACACATTTCAAAGACATTCTCAGGGTTGGTCGCTAAACCAATTGTTTGGTCTAGGAGCACCTAAGGATTTTCTCTATCACCAAAACACGTTATGTCTAGTTTGTTAGTGAAGGGAATTATTCAGCATAGAGCAGGAAGATTATGTAATGCAAATTTGAATATAATGGTTTGTCTCCACGAGAGTTTGTATTGTTTTTGGTAAATATATAATTGTAGTTATGTATTTTCCATTGCTGTACATTTTTTGGTATGATTGTAACAGAGGTTTGGAGAAGTGTGACAACATCTAAGTTAATACAAGGCTTTGCATTTGCCATTTATTTGTTGCATATGAATCATTGCATTTCTCTTTTGGATTTATAAGTATGTCTAGTAAAAGAAGATCTATTTGAAAGTCATATATGTAGATGTATGCCTAGTTTTGCTGATCCTTTGCTATATATTTACTTTCCTCCTTGCATTCTATGATTCTTTTGCCCAATGGAATAGGCTCTAGCCCATAATGGAGAGGGATCAAACACTCTTTAAAATCAAATAAATCATTCACCTGTGGTTTGTGGGAAAAAAACCATTTTTCCTGTGCATGTACATTCGCATAGTTGAACCAGCTATATGTTAGATTCAGGACAGACAACTGAGAGAGGGGGGATGAATCAGTTGTCCAAAACTTTTCTTCCAATTAAACACTTAAATCCACTTTGTAATTCAGTAGCATAATAATGAATCAATCATGGAAACATAATGCATTAAATCAAGAGCAACAACACATCAACACATAAGACACCAAGATTTTGATGTGGAAAACCTGATTAAGGGGAAAACTATGGGGTGATTAACCCAAGATTGTATTCTGTGTTAGAAGAATAGCAAGAACAAAATGGTACATGCCAATTAGGGCTCACTACCTGAGCACACTGCTCACAAGAGGCCCACTGCCTACAAGAGACTTACTGTCTACAAAATAATAAGTATGACATATTTGAATTGGAGAATAGCATTTTCACCATGCTTGAGTCAGTTCCATTTAAGCCCAATACTTCTACTCTACCTTTCACTCTCCTTCTTGCTACCACACTCTCATCTCCACAAGATACAATTGAATTGACTTTACAATCCCTTATTTACACAAGACATCAACTTAGGAATAATTATCTAAGTCAGCAAACATTACAGAGCAAATACATCATGACTAATTACAAAAGACTTCATGTGGATAAACACATTGTCAGCCACTTAGATCTGAGACCTCAATCTTCTTCTAGGAACACTCCAATCTTCACATAACATCTTCAAGATCATCTGTAGGATGTGTAACTCATCTGGTTGGCCAAACTTAGGAAGAACACCATCATCCGGAAGTTATTCTTCAATTGTGAGCTCAAACTCTAATGCGGACCACCAACACAAACTGGACACGATCCAAAGACCTCCACAAGCTTGCCTGAATCATCAAGAATATTTACACTACATCTGCTTACTGGAATCCTTATCTCCTTTATCTGAAACCACAAGAACATAGCCAGTCATCACTGTCACAATGGAATAGATGCTTGCGGACCTTCAGATCATGAACTAATTGAGTTGTCAATTCACATTGACTTCCTGAACACTCCCTCAAATCCACAGAACAGGATATTGCATTTTCGGATCTCACCGGACCTATCTGTGTCACTCTGTCACCTCTGAACACTTGCCAGAACTGGTTTTACTTGATTGGGCACAACTTCTTCAGATCTTCATGCAGACCTCTAAAATATTTACTAGATCACCTTAAGACATATATCTACAAACCCTTTGAACTGCATCTTCTGATCTTTATCTTAGCTAGGATTTTTAGCTCACTGTCTTCACTGTTCTTCTCTATTCCTGATTAGAGATAATGTTCTCAATATCCTTAGCGTACAGCTTATCCAATCATTATCATCAATGCAATAGGAGTATGTTGACATCAATGACAACACTAGTTAGGCCCATACTTGCAACAATCTCCCCCTTTGTCATTGATGACAACATATGATGTGGAAAACTATTTTAACCATTAAGACAATAAATTTCCTTTATTGACACAACTCCCCCTATCACCAACAACCATTCACATGTCTTCTCTTCCTTTACTGCTCCCCCTTTGATCAGAAACCACTTGTTTTTCACATGTCTTCTCTCCCCCTTTGACATCAATGGCAAAGGGCGCATACTTGCAACTCCAACACTTCAGAATCATGCCAGCTGCTTCCCCTGAGTAGAATCTTCCCATCATCAATCCAGACCACAAGATATGACTATGATATCCACCAGACTGATGCACATCAGTGCACCTTACTTCATCACCGGAGGGGTAATAACCCCTAACTTCTCCTGAGATACTCAAAAGAGTCCTTAGGTAGAGGTTTAGTAAAGATATCTGCAATCTGATCCTTAGACGGCACAAACTCCAATCTAACTTCATTCTTATTCATTTGCTCTCTCAAAAAGTGAAACTTGATGGATATATGCTTAGTCTTTGAATGCAACACTGGATTCTTAGATATATTTATTGCACTTGAATTATCACAGAAGATTGTGATAGGTTCCTCATACTGCACTCTGATGTCTCTTAGCATTTGCTTCATCCGTAAAACTTGAGTGCAACTACCTGCTGCTGCAATGTATTCTACTTTAGATGTGGACAAAGATATTGCCTCTTATTTCTTGCTTAGCCAAGAAACCAACCTCTTCCCTAAAAAGAATGCTCCACCACTGGTACTCTTCTGGTCATCCACATCTCCTACCCAATCTGCATCTATATATGCATGAAGAGAAAAATCATGATCTCTGGGATACCACAATCCATACTCAACTGTCCCTTTTAGATATCTAAAAATCCTCTTGATTGCCATGACATGAGATTCTCTACGATCAGCTTGAAATCTAGCAACAAGACCAACAACATTCATAATGTCAAGTCTAGTTTGAGTGAGATACAACAATCCTCCAATCATTGACCTATACTTTTTCTGATCAGCCTTAGGAGAGTCATCATCTTTGCTTAATTTACGTCCAGTTGCCATGGGAATACTCATTAGTTTTGAGTCTTCCATCCCAAATTTCTTTAACAATTCTTTCACATATTTGGTCTGAGAAATCAAGATTCCTTTCTTAGTTTGAATGATTTGCAGACCCAAGAAGAAATTCATTTCCCCAAGCATGGACATCTCAAATTCACCTTTCATTTGATTTGCAAAAGTTTTGCACATACTATCTCTTCCTCCAAAAATGATATCATCAACAAATACGTCAACAATCAAGATGTTTTCATGATCAATTTTGAAATACAAATTACTGTCAGCAGTACCTTTGTTGAAACCAATCTTCAAAAGATGCTTATCCAATCTGTCATACCAGGCTTTTGGGGCTTACTTTAGTTCATACAGTGCTTTCTTCAACTTGTAGACCATATCACCATAATCAGACAATTGAAATCCATCTGGTTGCTCAATGTATACTTCTATACTTCTTCCAAGTCACCATTCAGGAAGGTAGACTTGACATCCATCTGATATACTTTGAAATCCTTGAAGGCAGCAAAAGCAATAAATAATCTGACTACTTCAATTCTTGCCACTAGAGCAAAGGTTTCTTCAAAATCAACTCCTTCTATTTGAGAGTAACCCTTGTAAACCAATCTGGCTTTATTTCTGATTACTTCACCAACTTCATTTAGTTTGTTCTAGAAGACCCATTTGGTTCCAATCACATTCTTGTTTCTAGGTCTGGGAAAAAGATCCCAAGTGTGATTTTTCTCAATTTGCATCAGCTCTTCCTTCATTTCTTTAGTCCAGTTTTCATCATTGCAGGCTTCATTCATTATCTTAGGTTCAATCTTTGAAATCAAACAATACTCATCTAAATCTTGAGCAATCCTGCTTCTTGTTTGGACACCTTTGCTTTTATCACCTATGATCTGATCTTTAGAGTGGTTCAATCTTACATACCTAGGAACTTTGGGAGTATCTTGCACTTCTGATTCTTGATCAGGCTCGTTAAAACTCATCTCTTCTTCCTGATTTACCAGATTAGTTTGAATTTGAATTTCAGAAGGGGCTTGGGCTCCTTGAATCAGAACACCATTCTGATCATCTTCATCATATTCATAAAACCTTGAGGGTTTTTCAATTCCTTCATCAACCTTCACATTTGTACTTTCTATAATCTTTCTCAGTATCTTGTTATAACACTGGTATGCTTTGCTTTGAGTAGAGTAACCCAAAAGTATTCCTTCATCACTTCTACCATCAAACTTCCCTAGATCTTCATCTCTTTTAATGTAACATTTGCTACCAAAGACTCTAAAATACCTCACAATAGGAGTGATGCCAAACCAAAGTTCATAAGGAGTCTTACCAGTATTACTTCTGATTTGTACTCGATTGAGAGTATAGACTGCAGTGCTGACAACTTCTCTCCAATAGATCTGAGGAATATTTGCTTCTATCATCATTGTCCTAGATGCTTCCTGGATGGTCCGGTTCTTTCTCTCCACTACTCCATTCTGCTGTGGAGTCCTAGGAGCAGACAATTGTCTCTTTATACCATGTTTCTCATAGAATTCTATGAACTCACCAGATGTGAATTCTCCACCTCTATCAGACCTCAGACATTTTAATTTTAATCCGGTTTCATTCTCTACCATAGCCTTGAATATTTTGAATTTCTCAAGAGCTTCTGATTTCTCTTTCAGAAAAGTAACCCACATCATCTGGGAGTAGTCATCAATTAACAACATGAAGTATCTATCACCTTGCACACTCCTGATTCTTACCAGACCACATAGGTCAGTATGAACTAAGTCTAATAATCCGATAGAAGATTGTTCTTTGCTTCTGAATGAGATTCTACTCTGTTTACCTAACTGACATTCTTTGCACAAGCTATTTGTAGGTTTCACCAATTTTGGAAGATCTCTTATAGCCTGAGTGTTGCTTATCTTAATGATGTTATCAAAATTCACATGACACATTCTCCTATGCCATAACCAACTCTGATCAATTTGAAGATATTAGCTTTTGTTTGGGTACCCGATGTAATCTCTATTCCGAAACTTTCAAAAATCTTGCATTTTCCATTCTTGAATCAGAGATCATAGCCTTTGTCCACCAACTGCCCAACACTGAGAAGATTGTGCTTCAATCCTTCAACATACAGTACATTACCAGTTTTGTTCTTTCCATCAAAAATAATAGTTCCTCTACCTCTGATTCTACCAGCATAATTATCATGAAACTTTACCATTCCTCTTTCATACCTTTCCAAATCTATGAACTTATTTTTGTCACCTATCATATGGTGAGAGCATCCACTGTCAATGACCCAATCATCCTTTTCTTCAACTTGGACAGCCAAAGCTCTTTCTACAACTTTATGATTGACAGATTCAGAGGACATTGGATCTTCTTCCTTAATGGCAGTAAACACCCAATCACTTTCAGATTTGTTTCCTGTCTCTAATTCATGATCTGTTACTCCTTCATTATCATCAGCTTCATGAACATAGTAACAATTCTTTTGGAACCTTGATTTGTTAGGATTTGGCCTTGAAAATCTTTCTGGACACCTTGAGGCAAAATGACCAATCTTATTGCAGTTAAAACACTTAAAAGGCAATTTCCATTCATACTTACTGGATCCTCTTGGCAGTCTTTTTGCAATAAGGGCTTCAAGTTGAGCAGTTTCTGCTTCCTCTTCTTCTAGGTCTTTTCTTTCTTTTTCATACCATGATGGTTTCCTTGAAGAGTTCTCTCCCGGATCAAACCTTTGTTTACCTTTTACAGAAGCATTGGCTTTGAATGCAGATTCAGTCTTGGGAGGGGCATCTCCCAATTTGGTCATTTCAAATGTAGCCAATTTACAAACCAATTGATCTCTTGTGACACCTGAATGGGCTCTGAATTCTTCAATGGTAGCAACCTTGTATTTGTAAGAAGCAGGAAGGGATCTGAGAACTTTGCCAATAATCTCATCTTCATCCAAGACTCTACCAGCACATCTAATGCCACAAACAAGCTCATTTACTCTTGGCATAAAAGTAATGATATTTTCATCTTCTCTCATCTTCAGATTTTCAAATTTTCCTTTCAGACTCTGTAGCCTTACACATTTAACATACTTGTCTCCTTCATGCAGAAGTTTCAGTTTTTCCCAAATCTCAAAAGCAGTTTGTAAGTCAACAACATTATCATCTTTGAATCAGACAAGGCACTTAGAAGAGCTTCTTTAGTCCACAGATTGTTTTCAGCATCTGTGATTTCAGTTGCAGTTTTTGGGCCATTCTATGGAGGAGTATACTTCGTTGTAGCCATGGTCCAGTACTACATTCCCATACATTGCAAGTGACATTTCATGAGACTTTTGCAAAGATTAAAATTGGTTCCATCAAACTTCAGACTATCCTTCTTGTAGGACGACATCCTGGATCTCCTCAAGTAGTTAAGCTCTTTTAGAGGAACTTAGCTCTAATACCAATTGTTAGATTTAGGACAGACAACTGAGAGGGGGGTGAATCAGTTGTCCAAAACTTTTCTTCCAATTAAACACTTAAATCCACTTTGTAATTCAGTAGCATAATAATGAATCAATCATGGAAACATAATGCATTAAATCAAGAGCAACAACACATCAACACATAAGACACCAAGATTTTGACGTGGAAAACCCGGTTAAGGAAAAAACCACGGGGTGATTAACCCAAGATTGTATTCTCTGTTAGAAGAATAGAAAGAATAAAATGACACATGCCAATTAGGGCTCACTGCCCGAGCACACTGCTCACAAGAGGCCCATTGCCTACAAGAGACTCATTATCTACAAAAGAATAAGTATCACATACTTGAACTGGAGAATAACATCTTCACCATGCTTGAGTCAGTTCCATTTAAGCCCAATACTTCTGCTCTACCTTTCACTCTTCTTCTTGCTACCACACTCTCATCTTTATAAGATACAATTGAAATGACTTTACAATACCTTATTTATACAAGACATCAACTTAGGAATAATCATTTAAGTCGGCAAACATTACAAAGAAAATACATCATGACTAATTACAAAAGACTTCACGCAGATCAACACACTGTCGGCCACATAGATCTGAGACTTCAATCTTCTTCTAGGAACACTCCAATCTTCACATAACATCTTCGAGATCATACGTGGGATGTGTAACTCATCTGGTCAACCAATCTTAGGAAGAAAACCATCATTCGAAAGTTATTCTTCAATTGCAAGCTCAAACTCCAATGTGGACCACCAACATGAATTAGACATGATCCAAAGACCTCCACAAGCTTGCCTGAATCATCAAGAACATCCACACTACATTTGCTTACTGGAATCCTTATCTCCTTCATCCGAAACCTCAAAAACACAGTCTGTCATTACTATCACAATGGAATAGATGCTTGCGGACCTTCAGACCATGAACCAATTGAGTTGTAAATTCACATTGACTTCCTAAACACTCCCTCAAATCCGTAGAATAGGATATTGCATTTTCGGATCTCACCGGACCTATCCGTGTCACTCTGTCACCTCTGAACACTTACCGGAACCAGTTTTACTTGAGCGGCCACAACTTCTTTAGATCTTTATGAGGATCTCTAAAATCTTTACTGGATCACCTTAAGACACATATCTACAAACCCTTTGAACCGCATCTTTTGATCTTTATCTTAGCTAGGATTTTTAGCTCACTGTCTTCACTGTTCTTCTCTATTCCTGATTAGAACTAATTTTCTCAATATCCTCAGCATACAGCTCATCCAATCATTATCATCAATGCAACAGGAGTATGTTGACATCAATGACAACACCAGTTAGGCCTATACTTACAACACTGTATAGGGGTTTTGTGATAACCAGTCATTCTTGACTTAGTGATAGCTTTTGGAGTCAAGATGATGAGTTGGGTTTGGTTGTCTAGTATTTGTTGTTGTTCATCTAGTTTGAACTTAATACCTATTTAGGTATACCCTTTGGAATATCCCTCTAGAGTCTAAGCTAAGCTCGAAGTGTAGAGGAGTCTACCCACTCCTGTAGTTGGCCAAAATCCCTCTTAAATTGTTGATAAATGTCTTCCTATCACCCCTGGCCTAGGTGTTTTAGGAATGTTTTAGAATTTTGGGTTTCTACTATTTTGTGAACCAATAGATTATACTAGAGATGGTGTTGATGAGGAGGGGGATCCACTAGTGCTGATGATGAGAGGGAGACGGCACCAGGTAGTGGAGGATGTAGGTGTCAGCGAGGAGGGACCTAGGGTTTGAACTCGTATCCTACAACCACGACACTCAACCTCAGGTGTACAACGTCACTTCAAGCCTAGGGAGTCGAGTAGTGGTGCCACTACTATGCTCCCAATAGTTTGGATGATTGTAGACATCATCATAATCATTGTTCCACATCATCTATCATGGTAGGAGGGTGATCCTGGTGAGGATCATATTTTGTTATTGTACTTATGTTAGTTTAAGATGCATAATGTTGATTTGATTGAGATGTTAACATGATGATCTTTTCATTTTGCAATTAGTAGCAGTGCATGTCGCGACTTTGTGAGTCAAGTCATAGTGGAGATGGTACCTACTGAGTCAATGCAGTAGCTAGTGTGGGGTTTTTATAGGCCACCACACACGGTAAGTCAAAATGTAGAGATATTTGATCCTATTGAATGGATGAGAGATGAATTCAAGGAGGTATAGATAGACAGAGATCAACTAGTAGTTAAGAAAGATCAGTTAGTAGTTAAACGAGACCAAGCAAATCAGAGAGTAGTGAGTCCCTAGGAGACATGAGATGTTCTCCAAACACAACTAGATCAACATAGAGTTGTAGCAACATTAGGTACTGAACATGGCCTACTAAGATATCTACAGGCTGAGGTGGACCTGTTGAGAGTTGAGAGGGATCAATTCTAGTAGATGCACATAGATGCCACATGGGAGGTGGGAGAACTTAGAGGCGAGCTTAGGGGCTTACAATCGTGTAGTATCCCTGGGAGTTACTCACGATCCATAGCCTCACACATACAACTATCTTTGACTCAGGCACCACTAAGTACCGTGGGATCTGGATGTCATGGTCCAACACTTTGATGATATTTATTGTATTGTGTTATGATTCACCACATTTTGATGTAGTGGTGAACTTATGTATGCAAAGTCTTATGATTTATATATATGGTTTTGATTCATGATATATTGTGTTTATGCTAGATACTATTTGTGATCTACTTGTGAAGTAAATGCAACAAAGATCTAGATTTGTTTTACGCATATATATCAAATTAAATGCCAAAAGTGATTTGTGTAAATGACTATGTATAATTATTTAACAAATGCAACAATGATTTAAATAATAGGTGTTCTAATAAAACACACATGTTTAATTAGATATCAGACAAGATGTATACACATGATAAAATACTTTAGTTGTGATCCAATGAAACAACATTGTAACATTATTAAATTAGACTTGAAAATGATTACTAAACATGGTGCACATCTATCATTTTATATGCTAACAACCAAGTAATTTTTTTAAATGTTAGAAATGAAGGTGCAAATCACAAAACATAAATCTAATTCAAACTTTATTTATGCCCTCTAAACAATGTAGAGTTAATGGAGATTGCAATAGAAATAAAACCTACTACACAAAATAACATGTGCATTAAGAATTGAACACATAACACAATATGTAACATGGGAAAAACCCTTTTGGGTAAAAAAATCCACCAAGAAAAGAGGCTCCAAGTTGTATTATCTTTAAATATGTGATTACAATATATGTACTTCCTCTTGTTCTCCAATCTTCAATCTAATAGCGCCTGTTACTCTCAACTCTACTAAAAACGTAGTAAAACTATCCTTATAAAAGGTGGTTTCCTTCTAGTGCAAGAAAACTAATGTAATATTGATCATCAGATCTGTGACCTAATGACAAATGGTCGCAGATGAATTAGTGTCAAGGATTGAAGTAAATGTAAACAACCTTTCAGCCCTTATGGGTGATTTAAAAATAATATTAGGAGTAATTAATTACATAGGATTTACAAGGTTGGTGGCAACTTAATCCTAACATAAACTAAGAAAACTAATTTAAAGGAATCAAGACAAACTACATATTTTGTCAACACTAAAGCAAATAATAAAATAGGAAATTTGACTTTACTATCTACCAATCATATGCTTTATAAAGAAAGTGATAGCATACAAATGAAAAACAAAGATTAAGCATAATATCTATGTAAATCCCTAGTGTTAATAGGTTCTTTAAGAGGCATACCATGCATATTAGATAGTCCATATGTACCCTATCTGAAGACTTCAGTGATGATGTAAGGTCCTAGCCAATTCAGGCTAAACTTCTCTTTTTCACTAGGAGGTGCATTGACATTGCACTGATTTTCATATAGTACAAGATCTTGAACCTCAAATGAATGATGAATAACATATTCATTTTACAAGCATTGAATCAATTTTTGATGAGCTTGAAGATGTTTGAGAGTGTTTATACATTGGTCATTGAGCATCTCAAGTTGTTGATATCATAGCTCTCTTTGAGTATTCTCATCGAAAATGCCCTTGAGAGAAATTCACAATGAATGAATTTCTAATTCCAAAGGCATGATTGCATGAGTGCCATACACAAGATTGTATGGGGTAGTCCCTGTAGCTACATGAACACTTGTTTGGTAATCCCATAATCTGTATAATAGTTGAGTATGCAAATCCTTTTGATGTTTGTTAACAATTTTTTGAAGAATTTGTCCAATTATTTTATTAGAAGCTTCCACCTGTCCATTTGATTGAGGATAATATGGCGTAGAGAAGAGGTATTGAATATGATGTCTTTCAAGGAATTTCTCCACATCTGTGTTCTTAAATGATGCACCATTGTCAAAAACCAAATTGGAAGGAATTTCAAATCGAGAGATTATGTTATCTTGAATGAAATGACTGATTACTATAGCAGACTTAGATTGGAGAGGAACTGCTTCAATCCACTTTGTAAAGTAATCAGTAGCTGTGGTTATGAAAGTGTGTCCTTGAGATGAAGGAGGAGAAAGTTTTCCAATAAGATCCAAGCCCCACATAGAAAATGGACAAGCTGGAACCTAAGCATGAAGTTCCTAGGTAGGAGCTTGAATGAGATTGTTATGTTGTTGACATTACAGGCACTTTTTTGATAAAGGAAAAGGAATCTCATTCCATGTCTTTCCAATAGTAACCTATATGAAGTAGTTTCTAAACAAGAGATCTCGCATTAAATTTCCTCTGCAAGCCCTTGAATGTGCTTCTTCCAGGGCAATCAGGATCTCTGAATTATTAATGCAACAAAGGAGGAGACCTTCATAGCTTTGTTGATATAGTATATTTGATAAGATGATGTAGGATGCCGCAAGTTTGCATATGCAAATTTAGGCACTTCTGGATGCTAGATCAAGAAAGGTACCATCACGTAAATATTGGAATATATGGGAGCACCATTCTCTTGAATCTATATTATCACAAATGGTAACCTGAGGTATTTCAGATATTGAATGTGTTTTGAGATTATAGATGATAACCTGATAGTTCCCCGAAGAATCCTCAAGGGACATAAGGGAAGTAGCGCTTGCCATTGCATTCACATGTTGATTGTCTTTTCATGGAATTGTGTCAATTGTGATAGATGAGAAATTCTTTAATAAAGATAAGGCCAAGTCTCGATACTAAGATAAATTATCTTGCTTTTGCTGATAAGATCTAGTGACTTGTCTTATGATCAATTAAGATTCACCAAATATAGAAATGTGTTTAATGTTAAGAGACAAAGTGGCATGCAAGCTAGCAATAAGGGCTTCATACTTTGTAGTGTTGTTGGTACGTAGAAAATTGAGACAGTAAGATAGGGGAATCGGCTTACCAGAAGAGGGTACTAGTATAACACCAGCACTGGAGCTAGTTTAACATCTAGAACCATTGAAGAATAACTTCCACTTGTCATCAACATCCAGTGAAAGGATTTGATCATTAGGGAAAGATTCTTGATTCAGTATAGCAAATGGCAAAGGACCTTCCGCCAAGTGGTCAGTCAATTCTTGACCCTTAATTGTCTTTTGAGAGACAAACTTAATGTCAAATTCCATTAACAACATAACCCACTTTGCTAAGTAACCTTAAAGATCTATTTTGGAAAACAAATGCTTTAAAGGATCAAATTTTACAATTACATTAATTTCAGCATTTAAGAGATAATGTCTCAATTTTTGTGTTGTAAAAACAAGAGCTAGGCATTGCCTTTCTATCAAAGTGTATCACATTTCATAATTGAGAAAAGTTTAGCTAATGTACGATACACAATACGTTCTTTGTCATCATCATCATGTTATGCTAACAAAGCTGCGAGAGAATTAAGAGATGCTAATGTGTAGAGAATAACTGGTCATTTAGAGACAACAAGCTGTAGTATAGAAGGTTGGCTAGATAACTTTTGAGATCATCAAAAGATTTCTAACAATTGCTATTCCATTTAAAGTTAGATTCTTTCTTGAGTAGTTGTGTAAAAGGGTGATTCTGATTCGTAAGTTGTGAAACAAATTGGCGGATAGCTTGAATCTTCCCTTGCAAACTACGAAGTTGTGACACATTTTTAGGAGGTGGCATGTTAACAATGGTGTCAATATATTTTGTATCCACCTCAATAGCATGATGCAAAACAATGAATCACAATAGCTTACCGTTATCAACGCCAAAGACACATTTATGAGGATTCAAGCACATGTTGTATTTACGTATACATTCAAAGATTTTATGGAGAATTTTGACATGTGATCCTGATGTAAAATGGATTTGGCTAGAATATCATCAACATAATCCTCTAAGATGTTATGCATGAAATCATGAAATATAAGTGTCATAGCACGTTGATAAGTCACACCAGCGTTCTTTAATCCAAACGACATGACAACGTAACAAAATGTTCCCCAAGGAGTTATAAAAGCTATTTTATATTGATCTTAAAGATTGATGAATATTTGATTATAACCAGAGAAACCATCCATGATGGAGAGTAATGCATGGCAGTAGTAGAATCGACAATCATATCAATACTAGGAAGAGGAAAATCATCTTTCAAAGATTCTTTATTCAAATCTTGAAAGTCATTACACATTTGAATATAGTTGCTAAATTTAGTGACAACCACAATATTCAAGATCCAAGGTGAGTAGTCAATAGGGTGGATAAAGCCTACTTGTAGAAGCTTCTCTATCTTAGCTTTGATCAACAATTCAACCTTAGGATTCATCTTGTGTATCTTTTCTTTTACCAGTTTAGCATCAAGATGAATAAAGATATTATGTGTTACTAGCTTAGTGATGCAGAGCATCATGGTCAGCAATTTCATGGTTCACAACTTCAATGGAACCTTTCACTATTTTCTTCTTGACAGAGATTAAACTTCTCTTAAGGCAGGGTTCTAACTCAAAACAACACATATTCTTCACACCAAGGTGAGAAACTTCATGACACCTCTCACCAAGACTCCTAATTCCAACCAAGACCCAATCAAGACTCTATCCAACCACTATGCAGGACAGCAATCTTCCACACTGTTTATAAAAGACAGCCACAACATCCACCTTGGGATGGTCTCTATCAACACAAGTTCAACTACATTATAGCTTACCAACTCACTAACCTACCAAACTCTTAATTCCTTCAATGACAAAACAAACAAACATGATGAACAAAACTATTACCTTCTTGACATGACTGTTGTCCTCCTCTCATCCTTTAATACATGATTCTGCAAGGTTTCTCACATGCCCACACTCATCATTCCTAATCTACTACCCCTGCAACCTTTACAAGGCTATGGAAAACCTATTTCACATCCCCTTCCATTGATTAGAAACAAGAAAATATCAATAAAAAGAAGGAATACCCATTAGCTACTCAGAGATACCCTACTCAGGGTTTTGGGATAGTCAATAGGAAACAGTCAATTTCTCCCTCCTAATGTAATGTCAAGAGCCCAAACAAGATGCAAAGGATAGGTAACTCACTACCCTAACCAGCCATCACTAGCATCATCCATTTCTAGGCCATATAGGTACGGTTATTTGCAGAAAATAGTGAGTTTTTCAAAGGAACAATAGAGTTTGGAACAGCCTTCAGAAGAACAACGATTTCTCCCTTCTTACTCAATATCAAGACACCAAACAAGACTTAAAACCAAACTAGTTCAGTCCTCCATCCACCTATTACACACTTGGGCAATAATGCATCCGTACAGTTGTGGGTACAGCTGGTGAACAACAAGGAAAATGCAGAAAATCAGAAAAAATAGAAAATAGTCATCTTTTTGTCTTTCCTTTCAATTTCTCTGAATGGTATGTATACAATTAATCATATTTAGCTTCAAATGGCCTTCTTAAATGCTTGGAGTTGTTGGGGGTCCAAGATAACTGCCCGTTCATTGGGCTTTTCTTGCTTTTGTAACTGTTGTCTTTAAAGATGTATTTAGAAACTGCCCATCTTCACCGACTATTTTGGTTTAACATGCTTTTTGACACAAGGTTTAACCTATGCCAAGTTGTTTAACATCTTTCCAATCTTGACATGCCTCTATAGGCTTTACAAACATGAAGATTTAACATGAACTTTCCTATATGCCTCATGAAGGCTTTACACAAAACTAATCATGACTGTCCTAACTAGGACTTGCAACAAGACAATAGTGGAAATTAGCTATTTGGACATAGTCCATTACAACATGGCTTTCAAGCCTCATTACAACCACTCAATGGTCTCAAGGACTTCATTAAACAAACATAAATAAGCCCTGATGTGAAGGTGCTCCTGCACCATACAACCAACCAACAAGATTTCCAAGTCCCTTGGAAATGTATCTGCAACAAAAGTCTTTCCTGCATCTCTGTCTATCTCTTCATCTTCTCAGCTTCAGTCTTCCAATCTTTAGACTAATAGGGAAGGTGACCAACCAACCAACAGAACAAACTACCATCTTCACAGAGCATCCTTAGGCTCCTTCTACTCCCATCAGTGGAGTATTCTTCAGGCTGCAACATCAAGTGCTTCTTCAGGTATCCACCTCTATCACTACTACACAACACCAACTCACCAAACCATCTCACCCAATAGCAGATCCTGGTGATGCACCTACCACTCTCTCCTCAGTGGTTTCTCTCTGCATCCTTCTCTAGCCAAATCTTTATTGGAGAATGGTCATGACAAACCTTCTCTTGTCTGCCCACACACAACCTCAGAAAACATCCTCCTGCAGCCAGATGGATAAGCACTTGCAACCAAACAACTCAGCAACAAAAATAATAATGGTCACCAACACAATCTTCAGCTTTACCTGCCTTCTTAGTGATAGGAACAAATACAACATCTCCTCCCAGAGCTTTTGCTAGCTCTGATAACAAAATGATGCAGAGCATCATGGTTAGCAATTTCATGGTTCACAACTTCAATGGAACCTTTCACTATTTTCTTCTTGACAGAGATTAAACTTCTCTTAAGGCAGGGTTCTAACTCAAAACAACACATATTCTTCACACCAAGGTGAGGGACTTCATGACACCTCTCACCAAGACTCCTAATTCCAATCAAGACCCAATCAAGACTCTATCCAACCATTATGCAGGACAGCGATCTTCCACACTGTTTATAAAAGACAGCCACAACATCCACCTTGGGATGGTCTCTATCAACACAAGTTCAACTACATTGTAGCTTACCAACTCACTAACCTACCAAACTCTTAATTCCTTCAATGACAAAACAAACAAACATGATGAACAAAACTATTACCTTCTTGACATGACTGTTGTCCTCCTCTCATCCTTTAATACATGATTCTGCAGGGTTTCTCACATGCCCAAACTCATCATTCCTAATCTACTGCCCCTGCAACCTTTACAAGGCTATGGACAACCTATTTTACATCCCCTTCCATTGATTAGAAACAAGAAAATATCAATAAAAAGAAGGAACATCCATCAGCTACTCAGAGATACCCTACTCAGGGTTTTGGGATAGTCAATAGGAAATAGTCAATTTCTCCCTCCTAATGTAGTGTCAAGAGCCCAAACAAGATGCACATGATAGGTAACTCACTACCCTAACCATCCATCACCAGTATCATCCATTTCTAGGCTGTACATGTATGGTTATTTGTAGAAAATAGTGAGTTTTTCAAAGGAACAGTAGAGTTTGGAACAGCCTTCAGAAGAACAACGATTTCTCCCTTCTTACTCTATATCAAGACACCAAACAAGACTTAAAACCAAACTAGTTCAGTCCTCCATCCACCTATTACACACTTGGGCAATAATGCATCCGTACAGTCATGGGTATGGCTGGTGAACAGCAAGGAAAATGTAGAAAATCAGAAAAAATAGAAAACACTCATCTTTTTGTCTTTCCTTTCAATTTCTCTAAATGATATGTATACAATTAATCATATTTGGATTCAAATAGCCTTCTTAAATTCTTGGAGTCATTGGTGGTCCAAGATAACTACCCATTCATCGGGCTTTTCTTGCTTTTGTAACTGCTGTCTTTAAAGATGTATTTAGAAACTGCCCATCTTCACCGACTATTTTGGTTTAACATGTTTTTTGACACAAGGTTTAACCTATGCCAAGGTGTTTAACACCTTTCCAATCTTGACATGCCTCTATAGGCTTTACAAACATGAAGATTTAACATGAACTTTCCTATATGCCTCATGAAGGCTTTACACAAAACTAATCATGACAGTCCTAACTAGGACTTGCAACAAGACAATAGTGGAAATTAGCTATTTGGACATAGTCCATTACAACATGGCTTTCAAGCCTCATTACAACCACTCAATGGTCTCAAGGACTTCATTAAACAAACATAAATAAACCCTGATGTGAATGTGCTCCTACACCACTTAGGCTCAATGACAGTCATATCAGAGTATGTCCAAGCAAAGAGATTAGGATATTCATGTAAGAGAGATGTAAGTTCTTTTTTTCCTTCAGTATTTAGATAGTTTCCAACATGGATGACTTTTATTAGGGTCATCTTTATCCATCAAAACATCAATAGTTTTCCCATTAAGGAGATTATTGCGGTCTTCAATATCAGGAGGATGAAGGGATTCTGTAGGCAACTCATGAGATGCCAAGGTACCATTAGATAAACAAGCATCTTTCACAAAGTATGCTTCCACATTTAAACAATAAGGAAGGCCACGATCATGATGGTAATGAGGCAAGTGATCATAAGCTCCTAAGAATTTAGCCAAAACTTCATCCATTGAAAAACTATCTAGAGGAATATCTTTAAAATCATAATTTGTATCAATTAATTCTAGATATACCCATTTAAGTGTAGATGATGAAATTGTGTTTACATTTAGATTAGGATGGTGAGTGGCTTTGGTGGGTTGTACAGGATGATACCAAAGTCAAAACGAAGAGTAATGCAGATTAGCCTCCAAAGGAACTTTAATACCTTGCTCCTTTATATGACAACCATTACTGTTGTATCCACATTGCGAGAGGATTTGAAAACCCCGACCATAAAAGATGCCATTTCTGAAGAGGAAGGTAGCAACCCATAGGTCTCATATTCAGTAGTATAAGAATAAGTGTTATTCAGTAGTAGAAACTAAAGCAATCTTAGAACTTTTTAGCTTTGACGACGAGACTTTATAGTCCCCTACAGAGGTAGGTGTAAAGTCTAACAAACCCCAATTATTTCCAAAGATTGTATTTGAAGGTGAATAAGATTCTTCTACAATAGCCTCTACAAGAGAGGGAGACGAATTGATTTTAGAAAGAGGAGAAGTGAGAGAAAAGGGCTTAAAATATTATCTATTTTTAGCCTGAGTTTGTAGACAACTTTCTAGAATTGGATCAGCTTCAATGCTGTGGATGATTATTATAAACAAACTTAATTGATCAATGAAGGCTAGACGGTGTTGGGTGAATATTTTTTTGTCAAGTCGCTAATGGCAAAATGGTTATATCAACCACAGTGTGATGAGATAAATCTCTCCTCTCAGCAAGGGGAGGTTCCCTTTCTTAACTACTTTCAAATTTATCTATTCTAACACTAATCTTCAGGGTGAATCCATATCATCCATTTCTCTTTTTTCAGAAATGATGTTTACAATTTAAAATAGAAACTTCAAAATACAAATCAAATATAACCATGAAACCCACGAGAGCACAAAGTCTATCATTGTTCCTTTTTCTGATTTAAAATTTACAAACAAATAGGATAAGGTGTAGCCCAAAGTCTTCACTGAATACTATAATAAAACACACGATCATAAAAGATAGCAGCAGCTCAAAGTTTTTCCAATATCTTTTATCCCAAAACATAAAATCACAAACCCAAAGATAATTATTACAACACAAAGTCTCCAATATTAGCTTTAGAACATCTCCCAAATTATTGAAACTCACATTAAAATTTGATCAAATAGATAAGATAGTATAAGGAAAAGGACATAAGAACAATTTCCAATACACCACAAGTTATTCCAATGCAAAGATTGAATGATTGCTTGCTTTTCTATTCACTTAATAAAATATGATTTACAATTTGAACACAAAGTCTCAAAATGCTCTTTAATTTGGCAGAGTTTCCCTTCAATAACTAAAAGATAAAAAATACAATAGAGGCCCTCTTGATTTATAGGGAGGAGCCTAGAGAAAAAATAAGAAATTTACAACTACTTTGACTTATTCAAACAAAAGAGTCCTATTTGACTTGGGACTTCCTTTGTTTCACATGTAATTACATTTTGTAAAATTACATATGAATATGTCCATAACAAAATTCAAATTACATATGTACAAGAATGAAAATAAACTAAGGTATCAAAAGGGAACTTTAGCTTCCTCCATCATTCTTCTTTAAAAAGTTCTGATACATCAACTGTATAGCTATCATTTCACATGCATCTAGCTTTGTTGTATTCGTTGAGATACTACGGGCCTGGAGAACTGCATCTTTCACTACCTTTATCACCTTTTCATGCTTGTCAAGGTTGTCCTTCAGGTTTTCAAAAGTTGAATGCTGATCATAAAGGTTGTCCATAGAAAGTACTGAGGGTACTTCATCTTCAAATTTCTCTTGAACCATCTTTTCAAAAGAGCTTATCATTCATCTGCTGAAAGGATCTTATGATCTTCACCTATGAGAGTGCATGGGAGTTCTTCCAACCTGTGTAGAAGCATGACATTGATGTCCTCACTGTTTTCATGAGCTTGGCATAAGTCATCAAGTAAGCCTTTTATTATATTGATACGATGAACAAGAGACTCCTTAGTCTTAAGATATGATTCCTGATTTGAGATGACCTCAATGGTAATCATATTCTTTATCTTAATCTTCTTCATCTCTATCCACTCCTCCAAGATCTCTTCATGATCCTGCAGTTCTTGAGAAAGTAAGTCAACCATGTTATCAAGCTCAGCTTTTGCTTTATCCATCTTTTCTTTTCTTTCTATAGTAGTTTTCAATATAACTCTTCCCTGTGCTAGCAACCGCTCCACAATATCTCCTACCACTCTTCCTCTAGCTTGAGCTTTTTCCACTTTCTGAATAAGAGGATCTTCTACAGTTACTGCCATGGGCTCCACAATTTCAGATGACTTTACTATTTTTTGAAGAACAGTGGCAAGTTGTTCTACTTTGGCTTTATACTGCTCTTTCTCTTTCTTAACCTCATCATATTTCTCAAGCAAGGTGCTGGCAGTAGTTTAAAAATCTATGTTAATACCTTCATGAGTTAGCTTACCTAACTCAACTTTTGAGACAACATAATCATTCATATCAAAATTGTCAATAGTAGCATCCTCTGGTGGCTTAGCAATTTTTGCATATCCGATTCCTTTTTCATTGATAAACCTAGAAAGGGTCTTAGGCTGTTTCTTTAGAGTTTTTGACTTCAAAGGCAACAACTTCTCTATATCAATTTCATCTAGTGAAATTGTTTGCTTTTCCCTCTTCGGGGTATATGCAGACAACCAAGGAAGAAGTATAGAAGCACCCATATTAGGAGAAGAATCAATCACTTTCTTTTTTGGATCCATGCATATTCCTGTTATTGTAACAATGGGACTGGTAGGAGTAAAAACAACAGTAGTATAAACAACCTTTTTAGAACTATCTAGAAAATGTCATAACACAGTTTGTTCACCGATATCAAAAGATGTGGAAGACAAACTAGGAATGGACCTAGATGAATCCAACACTATTCCAAAACTCGTTCTTAATGAAGGGGGAATATTATTAGAGGAAACAAGCAAAATAGGAGAAATAGGAGTATTTGAAACTGTAGGAAAAACACTAAAAACAAGAACATGCAGTTGAGATTTAAAAACTTGGGATTCTGATGGAAGGTGCTTCTGTGGGGAAAGTTGTGAATCACCAAGTTGTTCGTGTTTTACATTCTCATCTTTACCTTGTTTTGTTTCATCTTCCTCAACAAGCTTTTCAGACATTTCTGCTTGCTGGGCATCCTTAGATTTCTCAATATTTTGTTGTTTAGTTTAAACATCCTCAACCTCCATCTACTCAACATTAGTGTCTTCAATACCAGATTCAGTAACATTAGAGGTCCCTGCAACCTCCTTCTTCTTCCCTCCCTTAGATACAAACTTGATTTTTGGCTTTCGTGTTTTGGAAGAGGGAGGAGTGTCACTCTTGTTCTTGGTCTTGTTTTCCCCTTTCTTACCTGCTTGCTCCTGAACTTCAGTCTCTGACCCTATAAGAAATTCTTTCAAATTGATCCCTTTTCTTTCCAACCATATGTTTGTGTTAGCCAAGATTGGCTGAAATCTTTTCCTTATAGAAGTCTCCTCTTTGACTGACCATTTCACCTCTGGAAGAGGTGTAGCTTCAATATTTTTAGTATTATATTTGGGATCTAGAACATCCCCATCATCTTCCATTCCATCTGGAATATCCGCAAGGCCCAGATCTTCTATTTGACTCAAATAAAGTATGCAAAAGTCTAACTTAATGATCTCATTTTATGTCCTAAGGTCAGCCCAAATATCTTCCACCTTTGGTGTGTGGAAAGTTGACTTTCTCTTGATTTTATCTTGTACCCTCCTGAAGTCAAAATGGTCCCTTTTCTTGAAAGTTTTCATGGTGACTAATTACATTTTAGATTCAACTGTTTTGGCCTTAGTAGTTGATTAAACTGAGTACCTTCCAATTTCTATGGGAAACTTAATCCTTGACTTTTTCAACTCCATTTGTTTATTATGTACCACAATCAACTGCCTACATAATTCCATGAGAACAATCCTGTCACTGGGATATCGTGGAAGTATATAAGGGTAACCAAGATAATACCCTACTTTGAGATATGTGAAAGTAGGAAACTATAAGAACAAGCAGCCAAAAGAATTTACAATTTCCCAAGCTTCATCTGAAACCCTCTTCTAAACAAGCTCATTGTCCCATAAGCACATAAACATTGAAAAGAAAGCATCATTAACCCTATGGAAATGATGGATTGATCCTTTTAGAGTGATTTGAGGATAATACTCATACACAGGAACTAACCTCCTATCACCAACATGAGTAAGACATGCTCGTAGTAGCATACACAAGATATGAAGTCATGTAAAATTTGAAAGTAGTATTGACTTTCACCAACTACTCATGCAAAGCATTACTAATATGTTCTCCCCAGAAGATTTTCTGTGTGCCTTAGAGAATCACTTTGATGTACATGTACATCCATTCCTGAAACTTGGAGGAAGAAGGAAGTCCTCTGATTCGACTCAACAGTGTAATCAAGTCACAGACCTCCTCAACAAAGTCACTCCTCGAGAGATCCTTTGGCCATATGATCATATTACTTCAAGGAATATTTAACCATTTACTATTTATATATCTTCTCGTGGATTCCACATCTTCATCATAATCTCTTTGCCCTTGAGCGAAATCAATTTGTCCAATATTTTCAATATGAGGACACATGAAGATTTTGTTAAGAAATTCTGCATCCATTCTCATAATGACATTCCCTTGGGAATCTGTCAAAGCCCTAGTATCCCTATTGTAATGGCTGGCCACTTGGAGAACAAAATTGGCATTGTGGGCAGCAATTGGAAAAGATACAACCAAGTGAATGTTGCTATCAACAATCTTCTGCAGATGCCTAGAAGGATTTGGTTGTCTAGTTCTATCCATGAACTCTGCCATATCTACATGCCCTATTTCTGTATCTCTGATTTCATCAACAGTAGACTATACTGAAGTGATAGGGAAGACCCCTTGGTATTTGTACTTCATGATTTTAGCTTTGGATGGAGATGGCTCTGACATTAGATTTGAAGAGAAAACTAGAAATAATGTCTACCACAGATGTTTGTCAGAAATTGTAAAAAGCCATGATCTCGCAGTTAGGGAGAAAATTGGTAAATTGGGATTACTGTGATTCGATGATCATGAACAAGGAAGCATGTGTTGAAGGGCTTGAGTGCGTGCAAATCAAGGTAAAAGATGAAAGTGGGTCAACAGGCTTTGAAAGGTAAATTTTCCCCAGTGTTAGAAAAAAATTAGGAAAATGTGCACGGGCGGTCAAAATGACCACTCTTGCACAAGGGACTATTCAATTATCATGCAAAGTCAGTCAATTTGGCCACTATTGCATGTATGAGGTAAGATAACGTTCATGATGTAAGGGCGGTCAATTTGACCACTCTTACATGAGGATAAAACATCAAGTTTATGTAAGACACATGAAAAGGCAGTGAAAAGGTCTGCTGATGCATGTTGAAGGCAAAAACTTCAATGTATAGTCGGTCAATTTGACCGCTAATGCAGATGTTTTAGAAAATCCAAGTTAGATATGCAAGAGCGAGAGTTTCAGCCACTTATGCATGTTGGAAGGTAAAGTTTAAAGGTTTGTGTAAGGGTGGAGGTTTTAATTGCCCTTACATGTAGGGAAGACAAACATATACGGTTCATATAGGGGTGGTTAAAACCACCACCCTTACATGAAGTATCAACAGAGGAAGGAAAGAAATGTGAGGGTAGCGAAAACCACCACCCTTACATCTACAAGGGAAAAAATGTGTATCAACAAAAAAAACCTAAGTGTCACAGATATTATCTAAAATTTGTCACTTGTGCTAAGGATTAGGGCATGACAAAATCACCGACAATAAACAAAGAATGGCGAGTAACAAATAGATGAACATTCTACTTAAGGTTTTTAAAATGTATAAAAAGATGATTCAAACCAAACAAAAACATTTACATAAATTACAAATGAACATCACTATTATGAACAAATCCTAATAAAAAGAAGGAAAACAACAACGAAAACCTAAGAAACATCATCCTACTTGGCAAGAATAATGAAAAACCCTAGGCACAAGATCGGCACAGTCCATGAGTTCCATGGTTCAATCGTCTTCGCAGAGGGTAAAACAACTTATTTCCAAAAGTTTTGAGAATGAAAACTAAGAATAACAACGGCCAAAATGCTTTTAAAAAGATTTAAAATGATGTATTAATGGTGACATAAGCACCATTAATGACACTTAGAGTTTAAGATTTGGTGAGATCATGCCAAGGCGGTGAAAACTACTGACCACGTATGAGCTAGGAATCTCATGTAAGAGAAGTACCTAAGACCGCCTTTAAAACTTAAACTACAACAAGGAACATGCATGGGTAGTGATTCTTGCCGCTCATGCATGTTCAAAACATCAATAAGACAAAACATGTAAAAGCGGTGAATTTAGCTGATATTGCATATAAAACATAAAAAATTTCTAACACCTCAAAATAGCCAAAATTGATATTTTGACAAGCTTACAACCTAGTCAACTTTCATGATTTTCGAGGAATCGACCTAGGAGAATGTCGCAAACCATTCCAATGATGTTAGAGGACTTCACGTGAGGCAAAGAGAACTTGTCTTGATAAGCGAACTTAGAGTGTAGACTACGAAATGGACAAGTCTCATAGGGGTTGTCTACAAAAATGAGCGCAACTAATTTTGAGAACAATAGTTGGCTCTAACTAGGGAACTTCCTATGATCATTCTTTGAAATGATCAAAGGAAGTAGAATCTAGTCTCTAAGTTCCTTCATTCATGCCATTGGGCCCTAGAGTCAAACTACCAAAAAGAAAAAGACACAAAAGACTAAACAAAAACAAAAACATAAAACTATACAATATGTACAAATGAACTTATCTGATACTTCAAGGATTGAAGTGCTTCAAATGTTGTCCACTGTGAGGTAGCATGAATGGTGTTCCATTAAGATACTCCAACAAGAAGCTATTTTCACCACAAAGTTGATGAATGACAAATGTGCCTCTCCATAAGGAATCAAACTTCCCATGCATTCCCTTTGGCTCTCTCCTCTTGTCCCATAACAAGACTTGATCTCCAATTTGAAACTCACGAGCCCTTTCTTTCTTGTCAAAGAGTTTCTTCACCTGACTTTGATGTTCACCAATACGATCTACTACCATAGCCCTATGTTCTTTAAGTTTAGTAAGGTACATTATCCTTTTATCAATAGAAATTTCAAAAGTTCTATCTTCTACTGTCTTTGCAAACTTCAATGCCGGCAATTCCAAGGTAATAGGTATCTCCGCATTTAGACCATATAGAAGCTGAAATGGTGACATACCTATTGCTCTTTTGGGAGTAATCATGTCTGCCCATAAAGCATCAAACAATGCTTTATGCCAAGTTCTCTGATTATCTTCCACCAGTTTCTTGATAATAGTAACCAAGTTTTTATTACTAGATTCTGCTTGACCATTTCCTTCCAGATAATAGTCTGAAGAGGGAGAAAGAATGATCCCATGTTCATAGCAAAAGCTAGTAATCTCATTGGAAGAGAAACAAGTAGCATTATTTGCTACAACTTTATTTGGAACTCCAAACCAAGAAATAATATTTTCCTTAAGAAAATTACATACCACTTTAGAAGTAGCATGCTTTACTGGGATGGCCTCCACCCACTTAGTAAAATAATCAATTACGGTGAGAACAAAGTTGTGTCCTACAATTGACGGTGGGTTCATGGCACCAATGAAGTCAATGCCCCATTGCTGAAAAGGTTCTTCAATTACAACTGGCTTGAGAGGTAGTGTAGCCAACTTAGGCTTTCCAACAAACTCTTAACATAACTCACACCTACGTACCTAGTTGTATGCATCCTGAAACAATGTGGGCCAATAATACCTAGCCTGCAGAATCTTATGAGCTATCACAAGTCCAGAAAAATGTCCTCCATAAGACAAATTGTGAAAAGACTCTAGAAGTCTGTTTTGTTGTGCTTTATCCATACAACGGAGAAAAACTCCATCAAGGATTCTTTTATACAAACCATTGTCCCACAAGACATAGTTCACAGCCTTCAATTTTATAGTTCTTTTCTCCTTATAGGATAGGTGAGAAGGACACTCACCATAGGTAAGAAAATGAGTAATATTTGAATACCACTCATCTGTAGTAGTGACAAAGAGAACAATTGGCATATCCTCAACTTATTCTTCTTCATCTCCTGTTTCTTTTGGTACATTGTTGGCAATCAACTGACACAAACCTCTGCCATGCACAAGCTTGGAAGGCTTGATATCTAGATCAAACTCTAGAATCTTGGCAATCCAATTGCCTGTTTTGGTTCCAAACTCCTGTTGAGTCAGAATCAACTTCACTATTGTGTCTGGTACCAAAACAACAGTGTGTGAATTCAAAATATAAAACTAGAAATGCTTTACCGCCTTGACCATGGCATAAGCATGTTTCTCCATATTTGAGTAATTCAATTCATTAGCCTTCATAGGATAACTCATAAATGAAATAGGAGATTCCACATCTTCCTCATTCTGCTGAACAAGAATGGCTAAAAGTGTATGCTCGGAAGCATAACTGTATATTATGAAGTCCTTGGTATAATCAGGACAAACTAGAGCCGGAGCATGAGCTATGGCCCTCTTGATGTCCTCAAATGTTGCTTTACCTTCCGCACTCCAATGGAAAGTAGTCTTACCCTTCATCATGTTGACAAAGTGACAGGTTTTCTCTGCAAATTCTGGAATGAATCTCCACAAAAAATTCACCTTTCTGAAGAAAGAGTGAACTGCAGTCTTACTAGCAGGCAAAGTAAGACTCTGGATAGACTTGACTCTTTCTGAGTAAATTTTAGTACCTTCTCTAGACATAACATGACCAAGAAGTTTACCCTCTATAACCCCAAAAATTGATTTCTTGGGATTAAGAGAAATACCATTTTGTTGACATCTTTCTAGCACCTGTCGCAAATGATATGCATGATCTTGACGTTGTTTGGAGAAAATGGGCAAGTCATGAAAATATACCATAATGAATTTCCCCATCTCATCTTTGAAAGTGAGGTCCATTGCTATCTGGAAAGTAGCGCTAGCATTGATCAAACCAAATGGCATCCTACAGTATGCAAACATGCCCCAAGGTGTTATGAAGGCAATCTTGTATTGATCTACTTCGCTGACCTCTACTTGATTATAGCCTAAAAAACTATCTAACATAGACAGCATCTCCCAACCAATTATAGTTTGTAACACTTGGTCCATAATAGGCAAAGGGTATTTATCTTTTAAAGAAGACTAGTTGAGATTTCTGAAGTCAACATAAATACGGATTTCTCTATTCTTCTTTCTCACAAGAACAATATTCATAATCCAAGTAGAATGATGAATAGGAAAAATTATTCTTGCATTCAACATTTTATGGACCTCAGAAAGAATAGTACCTAATATTTTGGGATTATATTACCTCTATTTCTACTTGTGAGGCAATGACCCAACTTTGAGAGGGATTTCGTGTTGAATCTCCTTAGGTCTGAAAGACTTCAGATCATCATAAGAATATGCCAAAGCATCAATGTAATGGTGAAGAAGTGTAGTGAATTTGAATTTCTCGTCAGCAGTGCAACACTTCCCAATGTTAACCATTTTGGGATCTGCTTTAGAACTCAAATTTACTTGTTCAAATTCCATAGATGAACTTGAATCAAGTTGTTGCTACTACTTTACATATCTATCATGCTTACCAAATGACTTTTCTAAAGATACCAAACCTTTTGGAATCTTATTTCCTTTTAGCTGAAGAAACTCTTCACTAGTTTGTGAATCTATTTTAGAAACATATTCATGTGGTGGAGAATCACTACCATCAAAATAAAGTTCATCAAAGTTATCTGTCTTTTCTAAGAAGGCAATGATCTGATTGTCACCATTGAAGACCTACCAATGGTTAGCATTATCAGGCACACTTGGCCAAAAAACCAACTCAATTGTGTACTTGTTACCTTTGAAGTCTTTATGGGGAACCATGAGGGTGGCAGAGAGAGCTAATGAATCAGTATGATCATTAAACTCTCTCAGTACTGCAGAAATGTCAAAAGCATCAAAACCTTCGATGCAATCCCAAACATGGTTACAGTAATGCCTCAACATTTCATTTTTGGTTTGATAAAGATTTCTTACTTGACAAACCACAAGTATAGCATCACCTTGAGCATGAAGATTTTTAACACCATTAACACAACCAGCCTCCATTCCGAGAAACAATGACTCGTATTCAGTGATGTTATTGGTATTATCAAAATACAGCTTATAAGAGAAAGGAAAGATATCACCTTGTGGAGCTATCAAAACAACTCCGACTCTAGATCCGGTGGAAGAACAACTGCCATCAAATTCTAAAACCTAAACATCATTTGAATTTCTTACTTTGATGTTTTTGTTACTAGTAGATTCTTTTTCATCAGAAAGAGAAGATTCTGGCATCACTATGCTCTCATCTAAAGTTTCATTTGATTTACTAGAAGTATCCTCTAATTCTGCATCTGAAATGTTGGAACTCTCATCTAATGAACTAGAAGTATCTTCAGTAGACAAGAAATAATTACCCATTCCTGAAGACTCAAACAAAATTTGGGCTTTGGGATTTGTAGTTTGGGTAACAATATATTTTGCGTCCTTCTCAGGAAGCAACTTTTGTATGACACCTTTAATAGGTATCCTTGCTTCGGATAGGTCCATGTTTAGTTCTCCACCCACATCTTTACACAAATTACGCCCAAGCAGAATGCCATAAGAGGCTGGAATATCAGTCACTAGGACGGTCATCTTGATCCTCTTATCTAGAAAGGCTGCAAATGCAAATTGAGCATATTTGATTTGGCCCAACAATGGCACTTGCTTATTTTCCATGGAGAAACATCTCCCAAAGGTCTTGGTCAAAGTAAGACTAAGGGCATCTACCACTTTGGTAGGCATGACATTATCAGAAGCTCCAGAGTCTATTATATAATTGCTCAACTTGTGACCATTCACCAATAGAGAAATGTAGAAAGGTTCTATTTTCCCTGGGACAACAAGGGGAGTAGTGACAAGATTAATTTGGGTGGATTTGTTCTTTGAGGAGTCATGGGCAACTTTATTAGAATCTTGCCTTATAGGGACAGTCTTTTTTTTAACGTATTTAGCTAACCTATCAAACTATTCAGGATTAGCTTGTAAATACTCAACCTCAGACATTTGGATTTTGGTTTTCCTAGCATGATCTATTTTGTCAAATAGCTGAAATGAGCTAGATACAGAGGAAGGAAATCCATCATTCTGAGTTTTATTAGGGGTAGTACTGGTCTAAGGAACAGAAGTAGAAGACATAGGATTATTAGATGTACTTACTTTCTTATCAACAACCAGGTCCTTTGACTGAAAAGGCAACGGAGTTCCCCATTTTGCAATTGAGATCACCAGTTGAGGTTCCTCTCTTGTCTTTCCTTTATCAGCTTGCTGATTTGACTGATTTTGGGACCTAGTAAAAATAGCATATGCTCCATCATATACTTCTCCTTCTCTTTTGGCTTCATCTTGGTAATTCAGAAAGCGAATGGTAGAGTCACTAGCTAATTCTTCTTCTCCTTCTGTAAAAAGATTAGCATCATTCTCCTGATCCAACTTAGGTTGGAAAGAATGGTCATGTTGTGCTTCATAATAGCCAACTATTGAGTTGACTGGAGTTGCTTCAATGGCGAGCTTCTCCTATGTGGGTGGGAGACGATTTTGTTGCCCTTGATTTCTGGTAGCATTGCCTTGATATGAATTGTTAGGAAATGTTCTCTTTGGTATATCAATATAAGAAGGAGGAGTAGACATACCTTGAGACATTTACCTTTTCAAAGCTAGCAATTCATTTGCTAACTTTTGCACCATAGGATCTGTGGTGCTTATGGAAGGATTATCAGTAGAGGATTGACCTCTATTTCTATTGGAATCTCTTCTTATCTTACTCGCAAGGATAAGATCATCTTCAACTTTCGTAGCCAAAATTTGAGCTACGGGAAGATCTACAGGGCCAGCCTGCCTTAGCAGAAAGCTTACCTCAGGAAGCTGAGTATTGATAAAGAAACATTTAAGATTCTCTGTCGTTGGCTGAGCAGTTGTAGGAATCCTATTTGTTAGCTTATTGAACTTAGCGATGAAGTCTCGCATGGGTTCATGTGGCTCTTTCTTCATCTACATTAGTTGTGCTAACAAGGCATGTGCATCTTCCGCAAGTTTGGATCTAGCTTCGAACTTAGTTTTGAGAGTATTCCAACTCATTATAGTTTGACCTTGAAGATGGTAAAACCAATCTACAACAGCACCTTGCAATGTTTCTACAAAAAGTCGTACTGCCACATCTTCATGTTCCACCCCAAGCACACCACAAGCTATGCAAAAAGATGCAATGTGTTCATCTGGATGAACTTTCCCATCACCATAGAATTTAGGGAAATTCTTCCTTGAACTATGAGGTAGTTCATGCAAACGTGGTGTTAAATTCAAAGGACCAAAAGTATTACCCCATGGACCTTGAGCTACCATTATGCGCTAATTGAAAGGTGAGATAACAAACCTTTGAGGGATTCGAATAGATAAAACTCTGTTAGCACTGGATCTAGAAGCTTCACCTGGTATTGGTAGGAGGAAAACTTCTAGTTTGCTGAAGATGAGGTCGTGGAGGAAAAAGATTGAAGTTATTTTGCCGCATCAACTCAAATACAGGATCAATAACTCCTCTAGCTCTCTTGCTTCTTGTATACTGTGGGCCTACCAGAATGTAGTGTAATCAACAAATATTTGAAAACAACTTTAAAATAATGGAAGAGTATGAAATGCTTCAACTCAAAGTGTGAGGCTCTAAGTTGTGCATTCTTCCCCAGTAGAGTTGCCAAAAATTGTTGGGTGAATATTTTGTCGTCAACTCAGTGACAACAAAATGGTTATATCAACCACAGTGTGATGAGATAAATCTCTCCTCTCAGCAAGGGGAGGTTCCCTTTCTTAACAACTTTCAAACTTATCTATTCTAACACTAATCTTTAGGGTGAATCCATATCATCCATTTCTCTTTTTTCAGAAATGATGTTTACAATTTAAAATAGCAACTTCACAATACAAATCAAATATAACCAAGAAACCCACAAGAGCACAAAGTCTATCATTGCTCCTTTTGCTAATTTAAAATTCAGAAACAAATAGGATAAGGTGTAGCCCAAAGTCTTCAGCAAATACTATAACAAAACACATGATCATAAAAGATAGCAACAGCTCAAAGTCTTTCCAATATCTTTTATCCCAAAACATAAAATCACAAACCCAAAGATAATTATTGCAGCACAAAGTCTCCAATATTAGCTTTAGAACATCTCCCAGATTATCCAAATTCACACTATAATTTGATCAAATAGATAAGATGGTATAAGCAAAAGGACATATGAACAATTTCCAATACACCACAATTAATTCCAATGCAAAGATTGAACGATCGCTTGCTTTTCTATTCACTTGATAAAATATGATTTACAATTTGAACACAAAGTCTCAAAATGCTCTTCAATTTGGTAGATCTTTACTTCAATAACTAAAAGATAAAAAATACAATAGGGGCCCTCTTTATTTATAGGGAGGAGCCTAGAGCAAAAATAGAAAATTTACAACTACTTTGACTTATTCAAACAAAAGAGTCCTATTTGACTTGGGGCTTCCTTTGTTTCACATGTAATTACATTTTGGAAAATTACATATGAATATGTCCACAACAAAATTCAATTTACATATACAAGAATGAAAATAAACTAAGGCATCAAAAAGGAACTTCAGCTTCCTCCATCATTCTTCTTTAGAAAGTTCTGATACATGGCCTGTATAGCTGCCATTTCACATGCATTCGGCTTTACTGTATTCTCTGAGATAGTGTGGGCACAGAGAATTGCATCTTTCACTTCCTTTATCACCTTTTCATTCTTGTCAAGGTTGTCCTTTAGGTTTTCAAAAGTTGAATGCGGATCATAAAGGCTGCCCATAGAAAGTACTGAGGGCACTTCATCTTCAAATTTCTATAGAACCATCTTTTCAAAGGAGCTTATCATTTCATCTGCTGCAAGGAACTTATAACCTTCACTTGTGAGAGTGCATGGGAGTTCTTCCAACCTATGTAGAAGCATGACATTGCTATCTTCACTATTTTCACGAGCTTGGTATAAGTCACCAAGTAAGACTTTTATTATATTGATATGATGAACAAGAGACTCCTTAGTCTTAAGATATGATTCCTGATTTGAGATGAGCCCAATGGTAATCAGATTCTTTATCTTAATCTTCTTCATCTCTATCCACTCCTCCAAGCTCTCTTCCTGATCTTGCAGTTCTTGAGAAAGTAAGTCAACCATGTTATCAAGCTCATCATTTGCTTTATCCATCTTTTCTTTTCTTTCTACAGTAGTTTTCAACAGAACTCTTCCCTATGCTAGCAATCGCTCCACAATATCTTCGACCACTCTTCCTCTAGCCTAAGCTTTTTCCACTTTCTGAATCAGAGATCTTCTACAGTTACCACCATGGGCTCCACAATTTCAGATGACTTTATTATTTTTTGAAGAACAGCGGCAAGTTGTTCTACTTTAGCTTTATACTGCTCTTTCTCTTTCTTAACCACATCATATTTCTCAAACAAGGTGCTGGCAGTGGTTTGAAAATCTGCCTTAATACCTTCATGAGTTAGCTTACCTAGCTCAGCTCTTGAGACAATGTAATCATTCATATCAAAATTGTCAATAGTAGCATCCTCTAGTGACTTGGTAATTTCTGCATATCTGATTCCTTTTTCATTGATAAGCCTGGAAATAGTCTTAGGCTTTTTCTTCAGAGCTTTTGACTTTAAAGTCAACAGCTTCTCTATATCAATTTCATCTGGTGAAATTGCTTGCTTTCTCCTCTTTGGGGTATATGCAGACAACCAAGGAGGAGGTATAGAAGCACCCATATTAGGAGAATAATCAATCACTTGCTTTGCTAGATCCATGCTTATTCCTTTTATTGTAACAATGGGACTGGTAGGAGTAAAAAAAGTAGTAGTATCAACAACCTTTTCAGAACTATCTAGAAAATGTTCTAACACAGTTTGTTCACCGATATCAAAAGACGGGGAAGACAAACTAGGAATGGACCCAGATGAATCAAACACTATTCCAAAACTCATTCTTAATGAAGGGGGAGTATTATTAGAGGAAACAACCAAAATAGGAGAAATAGGAGTATTTGAAACTATAGGAAAAACACTAGAAACAAGAACATGAAGCTGAGATTTAGAAACTTGGGATTCTGATGGAAGGTCCTTCTATGGGGAAAGTTGTGAATCACCAAGTTGTTCCTATTCTACACTCTCATATTTACCTTGTTCTATTTCATCTTCCTCAGCAAGCTTTTCAGACATTTTTGCTTGCTGGGCATCCTTAGATTTCTCAATATTTTGTTGTTCAGTTTCAACATCCTCAACCTCCATTTGCTCAACATTAGTGTCTTCAATACTAGATTTAGTAACATTAGAGGTCCTTGCAACCTCCTTCTTCTTCCCTCCCTTAGATACAAACTTGATTTTTGGCTTACATGTTTTGGAAGAGGAAGGAGTGTCACTCTTGTTCTTGGTCTTGTTTTCCACTTTCTTACCTGCTTGCTCCTAAACTTCAGTCTCTGACCCTGTAAGAAATTCTTTCAAGCTGATCCCTTTGCTTTCCAACCATATATTTGTGTTAGCCAAGATTTCCTAAAATCTTTGCCTTATAGAAGTCTCCTCTTTGACTGACCATTTGACCTCTTGAAGAGGTGAGGCTTCAACATTTTCAGTATTATATTTGGGATCTATAACATCCCCATCATCTTCCATTCCATCTGGAATATCCGCAAGGCCCAGCTCTTCTATTTGACTCAAATAAAGTCTGCAAAATTCTAACTTCCTGATCTCATTTTGTGTCCTAAGGTCAGCCCAAATATCTTCCACCATTGGCATGTGGAAAGTTGAATTTCTCTTGATTTTATCTTATACCTTCCTGAATTCAGAATGGTCCCTTTTCTTGAAAGTTTTCATGGTGACTAGTTGCATTTCAGATTCAACTATTTTGGCCTTAGTAGCCGACTGAACTGAGTACCTTCCAATTTCTACAGGAAACTTAATCTTTGACTTTTTCAGCTCCATTAGTTTATTATGTACCACAATCAGCTCCCTACATAATTCCATGAGAACAATCCTATCATTGGGATATGGTGGAAGTATATAAGGGTAACCGGGATAATACCCTACTCTGAGATATGTGAAAGTAGGAAACTATAAGAACAAGTAGCCAAAAGAATTTACAACTTCTCAAGGTTCATCTGAAACCCTCTTCTGAACAAGCTCATTGTCCCATAAGCACATAAACACTGAAAATAAAGCATCATTAACCCTACGAAAAATGATGGATTGATCCTTTTAGAGTGATTTGAGGATAATACTCATACACGGGAACCAACCTCCTGTCACCAACCTGAGTAAGACCAGGAAAACTCCTCATGCTTGTAGCAGCGTACACAAGATATGAAGTCATGTAAAATTTGAAAGTAGTATTGACTTTCACCAATTGCTCATGCAAAGCATTACTAATCTATTCTTACCAAAAGATTTTCTATGTGCCCCAGAGAATCACTTTGATGTACGTGTACATCCTTTCCTGAAACTTGGAGGAAGAAGGAAGTCCTCTGATTTGACTCAATGGTGTAATCAAGTAATAGACCTCCACAACAAAGTCACTCCTCGGGAGATCCTTCGGCCATCCTGTCAGATTACTCTGAGGAATCTTCAATCATTTACTGTTTATATATCTTCTTGCGGCTTCCACATCTTCATCATAATCTATTTGCCCTTGAGCAAAATCAATTTGTCTAATATTTTCAATAGGACACATGAAGATTTTGTCAAGAAATTCTACCTCCAGTCTCATAATCACATTCCCTTGGCAATCTGTCACATCCCTAGTATCCCTGTTGTAATGGCTAGCCACCTGGAGAACAAACTCGGGATTGTGGGAAGCAACTGGAAAAGAGGCAACCAAGTGAATGTTGCTATCAATGATCTTCTGCAGATGCCTAGAAGGATTTGGTTGTCTAGTTCTATCCATGAACTCTGCCATATCTACATGCCCTATTTCTATATCTTTGATTTCATCAACATTAGACTATACTAAAGTGACAGGGAAGACCCCTTGATATTTGTACTTCATGATTTTAGCTTTGGATGGAGACGGCTCTGACATCAGCTTTGAAGAGAAAACTGGAAACAATGTCTACCACAGATGTTTGTCAGAAACTGAAAAATGCCATGATCTCGCAGTTAGGAGAAAAATGGGTAAATTGGGATTACTGCGATTCAATGATCATGAACAAGGAAGCATGCATTTAAGGGCTTGAGTGCATGCAAATTGAGGTAAAAGGTGAAAGTGGGTCAACAGGCTTTGAAAGGTGAATTTTCCCCAGTGTTAGAAAAAATTTAGGAAAATGTGCATGGGTGGTCAAAATGACTGCTCCTGCATAAGGGACTATTCAATTATCATGCAAAGTCGGTCAATTTGGCCACTATTGCATGTATGAGGTAAGATAACATTCATGATGTAAGGGCGGTCAATTTGACCGCTCTTACATGAGGATAAAACATCAAGTTTATGTAAGACACTGCAAAGGCAGTGAAAAGGTCCGCCTATGCATGTTGAAGGGAAAAAAATCAATGTATAGTCGGTCAATTTGACAGCTAATGTAGATGTTTTAGAAACTCCAAGTTAGATATGCAAGAGCGGAAGTTTTGGCCGCTTATGCACGTTGGAAGGTAATGTATAAAGGTTTGTGTAAGGGCAGAGGTTTTAACCTCCCTTACATGTAGCGAAGACAAAACATATATGGTTCATGTAGGGGCGGTTAAAACCACCGCCCTTACATGAAGTATCAACAGAGGAAGGAAAGAAATGCGAGGCCAGTGAAAACCACTGCCCTTACATCTACAAGGGCAAAAATGTGTATCGGCAAAAAAAACCTAAGTGTCACAGATCTTATCTAAAATCCGCTGCTTGTGCTAAGGATTAGGGCATGACAAAATCACCGATAATAAACAAAGAATGGAAAGTAACAAACAGATGAACATTCTACTTAAGGTTTTTAAGATCTACAAAAAGACGATTCAAACCAAACAAAAACATTTACATAAATTACAAATGAACATCACTATTACAAACAAACCCTAATAAAAAGAAGGAAAATAACAACAAAAACCTGAGAAACATCATTCTACCTGGCAACAATAATGAAAAACCCTAGGCACAAGATCCGCACAGTCCACAAGTTCCACGGTTCAATCATCTTTGCAGAGGGTAAAACGGCTTATTTCCAAAAGTTTTGAGAATGAAAACTAAGAAGAACAATGGCCAAAATTCTTTTTAAAAAGTTTAAAATGATGTATTAATGGTGACACAAGTGCCATTAATGACACTTAGAGTTTAATATTTGGTGAGATCATGCCAAGGCGGTGAAAACTACCGACCGCGCATGAGCTAGGAATCTCATGTAAGAGCAGTACCTAGGACCGCCTTTACACCTTAAACTACGACAAGGAACATGCATGGGTGATGATTTTCTCCATTCATGCATGTTCAAAAAATCAATAAGAAAAAACATGTAAAAGCAGTGAATTTAGCCGATGTTGCATATAAACATAAAAATTTTCTAACACCTCAAAATTGCCAAAATTGATATTTTGACAAGCTTATGACCTAGTCGAATTTCACGATTTTTGAGGAATCAACTTAGGAGAATGTCGCAATGATGTTAACTTCACGTGAGGCAAAGAGAACTTGTCTCGATAAGCAAACTTAGAGTGTAGACTATGAAACAGACAAGTCTCGTAGGGGTTGTCTACTAAAATGAGTGCAACTAATTTTGAGAACAATAGATGGGACTGCCCCCATGGCATGAATCCAAGATCTACCTAGAAGAAGATTATATGAAAGAGAATTGGGCATGACATGGATAAGGGTAGGTAATGTCATAGGACCAGCCTTAACAGGTAAGGTAATAGTACCCAATAATTGTTTACCAACATTATCAAAGCCAAGGATGTTAAGTTTATTTGGTTTAATGAGAGAGGTATTAGCGTTGATTTTATGTAACGATTCTATGCCACAAACTTTAAGACCTAATCCAACATCAATCATCATACTTCTAACTCTCATTTTATTAATGTTCACAAATATCATAAGAGGCTCATATTGGTTTTGAACTTCTATGGGAGCCAATTCATGTGGTTGAAAAATAATATCTGATTTTGTCACATGCAAACAATCTAATAGAGCTACTACATCATTTGGCTAAATAGCACATGGTACAATCACCTTTTGTAAAGCTTCTTGGAGCATTCCGTGGTATGTACGTGATGTTTGTATCAAATCCCAGAAATAGATCTTTGCTAGAGTAGCTCGAAGATTGTCAACAAGATTGTAATCTCTACCATTATGACTAGGAAGATGAGGTGCTTGAGAAAGAATAGGTTGAGAAGCTGGAAGAGAAGCAGGAACAAGTTGTATTTGTTTCTTTTGTTTATTGTTTCTAGTGTTATATGCATGAGCAACTTCATGGTGAATGGGTTCCTGCAACACATTTTGATTTAATGGACTATTTTTAGTTATTTGTTTTGCATAATTGATGATATAACTAGGAGTTCTAGGTGTTTTTGGAGAACCTCCTATTGTGATAGATTGTGATTGAGGAGCATCATTACGAAGATGCACAACAATTTTGGGTTTCTTAGGTTCTTCTGGAGAAATGGAAACATAAATTGTATTAATGATTCTTTGAAATAGAGATGGTTTAGGAGTCATAGAGGATGATTTTGTAGAGATGAAGTCATCCAAGGCTTCATCTAACATATCAGCATCATCACTACAAAATGGCTCATCAAATGCATTAAAAGTTTGAAGAAAGTAATCTGACAAAGTTACCTACCCTACTTTTTCAAACTTTATAGTGATAAAGTAAAGAAGAGGGAATGAAATGAAGTTTTTTTATGCACAATATGAAATATACCAAGCTATGAACAACAATGCTTTATCTATATTATCCAATAACTAGTTAAAACATTCTCCAAATTTATCAATTTTTAATCTAGAATTACCATAAAATGAGATCTTAGATAACCCTAATCAATATATATGAATGAAGGAAAGATGTATAACTAAAGAATGTATATAAAACTCATTTATAATAAGATATAAAGATCATAAATTTAATTTACACTCTAATGATCCAATCTCATGAGTTTTGAACAATACTACAAACATCTAAATCAAATTCTTGTTTTTGAAATTTCAAAAGAAAAAAGTAAAGCATGCACTAAACATAAAGGATGCTAAGGTACAACAAATGAAATCACTTTAATCAAGCTATTAATGCTACAAAGATCTGAAACCACACACTAATCTATAAACCCTAGCTTTAAGACTAGCTAGATTTTTATGAAATGCAAGGATTTTGTAACCCTACTAATGAATTTAAATGGAAAACTTATTATATGTAAGCAAGGAAATGATGAATGAACTTAATCTAAATCAGATCTATGATAGAAAAATAAACTTTTTCAAATGAAGAAGGATGTAAGAATGTAATTCACGTACATCGGGTTCACCAAAATTTTATGTGGAAAAGAGAGACCTAGCCCAGTAAGTTAAACCAAGTCAAGCTCTCTTCTACCGAACATTGAGACACAAACTGAGATTGACTTCTACCTTTGAAGGAAAGCCTAACTACATGGGTTCTACCTCTTTGTTTTATAGATGAGTGTTAAACCAAATTCAACCAATCTAGCTAGGGCAAATGATCAAACCCTAATTGAGAAATATTGAGCTACAGACGACTATCAGAAATAGAAATAGAGAATCTATATGAATAGAAGAGATGAGTAAACAGTTCATATCAGGAACCTAGGGTCAAAATGCCATAGGTACCAGGGTGCTTGGGCACCCTAGGCCTTTTTTAGGGTTTGCAGAAACTGAAACTTTCACTAGATAAGTACTTGCAATACCTTTCTTCTCTCAGGATGATATCTCTCAAAACTTGTTTCTTTAATTTGTACACAAGAAAGAAGGGAAAAATTGTTGTGGCTAAATAGGAGCTTGCCTTAGTCAAGGCCCCGTTTTAGTATTCCTGCCTCATAGATAGCCAAGATTAGAATAAGGTGTTGTGTAATTAAAAACCCTAAGTGTGAGTAGTAACATGCAAGGTCTAATCAAATAATATCAAACCCTAGCCATATACGGCTCAAGAAAATAGGAAGCGATGATAAAGGATGCTTCACTCAAGGAATCTCGCAACTTCACCTCAAGGATGAAGATACACCAAAGGTTTGCTGAATAAGAAGTCGATGCAACCATACCCTTGCAGGGTGTTCAAGCCAATCTCAAGTTGATGGTTGCAACCCTTCTCCCAATCATGCAAAGTGCTTCAACCTAGGAACAAATGAGATAAACTCAAGATCTCATTTGCTAGCCTTCATGCCAATATTTCCAAGAGCAAAGATGAACTCCACTTGATCAAATAGAAACCTACAATAATTCAATATCATAGGGAGCATAACAATAGACAACTTTTTCACATCTAGTTAATCTCTAGTTCACATCTAGTTTCAAGTGAAATTTAAGTCACTTACTTTTATACAAGGCTATAGAAAAGAGTAATTTGAATTAAAGAGTCGACATCATGTGCCAAAAAGTAAATTTGAGTTTAAGGCCGACCTAACCAACACTAAAGATGACTTGTAGACCTAAATTGCCTCCCTAAAACTTGGGATGGACCAAGGTGCTTGAGCACCCTAGGCCCTTTGGGAAATTTAGGGCTCAAGCCCGCAATTAATATGGGGCTAACTCCAAATCTTAATTTATTTTCTGGGTTATGACAAAACTTTAATCGAAATTACAACATTTTCTATAAACGGGGCCAAAACAAGACTTTAAGGTGGACCTAAAAATGGACTAGGCTTGGGATCACTAAAGGGAGGAGCTAAACTTATTGAAATACAACAACTAGTGTACATAATTTACGATGTAACAAGTATTATTTTAAATTGTATCATTCTACAATCAACTTTACAAGCATGTTGATCCTGATAGATTGAAGACCTATTGAAATCCTCATCTACTCTCCTCATATATTTTTGAGTAAATCTAGCAATATAAATGGTAGTTCTGGCAAGGGGGATTCGATGGACAATGCAAATCAGTGTTTTGATACAAGGGCATCCAAATCCTTAGTGCACAATGGATCTAATATTTATTCTTCTTGTCATATCTCTTTACTACCAACTTATGAACTCTTTCAACCCATGTCCTACACCTTTAAGGATTCCCTTACAATTCCAACTCTCAATCAAAGATTGAGAAAAATGTGAGTAGTGGGATTGTGAAGAAAATGGCGATGTTTTCTTCCCCTAATTTTGATGCTTCACAAGCGTGACCCAGTGATAGATCGCACCCTAATGAGAAAAGATTAAAAGCATCAATGGTAAAATCTATTCCTACTAGTCCATACATTGTTGGTGTTAAAACACCATTATCTAGATATATCAAATCCTCAACTTTTGATCAACAAAAATAAGCACATAAAAATTTGGAAAAGTTTTCTCCCTTGGTTCTAAGGGAGAACACATCCATTATCAATCTTGATAATCTCAATTGGAGGACAAAGAGTTACACAAAAAATATTCACTGATTTGTCACTTCCATAACTCTTGGATAAATGTAGTAACATTGACTGAGTGGCTAAAAATTGGTAGCCTCTTCTTTATGGAAAACATTGCATTAGCCCTTGTGCCAAAGGATTCTTTCATGTGACTTCCAAATTCTAAAGGATACATCTATAATAATATAGAGAGGTCCCTAGGTGTTAGAAAAATCCTACTTAGGCATGAAATCATGGTACCCCTAATTCCAACCCTTCATTGAGACTTTCACTACTACACTAGTTTGGGTGAGATTGACAAATTTTCTATTACATTTTTGGGAATCCTTCTCTATCCACTCGATTGTATATTCCATTAAAAAATTCATGTTAGTTCTAGTATCTTTTGAAGTTCAATCATCCTTGAATCTTTTCTCTTCCTTTACATTTACAATAATTTTGGTAGAAATTGACCTTTCGAAACCTCTACATGATGAAATTGGAATCAAGGCCAGTTCAAAAACCTAGAACTAAAGAGTGGCCTATGAAGGAATTGCATTTAGGTGTAGACATTGTTATGCTACAATACATAAGGCAGAGGATTGCTCAGAACTTTATCCTTCCTAAGTTGATCCCTTAAAGCAAGAACCTAGTGGAAAGGGGTTGTCTTGAACCACCAACATATATAAAGTAGGGTGTTGAGGATGATGCAATAGTTAAATATAATACACCTAGTGCCCCTACCCCTAGTGGTGTGATTGCTGAAGATTTTAAGACTATGAAGTAGAATGAACTAGTCATGGAGCCCTCTTTGGAGGAGGTCTTCCCAATGCAAAAGATCTAAAATTGAGGATCTTGATTTGGACAACACAAATCACAAGACTTCTATGAAGCCAAAAAAGAAGGCATTATTTAGAGTGATGAATACCAAGTGTTTGATGACTTTGTGTTCCCATGATAAGATAGGAATGTAGGAACAACAAAGAAAATAGTTTTTAGCTTAAATTATTGTTCTAGTTGTGGGTTCTCTTAGCCAAAGGGAAAGTTTAATTATGTTGTTATTCTTATCCACCCCTATTTATAGGGCTGAGAAACCTTTTATTTTTGTAAATTATTTATTCAAAAGGTGTGGCCTCCATGAGCACATTTCAACTACAAAATAATATTCCAACATGACCTCGTAGACTTCTCTAGTGATAGAAATGACCATTATATGAACTAGAGATTATCTTTATAAGGTTTGTTTGGAATAGGACATCTCCTTGAACCCCACTAGTGCATAATTTTGTAGGGAGAAGGAATGTTATTTGGCCACATTATTTCTAAAGATGATGTTATAATTAATCTTATAGAGTCTAAGGCCATAGATTTATTATCTCAACCCAGGGCACCTAAACGATTAAAGTAGCCAACTTTGTTAAAAAGACCAAGCCTATTTCAAAATGATGAAAGAGGACAAATGATACAATTGATTGGTGAACCCACTTAATGAATTTTAGAAATCAAGGAAGCACTGAAGGAATCGCGAGTTCTAGCTAGCCACAATTAATCAAGACCTTTTTAGTTCGTGTAATTTTCTTATTTCTACAATATTGTTGCTGTCTTACTGTAAAAGAACAACAAAGGACATGATCAACCTATCTTCATTCTATGTAAATATGTATAAAATGATTTATTGAACTACATAGTTATGTACAAGCAGGCATATGCACTAGTTAATGAAGTAAAGAACATCATCGTTTAGCTCATTAGCACCAAGATAGTATCGTATGTACCCCATATGATAGGCAAGGTCATATTAACATTGAAAGAGACATCAAGAAGAAGATGTAGATGGATCAATAGGATCTGAGGATTTAACTTCGAAATTTAGACTACAAAGCTAGCTAGAGATCAGGGACTTGCAAGCTCATGTCTAAGTCAAATTTGGAGGATTTTGAAATCAACACTATAAGTGATGAACATAGGGAATATAATGCTAAGATAAATATGAAAATGGCAGAAACGTATTCAGTAGGAGGACAAATCTTAGTTTTCATTAATTTACATTACGCGGCATACACTGCTCAACATATAAGCCATTAAATGTGGGAAAAAAATGAGAGAAAGTTGAAACTAGGAATACACATCATAAATTTCATAAATTTATACATATGATCCAATTTTAATGTGGAGAATGCTTATATGTGCTAAGGATCTAATAGAAAATGCTGTAAAGAAAGTATCCAATATTGAAATGCTTATGTGTGCTACCGTACACAGTAACATCCTGGGAATCTAAAATTACTACCAAATGAAGTATTTGACAGTATACACGGAGGCTATGAGAAATGCATAGTTGATAACAAACCAGAAGAAATAGCTCCACCTGAAATCCAAAAACCAACTCTGGTCAATGCCATTTAAATTTGTAATCTCTGTGAAAAAATACACATTCAATAAAGCTTAAGAAAATATCAAACACAAGATTTTTAAATGTTCTATCAAAATACCTTATCAGTTAAGCAACAGGTGGGCAGGTGAATCCAGGAGGAGGTGTCAAGCCACACTGAACAAAAAGTTGCAAAGCCAGTGGAAGAAAGATATTAAGGTTGAGAAGCTTAACTCTTATGGTTGTGCACAAACACAGTGCTGCTTCTAGCTCTGCAATTCCTTGTATAAGTGGGCAGCACTTATTGATCACAGGATCTCCAATACATATGTGTACCAAGTGGCTGAGTAAATCAACACAGGCTCCAAGCTTCAATGCATCTATAGGACAACTCCGTCCACCAGGTGGGATATAGGGGACATTAGGACTGGGAACTGTGGGAGGATTATAAACAGGAGGGCTACAGTATGGGCTTCCACATGCAGTTACAGAGCTTCTGCTCATTGCGATACTAATCATAACTAGCACGAATATTGGTGCCATCATCCTCATCATTATCTTCATTATTATCTTTATCTAATAGGACTTCTGTCACATAACAGAGAAATATGGGTATCGGATAGGGTGTTTATAGCAGGATTTTGAATGAGTGCATGCAGTGCTAGGGTGGCAAAGCTTCATGTTCTGCACGTGAAACTGTAGCTGCCATGGTGTCTCATTCTGGTTATTAGGTATCTGCAGATGTAGAAATTCTATAGGTAAGTTAAATAAATATTATTGTATATCTTTGCATACCAATCCTTTTAGTCCTTGTATATCAGCCATGTGGCTGCTGTTCTTGTCTTTAAGGCCTTCCTTTTGACACATCAAATGTGCTTCTGCAATTTTTTCAGAGATGCCGCAATTACATACGCAATAGGATTGCAATAGAATCTTCATAGTAAAATATGATCCTCTCACATATTTTTTAATTGAAAAACTATATTTAAATAATAATAAATTATAAATAAAATGCAAAGCTTTTATGAAGCTCATGTTGGCATTTATAAAGGGATAGATTATCTCCCTATATTACCAGAGGGTAATATTTTTTAATATTTTGTCATGACACTTAGAGATACTCATTAACATTGGCTGTATAAATGAGGTTGCTATTGAGAACAAGATAAATCCTATTGACTCTGGTTAAAGACGAGACGTTGCCATGGATGCATTTTTTATGGAATAATTATTCATTTGAATTTAACAATACGGTAACTATAGATAAGACGGTCAATAATCTACCTATTTACTTTATATATTATTCATAAAAATGTAGTTAATGGAACCATCGGGTAAGTTTTGTAAATTGAACTTAGGTCAACAAAAAGTTAATTGCAATTACATGTGTATGTTTAGAGTAGTTAATAAGATGGTGGGTTGGGAAATAGAGGTCAAGGGGTCATATCATATAAATTATGTTTTGTTGAGTTGGTATGAGTTGTTTATGTAAGATTGAATAAAAATATTAAATTATGTAGTTCCAAAAAACATGACATCATTTAATCTTAAAATATAAAGTTGATAAAACGTAAGAAATTAAAAAATTAAAATTATCTTTAACTTTTTGGTTAGATAATTACACCAAGACCAATGATTTGAATTTTTAAATTCTTTTAGAATGTTTATTTGGGTGCCATCAATTTAATAATATATTTGACACCAAATACAACAATCAATTTAATATCTTATTTTTAAAATTTGTTATAGAAATATAGGTTAATTTAATAATTTACTTTTAAATTTTTTTATAGAAATATAGATTAATTTACAATATTTTTTAAAGAAAAATATAAATCATCCTTTTTTTAGTTTTTTTAGTTTTTTTTTTTTAAATGTTTATCTTCATTAAACAATAATTTAGTAACTTTAACTTAATCCTTAATTTTGTTATAGAAATATATATTTATTCTATAGAGGGATATTCTTTTCCATAGTTTATTTGAAAAAGAAATTGGAAAAAATAAAAACTAAAAAAAATTGAAAATAAGAAAATCACAAAAACTATGGAACCAAAAAAAATTGGACAAGAATTTTTTCCAATGAATCTTATTCACATGAATTTATTTATTTAAATATTTTATGATTTTTGTTTATAGAATCGTTTACGGAATCTAAATCTTTCAACCCTTCTATGAGTGTAGAACACCTCTTGGCATAAAAAGCAATTTAAACATTACATTCAATTTTGTTAATTTTGTTATAGAAATATAATTATATTTTATAGAGATGATATAAATGATCTTTCCTTTATACAATCTTAATATTTTTTGAAACAATCAATTTAAAAACTTACTTTTAAAACAATTGTTTATGAACAATCAATTTATAAACTTGCTTTAAAATTTGTTATAGAAATATAGATAAATTTACAATATTTTTAAAGAACAATATAAATATTTTTCTTGTTTTTTGAAACAATCAATTTAAAAACTTACTTTTAAATTTACAATATTTTAAAAGAGTAATATAATTTTTTTTTTTGGGTTTTTAAATGTTTATCTTGATTATTTTTTAAACATCAATTTAGTAATTTTTTTCCTATATATACCAAGAATGTTTATCTTGAGTAATGAAAAATATAAATGATTGTTTTATAATTTTATCTTGAGTTTTTTTTCTTTTCTAAACACCAATTTAGTAACTCTTTTTGCTATATATACCAAGAATGTTTATCTTGATTTTTTTAAACATCAATTTAGTAACCTTTTTTCCAATATATACCAATTACCAAATACATGTACAAAATTTGGAACAATTAATTAAAGAACTTATTTTTAAAATTTGTTATAGAAATATAGGTTAAATTACAATATTTTAAAAGAAAAATATCTAGAAATATAGATTAAACTAGTAATTTATAATTAAAAAATATATCTATATATGCCAAGAACCTTTTTTCAATTATTTTTTATTTTTATTTTTTATTTTTTCCATTTTTTTAGTTCTATATTTTTTGTGATTTTCTCCACCTTTCTATCCTTTATGGTTTTTATTGTTTATTTTTAATTTTTTCCAATTTTTATTTTTATTATTATTTTTATATATTTATTAATTTAGAGCATTAATAAGAAAGAACAAAATTCATATCTATTGCATAGATGTTTGTTTTTGAAAAAAGGTTAATTAACAACTTTTGTGTTAAGCAAATGCATAGGCCTAAACTTGAAACCAAAGAGCCACAACAATAATCTGTACAACTCAATATCAAACTTCTAGAACCAAATAAAACCACCAAAAGTCAATCCATGGCTCACTGTTGTAACCAATAGGCTTTGGCTACTTAGGTGATAGTATCTGTAGAGTAGACAGTGTCATACCAATCAATAAGTTAAGCTTCACAAAGATTGAATATTTATACTAAAATGAATCATGGCTCACTATTGTAACCACTACTATATTTATATTTTAAAAAGTATATCTAAAGTATGCCGAGGATATTCTTTTCCATAGTTTCTTTGATTTTCTCACTTTTTTTTCGTTTGTAATTTTTTTTTTGTTTTTATTTTTTAATTTTTCAATTTTTTTTTTGATTCCATAGTTTTCGTGATTTTCTAGAGCTTTTTTCTCCATTTCCAATTTTTTTTTTGGTTTTTATTTTTTCCAATTTCTTTTTTTAGTTTTTTTTTTTTTTTTTTTTTTGCAATTTCTTTTTTTTTTTAATTTCTTTTTTTGCTTTATTCTTTGATTTTCTTAAGTTCTATTTTTTATTTCCTTTTTGGTATTTATTTATTTTTTTAATAAATTTATTCAGAAAAAATGAGTGCTTTCATCCCCACCCCGTTGTGACTGTATAACACCTCTCAGCATAATTACACCTCTCAGCGTAATTACAATAATTTAAAAGAAAATATAAATATATATATATATATATATATATATAAAATGTTTATCTTGATTATTTTTTAAACATCAATTTAGTAACTTTTTTCATGTATATACCAAATACAAGTAAACATTTACAAATTACAATTACAAATAGAGATGAAGAAGAGTTGTTGTTGTGCTATGTAACTTTTAAGTAACACAATTATTTTTAAATAGTTTTAATGTTTTGATTTAGTTGTTTTAATTAATGTATATGTGGAGTGGAAAAACATTTTTTTCTTAAATAGTTTTAATGTTTTGATTTAGTTGTTTTAATTAATATATACGTGGAGTGAAAAAACAATTTTTTTCTAACACTTATTTTGGTTTTGAAATGTGAGGTTTGATTTCTTTGTTTGGATAGATTTCTTTTCTTGGATAGTGCTTGCAACTACATTGGATTGAGCTCTGTTCCTCTTCCACCTCATTTCCTTGTTCTCTCTCCCTGTAATTTTAAACCTTTGCTATCCCCACCATCCTTATACTCACAATGAAAAACTTCATCATGCAAACCACCACACACATTCCTCACTCCATTACCAAATATAATAATATCATATTTAATATTATATAGAAATGGCATGGGCTATTTGCTCTAGTGTCAATCACAAGCCCCCACCTTGTTTACTGCAACCACTAGGAAACAAGCAGTATTCTTAATGCACAATTTAATATTATGACTTGCTAGAAGAATTCATGGAATAAAATCAAATAGCTTGACATACTAGAGAACCAAAACCTAAGATTTTCATATGAAGATTGGCAATGTAGACACACAAGCAATGAATGTTCACACAATTTGTGGAGAGAAAGTATGATATTATGGAAGTGCAGGCTAGCTTCTTTTGACTTGGCTTGCACAAATGTTCAATACCCTAAATAGAATAATATAATTTAATCCCTAAATTTAGTATGAAAAGAAGCTGACAAGAGAAATCCACGGTTTGGATAATAGGGTCTAAATTTTTGTTTCTATAATATTATCCTATTTAATTTATATTTTGATTGTCATTTATTTAAGGATTTGGAGTTGAGGATTTGTTGTATACCCCACTGAAGCACCATTGACTTAACCTATTCATCTTTCAAGCTCTCTTAAGTTGACTATATGTGATGGTATTAGTACACCATCCATTTGTTGTAGCACCAAATTCATGTTTTTGACGTTATCTTGGTTACCAAAATGAGGCAGCCACAGAAAAAATCTCTAGCATACTATATTTTAGTCTGATAAACAAATTAATTTTAATACACTAAGGCATTCATTCAGTGCTAGATTTGATTGATAAGAAAAACACGACATTAGAATCATGTACAATGATTACATCTACAAGTATAAAATATTTCTTCACTTCTAACCACATCTCCTGTGAGGGATGTAGCATGTGAATATGGCAAGCCAACCTTAGATCCTAATCAAATACCAAATTACATAGAATAATCTTGTTTAAAATGTATCAAACTATCCATTGCTAGAAAAGTAGAAAGACCACCTTCTACTTCACTTGGGTCAACAAGGAAATAAAACATAATCTATCAAGGTCACAATGACTCAAAGATGGGAGTGATAGTGCAATAGATAATGGTAGCATGTCTCCTGGTATATTAACCCAAGCCTTGAAAACAAAAACCTCACAAAGTCCAACTTGTAACTAAGCCTTTACCTAATGAACAATGCAACATATAGCCTTTTCTAGATGGACAAGGCCATAGACAACCTTGCTTGACAAGAATTACTAGTAATGGAACATTATCATACTAAAAATATTGAAGGTTTATGAATTTACTCTCTATCATGGTGGGCGTAGTGAAAATTAAGGCATCTAGGTCCTTAACATTTCGCTTTCACATTGAGAATGCTTCATATTTCATTTCCATTAATTTTTACTAGAATATAGACAAACATAATAACACAAGTGTAAAAATACAAGTCTGGGTCAAAGAGATTAATACTTAGATGTAAAACCAATGAGCAATGACATCAGACTAGTCAAACTAATCTTATAATCTTAAGTGTATTAATTAAACAAAATAATGCATTCAACTTTCATTCGCAACCAAATTTACATACCATCATCTATACATGTTTATTTTACTCCATTTCATTTTCACTGCAGAACAACAACATACATCATTACATGCTTTCAATGTTCAAATGATGAGCAGGAATCAACAAATCAAAATGGACCAAAAAATGTAAAAAAATATGTAACACCCCTTTACTACTTCTAAAAATACAACCCCCATTTATTGCTCTTACAAACTCAATTTTACAAACTTTGTATAATTTAAAATTTCTCATATGCAAAATAATGATTGCTTCTTTCCACAGGAACTCCTTTCCATATCCATTCATGGCATACCCATTGTACACTAAGGTGTGATTGCTAGTTTATGAAGTCTTATTAATTTTTGTAGAGTAATATAGCATTTAGTTGTAAAAATTTGACAATTTAATTTTAACAAAAAACTAGTTAGATGATCATTTTCACTATGTACTATCAAATTATTGGAGTGGACTTGGCTTACAATGTCTGTGATGAAATAAATAACAATATATTATTTAAATTATTATAAAGTCTACAATTGTATTATTTTAAATTGTATCATTATACAATCAACTTTACAAGCATGTTTCTCTCAAAAGGTTGAAGAGTTATTGAAATCCTCATCTTCTCTCCCCATATCTCTATACCTAAATATAGAAATAGAAATGGTAGATCTGGCAAGGGGAATTTGGTGGACAATGTAGATTAGTGTTCTGATATAAGGGCATCCAAACCCTCACTCCATAATGGATCCAAGATTTCTTCTTCTTCTCATATCTCTTTACTGCTAACTTATGAACTCTTTCATCCCATCTCCTACGCCTTTAAGGATTCCCTTACAATTCCAATCTCTCAAAATTGAAAGAAATGGGAGTATTGGGGTTGGTGAAGAAAATGGTGATGGTTTCTTCCCCTAATTTTGATGCTTCACAAGTGTGACGCAATGACAGATCACACCCCAATGGGAAAATACTTAAAGCATCAATGGCTAAATCTATCCCTAGTGGTCCATACATTGTTGGTGTGAAAATACCATTGGCTAGATATATCAAATCCTCAACTTTTGATCAATGAAAAGAGATACATTAAAAATTGGGAAAGTTTCCTCCCTTAGTTCTAAGGGAGAACACACCCACTATTGATCTTGGTGATGTCACTTGGATGATGAAGAGTTACACAAAAATCATTCATTGATTTGCCACACCCACAACTTTTGGCTAAATGTAGTAGAGCTGAATGAGTGGCTACTAAAAATTGGTAGCCTATTCTAGATGGTAAACATTGCATTAGTGCTTGTGTCAAAGGGTTCTTTCATGTGACTTGGAAACTTCTTAAGGATAGGGCTATGCTAATATAGAGATGTCCCTAGGTGTTATAAGAATTCTACCTAGGCATGAAATCATTGTAGGTCCATAATTCCAACCCTTCATCGAGACTTTCATTACTACACTAGTTTGGGTGAGACTTACAAATTTTCTATTATATTTTTTGAATCCTTCTCTCTCCACTCGATTGGATATTCCATTAGAAAATTTATGTTAGTTATGATATCTTCTAAAGTTCAATCATTCTTGACTCTTTTCTCTTCCTTTACATTTACAAGAATATTGGTAGAAATGGACCTTCCAAACCTCTAACTAATGAAATTGGAATCAAGGTTAGTTCAAAAACCTAGAACTATATGGTGGGCTATGATGACATTGCATTTAGGTGTAGACATTGTTATGCTATAAGACATAAGATAGAGGATTTCTCAAATTTTTCTGCTTCAATAAAAATTTGTAATCCATTGAAGCAAGAACGTTGTGAAAAGGGGTTGACCTCAACCACCAACATATTTTGCCTATTATAAACTATGGTGTTGAGGATGATGTCATAGTTAAATATAATACACCTAGTTCCCCTGCCCCTAGTGGTGTGATTGATGAAGAGATTAAGACTATGAGGCAGAATGAACTAGTCATGGGGCCATCTTTGGAAGAGGTCTTCACAATGAAAAAGATCTAAAATTGACTATCCTCATTTGGAAAACACAAACCACATGACTCCTATCAAGCCAAAAAAGAAAGCATTAAGTAGAGTGATGAATGGTAAGTGTTTGGCGACTTTGTGTTCCCATGATAAGATAGGAAAGTAGGAACAACAAAATAATAGTTTTTGACTTAATTTGTTATTCTAGTTGTGGGTTCTCTTTACCTAGGGCAAGTTTAATTATGTTTTTTATTAATTCAACTAGAAAAGAGGGTCCAAAATCCTTTTATAGAACAACCCAGAGGGAAGAGTAAAAGCCTCACAAAGGCCAGAAACAACACATTAACAACAGATGAACAACAAAGCCCAAAAGGCAAAGCTACAAGGAACAATAGACTAAACAATTTCATAACCTGACCTAGTAGGTCGTACAGTCTAAGAAACCTACTTTGGAAGGCCTTTCTTCTTTTGTTGGACAACAGTCCAAAATACATCATTATCTCCATCTGCAGAAATAGGAGATGAAGGAGGTAAAGTTCTCACCAAATCCTTGAAAGGGGGCAGAACTTGGGGAGAGGAAGAAGCTCTCACAACAACACCAGGCCCAACAACATACAACGCACATGTAACAGTAGTCCTAGCCATTGAAGGTACTCTAACAATAGTAACAGTAGGGAGGTCCTTGCAGCAGTCCCATCGATAATAACAGTAGCACGTGAGGTCCCTGTAGTAGTCCTAGCAACAACAGCAGCGGGGGAGGTCCCTGCAATAGTCTTAGAAGCAACAACAATAGTAGAGGAGGTCCTTGCAAGAATCTCAGAAGCAACAACAATGACAAGGGACGTCCCTGCATCAGTCCCAATAGCAGAAGGCTTAGAATCTTCTGAGATAGAATCATCATTATCAACATCCACAGTAAGGTGTTCCTGTAGAGCATTCTTCCACCAAGATGAAGAATGTGAGACCTTCAAGCGAGGGCATTTGGATGCCAAATGACCCGTATTGAAGCACCTCTGACAACGGAATGAGATACCTTCATAATCCAATGGTTGACCCCAAGAGCAATCAATAACTTGTAAAACAACCTTTGCTAGGAGAGGCATATACAAATCCAATTCCACTAAAATATGAGCATATGTGGTGTGGGAGAAAAAATTACTAGCTTGATCCACCATAATAAAATGACCCACCGATTTACCAATCCCTTCAAAGCAAGATTCACACCAAAAATGAAGAGGCATATTTGGTAGACAAATGCAAACTAGAAGCCAATTGAAGGATTCAATGAGAGGGTTAAAGGTAGAAACCCAAGGCTTTAGCAGTAGTGCATGTTGTCCCCAAAACCAAGAGTGATCAATAAAAATATCATCTCGATCTGAGATTGAAGCAAATGTGACTACAAAGAATCCTTTAGCACATGGGTAAATTTTGATTTTCCCCTTTGCGAGGGGGTACCACTTCTTAGAAAACCAATTGTTTAGATCTTGGAGCTATGGCCAGAGTCTATCAAATATACATATCATCCCCTCAAATCACAACAGAGGGGAGCAGAAGGTTTCACCTTGCTCCCAGTAGTAGAAGGGGCATCTTTCTTTTGAGCAGAAGAGACTCCAGCATGAACCACGTTAGCAAAAGAGTCTAGAACAACAGCAATAGCAGAGCTAGGTAATCTTGCAATAGAAAAACCTTATGTTTCAGGAAGTAAAGCAACAACCCAAGACACATGCGGCGCTCTAGCAGGAGCAACCCTAGCAGCAGGCAATGTCCCAACAATAGGAGAACCTTGCAAGCCCCCAAAAGTCACCCCAGCAGCAACCAAACCCTCTAATGCAGACGACGCACTAACAACAACACTAGAGAGCATGCTAGCAGCAACAAAAATCCCTCCAACAATCTTAGCAGCAGTCAAACCCTACAAACATGGCTCATGGGCGGGAAGAGGAGTGAGAGAGGCCATTTCAAATAACTTTGGTTAAATTGGCAAGTTCAATTATGTTGTTATTCTTATCCACCCCTATTTATAGGGTTTGTGCACAAACCTTTTACTTTTGTAAATTTTTTGTTCAAAGGGTGTGTCCTCCATGACCTCATTTCAACTGAAAAAGAATATTCTAACATGACCTTGTAGACTTCTCTAGTGATAGAAATGACCAGTATAAATAGTTATAGATTTTCTTCATAATGTTTGTTTGGAATATGACATCTACTTGAACCCCAAGTAGTGAATATTTGGGCATGAAGAAGGAATGTTATTTGGGCACATTATTTCTAAGTATGAGGTTAATTAATCTTATAGAGTCAAGGCCATAGATTTCCTACCCCAACCAAAGACACTCAAAGGATTAAAGTCATTCTTTGAGAAAATTAACATTATAAGAAGATTTATACCCAACTTTATTAAAAATACCAAGCCTATTTCAAAATGATGAAAGAGGACAAATGATACAATTGGATGGTGAACCCACTTAATCAATTTTATAAATAAAATAAGCATTGAAGCAATCATGAGTTCTAGCTAGCCCAAATTAATCAAAACCTTTTTAGATCATTTTTTTTCTTATTTCTACAATATTGTTATTGTCTTAATATAAAAGAACAACAAAGGACATGAGAAACCTATCTCCTTTCTATGTAAATATGTCCAAAATTCTTTATTCAACTACATAGAACTTTATGTAGAAGAAGGCATATGCACTAGTTAATGAAGTAAAGAATTTAATGCCTTAGCTCATTAGGACAAATATATCATCGTATATACCCCATATGATAGTCAAGGAGATACTCACATAACAAGAGACATCAAGAAGAAGATGTAGATGGATCACTATGATTTGAGAGTATGACTTGGAAATTTAGACTACAAAGATAGCTATAGATCATGGACTTGCAAGCTCATGTCTAAGTCAACTTTGGAGGATTTTGAAATCAACACTATAAGTGATGAACATGTACCTATATCTTGTGTTTTAGAGAATGATCCTTGGTACTTAGACATGGCATTTTATTTATTGAATATGTCTTGTCAACCTAACATAGATAGAAATAAGAAAAGAACTATAAAACTTCTTGAGTTATAATATTGAGATTAAATATCCTCTTTTGGAGCAAGGGTATAGTTTTCTACAAAGTCAACCACTAAAAGTATAGTTCCAATTAGAAATATGTTTTTACATTTGTGAATTTGTTCATCAAGCCATTGAGCATATTCAGAGTGTTTCACATATTTGTACACAATTTCATTCTTGAATTATGTGATGAATGCATGTACACTACTTTGTTATATGACTAACTCACAATGATTTCTAATTTTTCCATCCTTTAATTGATATTGATCATTGTTTAACCTCTTCACATCCACTAATTGTTGTCCAAAAGCATGTGAACTAATTTCATGTGTGCATTCTCCTAACAATGAAAGGTTACCGCATATGTTGCATTGTCTAAAAACACATAATTTTGAAAAAATTAATTGCCCATCAAGTGTTTCACAAAGTAAATTTGTTATAAACTCCTTAAGTGTTGTAGGTGACATATAAATATGACATTCCTGCATAATTTGGTTAGTATGTATTAAAGTACATTGTATTTATTGAAAAACACCATAATAATAATGGAATGTTTAAAACAACAAGAGTTTCATTTCTTATTAATTTTAAAATACCAAGGTTTACACTTCTCAAATGATCTTTCACTTATGCTAAAATTTTCTATAGTTGAATCATCTAGAATTTTTTTATATACTTATGTTTCAGTCATGTCTAATAGATGATTTGGATGAGGATCACAATTTTTTGACCCCACTCTTAATTTTAAAACATCTCTAATATTAGACAAAACCCTTGCATTATCATGCCAATATTTGTTAATGAAAGACCTAATTTCATTATTTAATTTCATGTCATACCTTGTGAGTCTACCACTAAAAGTCCAACATTGATTAATTGGATCATCTTCAATACTTACTCTTCTCTTTAGCACTCTTCTCAAAGTTTTATCATGCACATTTAAATATCTAGTTGTCTTATGTATCATTATTTTTCTCACACCTAATTTATTAACTAATGCAGTTGTTATTGATCATCGTGTTGCATTCCTATTTTTAGATCAACTTATTTTTCCAATAGAATCAATAGCATTAGCAACATTAGACATAACATGTTCTATGTGTTTTTCTTTAGTATAATAAATAAAAGATTTTAATTTGCATAATACTCTCCTCAAAAGTTTAGTGTAGAAAGCATTTTCATGTACATTGCTTGCTTTCACCTTTATGTTTGGAAATATATTATCAAATATTTGGAGGGGAGAAAATTACTTAACAAATTTAATTTGAAGGAGATACAAAGAGTTAAATAGGAAATATGGAGAGAAAGAAATAATTGTTGTCCAATTCTTAGTGACATAACAAGACTAGTAATGATTCTTTAGAAATAATTATTGTTTAATCTTGCATCTCGGTGTATATATGCATCTTAATGCCTTTGTCCTAGTAGTATAGTACATTTTCCAAAGAAAGAAAAAAAAGAGTTCCATAGCTATAATTTAATCTTTTGTTGTATGCTTTAATTAACAAATATTTAGTTTTAAGTTATGGGTTCTTTGTTCTAAGCATCAAATCCATTAAATGTGTGGAATAAAAAAGAATGCTCATAGGATCTCAATTCTATGGCTTCAACCTTCGAGAACTAGGGATAATACAGCTTGTGACTGGTGTTAGCCTTTAGGGACACCATTTGCCTCTTCTCATGGGCAGGGTGCTCTTGGCTAGCTCGATTCTAGCAAGTTTCCTAGACTAGAACTAACAATTTCTCTTGTTCGTGCTCAACAACCTACATATGACTCTCTAGAGGAGGATGATGCTCACACTAGTTGGGAGCCAATAGATGACAGTTCAGTCCCTAACAATGTTTGGTGAAAAACAAATGATAAAGACCCCCTCATGTTGGTGTTGCTTTACCCACTTAGTGTTATATTTCAATGTTTAGTTTTGACCCTTTGTTGACTTTCGTCTTTATTTTGAACTGCATCTTGTAAAGACCTTGAATTTCTACCTTTCTACCACCCACTTTTTTCTTTTTTTAAATATTGTACTATTATATTATTTTTTAATTTATAAAAAGTAGTAAAGATTTTATTCACATAATAAAAAGAAAGGTTGGCATTATGATTGTAGATTGTATACTACGACAAAAATTGTTTCACTTTGGTGGATAGCCAATTTTGAACATCTGAAGCATTTTAAGCTTTGCTTTAAAATATAAAGAAAAGATTTTAGGTACTATGAAGAAAAACGCCTACTGTAAATAGCCAGTGCATTGTAAACGACTGATTGTATGGATTTTCAACCATTGCATCCAGTTGACTCCTACTAGTGACCAAAACCACTCAGCTGCGTTCGACCTTTGCATCCGTACTGCTCATTGACTGATTTTCTGCCGCCATTAATGGTCCGTACGGTGGTCAACCAACGGTCGTTTACAATGCACCGGCTGGTTAAGCTCTTCCCAAGAAAAAGATCCACTTACTTCTAAAGGAACCGACTTGGCAGTCCCTAAGAAGAAACAAGTAGCAGACGTTTACGTCATCTTTCACACTAACCAACAATAACCATATCGAAACTATAAACAGCTCTTTTTATTATATAAGTAGTCGGCCTGCGACTCGAGAGACAAAGTCATACAACACTCTAAAACAGTTATTAGCTCGCAATCATGAGCACCCATGATCTCTATACTACTGTAACTAAAATTCAAAAACTAAACAAGATAAGTAGATAATCCAGTGGACAAAGAGCTGGACAGGCAGTAGAACAAATTCAATCAGTTAAGAGGAGGGCATTTGAATCCAGGAGGAGGAGTCATTCCACACTGAACAAAAAGTTCAAGGGCCACCGGAAGGATGATGTTGACGTTGAGGAGCTTAGCCCTTACAGTTGTACACAAACAAAGTGCTGCCTCTAATTCCGCAATTCCTTGCAAAAGAGGGCAGCACTTATTCACAACAGGGTCTCCAAGGTGAACGTGTGCCAAACCGCTGAGCAAATCAACACAGGCTCCAAGCTTCAATGCATTCAATGGGCATCTGTTAGTCGGTGGAGGAACACCTGAAGAGCTACCTCCCGAAGGACTGCACTTGTGGCTTCCGCAGCCCATTACAGGGCCCACGGTCATCGCCATTCCAATCATAACTATGAACAGAATCGCTGCAGCTTTTGCCATGTTTATTTACTTGATCTAAACAATCCAAGCTAAAATGGACCAGCGCTCAAAATTTAAGCTTGTAGAAAATGGACTGTACCGTATGTGCTCTTATAGGCCAGTGGATGCTATTGTCATGTGTTTGAATATTGTCCTCTTGTGGTAGAAGGTTGCAGCCGCGTCATATGTTATCTGGCCATTACATATAGACTAAAAACTGAACATGTCTGAAAAATATATTTTTCTCAATTCCAATAATGCAGTTCTGTACTACCTATCACATGGCGGCTTGGTTGTTAATGGTTGTCTGCCAAATGTTTTCTGTGGGCCGCTTCGCATTCTGAACTGGTTTCGTCAGTGTGTTGGCACTTATCTGACCCCATGTGTTAAAAAGGCCAAACCAATTTATGCTTTGTGTGCATTGATGTCATGATCAAGGTGTGCCCACTAAACGTATGTGCATAGGAAAAGGGAACAACAAAAGGGGCTTTATGTTGTGTTGTTACTAGCTATGCCAAAATAGATAACTGAGTTTCCCACACTATCACCCTTGCAATTTTCCCCCACGCTAGAGATCTTTATACCTTTATTGCCTACCATTAGATGTGCTCTAACATTTAACCCAAATGGTACATTGAGACTTATTATCCACCAATGCGTCACCACTGGAATGAATTAAAGTAGTTTTTATCCTTAATGAACTTGATGGCCTATCCCTAGTGGAAAAATCATTTTATAGCCCATTTGGAAGTTCAATTACCTTGTGACCACCAATATTATGTGGAACTTTGTGAGCCTGACCACGAGTTCTTATGCATTTTAAATGATAAGGTGAATGTGCTTACAACAATGGTATTTTAGCCCAAGGCCCAAGCCATGATGCCAAACACAAAATTCAAGAGAACTTGGAATCCTTTCAATAGAGATAAATCAATAAAAGGGAAGAGATTTGGTCTTTTAAATGAAATATGCGGAAAGGCATTGACGTAATAAAGTTTAATGATCTTCACTTTGTATTAAGGTTAAATTTGTTATGTACATATCTATTTGATTTCTCTCTTTTTTTTTTTTATAGACTGATAGATTCAAATTGGCTTTCGTACTTGGTGGTTGGTGTCTAGTTAGGAAAATTTATGAATTGCTTAATTCGAACCTGAACCCCTCTTGGAACTAGGCATGTCTGAGTCATTTAAAGTTTAGAATAACTAGCTACTTAAGATTTGTATAGAACATTGATTATTTAAATTTTAATTGTTGATATAGAATGGGATTCATAGAATCCATTCTTATGCTATGATGTCCATTCAAATCTAATGTTGGGTTCAATTGTGATATTAGTTCTTTGTGGGTGAGTATCTTTAGATCCTATCTAATGGGGCTTTGTTGTAACATGATGGATGCCTTCAATAATGGATGTAATCAGAGACAATTGGTTGTTGATTGTAGGAGTTTGATGGGTAGTAAATAAAAATCTAGTTAAGTGTCATTTGAATGTGAAATTCATGGAAAATTAGTGTTGGTGGGGTTTGGGCCCCTTCTCAAAATTTAATTGGCATCAAATTCCAAGGAATGTTTAGTTGGATAAAGAGAATGAAACCTCTCATTCAAAGAGGTTTTTACAATAGATTTAATACAATAAAATCTTGTATCACTAGATGTATGGTGTTTATGTTTATTTAAGTTTTTCATGAACATCAAGCTTTCCTATCAAAGCCTATTAGGATGCTTATGGTGGCCTACAACAAATTAAATCATGGGGACATTTGTATTGGTTGGTGCTTGGAGTAAATTCTTGATTGTATTATAGCATTGATGGTTGTGACCTACTAGTTGGTGATCAAAATTGTAACTCCACAATTCTAGAGGATATAATTGAAACCTAAGCCCAAGGGTATATGTCAACCTTGGATTGTTAGCTATGGCTCATAATCATACAATGATAGTTAAGTACAAATTCATAGGAGTGGATTTCTCTTCATCACTTTAGGTTTTCGAGACTTTGGAGGGTTACCAAGTCAAGGTTAGCAATAGGACAATTAAAAAGAAATAAACTCAACACATTAGGACTTCAAATAAACCATATCATATGTATAAGAAGTTTCCAAATATTTGTCACTAAACCTTTGATTTACTAGTATTATTGATGTTAATACCTATAAACCTCTTTTGAATAAATAATATAGATGATGTATGCGATGACGATGTAAGCAATGTTCTATCCCTAATTTTATTTGTAACTCAAGATTATACTTCATACATTATTGTGAAAGAAGAAAACAATGCACAACCCTCAAACAATAGTTTTAGCATTAGTGCACATAGGATATTGTAAGACTCAAAGTAGTGGGTAGTACATGATTGATAGAACAATTAGCAATTAGCATAATGTGAAATAATTTTTATTCTTAAATTGATTCTACTGTGGTAGAAGAAATTGCAGCCAAAAGTTTGGTGCCTTGATCCTTATGGGTAAACTAGTCATGTTTCAACTATAGATATACAAAAGAGTGTAAATGTTATACCTATTAGCATAATATGAACCAATACTAAAAAACTTATAGGGTATGCATTTGAACTCCTATAACCTTAGTTATATATTAATTCATATGAATTCCTAAATCTACTAGAATCATGAAAGACCAAGAATACTTGAGTAGTCTGTGAGTAGCATATCCATTCCATATATTATGTGGAAAATGTTCCTTAAGGAAGATCTAGATGAAAATTTACAATATCTATTATAACTCACAAGTCCAATTGACAAATGTATAATTTTCCTATGCTAGGTCTCATCCATCACATTAATTCTTTCATCAACTAGTTCATAGTGATAACTCCTTTGTATATTAAAATTTGCTTTGCAAAAAAGTTAAAATCATAGTCAAAATAGAATGGTGTCATAAGTCCTTATATCATGAAACTCAACATTTCTAGGGATAGTTGTCATATTTTAGGGATAAATTATTATCGTGGCCTCCAAGTAAATACCTCCAAATCTTCTTATTATCATAGCAATAGTGAGCTAAATACTTAATAAACAAATGATTCCACATGATGATATAGTAAAGACTCCTAGAAATCAAAGGTAGACCTAATTATGTCTTAGTCATTTCTTAGGTACACCCAATTAAACTCTTAAATTGTAGAAATGGGTATTTCCCTTGTAAGTATTAACCATGCTAATGTCCTATTCAAGCAACTAGTTGAACTCCTTATTTGTAGTGGAAATAAATTATGTCCACTCCTTGTATGCACTCATGGATAGAGAAGAGCATTGGTTAAAACCTCATTCCTATCACATTCAAAGCATGGAATAACTAGGCACAATAACTAAGATAATCCACTTAAAATAAGATGACAAATATATAGTTAGGAGAAGGCCCATTTAAATCAATTAATGGGGCATGAATTCACATGACTAAGTTGTGCATACTCTTATCCACAATTTAGTCATTAAAAATAAAAATTAACATGTATCACAACTTTACATTATTGTGTACCATGAATAAACTAGTCAAGCTCTACTACATATGCAAACTCTACCAACTTCGCCAAACTAGAGTTGCATGGTGCTTCCTTATTTGTTCTTGACCCACTAGCTAACACCACATTTACACGATGGTACCAAAATAAATCTATATAACTAATAAAATATTACTATGAACAAACCTAAGTGTTTATATAATTAGAACAAAGCATCAACCAACCACACCATACTTGTTAGCACCCTAGGGGATTCACCTCCAAATCAATGACTTATCATGCACATGCATATTAATTTCCTAAATAACCAAAATATGATGCAATAAATCACATCATTATTAGGGGAAAGGGGATAATCTAATTAATGTAATACATGTAGGTATTGGGGGTAAGGAAGCATGCATTGAAGGTTGTCAGGTAGTTATAAGTGGAATTCCAAATCCTCTATAGATCATTTTGCATAGGTTAATTAGAGAAAATACCATTCACTATGTTGTATTACCAAGGGGTCATCCCACAATAATGGGTTACACTTTCTGGCCAAACTTGACATTGAAATCAACATTTTGAACTAAATCTTCACTTTCTGACACCTATAGCTGCTAAACCATGAGGAATTTGAAGATGATGTGAACTAGTGATTTGTGAGATTTTGTCTATAGATTCTAAATATATATATTTTAAAAAATTTGGAGTTAAATTGTAATTTTTTTGCGTCTCCTTTGATAACTAGCTTTTAATAGTAAATAACATTTTTTTAAAGTGATGTGTATTCTGTCGCACATAACATTTTTTTTACAAATGATAAAACTCTAATTCTTTTAAATTTAAATTGGTAACACCGATATCTAGAGGATGCATTTTGTTTCATAATGTTTTGTTGAATATTTTTTTAACTAAGTTTTGAAGTCAAACCAATTATAATTTAGACATAGGTGTATTCTGTCCAACATAATTTTTTTGTATGTATCAGAATTCAAATTTTTTTTTTGGAATAAGGACATCAATACCTAGAGGACATGCATTTTTTAGAATTTTTTTCTCTATTATCCTATTTTTTCATATGTGTGAAACAAAGACCTTGATGTTCATTGAAAAACCTACATTCACAAGAAATAAAAAATAAATATAATAATCTAATTAAATATATTTAAAATTATACTTTTGGGGAAGCTTATAATAAGGACAACATACTTACAAAATGGGTGCTGCCACAATAATGGGTTACACTTTCTGGGACATCCTGATTTTTGTTGAAATCAGATATTTTTAGAAACTATAATGATTTAAGCCTTGAAAGGTTCTATTTAAAGGATTTTAATTGAAGAGGGTTTGATCAAACCCCCTTAGATTCAAACCCCCTTGGATAGAACCCCACTAGTTTTAAACCATACCAATAATGGAGTCTACTCTACACCTATCAAAATGTTGATAAAACACCACTTTTGATTTACCTTTTGGGGGATCAAATGAATTCATTTAATATTTATGTTTTGTAAGTATGTAGTCCTTATTATAAGCTTCCCCAAAAGTATAATTTTAAATATATTTAATTTTATTATTATATTTATTTTTTATTTCTTGTGAATGTAGGGTTTTAACTAAACATCAAGTTCTGTATTCTACACACATGGAAAATAGTAAATTAGTGAGAAAAATTCTAAAAAAATCTATGCCCTAGGTATTGATGTCCTTGTTTCAACAAAAAAAATATTAAATTTTCAAACATATAGAAAAAGTTATGTTTTACAGAATACGGCTATGTCTAAATTATAATTGGTTTGACTTCAATACTTAATTAAAAAATATATTCAACAAAACATTATAAAACCAAATGCATGCCCTATATAACAGTGTTACCAATCTAAATTGAAAAGAATAAGAATTTTATCCGTTGCAGAAAAAAATTTATTTTCTACATAATATACATCACTTTAAAAAAATGTTGTTTACTATTAAAAACTAGTTATCAAAGGAGATGGAAAAAAATTTACAATTTAACTCCATATTTTTTAAAAATATATATTTAGAATCTACAAACAAAATCTCACAAATCACTAGTTCACATCATCTTCAAATTCCTAATGATTTAGCGGCTATAGGTGTCAAAAAGTGAAGATTTTGTTCAAAATGTTGATTTCAATGTCAAGTTTGGCCAAAAAGTGTAACCCATTATTGTGGGATGACCCAAACATAAATTTTAAATGAATTCATCTGATCCCCCAAAATGTAAATCAAAAGTAGTTTTTTATCAGCATTTTGATAGGTATGGTTTAAAACTAGCGGGGTTCTATCCAAGGGGGTTTGATTAAACCCTCTTCAATTAAACTCCTTTAAATGGAACCTTTCTAGGCTTAAATCATTATATTTTCTAAAAATATGTGATTTCAACAAAAATTAGGGTGTCCCAAAAAGTGTAACCCATTATTGTGGTAGCACCCCAAGGTTATGAAGGTGTATTTTTTCTCAACCACATAGTTTAGTATTATATTGGAGCCTTATAATATTGAGGCTTTTTTCTTAATCCCAATTATAATATAGTTGATAAAGGAAAAAGTTGTTACATGAAGGTCATGTAGGTCCAATAGAATCATACCCAAGTTTCCTAAAACTAGTTTTTAGATAACTTTTGATAATGTCACAATACTACCCAAAAGAATCACTAAGTAATTATTAAACCATCTCATTGTAATTTAGATTAACATGTATACTATAATTGAGATACTTTTTATTATGTTGATCTATTGTTACGGTTGGTGTGGTAAAGGTTTGACGATTGAGATTTAAAAGTTCTTTTAAATCACAATGATTTGTGGTATGACATATTTGTGATATCTTATCTAGGTTTTCCATGTCAAGGCCTTAATGCATGAGATGACAATCAAAACTAGTTCTGAGTCAAACATAGGTGTGGATATCACCCTTCATTGATAAAGTATAAATAATAATGGGATAGAAAATTGTAATAGAAAAAGTAGGTACATAGAATACTTGGTGGAAATATGGAGGTATTTCAATTATAATAGAGTATATAAAGAGGGTTATAAATAACATAAGCTTGAGGGGTAGAAACAAAATTAGGGTTGCTTATCAATTCCCTATGAATGGATGTTCTATGATATTGGTTTATTAAGTGAATCTCTTAGGGTCAACACATAGACACATAACAAAATCCTATTCATTGTCACCTATTGAACCCCCTTTATATTTTCTCATTGAATTTGTGGAGAATTAGGAAATGAGCATGAACCCTACAATGTACTCAACTACACTTACACATGCTTCATGATTACTATGAGCATCCTATTATAGATCATCCACATCAAGTGAGATAGAATCCTCACCCTCCAAATCAATGATCTTGGGCCATCAATGGAGCAACCAAGCCATTGGTTTCTTCCCATTAGTTGAGACACTAATAATTGAACACTAGAACATTTATAAACTCACGATTCTTAATATTGAGCTAAAAAATCCATATATACCCACATAGTTTCCATGTAATAGTCAATGGTCCAAGGAAAATGTGACACTTCAACATACAATTTCCATGAAGCCACTAGAACAAACATACACCATCAACTTACCTAATTAATTTTGTATCTTGTAGTACCCCATTAGTTGATAATAATATCATGCATAATAAGGGGCCCTGTTAGGGTGTGACCAACCATAAAGCACCAAATTCCCACTGTGTTCATAGTTCTTTGACCAATGTGGCAATACTTTTTTAGAAGCACACAAATACACTAGTGTTTATACATTTCAACTAATATTTACCTAGCACATAATTACACCATGACACTAAAACTGTGACCACCTATGTTGACTAACTTGTATGAAGAACATAGCATCCAATTATGTTTAACTTTATAGTGTATCATAAATGAAATTATAACCACCTCAATGCATTACTCTTGGCCCGTTAGCTAGTTACAAATCATTGCTCCTTAAAATAAAAAATCCACTTAAATTCTATTAATGGGACATAACAAGACAACAAAGAATTAGATAGAAAGCATGTAGGTTGTAGAATATAGGCATATTTTCAATAGACCACTATGACTATAAGCTAAGAGCTTAGAAAGTGCATGGAACATGGAAAATAATTAAAGGGGCACCATAGATATTATTTTAAAGTGTGATTAAGGCATGGAGAGCTATAAAATTTACACACAGGCCAATAAAATTATCAAGATGGATGTAATTCCATTGATTAATACATAGAAGGACAAAATAAGCTACACATCCATATAAGTAGAAAAGAAAACATAATATTACATTTTCTCAAACTTATTATCACTATAGGGTTTCTAGAGAAACATCAATTCACATAAAATCTTGAATTTTGTCATTTTTAGGGCAAATGAAAACATAATCTTTAGTTTTGGAATTGCATCATGTTGGGCCCCAAAATAGCAGCAACCAGAACCCTAAAACATTTTACTATCACCAAGGCCAAGGGTATCATCAAGGTGATTGAAAGAGGTTTATCAACAGGTCAAGGGTGATTTTGGCCAACTGACAGGTGTGGGTATGCTTCTCTACACTTCAGGCTCAGCTAGACCTAGGAGGGAGATTCCTAGAGACATGAAATAAAACATAAATAAACTAACACAACCATACCCAATGTACACTTGACCCCAAAAGTTGTCACTAGGTCAAGACAAATTGGTTGCACAAGCCTCTAATTAAGCTAATTACAAAACTATGTGTTTGCACCCAAATATAACTACATCACATTCCTTAAGGTGACTCCATTTAACTTTGCATACAAAACATACATAGTGCAGGCATACTTGTTCATGATTCACAAATGATTTGAGTTGTTTTACATTACTTCAGATTTATCCCTAGTTATAAAATAGAACCATGAACAACATGAGAAAGCCTAAACTAAACCTACTCCTACAACGAACATGACAAGGAGTTTAATTAAAATGATGATTGGTCCATCCCCACTATGGACGTGTGCCTATTCCATTGGGCAATAGAGTCATAGAATAAAAGGAGGAAAAAATACATAGCAGTGGATCAATAAAACTAAACATATATTCACATATATATCATAGATGGATCTTTACTCAATGAACATACTTAATAATCTAAGAAAGAACTACAATGATTCATATGCAACAAAGAAATTGCAAATACAAAGCCTTGTACTAACTTGGGTGCTATCACACACCTCCAAATCCCAGTTACAATCATGCTAGCAAATGTGGCAAGGGAAAAAGTACAACTGGAAATTATACATTCACCAAAATTATTACAAACTCCCATGGAGACATACCAATGCATATAAATCTGCTTTACACATCCTTCCCACACTCCATTGAATACATCCCTTAACTTGAAGACCAGACTGGAGTGATTTGATGCCCTAAAATCCTCTTTAGGCAATTCAAGACTAGATAATTGGCTCAATGACCAACCCTTGAAAAGAGCTTTGATCCTCTATTTATAGCATGAGTAAATCCGATCTAAGGGTGAAATGGGAGGGAAAAACTCACCAACTCCACCAACCACATTAAAAAATTGTTTCTCAGCCACCCATTTAGCATTTCTGGCATTCTTGAGAGTTTTTAGTGCATTTGAAAGAGTGAGGAAGGCCAGGAAGTCAAGCTCTGACAAATCAGACTTCGGAGCATAGGCCTTATGCCTTACAACTTACAACATCTGGAAGAGGGAGGAGGGAAGCCCTGACCCCCCCTATGTATAGATATGAAGGCATCAGTGGTCGAGCCTCGGGCCTTCACCATTTCACCTTACACCTTCTAGAAGGGAGAATAAGGAAGCCCTGACATCCGCCTTCCGCCCATATAAACAATAACATCCTGACTGACTTTGGACCCCGGGCCTTCTATCTGTCGCCTTCGGAAAAGAATAGAGAAAGGGTGTTATGTTAGAAAATGTCCACTTGGGGGATTTCCCCTCTTAAGGTTTAGCTCCCAGGTCTTAATTTGCATTTAGAGCATCTTGCTTGTTATTTCTGAATCCTGATGAGAAAACCCTTAGGTTTTGCGACAAATAGGACCTAGGAGACTGCACTTTAATGATCATTGAAAAAACATGGCAGGGTGGACTTAGGTGCTAGCGCCCTAGTCTAGCACGATTTTGGGTCTGCCTTAATTTCAAATGTCAGTTTAGTGATTGTTATTTGGGTCCTATGCCAACATCTAAAGTTTGAATTATGAAATTCTTAGTAGGAATATTTGAAGTTGCATATATAAACATGATTAGGTTTCATTTGCAAACTAGATGGACTTTATGCCTACTTGTGATCATATAGAATTCAAAATATTCATTGTATTGCAGAGAAGAGCATTGTTATTGTGTTTGTATTTGCAGATTTGACATCCATCTCCTTATGGTATAAAGATCATCTTCCTTCCATGCGATCTTCACTACAAGGTGATATCTATTATGTTTTCAATCATTTATGATTTGGATTTTTGCCTCTATCCCATTGGGATATGCATCTCATTTGACAATGGTGTTTAGAAGACTTGAATGTCTATCAGAGGCTTGACCAAGGCAAGCCTCTAAACACCACAACCCTCTCCCACACTTCTTGTGATTGTAGATTACAAGTGTCGAGTTCCATGGAGTGGAGTTACAGGAAGGAGTGACAAACATTGAGGATTCAAGATCTAAAAAGATGCAGGACACTGGAGCTTTTCCTAGACTAGGGCGCTAGTCCCCATGTCCTCCACAATTGAATTCCTAAAAATGGAAGTTACAGTACAGATCAGTGTCAGAAGGAGATCAACATTCCACAAAGAAACAGGTACCTTAGACTTGGGTGCTAGTCCTTGTGTCCATGACTTCTCAACCTTTCGAACATCAAAAAATGGTGAGTTAAATATCTTTGTCCCTAATCTCAGTCTGAAAGGATTTGCCGTAATTTGATAATTTACTTACTGATTTGCATATTTAGGGTTTCTAAGTACAATTGAGCATTAGATAGATACATTGTTTGACATGTCCAAGAATCCACAACTTTCCAAGTAGCAACCCAATCTAATAGGTGATTGATCTCGCTTAGTGGAGATTCAACTCGGTTGATATGCCCTTGGAATGTTTATTGTGAAAGGAGGATTCTGCATAAACCCTTGAAATAAAACCAACCTCTTTTTACCACTAAACATTTCACTAGTACAAAAAGAGCAATATATTACTAAAAGAACTAAAAACTGCTTTAAAATGACCAAACATGGTCACGTGAGCATTAGTAGTTTATTGCCAGTCATTTATAACATGACCAAATTGATGACTAAACCATTTTTAGTCATTTATTGGTTGTCTTGATTGATAGATTTGGTCATTGATTGGTATAATCTGGTCACTTATTTAGTCAGTTTTTTTCACTGATATATTTAGTCATTAATTTAGTCATTGATTGTTGTTAACTAGTCACTTATTTAGTCATTTTTATTCACTAATTTCTATCCATTGGTAGTGTATTTAGTCATTAATTTTGATCATCATTTTGATTAATTTGGTAGTATATTTAGTCATTTTTATTCACTAATTTAACACTGGTCATATATTTAGTCATATTTATCCACTGTTGATTGATATCTGTTAATTGGTAATATATTTAGTCAATTTAATTATTAATTAACATCAATTAGTAGTATATTTAGTCATTTTAAAGCTTGTATTTAGTCATTAGTATATTTAGTAGTATATTTTGAAGCTTGCATAATGAAACAACTTTGAGAAGGTAAAAACAACTTGTTTTATTGATAAAAAAATGCTTACAAACAACATACATATCTAAAAATAAGTTACAATGCTTTCTCTTTGCTAAAAAACCTTCATGGTTACAATACATAGCTCAAAGAATGAACAAGAAACTAATTTTTTGAGTATCACTAAGCATAGAAGCACAAAGACATCCATAGATGTCTTCTTCACAAATTCATGACTGTCCCATGAAGCTCACTATCTGCCTAGTTCAAGATCACACTATCATCTCTGTAGAGATCCTATCTCATGTACCCAACTTGCTCTAGTTCATAAGATGCCACTGTGAATTGTTACTTGTAGCAATAAACTGTTCTTATCTCTGATGATTGTCATCTTTGGTAGGATGCCTCAATTGTCATGGACTGTTATTCAACAATATTGCCTTATGACTAGGCTATGCATTGTCCTAATCAAACTTGTAGCTTCTTGATATGCATTGTCCAATCACTTGTCAACCTACTGTCATGCATTTTCACTTTATAAAATAAAATGCCGCATGATTGCCACTACCTAGCTCATTATTCTGGCATGCTTTCACTTGTACTCTACCTCCCATCAATGTAGAACACTGCCCCTCTATTGAATGCCTTGACTACCTCTGACATCACTATATCTTTTCCAAATTACTTGAAAATAGTTCATCACTACTACTGTTACCTAGGTATGCACTCTATATCATCTGCCAGACTGTTACAAGTTCACAAACTCCATCATTCATCCTATCACTTATCACACCACTATCATGAACAATTGTCATATCATATCATCACCTCTAATGTAGAAATCACCATCCCATTATGATACTGTTGTTGCAAAATATATGTGTCTTGGCAGATAGCTCATGATAACCCTCAACCTTGTTGCTGCTCACTTGTACCAACTCTATGGTACTATCTTAGGTATTCATGCATCTAACATGAAGACTCTTGACTATCATGAGATTTGACACTGTCAAATGCATACTAGAAGGTTGTCTCCTTACCCCTTTAAATGCCTCTTGAGACATTGACAAGATTGTAACCTTTGCATAATTCTTCTCATTGAATCTAAGATTATCTTTTAATGTTTGCATGATCACTATCTTTTGCATGAATCTCTACCCCTTGACAGTCACTTGTAGGTTTTCTTCATGCATAGCTGGAAGCTCTTTCACATACTATCCTTTCAAACAAGAAAGAGAGGACCAGTAAAGCAAAAGTATAGTTTTTAGTACTCAATCAATGATTTTTTTAAGTTTTCCCAGTTGGCCTATAATGAAAAATTAATAGAACATTATCAATAAAAAACTAACAACCTTTTCCATCATGTGTAAAGCTAGACTCCACAACCTTTTCCAGCATCCTCCCTACCTGTGCCAAAATGGGAACATTGGAACATGGTATGGACCTCTATCAAAGCATAATGAAATGGGGATTTTTGTCCAATACTATAGTTGGAAATACTTTGGTAGACATGTATGCAAAATGTGGAAGCATAGAAAAAACTCATGAATTGTTTGACATAATGCCTCAAAGAGATGTAATCTCATGGAATGCAATAATTTTAGGATATTCACAAAATGGATTTGTTGAAAGGGCTTTCAAAACTTTCAAGCAAATGCAATTGACAGTTCTAAAGCCAAATTCTACAACCTTTTTCCAGTATCTTCCCAGCCTGTGACAAAATGGGAGCTTTGCAACAGGGTATAGAAATCCATCAAAGCATAAAGGATAGAGAAATTTTGTTTGATGTTGTAGTGGTAACTACCCTGGTAGACATGTATGCAAAATGTGGAAACATAGACAAAGCCCGTGAACTATTTGAGAAAATGCCTAAAAGAAATGTGGTCTCATGGACTGTAATGATTGGTACTGGGATATGCATAAATTGAACTTTTTGAGAAGACTTTAGAAACTTTCAAGAAAATGCAATTGGCAGGTGCAAATCTAGACTCTGCAACCTTTTCCAGCATCCTCCCTACCTATGCCAAAGTGGGAGCTTTGGAACAAGGTATACATCCATCAAAGCATGAAGGATAGAGGAATTTTGTCAGATGTTGTAGTTGCAACTACCCTGGTAGACATGTATGCAAAATGTGGAACCATGGACAAGGCACATGAATTGTTTGATAGAATTCCTCAAAAAAAATGTGGTCTCATGGACTGCATAGAGAGAGCTTAGAGAGAGCCTCCTGATCAACTGTAATATAAAGGAGGAAAGAAGAATGAAGAGATGTGTAAGTAATGCAGCCATGTAGAATGAACCTACTTAGAAATTTAGGGAAGACATCTGTTGGGTATCTCATTTGGTGTGATTTTTGCCTCACCCTACTTATCTTTGTGCAGTCTAGGCTCCCCTGCAGCCCCACAAGGACTAGGGCATGAGGGCGCCGGATGACGGGCTCTCCTCGCATCCTTCTGAAGGAACTTTTGTGTGTGTGTAGGGATGTGGGAAGAGCAAAAATGTGGTCTCATGGACTTCATAGAGAGAGCTTAGAGAGAGCTCATATGATTGAGAAGGTGGCATGAAAATTTTAATGTATGTACAATGATTTGAATGGTAGTGTGTTCATATTGTTAGCCTGCTGATTGATTGCAATATAAAGGAGGAAAGAAGAATGAAGAGAGGTGTAAGTAATGCAGCCATGCAGGATGAACCTGCTTAGAAATTTAGGGAAGACATTTGTTGGGAATTTCATTTGGCATGATTGCTGCCTTACCTACTTATCTCTATGCAGTCCAAGCTCCCCCGCAACCTCGCAAGGAGCCAAGGCATGAGGCTGCAGGATGACGGGCTCTCCTCGCATCCCCGCAAAGGAACTTTTGTATGTGCACAGGGATGTGGGGAGAGAAATTATTGCTTGATATGCACAAAATGGATTTTTTGGAAAGACTTTACAAACTTTCAAGCAAATGCAATTGATAGGTGTAAAGCCAAATTCCACAACCTTTGCCAGCATCCTTCCTGCCTGTGCCAAAATGGGAGCATTGGAATAAGGTATGGACATCCATCAAAAAGTAATGGATAGAGGAATTTTTTTAGATGTTGTAGTTTCAACTGTCGTGGTAGACATGGATGCAAAATGTGGAAGCATTGATAAGGCATGTGAGTTGTTTGGTAGAATGTCTCAAAGAGATGTCATCTCATGGAATGCAATGATTGCGGGATATGAACAAAGTGGATTTTTTGAAAAGGCTTTAGAAACTTTCAAGCAAATGCAATTAGTAGGTTTAAAGCCAAATTTGATAACCTTTGCCAACATCTTCCTTGTTTGTGCCAAAATGGGAGCTTTAGAACATGGTATGGACATCTATCATAACATAATGGAAGGGGGATTTTTGTTAGATATTATAGTTGGAAATGCTCTGGTAGACATGTATGCAAAATGTGGAAGTATAGATAAGGAACGTGAATTGTTTGATGGAATGGCTCAAAGAGATGTCATCTCTTGGAATGCAATGATTGCAGGATATGGACAAAATGGATTTTTTGAAAAGGATTTAAAAACTTTCAAGAAAATGTAATTAGCAAGTGTAAATCCAAATTTGACAACCTTTGCCAGTATCCTTCTTATGATATCATGGATACCCGCTCTCCCACAAGCACTTCAGGTCATGCCTGTGGTGATGCGGGGCTTTCCTGCATCACTGCAGGCATGACTTGAAGTGCTTGCGGGAGAGTGGGTGATGCAGGGGTATCTAATTATTGAGATAAACGAAGAAGCAAGACAAATTTCTATAATATATTTGTGCAAAACCATATTTTTGGGAAAGCCCCGCATCATCGCAGACATGAGTTGAAGTGCTTGTGGGAGAGCGGGTATCCATGATATCACATTTCTTTGAGGCATTTTTTGAAACAATTTGCTTGCCTTGTCTGTGCTTCCACATTTTCATGTATGTCTAGCAGGGAACTTGTAACTACAACATATGACAAAAAACAAGGATCGCTGAGTCTGATACACTTACTTGGGACTGTGCATTCTTAGAGTACCTTATTCTTGTGGCTATGAGGTGGAAGTTTTGACTGTCCAAGTGATGGGTTCAGAATTTTCACAATCACAATATGGTGGTCATTATGAAAGGACTACCATAGTTTAGTAAAATACCAAACAATGACCAATTTGATTAAGGCAGTGACTTCACAGATGTTAAAAGGATAGTCCTGATATCTTTGTTTTGAAGGTCAATGATTTCAATGTTGGAAGACAGTGCTACAGATTCTTCCATGCCATCAAATTTAGGAAACAACACAATTGGCTGAAGGAGCTTCTCATTTTACACAATACAGTTTGCCAAGCTCATTAGAAGCTGCACATAAATATAACAAATTGAAATATTAACCTAAGAATAAATGCATATGATATTATTCTTTACCTCCAAGTGGGACCCTTAGTCCTCAAGACATTATCAATACCATTGTATGTTTTCAAGGGCAATACTTTCAACCTACAGGGACCTTCCATTGTGACATGAATGGAGGAAGTTGTCTAGCAGTCTAGGGTGGTAATTTTCAGGAGTTTTGTGTCAATAGTGATTTCAATAAGCTATGTTTCGTATGCCCCATATGGTTGTTAAATGCTAAGGCACGAATGGAAATTTCTTCAAGTGCTATGCAAGGCCATTGAAATCAAAGATCTGTCCTCTAAGTCATTTGCACATGGTGATTGAGAACACAGTGAGTAAGAAGTAAAAGAGCACTGGATCATAGCACTGCAAAATGGTCATGAGTTATGCAATGAACTTCATTGTTCTCTTGATTACAAAGGAGATAAAGATAATAACCAACATACTGATGTGCACAGAGAATGTTCATGGAGGAGTGCAAACTTCCTTACAAAGTAAATACCACAGCAGAGTTTGAGGTGAATTGCACTTACTATTTTATGCTGATATGGATATGTTCTAACATGTAGTTAATTGTTGTAGCATAACAGATAGGCTAAATAGTTGTTTATATACAATTGTTTCTAATCTAAAATTGCTATATTTTATTCTAGGAGCAAATCACAGGGGGAGTCTATACATAAGACACCATTGTTTCAAATTCAAAATTGCTAGCTCTTTCACAACTATTTGCTTCATTTATTTGATCTAAGGCAGCCTGCTGTATAGAAGATGCTCTCAAAATCATAGTAAAATCCTTTATTCTGGGAAGACTATTCAGGATCTTCCCATCATAACAATGAACAAAAGCATCAGTCATTAACCTAAACTTTGCAAGAGTTTCATCAAATTCTACTTTTCTACTCTCTTTTCCATTCTAAATTTTATTCCCAATTTCATCCATGAAGAACTTCCTCAACCTAAAGATCCCATTGTTAGCAATAACTTTACCAGGTGTCGAGGATAGCTTTGAGTTTTTATCCAAGCAACAATTGACAAAATTCAGCCTTACCAGATACAATGTGTTGAAAAGCTCTTTGAAGTTATTCTGGAAAAGAGTTTTTGAGAGTATAATGTGCAATTTTGAATTAACCTTTTTGCATGAATTCCATTTTATCTGGTGAGGCTGAATTTTGTCAATTGTTATTTTTTGTCAAAATTTAGCCTTACTAGATACAATGGAATTCATGCAAAAAGCTTAATTCAAAACTATGCATTATACTCTTAAGAACTCTTTTCCAGAGGGTACTGCCATAATAATGGGTTACACTTTCTGGGACATCCTGATTTTTGCTGAAATCAAATATTTTTAGAATATATAATGATTTAAGCCTTGAAAGGTTTTATTTAAATGATTTTAATTGAAGAGGGTTTGATCAAACCCCCTTAGATTCAAACCCCCTTGGATAGAACCCCACTAGTTTTAAACCATACCTATAATGGAGTCTCCTATACACCTATCAAAATGCTGATAAAAATCCACTTTTGATTTACCTTTTGGGGGATCAAATGAATTCATTTAAAATTTATGTTTTGTAAGCATGTAGTCCTTATTATAATCTTCCTAAAAAGTATAATTTTAAATATATTTAATTTGATTATTATGTTTATTTTTATTTCTTGTGAATGTAGGTTTTTCACTGAACATCAAGTTCTCTGTTCTACATACATGGAAAATTAGTAAATTAGTGAAAAAAATTCTAAAAAATATCTATACCCTAGGTATTGATGTCCTTGTTTTAACAAAAAAAGAAAAATTGAATTTCGATACATACAAAAAAAGTTATGTTTTACAGAATATGCCTATGTCTAAATTATAATTGGTTTGACTTCAAAACTTAATTAAAAAAAAAAATTAACAAAACATTATGAAACCAAATACATGCCCTATATATCGGTGTTACCAATCTAAATTCAAAAGAATCAGAATTTTATCCTTTGTAGAAAAAAAGTTATGTGCTACAGAATACACATCACTTTAAAATAATGTTGTTTACTATTAAAAACTAGTTATCAAAGGAGACGCAAAAAATTTTACAATTTAACTCCAATTTTTTTAAAAATATATATTTAGAATCTAAAAAAAAATTCTCACAAATCACTAGTTCACATCATCTTCAAATTCCTAATGGTTTAGCGGCTATAGGTGTCAGAAAGTGAAGATTTAGTTCAAAATGTTGATTTCAATGTCAAGTTTGGCCAAAAATTGTAACCCATTATTGTGGGATGACCCTAGAATAACTTCAAAGAGCTTTTCAACACATTGTATCTGGTAAGGCCAAATTTTGTCAATTGTTGCTTGGGTAAAAAACTTGAAGCTATCCTTGACACCTGGTAAAGTTATGGCTAACACCAAGATCTACAGGCTGAGAAAGTTCTTCATGGATAAAATTGGGAATAAAATTCAAAATAGAAAAGAGAGTGGAAAAGTAGAATTTGATGAAACTCTTGCAAAATTAAGGTTAATGACTGATGCTTTTGTTCATTGTTATAATGGGAAGATTCTGAATAGTCTTCCTAGAATAAAGGATTTTACTATGATTTTAAGAGCATCTTCTATACAACAGATTGTCTTAGATCAAATAAATGAAGCAAACAATTGTGAAAGAGCCAGCAATTTTGAATTTGAAACAATGGTGTCTTATGTATAGACTCCCTTGTGATTTTCTCCTAGAATAAGATATAGCAATTTTGAATTAGAAACAATGGTTTATGAACAACTATTTAGCCTATCTATTATGCTACAAAAATTAACTATAGGTTAGAACATATCCATATCAGCATATAATAGCAGATGCAATTCATCTCAAACTCTGCTATGGTAATAGCTTTGTAAGGAAGTTTGCACTCCATGAACATTCTTTGTGCACATAGCCAAATATTTAAGTTCTTAACTAAAGCTCCAAAAATGAGTATCTTGTCATTGCATGACTCCTACTTTTGCTCTGAGTATGACAGTACCCAAGCTTCTGATGTTTCTAGATGAAACCTATAGCGGAAAAGTGTAGTCTCCATCTGAAGGAACCATCTTCGGAGCTGTTCCCTAAAATGAGGGTTGAAAACATTAGAAGAAAAGAAATACCATAATTCTAAATTAACAATTTGTATCAAGACAAATGTCAGAAAGTATAATTAAAAAGACAAATCCTTACAATTGGACCTCAAATTGGACCAAGTAGATTTATGATTTTATTTTTAGAATGTAGGATCTTTCTTTGTCAGAGCTTCACGACCTCAAATTGGATCAGCAGATTTAAGATTTTATCTTTAGAATGTAGGAACTTTCTCTGTTTGATATTCATGACCTTAAATCAGATCCAAAATTGGACCAACAGATTTATGATTTTCTCTGTCCACTAACGTTTGTATTCCTATACTCAGGTTCTGCTTCTGAGTGAAAACACCCAGAAGTGTTTTAGACTAGCTCAGGATACTCTCCAACCTAGTTAGGTCATTGATAGCAATCCAAGTTTGCCTAAACCATCCATACCCGAATGTTGCATCACAATTCCTGCACATAAAAATGCCACATATTAACCCCTTCCAAATAAAACATTTGATCATCATAAAAGCATAATTAATAAATCATTTAAATTTTAGAAGGAATCCGATGTGATTTACTATCAAAACAAAAGTTGTATAAATCACAAAAAATCCATGAAGGCTCCTAAATGTATCTTAAAGCAAATTTATAGGACGAGTTTCAGCATAAGAAGGTTTCTACTATAGCTCTCAATGAATGTATTATAAGAAGAAAACACAAGTCTTCACACTCGAAGTAATGCAATCAAACATTTATTCCAAAAGTATGTTAGTGTGAGTTAACTAAAAATAAATTGATTTTTTGCTTGGTTTCTTTTATCATTATGCCACATGGAAATGGAATAATCATTAAGAAACCCTAATAATAAAAAATGAAGTAAAGGTTCAAGAAAGGAAATTCCAATGTACTATTGTGTAATGGTGACAAAGGCACTTATATGAGAATGACCTGCATACAAATCCCTACCATTGAATTTCCATCCATCCAAAGAGAAAATAAGCAATGTAAGGATTTGAGAAATATAAGTCCAAAGGGTCATGCTATAATGGTAATGGAATCACCATAATAGCACCACTAGGGAACAAATTCTTGTGACTATAATTATGTGATCAATAACTCTATTGGTCATGTGGCATAGTTGTGCTATAACAAATATAGGATTCCTTCATGTGTAACCCAAGTTTAATGTGGCTATGTTGTGATAGAAATGGAGGTAGTCATATGAGCACAATTCATGTACAAATTAATCATTGTCATCACAATTAGGTGGCAATCATCATTGGGTGCATTCAGGTTAACTCAAGTTTAATAGGTTACAATGTAATGATATCATGATCCAAGAGAGATTATCTCTTGCTGTAATAAAAGCCTATAACTCTGGTTGATATGCAGAGTGGTTGTGTTATATGAATTATGTAGTACATTCAAGCACAACCCATGTTTAATGGGCTATTCTAGAGAGTGATCAAGATTTTCTAAACCTTATGAATGTTTCTTAAAAGTGTACAACTTAAACTACAGACCAAGTTTATTACATACTTGAATGCAATCTTGGGCTACCACAAACTATAATAATCTGATCTGCTAATAACCATTATGGGAAGTATAAAGCAAGACCCATGCTATATAGGTTACATTTCCCTGATCAGGTTTACTTACCTTAAAGATCAAACACAAGCTTCCCACACACTCTAGGATACAATCCAAGATCATACCACACCCTGTCAAGATAGCTAATTTTCTGACCCAAGATTTAAGGTTGTTTTCTAATACCAACAAAAGCATTGGTAAGAGCATAACTAGGGTACAAACCCTAGGCCTCCGTAGAAACATAAATGATAACTCTAGCAGATTAGTGAGGTTATAATACCAGAAAGATTGAGACATTGTAGCCAATAACAAAATCTTGCAATCTAAAGATTGTAGCCAATAACAAACACACTATGTAGCTTAGTGACATTTGTAAATGCAATCTATGGTAAGAAGAATGACAGTCACTTGAGGTGTGATAGTTAAAAACAGGATGAACAATGACAAGATTGTATATGCCTAAAAATGACATGACTCTGTCTAAATAAATATTCTTCATATTTATTTCCATTTATTTCCTCTATCAATAAATAAATAAAAAAAATTATTTATTTGATTCGTATTCCTCTAAATTAATTAAATATCAAAATATTTAATCACCTCTTCTAAAGTCAAAATTAAATAAAATCCTTTATTTAATTTAATTCTTCCAAACAATTGAATAATTCTTAATTATTTGATTAAGTCGCTTCTTCCTCCAAATTTAAATAAATCAATCAAATTTATTTAAATTATTTCAATCTCTAAAAATAAAATATAACCAAATATTTTATTTATTCTTCCAAATCATGTACAAACAATTAAATAAATTTATTTATTTAATTTTCTTTCATATCTCCTAATTCCACAAATATCTTCCAAATCTTCTAAAAATAAGTCTTCTTCTTCATGCATACAAAATTAAATAATTTATTATTTAATTTCGCTCAAATCATGCAAAAGAAAATCACAAGTTGAGTTATTCAACCTTGTTTTTATCAATAACTCTTAAATTAGAAAAAAACTTTCTAATTTATGAAATCAAATCTTATCTTTATAAAAGAAAGCAGTTAACTCAAACAAAACAACTTTTGTGTGACACTTGTCTTCTTTGTATTCGCGCACATTCTCTTAAGTCTTCTATACCGTTGATCTTCTCTCTCTCAAGTCTATAAATTGAACCCTATTCTTCCATTTCATTTATCCAAGCTTTTTAGCACCCTTACTTTGCAGGAATTATAGCACGTCTTTGGCACCCAAATTCCTCCATTGCTTGCGATCAACTTGTTACCATAACATTACCTTTGTTGTGAAGCTCATCTTCATTACAATAAACTATCATAGACATTCCCACTTGACATCTTGGAATAGCAAGGAAGTGCACCTTCTGAGGACCATATTCATAGACAAGATCATTTGAAATAGGCAATCAATGGAAGCCACAAAGTGAAGAGGTTTGCAAAGGTTTAAAGTTCTTTGTTTGATTGATTTCTTTGTTTCTTATTTCATTGAGTTATTGGGTATTTTTGATTTATCATTGATTATTCATTTACACCAATTTTCCCATAACAAATATAATAAAGCTCAAACCTTGCATAGTAAAGTGGAGATTTTAATAGTGAGTTTCCTTACCCCCTTGCTAACCTTAAGGGTTTTTCAAATGCTATTGACAGTGTTAGACAAGGCAAATGTAATTAGGGAATGATTGTCCAAATGAAGTAACAATGGTAATCACATGTTCAATATTTCTTCTTAGCCATTGTATAATGGAGGTAGTGGATTGCATGTTTGAACAGTGTTTTGAGACTCATCAAAGATGGGAGAATAGTGAATAATACATTGTGGAATATGAAGTAGTGACAATAAGGTTGAAGGATCTTAAGACCCATAATACCATGAAACAATGAGTCCCCTGTAGTAAGTAAGTAGGTAGTCTATAGGGCATGGTTTGATTTTATAGAAGGATGCTCATGAAAGGAATCTTCAAGTGATAGTTAGTGAGTTGTTTGAGATTGCAGTTGAGGGTGCAATATCCAGTCTTAAAGGTAGTTAGCAAAGTAGTAAATATGCAAGAAAATCAAACCCTACATAGCAAACAATTCACAATGTTATCTTGCATAATGCCTTGAGCTTGAAGACAAAAATCTCATTGTATCTTGATGAAAGTAGTGACCTTAATGGTCAATCACTAGCAACCATGATTTTAAAACATGCTATTGTGCTTATGGAGGCAGCATTTTAAGCAAGGTAGTGGGTGGTGGTTTGGAACAATGGTAGGTGTAGACTTGCTTTATATGCATACCATGCAGTCTAGCTTAAGACAACGTTCTTAGAAGAGATTGAAGGTGGATTACGGAACTCAAGGGTTACCATGATAAAGATTAAAGCAAAGACTAAGATCTATTTAAAAGTCATTGTCATGAAGATATTAAAGATGTCACATGCAAAACCCTAGCAGCTGGAGTAATGAATACAATACCAAAGAGGATAGTTAGCTAGGGCAGATTTAGGAGATCTCCACATTATCTAATCACAGGTAAATACATCATTTATTTACTTTTTTAAATTAAAATAAATCATTCTAAACCCTATATAGGATACATTCTAAACCATAAATAGCATACATTGATACTTCAAAAGCATCTGAATTAGGAATTTGAGATTATACAAATATATATCAATTAAATACCTAGATTACAAACAATAGCACAAACAATGTAACCCTTGTTGAGCAGAGTAGGAATGAGATAAGTAGTAATGAATCCTATGCCTCCTGTCATGCACATCTCCTTACTCTTCTCTTTCATTCTTTACTAAAACACTTCTCCATTTTTGCGGGCTACGCCTAAAAATAAGGTTTGGACGAAGGTTTTAGAGTATGTTTATTAAAATGAAAACTCCATTTTGGTGGGCTATGCCTGAAAATAGGATTTCAATAAAAGTTTCAGAGTATGTTTATTAAAGTTTTAGATTATTTTGGTGGGATATTAATTTTTTATTCCTTAAATGATTTATTCAAATGGATTGTGATAAATAAATGACTAACTATTTAGTCATTTTTATTTGTGTGACTAAATAATTTTTTAGTCAATGACCAAATTAGTCATTTATTTACTCATTTATAGCTAAGTTGCAAAAGATTAGTAGAATTTAGTCATTTTTAGTTGTTGTGACTAAAAGTTTGTCACTTAGTCATTTATTTGCCAAAATTCTGATAGTGTTTTGGTGAACCAATCTTTTTGGACTTTTTTGACACCTTGCTGAGTGTTTTTTGATAGATTTGCATTCATTCATCTTATTGCATTTGAAAAATTTGGCATTTTAGGCTTGCATTTTACCATAGTTTGAATTATTTGGCATTCAACTTCATTAAATTTCTATCATTTTCATTAGATCTGATTTAAATTACAAAAATTCATTATTTAGAATACATTTTCATTGCATTTTTTTGCTTAATTTGACAAAAATTGCTTGAAATTTTGCATTTTCCATAAAAACCTAGTTTTGCATTAACTAGGGTTTGTAGTCAAAATCTTGTTTAAGATTTTACTACCATTTTCAAACACCCATTAGGACTGATTTATAATAGTAGTGTTTCATCATAGTGGTCTTCGTGCAAAATTTCATGTCTAGGGTTTGAAAACCTTACATTTTCATTAGATTTGGCCTCATCATCTCTCTAGATTCACATCAAAAGTGTGTTGTAAGGGATTTTTATGCATTAATTGTCTATTATTAGGGTTATTATCTAATGCCCATTTTCAATTTCCTTACGAAACCCCTTTTACTAGACTTTTGCATGGAAAATTGTTGAAAAATTACATATTTTAGCACATTTTCACTAGGTTTTGTCTTGTCATCACTCTACGTTTGCATAAAAAGTATGTTGTGAAAGATATTGATGCATAATTGGACTGTTATTAGACATATCATTTTCTTTCCCTCTTGAAAATTTGCACAACACCTTTTCTCCTAGTGATTTGCATTGAAAAAAGTTAAAAAATGAAGCATTTTAGGTCATTTTGATACATACTTTTTCTCTTGCATAAGTTTTGAAAACATTTTGAAATATGATTTAGCATTCATTTGAAAACATGCACATGGCTTCTCAATACAACAATAATGCTAGGCTTTCTCCTAGGCCGCATTTGAAAAGACGAGCCCCTGAGCTTGAAATAACATTTACACCTCATGGCAAAGAAATGCTAGATACTGAAGGGCCTCTTTACATCATAGTGAAAATAATGGAAATACCTATACATGGAACACTCATAGACCCTAATTACATGAAAAATGTGGTTACAAAAGAGTTCCTTCTTAAACATGATTTGGCACAAAACTATTATGACCCATCGGATTTGAGAATTAAAACACATAATGGATCTTTGATGAAAACATTTGGATTGGTAAAACTATTAGTCTCAGTTTATGACAAAGTTGTGGATTAGTTATTTGATGTTATCCCCTTATCTGACCTCTTTCATGTAAAACTATGATACCCATTGCTTAAGGCTATGAATGTCATCCCTTTAAACTGATCCATTTAACTGTTCATCCATGTACATAGCATCCTCATTATTCACTGAACCACATACCTCAGCATTGGACTGGAAGTCACCATTGGTAGATCATCATTTTCACTTTAACTTGATGAGTTATGTAACTGAAGGTAGGTGTACACACTACTTTCATCATCTACATCACTGTCATATGATGCACCACCTTCCACTTCCACCCTTTTGACTACACAATGATCATCATTTGATGCTACATTAACCTGATTGTTTGTATCCACATTGCTGCTATTTAGATTAGCATGTTTATTACCAACAACACAATCACTTGTGGATAACAACCCTTTTATGTAGTCATCTCTTATTTTCTCCATGAAGTCTAGGGACAAATATGTCTGTTGCATACTTGTTATTTTGAAATCTTCCCACAAATAAATCAATCTAGTTTCATACACTTTGAAAAACATATCAATGCAAGCAGGAATGTTAGGTCTTAAATCATTTGGAATTTTGGAAAGGGCTATAGCAAACCTGTGACTAAAATCCCTCCTTGACTCTCCCTCTTGTCTTTTTATTTTTCCTAGCTTTATGACAAGATCAACAGGGTCAAAACCTTTGGCAAATTTATTTTCAAATGCTGCCACAAATTCATTCCACGAGGCAAAGGTCTATCCTGGAAAACTTTGGATCCATTCTCTTGCCTTTCCATGCAAGGACCTAACAAAGAACCTCATCCACATGTCTTCATCCTCAAACTGATGTTCATCCATGAATTCTAAAAATATATCAACATGTGTGTCCCCTTCCCAAATATCATACCCATCAAACTTGGGCAACTATTTGTAGACCTTGATTGGCATACTCATTGTTTTGTAATCAACCCATGAAAGGTCTAGTTGATTATATACAAGATCTAAGGGAGGAGAAAGGGACTAGGCCAACTAATTTTTTGGGGCAGCAGGGAATGTATTAGACTACATCTTAGACTCTAGCAACCTAATATGATTTTTTGTTTCTTCTTCTTGTTGCAATAATGACGCCAATAGCTGTTTAGTTTTATCAATTTCACACTGCTAAACTACTAAGTTATTATGATTTAGCATGGGTCCATATAGGCTTTGGTTTACATAACATGCAGAGCCATGACTAGAATATGCATTTCTAGGCTGGTCATGGGAATCCACTCCAATGTAATTTCTAGGGTTTGATATATATGAAGACTCAGATGACAAAACATCCCTAGGGTATCCATGTTCATATCAATTGGCCATGACTAAAACATCCTATAATTCTAGGCCAAAAACAGAGGCATAGAAATTTGTTCCTTCAGCATGATAGGAATAGTAAACTCCAAATGTATGAAAAGAAGAAATCATGTGTACCTTTCTTTCAAATCATGAACAACCAAGGTACAACAGTAACAAATTTATATTCTTTGATAGCAAAGTCGTCACCTCTTCCAAAGAGGAATTCCTTGAAGTGTGACTGATCTTCAAGGCTATGAATTGATTCTAGGTTCAACTCACCAATAGAGTCTTCAATTTCTTTGAACCCTTAAATTGTTGTTGGGAACGATGCCATTCTGTTGGGCCCCAAAATAGCAACAACCCAAAACCCTAAAACATTTCACTATCACCAAGGCCAGGGGTGTCGTCAAGGTGATTGAAAGAGGTTTATCAATAAGTCAAGCATGATTTTGGTCAACTGACAAGAGTGGGTATGCTCCTCTATACTTCAGGATCAGCTAGACCTAGGAGGGATATTCCTAGAGGAATGAAATAAAACACAAATAAATTAACACAACCATACCCAATTTACACTTGACCCCAAAGTTGTCACTAGGCCAAGACAAACTAGCTGCACAAGCCTCTGATTAACCCGATTATTGCACTATGCATTTGCACCCAAATATAAATACATCACATTCCTTAATGTGACTTCGCTTAATGTTGCATACACAACATACGTAGTGCAGGCATACATGTTCATGATTCACAAATGATTTGAGTTGTTTTGCATTACTTCAGATTTATCCCTGGTTATAAAACAAAACCATGAATAACATGAGAAACCCTAAACTAAACCTACTCCTACAGTGAACAAGATGGAGAGTTCAATTAAAATGATGATTGATCCATCACCAATATAGATTGATGCCTATTCCATTGGGCAACAGAGTCATAGAATGCAAGGAGGAAAAAATAAACATCAGGGGATCGATAGAACTAAACATATATTCACATATATATGATAGATGGATCTTTATTCAATGAACATACTTAATAATCCAAGAAAGAACTACAATGATTCATATGTAACAAAGAAATAGAAAATACAAAGCCTTGTATTAACTTGGGTATTGTCACACACCTTCAAATCCCAGTTACAATCATGCCAGAAAATGTGGCAAGGAAAAACATGCAATTGTAATTATACATTTGCAAAAATCATTGCAAACTCCCATGGAGACATACCAATGCATATAGATCTTCTTTACACATCCTTTCTACACTCCGCTAAATACATCCCTTCACTTGTAGACTAGACTGGCACGATTTGATGCCCCAAAATCCTCCTTAGGTGATTCCAGATCAGATAATTGGTTCAATGACTAGCCCTTGAAAAGAGTTTCAATGCTCTATTTATAGCATGACTAAATCTCATCTAAAGGTAAAATGGGATGGAAAAACTCACCAACTCCACCAACCACATTAAAAACTTATTTCTCAGCCACCCACTTAGCATTTATGGCATTCCTGAGAGTTGTCAGTGCATTTGAAAGAGAGAGGAAGGCCATAAAGTCAATCTCCAACAAATCAGTTGTTAGAGCCTGAGCCTTCCGCCTTACAACTTATAACATGTTGAAGAGGAAGGAGGGAAGTCCCAACCCTGCCTATCTATAGATATGAAGGCGTCAGGGGTCGGACCTCAAGCCTTCACCATTTCTCCTTATGCCTTTTCAAAGAGACATCAAGGAAGCCCTAACGTCTGCCTTCTGCCCATATAAACAATAACATCCCAGTAGACTTCATGCTTTTTTTCTACCACCTTTGGAAAATAAGGGAGAAAGGGGTACCTTAGCCTACTGACACCTGTGATACATTTAACTTTGGTCCCATCAGACTTTGGCCTTTGGGCCTTCCACCTTCTACCTATCAAAAGGAAGGAAAAAGAAAGAAACCCCGCCAACCACCACTTTCCTTCCTTAAAAAGAATTAACACCCATCAGGTGTCGGTCGTCAGGCCTTCCATCTTCTATCTTCTATGAAGAAGATGGAAGGATGGAAGCTCAAACTCTAACCTCCAACACACTTTGGAAAAATAGAGCTCGCTGAACTTCGGCCATCAAGGCCTACACCCACCATCCTCCCTAAAGGAAGGAAGAAGAACCAACCTCTGACATATGCCACCCACTTCATACTTAGAATAATTCCAACAAGTGGACTTGTCAGACCTTGGCCCCCCGAGGATTCTCCCTGACACCTACTTTGAAGAAGACTGAAGGCTAAAGGCCCAAACTCTAAAATCTGATATGCAAATGAATTTTTCAATAACTTAACACTTAGGCAATTTTAGCCTTAGAGGATTTCAGAGCCAAGAGGAAAAGTAGGACAGAAGAAGGGAGCCCGAAACTCTAACCTCTAACAAAGGGAGAAAACACAAGGGAACACTTAGGATATTGGGACGTAGCTATTTTTTGGGGATTTTTCCTTACATTTTAAAATAAAAACACATGAAAACCTACGAAAGATATCTCTAATCGGTTATAAGCTATAGGTTCAAGTGGGATTCAGATGGAATTTGGGGGTAAAATGGGGCATTTTGGGGAAAGGTTTTTCAAGTCCCAACACATCCCTTGTGGGTGTAGTGAGAATATAGGAAACTCTTTAGCAATGTACACCATGAAGACACAATAGTGGGCAAGGCTAAACACACACAAGACACAAATAAATGAAACAACCTAAAGAGTGAAACAAAATCTTTATTATGAGACAAAGGTAGTCATAATTTCACAAATAAATACAAAGGTAATCATAATTGTACAAAGAAATAAAAAGGAATATACTATGTATATGATTTCCAATCAAGCTTAACTAATCATAATAGTGCTTCAAGTGTTGTCTAGAATCTCTACATTAAGTCTCCTCAAAGAATGTTTCCCTCACTGCATTGATTTTCTCTTACATCAAAGCCAAACCCTAAAGATTTGGATTTACCATACTTCTTATTTTACTTAGACCTAGCATTCCATAAAATCACTAGCTCACCCAACTAAAAGGACATTTTTATGCCTTCTTATTAAACAAATGCTTAATTTTTATTGAAGCAACTCTCCTCGTGTCATCCAATTTAGTTAAATAATTGATCCTTTGAATGATTAAGTCATTTTCAACACCATCTAGTTATTGCAAAAGTGTAAATAAATTATTCTAATATTATGGGTAATGTAGCATTTATCCCATACACTAATTCAAATAGACTCTTGTAGATTTTTTCAAGGTTTGTTTTGAGAAAGGTAAGAATCACCCATACAAAAATATATTTCAAATTTGAAAAAGTATAGTCTACAAAAGAAACATCCTATTTCTATCGTGAAGGGCACAAAGTCCCCAAAAATCAACAAAATATATACAAAGATTGATGGCCCCAGTGGGCTATAAATGGCTGGAAACAAGATGGCCAAAGTTGACATAGGACCAGACCAAACAAAAAAAAATTCATAAAATTTAAGAGCTCAAAGTGAAAACCATGGACGGATAAATTGGAGTTGTCACAAAACCAAGAGGAAATAAATTATGTAGGGCTAGGTCTATTAGAATGAAGGATCGAGTAAGAGAATGCTAGCATCAAATATTGATTGAATTGATAATGAACATAAATTGTGTACATATAGGTGGGGAGGTTGAGTCAACTCAAAAGTCATTTTCAACACTACACTAGAGGTGTTGAGTTAGCTCCAAAAACCTGCTAGAGGTGGAAAGTTGACTCAACCAATGTAGGACTCCTATTGAAGACACCTGAGTAGGCTTTAAATGTCAAGTGTATTTACCATGTGCATAAAATTCAAGGGCTAAAATAATATACACTAACACCCCCCTTAAGCATAGCTTAGGTAGGTACAATAAAGATGGGTCCTAGATACTATGCCTGATGAGATACCCATGTACAAAGTAATCTCTCATGAAGTGGAGAAAGATAGAAAACCTTGTTGTGAAAAACTACCCTCCAAAAGAGATAAAAGTTGAATGAAAATTATACAAGGAAAGAAGTACTACTTCTTTCACTAAGTACAATAAATGTTTCCCCCCATAGGAGAGAAAATTATAGAAGGTCTATGAGACCCTCATAATACGTGCCATGCTATAGCGAGGCTAGATGCTTGACAAAGGATGTAGATGTAGATCCAATAATGTCAAACAATGTTCCTCCCCTTGTGAAGAAATGAAACCAACTGAAGATGTAGGATATCTCCCCATTCCAAATAGGAATGTGCAAGAAGATGTATGTATGTTTCTAAATCATGTTGAAGTTGATCCAACGATGATGATGCCCATTTTTATGTCTTCGAAGATTGCTCAAGTGCCTCTATGTTGATGCTAAAGGATGCCATAATCATATCAGGTGCATGCCTAATAGATGAAGATGATGACAATCCAAAACCATGTGTAGATGGATGTAGAGCATGAATATCCAAAGAGGATAATGGTGATGCATCCTCATTGAAACTATCATAAAAGATAAGACTGATGTCCTCAGTATGTTCTTCCAAATCAACAATGCGGGACTCTACAAACATACAAGCAATGTCAGGTAGAAACATGTCCTAATCAATAATGCTAGGAAGACTAATATATTTATCCTTCTGCAAGTAAGTACTAGAAGCTCTTGAAAAAGTGACTCTGAAATATGGTGAAGCAACAATCGATGGAGATGTTTCTGCAATTGTTGGTTTAAAAGAATCTAGTAGACGAATGTCATTGACAATGCAAAGTTTTGTAACAGATGAAGCTCATAGAGCATTATCAAACCATCAAGTTGTTTAAATATGTAATTTTTTATAGTGTTCCTTTTCTTTCCATAGTAATCACATGTTCTTTTCCAGTAGTTTAGATACATGATTAACCATTAATTTGTAAAATTTTAAGTCTATGGATAACCCCCAAATTGCTTGATTGCCCCCCTTAACTAAAAATGTAGAAAGAAGTGAGGAAGTGTTTTAGACATGACTCAAATGAAGTGCTCTTGACTCAACATTATACGCCCCCATTATTCAATATTAGGTGACCCCCAATTTTGGAACTTTATAACTTAATGTGTTTTACAATGAAAATAGGTCCAATATGTGGGAATACAAAAATATGAACTTTTGAAAAAAATGGTACTCACTTTCAAGCTACCAATCAAAAGTTATTACAAATAATTTTCTCGTAAAAGAGGTTTATTTTTATACATTTGCACTAAAAATTAAAAAATGCTCTATGGATGAGGTGAACCTAGCCTTCCTACCACTGATTGGAAGCAACAAAGAGAGTAGAATACAATGGTTTTACTTGTGAGGGGGAGGCAAAAAACTAGACCTCACCCTTCATCTTTGACAAGGAAAGATACAAGGGCTTTAAAAACCTTAAATCCACAAAAAAATTTTACCCCTAATTTTAAATGCCCCACCCCAAAATTTTGTATTTATAATTTCTTAAGGTATTTTAATAAACATAATTTTAAATTCCTATTAAAAACCCAAATTTTAAATGTCATTTTGATGAACAAAATTAGGGAAAAGAAACCCTGCTGCCCAAATTAGAGCACAATGGGTGCCCAAGTCGAGGGGTGGATTAGGGGAAAAAAGCCCCAAGAAATTCAAGGGTGGCCAAAAACAAGGTTTTCAAGAAAATAAGTTTCCAAAACACCCAGGTTGTGGCTTAGGAATAAAGATTTTTTCCCTATTTTGACATTTTGAAGATGCCTTTCCTATTAAATCTTCCTTGCATAGGTTTGTATGGCCAAGAGATTGACCAAAATGGGGTACAGACTTTGAATTTGTTCCAAACAAGGGAGATGGCAAAAAATTAGAAGAATGGCAGCCTCAAGAGCTTGATTTCCATGTAGTCTGCCTTCCAAGTGTTTCAAGAGGATTTAAAAACTAAAAGTATTCACTTAAACAAAGATTTTAAAGTCAAAATGCAAGTTTGAGACACCACACCCAAGTCCCCCACACCACCAAACATGGTCAATTAAGCTCTAAAACAAGGCTCCAAAAGCCATCACCATGACTATGTGTAAGAAGAAAAACTACAAGTGCTAAAAAAATAGGAAAACCAAATGATTTTTTATGCCTTCCTTCAAGATTTTGATGCCTTTCACTAGAAAAATATGTCTTGCACAAAACTACATCTTGCAAATTAGGTAGAGGTTCCATGCTAAAATTTGAACCAACAAACTAACTTAACCTTGCTTTAATACCATATTGGAATGAAGGATCAACTAAGAGAATACTGACATCAAATACGGAGTAAATTGATAATGAACAAAGATTGTGTACATATAGGTGAGGAGGTTGAGTCATCTTAGAAGTTGACTTCAACACTCCACTAGAGGTGTCAAGTTAGCTCCACAAAACCTGCTAGAGGTGGTGAGTTGACTCGATGAACCTAGGACTCCTATTGAAGACATCTAAGTAGGATTTATACCAAGTGTATTTACCCATGTGCATGAAATGCAAGGTGTAAAATAATATACACTAACAAGGTCTACCTGATTCATCAAGGGGGTAGAGAAGCTAGGAGAACCTAAGGAGGAACACATGGAGGGCCTAGGGTCAAATCTAGCACATGCTTCCTAAGGAAATAGATTGCAACAAACACCCTTGAGCTCTATCTACAAAGATGACAAGGAACTGGAATCTGTTATCATTTAAAGCCTCGTTAAGTATGTTGAGACACCCACACCTAAGGCCACATTGCATAGTGTTGTACACAATAGTCACCAAATGTGAGTTATGTAGAAGTTAAATATTAAATAACCTTCACACTAGGGCATTTCCATCCTATATATTATAGCCATCTAACACTAACTTCCACCTATCCGAGTTGAGAAGATATATATGAACAAGACCAAAACTGATGGTTTGAACATAATTGAAATCTTGAACAATGTCCATAATATTAGAGAGAAAATTTGAAACCGCTTCTGACCACCTCAATTCCCTATTGGATCAACGAGCAATTGGTTCTCTAAGATGGTCCTCACTATGAATTCAAAATTGTCACATTCGATGTCAAATATTTGCTTGATCTACAGCTTGTGTTGAATGTGCCTTAGATTGTTGGCTCTCAGTCCATTGGAGGAAGGTTGATGTGCTCATTCTTGATCTAGTTCTCCATAGTGAATGCTAATACAGGAGACCCATAGCCACAAAAATAAATAGGGAATGGAAAGAAGAATGCATATAAAATGGGTTCAGCCTAAAGATGGTCGTAATAAATCTCAAAGTGGAAGGTGGTGAGGCTTTGTGTTGCAACATAAATGTTGCCACTAATATCTCTTGATAAGAGATCAACCCACATGCTTAGTAGTACATGAAGTCTAGGCAATTCCCTTAGAGAATATAGGCTGATGTCAATTGGTACCCTCATATCAAAACTTAGGGGGTTAAGAAGTGACTGTCTATTCCCAATTTGCAAAAGACATGCCCCTTCTCTTAAATAGGTTTATAAATGGCTATAATTAGAAAATCTATCTAAGTCATCTTGTAATCAAGAGTGGTTGTGCCTCTTTAAAACTTTATCATATCTTCAAGAACAAGTGGCTTTTAATGATGAGATTTTATCAAATAAACAAAATAAGTTCTGTTTGCAAGAATGATCATTGGGTGAGCTAGTAGCTATTAGGTAGAATAAGTCCCACATGCAAGATTTTTTGAAGGTTACTTTGTCAACCAAAACTACAGATTTTAGCATAGTTTGAGATGAAAGACTTAGGGGCAGTTAGGTACATGTTGGGGATGGAGAATGAAAGAGATAGAGCAAACATAAAACCTTGGTTGGGCTAAATTAAATATGTGAACTGAATGTTAAGATGTTTAGCATGTCATCTTGCAGGCCATTGTGTCTTACTATTACTATGGGGATAAAATTATTTATTGAGTAGTGTCTAACTTTTGTCAATGAGATGAATGGTAGGATTAGATTACCTTATACAAGTGTAGTTGGGAGTTTATGGTGTGCAAAAGACCATACATTATCCAAGTAGTGGGAGTGCTTAGTTGACTTATCGCTAATCTTAGATGGGTACAATGGAAGCAATAAAAAGGCTCTTCAGGTATTTGTGATGTACTTTTGAATATTCCTTATGCTATCATGGTTATCCTATCAGGTACTATCATTTAGTTTGTATTGATTAATTTATGGATTCATATTGGGATGGATATGTCAATAGTAAGAGATCCACCATTGGATACACATTCACTAGCATTGGTGGTGTGATCAATTGGATGAGTAAGCGATAGGATGTGGTGACCTTGTCCACTACAAAAGTAGAGTACATAGAAGCTACTTATCCTTGTAAGGAAGCTATTTGATCTTGGGTTAGGCATATGAGCCACTAAAGTTCATTATGATAATCAATGTGCCATATATCTAGCAAAGAACCTAACCTTTCATGTAAGAATGAAGTACATTGATATAATTTTGTTTAAGATATGGTAGAGGATGGAAGGGTGATGCTGGAGAAGGTTGGTACTTTGATGAATGTTGTAAATTCATTGACAAAGCTCACGAGTACATATAATTTTAGGTGGTGTAGCGAGTTTGTGGGCTTCTCAACCCCTAGAAGTTAGATTTTAGTGTTGGTGAGTTTCCTCTTTTCTCTTTAAAGGTGTTTGACAAGTGGGAGAATGTTATAAAAGTTGTCTCAACCTTTCACTTAAAGTTAAGATTACCAGTAATGTGATTTTTAGTTTTAAAAATTAAAAAACTCAATTTGTGGAATATAGATTTGTTTTTTGTCAAAATTAAAAATTCTAGGTTATTTGGTACTAATTCCTTGGTGCCTATCACATGGACCTCTTTGATATCTACATTTTAAAAAATGGATCTAGTCAGCTTCCTGATCCAAAAGTTATGGCCCCGAAAAGTTGGGCCTCCTACATTAGAAATGTAAAAACTTTTAAGACACATAAAAGAGCTATAAAGGGGAGTAACACTTGTTGAGCAACTTATGATGTGTGTTATAACACATCATAAGGTATATTTGGTTAGAGATGATGGATCCAAAATAGAACCCCCAATTTGGTGAGTAGATTATAATGAGGTTATGAAAGGTGGAAGAAATATGTTATTTTTAGCCTGTGGACTCATCTTGGAATTTTGGTGTTGGATTTATAACTAAGGATTTAGGTTCCACTATTTTAGGTGGCTTTAGATCATGTTTTTCTACTTACCATTTGATGGTTTCATGTATTTTATCCCTTATTTATTGGGCACTTGAGCTAGAATTTTGATAGCGAGTTTTGTAGGTATTGTTATGTTTTAATAATTACTTCAGATCTTTGGTTGGTTAGATGAGCCTAAGAAGGATTTCTCTACAAGTGTATTGTAACTATTTTGTTTACTAAATATTACATTGGGTTTCTTTGGAGTGTGCGGTTTTCTCTTGAAAGGGTTTTCCCTATGTACACTTGTTTTATGGTATAATATTTATTTTTATATTTTTATATCTTTATGGTTCCTATAATTATTAAGAGATTTTAATTTACATTATATTCTCCTTAGAAGTTTAGTGTAGGAATCAATTCTATGTACCTTTCTTCCTTTAACCTTTTATGTTTGGAAAGATGTTATCAAGTATTTGGAGGGTGAAAGTTTCTTAATGGGTTTAATTTGGATGAGATACAAAGATTAAAATAGGAAATATGGGGAGAAAAAAATAATCATTGTCAAATTCTTAGTGACTTACCAAGACTGGTGCTAATTCTTTACAAATAATCATTTTTTAATCTTGCAGCTTGGTGTCTGTATGCATCTTAATGCCTTTGTCCTACTAGTATAGTACATTTTCCAAAGGAAAAAAAAGCTCGAAAGATCTAATTTAATCTTTTATTGTATTATTTAATCAATAAATATTTAGTTTTATTAGTGTACACATTTCATTTGGCTTAATTTGGCATTCATTTGGCCATATTTGGAAGCCTCATTTTATGCACATGGCATAAGATACCTTAGCTGGGTGTGTGGCAGTTAGGAAGAGTCCTTCAATCTCTTTCACTCCACTTAGCTTGCCACATCTACTTGAGGTCACCTTAAGTTATGGGATTGACTCCCATTAACTCAAGGTTACTCAAGGCTATATGTGCTTGTCATATTGACTTCCAATTTACTCAAATTTTGATATCAGCATATCTATTAGTCAATTGTGTAAATTCTAAGAAGTTTTAAGTTCTTAGTTCTTTGTTCTAAGCATCAACTCCATCAAATGCGGGGAATAAAAAAAATGCTTGTAGGATCTCATTTATGTGGCTCTCAGCCTCTCGGAACTAGGGATAATGCAACTTGTGAATGGTCTTAGCATTTTGGGCCACCATTCACCTCTTCTCATGGGCATGGTGCTCTTGGTTGGCCAAATTCTAGCAAGTTTCCTCATCCAGAGCTAACAATTTCTCTTGTTTACGCTCAACAACATGTATATAGCTCTTTAGAGGAAGATGATGCTCTCACTGGATGGGAACCAATAGATGACAATTTAGTCCCCAATGATGTTTGGGAAAAACCAAATGATAAATACCCCCTCTTATTGGTGTTTATTTAGCTCCTTAGTGTTATTTTCAAATGTTTGGGCTTGACCTTTTATTGACTTTCATCTTTATTTTGGACTATATCCCACATAGACTTTAAAGTTGTGTCTTTTTTCCACCCACCTTTTAAAAAAAATCATATTACTATTTTTTAATTTATAAAAAGTAGTAAAGAATTAATGAAAAAATAAAAGAATTCTTGCATTATTATTGTAGATTGTATTCTACGAAAAAAATTGCTCATCTTATTTGGATATTTTTAGAATTGTGGGGAGATATTTGGTTAATATCAAGAGGACGTTGAATTAAGACAAGCCTAGAACATTTCCCAAATCTATGTGTAAACAATCCATATTGTGGTAAATGTAACAAATTAACTATTTACTTGGGAATCGGGCCTGAGGAAAATAGTTCCATTTTAAGCTTTTCCTTTTCTCAAAATATTTAGTTCTTTTCTTAAGATTCATAGACTTTCTTGGTGGGTATTCGCTGTTGTGAGAAGGGATTACTATTTGTTAAAATATGGTTTTGATTTTGTTTTCAAAAAAAAATTGTTGTGGGAAGCATATTGACCTGAATCCATCAATCTAAACATTGAGGACTAGGCCTAGAATTTGATAATTTGTGGAACTTTTTTCAATTTTAGATCATATTTAATGGTATTACGGTTTATTAGTTTATTAGACTATATAATTTGACTTACTAAATTTTTATATAATCTTATATATGACACTTCAAATTTTTTGTAAGTCATAAAATTTTATTATAGAAAAATATAATATAGTATTCTTATTTATAATATATATCATTTTATAATATTTTGTTATAGAAATATAGATTAATTTAGAATATTTTCAAAGATAAATATAAATGACCTTTTCTTTTTTAGAATGTTTATCTTGAACAATCAATTTAGAAACTTACAATATTTTCAAAGATAAATATAAATAATCCTTTCATTTTAGAATGTTTATCTTGAATATCTTTTAAAAATCAATTTAGAAATAGATTTTTTCTTTGTTTAAAAGTAATTATTGTTAGTTGTTATTCGTTGTTTTTTATTCATTGTTTTTATATGTAAAAAATATGAGTAGAAGTTTATAAATTATAATAGAGTTTATTTACAATTAGAGAGAGATGAAGAATGCTATAAGTAACACAATCACATTTTTATATTTTTAATCTTTTAATTTAGTTATTTTAATTAATATATATGTGGACGGTCGACTGGAGAAAGAAATTTTTCTAACTTTTCCTTTGTATTTAGGAACAAATAAATCATGGCAATTGAAATGCCAAGTTTGATTTCTTTGTTTGGATAGTGCATGCATTTGTGTCCAAGTAGAGTGGATTGAAATTGTATCCATCTTTAGTCTATCTTTGTGTCGTTTCACAGGTGCTTAAGTCCAAAGATTAAGACTTGATAATTTGTAAAGTTGGACTTTCATTTTCACCAATTTGTTCATTAGGTACCTAACAATCTATCTTTTCTAAATTACATTGCAGAAGTATTACAAAAGTTTATGTTGCAATATAATATATTTTTATTGTTTATGGGAAGTTTTAAGTTAATTTAAATTATAGATAATAATATATTTTAAAATAATAAGTAGACTATTTAGAATACTTTTTTTGATATAATTACCCTAGTTAGGGACCAGCGACCCATCAAAAAGAGGGTCAAGCCCAAAGATTTTAACATCCACCAAAAAGAAGAGTCTGTAGCAAACCATTAACACCTTACAACTTTATCACCGGAGTGGGACAAATTACAGCATCCCTCACTCAATAACAGTCTAAGAAACAAAAGAAACTGACTACAGGAGGTATAAAAACATTACTTATCTAGTTTTCCATCTAGCTCTATCACAACACCATCTTCATTGCACACACAAGAATACAGGGGTCGAGCACAAGAAGGTACCAGAACAACCATTTTCTTTGCCAAACCTTCAACCATTTTCCTGGTGTCCACCACACCCTGTAGTATATCATGTAAATGGTCGAGAGCCATCTCGTGGTTTTCTAAATTTTATCCCACCATCTCAATCATGTCCTGATGAGTGAGAATAGAAGCCACTGCCACAGATACCATTGTCACCACCACCAAGGATTGATCCACTCCAAAAACATTCCATCTCCCCCGAGAGGTCCTAGGATTGAGAAGCAAATGAGCTGTCGCCTCCCTTACATTCACCCCTTCTTTACCATCCACCTCTTCATAATTTTTAAAAACCTGTATAGCCATTCATGCAGGATGTGGTTCTTGATTTCACCTTCAATATACTTCACGAATCCTACCATCACCTCTTTTTTTAGGATTTTTCTCAGCCTTTTCTGTGGGGTGTAGTTTCTTCTCATATATACCCCAGCAAAATTTCTAGGACCACATCGAGGGAACTTCCACCAAGGAGGTAAGCCAACTGGCCATTTCCCCATCACCTTTGAGCATGAACCACCAGCATGAGCTCCGTCCATCATTCCCCATCGCACCAGACTCAAACAATACCAGAAACCGCAGAGAAGAGAAATGGAATTATTTTTGATCTAAATGCCAATTACCTTCCTCAACATTCCTTAACTTAGAGTGATTACCTCCCTACCACCTTTCACCTCACACAAACCATTGAGCAGAGAGCCACCAATTCATAATTGTCAGCCTAACGTGTTATCCCATTATTGGGAGACTATTTACAATACTTTATTAAAGATAAGAAATTCTAACTAGTAAAAGAACCAAAGGTGCTATCAAATAGCTGATAGGCACAAATATTTATAGGCTAGTCTCTAAATATTTTATATTTATATCTTTATTGAAAATTCATTACATGTAGTTGGTGGACAAGACTAAAAAATTTATGAAAAAATTGATTATTTTTTTTGCAAATAAAAAATAATGGAATGTTATTAAATGAATAACCACATGAACTAAATCATGAATGAACCATTAGAGAACTAAATTATAAAGAAACCATCAAAGAACTATGGCCTCCCATTCAACCACGATGCAATCTATTAACATTATCATAATTAGTGTTGTACTATTAATAAGTTGTATTTTAAACATGTTTATTTGGTGTGATTCACTTTGAAATCTATTTATTGTTTGTGTGGAGTGCAACCTTGGCATTCACTTTAATTTGATATACTTATTTTTTCTATGAGGTATGGATTTGAATTTTGGCATTGACTTATATTTGTTTTACTTTGTTTGTTTAAAATTGAATTCACTTTAGAAAGTAATCATATGCCAAAGTTCAATCATGCTTCATGCACAGAAACATCTAGATTACACCCTTAGAACACCTCAATAGTATAATAGGCCTCATTAGGAAGTTTAGTACAATAGATCATGACACATGAATCACACAATACACTAATGAAACATTCGATACAACATATATCATATAAATCAAGAAGCATACAAGGAAAATGCAATGTGGACATTACACTTCACCTACTTCCAACAATTCAAGGTTAATAGTGTCCCAAAATATTCAATAGAAAAGGATAGTGAAACCATCTAATCCTAGAGATTTAGTGCATTGGAAAGAAAAGGACTGTGGCTTTGAATTAACTTCAATAATTGGACTAAGCAACTTCTTATTCTCAATAGTTGTGATGACGTTGGGTATGTTGTGAGGTGGGCTTGAGCATTATTTTCAAAAAGTGACACTATGTGGAGTTCTTGGAAGAAATCAGTAAAATATTGTAGAATTGCATTTTGATCTTGTAGTAGCTGACTGTCTGCTTTTTGGATATCACATATGGGCAAAGGCATAGTATTTGCATAGTCAATGTTTTTGAAATCATGAATGCTTTTTACATCAACACATCTACATCAAAACTCCTAATACTATTGCATCAAGAAACATTCATCAATTCTATAGTGTATGGTATTAATTTGTTGGCTATTTAGAGAAAAGGAGAAAATTTTAGTTTAGATAACCCAATTTGATCCAATTCATTATGGGTCTATAGAAAAAATTCCTTCAGGCCTCCATAACTATAGAATCATGTTAAACAAAAGGATTATCAAGCAAATACGAACCTTCAATATTCATTCTATAATTTTGCAATGATATGTAACAGAGCCAAGTGAAAAAAAGTCTTCAATAGTTTGTGCCTTTGTAGTGGGGACTCAACTCTCTAAAGCAACTTTCCAAATGCAAAAACTCCTAAACAAAACATAGCCCCCTTTTTTTAAAACATTGAGCACTAAATTACCTAGTTGCTTCTTTTTGCATCTCAACATAGTAAGCCTACCATTGTGTGCAATTGAAGCACTACAATATCTCCATTTGTCATGACATCATGAATCAATGTGACCACATTGATTTCATCAGGCATTTTTTCTTTTGCAGTCCCTATGCTTGGCACTAGAATAGACATGATATCTGCTTCATTCATGCCTTCTAACAAATTTTCCTTGAAACAATTTCTCAATGTGAGAAGTGTCACCAAGATAAATCATAGGAAAATATGCATAGTGTAATATGTTGTGCATCTGGAGCGATGGTTGTGGACTATCTAGGCTAGTAATCATAGGTGCATATGTGCTTAAATGTTGCTTGTCCACATGGGCTATGGGCACAATGTTATCAGTTGTTGTAGGCATTTGAATAAGTGATGATGAATCATTTGTCTGCATTCCAAGTACCGTGGGCTATGCCTTGGGTTCCTGAGCTGGTGCATGTGTATGCAGAGTCTGTGTTTGTTCAACCCCACTGTTCCTTGATCCAAATACCAATAGATTGATGCTTATGAAGTGGAGGGATTGGCATGTGCGTAATGTGCTTCCCCTTATCTTTTCTTGGTGGTGGCTCCGCCTTATCTTTTTCATCTTGTGGTGCCTCAACTCCTAGGACATTATCACCATTAGTAGGTGCAGTTGTACACAAAGTTGTAACCATGAGGAGCACAATCTTGTAGGGAACGTGAACCTTTGAGAATCCATGCATGTTCTATGTCTACAATGTCCTTTATAAGCACATAGGAATTCAAGGGACCATCATCCTTCTTTTTGTAGTGGTCTAGGTACTTTATTATGAAACTTATGGACTGAATTAACTAAATGTCGTCTCTTTCTTTTATTTGTAATTTATCTATATCAAGACTAATGTTTACATTAGGAATTTGTAATAATTGTAAGAATAGTGACTAGGATTATCAAGATTACATGGTTACTACAAAATCTTTTCAACCTTGCATTATAGTTTTGCAAGCTCAAGATATTGTAAGAGATTTTTATTGATTAATAGAGAAGTATTTCTCTAGATAAAGCAAGAAAATAGACAACTACCAATTCCTTGTATAGAAAGATATTTGATAGAGCACTCTAATCTAAATGCCAATTATTTTATAAAATTAGTTTAGTAGATGATTCTCAAAATTCCTTTCAATAGAATGAAGAAACATTGGTCAACAACAAACATGATAGAAGAAAACTCAGATGATTACATGTACGAAAATGAATTAAGTAAAGAAATAACATCCTAAACAGTACTAACCAGCCAATCACAACATTGCTCTACCTGTAGAAGAATAAAATGCATTAAAATAGTTTTTATCAAATAATCTTTTTGTAATTGAATATAAATAATATCACCTTCAAGGATATTTTGAATATTAAACAAAGAAACCTACAATGTATGGTTCATGTGGATAAAGAATTAAAAAATGAAGATATATCAAGACAAAAGGAACAGTGTTGAATGGTTAAGATATTTCTTCATTTAAACCATTGCTTTTGTCAGAAAGACCCTTATTTTTGTCAGTGTACCCTTGCATTTATCAGTGTGTCCTTTCTTTTATCATGTGTGCATTCTCAATAACCCATTTCTCCATCCTGATTGAAGTCAGACATAGAAAGATAATGACCTCGTCAAGGTAACAAAATACAATAAACTTTGCATTGTCTCTTATTCTTTACTTTCATCATGAGCATTTTCTCAAGATAGAATTCCAAGAAAATATTTCATTCCATCATATGCAGCAAATCTAATTGTCACTATAGGAATCACCTGTCAAATAACAAATTATCTATAGATTAAATGTCAATCCTACCAAAACATTTGCTACCCACTTTCTTAAAGAAAAAACTAATAAATCTAAAGATGTATGTCATGGCTTAACTATAGCCAACAAGCAAATTAATTTCCAATTGGTAGATCCATTTAGTTCAAAGTGTCTTAGTGAATGTCACATCAACAAGCATGTTCACCATTTAAAAATTCTAGTGGAATTTCATTGACAAGGAAATACTGAATATATTTATTGAATGATGATTTACTTCTAGGAGAGTATTGTGTTAAAATTGATAGAAATAAATGGATGGATGATACTGATATTTGAAGCACATTCAACAATTAGTGTCCCTAAAAATATCAAAATAAATTATATCATCTTACCATTTACCTTTACATAGTTGAGGCTATTGCTTCCAACCTTGTCTTTGAACAATAGTAATCAATCCATCCCATGTTCCCTTGAATTCAAGTTCCATTGACTGAATTCTAATACCTACCCTTATTCTAATAATAATTCTAACTGTAAGTCTTTCCCTAACTCTAATACTAACCCTAACCTTTATCCAAACCCTAATTGTATTTGTAACCATAACCCTAACCTTAATCCTAACACTAACACTAACCCTAACTCTAATGAAAACCCTAATCGTAATTGTAACCCTAACCTAACCCTATTTCTAACTATAATTCTAACCCTTATTGTGGCCCTAGTTCTAATACTAACACTAACCCTAACCCTATTAACCCCTAGTTCTAATTCTAAATGTAATCATAACCCTAATTCTATCCCTCACCCTCACCCTAACCCTACCTTGATTTGCAACATCTAAACAACATTATTTTAACCCTAAGCTTAACCTTTGTCTTTTAGTGGAGACTTATAGATTTGGTCTTTCTTACATATGATCACTGGTATGGATATAAGAATTTAGGATTGTAAAATAAGTTAAGTTGAAATTTGTGGAAAAGCTACATATATTGTATTCTCATTTATGGTACTTAGATGTCAAGATTTACAATATTTTTCATTAATATTAAATATTGTATTGAAATATTTACATTTTAAATGATTTAAATAATTAAATGATTTAAATAATTTAAATGATTATCTCTTAAGAATAGTTAGTCTATGTCCTCAGCTATAAAAACAAATAATTACATGTTTTCTTGCTTTTTAAAGATTTTTAATGATATATTTTTTTCATTTTTTTCATTTTAAAAAAATACAAATTTGTATTTCTTGTTTTTGATATTAAATTAAATAGATTATGACTTTTTTTGGGGATGCTTTATTTTTTAACGGTTGTTTTCCTTTCTAGTCTTATTAAAATATTGATGTTTCCCTTTTTATTTTAAAGTTTTAGTTTTCTTGTTATAATATTTTTAAAATATATATATTATTATTACTTTTTAATTAAAAACTTTTATTTTCCTATTTTTATGTAGTTAAAGATATGTAAATTTGTTTGTCTTACTAAAAATAAGAAATATTAATGTTTCCCTTTTTATTTTGTAGTTTTCCCAATTTTTAAAAGATTTGTAAGGGATATTATTCTTTTTTATTCTTTTCAGATTTTGTTTTATAAAGTTTATTTAAAAAGAACTTTAAAATAATTTGTTTTTGTTTCTTATATTTTTTTTAAATAATAAGTTTAGGGTAAATATTTGAAATATAACATCCCATTCAATTAGGTTTATATTATTCTAATTCTAAAGAATATGGTTATAATAAGAAGAAAAATAATAATTAAAGATATTAAATTGTTAATATCTAGAAAACTAAAGATAAATTAAATATTTTAATCATAATTAATTTCCATTATTTAAATAAAATCATAAAGAATTTAATGAAAGCCTAAAATAAGAAAGTAAAACACAACATAAAAAAACAATTAATAAAACGAGTTACAATTAAAAAGGCACATGATAAGAACTTAAATAGCTAATTTATAATTAGGAAAGTATAGAACTCAAATTTTAGAAAGAAAACAGATTGCTTTTCTTAATAAAACAACTCATTTTCTTCCTTTCAAATTACTTAACCTTCATTTTGTTTTTTTTTGTACACGTAGAAGAATTTGAAGAATTTGGTCATAGGGAATTCAACAATGAAGGGATCAAATAGAGTTTAAAACAAAATTATTCTTTTTTGTGATCTATTTCTCCATAATTTTTTTTTAATCTTGTCAAATCTAAAGTTTTGATACAGATATGCTCGAACTTTCCATTGGGGAAACATAATTTGATGTTTCTTGGCCATGTGAGGAGTCGGGTAGCTCAATGCAGAATAAAATCTTGTTGAAGATTTGAGAAATACTTACATTTTGATTAAGAAATCATTTTAAATTATATCAATGTAATGAAAATTCATTCCAATCTTAGAGCATTATTTTTGCATATTGATAAATATGTTTGATATTAAATAATAAGCATGCTCATAACATCTATACCATAAATAAATAATATTATTCTCATACCAAACAATTTCCTATTATTTTCTTTCAACTGTTTTCCCTTTCCTTTTCCTAAAAAAATATAAAATAAAAATCCCTAGCCCTGGTGGGGTATGCAAATACATTTTTTTTTAAATTCCTCCTAGCTATGAATTTGATGGATATGCACTCTGAGTTGAAATTTAATCAGTCATCTCCAATTTCCTTCAGCCCACTTCCATTGATTTTCATCCTTTTGCAAATTCTCAGATTAAGATGAATAGTTTTGCGTGTTTAAAAAAAATTCAAGGATAAAAAAAACAATGTAAATAATGCGATTCTTTTGTATTTTTTTGGCACTCTTTGGCAACTCACCTTAAATCTTTCCAACAGAAATTTTGTGGGTAAGAATGCTACCCCAAAAAGAAAAAGAATACTACCCAGATTCTAACAATTATGGAGGAAAATTCATTGGAAAACACAATAGCTGGTGATTTAAGTCCAAACAACAAAAGCATTGCCAAATAGGAACCTGTGGCCTGAGTTTTAGCAAACCTATTCGTAGCTTGTGAGGAACTGGTGTTAAGTCATTGGGACTCAAATCTTTATTGGTATTCACATTCTCAAAACTACATATGTAAGATAGAAAAATTTCATATTTATCAAAACAATCACCTTCCCATGAAGTTTCAGCTTCCAAGGACATCATTGGATAGTTGGTGGTGGCAAGTCATCATCATCCTCAGACCTACCCATTTCAGTATCATTACTGTTATAATCCATGGCAGCAACAAAGCTCGTCAATAAATGATTTAGAGGCTCTTGTAATCTATGACCCTTCCTCTTGTTCTCAGATCTATCTAGGTCTATACAAGAAGCATCTTCCTTGTGGCATTTCATTCTCTAATTTATTTCCTTGTAGCCAACGTTTCTTGCATGATTTTTCCTTCCATCGTCTCTTTTTGGGTCTTCTCCTTTTACATATATATTTTCTATTTTTTTAGTTGTTTTAAACACTTATTTTATATGGATGCCCAATTTTTTTAAAATTTTTGGACTACCAAAAAATAGGACTACCAAATATTTGGCAGTTACAAGATGTGTGCACATATAGAATGGCCTATTGGCCAAATAAAACTTCATAAAACTATTTAAAATTAACTTAAAATTTTTTTGACAATTTACATTTTTCTCATAACATCAAATGTAAGGTAGTTAAATGACCAAACTGTCATAAAAATTTAGTATGACAGGTACAGATGACCGTCAAATTCCAAGCTTGTTGAGGAGAAATGCTTTGGTTGTTCCTAAATAGCCAATTTTGAACACTTAAGTAATTACACCAAAGTTTTTCCCTGTATGAGAGGGATGCCTTGGCTTTGGTCATCAACGGTTGAGAGCGATGGAGGGGGAGGCAAATGATTGAATTAATTCTGACCATCTCTATTTTTTTCTGTTTGCCATTTGACTGCATTGACCGGAAATGTTGCCTCACACCGTAAAAAAATTCATGACAAATTTCTTTTTAAACTCATTGGTTATTTTCACGCTAGGACATGTCATTTAAATTTCCTCCATGGGATTCATTTAAATGTCCCCTTAGGATTTCTATTTTTAGTTCCTACCTTCGGTAGGTATACTAATGCATCAGCTAGATGAATTAGTTCAATAAATTTAACCAATGAATACAAAGAATTGATTTTTTTGGACAGAAGTGATATAGTTTAATTTTAATTTTTATTTAAATTGATTCTATAAATCCTATTTTTCTTTTTTCTCATTGGCTGATACAGGGAACAGTAATGAGAAAAATCAATTTTTTTAAGAAAAAATGATGCCATAAATATTTAATTCTTGTTGGGCCCACATATCCGTGATCTCAGGCATTTAATGGGTCATTTGTTAAAGGCAGTCTGATGTATTTTAAAACTAGTGGATCCATGATTTACAAATTTCTGCCAATCACATTACATATGCACAGATAATAATCAACGGACTACAATCAAAACAAATGGACGGTGAGATGACCATCCAATATAAACACAACCCAAAATAATAAATAACAAATTTGGCTCAGCAAACTGATCACATATTCAACTTCTCTATATTTTTTTGGGACTGTGATATCTGCCATGGCATTGATGGCGGCGGCGTGACGGCAGGAGACTGGGTGAACTTCCCTCTAGCAGCACTGCTAAGGAGGTCCCATGTTCAACAAATCCATTTTGTTCACAACTCTGCATTCCAGTTTGAATGTTTCTAATGCCTTTTGAACAAATCCATTTTTTGCCTAACCTGGGTTAATATTCAAAATCCACGTCCCTATATAGCAGGATTCCAGATCTGCGAACTTTTCTAGCTATCATTTATTTATTTGTTGTCTTTATTTTCACTATTTCAGCATTTCTGTTTTCTGATGAACGTTTTTGTTTTACCACAAAGTTGCCACGTTATTCATTATTTCCAAACGTGAAAGTTGCAGATTCAATCTATAGAGCTTGGCATCCAAAGGACACGTGAAGAAGTTCTCCTTGGCTCATCTGCATTCATAGCCAAGACAACGCCTTTCTTTGTTGACGGATCAAGTTTCATATTATCTATGTCTTTACTATTATCTATACATTTGCTATTATCTATATGTTGCTTGTAGTTTAACCTTACCGTGTGTGGTTTAACCTTACTATGTGCAGATCCAACTTTCCAAATCTGAAAGTGTTTGACCACTCTTCAGCTACAACAAATCGAAGTTGTGGAGGAGGAAGAAGAGGAGGAGGAAGATATTATGATGGCCGCTCTTTCCCCCTCTTTCAGCTCAAAAAGAAATTGTGAATGGTGAGTGTGTGGATGTAGAGATGAAGGATGCCTCCGAGAGCTTCGAAAGTGATGACGACTCACGCTTCTAGGGACTGGTTTTGGTTTGTTATATTAAGAGTTCCTCTATTTAGGCTTTCATTACCAAAGGAAGACTTCCTCTATTTAGGGTTTTTGGGACATTATTTAGGGCTTTTAGGTCATGCAACTATTGCTTCATTCTATATTACATTTACCTTTGGCAAATTGTAAAAGAATTAATATAGCTCCTCTAGAAAATGTGCGCTATATTTTCAAATATAAACATTTACAAGTTACTATTTGAGTAGGACCTCTGATGGCAGATTACATAATGGCTCCATGACATTAAGCTAGTAGGAAATAATTACCAAATATCACTAAATTAGTAAATAATAAAAAGACCTCAATTCTAACATAGGAAACAAAATATGCAATCAATCAAACCTACATCATCCAATCATAATAAAGTATTGATTTCCGCAGTAGAAGGAATCACAGTTGTGTAACTCAACAAGTGAGTCGCAAAAGACATAAGTCTGAGAAGCAAGCAACCCTAATCTGCAAAATGGATCAAATTGTAAAGACTCTTCAAGTCTGACAATAACCCCACTTAACCATATTTCTATTCTCTTTGTTGATGCTAATTTTTGATGTCACAAATCTAAAATTTGAAGCCAGCATTAGAGGCAAGTCTTCTAAAATTAATGAATTGCCTTTATTTGATGCGTCATTCTTTAGCTGGAATATTTGTAGTTTTTGTAAGCTCAATCTCCTTTCTTTTCTGAAAGTTTTCTATTAACATAGGTCTTTGTATTTGTAGACGCTTAAGCTTCAAGGCTTTACCACATGTCTTCACAATCTTGCATTCACAATACAATAGACTTAGCTTCAACAAAAATAGTTTTAGTTGCACTTTGTTCCCAATTGGCAAATATCTATATTTTGGTGTCTTGAAAATGGCAAATTGTATGCATTTAGTAGCCTATTTGTCCACCGAAATTTGATAGAGAACTTTCCTATATACGCAGCTTTCATTCAACCCAACGTAGATATTTTAATTTCTTAGAATAGACTTTGATTGCCACAATGTTTATTCCATTTTCGGCCCAACTGCCTAGATACGATCAAGCCAAATTTTAATCTAGGTCTAGTCACCTGGCGTTTGAAAAAATAAATATTATGGTTTGATTACCACCATTATGACAAAAATTATTTTGTTGTGATCACACACCATTTTATATTAACTTTTTCCCCAATTTGATGGCATCACACCCACAATTATAGCTAATTTAGGGTAAATGTGGTGTGATCGTTGTTGCAATTATAGATAATTTAGGGAAAACAAGTGCAATTGTCAATGCAATTGTAGGTAATTTAGGGTAAATATGGTGTGAATGCTATTGCGATAATAGATAATTGAGGGCAAATGTGTGCAATTGGACCATGTAGTTATCAATGTAATAGTAGGTAATTTAGGGCAAATGTGTGCAATTGCTCATACAATTATAGTAGAACATTACCCTCTTTGTGAAGAAACCCTGAAGCATGTCCAAAAAATTAGACAAAAAGGGTTCTGTCTAATGCTTAAGTGGTTGTATTTTTAGATCGATGTTTGAAGGTTCAGCCATCATGGACCATCATTTGCTTGGATACAAGAGAAAATCTAAATATTATGTGACCATCCTCAAATTCTCTCTATCTATTCTCTATAGGCCTGTACTTTATCTTCATCTTTAGGAAGAAAGCTTATTTGTAGAGTTTTCTAGAGTAAGCTGCATATTTGGTAAAATTTGAGCTTTTGTGGGTTATTTGTAGAGTTTTATGGAGTAAGTTGCATATGGTTTGTTTGTTTGTTTGTAACCTAGCGGTTTGCTACCTATTTGCAGCTTATCACTTGCACCTAGACTCGTCCACCCCTCGCACATCAAAATGGCTATGATATTTTAATATGTTTCATCGATATTAAAAAAGTTGCCAACCAATTCATCACTCGCACCTGGGCTCATCGAGTTCAACACTTTAATATGTCTCATGTAGTATAACCGTGGGCATCCATGCTACACACAGTGAGCTGGATCCAGCATTTTACATGATTCAACTTACTATGTCTTGAAGGATTTGACTCTGGGATCCATTATGAAAGAATGGACTTGCACCTGCCCTTATCCATGGCCTGTCCAGCAAATGGGATGCAACATTTTATCTCATTTGACACTTCAACTTAATATGAATTGTAGAATTTGAATTTGTGGCTCTGTTATTAAAGACCTGATACTTTCACGATTCACCAATTAACCTCATCCCATTAGAAGTTGGGCTTAATTATTGTTACTCTATCAATTCGTTCTTGTTCAGTTGTTCAAATGGGTTTCCTTGCAAGTCAGGTGTATATATTTTCTTGTAGTTGTTCTTGTAGTTGTTGAGGAATGAACACACATTTCCCTTTCTTCCAGGGGTTTTTAAAAATTTAATCATTGATTTTTACATTTGCCACTGGAAACTTACGAAGAATACATCTCATTCTTTTTATTTTAAAGCAGATACTATACATGTAGAGCCAGTTTTTGTATGTTTTTATGCAATTTTATTTGTTGATGTTTGTGGGTCTTAATGGATAGGTTGAAATTTATACCAAGTGAAAGTTTTTTTTTTTTTTTGGTTTTGAAGTTTTAAATGCACTTTCGGATAATACAATAGCCAAATGAGAAGATACATTTCATGTGTATATTGCAAAAGTATATGAGAATCATTTCGTGTGTATCTCGCAATTGTATGTTGAGATTGTATGTAGACAATGTACATTTTGTATGATACAAAGGGTGACTGGTAACAACAGTAAGGAGAACTGGCAGTACCAAGTCATGTCTTGCATATACAACAGTTGGCATATCGGCATATCGGTAGGAAAGACTTTGGGTTTATCGATAAGGATATAGTCTCACCGAATGCAAAGCATATCGGTAAGAGCATCAGTATCGGAAGAGAAGTTTAAAGCTATGGCGATGAAAGAAGTCTTGGCGAAGGAGGACACATCAGCATGAGGAAAGTCTACGGTAAGACGTGGGAAGGTCTCTTGTTTGAATTGCTTCCACTATGCGCTTTGCATCAACTAGCCTCTTCATCCCCTTTTATTTTCATAATTTCATGCCATTTGGGTGTGGTAGACTTTAGCTAGAATGGGACCCTTGTGGATAGCTTCAAACTTCACCAATCTCATGTTGGCCTATTTTATAGTAAAATATCATAAACATAACTTTCCAGGAAGTTTAAGGGTTAGAGTCATCAACCAAGAATATAAAATTGATACTGTAGAATACATGAATTTAAAGCCTTTATTGGTTTATAAAAATTGTATTTGTTGAAGAATTTGGGTTAACCCATGAATGCTTTTTTGTCTGAAATCAGGGAAACAAGAGTTTTCCATGGTTGGTGAGGTAGTCCATTTGAAACATGTGACAATAACATTGTGTAATAATAGCCACTTATCTCCTGGAGTAGTCTAGGAAATACTAAGATTATTTCTACCACATATAACTTCAAACTTGAATTGATCCTATCATGTTCAAGCAGATCTAAGTGCATTATACAGTGGTCTGAATTCATTTTAATTAATAAATTTAAATCCTTTCAAACTCATGATTAAAAGCTTCATTGTTTGTATACTTCCTGGAACATATCAGATCTATTTGCAAATGAGTATGTACTACTGTATGTTACAATTTTAGTAGAAGAAACTTACAGAGAAGTAGGAACATCTGTGTTTGCGTTATCACTATCTTCAGTGTCACTTTCATCGAGCACATCCATGGCAAAAAATCAGCCGAAGCAAGGTAATTTGAAGATTTGGTTTATAACCGCATCCCAGTCCAGCAGAGCACATAGCCAACCTCAGGAAACTCTACTTTCTGTTATTGTGATCTAGCAACTTCGCATAATCTGCTAATTGTGTCCAAATTGCAAAGAACAGTCGAGAGAGACAAATGGTGATAGCCATATGTAAATTTCAAATGGTGATAGCCATATGTAAATTTCGTGCGTATATGATATTGCTCTTTCATTCTATTCCAGAGTTTAGAATAGCCTTGCTCGACACCTCATGGATTCTTCTACACCACGGGATAGCTGTCACTTAAATAGAGTCAATGCTTTATGGTGTTTACATGTTGCATATTTACAATTGGGGTTTCACAAACATTGGAGAGAGATGAGCCTAGAAAAATTTCAGCCTAATAGACTTTTATATGTGAACAACTAAGTTTTCACAGTTGTTCCTGGCCCTTAAAAAAATTATATTTTGTAATTTATATATAAATCATAATTTTAATAATTTAATTATAATTTAAAATTTTATTATTTGTATATAAATTATAATTATAGAACATATTATTTATAATTTTATATTGATTTATATATAAATTATAAAATATAATTTATAATATTATGTATAATTATAATATATTATATAACTTTAATTATAATAATTTATGATTTTTTTTAGATACGAATTTTTTGAGATTTTTTGTGATTTTCTCCATAAACCCTTGGCGTCATCACATTTGCAGTGGCCTTTATTCGTATGGTTTGATCGGGGCTTAAGTGCTAGGTCTATCTTCAAAATTTGCCTTGCATAAAGGGTGTACCTTCTGATTTGTTCTCGAAATGAAATCCTAGAAAATTTAGGAAGTGTCTGGTTGAAAATACTTTTCAAATTCTAACTTTGTGGTCAATTCAACATGTATCTAGGTTTTCAACTTAAATTTGATTAATAAAAACATAATTGTGCAAATAATGTATTTACATTATGACTATGTAATGTATTAATCATAATTGACCATAATTTCTAATCATAATTACTCAATCACTACATTGTTTTTAATACATTTTTTCAAACACCTTATTACATACTTTGCTCATAATATTATATCCCAATTATATTTAACTATTCACTTAAATAAATATAATAGGTTAGTTACATTATAATTATAATTAACTCTATAATAGTTGAGCCAAAATAATTGTTAGATTAATATAATACATATAATTGAAATTGGACAAATTGAATATTAATATAATATAATTATTATAACATAACAAATTAAGCTAGATAGGGTTATGTTTGACATTAGAATTAGGATTAAGGATAGGGTTACAATCAAGGTTAAAAGCTATGAGTACACAACTTAATTATGGATCTAACTGTATATACCCATCCCTATTCATATAATGCATAATTATAAGTCATAAGTTAATTAATTTAAATATATTAGTCATAATTTATAATATATTATTATTATAAAATATAATAATATCTTATAATTATATATATAATCCTAATTAGTATATGCTTGGATTTATTAAATCATTAAAAAAAATTCAATTTTCAACTTTACGATTTGGCAAATGAATTTAATACTCTATTCCCATTGGTCAAATGAAACGTTAAATTTATAGTTAATCAAATAAATCTCAATAAGAATTATATAATTAATTCATATTTAGTAAATGTTAGGAAAAAAGGTAAATATATTAACTAAGAATCTGTAAAAGATTATAAAAACATTTCCAACTAGCAATAATTATCAAAAAAGTCCAAAGAATAAAATGCAATAGAGGTTTAACACTGATGCTTAACTTCCAAGAACCCAAGAAAATAGTAGAAACAATCGACGAAACATCTTCAACTTTCAATTCTATAGGAATATGAAGAGAAGACATGCAGTCAAACTTTCAAGAAAGATGAAGAACATGCTAGACAAGTGGTGCCAATCTTAAGAATAGTTATGCAAGTTCCCATTATTTAGAAGAGACAATAGTGTCATGGAATCTATGTGACACTATGTTCTTCCAATGTAGCTCATAAAGTTTCTCTGGGGCCATAATGATGGCCTAGGCCTCCATTTGAATAATAGTGTCAAAGCCTATAGTAAATACTTGATTCCACTCAACAAGCATGCCAACAAAGAGCAAAACCTAGCCCTTCTAATCTCATCTCATTGGGTTTTCCTTTTTGACGATATACTACAACAACATTCAACACATAGAGGCAGGAACATGATGCATTACGTCTCTTGTTTTTTATTAACAACTAATTCAATTTGATAGGGATTTCATTTACCAAATTATTATTTATACAAATTCATATTTTGACTTTATAAATAAATAGATCAATCTATATTTTTAAGTTATTAATATTTTAGTTTTATATAATATGAGATTTTAGCTCTATATAATTTATTTAATATAGTTATATAATATATTTTAATTGTTATGGGTATTTATATTAAATATAAGTAATTATTTTTAGAATAATTAATTAATAGTAATATATACTTATATTTTAGTAATAAATATTTATTTTTACAATTCATAAAAAATAAAAGAGAGAAAAATATAGAAGGGAGAAGGAGATATAGAGAGTTGAAGTGAGAAAGAGAGATAGATGTGATAGAGTGAGAGCACACTTTCATCAACAAAAATTCACATTATCATAGAACAATGCAAGACAATCATGGTAATCTTAGTTGGACATGTTTCTAATTACCAATTTGCAATCATTTCTCCATGGGGAGCTATGCTCAAAGTGACACATCATTTTCTTAAGGACCTGATAATTCATCTTTAAGACCTCTCTAGCATACCCATTGCACACTAAAGAGAGAAAGATATATAGTGTACACTAATGTTCTCTAATTCCCCTAATTCATCATAATCTTCTCTAGTATGAGAATTGGCAGTATTGAAGAATATATTTAGAGGGTTGTCAGATCGCTAGGGTACATGTTCTCCTAGGTCAAACCCTAGACAATACCAACTTTATAGTTGTACGTGAATAATTGAGGACAATGTGTTTCAAACATGCAAATGCTTCTAATATGTATTGATTATGAAGGTTTATAAATCAAACAAATTCAATGGTGTAGTCATGATCAATTATCGTCCTTTATTTTTGTCACAAATTTCCCTCCAAGTTTATATAATGGAAGACATTAACTACAAAATCATATGGATAAAAAGAAAACATTACCAAAAGTTTGTAATTTCTCTCTATTGCACATTTTCAAAACAAGAGACCACACAATTATTAGAGCCCATCCTTATTTTGTGAATATGTAATACTAATACCCATTATTTCACTCTTTCACAACTATAGTTATACTCAAAACAAACATATTATTTAGATAAGGCAATATGATGCATTGTAAAAATTCACCAAACACTTGAGGATGGATAACCGGTCATCAAACAACTCTTTATCAACCTATCCTAGGTTAAAGCTCTCCTTTTAATCGCAATCCACAAGAAGGCATTAGATTTCACTAACCCCTATCTCAGTCATAAGGAAGTTACCAAGCTCTAATTGACCTCTAATAATCCCTTCATATGCATCCTTTATCATGATCTCCACAAACTTCCCCCTACCCATATGATGTTGTCCTTTTCACCTATCCTTGGAGATATCTGGTTCTTGACTAACCTCTCCACCTACTAGCAAGAAATCATTAATTCTACAATTGGGGGTGCTAGAGCAGACCACTCTCAATGTCCCCCTTTATGAACATGATCTTTCACCCAAACACCCATCACCTCTTCAAAGTGTGAATCTAATGGTAAGGAGAGAGAGGGAGACAAAGAGAGATAATGAGAGGGGGGAATATAGTGAAGTAAGTAGAGGGAAGAATTGAAAAAGAGATTGATAGAATAGAGCAAAAGAGAGAAATCAAGATAAGAGATAGATAGACATAGAAATAGATGAAAGAGATGAAAGAGAGAGGGGGGAGGGGTAGATAAGATAGAGATATAAAGGATATAGAAATAGGGATAGATAGAGATATAGATAGATATACATTAAGAGAGAGAGAGAGAGAGAGAGAGAGAGAGGATATACATAAGGCCACTCTGGATATCACGACATGATAACAAAGCTTATTTAACTATCCTTTGCATTAGCATGCATGTGCCATAATTGTGACCCCACTACATGGCCATGTTCCATGCAGTTCTTCGCATACAAAATCTAACATACAACCAATCTAATTTTCTTAGTTTTAAATAGGCCAACAAGCATTGACTTTGTAATCCATGACTTTCATTCCACCGACCATTGATCCTATCTAATGTGCTCACTCAAATATATCCTTAACTAGCACACATATGCCCTTCCTTCACATGAAAGTGTTAATGATTACCTATACAAACCATTGATAGAAGTAGAAAGACACAACCTAGTAGTAGATCTATCTCCTCTATCCAACTTGTCCCATTCATCTTGATCTGTTGCTAATGGTAGAAAATTGAGTGCAACAATTATTATGATGCACTAATTTCTATCTCCACTAAAAGATCTTCAACCTTCAATTTCCACAACTCAAAGTTTTACCTATTAAACTTCTCAATCTCAATAGTCACGGTGTTGGCCATGACTTTTGATTTTCAAATGTTATTTTAAATCCACATGAATTATCCCACAAAAAAAGAAAAGTAACATAAGTAATGTATCCCTTCCTTCATCGAATCAATCAAAACAAAGCTTTGATACTAAATATTGGTTTTACAATGCTTTTTCCTCAATTAGAACTAATGAAAAAGTAATAAAATTTATTGATATAAAACACATGTAACCTTAATTAAACATAGAAGAATAAGCGAAAGAAATAGAGAAAATAAGATGACATAACTACATACTTTCAATTCTATTATGGATGGACAACAACCATTCACCATGAACTAAACTATATGCTCTTTTCTCACGAAATTACTTATTACTTTTATCTACATGCTACCCATTGCACTGCTATTACTAGTTTAAGCCTGGGTTTAAAATATGAAGGTATTGTGAAGAAACAAGACCCACTTACTTCTGAAAGAACCGACTTGGCGGTCCGTATGAAGAAACAAGAAGCAGACGTTTACGTCATCTCTTACACTAACCAACAATAACCATATCGAAATTATAAACAGCTCTTTTTCTGATATGAGTGGTCGGCCTGTGACTCGGGAGACAAAGTCATACAACGCTCTATAACAGTTCTTAGCTCGCAATCGTGAGCACCCATTATCTCTATACTACTGTAACTAAAACTCAGAAACTAACAAGAAAAGTAGAAAATTCAGTGGACACAGAGCTGGACAGGCAATAGGAAAAATTCAATTAGTTAAGAGGAGGGCATTTGAATCCAGGAGGAGGAGTCAATCCACACTGAACAAAAAGTTCAAGGGCCACCGGAAGGATGATGTTGAGGTTTAGGAGCTTAGCCCTTACAATTGTACACAAACAGAGTGCTGCCTCTAATTCTGCAATTCCTTGCAGAAGAGGGCAGCACTTGTTCACAACAGGGTCTCCAAGGTGAACGTGGGCCAAACCACTGAGCAAATCAACACAGGCTCCAAGCTTCAATGCACTCAATGGACATCTGTTAGTCGCTGGAGGAACACCTGAAGAGCTACCTCCCGAAGGACTGCACTTAGGGCTTCAAGTCTTTTGTATTAGTCTATAGCCTATTGTTCTTATTGTTGGGTTTCCAAGTGTTTTTGAGAAAATTCTATAAATATTGAAGACAATGTTGAGAAGAAGTATGAGTTTGTAAACATTATTAGTCCTTACTAAAATCAAGATATTAGAAGATCAAGACAAGTGAATTCCAACAACTAGTTTTTATCAATTCATTCTCATGAGTAGGTTTAGGTATGCATGTTAGTCTAGTTCCACAAGCGTAGAGATTAGTTTGCAAGTGCAAATCTAAAATAGAGAAAAACACAATCAATTTGCAGATTCTAAGGCACTTGTCTAATTAAGTCCTAAAATTCCAACATTATAATGAATTGATTCCTGACTTCTTAAGCATCATTTTTCCATCCCCAAAATTCAACTAAACATCAGATTTAAAATCTTTTAATTTCCATAATTAATTTAACATTTGTTATTTTCAATCCCAATTCGTATAGATAAATTAATTATGTATAATTAATTATTTTATTTAACTAACCTAGACATTTTATATATAGGGGATGATTTTTTCCTTGCACTTCATTTTTTAAATGTTTCTATTGAATTCATTTTTGTACTGGTTTTGTATATATATGGAGTCAACTAATTCAATTCTTTGTAATCATTATATTTTCTCACCTTCTTTAAAATACTATTTAACTTACAACTTAAGTTTTTTAAGATAAATTGATTCAATTACCTAGATTTATTTTTAAACACACGAAGGTGAAGCTTGTCAAATAAGATCACATTCCACGTTCCAACATTTAAGAATGGCAGTCCTTTACTCAATCTACCTATGGCAAGTCAAAACCTAATTGCACGGCATAATAGTGGAGAGCAAAAGCAAGTGGGATTTGATGCCTCCCTTTATTAACTCCAAAATAACGTCATTTCCCAAGCTTAACTATGTATGACAGACTTGGAGGGAAATACAGGCATTATTTTTATTCAAGTCAAAACCGGCATGATCAGCATACAAAAAGCAGTCACACGTTCCCAACAGCTTAATCAAGTTTTTCATGCTGAACTTGTGTTGAACCTTCCTCCACCTTGAAATCCCTGCCCATGAGAGGCTTAAATTCATTAAAAACATTAATGTTCATGTTACATTACATGCCTACTCACTTCAATTATTTTCATACATGCACCTATAGTTATTTTAATTAAATATTAATTACGCTTATTTATGCACATATCTATATAAATTCAGATTTTGGCACTCTCAACCATTCCTTTCCCACTTAAGATTTGACTAAACACATGTTTTGCTTAACTTATTGCTATGTCCTTATATTCAATTCCATTCATTTACCATCCTCTCATATCCAACTATCTCATATAAATATCAACTGCAATTTGGTGCACTAAAATGAACTTAGATCTACACATTCATTATAGAGTATTTGCATGGCTAATATTTGTTATAATTGATCATTCACCTAAATTTTTGGGGAGTTGACCCACAAGAACAACATATTGACAATCTTAAAAAGGTAAAAAGACAAAAGAAAGAAAGACAAAGAGTGAATCAACAAAACAAAGTGTGCAACTAGATTATTTCCATTATTTCCATGTGTGCATGACATTTCCATGTGTACAGATCTAACCCTAATACATAAGACTTGACCCCACATAGTGCATATCAATTGTCTAGATCTTGATGCAGGCTATAGACTATCATATGTCCGCAGCCCATTACAGGGCCCACGCTCATCGCCATGCCAATCATAACTATGAACAGAATCGCTGCAGCTTTTGCCATGTTTATTTTTTGATCCAAACAATCCAAGCTAAACAGCACCAGCGCTCAAAATTTAAGCTTGTAGGAAATCGACTGTACTGTATGTGCTCTTATAGGCGAGTGGATGCTATTGTCATGTGTTCGAATATTGTCCTCTTGTGGTAGAAGGTTACAGCCGTGTCATATGTTATCTGGCCATTACATATAGAATAAAAACTGAACATGTCTGAAAAATATATTTTTGTGCATTCCAATAATTCAGTTCTGTACTAACTATCACATGGCGGCCTTGTTGTTATGGTTGTCTGCCAAATGTTTTCTGTGGGCCGTTTCGCATTCTGAACTGGTTTCGTCAGTTTGAGATGGATGGATTCTGTTTAAGTAGACATTGCTTCATTGTAGGCGTCTTAAACTTGTTGTCTACAAAAAATGCTATTTTCTGTGCGATGGTATTCCAGAGCTCGTGGAGTTTTGACAACTTTTCAGAATGTCATTTCTTTACATTAGATTATTCTAGAAATGAGAACATGGCATCAGAAACTGAAGCCTCATAACGAATCTTCTCTATTAATAGGCCAGTTCAGAAAGCAAAAACTTACTGGACAATTTTTGAACAAGGATTCACATATTAAAAAGTAATAATACATATTAGCATAAAGTTATCTTAAATATCAGATATCTGTTAAGCAGTCGTAGAACACTTTATCAAAAGTATTTAAAATAAATAAGCAATTTATATACCAATGCTACAATTTGTACTATTTATTTAGATATTTTATATTAAAATACACCATTTAAATTATATTCATGTACTTCATTAAAAAAAAAAAAAAATCCTTTCCGAAGGAATGACAAATTTTATCATAGCTAATGAGTGTGCAAGTGTTCGGTATTATGTTAAAATCAGCTATTTCTATGGTTTTGGCTCATACATTGGCCTTTTTCACAAAGATCTAGTGTTGCTTGTATAACATGTTCTTGTTTTCCTTTGAAAATTGTTATAATATTTCTTGGAAATAAATGCAAAAGTTAAGAAAATAGAAGACCACTTTGAGGAGTGACCTCCAATAATAGAAAATAATATATGAATTTAGTATTAAAAGATATGATGGTTTGGGAGAGTCTCTCTCTTCCTTATTTATATGCATAACTAAGTAGGGACACACCCCTTCATCCTAACTAAGTTAAATTAAGGAATAACTAAGATTGATAAACAAAATTATTAAGTTTAAGCATACTACAAGTGCTTATCCTCATTATAGTTAGGAATATAGACTATTAGGAACATAACATTCCGATTCCCTTCAGAAAAGTGTTTCCCTCTATGCTTAGCACATCAAAAATGTTTTCTATGAATTGTTCATCATTTCATATTTTCTCTATAGATGAAGATGTCATCAAAGAATACAAACACCAATTTTCAAAGAAATGGGTGGAAAATTGAATTTATGAGGCTTTAAAAAGTTGATGGGGTATTATTTACACCAAATGACATATCTCATAATTCATAATGATGTTGATGTGTTCTAAATGTAGACTTATTTATATCCACTTCCTTTAGTTGAATTGGATTATAATCTAAATGTATATCTAACTTGGTAATGAAAACTACACTATTCAATTCATCTAACAACTCATCAATAATAAGAATATGAAACTTATCTTTAACAGTGAGATTGTTGAGCTCCCTATAATGTGGGAACATTCAATACAAATCATCCTTCTTATTAACCATAACCATTGGGGATGAATAGGCACTTTTGTTTGGATGAATGATACTTCTTGTTATTAATTCAATGGCACAATCATGGTCTCTAATTGGGGGTAGACTCTTGGATTGTTGATATGCATGTGGATGGTGTTGAATAATGTCTTGAATCTTTGGTCAAGCTTGAATTTTCACATCTTGTGCTTCTACAAAATGTAGTTGTGCCCCTATGCTATAAGAACCTTTCTAAGGTAATTTCTCCATCTTATGTGAGCTAATAATTTGACTTGGTGGTGATTGTATCCTTATAAGTTTACACTTTTTGCATGTATACTAAAATCCATAGATAAATATTGAAAATTGAAAGTCACTATTCCTAATTGTTTAAGCCAGTGTATGCCCAAAAGTACATCTTCTCTCACAATTGGGATAGAGAAAATTTATGAATTTATTTGATAATTTCTGATTGAGAGCTTTATATCATGCCATTTACCACCACAAGAGTGTTGTTTCACATCAACTATCATGGCCTGAATATTAGAGATTGGATAAATAAAACAAATGAGCTCATTAGCTAGTCTTCTATCAGTAAAGTTGTGTATGCTACCTATATCGACCAACATTCTCATCTTTCAATTTTTGATATAACTAATTACTTTGATTGCTTGTGGTGAACTTATGCCCTTGAATGCATGTTAGGAGATAGTAGTGCATTCTACTTCCTTCTAATTCTCATGCTCAAGTTCCACATTTGTTTCTTGTGTAGCTACTTCTCCCTTTTCGTCAACCTCATTCTTAATAACCATTAGTATTTTATCACTATTAGCACACTTATTTAACCCCTAGACTATTTTCTATCACAGTTCTACCATAGGTCTTTTTCTCTTTTATTTTCCTCTTGTTGAGGAGAGTGCTTACTAATTTTTATGAGGTTAAAGAAGTTGTCCTCATTTGTATCAATAAGATTAGTCACAATTTTGTCTTTCAAACCTATGGTTTGACCATGTGTTGAAGTTTTTGTGGTGGAGTTGCATTTCTCAATATGCAATGCTTGTTCCATAACTTTTCTAACTATTCAAGGTTCCAATAAATGAACATCATGCTTAATTTGGTCATTAAGTCCATTTATGTAGAGTTGCAACCTTTGATAAGGTGGCACCTTGTGTGCTCAAATTGCTAATCTCATATGCTCAACATTTTATTTAGCTATAGACCTTAATTAATTTAAATTTTTTAGTTGGGTAACATAGCTTTCATTCCATGGTTACTCATAGAAGGTTCCTAACTCATTACTAACTCTTTCCAACTAAGCATTTGGCCTTGCTTGCCACTCATCCTCCATTGGTACCATTGATAAGGTTTTGATTCTAAATGTTGTGAGGATACCTCAACCATTACATTGTCTAGTATATTATACAGCTTAAAGTATTATTCCATGAGACTTATCCATGAAGTTATATCATTACCATCAAATGCAAGGATATTTGTTTTGGGTAGATTTGATTTTGGACCTTGAAAGGGCTATTTTTTCCCTTGATTTTGTCTATTAGGGTTGTACCCACCTAGATGGTTTTGTTGGGGATCCGATTCATTTAATAGTTATTTTTTAAACCTATCTAGACCATTTTTTAAAGATGATGCATATTGGTCAAACAAATTATTATTAAGAAAAATGTACCACTATATCACTTCCTAGAGGAATTTTACCCTCAATTTTAGGTGGTGGAGAATAAAGGTCATTGGATGCATTTTTCGTAGAAAAGTATTTGAATCCTAAATATGAAATTTCTTATTATGTGTATGTGTTTTAAACTCTAGGTTTTCAATATCTTTCCAAAAGTGTAGAAGTAATAAAAAAATCTCAAAATTGTGGACTCTATAATAGAATAATTAAACATTTCAACCTAACTTTAACCCTAAAATTATGGAATGTATTTTTCCTCTAATAATAAATTGCAAAGAATTGGCCCAACCTAATTTTTCATAAGATTTACAAAAATGTAAATAAAATTTGAGAATTTCTGAAACTTGTGGCTTATAGAGCCAATTAATGGAAAAAATAAAATTAAAATAAATTGAAAAAAATATATCTCAAAATACCAATTTTTAATGTGAACCTTTATTTATTGTATACCTCAAAACCTAGAAAATACCAAATCCAAATTTACAATGGAATGAAAGTTATGGCAAAAATAAAAATCTTGGCCCAAATCATAGCATTGATACCACTTGTGATATTTATTGGAAATAAATGTGAAAATTAGAAAGTAACATACCACTTCGAGGGGGTGACCTCCAATAATTAAAAATAATAAATAAGTTAAGTATTAAAAGATATGATGTGTTGGGAGAATCTCTCTCTTCCTTGTGTAAATGCATAACTATGTAGGGACACACCTCTTCATCCTAACTAAGTCAACTTAAGGAATAAGAAATACTAATAAATTAAACTTTTAAGGTTAAGCATGCCACAAGTCCTTATCCTTATTATAATTAGGAATATAGACTATTGGGATCATAACAAAAATCAAGGAACTCTTATTTTTATTATTCCGTAATCCTTAGTCCCTTTCAATTCAACCATGTAAGTATTCTCGTGTGGCCTTGTTTGAGATGTTCATGAGCCATAGTGATAATTGTTTTGACAACATATAATATTAACTCATGATCTTCCCATTTTCCCTATATCTTTGTGTGTTAGTTTTGTCTAAATATGTATCTAGGGTGCCCTTCTTTATTTAAAGTTGCATAGGGAGCCTTGGGTCTTTTTTTCATACTTAAGTCTATTGGATTTTCTTGAAGCCCTTGTACTTTATGATTTTTTTAAAAAGTAACAATATTTTACATGTCCTCCATCAAATAACTATTTCCCATTTAGTACAATGGTTAGTGGTAACCTGCCTTGTGACCTTAGGGTGACTTGATGACTTATTTTAGTCTTCCAAACTCAAATTGTCCTGAGTTGTCCTTAGAGGTATTTGATGGCCATTTTGTAGTCTTTTTAAATTTTATTCATATTAAATAACTATTAGAAGGTCTTAACTAGTCTCAAAAGGTCTAAATGAGGGTTCTCATAATGAAAGGGGTAAACAATGTGTTTACTTTGCTATGTCAAATGTCACATATTAGAGTCAAAAAGTTTCATAAAACCTTAAAATCTCCAAAAAACTTATGTACACCTTTTGGAGTGAGTCATTTTGAAAAGAAGACAAGGTTTTAGGTAAAATTTTTAGATTAGATCTAGGTCTTTAAATCTTGATGTGGATATTAGGATTTTTAGCTAACTTGCAAGTTTCTAGCCCATGAAAAAAGCATACCAGATCTGTTTTTAAATCATTAAAATCCATGAGACTAACGTAGTGATCATGAAAAATGAATGAGTTTTATTTTTAGATCCATCACTTTGGTTAAATCTACATTGTGTATTTCATGATATCCTAGGGTTTTTTGAAAGATGCACATTGCATGAAGTGTTTTGAAAGAGATGGTTGATGGAGCACCTTCAAAAGAATGGGATACCATTATTTCATTGAATATGCATGTGGAATGACGCCCTAAAGTTTGAAGATCTCTCAATGGGTCTATGATAATGTGAGGTTTCCATAAGAGTAATCAAGTTTATTGAATATGTTAAAATATGCATTTTGAAGTCTTCCATGTCATACAAGGATCCTTGTAGGATAGAGATAGGGTACACGGTTAGAGGTCTGAAACAAATATTGTAAAACAGTTACAAACCTCCTTGAAAGAATTGTGAGAATAGTGTGGAGATCCAGGACATTATCTACAAGTGCCAAGATCTTGTAAGAAGCTTGGAGAGGTGTTTGAAGGACTATAAACCCATGAAATGCCCTGGAAGACTGGTACAAAATATGAATAAATGTATTAGACAGTGAATGAGATTGTACAAGGGGTATAATAATCTTCATACCCTTTGAATAACTTAGTCCAAAGGAAGAAGTTCTATTAGAGAATAAGAATCACTATTAAGGCAGTATAAGGTCAGTTAAGTCTTTATAGGCCTATATCTTTTCTTTAAGGTTTGTATCCTCACAATAGATCCCTATCAAACCCTTAAAATCATGTCAAATAACCCAAAAGTCTGTCAAAATGCCAATGAATCCTGTCAAACATTGTTAAAAGGGTTTACACTTTCATTTTAAGGTCTATAAAAGTCATAAGGAAGGTTTTACTGAATCCTAAGAGCCTATGTAAACATGGAAAGCTTGCTTAGTCTTGTGACTTTTGTCAAGGGTCTAAGGGATCTTTTGAAACATTAAGTAGGTCTATCAAATCTTTGGAAGGGGATGTTTCTTTTGGTTACACAAGAAGAGAGATATGGGATAGTTGTTAAGCCTACACAATGTATAAAGTCAAGGGATGGACTTATCTAGGAGTCTAACTCTACTATTAAAGTGGGTCTTGCAATGAGAGGTACCACTGGTTATGATAAGGTCATCAAAATTTGAAAATATAGAGGAATGACTTAAAAGACTTAGAGGACCCTGAAAGGCTTTTGTATGAGTCATGAAGGGTTATGGAATCACTATTAGGGATTATGTAGAGCCTTGTTAAGGATGAAACAAATGAGAGATTTATGTTGAAATGCACAAGACAATTAAGTGAGGGGGTGAATTAGTTGTATCAAAACTTTAAGCCCTCACAAACATAATCACATGCACATCAGTTCAATTAAACCCTTATTTTGTTATGAAGATTAAACATGAAAAATAGATAACATAAACTTAAAAACATCAACATCATGCACAAGAGAACACTAGATTTTTATGTGGAAAACCCTAAAATGGAAAAACCTCGGTGAGGATTAGTTCACAATATAAAGTAATATCAATGATGAATTACAAAGGGGCTCACTGCTAAAGGGCTCACTACCCAAGAACTCACTATCCAAAGAAATGCTCACTACAATAGGCTCACTACCATGAACTGATATGATAGCATCTATCACATACTTGAGGTCAGTTCCATTGAAGCACATCAATCATCACTTTCATAGCCTCTTTGAAAATTGTAGATGACTTCTTCTCACTGCATTAGGTCTTCTACAACATGAAAGTCCTTGCTGCCTCTCATTCAAATCCACAACACAAACATCCTCATCCTTGCAATGCCCACAAAAACATGAATCCTTTACACTTATTTATATTAATCATCAACCTTGAAACATTCACCAAGGTCGGCAACACATTCTACAACCTTTGAAATAATCTCCAAGGTCAACAAACATACAGAATTCAAATTAGGTCTAGACCTAAACATCCCCATGGAGAAAATGAGTGAAGTTGAAACACAAGTTTACAGTTTAGGTCAGACCTAAAAACATCTTCACATGCTTCAACATGCTTCCACAATCCATGAATCACATCTGCACAGAGTGTAAACAACTAGGTTGACCAAAAATGGTGTTGACACTAGGATCTTTATGCACACCCTTCAACTAGAACACAACCATAACTTGCAGACCAAGCACAATCCTTTGACACAATCTAGAAACATCCACAAACAACATGAAGTCATCTAAGATCCAACAAATTTTTCTACAACAAATCTCACTTAAAGACAGTTCACAAACTACTCACAACCAACACTACCAAGCTCTGCTAGTCAAGAAAACTACATTCCGGAGCACCAAATCACAAATCCTTTGGATAGAACATAGATATGAACCTTATGAACAATCATCTAGAACTACAAGACCAGAAACCAAACCAAGGAAAAATGTGGAGTAAAATACTTTCTCCCAGTCATACTGTAGACGCTACCAGGCACAGTCTTCAAACTAGTGAACATAACTCTCAGACCACAACATTCTGGAGCACCAAATTCTAGATCTAACATCTTCAACTATTTCACTAAAACATATTGAAACCTCACACTCTAGTCTCCAACATAGGAGAAATACGGAGTAAAGACTTGGATAGTATCTTGTAAGCTAGAATACTTCTTCTCAACATTGTCTTCAGTATTTATCAAATTTTCTCAAAATCACTTGGAAACCCAACAATAAGAATAATATACTAACATCATCAGTACTTCTGTAAATCATTCAAATCACCTTAACACAATAACTTAGTCAACCAACAATAGAAACATTATAAGATACAGTTGACACAAATGACATCAAAAACATGTTGACATCAATGACAACACCGATTAGCACATACTTGCAACCATTTAGAAATCTTATAAAGTATCAAAGGGGTCAGTGATGAAATCTAAAAGAGCCTATACAACCCTAGGAGGTTATTATTTCATAATAAGTTCTAAACATATTTTTAAAGGTCTAAAAAGGTTTTGGATTAGGGAAAATAGTTGCACATGTCTATTTGAGAGTCTATAAAATCACCAAATCATTCTTAAGACTGGCAAACACTCTCAAAATTGCTAAATAGTATTTGAGGTTTGTCAAACTTTGTTTCACCTTGAGTTATCACTATAAACCCTATAAGGTCATTAAGGGGTTAGTATAGCCATATCAAGTCTTGTAAACCCTAAAAATCTTGTGTATAATATGTTAGCTCAATCAAACCCTAGGAAGCTCTTAGTGGCAAAGATATTGCAATGAATAGTTTGTCAGGGGTGTTCAAATTATGTATACCTTTTGAGGACTTTACCATAACCACATAAACCCCTAATAGAGTCTATAAAATCATTAAAGATCTAAGAGATTCCCTTAAGAACCATGTTTAACCTTGTAGAACTTGTGTGAGTTATAATGAGACTGTGGAGTCATCTGAAGAGTCTCTTCACATATTTTAAAACTTACAAATACTCAGCGACTTAAAGGAAAAAAAGATATTTGTAACTTATGATGGGGAAGAAGCATGGGTAGAGACCCCGTTGAATCTTTTAGAAACACTACTAGACTATCTCAAGCTCTTTCAAATCAGAAAGTCTATCAAAGGTCATGGAAAGTCTGTATAATAAATTATCGAGTTATAGTTAGTTTGTAGATCCTCTCGATGGTCATAAAACAACATGTGATAGAGCTAGGAAGGTCTTGGAAGAGCATAGTGTTATGTTAGAAAATGTCACCTTGGGGGCTTTTCCCTCTTAAGGTTTAGCTCACAGGTCCTTAGAATGCATTTAGAGCATCTTGTGTGTTAATTTGGAATCCTGATGAGAAAAACCCCAAAGTCTTGTAGAAAATAGGACCTAGGGAGTACTATTGAGATGACTCATGTCTAAAATAGGGGAGGACTTGGGTGCTTGCGTCCTAGTCCTGCCCTAGTTTGGGTCAAGCCCTAATTTGAAGTGTTGGTTATATGACCGTTGTTAGGTCCTATGTCGACACCAAAAGTTTGATTTATGAAATTCTTATCGGGAATTCTTGTAGTTACATATATAAGAATGTTTAGGTTTTCATTTGTGAACTAGAAGATGTCTAGAAGATGATTGCGAACTTCATGAATACTTGTGATTACATGATATTCATTGTTGTAGAGAAGAGCATTGTTCTTGTGTTTGTGACTGTAGATTTGACTTCATCTTCTCATGTGATTGAAGAGCCTTCATTTATGTGAGATCTACACTTCAAGGTGACATTTACTTATGTTTGAATCATTTATCATTTGTATTTTTCCTCTATCCCATAGGGATACGCACTCTCATCTGACAATGGTGTTTGGAAGACTTAAATGTCTCTCCAGGGCTTGACTGAGGCAATCCTCTAAACACCACAACCCCCAACCACACTCCTTTGTGATTGTAGGTTACAGGTACCAGGTTTCGTAGAGTGGAGTTGTAGAGGAAGGTTGCAGATGACAAGTATTTAGGATCTGGAAGAAAGAAGTGAAATAGAGCATTTTCAAGACATGGGCACCTAGGGCAATGTCTGATGGAGTTTCAAAGATAGAAATCAAAGTTATAGGGAAATTTTGCACCTGAAGGAGCTTCTACATCCCAAGAATCAACCTACCTTGGACTTGGGCTCCCAGGGCAGTGTCCTCCACATTTCAGGTGATGAAAATAGACGGAACATTGATTATCAGTGCTGGAAGGAGTTATACATTCCTCAAAGAAAACAGTTCCTTGGACTTGGGTACCAAGGGCATTGTCCTTGAATATTCCAAATTTTGAACTTCAAAAAATTGTCAGTTATTAATCTTTGTCCTCTTCCTTTATCTGTAGACATTTATCAGAATTTACCAATTTATTCATTGTTTTACATAATTAGGGTTTCTTACATATTTGAGGATTACACTAAGGCATCAATTAACAATTTCTAAGTTTCTGCATCATTCCAAGTGATAGCCCAACCTATTAGGTGAATTCTCTCGCTTAGTAGAGATTCAATTCGGTTGATATGTCCTTGAATGTTTGTAGTGAAAGGAGGACTTACCCTTGAAACTAAAACCATCATCATCCTCCTTTTTTCCTACCAAAACATTTTGGTGAACCCATGTTTCAATTTTTTTTGCTCCTTGCTGAGTGTTGTGTGATAGATTTGCATTCATTCATCTTATTGTATTTGAAAAATGACAAAAAAAAAATATAAATTTGAAAAATTTGAAAAAAATGGCATCTTAGGCTTGCATTTTGGCATAATTGGCATTTAATTTCTATTATTTTCATTACATATGATTTAAATTACAGAAATTTGTCATTTATTATTCACTCAAATTGCATTTTCATGCTTAAATCGGTGAAAACTGCTTGAAATTGTGCTTTTTTCATAAAAACCTAGTTTTGCATTAGGTAGGGTTGTAGTTAAAATCTTGTTTCAGATTTTACTACCCTTTTCAAACACTCATTAGGACTGATTTCTAATTGTAGTGTTGCATCATACCATCATTCTTTTAAAATTCCATGTCTAGGGTTTGAAAACCTTGCATTTTCACTAGATTTGGCCTTATCGTCTCTCTAGAATTGCATTGTATGCATGTTGTAAGGGATCTTGCTGCATTATTTGACTGATATCAGGGTTATTATCTGCTTCCCCTCCTCAAATTATTTACAACACCCTTTCTATTAGGATTTTACTTTGAAAATTGGTGAAAATTTGCATATTTTAGGTGTATTTTCACTAGGTTTTCACTTGTCATCACTCTAGATCTGCACTATAGGCATGTTGTGAAAGATATTGTTGCATAATTGAATTCTTATTAGGAATATTATTTTCTTTCCCTCTTGAAATTCTTCACAACACATCTTCTGTTAGTGATTTGCATTGAAAAAGTTGAAAAATCAAGCATTTTAAGTCATTTTCGTACATACTTTGGCACTTGTTTCTTGCATAAGTGCTGAAAATCTTTAAAATCTGATTTGGCATTCATTTGAAAACATATACCATGGATTATCCTTGTCATTCATCTTTGGAAGATTTATTCGAGTACATTATGAATTTTGATAACTTTTACAAATTCACTGATAAGCATCCTCAATTCTTGCACCAAAAAGCATACATCTATGGTATTGACATGTCTGTAAGTACTACATGTGATATTCTTTGAACAATAGCCTATTTTGAAATATTTCTCACTATTGTGGGTGTTTTCCCTTCAATTTTGCCAAATCTCACTAATTTCATTTCTGAAAATAACCATGGAGAAAGTAGTAGTGAAAACGTCATTCCCTCTATCCCTTCATTTCATGATGACATAATGGACATTCTTTTCGAGACCTATGAGACTAATATAGCCATGGATGATTCATCTAATAAAGAGACATAACCCCACTTGGTGAGGATATTTTGGCACAAGAAGAAGACATCATTGACACATTCCTTAACACTACTCTGCCATCCCTTCCTACTCTCCATGGCTAGGATGAAGCATTGGATGATGCAAATTTCCTTTGTGAACATTTACTTCAACCTATTGAAATTGAAAATTTACCAACTGATGTTCAAGCACTTCTTAACTACATCCTAACACTAGTAGAATTTTGGCAAATAAATGACTAAGTGACTAAAACTTTTAGTCACAACTAAAAATGACTAAATTCTACTAATTTTTTGCAACTCAGCTATAAATGAGTAAACAAATGACTAATTTGGTTGTTGACTAAAAAATTATTTAGTTGCACAAATAAAAATGACTAAATAGTTAGTCATTTATTTATCACAATCCATTTGAATAAATCATTTAAGGAATCAAAAATCAATATCCTGCCAAAATACTCTAAAACATACTTGTTAGAATCTTATTTTCAGGCATAGCCTACCAAAATGGAGCTTTCATTTTAATAAATATACTCTAAAACCTTCGTCCAAACCTTATTTTTAGGTGTAGCCCACCAAAATGGAGAAGTGTTTCAGTAAAGAATGACAGACAATGGTAAGGAGATGTGCGTGACAGGAGGCATAGGATTCATTGTTGCTTATCTCATTCCTGCTCTGCTCAACAAGGGTTACATTGTTCATGCTACTATTTGTAATCCAAGTATTTAATTGACATATATTTGCATAATCTCAAATTCCTAATTCATATGCTTTTGACGTATCAATGTATCCTATATATGGTTTAGAATGATTTCTTTTAATTTAAAAAATAAATAAATGATGTATTTACTTGTGATTAGATAATGTGGAGATCTCCTAAATCTACCCCAACTCACTGTCCTCTTTGGCATTGTATTTATTACTCCAGCTGCTAGGGTTTTAAGTGTGACATCTTTAATATCTTCATGACAGTGGCTTTTAAATAGATCTCAGTCTTTGCTTTAATCTTTATCATGGTAATCCTTGAGTTCCATAATCCACCTTCAATCTCTTCTAAGAACATTATCTTAAGCTAGACTTCATAGTATGCATATAAAGCAAGTCCTTCATATGTACCATTGTTCCAAACCACCACTCATTGCCTTGCTTAAAATGCTACCTCCATAAGCAAAATAGCATGTCTTAAAATCATGGTTGCTAGTGATTGACCATTAATGTCACTACTTTCATCAAGATACAATGAGATTTTTGTCTTCAAGCTCAAGGCATTATGCAAGATAACATTGTGAATTGTTTTCTATGTAGGGTTTGATTTTCTTACATATTTACTACTTTGCTATCTGCCTTTAAGAATGGATATTGTACCCTCAACTGCAATCTCAAACAACTCACTCACTATAACTTGAAGATTCCTTTCATGAGCATCCTTCTATAAAATCAAACCATGCCCTATAGACTGCCTACTTACTTACTACAGGGGACTCATTGTTTCATGGTATTGTGGGTCTTAAGGTCCATCAAACTTATTGTCACTACTCCACAGTCCACAGGGTATTATTCACTATTCTCCCATCTTTAATGAGTCTCAAAACACTTCTCAAAGATGCAATCCACTACCTCCATTATACAATGGCTAAGAAGAAACATTGAACCTATGATTACCAATGTTACTTCATTTGGACAATCATTCCCTAATTGCATTTGCCTTGTCTAACACTATCAATAGCATTTGAAAAACCCTTAAGGTCAGCAAGGGGGTAAGGAAACTCACTGTTAAAATTTCCACTTTACTATGCAAGGTTTGAGCTCTATTATCTTCTCACTGCTCAGCCTCTTTTTGACTATCACACCTCAAGTGGTTGTCATTCTTCTTACCATAGATTGCATTTACAAATGTCACTGAGCTACATAGTGTGCTTGTTATTGGCTACAATCTTTAGATTGCAAGATTTTGTTATTGGCTACAATGTCTCAATTTTTCTGGTATTGCAACCTCACTAATCCACTAGAGTTATGGTTTATGTTTCTATGAAGGCCTAGGGTTTGTACCCTAGTCATGCTCTTACCAATGCATTTGTTGGTATTAAAAAATAACCTTAAATCTTGGGTCAAAAAATTAGCTATCTTGGTAGGGTGTGGTATGATCTTGGATTATATCCTAGAGTGTGAGGGAAGCTTGTGTTTGATCATTAAGGTATGCAAACCTAATCAGGAAAACGTATCCTATATAGGATGGGCCTTGCTTTAATACTTCCCATAATGGTTATTAGCAGATCAAATTATTATAGTTTATGGTAACCCAAGATTGCATTCAAGTATGTAACAAACTTGGTTTGTAGTTTAAGTTGTACACTTTTAAGTAACATTCATAAGGTTTAGAAAATTTTGATCACTCTCTAGAATAGCCCATTAAACATGGGTTGTGCTTGAATGCACTATATAATTGATATAACACAACCACTTTGCATATAAACTAGAGTTATAGGATCTTTATTGTAGAAAGAGGTAATCGCTCTTGGATCATGCTATCATTACATTGTAACCTATTAAGCTTGGGTCAACCTGAATGCACCCACTGATGATTAAACACCTAATTGTGATGAAAGTGATTAATTTGTACATGAACTGTGTTCATATGAGTGCCTCCATTTCTATCACAACCTAGCCACAAACTTGGGTCACACAAGAATGCATCCTGTATTCAATATAGCACAACTGTGCCACATAACCAATAGAGTTATGGATCACATAATTATAGTCACAAGAATTTGTTCCTCGGTTGTGCTCTTATGGTTATTACATTACCATTATAGCATAACCCTTTGGACTTATATTGCTCAAATCCTTACATTGCTTATTTTCTCTTTAGATGGATGGAAATTCAATAGTAGGAATTTGTATGCAGGTCATGCTCATATAAGTGCCTTCATCACCATTACACAATAGTACATTGGAATTTCCTTTCTTGAACCTTTACTTCACTTTTTATTGTTAGGGTTTCTTAGTGATTATTCCATTTCCACATGGCATATTGATAAAAGAAACCAAGCAAAAAATCATTTTATTTTTAGTTAACTCTTGCTAACATACTTTTGGAATAAATATTTGGCTGCATTACTTCGAGTGTGAAGAATATTATTTTCTTCTTATAATACATTCATTGAGAGCTGTAGTAGAAAGCTTTAAGATATATTTAAGAGGCTTCATAGATTTTTTGTGATTTATACAGCTTTTGTTTTGATAGTAAATGACATCAGATTCTTTCTAAAATTGAAATGATTTATTAATTATGGTTTTATGATGATCAAATATTTTTTTAGAAGGGGTTAATATGTGGCATTTTTATGTGTAGGAAGAATATATTGTGATGCAACATTCAGGTATGGATGGATCAAGCAAACTTGGATTGCTATCAGTGACATAACTAGGTTGGAGAGTACCTTGAGCTGGTCTGAAACACTTCTGGTTGTTTTTGCTCGGAAGCAAAACCTGAGTATAGGAATACAAACGTTGGTGGAAAGAGAAAATCATAAATCTGCTGGTCCAATTTTAGATCCAATTTGAGGTCATGAAGCTCCGACAAAGAAAGTTCCTACATTCTACAGATAAAATCATAAATTTGCTTGGTCTAATTTGAGGTCCAATTATAAGGATTTGTCTTTTTAATTGTACTTTCTGACATTTGTCTTGATACAAATTGTTTCTTTAGAATAATGGTATTGCTTTTCTTCTAATGTTTTCAACCCTCATTTTAGGGAAGAGCTCCGAAGATGGTTCATTAAGATGGAGACTAGACTTTTCTGCTATAGGTTTCATCTAGAAACACTAGAAGCTCAGGTACTGTCATACTCAGAGCAAATGTAGGAGTCATGCAATGACAAGATACTCATTTTTGGAGCTTTAGTTAAGAACTCAAATATTTGGCTATGTGCACAAAGAATGTTCATGGAGTGCAAACTTCCTTACAAAGCAATTACCACAATAGAGTTTGAGGTGAATTGCACCTGTTATTTTATGCTGATATGGGTATGTTCTAACCTGTAGTTAATTGTTGTAGCATAATAGATAGGCTAAATATTTGTTCATATACCATTGTTTCTAATTCAAAATTCCTATATCTTATTCTAGGAGCAAATCATGGGGGGGGGTCTATACATAAGACACCATTATTTCAAATTCAAAATTGCTGGCTCTTTCACAATTGTTTGCTTCATTTATTTGATTAAGACACCCTGCTATATAGAAAAGCTCACAAAATCATAGTAAAATCTTTTATTCCAGGAAGATTGTTCAGAATCTTCCCATCATAATAACAAACAAAAGCATTAGTCATTAACCTGAATTTTGTAAGAGTTTCATCAAATTCTACGTTTCCACTCTCTTTTATGTTCTGAATTTTATTCCCAATTTCATCCACGAAGAACTTCCTCAGCCTATAGATCCTACTGTTAGCCATAACTTTACCAGGTGTCGAGGATAGCTTCGAGTTTTTTACCAAGCAGCAATTGGGAAAATTTGGCCCTACTAGATACAATGTGTTGAAAAGCTCTTTGAAGTTATTCTAGAAACGAGTTCCTGGGAGTATAATGCGTAGTTTTGAATTAACCTTTTTGCATGAATTCCATTGTATCTGGTAAGGCCAAATTTTAAGAAACAATGGTATATGAACAAATATTTAGCCTATCTATTATGCTACAACAATTAACTACAGGTTAGAACATACCCATATCAGCATAAAATAACAGGTGCAATTCACCTCAAACTCTATTGTGGTAATTGCTTTGTAAGGAAGTTTGCACTCCTCCATGAACATTCTCTATGCACATCAGTATGTTGGTTATTATCTTGATCTCCTTTGTGATCAAAAGAATAGTGAAGTTCATTGCATAACTCATGACCATTTTGTAGTGCTATGATCTAGTGTTCTTTTACTTCTTACTCATCGTGTTCTCAATCACCATGTACAAATGACTTAGAGGATAGATCTTTGATTTCAATGGCCTTGCATAGCACTTGAAGAAATTTCCATTCATGCCTTAGCATTTGACAACCATATAGGGCATATGAAATATAGCTCATTGAAATCACTGTTGATACAAAACTCCTGAAGATCACCACCCTAGACTGCTAGGAAACTTCCTCCATTCATGTCACAATGCAAGGTCCCTATAGGTTGAAAGTATTGCCCTTGAAAACATACCAATGTATTAATAATGTCATGTGGACTAAGGGTCCCACTTGGAGGTAAAGAATAATCTCATATGCATTCATTCTCAGGTTCATATTTCAATTTGTTATATTTATGTGTAGCTTCTAATGAGCTTGGCGAACTACATTGTATAAAATGAGAAGCTCTTGCAACCAATTGTGTTGTTTCCTAAAGTTGATAGCATGGAAGAATCTGTAGCACTGTCTTCCAACATTGAAATCACTGACCTTCAAAACAAAGATACTAGGACTGTCCATTCAAAATTTGTGAAGTCACTATCTTAATGAAATTGGTCACTGTCTTCTCATCATCTTTGTTTGGCATTTTACTATACTATGACAGTCCTCTCACAATGACCATCATATCATGATTGTGAAAATTTTGAACCCATCACTTGGACAGTCAAAACTTCCACCTTATAGCCACAAGAATAAGATACATTTAGAATGCATAGTCCCAAGTAAGTGTATCAGACTTAGTGATCCTTGTTTTTTGTCATATGTTGTAGTTACAACTACCCTACTAGACATAGATGAAAATGTGGAAGCATAGACAAGGCAAGTGAACTGTTTCAAAAAATGCCTCAAAGAAATGTGATATCATGGATACACACTCTCCCGCAAGCACTTCAACTCATGCCTGTGGTGATGCGGGGCTTTCCTGCATCACCGCAGGCATGACTTGAAGTGCTTGCAAGAGAGCTGGTGATGCGGGGCTTTCCCAAAAAAAAGGCTTTGCACAAATATATTATAGAAATTTGGATTGCTACTTCATTTATCTCAGGAGTTAGATACCCCCGCATCACCTGCTCTCCCACAAGCACTTCAAGTCATGTCTGCGGTGATGCGGGAAAGCCCCACATCATCGCAGGCATAACTTGAAGTGCTTGCAGGAGAGTGAGTATTCATAATATCACAGGTAGGATGTTGGAAAAGGTTGTCAAATTTGGATTTACACCTGGTAATTGCATTTTCTTGAAAGTTTCTAAAGCCTTTTCAAAAAGTCCATTTTGTGCATATCCTGCAATCATTACATTCAAAGAGATGACATCTCTTTGAGCCATTCCATCAAATAGTTCACGTGCTTTATCTATACTTCCACATTTTGCATACATGTCTACTAGAGCATTTCTAACTATAATATTTGACAAAAATCCCCCTTCCATTATGTTATGATGGATATCCATACCCTATTCCAAAGCTTGCATTTTGGCATAGGCAGGGAGGATGCTGGCAAAGGTTGTCGAATTTGGCTTTACACCTGCTAATTGCATTTGCTTGAAAGTTTCTAAAACCTTTTCAAAAAATCCATTTTGTGCATATCCCGTAATCAATGCATTCCATGAGATGCAATCTCTTTGAGGCATTCTGCCAAATAGTTCACATGCCTTGTCAATGCTTCCACATTTTGCATACATGTCTACTAGGACAGTTGAAACTACAACATCTGACAAAATTCCTCTATCCATTACTTTTTGATGGATGTCCATACCTTGTTCAAATGCTCCCATTTTGGTACAGGCAGGAAGGATGCAAGAAAAGGTTGTTAAATTTGGCTTTACACCTACCAATTGCATTTGCTTGAAAGTTTGTAAAGTCTTTCCAACAAATCCATTTTGTGCATATCCAGCAATAATTGATCTCCCCACATCCCCATGCACACACAAAAGTTTCTTCGCGGGGATACGGGGAGAGCCCGCCATCCTATTCCCTCATACCTTGATGTAGAGGTGGGAGGATTTTCTCAAACAAATCAAACTTTCAAACTTTGTAACCCTATCTTGGTGGGTTTCTCTCACAATTTCACCATTCTCTTAGTAGCCTTCCAAAACTGATAAAATGGTGATAACTTGCAGAATAGATATTATATCCAAAATATAAAACCTGTTTCAGATACCCATTTGGAAGTTATTGAACATATGTGGAAATTAGGGGTCGTTGTTTTGTAACACTGGTGTCAAAATTTTGACTGTCCTGTTTTGGAATTAGGCCATTTAGGGCAGCAAACAAGGTTTTTCTAGCATAATTTGCAAACCAGATCTCAAACCCACAAACCAATCATTTTTCTAGATAACCTTTTGTCCATTTAATAACATATCAAGAGTGCAGGTATGATTGTTTTGGAACAAACCCCTCAAAAATTGACTGTCCCGCTATCCCAAGGTCTAATTAGGCTTGTTTTGATAGGTCACTTTGTGATTTTTACAACCCAGACCTCAAAATCCTATACCACCAGCCTAGAGATGTTAAATATGGTCTAAACAAACATTTTACATCACCAAAAACAATTTTCTACAAAGCTTTTACACAAACCCTATCGATTGTGCATCAAAAACCTAGGTTTTCAAGCGGTTTGGAGTAAAATGCTTCTAAAATGCTCAAAACTGAATAAAATTTGATGAGACCAAGTTTTTTGGAAACTAGATTCAATTCTACATCATCTCCAATCAATTAGAGACCACTTTCAAGCCATACAAGGCTGTACCACCACCTGTAGCAGCAAATTACAATGAGAAAATGTAGAAAATTTACACAAAACAGTGTTATTTCTTATTCAATTCTTCTCCAAACCCACACTTCTACCTTAAAAATAGTGCAAATGGGATTTTTAAAGGATTTACAACTTCCTACAACTAAATCAACTGATCCAAACTGTCTTTTAACCTCCTTGACCCTTCAACTTCTCTATTTTGCCTTTTTTGCACTTTTTTTGCAATAGTACATTGACAACTTTTACATTGTTTGTAATATCTGAAAAATGAACTCCTAACAACTTCCTAGGACCTATTCCAAGCTTAAAGGGACTATTTAGACCTTATTACATCATAAGATCATCAATACTAAATCAAAAACCTAAGATTGCCTCATGGAGGCACGTATTGGCTAGGGTGCTCCTACACCATGCCTTGGTCCTTGCGGGGCTGCGGGGGAGCCTAGACTGCATAGAGATAAGTAGGTGAGGCAACAATCACACAAAATGAAATACCCAATAGATGTCTTCCCTAAATTTCTAAGCAGGTTCATCCTGCACGGCTGCATTACTTACACCTCTCTTCATTCTTCTTTCCTCCTTTATATTGCAGTTAATCAGGAGGCTCTCTCTAAGCTCTCTCTATGTAGTCCATGAGACCACATTTTTTTGAGGCATTCTATCAAACTATTCATGTTCCTTGTCCATGGTTCCACATTTTACATACATGTCTACCAGGGCAGTTGCAACTACAACATCTGACAAAATTCCTCTATCATTCATGCTTTGATGGATGTCCATACCCTATTCCAAAGCTCCCACTTTGGTACAAGTAGGGAGGATGCTAGAAAAGGTTGTGGAGTCTATCTTTACACCTGCCAATTGCATTTTCTTGAAATTTTCTAAAGTCTTCTCAAAAATTTCAATTTGTGCATGTCCTGCAATCATTGTAGTCCATGAGACCACATTTCTTTGAGGCATTTTGTCAAATAGCTTACGTGCTTTGTCACGGGATGGCATGATGCTGGCAAAGGTTGTAGGCTTTAGAACTGCCAATTGCATTTGCTTGAAAGTTTTGAAAGCCCTTTCAACAAATCCATTTTGTGAATATCCTAAAATTATTGTATTCCATGAGATTACATCTCTTTGAGGCATTATGTAAAACAGTTCACAAGTTTTTTCTATGCTTCCACATTTTGTATACATGTCTACTAGAGTATTTCCAACTATAGTATTGGACAAAAATCCCCGTTTCATTATACTTTGATAGAGGTCCATATCGTGTTCCAATGTTCCCATTTTGGCACAGGTAGGGAGGATGCTGGCAATGGTTGTGGAGTTTGGCATTACACATGCTGGCAAAGGTTGTTAGTTTTTTATTGATAATGTTATATAGATTTTTCATTATGGTCCAACTGGGAAAACTTAAAAAAAAATCATTGATCGAGTATTGAAAACTATATTTTTGCTTTGTAGGTCCTCTCTTTGTTGTTTGAAAGGACAATCTGTGAAAGAGCTTCCAGCTATGCATGAATAAATCCTACAAGTGACTATCAAGGGGCAGAGATTCATGCAAAAGATAGTGATCATGCAAACATTAAAAGATAATCTTAGATTTAATGAAAAGAACTATGCAAAGGTTACAATCTTGTCAGTGTCTCAAGAGCCATTTAAAGGGGTAAGGAGACAACCTTCTAGTATGCATTTGATAGTGCCAAATCTCATGATAGTCAAGAGTCTTCATGTTAGATGCATGAACACCTAGGACAGTACCATAGAGTTGGTAAAAGTGAGCAACAACAAGATTGAGGGTTATCACGAGCTATCTGCCAAGACATAGATATTTTGCAACAATAGTATCATAATGGGATGTTGATTTCTATATTAGAGGTGATGATATGATATGACAGTTGTTCATGATAGTGATGTGATAAGTGACATGACCAATGATGGACTTGTTGGCAAGAGACACTGCTATGAAGAAGACTCGAATGTTGTCATTGATGGAAACAAGGCAAATAGGATACATCAGCATGACAAGAAGACATCACTTTGGAAGACCAACTTGATTTGGCAACAAGGCACAAGAGTATTGAAAGACTGGAAGGCCAAAATGACTAAGAATGGACAATATTCAAAGTAAGGGATAGAAAGTGGATCAGTATGCCTCCATAGATGAAGATCGGCAAAGGCAGTTCAGGTATGATGACTCATAGCTATTTGATGATGGTATACTCCAGTGTTCAAGTCATGACTTCCTCTAGAAGTCATTTTAAGAAAATGTCTAAGTCTGGATGAACAAAAGTAAGATAGGGATAGTGTACAGTGCAAAGTAAAAGGGTCCGCATTCCTCCGCAATAGCATATTTTGTTATGTGATTTTGAGGTGTTGTAAACACTTGTATGAAGTGTCTAAATCTAGAATTGTAAGATCTGAAGTCCACTAGAATGATAGTTGCAAGCTGCTGAGTATCACTACAGTGTTTGATAGTGTTTGACTGTGACAGAGTCTAAGTTCTGATGGTCCGCATTCTGCCGCTAAAGAATATTTTTCTCTGTGGTTTTGAAGGTATGATGGTTAATGTCTAAGGAGTCTTTGACATGATTTTGAGAAGGCCATGTGGTCTGTAGTGAAAGTTGTGATCTAACAGTTGAACTGAACTAGTAGTAGTTTTAGTTTGAGGCCTACATGATAGTTTGATTTATATGCGGTAAGTTCTGTTGATTAGAACTTTATCCTAAGAGGTTCTAAAGTTGGGGCTGACATATAAGAAGATGTTTCAAATGTTATTTAGGTCTGCCATGTATTTTGATGAATGGATTTGGCTAACAAGCTACAAGTTTACTGATTATACACTTCATCTGAGGATGCCAACCTAATATGAAGATCTTAAGTATTGTGGATATATATATATATGGGATCAAATTTAGTGTTTGGGGTGTGATGTGAATGCAAGGTGTGCAAAGAAGTATTGTGAATAAGATTGATGGGAGTATGAGATTAGCAGAGCAGAGATAGAAGTTCAGTGATGATGAAGACTCAGGATTCAATATTTAGTTGCTAAATGACTGCAAGCTGGCATACTGATAGATGTTGTTGCAATATTCATATTTCTTATATAATTTCACTTGTAATTGGTAGTGAGCCTAGCTGTAAGCAATCATTAGGGTTTAATAGCCCTCATTATAATCTTTCTAGGTTTAGGGTTGAGCCAGTGAGCTTGCTAGACCTAGCTGTACTTCATGGCAATGAGCCAGCAAGTTCTAGGCTTGTGGAGTGACCAACCCTGAACATCACCTTTTGTAAAAGATTGCAATATATATTGAGGGCTAATCCTCTCTTTGGTTTTTCCCTTTTCTAGGTTTTCCACATAAAAAATATGGTGTCTGTGTCATGTTTATGTGGCTTGTGTTTCTGTGGTTACTTTGCATTCTAATTTTTAAAGTTGGTATTTGGTTTAATTATTTAAAATTTAGAATACTAATTCACCCCCCCTCTTAGTATTCAATAATTGGTATCAGAGCAAGGTTCCTTGGAAGAAGTCTAACAGGTTGAGGAAGATCTGGGGTAGTGTAATCATGGCAGCAAGAAGATTTGGAAATTATGAAAGCAATAAGGAACTAGAAGTAGCCCTTATTGATCTTGAAAAATTTGAGGTAGAAATCAGGGATCTGAAGGATAACTTACAAGAGGCTGATGAATGCATCTCAAAATTAAAAGGACAAATCAAGAAATTTGAAGACAAATACAAAGAAATTAGTGATCAATTGATATATGCAAATGAAACCCTGAATGATTTGGAAGCAAAAGTTATAGAAAGAACAAAAGCAGAAGAAGACCTGAATCTAATGATGAAAAGTAAATCAGAAGACTATGCCAAACTTGGAAAAGAAATTGTAAGTCTAAAAGAAGACTTGGAAAAAGCCAAGAGATATGAAGAAAAGTTCAAGATAAGTTTTACAAAACTTGATGAGATGATTACTAGTCAAAAGAGTGCTGATGATAAGCAAGGTTTGGGATTTGAGAAAGGAGAAACTTCAAAGTCTGGTCAAACAAACATTGAGTTAAAGCAAAATAGAGGGAACCACTTCAGAAATCAAAGAAGACCTAGAAGACCTCCGGTCAGATAGCCAAATGCTCAAAGGTATCCATCTTTCAATGGCCACTATTTTAATTGCATTAAGTTTGGTCATAAAGATACTCATTGCAGGAGTAGAGTAAATTAGAATGTTCCATCATTCTCTAGTCAATGTTTCAATTGCAAGAAAATTGGTCACAAATCAAATGAAAGTAAAAGTTTGGTAAGGAATAGTTCCTACAATGCAAGGAATAGTCAATCATTCAATGGAAAGTATTTTGCATGCAATAGATTTGGACATATGGCTAATCAATGAAGATCAAGGATGAATTCATTCAGAGGAAGGAATCGAGGTCATGAAAACATTGTGTGCTTCAATTGCAACAAATTTGGACATGTTGCAAGATTCTGCAGAAGCAAGAATGTGAAGAGAAATTACTATGCTAAAGAAAGGAAGAGAAAGCAGAGGAATGATAAGGGAAAAGAAAAGATTGATCCAGTTGAAACCAAGAAGGAAATGGACAAGATCTGGGTCAAGAAAGAAGTAATTAAAGAAGAGGATAGATCTGCACCAACATCTGGTGCACAGATACTTCCTTTGGGAAGTAAATTGGGAGCTCTGGCTCAGGGGGAGCAGTGTTGAAAATCCAAAACCCCCATCCAGATAGTTAGTACTAGAATCTGGCATGAGGATATGTGGTGGTATCTGACAAGAAAAATCTTTTGAAAGAAAATCCAGAAGAAAATAAGTTCGTGCGGTACATTGCGAAGTAATTTTGATCAACTGTATCTATCAGAGTAAAGTCACCTACAACTTTTGAGAATGAGCATTTATGACAATTAGGTCAAGTGTGGAAGATAAAAAGAAAACTCATTTGCACTATAACTCACTTTGCATTTGAGCTATCACATATCCAAGAGAGATTGAAGCAAGTTTTCAAGTGTCAACAAAGATTCAAAGAACTCAGAGGGATCCAGGGAAAGGAAACCCTAATTTGGTGTAGCAAGGTATTTACCATCAGAACTTTATTAAATCTTTGCAATGGAAACCCCACAAGTTGTTGATGTTACTGAGCAACCAAGATCCAAGTTCAAGAAACATCCCTTCAAAGCAATTGAAGTTGATCCAATGGGTGTATTTTTGAAAATACCATATGGAGTTTTGTATGTGGAAGACATTAGGGAATATATCCATGTTTCCCTAGATGAGCTCAACAGCAACAAATTCTTAGATTTATACCTGAAGCATTTAAGCAATGATCAATTTGACCTAAAGGAAGAATACAAAGTCTTAGAAGAGAAGAAATTCATCTAGTATGTATAGTTTCCTACATTCGCAAAGGATGAATGGGTCTGATATATCCTAAGTCAAATTCATGATGAATTCATGTGGTTAGGGTAGCCCTTCAAAATCACCAAGAAAGCAATTAGGGTAGTAATAGGGTTAAATTCCACTGGAGGTGTGCCCTTATTGAAAGCTGTGAAGAATCAAACTATTACAGAGGCCACCGGAGCCCAATTTGACAAGAGGGCATTAACCATAAATGACATCACAGACCATGTGGTAAAATTTTGCTTCTATGGTCATAGGCTACAAGATCTATTTCTCAAACCTAGAAAACTTTGTCTCTGGTACTGTGATATACACCTCATATCAAATGGTCAAAGAGAATGTTGATTATGATTTGTGTGATTTGTTGAGAATCCAATTATTGGAGAATCTAAAGAAGATCAAGGAAAGAAAAAACTATCCCTTCAAATTTGGTTCACTGATTATCTATCTATTCTTCTATTTTATGAATGAGTTGCCAAAAATGAAGAATCTGTTCTAGTCAACTAGCAAACTAGTAGCTATTCAAATTAGAAATCTTTTAAATAGCATTGGAAGCCATGATGAGCAAAAGGAAGCCCTATGGGGGCACTTTAAGAATTTTCAATGTATGATGCATTCAAGAGAAAGAATCCCTGAGAAAATTTTTTGAGACGTATAAGGATACTATATGTTTTATGGTTACAAAAGATCAATGCTTGATGGAGGCTGTTTAGCCTAGGACAATCTAGATAATGTCAATGGGTTATGAAGTGGATGGACAAATATTAGATAACTATGCTCAACACATGCTGTGTAAACCCAAGGACAACAGAGAAGAAAGGTTTGGAACCTATGAAGATCTATCGATGAAATTACATGTTGAACTCAGGAAACTAGAAATCTCCAGGAAAGTGAGGAAGGAGGTAGAAGAAGTTGCATTGAAATATGGTTTCTCTAAAGAACATATCAGAGAAGTAAGAGAAAAAGCACAAGAAGAAATGGAAGCAAGAGAAAAGAAAGAGAGTGAACTAGTTAAGGCTCCAGAGGAGCCTAAAAGGAAATAAGAAAAGAGTAAAAGTGAATCAATTGGTGCTCTAGAAGAGCACAAAGGTGAACAACAAAAAATAGAGGTAACAAGAAGAACTAGAGGATCTACCTCTGCATCCATTTCCTTTGATCCCACACCATTTGTAAGTGTGGAAATTCTTGTTACTAGCCACAGAAGATAGAAGACCAAGGCTAAAAGAATGCATGTAAGTATTGCAGTTGATGAAGAAGAAATAGAGTCTGATGAACAAGTGAAAAAGATGAAATCTAAGGTTACTAAAGGCTCTGGAAGCAGCGAGGAAAGTCAAGTCATCAATCTCCATGATGACTTGAACATTCTAATAAGTGAGAGGGACAAAATCAGAATAAAAATGTGTCAACTAAGAATAGTAATCCTAAGTTAGATTCTATGTTCAATCTAGCAGCTGAAGCACAAGTAGCTTCACAATCTGACATACCCTCTAATCTTCACAAGGTAGAGACTGTAGTTTTTCTACTCAGTGGTCATATCAAAATTTTGGACAAGGCAAAGAAAGGTTGGGATGGTGAGCTAGCCCAAATTAAGAGCATTTTCATTGACATCCTGTAGCACATGTAAAATAAAGTTGAAGATTGTATGTGTACATATACAGCCAAGTATAGCAAATTTTGCAGTTTTTACAATTTTTGACTCCAAGACCTACACCTTTTCCATTAATGTCAAAGGGGGAGAAGAAGATCAGTGAAAAATGAGAAAACATCTCAGGGGGAAAAGAAATATAGAGTGTATATAAAAACGAGGATCAATCAAGGCAGTCAAACATTTTTCACTAAGTGTTGCCATCAATACAAAAGGGGGAGATTGTTGGCAAGATACACTTCTATGAAGAAGACTGGAATGTTGTCATTGATGGAAAAAAGGCAAAGATGGTACATCAGCATGACAAGAAGACATCACTCCAAAAGACCAACTTGATTTGGCAACAAGGCACAAGAGTATTCAAAGACCAGAAGGCCAAAATGACTAAGTATAGACAGTATTCAGAGTAAGGGACAGAAAGTAGATCAGTATGCCTCCGTAGATGAAGACCGGCAAAGGCATTTTAGGTATGATGACTCATACCTATTTCATGATGGTATACTCCAGTGTTCAAGTCATGACTTCCTCCGGAAGTCATTTTAATAAAATGTCTAAGTCTAGATGAACAAAAGTAAGATAGGGATAGTGTACAATGCAAAGTAAAAGGGTTCACATTCCTCCGCAAAGAGCATATTTTCTTATGCAGTTTTGAGGTGTTGTAAACACTTGTATAAAGTTTTTAAATCCAGAGTTGTAAGATTTGAAGTTCACTAGAACGATAGTTTCAAGTTGTTGAGTCTCGCTGCAATGTTTGACAGAGTTTGACTGTGATGGAGTCTAAGTTCTAATGGTCTAAATTCTATGGCTAAAGAATATTTTGCTCTGCAGTTTCAAAGGTATGATGGGTAATGTTTGAGGAGTCTTTGACATGATTTTAAGAAATCCATGTGGTCCACAGTGAAAGTTGTGATTTGATAGTTGAACTGAACCAGTAGTAGTCTGAGTTTGAGGCCGACATGATAGTTTGATTTATATGCGGTAAGTTCTATTGATTAGAACTTTATCCTAAGTGGTTCTATAGTTGTGGCTGACATATGAGAAGATGTTTCAAATATTATTTAGGTCTGCCATGTATTTTGATGAATGGATTTGGCTGACAAGATACAAGTTTATTGACTATATGCTTCATCTGAGGATACCAACCTAATATGAATATCTTAAGTATTGCGGATATATATGGGATCAAATTTAGTGTTTGGGGTGTGATGTGAATGCGAGGTGTGTGAAGAAGTATTGTGAAGAAGATTGATGCGAGTATGAGATTACCAAAGCAGAGATAGAATTTCAGTGATGATGAAGACTCAAGATTCAATATTCAGTTGCTAAATGACTGTACCCTAGCATACTGATAGATGTTGTTGCAGTATTCATATTTCTTATATAATTTCACTTGTACTTGGTAGTGAGCCTGGCTATAAGCAATCATTAGGGTTTAATAGTCCTCATTGTAATCTTTCTAGGTTTAGGGTTAAGGAGTGAGCCTACTAGACTTAGTTGTACTTCATGGTAGTGAACCAACATGTTCTAGGCCCGTGGAGTGACCAAGCCTGAACATCACCTTTTGTAAAAGATTGCAATATATATTGAGAGCTAATTCTCTTGTGGTTTTTCCATTTATTTAGTTTTCCATGTAAAATATTTGGTGTCTATGTGTCATGTTTATGTGGCTTATGTTTTTATGGTTACTTTGCATTCTGATTATTAAAGTTGGTATTTGGTTTAATTGTTTAAATTTCATAATATTGATTCACCCCCCCCTCAGTATTCAACAGGATTATGTGAACTTGTAACAGTCTAGAAAATGACATAGAGTACATGCCTAGGTAACAGTAGTAGTGATGAACTATTTTCAAGGAATTTGGAAAAGATACAGTGATGTTAGAGATAGTCAATGCATTCAATAGAGGTGTAGTGTTCTACATTGATGGGAGGCAGAGTACAAGTGAAAGCATGCCAGAATAATGAGCTAGGTAGTGGCAGTCATGAGGTATTTTATTTTATAAAGGGAAAATGCATGACAGTAGGTTGACAAGTGATTGGACAATACGTTTCAAGAAGCTACAGGTTTGATTAGGACAATATAGAGCCTAGTCATAAGGTAATATTGTTGCATAACAGTCCATGACAATTGAGGCATCCTACTAAAGATGATAGTCATCAGAGGCATAATGATCAGAGATAAGGACAATTTATTGCTACAGGTAACAATTCACAGTGGTAGATTATGAACTAGAGCATGTTGGGTGCATGAGACAGGATCTCTATAGAGATGATAGTGTGATCTTGAACTAGGACAATGAGCTTCATGGGATAGTCATGGATTTGTGAAGAAGACATCTATGAATGTCTTTGTGCTTCTATGCTTAGTGATACTCAAAAAATTAGTTTCTTGAGCTCATTCTTTGAGCTATGTATTGTAACCATGAATATTTTTTTAGCAAAAAGAAATCATTGTAACTTATTTTCAGATTTGTATGTTGTTTGTAAGCATTTTTTTTATCAATAAAACACATTATTTTTACCTTCTCAAAGTTGTTTCATTGTGTAAGCTTCAAAATATACTACTAAATATAGTAATGAATAAATGTAAGCTTCAAAATGACTAAATATACTACTAATTGATGTGAATTAATAATTAAATTGACTAAATATACTACCAATTGATAGAAATCAGTGAACAATGAATAAATATGACTAAATATATGACCAGTGTTAAATCAATGAATAAAAATGACTAAATATACTACCAAATTGATCAAAATGATGAATAAAATTAATGACTAAATACACTACCAATGGACATAAATCAGTGAATAAAAATGACTAAATAAGTGACCAGTTAACAACAATCAATGACTAAATTAATGACTAAATATATTAGTGAAAACAAATGACTAAATAAGTGATTAGATTACAAGAATCAATGACTAAATATACTACCAAATCAGTCAATCAAAACAACCAATAAATGACTACAAATAGTTTAGTCATCAATTTGGTCATGTTGTAAATGACTGGTAATTAACTACTAATGGTCATGTGACCATGTTTGGTCATTTATAAGCAGTTTTTAGTAGTTTTTTTAGTTATATATTGCTCTATTTGTACTAGTGTAAACAAAGAAATAGATCATGCACCTTTACTTGAACCCATACATACCTTGGAAAATAATGAAAGCTCACACAATATTGCAGAACAAACTATTCCTCACAATTGAGTTATTCCAACACCCTACATATGGACTAAAATGGGCACTTTTTAGGTTCCTCAACAATCTCACTCAACTGGAATGGGTATTTAAAAAATCCTACATCAACCTATTTAACCGACATAGAAAACTATGATGTTCACTCTCTACCATCATTAATATACATGTTTCCTACAAGGATAACCCCACAAGTTCATGAAAATGTGGAAGAGAAAAGAAGAGATAAAGATTTAACCATTAAAGTAAAGATCAAGATACATGATGACCGCTAGCTTAGTTGTCTCTGTAGGTAAGTACTTCTAACTCTTTATCTTCGTGTTGTATTTCCCCCATGATGTGTTATGTGTTGTTTAAGCCTCCTAGGATGACCCTTGATTCTCTTGTAAGGTCAAGGATACCAAAAGACTGCCTCTATTGTGACCCTTCTATTTGTATCATCATTCTTCTATATTGCCTCTCCTTTATTTTTATTATTATGTGTTGTGTTCTAGGGGCATAACATTGCAGTTGGTGACCTAGGGGCACCCTCCTACATGATTGTCCCTAAGGCACTTGTTTCTCCTCTCTTGATTTATTGTTTACCTTCCTCTAGTGGTTCCACCTAGCTGGTAGATGATGAAAAATATACAATACTAATACGGACCTAGTGTCCCTTCAGTGAGAAATCAAAAAATGGACCTAGTCCATACATGACGAGGGGGTTGAAATATATTATTCGACGCTTGGCTAGTAGAATCACCCCATGTGATATTTTGATGTTGTCTTATCACACTTACAAAACATAACAATATTGCTGCTCTATGCACTTTGTTTATCTTGGATCTCACCTTGCTTGGCTCTTTATGTGAATGATTACACGGATTGTTGTTTATCATGATTATATGGATGCTAACACCTTTTCTTGTAGGAAATTGTGTGTTTGTGCGAACATCTGGTGATTGTAAAGTACATGTCACCTTTGGGGGCATGGGCTTTGCGAGAGATCATGTTTCCTTGTGTGATTTCTCTCTAACTTAACGTGCTTGATATCAGTAAATGATATCAACCACATTAAGGTGGGGGCATATATAAGGTAAGTTGTCTAATGATTTTGGTACTAATGAAGCATGTTTGAAGCCCTTTGTGGAGACGGGATGTTGTATCTCTTAGCAAGTGTACATTTTTATTTTTCTATATTACAATCATTGAAGCCCTCTGCGGAGGAAGGATATCGTGCATATCTTTTTCATCCTAAGTCCTCTATGGAGGTGAGGATGGTGTATTTCTCAAGGAGATTGCACATCCTATCATTTTCTAAAAAGTCCTCCAAGTAGGTAGGGCAGATTTGAGACTATCCTAACCCTTAAGCGTGTCTTCACCGATTGTTGTGGTGAAGCCCAATAATCAGTGTGTGCATGTAATGTGCATGAGATGGTAGGTTTCTTCCATCACTTTCTTGCCATATTTTCTCCATGTGTGTGTGTATGTCGTGTTTGTTCCCTAGCATAGTTTCAAGACCAGTGGCGATGAGCTCCTGCTATGCTTTGAGATTGTATGGTGTGTTTGTTCTCAAGTGTAGTTTCAAGACTGGTGACAATGATCTCCTCCTACACTCTGAGATTTGTATTGCATGTTTGTTGCCCTTTATGTAGTTTCAAGACTGGTGGCGATGAGCTCCTCCTGCATTTTGCATTGTGTGTTTACTTTCCTTATACTTGCATTGGCATTCATATATATGGAAAAATAAGAAAATGAAAAAGCAATAATCACTCCATTCATTGTGTTTTGCATGTCTTCAATACTATCTTCTCCATGTTTTGCGTGATTTTTACTATCTTCTTTGTGTTTTGTGTCCCTGTTACTGTCTTCAATGTGTTTGGCGTGTCTTCACCATACTTGGTGTGTTTGTTGTGTTTGTTTACCTTACTTTAATGCATGTATTGGCCTTTCATTTATACATAAATTAAAGTGGGGGCTAAATGTTATGTTGAAAAATGTCCAGTTGGGGGCTTTTCCCTCTTAAGGTTTAGCTCCTGGTGCATAGAATGCATTTAGAGAATCTTGTGTGTTAATTTGGAATCCCAATGAGAAAAACCCCAAAGTCTTGTGGCAAATAGGACCTAGGGGGTGCTATTGAGATGACTCCTACCTAAAATACGGGGGGAGGACTTGGGCGATCACACCCTAGTCTTGCCCTATTTTGGGTCAGGCCCTAATTTGAATCAGTTATATGATCGTTGTTAGGTCCTATGCCAACACCAAAAGTTTGAATTATAAAATTCTTAGTGGGAATGTTTGTAGTTGCATATATAAGCATGTTTAGGTATTCATTTGTAAACTAGAAGATGTCTAGAATATGATTGTAAACTTTATGCATACTTGTGATTTCATGATATTCATTATTGCAAAGAAGAGCATTGTTATTGTGTTTGTGATTGCAGATTTGACTTCATATTTTCATGTGATTGAAGAGCCTTCATTTATGTGAGATCTACACTTCAAGGTGACATTTATTTGTATTTGAATCATTTATCATTTAGATTTTGTTTCTATCTCACAGGGGTATGCACTCTTATCTGACAACGGTGTTTGGAAGACTTGAATGTCTCTCTGGGGCTTGACTGAGGAAAGACTCTAAACACCAAAACCCCCAGCCACACTCCTTTGTGATTGCAGGTTATAGGTACCAAGTTTTGTAGAGTGGAGTTGCAGACGAAGGTTGTAGATGACAAGGATTCAGGAACTGGAAGAAAGAAGTGAAACAGAGCATTTTCGAGACATGGGTTCCTAGGGCAATGTCCTTCAAAGTTTCAAAGATGGCTTAAGAATCAGGCTTCCTTAGACTTGGGCACCTGGGGTAGTGTCCTCCACATTCAGGTGACGAAAACAAACGGAATAGTGATTATCACTGTTGGAAGGAGTTTTGCATTCCACGAAGAAAACAATGCCTTGGACTTGGGCACCAAGGGCATTTTCCTCAAATATTCCAAATTCTGAACTTCAAAAAATAGTCAATTATTAATCTGTGTCCTCTTCCTTTATCTGTAGACATTTATTAGAATTTACTAGTTTATTCACTATTTTACATAATCAGGGTTTCTTACATATTTGAGGATTACATTAAGGCATCAATTAACAATTTTTGAGTTTCCACATCGTTCCAAGTGATAACCCAACCTGTTAGGTGAATTCTCTCACTTAGTAGAGATTAAACTCGGTTGATATGTCCTTGAATGTTCCTAGTGAAAGGAAGATTTACCCTTGAAACCAAAACCATCATCATTCCCCTTTTTCTTACAAAACACATAATACAAGTTGAAAACTTTGGCAAGGTTTGTTCAAAGTAGATAGAGATATGGAGAAAACTTAATTGATCTAAGGCATTAATACAAATTTTGTGTGAGATTTGGATGTTTTCTATAGTAATTGGAGGGTCTCTTCAAGTAGCTTAATGAACATAGATGTTTAGTGATACCAAAAGCAAGACAGAGTTTTGGAAAGACTATTTAAGCATGTGTAGGTCTAAAGGAAAGTGATAGAATCCATGCATCTATACATATAGTATGAGTTTGTAAAGACCTTGCATGGAATTAGAATAATTGGTGAGGTTTAAAAAGTATAAAAGCCTTGTAAAACATTAAGACCTTGTAAGTCATTGTCAAACCGTATCAACTAGGAAGAGAGTGATTGTGCAAAGGAATAAAAGTTAGTAGAAGGACAAAGAGAATGATTCTATACTAAAACATTTTAAGGTGAATAGTGATCAAAACAAAGATGTAGAGGACAATGCAAAGAAACTATTTAAAGAGTTTCATAATTTGTATAGCTCTAAAGAAGTGTTGACGGAACCTTAGGAGAATATCAAAATATTCTAAGAGTTATGGAATGAAGTCATTCAAGGCTATGAAGCCATTGTTAGGAGTATTAGAACAAAAAATATGAGATCATGTCATAATCTTGTTCTTAGTTTAAATTCACAGTGTTAATTAACTTTCTCGAGATTGGTAAATATCAAAAGGTCTATTTAGGCATTGGAAGGCATGTTTAATCTTTTAAGGCATCTATTGGACTATTTGATGTACACTAAGACATCCTCAATATGTGCTAAGTGATTAAGAGGCAACGTAGAGAAAACTTCTTCTACCTCTTCCAACACTTAGCTAGAAAAAGTACCGTCCTTCTCCACCCATTATAAGCCAGCTTCATTTTCCTACCTTCATCATCCATCCTCCTCCACCAAAGGCTCACTCTCGTTCTCCTCTGATTCCTCACTCATAGACCTTCTCCTCCTTCACCTTCATGGGACTTAGCCCACCGCAGACCAACCACCTCCAGCAAAACCCTGCAGTTTCTTTGCCAAGCTCTATGCATAAACTTGCAACATCTATACACAAATCCTCCTCTACAACAATCTCCATTTCTCTTCCATACTTTTGCTCTTCTATTATCATATTTGAAAACAAATCAATATCATTGTCAAATAGATTTACCTTATCCTCCTTCATGGCTACCATATTGATTTTCATGGTGATATCTCTCGCATCATCCTCAGATGTAATATTTTGTTCTGCATCCTTCGCTGCAACAACAAAATTCACATTCCATTATTCTTCTATCACTAGCATCTTCAACAACAAATCATCTTCAGCATTGGCAACTATTGCAACCTCTTCGCATTCCACCGTGGCAACCTTATCAATAGCTCTGCAATCTCTGCACTTGCATCCTCTTTGTCATCTTTTGCCACTACTGCAGGTATATCCTCTATTTCATCTTTCTTCTCCTTTACTACTTTCTTATTACTCACATGCTACATAGCCTCTATTCAATCCATCATCGCATGTATATCTGCCACCATTGCCAAAATTTTCCTCTCTTGATACTACCTCCATCCATCCCATAGGATTGGCTTCTTTCTAAAAAATATTCCCATCTCACTTGATGTTGCAATCTTCCACAATCCACATCCCACACTCTAAAATCTGCAAAACAAAATCCTCTTCGTGGCTTCCTAGCTCTCACTTGCTCAGGACTCCTCTCTACTTGAAATAATCTCTTGAGCTTTTCACAACCACCTACTCTCCCTCAGGTCCTCATGGATACTCTCCACACTCAAGATCCCCTGCTCTGATGCCATTTGATGAAACATAGCCTTCTTGCCTAGCTACTCTTAAAACACGCAATTCACAAATTTGCACAAAAAAAGATTGCAACCATATGATTATTTTTCAATTTTATTAACACATAAATCTCCAACTTAATAATTCAAAATCACTAAAATCCACAATAGTAATTACAAAATTTTTGCCTTTCAACGACCTCTCTACATGCACACACTTCACACCAATTTGCCCTCTCTTCAGGTTGAGATCCATCTTCAATTCTACCTAAAAAATCTGCCTCTTGTCTGTAACATTAACTAATTTAAATGTCTTCAAGAGGTGCCTTTTCAACTTCCTGCAACTCTTCAAATATGTTTGGATTGTTTTTAAATCCGTACAACCATTTCCCACACCTATTTTATGTGGTTATAATCAATGAAAATTTTAGCACCTTCAAAGTCTTTTTAAATTCTATTTTAAAGGAACATCTGATGAGTCCTCATTGGTGCCCATACACAATAAGAATGTTGTCATAATTTTGATGCCTCAATTTCCTTAGTTTGGCATCTACTTAATTTATACTTGTGATTTCTTTAAGCATAAAAATTTGCAAAGAGGACTTAAATAGTGGCGCTCCATTTCCTCCCATGTGCCTCTTCAAACTTTCATCTTTAAATCAGAAAATAGTTTTCCAATGCCATCCAAGAGGCTTATTCGTTCCTTTTCTTTAATGAATTTTAAACTCTTTTAAAACAAATTACTTTTCTCCCATCCATCTTACTTAATTCCTTATGTCTTTGCTAACCATCAGTAAATGAATTAATTCATTGCACTAAGGCACTCAAAGAAACCATATGATATACACTCTAAGAAGTGTTGTTACATTTGCTAAATATGCATCATTTTAGCATATCTACGTGGCTTAGAATGGTCTTTAAATATGCCTTTAATAATATAAAAATTAAGCCTTATATAAGGCACAACATTTAACCATAGTCTTCTTTAGATTTTCAACTTCCATGTTCTCCCAATTGATCCATCAAAATTGCATATGCAATAATCTTACAAAGACAATAAATTTGAATTATGCCATTGCGATGGGTGCCATGGCTGAAAACTGACTTCGACCATAACTTTTCACTAGAAGATCAAAACCTTGCCAAAACTGACAGTGATGAACATCTTAGCATTCCTAAGACTTCTTCCAAAGTGTTTTGTCTCAACCATCACAAAAGTTGAGATATTAATATTTTTTCCAATTTGCCATCATAAATCAGAAAACATTAAAATCTTCAAAAACTCAAGGTATTTACTCATGAAACCTTCATGTATAATTCAAGGATGGAATCAAGAATCTGCATGTCGAAGGATTTACCATGAAACTTCACCAATCTCCCGAAATAATTGTTTTATGGAAACTGACTTCACGTGCGCCAGGACTGGATTCAAGCAACACTATCAAATTGCCTTCATGACTATGCCAAACACACATAATGCCGAGAAAATCCATTGGAACACAACAAAACCAAATAAAATTGAAAAACAAATCGTAGTCTATTTTTGGTTGATGTGAGATAGCCCATTCGCCCAGATGCTCTTGCATCAGAAACCTTCATTTTACCTAAAAATATTATGGATGCATCACATCTTCTTGCTATTTTGGCTACATACCTAAGTAAAGAAGAACACCAATACCCTACCATAAGATTTTGACATATAATATATGCGATAAAGTATCCCACACATACCCCTTGATAGCATTCATCCACAAATTTTTATATAAAATTGAGAAACAATAGTTGAAACATGCAATAAAAATTTCTAGGGAAGAACTTATTATTAGTTAGTAGTAGAAGGAAATTGAAATGCTAAAGCTTCTCATAGCAAAGAAAGAGGAAAAAATCATTTATCTAAAAGAATAGAAATGAAAACCTATGAAGATTTCTACCCAAATAGAGGAACTAGCTCTGAAGATTATTAGTCTCTAAAAACAATTACTCTTAGAGATTAAAAGATCAAAGATCTATCTAAGAATCTAAGAAGAGCCATTATGGCATTTCCAAAAAAGGAAAAGAAAACATAGGGAGAATTAACAACATCCATTAGTAAAATTGTAGAGATGGAGTAATATCTGCAAGAACTTCAAGGTAGTCCTCCAAAAAAGACAAGAAAATACAAACTAAACCCAGCTCTATGAGGTGGGTCACTTTGTAGATTCTAGAAGTCTTGAGGAAATGGATAACTCACTACCATTTCTTAAGGCATGTAGATGAAGAAATATCCCATGTAAAATCTCAAATGGTTGTTCTACAGGAAAAGAATGAACATTTAGAGAAATTGAAAGAAGAAGATTGTAGAATAAAGGAATTACTATTGACCTATAGAAAAGCATCAAGGATGTGTAGCATATTTTTAAATGAATAATATATTCAATAAAAGCTTCTTAGAATTACATGTGATCTTCCATTTGAGCTAGATGAATAAGGATTTCCTAGGAGCATTTACGAGTAGCATCCCAGAGCAACAAAATATTTTATGTGAATTCCACACACACAATTTGTTGTTAGGAGATTGTACATAACTCTTTGTAAATATTTTTGTAGGAGAAGTACAAATTAGATCATTTATTTCTACTCTACAAAACCAAGTTAAATGGCAGGATAGAACAAATGAGTATAATCAAGAAAAAGAGACTATAGCCCTGATGATGAGACATAAAAAATTGAAGTCTGTAAGGTTTAGAAAGCAGTTTCAAAGACTAGTGTAGTACCACCTAATGAAAGAAAAGTATGTACAAAGTTTGAAAACTTCATATGAAGTCTTAATAGCATCTACTAAATTAGTTGATCAAGATTTTAAAGCATGTTCAGAAAGATATAATCCTTTACAATAATTTTTTAAAAAGTGGGAGATCATTTCACCAAGTAACTTGTTCTGCGTTGGTAGAAGGACATCCATGCAAGCACAAATGATATTTAAACATCAATAATACTAGATTTACATGAGGTTCTAACGCTCATTACTCTTAGTACCTCCTACTCCTATAAATACAACTTCTAAAAAACTCAAGTGAGAATTTAAGAAATGACATAATGAAGTTCAAAGGAATAAAGGGTCTATGGAGGATGATAAAGAAAATGGTGTGACATGGTTCAAATAGTATGATTGCAGCCAAATGTGGGAGGATAGTAATAAGGGAAAAGATAAAATAAGGTGGTAGAATTAGGCATCTTCTTCTACACCTACACCTATAGGATGGTAAGTCTAGGGGAGAGTGATAAGCCAAAAACCTAGCCTCATCCATTTTTTTCCAAATACCCATTTTGCCATTATTCCCCTTTAAGTATTCATGCAAATTGTATTTAATTAGAAGAATTATCTATTATTGGGAATAGAACAAGATTGCAATTATTTGATCTATTTATTTTGACTAACCATGATGAAAAATGATAAATGGCATGAAACATTCTATTTTTGCCTCTACAAAATGATATACGAACACTTTTAAAGAACAAGGGACAACTTTGAAAGACTTTGGTTGAGACAAAGGAGACTTTGGGGATATTTCCCACCAAATCTAGAAAATTTAGACATTGGAGAAGGTGAAAGGGCTCCAAAAGGATTGGGAAAACATAATTCAAAACTCTCGCATCGAATTAAAGACTCTAAAGACACGCACAACCTGGTCACCACCAATCCGATTGTTGTGTTAATTTTGTATAAAGCCAACTATAGTTCCAGAGTAGTGAGAGGATTACTATTGAAGTGATCATTGAAAATATTTCCCAAAATTATGCAAAGATATTTTTAAGCATAAAAAATGTATTTACTTCTTTCTATTTTAAAAGTTTCAAAGAGACTTGAATAGCTTGTGCATGTATAGCATGTAGCTAGGTTTTAGGAATCTAGTTTAAAATTTTCTATTAAAGTAGTTAGTTATGTTGGTGTTGGGAGGAAATCAATCAATCAATCAATTGATCAATGAATTCATCTTTGAATGTTTTTGAGAAAAATATATATATGTAGTTTTCTATTAGTTTGAAATAGAATATGAGCTATTGCAAATTTTGAAGTATTATTTTCTAGTGATGAATGAATGGTTGTCAAGTTTTACTAAATCTGTGAGTTGATAATGCCAAGTTAAGAAATATCTATTTCCTCTGAAGAGCTAGCTACTACTTGGAGAAAATGGAGCTATGGATGTATCTAAGTATTTCTTTAATTATTTTATGTGATGTTTTTACTATTGTAACTATCTATTTCTAACTCATAGGATGTGTGTTATGTATGTGTGTTAATTCCTATTACAAATTGTGCATGTTGCTAAATGTTTTTGGTCAATCTATCATAGATACTATGGTGTGTGTGCTTCCATAGCTTGTTGTGTTAAAATAATTTCTCCTTAGCTGATAAGTCTGGCTAAGAAGTACATTTCTATTTGGCAAAATTTCATTCAAGTGATTATGTAGTTTAAATTAGATTTCCAATATATGCAACATTCTATTCCAAAGTTAAGTTTTCTTTGTAGTTTCTATATATATATATTTCTATTTAGTCTAACATTTCAATTCCATAGCTAGACATTTGAATTATTGAATAATAGATTTAGGAGTGTGTGTATTCTCTTCTCAATAGGATAAGGGTCGATTAGGAAGACCTTTTATCACCCTAATACAAATATCCTTTGGATACCCCCTGGTTCGACAATAATTTATTCTACTAAAGTACAAGGTTCAATGATACCTAGTAAAGGCCCATATTTACTTTACATTTCTAATTAAAATATTTTTCAAAATTATGAAATGAATGGATAGATCAATGAGGTAATGTATAAAACCATTCAATAGTGTACTATTTTAGATTTCTTAAAAACAACATTATTAGCATTCTATCCTCATATAAAATCATACATGTAATTGTAGAAGACTTTGAGGATATTCTTTCACATCATACATACAAAATTGTACTACGAATCCCATTGGGAATGGATATCTTAGAATCTTAAAAGTAAGTGGAGTTTATATAGTATTAGAAAACTGATCATCTTGTCCACTAGGTTGTTAGCCATTTGCTTATTCACTTCATTAATCTTTTGTATTAGTGCATATAGGGAAAAAGTGTAGATTGTGACATGTGATGGAGTAGGATAATGACGGGTATAGGCAAAATATGCATCAATGATAGAGGATCTAATGTGTTGGGTCAATGAAATTATAGAATGGAGATTTGGGCATAATAGTCTTATGAAATTGAGGTTGGGAGATGTAGAAACTGCCAAGATCATGGAATAATATACAAGCACGAGATTGCAATTGAAATCGACCAAATGTATTCACAAATGAAGAAGTATAAATAGGCGAGTGTGGGTACCCAATTATCCACCAAACAAGGATAGGACTCGATGGTGGCAAGTAACCACCCACAATGATAGCGCAATGTGTCGATGCAAGTTGACACCTTTACAAAGCAACTAACCACTTTGAGAAGTTTAAAGTACATTTGGAGAAAATGCCTAACTATGGTTAAAGCTAGTGTAAAACCTAGGATTAAAGGTTTATACACCAACACCCCCGCTTAAGCATAGCTTAGGTGAGTTTATGAAAAATGGGTCCTGGCTATTAGCCTGCTGAGATACCCATGCCCAATCCAAATCTCTTAGAAACAAAGAAAGATAGAAAACCTAGTGGGAAAAAACTATCCTCCAAAAGAGAGAAAGAAAGAAAGGCTTAGAAGGCCCCCCCAAAAGATTCTCCCCATAGGAGAGAAAATGATAGAAGGTCTATGAGACCCCCCCCCCCCCCCCATAATAAATGTCCTACTATAGTGATGCTGAATAGTCAACAAAGGATACAGATGTAGATCCAAGAACGTTGAACAATGTTTCTTCCCTTGGGAAGAAATGAAACCACCTGAAGATGCAGGATATCTTCCCATGCGAGAAGATGTATGTATGATCTTGAATCATGCTGAAGCTGATCCAAGGATGATGATTCCCATGTCAATGCCTTCGTAGAGTGCTCAGGTGTCCCCATGTCGATCTCGAACGATGCCATAATCAAATCAGGGGCATGCACAATAGATGAGGTTGATGATGATCCATAACCATGTGTAGGATGATGTAGAGCATGTATGTTCGAAGTAGACAATGTTGATGCAACTTCATCGAAACTTTCATCGAAGAGAACATTGATGTCCTCAATGTGTGCTTCTATGTCAACAATGTAGGATTCTACAAACAGACAAGTGATGTCAGGTAGAAATCTGTCCCAATCAGCAATGCTAGGAAGATTGATATCTTTTTGCAAAGAAGCACTAGAAGCTTTCGAAGAAGAGACTTTGGAATCTGATGAAGCAGCGGTAGGAGTGATGACTTTTATGTCATTGGATCATTTTGTTTCTATATCATGATTAGGGATGTGAGTTGTGCTCAACACAGCATCATGTGGGAATGGAGAAACATTTGAGTCTCCATATATCTCCCAAATTTTGATCCATAATCCATGTCGATAGTCAATATTCATGATGGCACGATTAAACCACTTAGCCTTCTGAGATTGTTTACCAAGTTCAGGAACAAGTCCATATAGATGGGGTATGAGATTATGGATCCTAAGATGTTTTAGGATGCCTTCACACCAAGACTTATAGTTTCCCTTGTTTAGGTTGATTACAGAAGAGTGAGTTTCATATCCCATGATTAGAACAAGGTAGTTCCTTTAGACAAATAAAAATCGACACATTTAGGCTATCCAGATTAGGTGACCCCCCTTGATTAGTTTTTGATCCCCCCTTATTTTGGCACTTTATAGTTTGAGTGCATGAGCAAAACTTGACTATACAAAGTAAATTTGACACTTTAGAAAGTCGCCAATATGTAATTTACTTTTACAATATACTCTAAAACAATATTTACCAAAAGAGAGAAATGAAAAACCTTTACAATTGTGCCCCACTATCCAATAAATCTCCCCTTACAAGTGGTGTTTTTAAAAAAACTTATATGTTAGTGATTGAAAACTAACATTAAACTATTCAACAACAAAAAGAGGGTCAAACAAACCACTATTGGAGTGGTATGAAGGGAGAACAACGCAAGGAGCCACAATAAAGGGCCGTATACACGGCGAATAAAGGGCTGTGTGATGGCAGGCAGGGCATATCTTAGGCCGAGTGGAGTGCCAACTGGACGGATTTGAGGCCTGTAAGGCCGAATGAAGATTGCAGAATGTGTGAAGAGTCCAAAATAGAACCGTAGAATCCGCAGAGCCCGTAGATGTGAGCCAGATTTGGCTCAACGACCAGCATGAGCCAGATAGTGGTCGGCAGGGGCCAGAACAGGCGTTGAAATGAGATGAGACAGTGTATGGAAACTTCCTAGCATGTATGCATCTCTCTAGGAAGAATGTAACAGGCTGAACTTGAGCCAAGTTCGTTGAAGTCCATAGCAGATGCTTTTATCTGCAAAATCACCACCTTCACACAAGCAAACGCTGCCTTCAAACGTTGAGAGAGGACGTGGCTGGGCAGATGATGCCTCCCTTCCTCGTCTTCTAACATGCTGCACACGATGCCTTTCTAGTTGTCAACGAACAGACCACCTCTTTTTGATTCCGAGCGGTCAAAGAAGAGCTAGGATGATCTCTTGAAGAGGCTGAAGAAGTGAAACAGAAAGAACTATGATGAGACTCGGCTTCTCTGTCTTCAAGAAAATGCTAGAAAAACCCACTCCCCTATGTCCTTTACTGTGGCCAATTTGGGCTTTGAAGCCTTCGCAGGCCTACTCCACACTCTATCATAGCAGTTTATAGAGGTCGTGAGCCTTGAAGAGCAGGGTACGTGCCTTCTCCCAGTCGGGCAAACTCTGCGCTCCTTCTGCCTCTTTGCAATGACCTTAGCGTGATTCCCTTGCTATGTGCCTGGCACAGAGATCATGTGTTGCTTGCCTTCATGTCCTTCCCTCAAGGCGTTCAACCTACAGCTGGTTCTTGTATTTATAGGACACAAACAAACAAGAATACCAAACAAATAAATGCCTCATAGATTTTGAGACAAATGGTAAATGGGGGTGACGAGTTGAATAGCAAAGAACCAGCTTGATGCTAATCAACAAAGATCATGGACTAACAAACAAGCAGGAGATTGCAAGTGAAATCGATCAAATGTATTCACAAATGAATAAGTATAAATAGGCGAGTGTGGGTACCCAATTATCCACCAAATGAGGATAGGACTCCGTGGTGGCGAGTAACCACCCACAATGATAGCGCAAGGTGTCGATGCAAGTCGACAACTTTACAAAGTGACTAACCACTTTGACAAGTTCAAAGTACATGTGGAGAAAATGCCTAACTATGGTTAAAGCTAGTGTAAACACCTAGGATTAAAGGTTTATACACCAACAGGAGATATTATAGGTAGATGTGGCTTGTATAAGGAATGAGGTAGTGGGACTAATGGTAGAGGATAAAATATGTATTGAAAAAGAATTCATTGCGAGGGTGCTAGGTGGAATGCTAGTAGTGGATGAAATAATGGTAGATGTAGGTTTTATTGTAGAGGTGGGAATGGATGAGGTTTCTATGGTAGAGGTAGATATAGATGCACTAACATTAAGAGATGATGCATGTTACTAGTGCATCTTTTTTATATGCATGATTTTCAAACAATGTGAAACATATATTCTAGATTCTTAAGGTTATCCACATTACCAAAACTGGCAACTTATGTAGCAAAATCTTATTTTTGATATGTGCCTCATGATCATAATAATCTCCTATGTTTATCTCAATCAGATAATCATTAAAGATGTCACTGTCATTGTAATGGGTGGCCATATCGGGATTTAAACAAAGGTTTCTTCTCAAAGGAGGTCAATGATTACATGGAGCTTTTGGAACAAACAATAATATGGATGGGATCAAACTATCAAAGACAAATTTGATCTAGCAGTATCCTAAGAATGTAAACCTTAGGGTTTGTCAAGGGTGGTTAGGACTAGTATAATGATAGGCAACAATTTTGATCACCAAACCTTAGAGAAAAATAACTTAGTGAAGCACTCATGATATAAATGATAACTCATAGATAAAAAGATTTTAAATATTGTGTATTTTTATTGGCTTTACCAAAATGAAAAGTAAAATATAATGTTTTGTAAGGCTAATAGAGTATATAAGCATAGTAAAGTATAAATTAACCTAAGGATGAAATATGTAGTGTAGACGAAGTAGAATAGAATAGACTAGATCAACCAATATTAGATAATAAGCACTATCATGCCATAGATAATAAATGAGGAGAAAATACTTGAGTTTGTGATCCAAATTATGCTACGAATTTGGAGGATAATACAATAGTGAGGGACTAAGTGTATTGTATCTAGTAATTGCAAAGAAAGAAAAATCATTGAAGCTAAATAAAAAAGGATTGTGTTGAAGATTTTGAGCTTATAGAATATATTGCAATCTCTATAGAAGAGAAGGATCCCATCAACTCTATGTCATTGATTTGAACTCAACCAATATATACCCTTTACAAAAATAAAACTAAAAAACTTAGTAACACAACTAAATTATGGTTCACATTAAAAATTGAATAGGAAGTACACCTATGTCCTTCAAAATTGAAATGTATAAACAAATGAGGACAATTTAGCTACAAACTAAAGAAAAACTAGGAATATAATTATTTTTGGCACCCCATCTTGGTGGGGTTGTAACTCTTGACCTGGTTATCAAAAATTAAAGTTGTTGGATGTTTTAAAAAGATGTCTAAAAGACTTAAGTATAACTGCAAGGACTATTTATGAAAAAGAACACATCTCTCTACCCATCTGACGAATAAAACTACTTCAATGACCTTCAAAAATGTAAACTATGAAGATGTAGAAAATACCAAAAATGAGATATTTGAAATTCTATAAGTTTAATTGCAAATAATATTAGATTTAAACTATGTCAATTTATGATTAAATATTTTATGACGATTGATGAAGATGTTGAAATTGATTTATTTCAAAATCTAGAAATGTGCTAGACAATCATGTGAATGGATGAGAACTAGGATATTCTTCTCTACTCTATGTTGGGTCACCTTCATAGTTGTAAACTTGATTTGTGCTTAATAAATCAACCTATCATTCTATTTGAATTTTGTTGTATGAACTCTCTAAAATGTAGATTGAACTAGATAATGATATTTTTCTATTAAACTTGTATGGCTTTTCTACCAAGTTAGTAACATTTAAATATTCCTTAAGCGTCATTGATTATAGAATTATTTCTAAATGATTTACATCCTCTAGATGTGTGTGGTTAAATATGGTAGATTCTTTGAATGGTTTGAGTGTAGAATGACTATTATTGTGATCATCGATACTGGGAAATGGTAGATTGATGATCTTCATTTTATAGATTATTACAGTGACTACAATGATTCTTTGATACATAAAATAACACTAAAGTGTGAAGATTTTTGCATAGTTAGCCTAAGACCAAAGAGTAAAATGAGGTCAATCAACTAAATTTTTTATTTTTTATTTAACTAGATGAAGATTGGAGCTACAACCATGACCGCACACTCATAGGAATGAGTTGGGTCATACATGTAGCTTGGATCTATGTCTAATAGGATATGGTTATTGATAAGGATTGGATGAATGATTAGAATAAAATAAATAAGACAATAGGATTGGTACTATCTGTATATAAGCATAAAAATAAGAATTAAACATAGAATTAGGTGCAAACAAGGCTACATACATAGTACCCATTATTATCCGAAGAGTTGTAGCCTAAAGTGGCAATAAGGGGAGAAGCATCTAATGTTGTGACCATGAAAGAAAAAATCTTACCTTTTACCTTAAATTTGGCAACCATTTATATGTTAAAGTATGAATATTTAATAATAATCATAATATTAGTGATGCCATTTAATAATAAAATAATAATAAATAAACAATTGATTTTCATTTAAAATAATAATACAAATAAAATTTATGGTTTTTTTTATATTAGAATGGTTACGTAAGTGGATTAGGCTCCTTGAGAATGATATATCTGGACATCTTTTACATAGATTTATCTAGATTTGATGTGAAAGAAAACTATTTAGAAATATATATATGTTTTTTTAATATAAACACATCAAAATTATAAAATATATATTAATGCCTATAAGTAAAATTATTAAAATGTAACATATAAGTTTATAATATTTACTACAGTTTTGAAAGTAAAAACAAAACAAAAGAATTGTTGCAATAATGAATGGTGATTTTTTTCTAAAAGTAATACTAAATGCTCCATATAAAAGTAAAACATTCCATGATATACTTGAGGAAGAGGGTGTTCTTACTAGATGGGAGCCAATTTTCTATCACCCTGCATAGACTTTGAGAGTGAGCCTTTTTACCACCCACCATTTTTTTAAATATTGTACTATTATCTTTTTATAGTTAATAAAGAATTAAATAGAATTTATTCATTAAAGAAAAATTATTAAATAAAAATTATATATATATATATATATATATATATATATATATATATATATATATATATATATATATATAGTGGATAAAGTAGTTCTAAAGTAAAATAAAATAAAATAAAATAACTCTTTGAAGTAAATAAAGTTAGACATTATCTCTCCACACACATAAATACTGGATGAATTAATGATGTATTTTTGTACCATTAAAATACTAAATCTATGATTAAAAAAACAAGTGCTACGTAGTGGCTGCCTTGTAGTGTTGTTATTATAGTATTTGTTTAGTTGTAATTTTTTTTGTTGATTAGCTATTGGTTGTATATAGTATTTGTTTAGTTGTAATTTTTTTGTTGATTAGGTATTAGTTGTATAGACAAATTACATTCCAATAATTGAAAAATTAATTTTTGAAGAGTGTTGAAATGTCTTGGCTAAATAAAATTGAAATCTCAAAAATAATTTAATTTGCTAAAAATAAAATAGGACTAAAATATTTCCTTGACTATAAAACTAAACTTTACAAAGCCTATTAAATAACACAAATATTTCCTTAAAATATAATAATACTAATACTTTTATAATTTAAAATGCATTAAAGTATTGTAAGTTTGAAAAATAAAATAAAAAATATAATAACATGGCGAGAAATATTTTTCGTGATACTGTAGATTTTTAACTTTTGACTAAATAAAATTGAAATCCTACATTTTTAACTCTTGAGTAAATAAAATTGAAATCCCAAAAAAATCTAATTTCTTAAAATAAAATGTGTAGAACATAACCCCAGTTGGGTGTGGAGAGATTTAAAATGTCTGCCTAAGATATTAAAATGTAATAATATTGAATACTATTATAATTTAAAATGCATTAAAATATTGTCAGTTTGAAAAATAATTACACAATATAATAACAATAACGTATTCATAATTTAGATCACTACAGTATTTTATCTTAGTCACTTAATTTTGTTTAAGTAATAATAGTAAATACTTTTAGAGAACATGATTTTAATTATTTTAATTAATCTAATAGTGTGGTTTAATAAAATAAAATTAATCATTCACTTTGTTTTAAATCAAATGGCATCATACATGAATGCAAAATCCACCCACCCCAAGAGATATAAAATTTAATATGCGTTGCCAAGAAGATAATTCGTTGTGCAAGTGTACGAATAAAAGAGGAGATCTTACTAGCCAACAACCAGTGCCACGTGGCGATAGTGTTGTAATAATATTATATGTTTTGTAGTTGAAATTTTTTTATTAGATTAATATTTGTTTAATATTGATATGGAACTCATTTATTGTAAATACTCTTTATAAATTGATTAGTTGATTTTGAATTTGATTTAATATTGGTTTGGTTAGTATACACTAGAATGGAGTTTGTATTGGAGAATTTTAGAAAATGTGAATTTTAGTCTAATATTGCCAATTCTTGAGTCTCTTTTTCATTTATTGTAGTATTTTACTACTTTCTACATAAACTAGATGAGCTATCAATTTGTGAATTTAGAGAGATATCTTATTTTGCAATCCAATATCTCACATCCCTTTGTAGATTTAATTCAATTTATGTTGTTAATACTCATATTAATATAATATTGATAATAATGATTTTTTTTCTTCATTGTAATTGGTTTTCTTTGTAGTATGGTGACTATTTTGCTATTGTTTTGTTGATTCTTATCTGCATGTAAAAAAGGTTCTAGGATCCCTTAAAAACATATTTTACCCCTTTTTAATAAAAACAATGAAATTCCATAAAATAAGTAAACTATCAAGTAGGGAATTTAGAAACATATCTTGTTTTGCACTCCAATATCTCACTTTTTTTTACATTAAATTCAATTTATGTTTTGTAATATTCATTTTAACATAATATTGATATTAAAATGATTATTTATTTTTTCTTTATATATATGTTACTAGCATACCTATATTTAAAAAATATATCTAAAGTACGCCGAGAGATATCCTTTTTGAGGCGCCTATTTCCACCTATGTGTAATAAATTGATTAAAAAAATAGGTGCCAGCGGCAAGTCTAATTATAACTATATAATATAAAATTATAATATATATTAAATATATTATTATAATATAATTATAATAATATTATTATAATTATAATATAATAATTAAAAATATATATTATATTATATTAGTGTTCAAGTTAGAATTATGGTTAGGATTAGTATTAGAGTTAGGGCCAGAATTATGTTATAATTATGATTAGTTTAGAATTAGGATTTGAATGATTAGTTATGCTTAAAATCAGGGTTAAAATATTTTTTTAATCTAATTAGGGTTTTGTTTAGGTATTGAGTTAGGGTTGGGCTTATAAATAGGGATAGATAAGTGTGATCTTACGGTTATGGTTAGAATTAGGGTTAGATTTAAAAATAAGGTTCGGTTAAGCTAAGAGCCAAGATTAGATTAAAATTAGGATTAGATTGAGGGTTAGAGTGACAATTAGGGTAATGCTTAAAATTAGGGTTACAAATAGGTTTTAATCTATTTAGAGTTATAGTTGTAATTTTTTTTTTTTAATTTATAATTTTTGGAAATTCATTAAATATAGAATATTGTAGTGCTTGGATTCATATTAATTATCATAATAATTGTGTGTTGTGTAATTAATTTAAATAAGTTTTTCTATTTTAGAGTTAAGATTTATTTTATTTTACTTTATAATTATTTAGTTTAGTGAAGCACAATTTCAACTTTTATTATTAGTTTAATGAAGTTAATTTCATAGAATATGCATAAATCAACACATCATAAGACAAACATATAATATGAAGTATTCCAATGCATGTACATTGCCAACCTAGTACTTGTACACATAAGAATAGTATTTGTCTACATAAATCATTCATATCATGGTTGTTTCATTTGAGTAACTAAGGGTTATGAGTAACTTAAGGTTATGGTAAGTGTGAAAGTATCTTTGTACAAATAACAAATAAAATCAGCAAAGTTTAGTAACAAAAAATATACGTGGAGAAAGATTTTGGAGGAAAACAACACGAACAAAGAGAACCAAGTATATATTCATCTATATAAATAGAATTTGTGATATACAAGAGATTATTCTATGCCCTATTGTACTGTGCTTTGATCTACTCTGTTTGCTCTACTATACTTTTCTTTGTTTTCTCTGCTCTACTGTACTTTACTTTGTTGAGTTTGTTCTTCTCTACTCTGCTCTTATTTGTTTTCTCTGCTCTGCTTTTCTCTACTATGCTCTTCTCTGTTCAGTTTGCTCTATTTTTCTCTGCTCTACTCTACTCTGTTCTACTCTGATCTGCTCTATTCTGCACTACTCTACTCTACTCTGACATGCTCTAGTCTTCTCTGTTCTACTAAACTTTTCCCTGTTCTACTCAACTATTCTCTACTCTGTTCTTCTCTACTCTACTCTATTCTACAATACTCTGAATTGTTCTACTCTTCTCTGCTCTGCTTTACTCTGCTCTGTTCTGTTCTACTCTACTCTGTTCCACTATACTCTACTTTGTTCTAATCTGCTCTGCTCTGGTCTAGTTTGCTCTGCTCCACTCTATTCTACTCCATTGTGTTCTAATATTTTTAGTCTTTCTTCTTCAGCTTTTCTCTTACCAAGTTGTTTTCCCTTTTTCATTTTTTCATAATGATCATATGTAAATGGTGGAACTATTCTGAGACCTTGTAATGACTTTACACGAGATATAGCCACAAATGTTAATCCTATTCTTTCTTTTTGCCCTATGTCAATTGTGGCTTTTGAGAGATTCAAACCTTGTGATTTGTATATCGTTAATGCCCAAGCCAATCTTAAGGGTATTTGGATTGTTTGGCCCCTTTGTATTGGTGTAATAGGAACTGTACGTGGAGATTGATCTTCAAATGGTACCCCTATGTAATTATCAAACTCCACCATAACATATGTCGATGGTTCAGGTGGTGCACTTCCAGGTTTGTATATTATTTTTTGAACATACCCTAGAGATCCATTTACAAGGCCTGCTTCTATCCAAAGATTAGAAGTTAACATCACTCTTGCATCCTTAGCAAGTAATAACTCCATATCAATTTCATCAAGCTGACTTGCTTTTGGCGCATTGACACTAACCACTCTTGTTGCAATGCTACGTGCAACTGGATGCCTCAATGAGAATAATTTCTTTTTGTTGTGACTATGCACATTATCATTTGTGGCAAACAAATGAATAGTAGAATCAAATTCTTCATTAGTTGGTGCATCTATGCAAACATTGGTTCTTGTCATGAGTAACTTCCAGTCATCAATAGTTGGTTTTGCATCTCTTAGATTGGTGAGAAGTTGATGAAATCTTTGTTGTTCAATGCTTTCCCCTTCTTGTCTAAATATTTTATCCAAAGTAACAATAGTTTTGAATTCTTCCCATAATAGTTTACCATGTCTGTTACTATCATATGGTGGTCTATCATTAACAGGAGGTAACTGACCTAAATCTCCAATGAGAATCATAGATACACCTACGAAATATTGGAAAATGATGGCATTCATTAGTGTCTACTAATAATTATTAGATTTAATAATAATCAAGTTTATGTTTTCAAATAGGCAAAAATTGCATATCTTCATTAAAAAATAAATGTATACCTCCAAAACTCATGTTTGCTTTTTCAGGGAATGCCTGACGAAGTCAAAAGTCCACCTTCTCCAGCAAATTTTGTCCAATTAAGCTCATTTCATCAATCAAAATGTATTTTATGTGTCGTAACTACTCTTGGAAACTTGTGGGTCTTGCCCCTTCTAATTGACCAAAATCTGTGACTGGGATTTGAAGTACTAAATGGATTGTTGAGGCTCCAATATTGAATGCTGCAACACCTGTTGGTGCAAGCAATAGAAGTGGAGTATGCCCTGGGAATGCTGCATTTTGAAGAGCTTGACTGATAGCACCAATTAGATATGATTTTCCAGTTCTTGTTGTTCCTTGAATTATCATGAATAATGGCAATGCATTTTGAGATCCATGATAATGTGTCATAATTATATCAAGTGCATTTTTCTACCAGGCACCCAATGATGAATAATTGATATATTCTATTATATCATCCCACAGGAGAAGTCTATTATCTTTCATGGTTCTTATGAATTTGATTGCTTGATCTGTGTAGTGTTCACCTTGATATTCATTAGACCATGGTGCCTATCTGTCAATGTCTCTTCTTCCCAACATATCTATTTCAGAAACTTGCATAATCTGATTATGATGTAGCCTTGATATGATTTCCCATTCATGCTCTATTGTGTTTCCTTGAAGAGGTTGATTATCTTCAATTTCAGAATCACTACCATTGCCAACATCTTCTGGAATAGTTCTTCTTTGCACATGCCAAGGATTATAATTGAATGACTCCCAATTTGATATTATTGCATCATCTTGAAGACCAATATCTCTTTCTATATGATGAAATGGCTTATAAAGTAACTACTCAGACCAACAAAAATCAACCCATTTATCTGATTGACGTTGAGGGATGGATACAAACCTTGGAAATACTCTCACAATAGTTGACATCTCCCTTGCCTCCCATTTATTATCTCTCCTTCTCTTTGGATTATATGTCCATGATCTAGCTACATCAATAAGTGAAACACCTTCCATGCAAAAGGGCCTATTCTTATATCCATCAATGAAAGATTGTGTATGCTCTTCATAGTCATCTTCGTCATTTGTAGCTACATGTTTGAATACCTCACATGAGACATTCAAATTGACAAATTTTCTGTTACTCTCTACTAATGGAAGTTCCAATAGCATATGACATATTTCTTGTGCCCCAATGTCTCTTTCTATAATTGTTTCAGTAAGAAGTCCTCTATATGCTCTTGATGCTAAATCATCAGGGTTTTCAATGTTTGCAAGCCACATCAACATTTGATGATAAGTTTCTGAACTCTTTTCTGCTTTAGCTGCATACTTGGTAATGTACTTGATCACAACATGTTTGGAAAGAACAGGTTGCCAATCTATATTTGCTCTCCATAATTGTAGTATGTAGTGATTGTGTGTATTTACTTTGTCGTCATTTCTTACAGGTTCAAACTTTTTTTCAGCTGTCTGCAAGTCTTCATATAATTTTGATCCCTCAAGATTTAACGGCAATGGAGCATTATACCTATAATAAATAATAACATTTTTTTATTTATTTGCACTCATAATATATTGAAATTGAAAATAATAATTTGGAAGATTTTGAATCTTACTTGCAAACCATTCATCCTCTTTTTTTGCGTAGACATGCACCCTCTCTACACATTGTATGTCATTCTACACAATTTAAAATCTCTTCATAGTCATGTTCCATATGTATTTGTGTAAGCTGCCTTGTATTTCGAAGACATGGATGTTGGACAAAATTTTGCATTACCTATGATTAAATAATGTATGAATTTATTAGTTACATTAAAACATAATTTTCTTACATAATATATAATATATTTATTAACAATCATTGATAACATACCTGAATGCTTCGTTGATGTGGATCTTCTCTAGGATTCCATGCATGAATAATAGAATGGAAATATTTCTCTGCACTTTTTCGTTGCTGCTCATTTTTCCAATCAAGATTATCCATATTTGGTGCTCCATCTAACCATATGAATTAATGCACATGCAATGAACCTCTATGCTGGCATTCATATCTAGACCAATAATCTTTGACATTCATTCCTTTTTCTAGAATTTGTTTTCTAAAAATTGTATGTCGCAGGTGCATGTAATGTGCCACTATATGAGGATAATCAATAACATTCTGTCTTCTCCATTTTTGGGCTTCTCGTGCATCTATTGGTGGTCTTCTAGGCATCAATGCATGCAAATCAGGCCAGTACATATCTGCTGCACTCAAAGTGAAGAATATTGTGGGAGAACCAATTTGATGAAGCATGTCAGTTAACTCTGCATGACATTTTGCCCAATATGACCTTGTACCCCTTAAGGTTGTTCCAAACCTCATCAAGCGATTAGCTAGATGGGAGTGGGGCACATTTTCCATATGTTCACGTAGCTCATTGATGGTGATTGGCATATCTTGAAGATTTCTTTTGACAAACACTGCAGATGAATTTTGTGCACGTAGTCTCATTATCCTGTTCATCACATAATATCTAAATCATGGGTGTCAACCAAAACGGTGATCCCTATACCGAAAGAGATGTTTGACAAATTCATGTAGATGTACTCATCTCATACGAGGTTCTAGCCAATCACATCTACCATTAGGAAACAATGTTGGAAATGCCATATCAAATAAGCCTAATGTCACATACTCATTGATAGGAGATGAACCAATCATTGGCCAATCGATCAATGACCCTGGATCTGCACCAGGGTTGTTCACCCATGCATGGATCAATTCCATCTCTCTTCTAACATTAGGTAGTCTAGAAGCCATTGATGTTTTGTGATCATTGATATTTCCTTCATCCATCTCCATCAATGGGCCCACAAATACAACTTCATTTGCATTTGAATCAAACTCCATATGCAATGTATTTAGTTGGTCAAATATATTTTCATCTGAATTTGATGGAAGAGCAGTGAGAGCATTTTCATCAATTTGAACATCAGAGTAGAACTTGTCATGTTCAATTTTGTATTTGAGTGCCTTATATACTCTCTCTCTATTTACTATAAAGTTATAATTTGTGCCACGTTGATCTCTCCTTCGAACAATAATGATTGGCAAATCTTTTATTGCATGTGGTAAAACCTTTGAAATTTCTTTTACATCTTGTGTAAAACTCATTGTGTGTCCCTTGTATTTATATTGACCACTAGTTGAATGTGTCACTTGTAGGATTGGATTGACACGTGCTATCAACATTTCTTGTACCTGTGTCAAGTTTGCAAGCTCTAGTGGTTGTGGGCCAGGATCCATATTATTTGATGCTGAGAATCGATTATTGCCTCTTTCTTGTCGACACCTATTGCATATAGGACCTTGAGGTGTCCGATAAACCCTTATTCCAAGATAACATTCTTGACAAATATAGCACATATTTGGTGAAACAAAACTATCTATTCCATTTCAAAAATGCATTTGGAAAGTATTGAAATTAGCCTGAAGCATTCCATTAGGATTTGGTGCAATTTCTACATCATTTTGAACAACTTGATTAATGTCATGTTGAGGTACAACTTCTGGTGTTTCAAGTACAAAATCTATTAATCTTGAATTTTCATCTCAAACATTTAAATCAATATTAGCATTTGATTGATAAGGTTCTTGTCTTTTTTGTCTTTCAGGGGCACCGAGTCCTAGAGATGTTTGTGCATGACTTATTCTCATCATATTTGGTTGCTATCAATTTTGTAATTCCAACTCTTCAACTATTATTTCAGCTGCACGTTGATGATATGTTTCTCTGTCAACCTGATTTCATTGTATCATTTGTTCTTGTATTTCTACATCTGTCATTAGTTGGCATTGTCGTCTTCGATACTCCCTTTGATATAATCTTTGACGTTCCCTTCTATATTGTTCTCGTTCTTCATCAGTTTCAAAATTCAACTTAGGGGGAGCCATACCTACATAGTAGTTGAAAACAAATATTTATAAGTCTAAAGTTATAACATTGACTTTAATGTACAAAAATTCCATGCCATTGGTATCTCATGTTGACATTATTACAATGATTACACACTTTCAAGTTAAGATCAAATAATAACACTAAGAGATAAAATAATTTTCAACACATGATGACTTTTGTTGTCAAGTTTTCATGGATTGGTTCCTTATCACTCCAAAAGGTTGCCTTTTCTATATATCGCCACACCAATATACCAAGCCTCTCTGTATGCTCGCTCTTCCATTATACCCGTCAGTACGTGGAAGAAGCCCATCCTTTCTTTATACCCGTCGGTAAGTGAAAGAAATGTTAAAGAACATGAGAGGAGAGTGGTATGTGGCACATAGGAAATACATGAAAAGGATTCATCCTATCGATGACACCTGCTTAGAAAGAAATCAAATTTCTTTTCAGTCAGGATTTATGTCTTATGATAGTGACGAATGGGTAACGGAAGGAAGTGAATATGAGAGTGTCCTTATTTCTCCCTGGTGATTTATAGGGACGATGCCACAGACGCTGTTGTTACAACTATTTTAGGTAGCAGATACAGTAGTTCAGTCACGATGGCTTGACCCGTAAACGTGAACCAGAGGTACCATGATTACCAAATGTTGTAATTGTTTTAGTTTTGGAAAAAAAATGTTTAGACTTTTTGTTTGAAAAAAATAAATAACAACTTTATTATTCTAAAAAAAAAATTCAAACAAATTATAATTTTCATAAAAAAAAAAGCTTACCTTATATGTTTAATGTTTATAAATACATAACTATAAGATTACCTTATATGAAATTAATTAACACTAAAACAAATTAACTCTATAATGATCAACATGTATATTTAAGGAATACATATGCATTATTTTTTTCATAAATTATAGAAAACTAAATGTTGGAAATACTGATGCCTCATATTTTTACAAATAGTGGAATTTCCTATGGTTAGATGTGTTTCTACAGAAATTGATGTTTAACTTAACTTCCATTCTAGAATTCCTAAATAAATAAATAAGGAGTAATAATTACCATAAATAGATAATTAGATTAATATTACTATTAAATTAATTTAATGATGGTTACCCACACCCTAAGCTTAACAATTATTTTTACTTATTGTTAAAATACTAAAGAACCTAATAGCCATAATAAACTTAATTAAAAAAGGGTAGATAATATTTAGCTATGTTCATCTAATTTTTCCTTCATTCCAACCTAAAGAAAAATTTAATTAATATTATGAAAAGAGAAAATTATTATTTTATACTATGACAATGGGAAAAATTAATTCATTCTAAATAAACATTTAAATAATCTATAAGCCTTCCTCTTTGCTTATAAAATTAAATTTTAAAAAGACTCCACAAAAAAATAAAATAAAACTTCATGGGTAAGAAATATTCTAATAATACCAATTAAATAAATATTTTTTTATTAAAGACTAAGTTTTGGAATGGAAAGTTCTAAAACAAACTAAAACTAAATAACCTACATTCATGCAATCTTTAAATTAAACAAACCCTTTAAATACCAATTCTCTCCTACTTTATATTATTTTTTTCTAATTTCCTCTGTAATTGGTTTGGCGTGCTTTTGTGCAGGTAAGGAAGCTATGGCTGCAAAGTTTTAGTGTTTGCATGAACAACATATGGAACTATAGGGTCAAGAAAGATTGATAATGTTTAGATAATTGTGTATAAACACATATGGATTATTATTATTATTATTATTTATATATTTATTTATTTATGTATTGTTCATGCAACATTGAATTCAAAGAGGGTTGTTTTTTTTAAAATTTATTTATATTGTTATTTTAACTTTTAAAAAAAATCATTAAAAAAAATTGCATTGCATTCTAAATATAAATATATAAACATATATAAAGGAGGGGCTGCTCATGGCAGGCATCCGTGCCCCAAAACCCTTGTTTTTTGTTTATTTATTATATTTTTATTTATCATTACCTTATTAAATTTAAAACCCTAACTTAAATTTAGAGAAAATATATTAATTTGTAATATATTATTTTTTAATGAGTTGTATAGGGCCCAACTAATTATCAATTCACGACATCTTTATAATATAAAATTTCCAAACATCACATATAAATTAATATATTAATTTCTACATAGAAATTAAAATAAACTTTAAAGCATATTATTTATTTTAGTTATTTTTTTTCTAATAAAATAACTAAAATAAACATTAAACAAAATAAACAAATAACTAATATGGAGTCTTTTAAAATTTTAATTTTAACTTATAAAAGTAAAATTAAAAAGACTCCACAAAAAAATAAAATAAAACTTCTAATCTAATAATACCAATTAAATAAATATTTTTTTTTTATTAAAGACTAAGTTTTGGAATGGAAAGTTCTAAAACAAACTAAAACTAAATAACCTACATTCATGCAATCTTTAAATTAAACAAACCCTTTAAATACCCATTCTCTCCTACTTTATATTGTTTTTTTTCTAATTTCCTCTGTAATTGGTTTGGTATGCTTTTGTGCAGGTAAGGAAGCTATGGCTGTAGAGTTTTAGTGTTTGCATGAACAACATATGGAATTACAGGGTCACAGAAAGATTGATAATGTTCAGATAATTGTGTGTAAACACATATGGACTATTATTATTTTTTTATTTATGTATTGTTCATGCATCATTGAATTCAAAGAGGGTTGTTTTTTTTAAAATTTATATATATTATTATTTTAACTTTAAAAAAATCGTTAAAAAAAGGTTGCATTGCATTCTAAATATATATTTTTTTTTTAAAAAAAAAGAGGGGCAGTGCCTCTTTTTTTTAAAAAGAGGGGCGGTGCTGCTCATGGCAAGCATCCCTTGCTACTCATGTAGCAGTGCCCCCAAACCTTTGTTTTTTGTTTATTTATTATATTTTTATTTATCATTACCTTATTAAATTTAAAACCCTAACTTAAATTTAGAGAAAATATATTAATTTTTAATTAGTTGTATAGGGCCCAACTAATTATCAATTGATGGCATCTTTATAATATAAAATTTCCAAAGAGCATATATAAATTAAAATATATTAATTTCTACATAGAAATTAAAATAAACAATAGAGCATATTGTTTATTTTAGTTTTTTTTTCCCTATACATATGTAAATCAAATCAAAACTTAAAAAGTACTCTTCAAATTTCATCATACAAAAATTGACATTATTCTTTTATCACCTTATAATTTTCTTTTCCCCTCCCTCTACACCTCTTTATTTCATATTTACCTCTCTTTTTATCTAGGATGTACAGAGGCACCTCTATTGAATAAGATTGTCTTGTTATAATGGTTAAAATAATTTACCTATATTTAAAAACTATGTTGTAATCGCTTGTAGGAAGAAGGGTTGGATTGATAGTTTACCAATAATCATGAGCATTGAACATATCGGATTTAATAGGAAAGTTGAGATTTCTACTGATAGAAAAAGAAATCCAAATCATCATTCCTCATTAATTCTTACCAAATTTATCACCTCCTATTCACTCTTGAAGTTTAAGAAAAACCAACCAAATTTTTAGATACTGAGTATTCATCTGGTACAGAAAAAACATCTTTAATCTTTGGAAATTTGATTAGAGAGATATAATGGTGCCTCCCACCTATTTGGAGAGAATATAAAAATAAGAAACCACTATACAGTAAATAAGAAAGACCAAAAAAGAATGGAATGAGATACCTATGGCCTGGAAGTTGTCCTGTATTCTACCAAAAGCTCCTACTGCTAGTTCTGGTGATGCCTAAACAACTCCTACGACTCCTCTGATGAGAAATATTTGTAATGGTCATGGATAGGGATGCCTAAATAATTATTAGGCATAGAGGCGTTACTATCATTGCAATTTAAAGATAGGTATTAATTCTATAAACGTCGCCCATAATCATGTTAAGACATGGAACTTCGTTTCCTAAATTAATTATCATGACTGGGTATATGCACATTAGACATCTGGCATAAAATATAAAAAAATATTCACCCATATTCACTGGGTATTTGCACAGTAGACATCTGGTATAAAATATAAAAAAATATTCAATCATTCAAAGTAAAAAATATTCAATAATTTTAAATCATAACGCTTTCTTTGCCAACACATTCCATCCATTATTAGTTCCATTAAATGGTTGTCGTGTAGTTTCTGGAACAAACGATTTAAAGTTCATTATTATTATGGAATCTTATATCTTATTTTTTAATAACAATCTTATAAAATTACACGGAATCTAAAGATTCTTTGCGCTCTTCAACTCCACCCCTGCTGTGACTGTAGAAACACATCTTGGCGTAACAATAATTTTAAATCATAACGCCTTCTTTGCCAGCACATTCCATCCATTATTAGTTCCATTAAATGGATGTCGTGTAATTTCTAGAACAAAGGATTTAAAGTTTATTATTATTATGGAATCTTATATCTTATTTTTAAATAAGAATCTTATAAAATTATACGGAATCTAAAGATTCTTTGTGCTCTTCAACTCCACCCTACTGTGACTGTAGAAACGCCTCTTAGCCTAATAACATATTTAAATAAAATATTGATATAAATTTGTCTATAAATATTAAATATTAATATGTTATAGTGATCCAAATATTAAGTTATTATATTGTCTATTATTTGTATTAATATAATATTCATATTAATATAATTATTAAATTTTATTCATTATATCTATTAATAATTAAATGTATATTAATTCATACTTAATATATATTTTTTTGATATTTTTATGTGCATTTAAAGGGTCTTAGGATCATTTCAAAACCTATATTATGTCTTTTTAATAAAAAATAACTTAATTACATAAAATAAACTATCAAGTAGGGAATTTAGGGAATTTAGAGAATTTAGAGCGATATCTTGTTTTGCACTCCAATATCTCACATTTCTTTGTAGAATCAATTCAATTTATTTGTGTAATATTCATATTAATATAATATTTATATTAATATGATTTTAATTTTTCCTTCACTGTATATATATTAATTATAATATCAATTATTATAACATAGTAAAATGAATATTGATATATATTTGTCTATAAATATTAAATATTAATATATTATAGTGATCCAAATATTAATTTATAATATTGCTTAATATTTATCATCAATAAAGTGGGTTAGTGACCTCATTTGAAGGTGAATAGAACATACAAAATCCATCCTTAAGAGGTCAACTTTTGAGCCAATCACAACATATTTAAGTAATTTTCTGAATAATTTTTGTTAAATTTTTGTATGTAGACTTAGGAAAAATTAAAGTTTGTTCAACATGAAAAATAATAATCTATTTTGATTAGTTTACTCTCGATAGATTAATCACTAAATAAGAAAACTCATTGCAATAATATTGTGGTTGCTTAATATTCATCATTAGTAAAGTGGGTTAGTGACCTCATTTGAAGGTGAATAAAACATACAAAATCCATCCTTAAGAGGTCAAATTTTGAGCCAATCACAACATATATAAGTAATTTTCTGACTAATTTTTGTTAAAATTTTGTATGTAGACTTATGAAAAATTAAAATTTGTTCAACATGAAAAATAATACTCTATTTTGATTAGTTTACTCTAGATAGATTAATCAGTAAATAAGAAAACTCATTGCAATAATATTGTGGTTGCTTAATATTCATCATCAGTAAAGTGGGTTAGTGACCTCATTTGAAGGTGAATAAAACATACAAAATCCATCCTTAAGAGGTCAAATTTTGAGCCAATCACAACATATATAAGTAATTTTCTGAATAATTTTTGTTAAAATTTTGTATGTAGACTTAGCAAAAATTAAAATTTGTTCAACATGAAAAATAATACTCTATTTTGATTAGTTTATTCTAGATAGATTAATCACTAAATAAGAAAACTCATTGCAATAATATTGTGGAAGGAGGTACTAATAATATATTAATATTTTTTTTTGTTGGGGATTGCCGAGGTTTTTAACCTAGTCCAGGGCCACAACTAGTGAGTCTCTATTACGGGGATCTCTTCCCATCACCTTTATCGCAAGAGACCACAATTGGGGGGTCTTCATCTCCAATGGGCATTATCACCCTTCAGTCAAACCCTCGAGCTCCTTGGCTAGCGAAGGCACATAACTTGAGTTAGCGCACGGCAGCCCAGCTGTGAGATCATTGGCCCAACGAGAGTTTGAACCTTTGTGGCCGCCACCAGAACCAAGCAACTTGACTACCAAACACTACAATATTTTAATTTTTAATATTTATACAGAAAATAATATAATGACTAGATCAAAATTAAATAATATAAATATTATTGTTAATATAAATAATACTTTGTTTTGATTGATTTACTATAGATAGATTAATCACTAGATAGATTAGTCACTAGATAAAAGAAAATCATTGCAATAGTTCACCTTCTAGCAGTTGCACTAATTTCTCAACAATAATATTATTTATATACTTATATATTTATTTTATAAAGATTATTTTATTTTATTTTATAATTATTTTATTTACTACATACATAATATAGACACATAATTTTTTATCTATAGTATTTACTCTTTTTTCTTTATTTACTTAAAAAATTATTTTATTTATTTAAGAGCTATTTTATATTTAGAATATATATTTTTTAAATATTACTACATAAGTTCATAGTCTTTATATTGTATAATGCTTTTAATTTTGATTTTATATAATTTGTATAAGTTAATTTTATATTTAGTAGGATAAGACACAACATATATTTTATTAGATGACCACCTAACTATATATATAGGAACTCATTTACCATGATTTTATTAAAATGGTTGAATCTTTAAAGTATGGTCTTAAGGATAAGTTTGAAGATGAACATGAGTGAGGAAAAAACTAAAATCACAAACTTTACACTTGATATGAAGAATAAAGAGTTAAAAACAAATTCTATATCTATAAAGGCTCCGTAATATTTGTTTCCTCAATAAAATTTAATAAAACTTACATCGAAAATACATTTTTCATAATGATTGATTCTTTATTAATAACATATTAACAATACCTTTTCGTAGTGAGTGAGCAATAACACTTTTTGAAATAAAAATCATTTTCTGATTCATTTAGCATTAAAAAAGAAATCATTATTAGGTGTGGCATGTATAAGACGGGTTGGGGAAATAGTTGGTGAAAATGAGAACGAAAAGCAATGCCATACGTACATGAGATTATTGAAAGAAAAAATAATTACCTTCACATTCCTTTCTAAAACCGCATTGCCATTTAAAAATACATACAATAATCTCTACATGCAGTGTACTGCGCAACTCCCAATATTCGCTAACAAAAAGTGCTGAACATCTGACAGGTCTTCAATATTCATGCACGGAAATTGCTAAACGGAATATCAATTGCAGCTGCTTCAATTTCGAGCAGCTTCATTCTCGTACAGATAGCCTCCCGACTAATTATTGAGTGTTACAAAACTTAAGTTCAATTAATGGGAGCGCTATGCAAAGTCCAACGTCCACGTGGTTCGGAAAAGTAAAACTCTATCGGAGACAAAGAAAACTCTGATATATGTTACAGTGTCGTACTCAAATGTCTTATAATTATGCAAGAAAAAAGAACTAAGATTGCCAAGCTTGCTTAATTAAGAGGTGGGCATTTGAATCCAGGAGGTGGTGTGAGGCCACATTGAACAAAGAGCTCAAGAGCCAGAGGGAGGATGATGTTGAGGTTGAGGAGCTTAGCCCTAATTGTTGTACACAAACACAGGCTGCCTCCAATTCCAACACTCCTTTCAACACAGGGCAGCATTTGTTCACAACTGGGTCTCCGACGCCCACATGAGCCACTCCTCCAAGAGCATCTACACAAACTCCCACTTTCACTGTATTCAAAGGACAGGTGCCGGTTCCTGGTGTGGATCCCGGTATCCCTGGGGGAGGGGACTACACTTTGCGCTGCTGCGTGCCATTACAGGGGGCATGCTGGTTGCAAACCCTATCATGCATATCATCAGTAATGCTGCAGCCTTCTTCATCATCATCGTTACCTGATTTTCAGAGTTACAATCAGAATTGTAATAGATATGATGAAAGAAGAGGCTTGTCAAGGATATTTAGTGAATAGGATTTTATAGGGCGATGGTCACTTCAGTACAAAACACGCCACACTGGACTCACGGGAGTGGTTGCTGAAGACCGAGTTGTTCACGTGAAATAGATTGTAGCCGCGCTGTTATATTCTCTTCCATAACCCCAAACTTCCACTTATTTTTGTACATTTCTAGGATAAGAATCGCTGTGTACTCAACTCACTCGACACAAGACCTGATTCTGTCCTTTTCATATTCGCTGGCAAGAATTAAAATTATGCCGTCGGAAGGTGGCTGTAAAATTTGCTACACAGTTTAATTTATTGGGATTGAAAAAATATAAAATTAATCCTTCTCCAGCGGTTTGTCTGTACTCAGGCAGAGAGGGATTACAAAACAGTCATTTGAAAAATGAAGTTTCGATTCACTTTGCTTGAAAGAGAAAAAAAACACATATATATTGAAGTTTGGATTTACTTCGCTTAAAAGAGTATATATATATATATATATATATATATATATATATATATTTCCTCAAGAATAATATTTATATGTTCTGTCATTAATAATGTTTAGTTTAAAATTTCTAATTGAGTTAGTAACTAATAATTAGTAGTAATTCAACATACAGGGATGTTTGAAAATTATATATCTTTTTGTTTTTCTAAACATTCTAATTTATAATGTTGTCTATTACATGAAGAAAATGAGGTAGAAGAATATGATCCATAAAAGCCCCTTCAAACACTTACAATTCTCATGCATCAATCTTCAAACACAACAAAATATTTTAGGACCGATTGCAAATAATCAAATAGAGCTTAAAATGTTGATAGAAACATTAAAATTCTCAATGCCACAAGGATTACCAAACTCTTGTAGCATCATTGGAATTTTTTTATATCTCACGTTAATTCCATTATTGGGCAAATAAACACATGGGCAACCCATAGAAAAAATTGTTGTTAATTTTATATTGAAAAATTATCTTATGATATGGTAAAGGAGAAAAAACTATGAAAGACAAATTATCTGCATTATTCAATGACCCAAAAACTAAAGCACCATTAAAAACAACTTGTAAAAGATTCCTAATCCACTGGTACAATTAAGACAAGATAAAGAACACCTTTTTCTATAGATGGCGGATGTTTTTTCACTAACTCCTTTAATAATCATGAAGTGACTTGGTATTTCTTAAGGAAACTTTATTTTGAGTTTTTCCTCAATAAGGTCTACAACTATTTTCATATTTGAGACTTTTAGGGAAAAGAGGGGACTTGTTGTTCACAAGACCAGTCAATGAGACCCCTTGGTTGGTCGTCCACTAGCCATGTTACAATCCCTTCAATTGTGAATGAAAGTGTAGAGATTCAAACACTCCAATCTGTTACTTCACTAACGTAGTCCTTGGTTGAACATAGTGAGCATCTATCCTAGAGTTATGGAGTGAGCCTTAGGGATGTGAGCTATCAACACACATTTGTCATGCTTGTAGGATTGTATGTGTAGTCAAGAACCACATGACTCTATAATGAACTGTAGAGAACAAGGTGTATATGATGATGAGGCTTCTACATAGGTTGAGGAGGGTGCTCCACAAATGGACTAAGATGCTCCACACTAAGGAGTATGCTACACAACATGAGCCACACCATCATTCTGCATTGGGTAGTATGCATATGATAGACGTATTACTAGAGATGACCTTTGGTATTGACTAATCGGTAACTTTAAACAAAGTAATGCAATTTAGTATATTTCATATTGAATTTTAGAATTAAGTATATTAATCCATTATAAATGAGATTATTATAAATTTTACTATAAAATTTCAATGTCTAGCAATGTATCATACATCCCATGTGACTTCATCACATACTTATATGAGCCTAACAACTCCTCAGATATATTTGGATTACATTAATAAATATATTATGTGCCAATTTAATTTTCATGTAGTAATGTTGATCTTAAAATGATAATTTGATGTTGAAAAAGTATATCTTGGATCTTACACATCTATACATGTTGGTGGCCATTGTCTTTCCTCAATTCTCACTTTAACATCATACTAAGTATCTTTAATCATCATGTATGCAGGTAATGAACAATGTAATGTATGTAGATAGGTCTCATTATTTTGGTAAGATAACCTTGTTTTTGTTTTGAGTTGATGAATTCATTAGAGACTCCTTCCCATCTTCATGGATCACTAGAGATGGGTGATGTTGTAGCAATATCATTTTCATGCCTTTTACAAAGGTATAAGCTAGGAATGTAAATATAATTATGAATTTATTATATTTATTCATTCTTGTAAGTGGGAGCCACTAGAGGTGGACCATTATGTTTCATTTAAGTTAGCACACATTTTTCTTTTTGATTGTGATTGAGTTGAAAATGACATTAGGTGTCTTGTAGGTTAGGACGTTCTTATAGATTTCCCTTGTATTTTGGAGTATAGTACTATTGTGTCAATTTTCTTGTCAAATGTAATGAATATTCTACAAGATTCTACTTTGGTTTCTCTTCTAGCTTATGGGTATGTTTAAAATTATCTACTTTTGAAGAAAGAGTTCAATCAAGCCATGGTAGAAAATGTTTTTAGTGATGGATTTGTGTTGGTAGGAAACATATTCTCCCATGTTCAACTAGCTTTATGTCTAGTTGTGAAATACATCTATTATGCAATGCAGGATGGCCTTCATAGTGATTATTCTAAAGTCTACATGATAGAAATTAATACACATGGTGCAACCTCTAGGGAAATGATGACTTCCAAAATTAGAATCCTATTCAAGGCAATTCAACCTTTACTACACCATATTCCCAAAGACACCACAAATGAGAAAGCTATCAAGCCTAAGACAAGTCAACAAATTTTCCCACATAATGTCTTATATCACACACCTACTAATGTTCATGTTGTAGCCATAGCTATTATTTTGGATCTTTCTATTGTTATATCTCATACTTCAATGGAGGATGGTTATAGTTCTAGTGGCAGTACTGAGTTTACTAGTGTACAATGTTTTTGTCTTTTATGTATTTTGGGCTTATGCTATGAAACACATATCTCTAAAAATGGCAATTTTTGGGTATTCTGATATGTTTTGATGTATTTTTGGGATAGTTTTCTCCAAGACATGTCCATGAATATGGTCATCTTCCTTTGTAATATTTTTTATAATATTATATAATCTATAGGCGGTATACCACCTTTTATTGATTAAAAAACTAACACACAATTTAGTGCAAATAAATGACATTCAAACTTATTCTAAACGACTTCCTTATGCTTGTCATGGGATGAAGTGAGAAATCATGTTCATGCACCTACCCTCTCCTAGGGATAAATGATAATAAGTAGAGGATGATTCAAAAGGATTATCAACTTGTGGTAAGTGAGCATTTGATTATGTCATTTTATATGTCATGTTTTATATATTAGCATTTCTATTGTTTATTTATATTAATATGTGGAGACACAATCTAGCCTTGAACCTAAGATGTCTGATCAATAGAGGCTTGTTGTCAATTATGAGCTTGGTTCTTCATTTTTTCGATGGGCAAAGAGAGGATAATTGTTCAATGAGACTCCATAAATTGTATGTACATATATGTAGTTGTATGCCTTCATGGCATATTGGCATAGATTTCTATTTTGTTAATGTATATCATTGTACACCTATATGGATTTGTAGGCATAGATTTTTATTTGATGGATATATATCATTGTATGCCTATACAACTTTGCTTAGACATTTCATCATATGCCTTGATGACATTGTAGGCGTTATGACATTATATGGTATTTTCACGAAATTAGATATACCTTCATGGCTTAAATCATGTAAATGGTTAGAATAATAAAGCTTATGATTATTCATTATTGTGGTTTAAGGGAGAGGGCCCAGTTGCCACCCATGCCCCAATAACCACTATGTTTTTAATCACTTGATCTCCCAATTAAATTTTTAAAAAGAACCAATACATGTAAAATCCCAACCAAATAAATTAACACAAATGCACCAATACATGTTCACAAATGCGCCAATACATTTGTAAATTAACCAATGAAATTAAGACAAGTGTACAAATGTGATGGCGAGTGGTTACCGGCACATCGGTGCAGATGTATGGGGCGACATGTTGAAATGACCATTTTTTGACCCATATGCACATAACGTGTCCTACATGGAAATGTATAAGTGCCCAGAAGCTGAAAGAATAGCTTTAAGCTCTTCGGTCGCATACGGGAAAACTAAAAAAAAAATCGTTGAAATTCGATATGTCTAGCTATGTGCTTGACGTGCGCGAAGTTAGGGTGGGCGGCTACTAGCCCCTCTACCTTAATTGTCACATAAAATTTAAGAAACCCTTTTGGGGCTTGCCTTAGTGATGTTATCTGGACTGCAAAGAATGTGATCAAGTCCCCCACAGTTGGAATACCCGATTTCATGACTCTCAAAGCAGATTTCTTGTATCCATTCTCCTTCGAGAGTTTGTAAAATGATGTTTTTTGGAAAGCCCTTCTTTGTTTCCATATGTATATAAATTATATTGGTTTCCTCAACCACTAGTGGCTGCAATTCCTCCTTGGTTTGGAAGACACCAATTGAGTCACCAATGAGCCTCGAAATTTCTTGCACTCTGTATTCTAGCAGTAGACTCTTGAGGTTTATCGGGGAGGGTGCATGAGAAATCACCACATTTGCAGTTTTAAAATTTGGTTGCAATTCCTGTAAATATAATTCTACCCTTTCATAGAACCACACTTTTTTGAAGAATTGAATCTCTATCTTCCTTATTCAAAAAAGTGACAATAAAAAAAAACCTCCTTCAAGTAGAGTGATTTTCTCACTCTGAGGCCAATGCATTTTGATCCAAGCAGACAAATTAGAGGAGGGATCCTTCTAGAATTTACCTATTAATGTGGCCTCCTTGAGGCTGTCCAACCTGGTTCCAATTAGTTCCTTTGGGATGTGAATTTGAATCTCCCTTTCCTCAGGAGAAATCACCGAACTGTTAGAGGTCCCTTTTATGCAATACACTTTTTTGCCTTCTTTAGGGGGTGGCTTTTCCTGTGACCCTTTGGCGTGTGCCTTCCTGTGTCCATGACCCCGCCTTGAGTAAAATATTCTCCCCTTATTAAAACCCTAAAGTACTATGTTTGAAGGGAACGTGTTTCTTTAAGGCCTTCGTGAATGTGCACCTGGTTTTGAAATCTCACTAGTTCTATTCCTCCATCTCCCAGATTCTCGCCTTCCCTGACCTATTTCTTGGGTTGTTCTGTTTGGAGGAGCCAGGAAAATAAACTAGCGAGATTGAAGAGGCAACCATGAGGATCCGACCAGTGGTAAATGAAGTCCCCATGTCTCCTATTGTTGGTGGATCTCCATCTGAAATCCCTATATCTCTGGATGCCATATGTCGGACCTTCATCTTTAGAGTAGGGCACCATAGACAATCTAAAATGGTGGTGCCAGTGTGTACCTCCCCTAAGAAACACTGATCTATAACTGTTTCACATTCGCCTCCTATTTTTTGTTGGCATTATGTTCCTCAATCTCGCACACCAAACTCGTTGGTTCTGCTTCGCCATTCGCTAGCTCTCAAAAGCAACCATCATTTATGATTGATTTTAATTTAAAATAGTAATAATACAAATAAAATTTATGATTTTTTTAAAATTAGAATGGTAGTAGAATAGTCACTTTGAGAATGATATTTCTCCACATCTTTCACATAAATTTATCTAATTTGATGTGAAAGAAAACTATTTAGAACTAGATATATGTTTTTAATATAAACACATCAAAATTATAAAATATATATATTTTTGAATATTGTAATATTATCTTTTTAATTAATAAAGAGTTAAATAGAACTTATTCATTTAAAATTAAAAAAAAGTCTTAAATAAAAATAAAAGTTTATAAATAAATGCACTAGATAGAATAGTTGTAAAGTAAAATAACATAACTGATAAGCTAAATAAAATAGCTATACTATATCTGTCCACACAAAAATATGTCAAACAAAGTCACTGAATCATTCGTGGATCCGCCCCTAAGCTTTAGCACAAACTGTGGCAAATGTAAACTGATCGCGGGTTGGAGACCTGTCTGTTGTATATGGTGAAACAGCGCTGACTTTCTTCCAAGAGACGATATCTCCTTTTTTGTTTGCAATCACACACTTCATCGGCATCCACCAAACTTCCTGCGCGGGAAGAGAATTTGAATTGGGCGTTAACGGCGACGGAGATGGAAGTTTGCAAAAGGAGTGGCCCACATGCCACCTAAGCAGTCAAACATTACTCGTACGATTGTACTTTTGTACCATTAAAATACTAATTCTGTTATTTAAAAAATAAAATAAAATTAATCATTCACCGTTGTTTTAAATCGAATCGCATCGTACATGAATTGCAAAATCCCCCCGCCCCCAGAGATATAAAATTTAATAATAAGCGTTGCCAGGAAGATAATTTGTTGTGCAAGTGTATGAATAAAAGAGGAGATCTTACTCCAGCCAACAACAATAAATTATAGAGTGTTACAAAACTAAAGTTCAATCTTTATTCTGATAACGGGAGCGCTATGAAAACTCCAACGTCCACGAGGTCGTCATTCCGGAAAAGTAAAACTCCGTCGGAGGAGACAAAAGAAAACTCTGATATATGTTACAGAGTCGTATTCAAATGTCTTATAATTATGCAAGAAACAATTAGAATTAAGATTACCAAGCTTGATTAATAAAGAGGTGGGCATTTGAATGTGACTTCAGTACAAAATATTCCACACTGGACTCACGGGAGTGGTTCTTGAAAACTGAGTTGTCCACGTGAAATAGATTGTATCCCCGCTGTTATATTCTCTTCCATAACCCCAAACTTCCACTTATTTTTGTACATTTCTAGGATAAGAATCGCGGTGTACTCACCTCACTTGGCATTTCTGTCCATTTCATATTCGCTAGCAGGAATTATAATTATGCCGTCGGAAGATGGTTGTAAAATCCACTACACAACTTAAATTATTGGAGATGAAAAAATACAAAACTAATCTTCCTCCAGCGGTTTACGTATACTAAGGCAGAGGGAGTTACAGAAGCAGTCATTTGAAAATTAAAGTCTGCATTCGCTTTGCTCCAAAGAAAAAAACAAAACAAAAAAAACATATCTTAATTTTGTTTTGGAAATACAATATTTATATGCTATGTCATTCATAATATTTAGGTTAAAACTTGTAATCGACTTACTAAGAGCAACATAATGGGATGTTTTAAAATTATATTGTCTAATTACACAATAGAAAATAAATTTATAATTGCTTTAATTATAAAATGGAGTGTTTAGTTAATGATTAAATTTTTTATTATATTTTATAATTTTAATTGACTTTTCTTATTAAATATTAAACTAATAATAAATATGAGGAGTCAAATTTATAAATATTTAGTGGCCCCAAACATTATTAATCAAACATGGTCAAAATTTTCCAACATATGATCGTACATCTAGAAACAAATATGTCAACAACAATGATTTTGGTTTCTTCACAAAAAAATTGTCACAAACACAATATTGTCCCACACTTTCACTCACAACTATGCCTCAACCTTCCATTTCACATAGGGGAACCTCCATGACTTTTGCTAACTCTAGTTGTGCAACATTCTAGACCCACAAGTCTCGAGAGATATAAATTTGACACATTTGATGACATCTCAATAAGGTTTAGCAAGAATAATTTTCCCTTGTGTTAGTATTGGTATAGTAAGAATGCTACAAACATGTTGAATCCCATTGTTATGCATTACCAAATGATTGTCCATAACATGGCCCATCTCTACAAAATGCCCTCACTTCATACAGTTCAGAATATACCATCACATTCTCCTTCCATGCTAAATAAACATCCACCATAGTTGCCCCAATTAGACTTGATAAAACCTTTTAGATGCTATACTCTACCATTGATATTACAGTCACCATTATAGATTACCAACAATTTAGATAAGCTATTCATAGACATATCTTCTCATCACATACTATATTCATCAATTTAAGAAAAAAATCTTCTAAGATGCATGCTTTTGACCTAGGAGGTAAAACTATCTGTAAGCATTGAGGTGTAAAAATTCACACATCAATTCTTCCAAGAATGTGGTAAACTAATTTTAGTTACCAAAAGGGGGAAAAAGAGGAGGATTTTAAAGATAATATGGCATATTCTTTATGCTCATGTTAAGTTGTAGATTAGGGGCTCAGTTTGTACCATGTGTCACTCTTGTGTCCAATTTGCATCTCTCTTCTTCTCTTTAAATTTTTAGTTTGTTGGCATTGTTAAAGTTGGTTTGGAAATTTTAGATAGTGCTTTAGGTGGCTACAAGAAGTTCATAGGCCAATTCCAGGTCTATATGTAATTCATTTATTGGATGTGTAGTGCAAAGATCCATGTAAAACTCTGAGTAATGTGTGCATAGTTTAGTTTTTAGTCTAATTTTATGTAGTTAGTATTGTAGTGTCTGCTTCGTAAATCAATATAAGACTATATTCTTGTTTTTACTATGCAATCCATCTCTAATTTCTTTTGTATGCTTTAGAGAACTTGACAAGTTCCTAAGTGCATATTTTCTACACTTGTATTAAAGATTAGTTGATTTGCATTCATAGAATGCACTAAAATTTTCTACTATACAATGTTTATGATAGGAAGTATTTCTAACCTAGTATGTGGGGTTTTTAAATTAGGAAAGAATAACTAAGAATGGATTGCATTGTCAAGAATATGAAGGAAATTGAGGGTCTAAGCTTCTACACCATAGAAGCCTAGTCAATTACACTCATCTAAATTAGAGTTATTTTTCCATTCAAGTTATTTGTTCTAGGCTAACTCTATTCCTATAAGATTAAACACTAGTCCATAATTATGACATTTGATACAACACCTCAAATTTACAAATGAGAAACATCTTCAAGAACCTATTAGTTACTTTTATAAGCTATTTTTTGAGCAGCATGCTGGGCTCAACCCTCGTGGGAGCCCACTTGACATCACATGCTGATATGTCTTCAATCAGCTATGTGACTTATCCTATACCTGCACATGAAACAAACAGATCAGAATAAAACAATGAAGTCCCATGATTGCTTCTTTCTCAGTTCTTCTTGCATGTGGATGATGTTAATTGATCAGTGCATTATAAACAAAGTGTTATGCCTCTCCTAATAGGATATAGAGATCTCATAACCAAATCTCTAACAAGACCCTCCCACATTTTTCCAGGTTCATGTCGAAGATCAGGATATATATATATATATATATATATATATATATATATATATATATATATATATATATATATATATATATATATATATATATATATATATATATATATATCCTCTATGTTTTATATATATTCTGGAGTATAAAATAAAAGGAATAGAATATTAAACCATTCTTTTTTTCTTTAATAACTACTTTTATTCATTTCTTGCGAGCAACTTAGATTCCATTATCTTAACTTGAGTAGATAGATTGATAAATGAAACAAAATTGTTATGATACACATTATCCTCAATTTGTTTGATAATGCCTTTGGTAAAGATGGTTTGAATCTTTGAATGACGGAAAAATATAATAAATTTGGAACACATTGAAGATAATCTAAAAAATCACTTATTTTTTCATTTGACTTTTCAGCACACTCAAATAAATAATTAAAAAGTATAAGTCTAAGGCCCCTATTTACTTTGAATTGCTTAAGAAAACTTTCTGCCAAATTACCAAATAAATGACTAAATCCATGAAGCAATGTATAAACCATTTAGTAGCATAATATTTGAGTTTTCTTCAAAATGGTATTAGTAGCATTATATCCTAATATAAAATCCACACATGTAGTTGTATAAGAATGAAGATGTGTATTAGGATATCTTTTTCTACCACACATACAAAAGAGTAGTGCTACAAATTACCATAGGCAATGGATATGTCACAATCTCAAAAGAAGTTGGAGTTTGTATAGGATAAGGAAATTTATCATCTTGTCCACTAGGTTCTTAACTTCATTCTTATTCACTTCATTAATGTTTTGAATTACTACATCTAGGGAAGGAAGAGGAGATTGTGAAATAAGATGCAGTAGGATAATGACCTGGGTATAGGCATAATATATAATAGGTATAAAGGGTTGAATGTGTTGGGACAATGAAATTGTATAATGGACATTTCGAAGGGAATTATAGTCTTGGGAGATACTATCTAGGTAGATGTAGCTTGGCTAACGAATGAGGTAGTGGGATTAGTAATAAATATGAAACATGTATGGAGAAAGAATTGGTTGTGATCATGCTAAGTGGAGTTCTAGTAGTGGATGAAGTAATGATAGATGTAGGTTTTATGGTAGAGGTGCTTGAATGGATGAGGTTTCTATGGTAGAGGTAGAGATAGATCAACTAATCTTAAGAGATAATGCAAGTTTAGCACAAGATGCCTCTAGTGTAGCTTTTCCATATTTGTGATTCTCAAACAATGTCTAAAGCATATCCACTAGATCTTAAGGATTCTCTACATTAGCCAAACTAGGAAGTTATGTAGTAAAGTCTTGTTTTTTAATATGTGCCTCATAAGGATAATCATTACCTATGTTTATCTCAATCTAACCATCAATAAAGATATCACTACCATTGTAATGGGTGGCCATACTAGTATTTAAGTAAAGCCTTTGGAAAAACAATAATATTAATAGGATTAGAATATATGAAAGCTAAGTTACATTTAAAACTATCTTGAAAATGTAAACCTCAGGTTAAGTGAAGGGAGAGTAGGATTGGTATAAGGATAGACAATAATTTTGATCACCAAACACTAGAAAAATAACTCAATGAAGCATTAATGATCAATGACATCTCATAAATGATAAATCTAAATACCAAAATTAAATTATAGATTTAAAAACATAATTAGGGTCTCAAAATTACATATATATTTTTGTTAGGCTTACTAAAATAAAAAGGAAAATATATTGTTTCCTTAGGTTCATAAAGTAAATAAACATAGTTTTTTATTAAGATAAATTGGGAAAGAGGGTCCCAGGCCCTTACAACAGACAATTTAAACCAAGTCCATCAAAATACCATACCAGCATACATACATATAGCAGCCCCTAAGAATAACCTAGCCGAGTGACGCAAGAGGAAATCAACCTCTCCCCTTTGCCAACACAACTCACAAATTCACAACAAATTTTAAACGCAATTCAAATTGCAACAAAACTTTCCACAATTTATTTATTTACAAATTCAACAAACAACTACACACATTTGCAACTAAAAAGTTACAACTTGGCCTCTCAATGGCCTCTCAAACTCTACACAACTCTACTTCTCCACAAGCCCCTCACATGGGCTGAGATCCCTCCTTTACTCTGCCTAAGAAATCTACCTTTCATTAGTGACATTAACTTATTTAAATGGCTTCAAGCGGTGCCCTTTCAACTACCTGCAACTCTTTTCTTCTTCCTATCTACCTTTAAATTGACCCCTCCTTCTTTCCACTATTAATTTGAGGTGGCATTTCATTATGTTTAGTTATGCATTGAAATCTAATATAAAATGGTACTTTCAAATTCCACAGTGGCTCTTTGGTGCCTGAAGTCAAACCTCCTCCTTTGTTGTTGTCTATCGACTGCAACTCTTGGATAACTATGGTGTTTCATATTTTTTGGCCTCGGTTGAAAACCTAGGAAGATATGTTGAAGTTGGAAGACCAAATAAGGTATGTGATTTACTAATTGATGTGCTAGAATCTTTGCCATATTCGATAATATAAAGACTTCCTTCAAAGATTTGCTTCCATGATGATAATCAAGTAGTGTGGAAAAAAAATTGTTTGATCTCCTTTGTCCATCAACAACTAATGCTCAAGAGGTGAAACCATAGTAAGACAGTATACCCATAAACTCATTTCCATGAAGAGGACAAAACATGAATATGCCGATAATTAGAACAACATTGATGGAAATGGTAGTTGACATGAAAAGTAGTGTCTGCAACCATTATTAACCATGCCATTAATTGGGATGTTAATTTTTTTCGCAGCATGGGTTTCTCAGAGAAAGGTCCATTTTGTTTCTTCAATTGTTCAAATGGATCCACCCAATTCTTGTCTTCTTTCACATCTTGATCCCAACATCATCAAAATATTTCTAGTTCGACTGAAGATTGCCTTCGTATCTCAGATTTGGGGTCAACTTTTCCCTTTGTTGTTGTCTATCAATTGGAACTCTTGGTTAACTGTGGCGTTTCATATCTTTTGGCCTTGGTTGAAAACTTAGGAAGATATGTTGAAGTTGGAAGCCCAAATAAGGTATGTCATATACCAATCGATGTGTTGGAATCGTTACCATGTTCAATAATATAAAGACTTCCTTCAAAGATTTGCTTCCATGATGATAATCAAGCAGCACGGAAAACAAATTTTTTGATCTCCTTCATCCATCAACAACTAGTTCTTAAGAGGTGAAACCATAGTAAGACAGAATACCCATTAACTCATTTCCATGAAGAGGACAAAAGTTGAATATGCTGATGATTAGAACAGCATTGATGGAAATGGTAGTTGACATGAAAACCACTGTCTGCAACCATTATTAACCATGCCATTAATCAAGATGTTAATTTTATCGTGGCTAGGGTTTCTCATAGAAAGGTCCATTTCGTTCGTTAAAATGGATCCACCCAATTCTTGTCTTCTTTCATAGCTTGATCCCAACATCATCGAAATATTTCTAGTTTGACTAAAGATTGCCTTCGTATTTCAGATCTGGGGTCAAATTTTCCCCTACTCGATGCCTTTGTGTTAGAGCATTGTGCAGGTGCAATTGTGAAAGAACTCTTATTGGCAAAAGGCCCTCCTAATGCGTATCCCTTGGTGAAAAACAAATTCACTGTCAATCATACCGATGTTCTTTGTGTGGTCTCCCTTTCTGCAATATCCAAGCTTCATATCCATTCCCCATCCAACGGCTCCTTGTAAGTCAACATAACACATACAATATGCACGTTGAGTGTACCCACAAAGAAGGTGTCTATTACCATGTCGTTTCCCTGATAAATTTGCCCTACCTCCATCCAAAATGACTAGATTGTGCTCCAAGGAAAACTACGAAACAAAAGTTAAACAAATAGAAATAAAATCTTTTTGGTGACACAGGATTGCTAACATCCCCTAGTGCTCCTACATCAGACACACCAGATAGAATGTTTGTGAGCATAGGCTCACAAAGGTGGAGTTGAGTAGTTGAACTACTCTTCTAGATTTCCATCAACCTGCAGTGAACTCCTTCACTATCCAAGAGCTGAAAATTAATCTTTCTTTTGCCTTTTCCAGCATCATGCCAGAACATGCACCACCTTCCTCTAGTAACACCACTTCTTCCTCCCCTTTCCCCTTGTGGACTCATGTCCACCGAAGCCTGACCTCCTCCACCAAATTCTTTCCTCACTCCTCTCCTCCTCCGTTGGTTCAAACCCACCACAGACCAACCACATCCACCAAATCTCTCTTGTCACATCCTCTATAGCTTCTACCCACATGTAGGCATCGCTACTCCACTCTACCACATCTAAATGTTCCATACTTTTCTCTACCATGTTACTCATCTCATTAGGTACATGCACTTCAAACCCAATATCACAAAAATCATAAACAACAGAGTTTACCTCATACTCCTCCACTGCTCCATCATCAACATTCTTATTTACTCCAACATCATCAGGTGCAATGTTCTTCTCTACTGCAATGAACAATTGTTCAATATTTTATATTTCTTCACCAAGTAATCCTTGATCTTCCTTAGGTTCCTCATCAAACAGTGGACTGTCATGAAGCAACAAATCTTCTTCTTTACCAGTCACTTCTCCTTCCAAGAATCTTTTGATTCTTCTCATCTCCTCTTTCAGCAGTAGATCATCCTTAGTAACTTCTTGAATGAACATAGGACTCCAAAAGTCTATTTTTTTGTACCTTTTCATCTCTCTTTTTTCTTTTATAGCTGTAACCTATGGACACTCCACACCTACAAATTGATCTTTGCAAACATGTTGTCACCTGCAAACAAACACTCATCAGAAGAAATATGGGACTCCATCCCACCCACTTTCTCCTTTGCAATGATTTCTCTAACGCTATCCTTCATCTCTTGCCCCAATTCTTCTCAAAACCTTTGCGCCTCTCTTTCAGCTGCAGCCATGAATCTTTTCTTTCTTCCCTTTTTCAACATAGGAATCATCAACACCCAACCAATCACAAAATTTTGATTTTTCCTCTTGTTATTTTTCTCTTCATAGTAATGTCCTCTCATGCTCTCACTGTTGTAGGACTCCTCCATACCTACCCTAGGCTTTCGAGCTTCTCTTAGACACTTTACTGCTGCAACTTTTCACACATCTTCACTCTCATCTTTGTTGTTTCAAACTCTCAACCAATTAGGACTTCATACACCTACAATGATCATTTTGAGCTCACTCAACCATCTTCTCTACTGCTCCATAAGTCCTATGGATACTGTCCATGTTCAAGAACAACTTACTTTGATACCACTTGATGTAAGAGGAAATCAACCTCTCCCCTCTGCCAACACGCAACTCACAAATTCACAACAAATTTTAAACACAATTCAGATTACAACAAAACTTTCCACATTTTATTTGTTTACAAATTCAATAAACAACTACACACATTTGCAACTAAACAAGTACAACTTTGCCTCTTAATGGCCTCTCAAACTCTACACAACTCTACTTCTCCATAGGCCCCTCACATAGGCTGAGATCCCTCCTTCACTCTGCATAAGAAATCTACCTTTCATTGGTGACATTAACTAATTTAAATGGCTTCGAGCAGTGCCCTTTCAACTACCTACGACTTTTTTCTTCTTCCTATCTACCTCTAAATCTACCCCTTCTTTTTTCCATTATCAATCTAAGGCACAACGTTTCGTTCTCTTTATTTATGCATTGAAATCTAATATAAAATGGTACTTTCAAATTCCACAATGGTGCTTTGGTGCCTGAAGTCAAACCTCCCCCTTTGCTATTGTCTATCGACTACAACTCTTGGTTAACCATGGCATTTCATATCTTTTGGCCCCGGTTTAAAATTTAGGAAGATAGGTTGAAGTTGGAAGCCCAAATAAGGTATGTCATATACCAATTGATGCACTAGAATCTTTGCCATGTTTTATAATATAAAGAGTTCCTTCAAAGATTCACTTCCATGATGATAATCAAGCAGCGGGAAAAAGAAATTGTTTGATCTTCTTCATCCATCAATAGCTAATGCTCAAGGCATGAAACCATAGTAAGACAGTATACCCATTAACTCATTTCCATGAAGAGGAAAAAAGATGAATGTGCCGATAATTAGAACATTGATGGAAATGGTAGTTGACATGAAAAGCAGTGTCTGCAACCATTATTCACCATACCACTAAATGGGATGTTAATTTCATCACAGCATGGGTTTCTCATAGAAAGGTCTATTTCATTTCTTCAATAATTCAAATGGATCCACCTAACTCTTGTCTTCTTTCACAACTTGATCCCAACATTGTCGAAATATTTCTAGTTTGGCTGAAGATTGCCTTTGTATCTCAGATCTGGGGTCAACTTTTCCCCAACTTGATGCCTTTGTGTTAGAACATTGTGCATGTACAATTGAGAGAGAACTCTTATTCACAGAAGGTACTCCTAATGATCGTATCCCCTAGTGAAAAACAAATTCACTGTCAATCATACCAATGTTCTTTGTATGGTCTCCCTTTGTGCAATATCCAAACTTCATATCTATTCCCCATCCAACATCTCCTTTTAGGTCAACATAACACATACAATATGCACATTGAGTGTGCCCACAAAGTAGGTGTCTATTACCATGTCGCTTCCATGATAAATTTACTCTACCTCCATCCAAAATGACCAGATTGTGTTTTTTAAGGTGAACTACGAAACAAAAGTTAAAGAAAATACAAATAAAATTCTTTTTTGTGACATAGGATTGCTAACATCCCCTGGTGCTCCTGCATTAGACACATCAAGTAGAAAGTTTGTGAGCATAGGCTCACAAAGGTGGAGTTGAGTAGTTGAACTACTCTTCTAGCAACTACTTTTTCCTCCTCTTTCCCCTTGTGGACTCATGTCCACTGAAGCCTGACCTCCTCCACCAAATTCTTTCCTTGCCCCTCTCCTCCTCTATTGGTTCAAACCCACCATAGACCGACCACCTCCACCAAATCTCTCTTGTCACATCCTCTATAGCTTCTACTCGCAGGTAGGCATCGCTACTCAACTCTACCACATCTGTACATTCTACAATTTTCTCTACCATGCTACTAATCTCATCAGGTACATGCACTTCAAACCCAATATCACAAAACTCATAAACAATAGAGTTTATCTCATACTCCTCTACTGCTCCATCATCAATGTTCTTCTTTACTCCAACATCATCAGGTGCAACATTCTTCACTGCTACACTGAACAATTTTTCAATCTTCTATATTTCTTCACCAAGCAACCCTTGATCTTCCTTAGGTTCCTCATCAAACACTGGACCATCATGAAGCAATAAATCATCTTCTTTACCAGTCACTTCTCCTTCCAAGAATCTTTTGATTCTTCTCATCTCCTCTTTTAGCAAGAGATCAGTCTCACCAACTTCTCGATCAAACATAGGACTCCCAGAGTCTATTTTCTACACCTTTTCATCTCTCTCTTTTCATTTTACATCTGCAACCTATGGACACTCCATGCTTGCAAATTGATCTGTTGCACACATGTTGTCACCTGCAAACAAAAACTCGTCAGAAGAAATATGGGACTCCTTCCTACCCACTTTCTCCTCTGGAATAATTTCTCTAACACTGTCCTTTACTTCTTGCCTCAGTTCTTCTCGAAACCTTTGTACCTCTCTTTCAATTGCAGCCATGAATCTTTTCTTTCTTCCCTTTTTCAACACAGGAATCATCAACAGCCAACCAAATTTTATTTTTCCTCTTGTTCTTTTTCTCTTCATAGTAAAGTCCCCTCACACTCTCACTATTGTAGGAGTCCTCCATACCTACTCTAGGATTTTGATCTTCTCTCAAACACTTTATTGCTACAACCTTTCACACATCTTCACTCTCATCTTCACGGCTTCAAACTCTCAACCGATCAGGACTTCATACACCTGCAACAATCCTTTCAAGCTCACTTAACCATCTTCTCTACTACTCCATAGGTCCTGGTGGATACTCTCCATGCTCAGGAATAACTCACTTTGATACCACTTGACGCAAGAGGAAATCAACCTCTACCCTCTGCCAACACACAACTCATGAATTCTCAACAAATTTTAAACACAATTCAGATTGCAACAAAACTTTCCACAATTTATTTGTTTACAAATTCAATAAATAAATGCACACATTTGCAACTAAACAATTACAACTTGGCCTCTTAATGGCCTCTCAAACTCTACACATCTCTACTTCTCCACAGGCCCCTGACACGGGCTGAGATCCCTCCTTCACTGTGCCTAAGAAATCTACCTTTCATCGGTGACATTAACTAATTTAAATGGCTTCGAGCGGTGTCCTTTCAAGTACCTACGACTCTTTTCTTCTTGCTTTCTGCCTCTAAATCTACCCCTCCTTCTTTCCATTATCAATCTGAGGCATAATGTTCCATTCTCTTTATTTATGAATTGAAATCTAATATAAAATCACACTTTCAAATTCCACAGTGGTGCTTTGGTGCCTGAAGTCAAACCTCCCCCTTTGTTGTTGTCTATTGATTGCAACTCTTGATTAACTATGGTGTTTTATATCTTTTGGCGTTAGTTGAAAACTTAGGAAGATATGTTGAAGTTGGAATCCCAAATAAGGTATGTCATATACAAATTGATGCGCTAGAATCTTTACCATGTTTGATAATATAAAGACTTCCTTCAAAGATTCGCTTCCATGATGATAATCAAGCAGCGTGAAAAAGAAATTGTTTGATCTTCTTTGTCCATCAACAACTAATGCTCAAGGGGTGAAACCATAATTAGATAGTATACCCATTAACTCATTTCCATGAAGAGGAAAAAAGATGAATATGCTGATAATTAGAATAGCATTGATGGAAATGGTAGTTGACATGAAAAGCAATGTATGCAACCATTATTAACCATGCCATTAATTGGGATGTTAATTTCATCACAACATGGGTTTCTCATAGAAAGGTCTATTTCAATTCTTCAATCATTCAAATGGATCCACCCAACTCTTGTCTTCTTTCACAGTTTGATCCCAACATTGTCAAAATATTTCTAGTTTGGCTGAAGATTGCTTTCATATCTCAGATCTGGGGTCAACTTTTCCCCAACTTGATGCCTTTGTGTTAGAGCATTGTGTAGGTGCAATTGTGAGAGAACTCTTATTGGTAGAAGGCCCTCCTGATGATCGTATCTCCTAGTGAAAAATAAATTCACTGTCAATCATACCAATGTTCTTTGTGTGGTCTCCCTTTGTGCAATATCCAAGCTTCATATCCATTCCCCATCCAACAGCTCCTTCTAGGTCAACATAACACATACAATATGCACGTTGAGTGTGTCCACAAAGCATGTGTCTATTACCATGTCCTTTCCCTGATAAATTTACCCTATCTCCATCCAAAATGACCAGATTGTGTTCCAAGGTGAACTGCAAAATAAAAGTTAAACAAAACAAAAATCAAAAATCTTTTTGGTGACATAGGATTGCTAACATCCTTGGGTGCTCCTACATCACCGGGCCAGGGAACAAAACAACTAAAACACAACAAGAGGACAAGAAAAACAAAGAGCAAAAAACACCACCAAAAAGCAAACTAAAAAGAAGATTTGTTTATGGTTTTGTTGATCAGATTGTTCCCATCCTTTCTCATATTGACCATAGTCTCCTCAGAGGTAGAAGCTCCCATCTATTGCTGTTTCTACTTCTTGGAAGAACCCTACAAATGTTCTTGTTGGATCTTGCATTTATTTAGGTCAGCCTGAATAGCCATCATACCTGAAATAGTTCTCTTCATGACTTCATTTGTAATCTAGGCTAATTAATTCATTCCATGCTTAGGTTTGATCACCCTATGCTGGTACATTTGCATCATGTCATACATATTTACTTAACTTTCCTGGAAAGTATAAAATTCCATTCTTTTATGGTAGATCTTCTCCAAGTCTTCCATCCTCTTAACCAGATCATTAATAAACTAATTAAGACCCATTTTCCCATTCATTACCTTCATCTCTTTTGAGATCATGTTGAAAAATACCCACATCCTCAAAGTCATCCTCACCATGAGAAGTGAAACCAATGTCAACTTCCTCATTCTCTTCAAACTACATAACTTGTTGTTGTTCCATATCTTGCACATTATTTATATTCTTATCCTCTTCATTCTCTTCAACCACAACCTCATCTTCAATTTCCTCCATAATCTTTGTCTCTTCTTCTTGTTCTTCTACTACAACAACATTGTCAATATCTTCAGAAATAGAGTCAAAGTTAATTTCCTCTATGATAACCTCCTTTTTCTTATTCCCTTTTTTCAATGTTCCTTCTCAGTTTTTCTTTTTGAGAACTAACCTTAGTCAAATGGGCTGACCATATTCCAATTTTAACATGTGAATATATATCATCCATAGTTTCCTTAAGATTGATTTCTTCAAAAGAAGCATCTAGGTTAACCCTTGTAGAGGTTGATTTGATTTTTATAGTTTTCCCCTTCTTCATAGAAGCATCACTAGAAGGACCACCACAAACAATTTTATCTTTAAGAGACAAAAGGATATTCTCCGGGGAATCCATAACCACTCTACTAGAAAAATATAAATTAACCTAAGAATTAAACGTGGGGTCTAGACGAAGTTCAATAGTATAGGTTAGGTTAGACAATATAGAAAGTAAGCACTATCATGCCATATGTAACAATAAATAAGGAGAAAATACATAAGTTTATGAGCAAGGATTTATGATGATCGATGAAGATGGTGAAATTGATGAATGCCAGAATATAGAACTATTCTAGATAGGCATGTGGGTGGATGAGAACCAAAATATTCTTCCCAATTCCATGTTGGGTGGCCTTCATAATTTTAGATTTTGTTCATGGCTATGAACTTGATTTGTTCTTGTGAGTTCAACCTGTCATGATATTTAGATTATGCTCTATGAATTCTTTAAAATGTAAACTACTAGATAATGATATTTATTTGTTACACTCTTATTGATTTTCTGTCAAGCTCGCAATATTGAAATATAACTTGATAGTCAAGAAGCTTCAAACATGCATATGGAATCTAGAATGATTGCTAGGTGATTTAAATGCTCTTGGATGAATATGATCAGATATGCTAGATTCTTTGCTTGGTTTGAGTATAGATGTGAGTGACTATTATTGTGATAATTGATGTTGAGCAATGGAAGATGGATGATCTTCTTTCTCGTAATGACCAGTATGAATGCAGTGATTTATTAATACATCAAAATAACACCGAAGTGTGAGGATTTGTGCAAAATCATCCTAAGACTAAAATGTAAGGTGGGGCCACTGAGATAAATGTTTGATTTTGATTTTTGAATTTAAGTAGATCAAGATTCAATATACAAGGACAACCTCATGCCAACAAACATGACTTGGGTTAGACAACCAAGTTGGATCTGTGTGCAATAGGATTGAATTAGAAATAAGGATTGGATTAATGATTGGAATCAGACAAATAAGTGAACTGGACAAGGATTGTGTGGACATAAACATAAGGATAAGTAATAAACATAGAACTAAGTGCAAGCAAGTCTACAAATAGAGGTTAACTATGTAAAAAAAATGCACCATTTGTAGCCCAAAAAAAAAATGCTTAAGACATTGCCCCAAATTAAAACAAAACTAAATGTTTAATGCATAAGGAGACATTTTTCACGATTACAATATTAAATCTATGATTTAAAAAAAAATAAAATCAGTAAACATTTGCTGACACAGAAATTATTTACACGTGAGATCCACTTCCACCTTACTGTTTTGATCAAATGAGTAATACATGATTGAATCGCATCATACATCAATGGAAATCCGCACGCCGACATAGATATCAAATTCAATAATCGGAGCCAAGAAGATAATTCGCTGCGCAAGTTCATGAAGAAAATAGTGTTACAAACCTAAAATATAATCTTTATTCAGATAACCAACGTCTACGCGCTCTTTATTCCGGAAAAGTAAAACTCCATCGGAGAAAAAGAAACCTCTGATATATGTTAGAGTCGTATTCAAATGTCTTATATTTATGCAAGAAACAAGAATTAAGATTAGCAAGCTTGCTTAATTAAGTGGTGGGCATTTGAATCCAGAAGGAGGTGTGAGGCCACATTGAATAAAGAGCTCAAGAGCCAGAGGGAGGATGATGTTGAGGTTGAGGAGCTTAGCCCTAATTGTTGTACACAAACACAGGGCTGCCTCCAATTCCAATACTCCTTTCAACACCGGGCAGCATTTGTTCACAACTGGGTCTCCGACACCCACATGAGCCACTCCTCCAAGAGCATCTACACAAGCTCCCAGTTTTAGTGCATTCAAAGGACAGGTGCCTGTTCCTGGTGTGGATCCCGGTATCCCTGGGGGAGGGGGACTACACTTTGTGCTGCTGCGTGCCATTACAGAGGGCATGCTGGTTGCAAACCCTATCAAGCATATCATCAGTAATGCTGCAGCCTTCCTCATCATCATCGTCACCTGATTTTCAGAGTTGCAATCAGAATTGCAATAGTTATGATGAAAGATGAGGCTTGTAAAGGATATTTAGTGAATACGATTTTATAGGGCGAGGGTCACTTCACTACAAAACATTCCACACTGGACTCACGGGAGTGGTTCTTGAAGACTGAGTTGTCCACGTGAAATAGATTGTAGCCCCGCTGTTATATTCTCTTCCATAACCCCAAACTTCCACTTATTTTTGTACATTTCTAGGATAAGAATCGCGGTGTACTCGCCTCACTTGGCATTTCTGTCCATTTCATAATCGCTGGCGGGAATTATAAGTATGCCGTCGGAAGATGGTTGTAAAATCCGCTACACAACTTAAATTATTGGAGATGAAAAAATACAATACTAATCTTCCTCCAGCGGTTTACGTATACTAAGGCAGACGGAGTTACAGAACCAGTCATTTGAAAATTGAAGTCTGGATTCGCTTTGCTCCTGAGAAGTGAAGGGAGGTAGCTAGATGAACTTTTGGTTGCATTGTGGAACTTTGAGGAAGAAGTGGAAGTTAGGCTTCGACGTGTCCATGAGAGGTAAAAAATTCTAAGTAATGTTTGTGATGAAATATATGGTCGGAATTGGGGAGGTGCGAGTAATTGCAACATGGAAGGATGGATGGAATTTTCTATAAGAGAGGGAAAGTCTACAAAATGAAACTTACAAAAAGTGAGGAAGGGAAGCATGGGAAAAAGTTCACATGAGGTTCTCAAGTCTATACGGAGGTGCTAAGAGGGTTGTAGGCTTTTGGGAATGTTGAAGGTAGGGGGACATATGAAGTTTTTTGGAAGAGAAAAGGTGTACAAAACTTTCACACATTCGCAAGGGAAAAGGAGTGTAAAGTAGACTTGTGAGAATTTTGGAGTGATGGGACTATGATGAAAGTCTATAATTCCACATGGGGTCCAAAAATCTATAACGAAAGAAGTAAAAGGAGGATTTCTTGAAAAAGTGCAAACATCCTTCAAAGTTTTGAAACTCCACTAGTGCATGAAAATTAACCCGAAGACACTCATTCATGTAAATTGTAACATTTTGTCACATGAAAAAGACTTGAAAGGGCCAAAAACATACCATGGAGAATGAATTTACCAAGGGGTCCCATTGAATTAATTCTATAATTGGTTATCAATGATGGGTAAAGTAGGGTGATGGCCACAAAAGGAGGTACCAAACTTAAAAATTTTCTTACATTTTAGGGCATACAAGAATTAGTCCCAACATGGTGTGGAAACCCATGAAGGAGTATTCCTCCATGGGACGTATCCTTAACAGATGGAATGCCACTTTTGTAGCCCTAATTCCAAAAGGTAATAACCCCTTCTACTTTTATTAGTTTAGACTAATAGCTCTATACAATGTTATACACAATATTGTAACAAATGCTATGTCAATTAGATTTTAAAAATGTTTGCTTGGAATCATTTTGGAGTAACAAAGTGGCTTTCAAGAAGGGATACATATACTAGATGGGGGTTATAATTTCCCATGAAGTAGTCAAATCCATCAGACATAAGATGAAGGAAGGCATGCTCATTAAGTTGGATATAAACAAAGCTTATGATAGGTTTCCTTAGACTTACTTTTTTTGGTGCTTAATAAATTTGGATTTAGTGAGGAATGGTGTAAATGGATTTAGTTGTGTATATTCTATTTCATATTCAATCCTTGTAAATGGGACTTCAACAACCTTTTCAAAGTAAATAGGGACTTAAGAGAACAAAACTTGCTTTCCCTATTTTTATTTCTTGTTGTGCCTAAATTGCTAGGGAGGGTGATTAAGAACGAAGTTGTGGTAAGGTACTTGAAAGGCCTACATGTATCTTCTAGGATTGGTAATGTCACACACTTATAGTTTGTAGATGACTTCCTTAGAGATGCATCAACTAGAGAGGCCCAAGTATTTAAGAGGATTCTAGAATTTTACAAAAGTAGAATGGCAAAGAATCAATCCCCTAAAATATAGAATCTTATTTCTAAAGGAAAACTATGTAGAATCCTAAGCATTCAATGAATCATGGCTTTTGAGATTGCAAACATTCCAAGTACATACCTAGGTATGCTCTTGCTAGACAAAAAGCCTCCAATGGTGATTCCAAAGTAGTGATTAGTAGATTTTAGAATTAGTTATCCTCTAGGAAAAGAAAATGTTATTCCTTGGTATGCAGATCTTTACTCATTAAGGCATCTCTCTATAATCTTGATATTATGTCATGTCAGTGTTTAAAATGCTTAGGAAAGTTTATAAAACAATAATGAACATTTAGAGGAAATTCCTATGGAGTGGGATAGGAGAAGAAAGAAAATATAACCTTACTAAACGGGAGAGGGTGTATAAGGAGAAGTGAAAGTGCAGAGATTTAGGGTTTAGAGATGACAAAAAATGTATAGGGCCTTTAAAATGATGTTTGTGTGGAGAATGTAAAAGGAAAATAATTGCTTAAGGAGAAAGATACACTAGCAAAATATATTGATGATAAGAAAAAGGAAAACATCCTCCTCTAGCATGAAACACTTTGCATTTCTAGAATTTAGAAGTTCCTTATGTCATGCAAAAATTTATTTATTATGGACATATGATGGAAAATTGGGAATGGAGTCAAAGTTAATTTTTAAAAGGATATCAAGCCTTAGGTAAGATGGAAGAATACAAGCCACTGCTCACTCAATTCACAATTGAATTTGGGCACTTTTCATGACTACTTTAGAGCTAGGGATGGGAAAAAGAATGGGTGGATCTAATCTCTCCAACTTCTCACTTGTAAGAGAATTCTAGACCATTGATAAAAACCTTTAAAAATGACCTATTTGAAATAGACACATTAAAGATAGAATTGTATGGAGTAAGCGACTAGATGGAAAGGTTAAAGTTTGTGATGCCTACAAGTATTTATTTCAGCCTACTGAGGAGGATTTTACCTTTCTTGAGAGTAAAATTTAGGTTAAGCATGGCCTATCAAAATAAAATGAATTCCTATGGATAACAGTGAATGGAAGAGCACTAACATGGGATCAACTCACCATGGGATCAACTCACCTAATTTAGAATATCAGGGCTCTCTTCATGCATATTGTCTAAATAGTTGGACAAAACTAATGAACACCTATTTTTACATTGTACCTTTGTAGAATAGATATGTCATTGGTTCAAAGATTGGTGAGGTTAAATTGGCCTCTTAGAAAAAAGGTGATTGATCTACTGAATAGTTGGTTAGTAAAAATCACAAGTCCTAGCATTAGATTTGTCTAGGGAGTAGCACCCTCATCAATTATTTATAATTTTTTGTTGGAGAGAAATAAAGGGCTCTTTTAGGAAAAGGATTCATTAGTTGAAAGGGTATGGGATAGGACTAATTCCACAATCTTTAAACTAGGAGATTGCTAGAGTAAGGAGAATTGGTATGTAGCAAAATTGGAGATAAGATGGCTACACAAAACTAAGGGCCATCCACAAATAAAAATGTTTAAAATGTCAAATGGACTTCTCTTGACCTAAAGTAGGTCAATCTAAACTTTAATGAGCTAGCCAAAAGGAACCCTAGCCTAACTAGTGGTGGGTATGTGTTGAAAGTTGATAAGGGAAAACCACTTTTAATCTCAACTTGGGATTTCAAGATTGACACTACTAATATGGCAGAGGCAAGATGTTTAACTTGGGCTCTTCAAAAATTAGTTAAACAAGAGTGGCTCAAACTAAAAGTGGAAGGGGATTTGAGAATTATCATCTAGTTCAAGAAATTATGTAAAATCAAGGCTTGATTACTTGACACTCTTCTTATAGAAGCTACACACTAGATGGGAAAATTGGAAGAGGTTTCTTTCCATCATATCAAAAGGTAAGGAAATATAGTACCAAATTGGGTAGCCAATCAAGCTGTGAAGAACTAGGAGACCAATGGTCCTACTTGTTTGGAGTGGAAGGAGAACTTGCCTAGTGAAGTCCAAGTCTATTGTTGAAGGACCTCCATAGCTAAGAAAATTGGATTATTAAGGAGCATGCCAAGTTAATGTTTATTTTGTAAGCCTCATTAGCTTCAAATTTGTGCAAGTAGTATGTATATCAATTAGCATGTGGCGGGTAGAGCAAGTGTAATGGGAAGTTATTGTTTGTAATGTGTGAATGTTGTGGTATCAATAGAGATTAGTGTTTTAATTGATATTAGTGTTCCCCCTACTTTACTCTAAAATAGTTTAATGTGATAGCTCTAGGTTGAAACCATGTCAACAAAGAAGTGCAAAGGGAAGATAGAATTTGAGGAAACAATGAAAGATGGGGGAAGGACAACTAATGCAAGGACTAAGTCAATGTCACCATGATTACAATTAGGTTTATTCATTATCTTGAGCATGAAATCACAAATCCTAACCTATAAATATGGGTCTAATAAATTTGCGATTTGGCCAAGAAAATGGATGGTGCCCTATATGTTGGCATCTAGAATACAATGGTAAATCTTTCACTAGACTTGGGTTATTCTCTAGGCCATAGAAACTAATTTGATGATGCATAATCCAATGGTTGCACTACCATGCTCTCGCTCATTATAGGTACTTTTCTTTTACATGATATGATTGACTGTTTAAGTTAAGAACAAGGTGGAAGATTTTTATAATTACTACCTAGACCAATTTCATAGACTGAAGGGAAAATTGAAGGGGATCACAAAGTTTTAGAAGAGATTACAAAGGCCCTTAAGGTTAATCTTCTGATCGAGGCCAAGATGATCAATACTCATCGATGTTGTGATAATGAGGAGGATGATAATTTGGTAGAAATGGCTCCTCTGCATAAATGTGAAAATTTTAAGAATGTTAAAGATGGTCTGATAGGGACTATGTAATTTGACATGTTGGCCTACTTAGTTATAGTAGATAATGCTACTTATATGACTGCTTGGGTGGTGAGGGCCAAGGTAATTATCTCTCTCATGCTTACTCTAGCTCGAACCTGAATCCTTTTTATTTTTTGCCTAGAATTGGAGGTGGTTCTTGTGCTTGAAGTTTGTGGTTCAATATCTTTCAAGGCTCAAATAAGGCTTGTGTGCACTACCCTGCTCACCTATTTACATTGTACATGCATACCCTATTACATAAATATGGTTTATATTACTTTATCATGTTCAGTAACAAAGACAATGTTTTTATAGGTGGCCTTGACAAGTTTTTTCAAGCAATTTTTCTAATGACACTTATCAATAGAAGATCTAAGTACAAGATAGATGGTCTGTAAAATGATAATGCTGAGTCCATTGGTACCATAATGCTTATTTTTTTCAGCCCCTAAATGCCTAACCCAAGTCTATTAGGAAAATAAATAAATAATACATATTTTACCAACCATGTGTAAGCATAGGTAAATTTGAATTAGAAATAATCCATAGAACAGGGATAAAAAATATTTGAAATGTGCCATCACTATTTATGCTTTTCTTGGTGGGCATTATGAGAAGGGATTATCATTCGTCAAAATATGGTTCTGATTTTATTTTCATAGAAACTCTGTTTGTGGGAAGCATATTCACTCCAATCCACCAATTTAAATTTGAAGCGAATCCGCCATGTCGATGTGTTTTTACATCTTAAGTCGTTTAAATGTTATTAAAAAATATAAAGAAACAAGGAGAAGACATCGACGTCATTGCTCAAACCACACAAAATTAGAAGCAGCTCTATTTATTATTAAATGAGTAGTGAGACAAATGTAGTGAGACAATGTCATACAACATTCTAAACCGGCGCGACTACGTAGTGAGACAAAACCATACAACGGTCTAAACCAGCGCTAAAGCACTCGTGAGCAGCCATTATCTCTCTATGTTACTGTAACTAAAAACCAAAAACCAAATAGGATAATAATAAGGTTGTGTGGACAAAGAGCTGGACAGACAATAGAGCAAACTGAATTAGTTAAGAGGAGGGCAGCTGAATCCAGGAGGAGGAGTCAATTCACACTGGACAAGAAGTTCAAGAGCCACCGGAAGGATGATGTTGAGGTTGAGGAGCTTAGCCCTAATAGTTGTACACAGACAGAGTGCTGCCTCTATCTCTGCAATTCCTTGCAAAACAGGGCAGCACTTATTCACAACAGGGTCTCCAAGGGCAACGTGTGCCAAACCGCTGAGTAGATCAACACAGGCTCCAAGCTTCAATGCATTCAATGGACATTTGCCGGTCGTTGGAGGGGCAGGAGGTACACCAGAAGGACTACCTCCCGAAGGACTACACTTATGGCTTCCGCAGGCCATTACAGGGCCCAGGCTCATCGCCATACCAATCATAACTATGAACAGAATAGCAGCGGCTTTTGCCATGTTTAATTATTCGATCTAAAAATCCAAGCTAGAAAGCACTAGCGCTGAAAATTTAAGCTTGTAGAAATGGACTGCAGTATGTGGTGTTATATAGGCCAGTGGATGCTATTATCAAAATTTAAGTTGTTTTTCATATTGTCCTCTCGTGGTAAGAGGTTGCAGCTGCGTCATATGTTATCTGGCCATTACATATAGGTTAAAAACTATTGTGTCTGAAAACATAATTTTTGTGCATTCCAATAATTCAGTTATGGACTATCCCTCACATGGCGCCTTTGGTGTTAATGATTGTCTACCAAATGGTTTATGTGAGCTGTTTCGCATTCTGAACTGGTTTTATCAATTGGACATGGAAGGTGGTGGAAAGTTGTACACTTTTTAAAGTTGTACACTTTTGATTAATATTTTATAATTGGCAATATTTATTTAAGAGAGGTTTTATATATAAATATATACTATTCAATGTGGGTGGTACATGTGGAGTCATAGATTAGTGAATATATGGTGAAATTGGCTTATTGGGTGGATGCATCTACTAGTCTTTGAGGGCTTGTAAAAGGTATTTAATAGTTTAAAAGCATTAAATGGTTGGGCTCATGTGATGTATTCAATTTTTTTATTTTTGGGATATTAAAATATCGGTAGCAAGTAGTTGGGAAGCTTGTAATAAGCTTATCACTCATTGTCATTAGTAGCAAAGTAGTTGGGAAGCTTGTACTAAGCTTATCTCTAACTATTACTTTCCTACATATAAATAGAGGGCTTGGGAAGAAAATTATTCAGATGATCTTGTGTTTGATTTCTCCTTGAGTGTGTGCATTGGATCTTCTAGAAGACCTTGGAATTTGTAAGTGTATTGTAATCCTTTTAGTTGTGAATAATAAATTAATTTGAATCTTTGGAGGGTAGTTTTTTTCTCAAAAAATATTTCCATGAGTATATCAGTGTCTCATACTCTTGTGTGTGCTTCATTATAGTCTTTTATTTTTTGGTATTTATTTGTGTTGTTATTCTAGAATGCTACTAAAAAGTATGTAGATCAAGTACCTTGTAATACTCTTCTTGTAGAGTTAATTATGGAAATTGTTTGTGTTATGTTGGAAAATGTCCCCTTGGGGGCTTTTCCCTCTTAAGGTTTAGCTCCTGGGTCATTAAATTGCATTTAGAGCATTTTGTGTGATAATTTTGACTCCCGATGAGAAAACCCCAAAGTCTTATGGCAAATAGAACCTAGGGGGTGCTATTTTGATGATCCCTGAACAAAAATAAGGTGGTGGACTTGGGCGCTAGCGCCCTAGTCCTGCCCTATTTTGGGTCTACCCTAAATTCAAATGTCAATTTTATGACCATTGTTTAGGTCCTATGCTGACATCTAATGTTTCAATTACAAAATTCTTAGCCGGAATCTTTGCAGTTGCATATATAAGCATGATTAGGTTTCATTTGCAAACTAGAGATGGAAACTAGATGGACTTTATGTATACTGATGATTATAGAGCATTCAAAATATTCATTGTGTTGAAGAGGAGAGCATTGTTATTGTGTTTGTATTTTGCAGATTTGACTCCATCTCCTCATGGCAGGAAGAGCATCTTCCTTCCATGAAATCTACACTTCAAGGTGATATCTATTGTGTTTTCAATCATTTATCATTTGGATTTTGCCTCTATCCCATCGAGATACACACTTTTATCTGACAACAGTGTTTAGAAGACTTGAATGTCTCTCCGAGGCTTGACTGAGGCAAGCCTCTAAACACCACAACCCCCTCCCACACTCCTTTGAGATTGTAGGTTACAGGTACCAAGTTTCATGGAGTGGAGTTGTAGAAAGGAGGTTGCAGACAATAGGGATTCAGGATCGGAAAGAAAGAGGATAGTGTGCAACATTTTAGGATAAGGATGCTAGTCCCTATGTCCACTTTTCCTAGGGTAGAAATGAAAGACACAGTGCAGATCACTGTTAGAAAGATATTCAGATTCCATGACGAAAACTTTACCTTGGACTAGGGCACTAGTCCCAGTGTCCTTGACTATTCCGTATTCTGAACTTCAAAAAATAGTGAGTTAATAATCTCTGTCCTGAACCTTAGTCTGAAAGGATTTGCTGTAATTCATTAATTTGCTTACTATTTTGCTTATTTAGGGTTTTAAGTGTAATTGAGCATTAAATTGAGATATTGTTTGATACATCTAAACTTTCGCATTGTTCCAAGAGGCATTTCATCCTAATAGGTGATTGCTCTCATTTAGTGGAGATTCAACTCAATTGATGTGTCCTTGAACATTTGGTGAGAAGGGAGGTTTTGCCTTTGAAACATAAACCAAAACATTTCCCACCCTATTTTTTTAGACTTTTTGGCACCTTGTTGAGTGTTGTATGATAGAGTTGCATTCATTCATTTTATTGCACTTGAAAATCTACAAAAAAATTAAAAATTTCTCAAAATTTTCAAAAGATTTGCATTCTAGGGTTTGCATTTTCACATAAATTGCATTGATTTGGTTCCATTTCATTTAATTTATGATTTTTGCATTAAATCTGAAATTTATTTTCATCATACTCTTATTGCATTTGAAAAATTACAAAAAAAATGAAAATTTTGAAAAAAAATGGCATCTTAGGCTTGCATTTTAGCATAATTTGAATTAATTGACACTTAATTTCATTAAATTTCTATTATTTTCATTAGATCTTATTTAAATTACATAAATTCATCATTTAGCATTCACTTGCATTGCATTTTCATGCTTACATTGTCAAAACTTGCTTAAAATTGTGCATTTTTCATAAAAACCCAGTTTTGCATTAGCTAGGGTTTGTTGTCAAAATCTTGTTTCATATTTTACTACATTTTTCAAAAAGTAATTAGGACTAATTTCTAATTGTAGTGTTGCATTATAGTTTCTTTCTTGCAAAATTTCATGTCTAGGGTTTGAAAACCTTGCATTTTCACTAGATTTGGCCTTATTGTCTCTCTAGAATTGCATTACAAGTGTGTTGTGAAGGATCTTGCTACATTAATTGACAATTATTAGGGTTATTATTTTGTTCCCTCTTGAAATTCCTTACAACACCCTTTCCAATAGACATTTGGATGGAAAATTTGTGGAAATTTGTATATTTTAGCTATATTTCCACTAGGGTTTGACTAGTCACCTCCCTAGATTGGCACTATAGGCATGTTGTGATGGATTTCATGGAATTAAGTGATTTATATCACTGTTATAATCTTCTTTCCATCACAACTTTTCTTACAACACCCCTTCCTTTACTCATTAGCATTGAAAATTGGTCAAAATTCACATATTTTAGGTGTATTTTCACTAGGTTTTGACTTGTCATCACTCTAGATTTGCATCAAAGGAGTGTTGTGAAAGATATTGTTGCATCATTTGACTATTATTAGGGATATTATCTAGTTTCCCTCTTGAAAATTTTCACAACAGGTCTCTTATATCATTCGTTTGCATTGGAAAAAGTCAAAAAATCTAGCATTTTAGGTCATTTTAATACATACTTTTGCACTTATTCTTGCATAAGTTTTGAAAACTTTTGAAATCTGATTTGGCATTCATTTGAAAACATACACATGCCTTCTCAATACAACAATAGTGCTAGGATTCCTCCTAGGCCTTATTTGAAAAGATGAGCTCCTAAACATGAAATAACATTTACACCGCTTGACAAAGAAATGGTAGATACTGAAGGGCCTCTTTACATTACAGTGAAAATAATGGAAAGACTAGTGGATGGAACACTTATAGACCCTGATTGCATGACCAATGTGATTACAGAAGATTTTCTTCTTAAACATGAGTTGGCACAAGATTATTATGAACCGTCAAATTTGTGAATTAAAACACATAATGGAGCTTTGATGAATACATTTGGAAAGATAACCTTATTGGTCTTGGTTTATGATAAATCCATGGATCAATTATTTGATGTTATCCCCTTATTCAACCTCTTTTGTGTAAAACTAGGACATCCATAGCTTAAGTCTATCAATGTCGTTCCCTCAGCTATTCACAAATGCTTAAAATTCCCTTTGCATGGAGAAATCTGTACTATCCATCATAATTCATACCAACCTCTAGCTAAGAGAAAGAACTTTACTCTTGATTGCTTTTGGCCGCAACTTGACACAGACCCTGAGCCATGAAGAGACTAATCTTTCCTATTATATAGATGATACAAAGCAAAACAACTAGTTAGAGTGGCCAGGCCTCCTTTACAAACAATAAGAGAAGAACAACAAGCATTTGAAGATCCTCTTAGAGAAAAATGAAAATGACAAAATGACATAAGAATAACACAAGATTATTATGAATATAATGAGATAATTGGCATGATAGATGTGGACAAGGGAAAGTTCCATAACTCACCTCATCCACAAAGAGATGGTATCTATGCCGAGGTTCCTCCCCTATCATCCTTACAAGGATGGGAGATTCTCATCGACAACAAAACATTCCCTTGAGACTAATGAAATTTGAACATGGTGCTTCCTCCTCTAATGTGCAAAACCCTATGGAAAAACGTGAAAATGCCTTTGAAGAGATAAGTAGTAAGACAAGAAGGAATAGACAAGAAAGAGAAAGGAGGAAGAGAAGACAAGATTTTTCCCAATGAAATGCAACTCAACAGGAAAAATTCAACCAAACATAGAAAAGATTAACACTTAACAATTGGAAGATAAGAACAAAAGTTGGGCTATGGTACCTTACATACCTCTTTCCTCTAGCATTCAAGATTGGGAAGAGGATGATTTGCTTGTTGACAACCCTTAGATTGGTTGTCCCTACAGTTAAGTATTTCTAACCCTTTACCTCCATATTGTGTTTCCCCCATTATGTGTTATGTGTTGTTTAGGCCTCCTAGGATGACCCTTGATTCTCTTGTAAGGTCAAGGATACTGGGAGATTGCCTTTGTTGTGACTCTTCTTCTATTTGTATCATCATTCTTCTATATTGCTTCCCCTCTATTTTCATTGTTGTGTGTTGTGTCTGATGGACATAGCGTTGTGGTTGGTGACTTGGGGGCACCCTCCTATGTGACTGTCCCTAAAGAACTTGTTATCAGAAAATGTGAATAGTATTAAACTACTAATAATCCAATAATCTCAATGAAATATGATGCAAATCAAATAGACATTTAGCAATATTACCTTGAAGACTGATTTACCTCGAACCTTCCATTGTTCGCCTATCTTGTATTGATTTTTTTGATGAATAGAGCTCTTAGAAGTGTGCTTCCTTGCTGTTTGAAGATGACAATACTTAAATGGCTGTATGTTGGATAAAATACAATGGAGATTACCTATAATGCAACTATTATGAGGATGAGAGATGGATGATTGAAGCCATGGTTGTATGGATATGAAGATAATGGATATAAAATGCAATGAGCAATATGGATGCTTTGCCAAAGGTATGTTGTAATGATTCCTGCAGAGTAAGGTTCCTTAAGCTTAGATGGATATCAAATGGGTGTGAACACCTTTCTTATATAGGCTGAGGGAAGACCAAATCTAAGTGTCAATAGATCCATGACTGGAGGAATTGCCTGTGAGGTGTACGGTTGAGGAAGGTTGAGGGAATGTGCATGAATTAGGAGAGGACAAGTGTCCAAGCCTTCTTCATGAGTTATGGGAGTTAACATAATAGATTGAGGAGTTAACTGAGATGATTGATTAGTTAACTAGGTTGATTGGGGTGTTATTAAAATAGATTGAGAAGTTAACTGAGATGATTGATCATTTAACTAGGTTGATTAGGGAGTCAATAGAATAGACTGACCAGTGAACTCAATTGACTAATTAGTTAACTATTTTGATTGATGAGTTAACTAATTTGACTAGAGGATAAATAGGACATGTGGGTGAGAGAATATTAGCTAATTATATATTAAAATATTTAATTACATGTGCAACATGGTGAGGTGGAAAGGTGAGATGGATAAAGTGATGTGGAAGAATGAGGTCGATTTATGGAATTAGGACTTTGGATAGAGGAATTTGAGATTAATTAAATAATTTAGGATTATTTAATTATGTGAGACATTAGAAGAATTGAGGGATTTAATTAAATAAATTTATTTTATTTAATTATTGGAGGAATGTGAACCATCTAAATAAATTGGGATATTTATTTATTTGATAGACAAATAAGAATTAAGATAAATATTAAAATATTTATTTAATTCGACTCAGTCATTTTTAGGTGTATACATTTTGCGCCTCTTTGATACAATGTGTTTTATCACATTGTTTCAAAGAATTAAAAAAATTTGGTTTTGATACATGCCCCAATTTGCCCCTGGTATAGGTTAATGACGATAGGATGCCCCCTCAGGAGATTGGACGGGAAGAAACTGATAGGATGATGGACAATCTCACGATGAGATAGGTTTGAACAATAGGGTGACTTGATAGATGGGTGAAGAAATTGGTCAATGTGAAAGAAAAAAGGGATGGGATGAAAGAGTTGAATGGCACACTATGCAAGATAAAATGATAACACACACAAGTAAGAAAGCAAGTATGCACAAATAATACAAGAACAAACAAGGTATTGCCCCTATCCAGCTGTAAACCAATGATTAATCGATAACGATCAATGATAGAGTTTTTCATTGTGGGGAATGATATATCCCTAGATCAACACAAAGACATGAGAAAGATATATCCCACTGATAATTATGATTGATTGATTTGGTTTATGACAAGATTAGGATCAAGATGATTGATTGTGATTGGATAATTTGACAAGATTGACTTTACTCGATTGGTATGGATTAAGGATGGACTCACATTTGGATCATTGCTTGGATTGATTAGACAAGGATGAATGGATCATATGGATAACTAGAAGATACAATTGGATAAACTATCAGAAAGGATTTGGATCTTAAGACACTTGGAAAAGGTTTATTATGGAATGAAATACAATTGAATATGTATGGATGTGGATTTTGTCATCTTCGTATACGAGTTTTTGAAGTACTTTGTTTCATCATTGAACTTTTATTATATTGTAAGAAAATACAAGCATCTAGGTATAATTAAACTAAGATGACCTAAGTATCACTTACATGGATTTTGATATAGCAAGTTAATACAAGCATCTAGTCAAAATTGAATCTAGATGACCTAAGTATTTCTTGCATGTGTCAATAGATAAGGATTGCCCTATTTCATGTTAGAAGGTTAGAACGTCCTCAATGATCTTTTGCTGGTCATGTCATTAGACCAAAGTAATCACATTACTAAATACTGATCCACAAACAACAAATAAATAAAACAATTATGCCCCCATCATAGCTCCTCTAGTTTTTAACATCCTTGAGTAGCATAAAAAGACATAATAACAAAAATCAAGACTCTATAACTTAAACCTTTTGAATAAGAACAAATTTTCTTGCCATAGTTATGTTTTTTTGCAAGGAAAATAGATATAGTCATCATGGTGGTTGAGGTCCATTGTGCCTTGTTTGTAGGTCTAGTTTGTGCATCAAGCATTTTGTTGAAAAAGTGTGTTTGTAATTCTAGCTACTATTAGGTGATGGTATCGCGATCCTTATTGCTATCCTCTAAGGGGCATGACATTCAATAATCCAATTCTCCAACTAGGTTGAGGATTTCCCCCCAGTCAAGCAAAGGAATGAGTTATTATGGATGAACTGACCACAGACATGAAGAAATGGGCCATAAGGGACTAACCTAGTGCCTCGGGGGCTCATTGATAAATGGCCTTGCCTATGTGACAGTGTAGAGGCAACATAGTTCGAGGCGTTGACCATGGGGACCTAAGACCTAGGCAATGGGAAAAGTGTGATTAGAAGGACAAAAGGATGGGTGACATGGGACATAATGGATGGGAAAGGAGCCTCAGGGGCACATTGATGATGGCCTTGCCTACGTGATAGCTTAGAGGCGATGTAGTTCGATAAATGGTACTAATGATGGGGTTACAGACAACTTGATGTTTTTGGGATTTTCTAGATTTTGCTAATGTTTTGACGTTTTTGGGATTTTTGGATGGCAATTTGGATAGCATAAATGCTAGATACTGATGACAAGGGAACACCATGGATAGGTCAATGGATGGGTGATAATGGATAATGGATGGGTAGGTAGAAGGAAACAAGGATGTGATCTCCAAGGACTATGTCGTATAGGAATAACTCAAGATTTGACATGACAAAGCTTATGATGAAGGAGGATGAGAGGCTTAGATTGTTTTGAAAAAGACAAGGTACATCAAGAGTTTTTCCAAAGCATGTTTCAACATTTTTCCCCCATATATTTATCAAGATCAAAAGAGGAATGGAGGATGGATAGACTCAATATGATAGGTATATGTAGGATAAGGATGATAGGATGGTATGGTAAGATAGGATGGAAAATGATAGGGTCAATGAGACAATGTGCTCCCAAGGGTAAATGACATGGAAGATCAACCTACACTGTCAGGTTTTCATCATGGTACTTATCTAAGGTGCCACCAAGGTTGGTTTTCACCATTGGATGAAGGGATTTTTCATTACTTTTTTTTAATTTTAATTTTAATTTTTCTTTTTTTTGAAACATTTGGATGGGAGAAGGTGGATATGTATGGGAGAGACTCAAATTTCTAGTTCCATGAAAGGTGATAGTCCCACCAGATGGATGTTGTCGTATGGACTTTGTGAAGTGTTCTCATAGATGTTGGTAGTGGATTGCATTAAAGTTAGATGAAGAAGGTAGATAGCGGATTATGGAAGGTGTGATAGTGGATTATGATGTGGATTATGTAGGACTTATGCAACAATGGAGGGAAGTCTTATCCAAAAGCATGGACCATAGGAATAGGATGGGGAAGATATGTAGGATAATAGAGGAAGGAAGTGGAAATGGAGGTATGTGGAAGTGTCGTAGGATGGAAGGGAACCATGACCAATAGTTGCATATACCATGATAAACATTGAAGCTTATGATGGGAAGGTGGTGTAGGAAGGAATGGAGTTTTTTATTAGTGGATGGGTGATTTAGGCATTTAAGGACCCACATAGACTTAGTATTTTTCTAATATTTTTTTTTCATGTGGGATGGATGGATTTGAGACTTTTGGATGGAATGGGATTTTTGGATGGAAGAGGAGAAAGTGGATGGTTGGGATTCTTGAGAGGTGGATGCCTCATTTAACTTGATGGATTTTTGCTTAGGTACCCAAACTATTTTGTTTTTAGACTTTACCTATGAAGGTATGGGCTTGGGTATATGTAGCTTTTGTGCAGCTTCTAAGGTAATTAATTGTTTCTTGGGGACCCACACCTTTTTTATTTTTGGTTTGAGGTGTGTGGATGTATGCAAATTTTGAGATGGGTTGTTCTTTGATTCTTTGAATTCATTTCCTAAGGTATTGGGAGCCTTAGGATTTTTGACTTTATAAAAGGAGGCATCCCAATGTTTACTTTTGAATCCCATAGGTTTGGTGGATCGAGTGGAAGCTTCACATTTATAAAATATGTGCATTTGTTGGTCATGATTTGAAATGTGAGGGAATGTGTAGATGAATGAATTTGGCATTGGGAGAAGTGGAAGCAAAGTGGATGGAGGGATAGTAGGAGTTGGAAGGAGTGGAGGTAAAGTGGATGGTGGAAGGTGTATGGTGACATGCTTTTGGGATGTATATGATAAGGGAGGTACAATGATGACATATGTTTTGGGGATATGATAGGATGTACGATGGGAAGTGGTGGATTTAGAAGGCATGGAGGAAGTACCAACATCATGAGATTTCTTTTCTTGGGTAGTATAACCAAGGCCATAAGAGGGTGGAGGGATTTTGACATGGGCTCCAAAATACCTTGTTCATGAAGGCCTAATTCTTTACCTTGATAGTTCATATTTTGGAGTATGTGGTGGACAATGGGATTATGGGTGATTTGGATGCTAGATACAAGCTCATTATTTGATGGGGAAGGTGAAGTGGTAGATAACGGTTGCTGCTCTCCTAAGGAAGAACATTCATGGATGAAGGTAGTAAGACCAAGGGGACATGATGGGGAATTTCCAACATGGTCGATAATGGATGGTGGTGGATCATGTGGATCTTGATTATCATTATGTGCACTAGGTTTCAAGGTATTGGTTTGATCATCTATGTGCACTTGGGAGACAAGTATCTCATCAAGGGAAGTGGAAGTTGTTGGATCATGGATAGGACTAGGTGGAGGATGGATAGGGGTAGTCTAGATATCTTTCTCATGGATGGTTGTGAGAGTAAGAATAGGAGAAAATTTCACATGGATAGGCTCTTTCTCATAGAGAGGATTAACATGGATAGGATGACCTTGAATTACTTGCTCATGGGTAGTAACTTGATCATAGATAATATCTTGATCATAAAGAGCATTAAGTGTGATATGGATGGGATCAATTTGCTCATGTATAGGTTCTTCATCAACGATAATATCCTGATCATAGAAAATGTATAGGTTATGGATGGGTTGGATGGAGTTGCTTTGCTCTTGATTTAGATAAAGGGTTGATGTTTCCACATGCTCTAGAGTATATTCTTGACATAACGCTTGATTTTCTTGAATTGAAGTGGAGGTAGAAGACTCTTGGATATGCTTGATAGGATCTTGATGGTCAAAAACATGAGGGTAGAATGAATCTTGACTTGGACTCATGGTAGAAGACTCTGCAATAGTCTTGATGGGTTGTGGATTACATGATCAGGTTGAAGGAATGGACATGTTTGAAGGTTCTTTGATAGGCTCTTGGATAGGTGGTTTCTGATATGGAGATGGTTGATTCCTTGCTAGTAGCCCTTGGATCACATCCTTTGTAGGTGGATGGGTAGATGAATGATGTAATGGATGGGTAGACTTGGGTGAAAGAGCTAGTGGTGTGAGACAAAAGGCTTGCTCAATCGAATACTCTCTTACACCTTTATCCTTGATCTTGAATTTTTTTCCATGAATTTTGATGTAGGAGTTATTGGGCTTGGCTCAACATTGGCTATAGAGGATGAAGCTACACAGTTGGTGGGAATTATAACTTCAAGCTCAGATTGGATGGAATTGCAATATTGGAATGAGTTGGGATCGCCTTGGATGGTGACTTCTTGGTCGTCATGGGGGAATTTGATATGTGAATCACCTTTTGAAATGTGGTTAACAACATAGTCATATGACATGTTTGTATAGTTGGCATTGTTAGCCCCACTTTGGTTTTGATTTGAAGAACCTCCTTTCTCATAGTTGGGGAGTAGATTCTTGAATGCTATATGATCATCATTGGAGGCATGGTCGTCAAGTGATACCCATTTTTTATCCAACAAGTCTTGAATGGTGTGTTTCAGTGCTTGACAGTGGTTAGTTTTGTGTCCTTTGTTTCGGTGATATTTACAAAAGTCAGTGTCTTTCCACCAAGGAGGTTTAAATTGTTGTTCATAATCCCATGCTGTTGGAAGTGTTATGAGATTGTTTGATATTACCTTTTGTAGGGTGAATTCTAGTGTTTCCCCTAGAGATGTGAACTTTCTTCAAGGAGGAAAGTTTGTAGACTGTGATTTAGTGTTTGGAGTTTGTTTTGTGAGGGGTTGTTTTGTGGATTAGACAAGTTGAAGATCAATTTTTTTGTGGTCACTTGTTTTGCATCCATGACACCGTTGTTAACAATGTTTTTATTCTTGGTCCAAAATCTTGGCTTGTCTGTATTATGATTGGAGCTAGGGTTTCCTTATAGATTTTGACTTGTCCTTTGGCTATCATAGCTTTTTCAATGAGTAACCCCATCTTAATGACCTTACTAAATGAAGTAGGACATTGGATTTGTATTTGGTAGCTAAGATCAGCATTTAGGTTGTGTACAAACATCTCAAGCATTTTTTTTTCTGGTATATGATATGGACATTTGCTGGCCAGTTGTCTCCATCTTTGCAAGAAAGTAGCAAAGGATTCTCCAACCTTTTGTTTTGTGTTACAAAGATCTAACATTAAGATTTCATGCTCAATGTTATAGGAGAAGTGAGTGACAAACTTATCCACTAGCCCGTTGAAGGTTCTAATGTTGGGAGGTAGGCGAGAGAACCATTCTATAGCTTGGCCTCCCAAGCTCCTTGGGAATAGTCACATGAGATAGGTTTCATTGTGGGTGACTTCAAGACATGCTGCACTAAATTCTCTGATACGGTCTCTTGGATCACCCTTTCTGCAATATTTGTCAAATTTTGGTACCTCAAATTTTGAGTGGAAAGGTATCATGATCAAGGTCTTGTCAAAAGGATATGGTGAAATATCCTCTAGAGAATAGTGTTTTGTGGATGCTCCAATTTGAATGTCTGCGAGCTGTTGTTGTAAGGCTTGGATTTACATTGTCAGTATATCCAAGGGATTGATTATATCGTTAGCCTTGTCTATTTTGGGAACCTCTAGTGTGATTTTGGGAGTTTCCATGTCATTCATAGAGGTGGTGTCTTTTATGATGGAGGTGTCAAAATCTGCCAGAACTTTGGCCCCTTGCTATGCTAGCATAAGGAAATACTTGTGAGGGTCCATGTTCAGGACTTTGTCCATCATCTTTTGAAATTTGGAGTCTTGTGAAGCATCAATTACATTCTCATACAGGATTTCTTCCTCTCCATCACTATGAGATGAAGATGGCATGTCTTTGTTCAAAGGATCCATGTCTTTCTTTTCTTTCGATTTTGATCTAGTTGTAACCATAAAAAAATTTGGTGGGGGTGAATGTTGGATGAAAAATGCTTGTGAGAAAGGTTGAGATGACAAGAATTTTCCTAAGGTTCAAATTTTGATCTATTGTGTGCTCAAACAAATGTGCCCTTGAGGTAAAAGATAGTCAAAGTAGGGAGAGTTGATCACCGCTATTGATATGGACTACTTTTATCAAGATTACACTAGTATAGTTCTAAGATGAAGGATGATGTATCTTGTTGTGAAACTAACTAGATTTTTACTTTGAGTTTTTGGAAGACCTTAATGATACCTTAGTAGGAAACTTGTTTTACTTTGTTTGATGTTTTTTCTATGGATGATATGGCAAATGGAAATGTTTTGGAAAAAGGATACGAAATAGATTTGTATGGTTTTCTTGAGATCATAAACAAGGTATATGCAAAATGGGTACCTAGAACTAGTTTAGATTTTTCTCAAAAGTGTACATAATAGTTTTCTGTTATCTGAGTTCTGCAAAAGGTTTACCTTTTTGTTTCAGTTTTGTGATTTTGGCTTGTTTTCAAAATGTTTGTCAAAGCAAGTCTGGTATTTTAGCTAATGATTTGTATCAATTAGGTGCAAGAAAACATGTCAAACAAGAAGATTCCATGTTGTTTTTACAAATTTTTGAGCAACAAAGTAAGCACAATCTTAAGGTTGGCAAGGACAATATTTGATGAGTTCCAACTTGGTTTTTACACCAGCCACTTGTATAAAGGCAAACATCTAGTAACTTAGTAGCACCGGATCCCCTCCACAACACTCACTTCTCACACATACCAAGTTACAGTTCCTTCAAAGAGTTGAACTTTTTTGTTTCCACACTAAATGAGTATATGATGTTGGATGTCTCTAGAGGTTCCTCTTCTTGTGTCACCAAATAGGGGATTTTGGCTTACTAGAACAAAAGGATTTTAGTCAAGGCATCCATTCTGGTGGTTACACATGCAGCCATTCACTCCAATAAGGAGGCTTCCTAGTCTGCAGAGGTTACGCTCCATAGGGTTTTAGGGGAAACATTGGTTGGTGTAACACAGTGGCACCCGTTGCTTGCAACTTTCATCACAAACACAATTTATTTATAGTGACTTGAAGGTGGCTTGGCTTTAGCCCGTTATCACTTAAGGTTGTCCCACTTGGAAGGAAGGAATTCCAAGGGCAGGCCTCTCTAAAGGTTAAACATGTAAAATGATAAGTTAGGCATTTTGGTCACCCAGAAAAAGGGAGAGAATAGTCCTATTATCATTCTCAAAACATGGAGAACAATGGTTTTTTTATCCCGCTAGTTAGAAGAAAAATAATTAAATGTGTAATGTCTACCAAGCATAGAAATTTGTAACAAGATAGCAATAACTTGGAAAAGGTTGTTTATTTTAACTTTCTAACAAATCTAGGTGTACATTGTTGCTTGAAGAAATAAACAAGTCTTACTTTCCCCTATTAAGCTATGTGACAGATTGCAGTGCAAGATAGTAAAAACATAAAGAAATTGTTTAGTTTTTAACCCCTAGGTTGGGACTAGAAGAAAGTTGTGATGCAGCAAAATGATTTACTTTCCACCTCTAATTAAAAACTAAGTGAAAATTGTATGCAATTTTTATGATAATGCCTAATCCAAGCCCATTCAACACTTAGTGTAAAAATGATTATCTTCAGTGGACGTTCTGCACCAAAACTAGATTAGTAGTCTCAATTGTTTATTGTTTTTTTTTCACATGATATGCAAAGCATCCTGATGTCCATCTGTAGTCCACGAAAAAAAAAAAGAATCAAAAAGCTTGCCAATCAAATGTTTAGGTGAAAAAAAACATAAACTAGAAAATTTCATGGAAATATGATTTGTGACAGAAAAATAGATAGTAAAATCAAAATCTATACAAAATTCTATGTTGTTTCAAATAAAATTTCATGAAAATTCATTAAAAAATGCAAAAGTTATAGCCGTTTGAAGTTTTCAAGGTGAGGTTGACTTTGACTAATAACACCTAATAATGTTTGCTAGGTGGGCTAAAGATACCTATACCACTGAAAACTAGATCAAATTATCTTTCCAACGACTATAATATTGTGAAAATCTGACCTCCCTGCAAAAAGTTATGCCAAAGAGAAAAAAAGAGCCTATTTGGACATGTGGAAGACAAAAGATAAACCCTTGGTGGTTAATTAACTGCTAACAGTTTGCAAAAAATTAGTCACATGGGCAGTTTGAGAGTTGCAGTCAACTTTGTTGATGAGGGTTTAAATAGGTCCCTGTCCTCCATATGACTAGAGGTTGAGAATTAAAAAAAATTAAAAATTAAAAATGAAAATCTAAACCTAAAATGTAAATTAAAGTTAGGGTTGATTTGTTTTTTGTTTTTTTGTTTTCTTTAATTGATTTGATGTTTTTAAGTTTTGATTGAGTGTTATATTTTTCTAATGTTACTGTGTGTGAATATTTTATTAAGGTTCACAGGTGGCTAAGATGGGAGTGGGCGCAGAGAGAAGGTTGTGGGCGGAGCTGCCAGAAAGAGGCAGAGTTGGTAGTGCGGTGTGGGAAGCAGCAGAGGATGGCTAGCTGAGAATGGTAGGCAGAGGGGAGTGGAGGCGTATGATGAAAAACATATTATACTGATGTAGACCTAGTGTCCGTTTGGTGAGAACTAAAAAAATGGACCTAGTCCATACATGACGATGGGGTTGATATATATTATCTGATGCTTGGCTAGTAGAATCACTCTGTGTGATCTTGATGTTGACTTATCGCACTTACAAAATATAACAATACTACTGCTTCGTGCACTTTGTCTATCTTGGATCTAGCCTTGCATTGTTATTTATCATGATTATATGGATGCTAACACCTTTTCTTGTAGGAAATTATGTGTTTGTGGGAACATTTGGTGATCATAACGTACATGTCACCTCTAGGGGGCATGGGATTTGCTAGAGCTCATGTTCCCTTGTGTGTTTTTTTCTCTCTACCTTAACATGCTTGATATCGGTACACAATATCAACCACCTTAAGGTGGGGGCATATGTAAGGTAAGATGACCAATATAGATGCTAGCAAAGTGTGTTTGTAACACTTGAAATCTATTTGCAATCATTTAAAGCCCTCTATGGAGGTGGGATATTTCATATATCCTTTTTTATCTTAAGCCCTCTATGGAGGTAGGGATGGTTTATTTCTCGAAGAGATTGTACATACTGTCATATTCTAAAAGTCCTCTATGCAGGACGGGAGCAGATCTGAGATATCTTAACCCTTAAGTGTGTCTTCAGTGATTGTTGTGGCAAAGTCCAATCATCGATGTGTGTCTATAGCGTGCTTGAGATGGCTTCGAACCTAGCAATAGGTTTCTTCCATCACTTGTCTGCGATCTTTTCTCTATGTCTTCCATGTGTGTGTGTATGGCATGTATGTTCCCAAGCATAGTCTAAAGACTGGTGACGATGAGTCCCTCTTATGTTTTGGGATTTGTATGGCGTGATTGATCTCAAGTGTAGTTTAAAGACTAGTGGCGATGAGTTCCTCTTGTACTCTGAGGTTTGTATTACGTGTCTATTGCCCCATATGCTGTCTAAAGATTGGTGGCAATGAGTCACTCCTGTACTATGGGTTGTGTGTTTACTTCTCTTGTACTTGCATTTGCATGTCATATTTGAGAAAAAGAAAAAAGAAAATAATCATTGCATTCACTGTATTCAGTGTCTTTTGTGTCTTCAATGTTGTCTTCTCCATCTTTTGCGTGACTATAGCTATCTTCTCCTTGTTTTGTGTGCCTATTTATGTCTTCAATATATTTGGCGTGTCTTCACCGTGCTTGGTGTGTCTTAAGGTTTAGCTTCTGGGTCCTTAAATTACATTTAGAGCATCTTGTGTGATAATTTTGACTCCCGATGAGAAAACCCTGAAGTTTTATGGCAAATATGACCTAGGGGGTACTATTTTGATGATCCCTGAACAAAAATAAGGGGGTGGACTTGAGTGCTAATTCCCTAGTCCTACCCTATTTGGGTTTGCCTTGAATTCAAATGTTAGTTTTATGACCGTTATTTAGGTCCTATGCCGACATGTAAAGTTTCAGTTACAAAATTCTTAGCGAGAATCTTTGTTTTTGCATATATAAGCATGATTAGGTTTCATTTGTAAACTAGAGATGGAAACTAGATGGACTTTATGTATATTGTTGATTATAGAGTATTCAAAATATTCATTGTGTTGCAAAGCAAAGCATTGTTATTGTGTTTGTATTTGTAGATTCAAGACTCCATCTCCTCATGGCATGAAGAGCATCTTCCTTCCATGAGATCTACACTTCAAGGTGATATCTATTGTGTTTTTAATCATTATCATTTGAATTTTGCCTTTATCCCACCAGGATACGCACTCTTATCTAACAACAGTGTTTGGAAGGCTTGAATGTCTCTCTAGGGCTTGACTTCTCAAGGCAAGCCTCTAAACACCACAACCCCCTCTCACACTCCTTTGTGATTGCATCTTACAGGTACCAAGTTTTGTTGAGTGGAGTTACAGAAAGGAGGTTGCAGACAACATAGATTTGGTATCCTAAAGAAAGAGGATAGTGTACGACATTTCAAGACAAGGGTGCTAGTCCCCGTGTCCTCCACTTTTCTCACAACAGAAATGAAAGACACAATGCATATCAGTGTTGAAGGAGATTCAGATTCCACGATGAAATTTGTACCTTGGACTAGGGTGCTAGTCCCAGTGTCCCTGACTATAACACATTCTGAACTTTGAAAAACAGTGAGTTAATAATCTCTGTCCTTCACCTTAGTCTGAAAGGATTTGCCGTAATTGATTAATTTGCTTACTGTTTTCCTTATTTAGTGTTTTAATTGCAATTGACCATTTAATTGAGATATTTTTTTGTTACATATGAACTTCGACATCATTCCAAGAGGTATTTCAACTTGATAGGTGATTGCACTCACTTAGTGGAGATTCAACTTGGTTGATGTACCCTTGAATGTTTGGTGAGAAGGGAGGATTTGCCTTTGAAACATAAACCAAAATATTTCCCTGTCTTTTCACTGCTAAATAGTTTGCATCTTTTTGCGTTAGTTTCTTTCATTTTATATCAAAGCCTTGATAAGTTTTTAGATCCCTGTGATGAGGAATATGGCTCATTCTTAATCCATGTTTGAGTGGGAGCTTTGTTATAGTGACCTTTTCAAGTTATAGTCATGGAAACCACATCTACATTGTATTAACACTCAATATCAAATAACCTAGTTATGGTTCTATGTGCTATTTTGTAGCCCTCTATGTTTACAATCAATTTGAGAAATCTTTATTGGGGCTTCATTTTGTACTCTACTAATTTCCATATCGTGTGCCCCTATGTTGTCTTCATTGACTGTATTTTTAAATTTGAAATTTGTGTATTACCTCAAGTTAAATTTAATGGTAGCCAAGTTCTAAAATGCTTAATCCTTTCACCTTTTGTTTCTTCCCTTATGTCAAATAGAACATAAGTAGATATTCTTTATTTTCATAGTGATCGGATATTGATTCTTTCATTTTGGTGCACTAACCATATGTGGCTACTTATGTTTTCTATCCCTCAACCCTTAACCCTTAAACCTTAAACCCTAAAACCTATCCCTAAACTCTCAACCCTATACCCTCAACAATATACTTAATCCCTAATCCCTCAATCATCAACCCTATACCTACACCCTCAAACCCTCATCCCTAGACCATATAACCTCACCCTTATATCCTAAACCTCGAATATTGTGCCTCAACCCTATACATAAATTAAACCTAAACTATACGTACTCTCAACCCAAGTCACCCTATGCCTTATATACCCTCAATCCATATCATAAATCCTAAACCCTAATCCCTGCGCCTTACACACTTAATCTTATACACTCAACAACTTGAATATTAACCCTCAACTGTAACCCTCAACTGTCTAATCTCTACCCTCTACCCTCTACCTATTACTTAAGCCCTAATCCCTCAACCGTCAAAACTATACAGGCTCAGGTTCTTATATACACTAAACGCAAAACACTTACATACATACATACATACGTACATGCATACATACAAATATGCATACATGTACATACATACAAGCATGCATACATGTTCATGCATACATACCTACAAGCATAGATGTAAACATCCATGAAACATACTTATGAAACTTGAACATAACTCATTCAAAGGAAGACACAACGCAACCACGTTATAACGTGATTGTGTTATGTCAAACTGGGAAAACACTAGCAAACATGGAAAAAGAAAAAAAGCACAACATAATGCGAGCATGTTATAATGCATGTTGATGTGTAAAATTGCGCAGGTTCCGACACCAATATGGGAAATTTCAGGGATGTGGGAGTTGCTACCTGAAACAACCTCTAGATTTTAAAGAAGCTGGCTCTTCTCTACTTTAAATGGGTTTTGGGAAAAGGGGTAGAAATAAATAGAAATAAAGATACAGTTAAAGAAAATCTATCTATGGCGATGCACCTGAATGATAAGTATCTCTCTCAACTTAAGCACAGTGAAGCTATCCTCAAGATTCATTTATGTCAAAGAGAAAATGTTACATGATTAACATAAATAGATAAATAAACTCAAAGGCTCACAAATAGACAATTTACAATGACACAAAAATATCAACCAAGGCACAAAACTCTGTCTTTCTCATTAATTTTTTTGCAATATAAGAGGCACAGATACATGCACAATTACATTTACTTTCTGAATCAAGAATAACAAACTAAAGGGAAAATGATATTACTGGTCATAGCAAAAAGTCTCAAACTCTCTTGAATCTCTGATAGAAAATATCTCTAGCTAAATTGTCTATGAATCGATCCTTGTGGTGATTACCAATGTTACCTATTTATAGCACAGGATCAGCTCTAGATTGTCTGTACAATCAAATCCCAATGGTCTAATTGAACTGGAGTTAACTGGAAGTCTCTGACACTTGAAATCTTTTAGATCCACAAACAGTTACAATAACTGCAAGTCCATTGGCTGTGACAAAATACATGCGGTGCGTCTCCTTCTAATAAAGAACAGACACTTGGCGACTTCCACACCCTCTAAACAATGAACTCCGAGACACATGGTAGTGTTTGCAGCACTTAGAAACAATACGTGTCCCGCTCTACGACTTTTACTTAACTGTGTCTTTTATATTCGGGAGGGCTCTACCTGTGACATCTGTCGCGATCCGCGACTCTGAAAACTTAAAATCATATTAGAAATGGCACCCATGACCCTCTGCTTATTATCTTTTAAAATAGGGATAGGTGGCAGCATCTGTAGCAACAACAATCTGGTACGTGGCAGCTTCCGCAGCCTTCTTGAAACATTACAAACCCTTTTGAAACTCAAGCGGAGGCTGACATTGGTGGGCTTCGCATCACCAAAGAAATATTTATAACCATTGGGGCATAGCTTTTACTTGGGTGCCGCATCAACCATGTGGCATTCTCTACATCATTAGCTTCTAAAATAGGGGCCTACCACCATTTATTACTTGCATCGAAGGATACAGAAATAGATACGCAGAAGTTGACACTTGACAAGCTCCGTGATTATCATCAAATACACATGGCTCCCTCTGTAGGCACTATGAAACTTTATAACTTTGTCCCTGTTGATGGCACATGGGGTCTTCCTCTTTACTTGATACTCCATACTGGGGTCCACCCTTCTCCTTCACTTAACATTAAACATATAGAAATGAGCATGCGGAAACTGACACTTGGCGAGCTCTGCAATTATCATAAAAGACACATGGCCTTATCCGCGCTCATGCTGAAACTTTATAGGGAGTACCTCCACTGATGACAAGTGGCACCTGCCGCGAGACTAAGACTCAAAACTATATAGAAATTTTTAATCCACGTGGCATGATCCGTTGCAAGGATATAACTTAAAAACAAAAGTAGCCCGAAATAGGTGCTCGACATTTGGCAAACTCTGCAGCACAACAAAAAGAAAACCTATAGCAATAGTGACTAAAACCCTGGTAAAACCCTCATGGCCATTCTCAGACACATAACTGAAACTTGCAGGCACACTGAAAAACAAAATGTAGAGATTTTTACTCTACAGTTCTTGGCAACCTGAAGGGATTTTGAGCCTGCTCAAAAAGAACCCAAAACTTGGCAAAACAAATGTATATAAAATACAAGACAAGTGTTAGACTTAGGGCACACAACTGAGAGGGGGGGGTGAATCAGTTGTGCAAGACTTTCTCTTAATTTACACACTTCAATTCTTTTAGTGATTAGCAGCATATTAAGCATGAGACATGATGCATTCAAATCAAAAGTAGAAACTCATCAACACATGAGACACCAAGATTTTGACGTGGAAAACCCGGTTATGGGAAAAACCATAGGGTGATTAAACCAAGAATGTATTCTCTGTTAGAAGAATAGAAAGAACAAAAATGGCACATGCCAATTAGGGCTCACTGCCCGAGCACACTACTCACAAGAGGCTCACTGCCTACAAGACACACACTGTCTACAAAGAAATAAGTATCACATACATGAACTGGAGAATAGCATCTTCACCATGCTTGAATCAATTCCATTAAGCTCAATACTTCTGCTCTACCTTTCACTCTCTTCTTCACTACCACTCATTCATCTCCCCACAAGATACACTTTAAAATGACTTCACATTCCCTTATTTATACAAGGCATCAACTTAGGAACAATCATCTAAGTTGGCAAACACCTGCAAGAATATCTGCAAGACATGTAATACATCCGGTCAACTAGTCTTAAGAAGAACACCAATATCTGGTGGTTATTCTTCAAATGCAAATTCTAACATCCATGCGGACCACCAACATGAACTGGACATGATCCAATGATCATCATAACCTTCCCTGAATCACCAAGAACATCCGCACTTCAACAGCCTATTGGAATTCTTCTCTCCTTCATCCAGAGCTTCAAGAACACAGTCTGTCATCACTGTCACAAAGGAATAGGTTCTTCCAGACCTTCAAGCCACAAACCAATCTACTTGACACTTCACAAGGATGTCCTCAACACTTCCTCAAATCCGTAGAATGTGATAATGCATTACCGAACCTCACCAGACCTATCTGTGTCACTCTGTCACCTCTAGACACCTGCCAGAGCCGGTTCTACTTGAGTGGTCATAACTTCTTCAGATCTTCATGTGAACCTCTAAAAACTTGACTGGATCATCTCAAGAGTCATATATACAAACCCTTTAAACCGCATCCTCTGATCCTCAACCTATCTTGGACTTTTACCTTGTTGTCATCACTGTTCTTCACTGTTCCTGATTGAAACTAATTTTCTCAATATCCTCAGCACACAGTTCATCCAATCCTTCTCATTAATGCAACATGCGTATGTTGACATCAATGACAACACTAGTTAGACCCATACTTGCAACAAGGTCATAAATTTTGCAAAGCTATCTGATAGATGGACCATTCTGAATCAGAAAGTCCCTGCTTGCTCTGTAAATCCTGAAAGGCAAAATCAAGGCTTATAATGTCCTTGTGGGAGAAAGATTGCAAAATTTGAACCACATCTTTCAATTGGAACTCAAGTTGGGCCATTGGAATGAAAACAACTTCCACCTCCTGGAGTGATGAAGAATCAGTTAAACCTTGAAAAATTGATTGATCATTTTTCCTGGTTAACAGCAGAGTCTTAATCTCATCAATCATTAGTACCGTATTATTGTTAGGGAATGGGGAGGGGAGACCCAATTGCACTAGATGTTCTATGTGTCTTTTCATGTCTTTGACTCCCTCTTTGACAACATCCAGAAGCTCCTGGCAATTTGTAGCAGCTGAATTACAACTGAGAACTTCATTTACCCTCTTTGCTTCTACCATCCTATCACTGATCCCTTTTGCTAATAGTATTTCATTAGTTGTGTCATATAGCTTCTTTAGCAACAATTGAGAATCAAAGAATCTTAGGGAAACAGTCGATAAAGTGGCCTGAACTGAAGATTCCACTTTCTCGCACAATTGTTGTGCATTTAACAGGAATGCTAATGAGGGTTTGAGCTGGATAATGTTCTCAGAGATTTGTTTCCAAACTGAAACATATAGCTCCTTAACCAGGTTCAAAACTCCATCATTCTTAGGCCTATTAGCCAACTCAAGTGTCAACTATTTTGTCATTTGTTGCTTAGCTTGGAGCTGTGCCTGTATTGCAGCGGCAACATTTTACTCACTCAGCAGCTTCTGTTGAGATTGTGTAGCCTGTTGCAATTTTTCTTGATATCTCTTCTCTAATGTGGCCTTTTCCTGCCTCAAAACATTTACTGCAACTTTCTCCTATGCTAGCTCCATTTTCAAAGAAGCATTTTGGGCCTGAGTGGCCTTATGAATCTGAAAGGAAACAGTGTTTTGTAACTATTTATTGAGATTCTCTACTTCTTCACTCTTGGATTTTAACTCTGTAGCAAGGTTGCTACTATTTGTCTTCTCTTGTACCAAGTCTTTTTCAACCTTTTGTAGCTTCTTTGATAGTTTCAAATAATCAGTTGCTACAACAGAAGTGGTTTCATTGAGCAGCTCAACCCTATCTTGTGGTCTGAATAGTCATATGTCCATGGCCACTGCATTCATTGCATAGTCCTGAGGTTGCATCTACTCGTTCGACTTCACCACATTTGGGGACAAATGTGTAACGGTCAACTATTGTTGGATTGGGTCAAAGAGTGACCTCATATGTGGAACTGCTAGGCTCTTATTTTCTTTCCTTCTTTTCTTGTCTAGTCGGGCTTCTCTAGCCTTCTTAACAGTATTTGATTGAGCTTGGAAAGTTGGGGGGGAAGCAATATACCCTCCAGCAAAGGGGTAACCCTGAGGTAAACCATAAGGGATAGCCAAATGTTGGCTAGGAGATACATGGGGAGTGACTCTCTTTGGAATAGAGGGGGAAAAGAATGGCAATGAGGTGGCCTGTGAAAACATGGCCTGAGGATTAGGAAGTGGGGAAAGTGTAGATATAGGCACAGCAGAGGTGGCAGGGGATAATGTTTGGCCAGTTGGGATTGCCACCCCTATGGTAGAAGAAAAAGACTGAGAGGAAAAAGGAGAAGAAATAGTTACCTGAGGAGCAACATATGTGGCTAGTGGTTGCTACTGTGATGGCTCTACCTCTTCATCTGACTCTGGTGGTAGGTTTAGTTTTCTATGCTTCCTTGGCCTTTCTTCTATTTGCGCTTTTGATTCCTTCTCTACCACATTGACTACTACAGATGGTGGTAATGATACAAAACTTGAGGCCCTAGTGGCTGAAACTGATGGAGTCTCTATAGGTGGTGATGACACCACACTCTTCTGCTTCTCCAAGGCACTGAGAGATTGGGGCCAGGTAGACATAGTGACAGTAGTAGAGGCTTGTCCTGTTGCTTGTACTGTATGGGTTGATTCGGCTTCCTTTTCTGACTCTCCACCCTGTGTTTGGATTTTGCTTGTATCAGGGCTAGAGACTGGTGACGGATGCCATTCATCCCAGATTGCTTCCCATCTCTCATCAGTATCAACATTGCCAAAAGAGTGAGTTAACTCAGAAATTTCCTGCCCGTATTTCCAATAGGCCTCTATTTTCATTGGTTTCCATTCCTTGCCTTTTGACAAAGCTTTCTTCAATCCAGAACCCATTCTGATCTTTGGGTCATAGGCCCTTTTTTTAACATAAAAGGTCTTCCATGGCCTAGGACCCTCAAAAGGTAGATCTATTAATTCCACATACAGGTCAGGGGTGTCTTTTTTAGGGTTTCTTCTATCCTCCCAAAAAGGGTGACCCTCATGCATAATTTTAGCTCCAACCTTGTTGCTTTTAACCCATGAGGCTATAAAACTAGTTGGGTCATATTTCCATTTGTCCTCAATAATAAAGAAACCCAAAGCAGCAAGCTTCCTTAACCTCTAAGGCCATATTCTTTCTAATCCATGGAATATCATACATTTTCTTCTTCTTCCTCTTGGTACCATATTCATTATCAACCACAGACACTTGTTGGGTTACTTCTAGAAACACTACCCTAGGGGTCAAAATTTTGGGGAGCAGCATCAGTTCCTCATTAAAACCATGGACCCTAATGATAGTAGTTTGGGCCCCAAAGAAATAGTCACACAAGATGGGGAAATTGGTCATGAAACCCCTGATGCTAGGTGTCAACCTATTTTCTACAGGTTTAGGGCTCAAATGACAAAAGGCAGGGGCAACAAAAAGTTCCCAGAACTCATAAGGATCTGACACCTTAGATAATACATGTGTCCATGCGGACACAGGGATAGTTCTATTTTGTCCAAAATCTAGGTCGTACATATTCAGTTGCATGCTTTGTGCAAAAATACCATAATTTTGATATAACATTAAATGAAATAGGTAAGCAGAATACCTAAAAATGCCTTTAGATTTAAAATTGACAAGTTGATCAGCCATGGAATAAGCAATTTGTTCAGCAAAATCCAGTCGAAATTCTTGTGACTTATCCACAGTCTTCAATCTGAATAAAATGGCAATTTGCCAGTCATAGACTGTGATATCTTCCTTCATTCCAAAGATGAAAGCCATTATAGACAGTGCCTCTTGACTGGCCTGAGTGAATTGTGCCCTTCTTGTAGGTAATATGGGCATCTGTGTGTTCTCCTCTGGTAACTGCAACTCTGAATTGAGAAACCTAAGCTGATTGTTGACATTCGACCACGTCTTTTTCATTTTGGCAATGGTGGGGAATGTGGCCATTCGATCATGGTACAAGGCCAACATGTCTCTTATGGCCTTAGGTGTAATTTTTATTATGAAGGGGCCCTATTGAATGGTGCATGAAGGCACATGAAACAGTTCCGCACACATATCAACTAGGTCGGCACATGAGTGCACACTTGGGACTATGTATTGTGCCAACCGTGAAGTCCAAATCCTCATCCCGAAAGTTTCAGACTCCCCCTTCTATGCCTTCTAAATGCATCTCTGGTGTGCTCCTTCTCGGAGGGCCTTGGTAGATTTTTGAAGGGCTGGGTCTAAGACATTATCTACAAAATCTTTAACCTTTTTTGGGTCAACAGAAAGACCCACCTCAGGAACCCTCATCCTTGGATAGGCTCTCTTAGGCTACGTAGGCGTTGAGGCGTACGATTTGCTGTTTAGAATCGTATGTATTGATTCATATATTCTGAGTCCCTCTGAAGAAGACTGTGCTTCAGCCATGGTTGTGTCTGTAGAGAAAATGTAAGCAACTTTGACACAAATAGCAACTGCGAGGGAGAAATGATATTCAGCTATGGCGATTGCTAGGGATTAGAGGCAATAGTGATTCGCAGCAAAGAAATAGAAACAAATGAAATCCACAGTTAGGATTTGTTACTAATTTAATGAGGCTTTTAATGACACCTTGAGTCTCATAAATGGCATTTACGCTGAGGAAATCATTAGTGTATCTTTCGAAATCTCTGTGGAAAGGAGTGTCAGAAGCATTATGAGAGTGGCTGCGAAAGTGTACTTTCAGGGATTTTGGGGAATAGAGACAACCTTAATGAATGTGAGCCTTTCAAAAAAGAGAAGAGGCTTGTGCTGCTGCCATGTGTTCAGAGAACACTTATTTAAAAGGAAAGTAGGAAAAAAAAGTGGGAAAACAGGAAAACAATAAAGAAACTAACTATAGTACATAGGAGACACTGCTTAATTAAAATGCTTCAGATAGATCCTGTTTATAGGAATCTCTTCAGGTTCACCTTCCATGGTCTCAAGCTCAAATGAATTTTGCTGTTTACAGGAATAAATCTTATAAGGACCGGTCTATAGTGATTCAAATTTGTTGTGTCTACTGGGCTTGGTAGCTCTCTCATCCCATTTAAGCACTATTGAGCCAACTTCAAAATGGGGATTTGAAGTCTTCTTGTCAAAACAGTCCTTGATTATTTTCTGGTGTTTCATTAGTGACTCATATGCTTTTTCTCTTTTTTCTTCTACCTCCGACACTTCAGCACGTCTGACTTGCATTGGGCCATTTTCCTCAATCTCAATTTGTTTCAATAATTGTAGAGCAGGAATTTCTAGGCTTAGTGGCATTACAACTGGCTTACCATAGACCAATTCATATGGGGACATCTTTGTCACTTGCTTAGGTGTAATTCTATCATCCCACAATACAATATTGAGAAATTTGTGCCACTCTCTTTGATAATTGGTTCCAATCCTCTTAATGAGTCTAATTAGGTTTTTGTTAGTAGACTCTATGAGACCATTACATGAGGGTAATGGTTTGAAGAGGTTTTCAAATAAACTCCATAGCTTACTGCAAACTCTGATATCTTCATTCCCAAAAATGCCTTAGCATTATCTGATATGATGGTATGAGGAGGGCCAAAACGAGCAGTAATGCTTTCTAGAAAGTCTAGTATTACCTTTTCTGCTGCTTCCTTGAGTGGCACTGCTTCACTCCATCTGGTAAAGTAATCAGTGGCTGTAAAGATCCATTTGTGTCTGATACTTGACATTAGATTGATCATACCAATGAAATCAAGACCCCATTGGGCAAAGGGCTCATCTATAATTATGGGGCTTAGGGGCATTGCTGCATTTCTTCTTTTTCCTGTATAGAACTGACAGGCTTGACACTCTTTGACCAACTAATAATAGTCTGTAAATAACATGGACCAGAAGTATCCTACTTGAGTTATTTTTATTGCAGTGGTCCTTGCTGAAAAGTGTCCCCCTAAGACTCCATGATGCAGTTCATGTAATATTCTTTGGGCTTCATCTTTCTCTATGCATCTTAAAAGTATGTCATTAGTATTTCTTCTGAAAAGAACATGGTCAATTAATACAAAGTAGGACCCTTGCTATCTATAATATCTTCTCTTTTCATGGGAGAGCCCATTTGGGAAAATCACATGTTTCATAAAATAAATCCTATTTGTGACCCAGGAATTATGATCAATCTCTTAGATTCTCAACACATTCTCACTTTCTATTTCTGCAGTCACCATTTTTTCCATGTCTTGGGCCATATATTGGCACAATCCTTTGCCTCTAACTAGCTTAGTGGGTCTGACCTCCACATCATATTCAAGAATCTTTGTTATCTAGTTTTCTCTTTTCTCAGTGATCTCACCTTCCATAATGTATTCCCTCACACTAGGATGAGCCACTAATATCAAAATCTTATTCCCTGTGACCATGTGTCTAAATTTCTTAAGGGCTTTGACCATGGCATATGCCTGTTTCTCCACAAAATTATATCTTGCCTCATATTCCCTAAGTGTCTTAGAGAAAAAGGCTATTGGGTGCTCTCCTTCTTGCTGGTCATCTTTCTGAGTTAAGACAGCAGCAACACTGAACTCACCTCCATACACATACATTATAAAAGACTTAGAAAAGTCTTCGTTTCTTAGTACTGGGGCTATTGAAATGGCTTTCTTGACTTCCTCAAAACCCTGTCTCCCTTCTGCAGTCCATTTGAAAACAAGGTCCTTCTTTAGCAATAGTGTCATAGGTCTAATCAGTCCTGCAAAGTCAGTTATGAACCGGCTGACAAAATTGATCTTCCCCAGGAAGGACTCAACAACCTTCTTATTGACTAGCAGAGACAAGTTCATTATGGCAGTGACTCTTTCTGGATCAATAGAGACTCCATCCTTTAACACTATATGCCCTAGTAGTTTGCCCTGAGGCACTGCAAAGATGCACTTCTTGGGGTTGAGGGATATTCCGAACTCTTAACACTTCTTAAAAACAACTTCTAAATGATCAAAATGATCAACAACATTTTTAGAGAAAATAGTGAGGTCATCAAGATAAATCAGAATGATTTTGTTTATGAGCTCCCCAAATGCTACAACCATTGCTCTTTGAAAAGTGGCTCCAGCATTTGAAAGGCCAAATGGTATCTTGGCATATGCAAATGTTCCCCATTGTGTAATAAATACAGTCTTATGTTGGTCTTCATCAGCCAACCAAATCTGATTGTATCCAGAGAAACCATCTAGCAAGGAAAATATCTCTGATCCAGCCACAGTCTGTAAAATTTGTTCCATAGAGGGTAGGGGATAATGATCTTTCAAGGATGCTCTGTTCAGATCCCTGAAGTCTACACAGAGCCTTATGTCACCATTTTTTTTCCTGACTGGCACTAGATTGGATACCTAGGTTGAGTGTTTGATTGGGAAAATTATTTTTGATTCTAAGAGCTTTTGTAACTCATCCACCATTAGAGGTTCAATCCTTGGTTTTATTGGCCTTTGCTTCCGTCTGACTAGTTTAGACCCTTCAGTCAGCTGTATGCTATGCTAAATGATATTTCTGTTATAACCATGAAGGTCTTCATAGGTCCAGGCAATCACTCTGTCATATCTTTGACACAAGTTAGTTAGTCTTTCATTTTCCTCTAGGGTTGTGGAATTTCCAACTTTCAACTTCCTTCCCTCACTAACCTGGATTTCAGAATAATCTGCTTTATCTGCTTGAAACCTCCTTTTCTCTAAGCTTACATCCTCTGGGTCAAAAAAGTTTTCTAAGTTAATCAGTCCTTTAGGGAGCTTATTTGACTTCAATTGAATAATTTGGTCTCCATATGCTTCTTCAATCTTAGGGTGTAACTGATCAGCAAATTCTCTTGATTGTTGCAAAAATGAGAGGACTTGAAAATCGTTTTCAAAAACTTGCCAATTTTTATCATTGTCTGGGATAGTTGGCCTTACTATAACTTTGACTGACTCATTGTTGACCAGTAGATTGGTTGTTGGATCAAACTATGAGCCAATCTGTGCCATTCTATCTGCCTCAAAATTTTGGGCTCTAGGGACTACTTCAATATTGAAAGCTTCAAAACCATCTATTAGGTCCCAAATTCTGTGCCTATAAGATCTCATTCTTACATTTTTGGCTATTGCCTTTTCTCTAATTTGTTTCACTACTAGTTCTAAATCTCCTTTTACTATCAGATTCTTTACTCCCTTTTTCTTGGCTAACATGAGTCCATGCACCAAGGATTCATACTCAACATCATTATTGGTACAGGCAAATTGAAAACGGATGGCCCTTAAAATTTTCTCACCATTTGGGGCAGTAAGGCAAATTCCTACTCCAGCACCATTTTTACCTCTAGCCCCATCAAAATTTAGAGTCCAGATTTTTGAGTCCTTTTCAGATTCTTGAGTCTGTGGTGCTTCTTCCCTTAAGACATTTGGGATTTCATGGTCTTCATCAAATATGACATAAGTTCCTAAACCAGTAGAGTCATAATTTCCATAGGGGTCACTTTGCATCATAGTCAACAACTGATTGTTCTCTTCCTCCTATTGGTCATGTTCAGTCTAGTCCCCTAACTCTTCAACAAAGATTCTTTCCTCTTTATTCAACATAGCATGGGCTGCTTCTAATTTTAGGGTTAGTTCATTTGTGATATGATCTTTAGATAATGACTCAGACATTATTTTCATTTTTGTCCCATATTTGGTTCTTAGAATGAGGTGTGACCAATCTAGTGACATGTAACCTCCTATCTTTGCTGTAAAATCTCTGGACAGACATAGACCAAAAATAGGAGGAATATCTATGACTAACACATCTTGATTCACAATTATATTAGAGCAAGTGTATAACTGCAATGGGAGCTATTTAATTTTCCCTATTGTTTGCATTGATTTCCCATCCAACTGCATAACTCCTCTAGTAAGTGGCTCATACTTTATCTTTAAAGCATTTGCTATTTGTTTTGGCATTACTGTAGTACTAGCCCTAGAGTCTATCATTGCATTATGTAATAGTTTCTTCCCAACTATCAAAGTTGAATAAAAGGGCTTTGGTTTGGATTTACCTACCTCAGGTGCATTGTTCAAAAGGGCTGTTGTCTGTAGGGGTACACTACCCTTGAGTTATAGCTTTTCTTTATCAGCAGGTCCTCCTTTAGCACAGTATGTTTGGGCACCTCTTGGCCCTGCAGAGCTTCTTACAACAGTGTCTTCTACTCATGGATAGCTAGCATGTCCCAGATTGATACATGTGCTGGGGTTCTTTTTAGCTGATCCACTATATTGACAGGTCCTAACACCTGGGCCTTTGAGTAATAAGGGTACCTTGCTTTTTCTTGAAGTTGTCCAGAGGCTACTTGATTCTGCACAGGTTGGGGCATTTCTTGTCTAGCAGCTATGTTTGGATGACCTTGAAATGGAGGGGGCCCCATGATTACATTATTTGTGACTTCAGGCTATTCCATCATTCTCCTCTTGGCTCTTGTATGTTAATCTGATTGTATCAATGGCTTCTTGGAAGTACATGCTTCATTCAAGAACACTGACTCTTCATCTTCAATCCATGAAAATAAAGCATGTTCAGGGGTTATTTCCTCTTCTTGCTGTAAGGACATTCCTTGCATCTAAGCCACCAGGGCTGCATTTTGTACACCAGGAGACTGATATGACAGAGTGTTAGAGGCTGCAAATTGCCCTTCTGATCCTCTCTGTTCTGCTATCTTTTGCTGTAAATTTCCTCTGGGGCAGTCCCTGGGCATATGGGCATTGTTGCAAGGAAAACACCAAGCATTTGTGCTATTTGCAAAATTATTTTGCCCTGGAACCATCTTCCTATTGGGATTAGGAGGAACAGTCTGCAAGGGTGTAGGAACTATGACTAACTAGTTTGATGGTTGAGGGTTAGCTTGCCTTTGAGGGCCTTGATATTGATTTGACTGAAAGGGAGGTCTATTTCCTTGGTATCCTTGATATTAGGGTTTTGGATAAGGATTCTATTCTCTCTTCAGATTGATTATCTCATTTGAAAAGGTTCTTAAAATGTTCTTGACATCATCCATTTTAGATGATTGCACAGGGGCAATTACTTTAGCAGGTGGCTGAGGAAAAGAATACATAGACACAGGTAGGGTTGTAGGATTAGGGACTTCTTGAGGCAGAGGTAAGGTGATTTCTGGAAACATGGGCATAGGAGGCCTTGGGGGCAACTTTCCAGCATCTATTAAGTTATTTTCTGTTTTAACTGCAAACTCATAAGCTTCTGGTAGTGTCTAACTTCCAAGGGACTGAATCATTACTGAGATATCTAAGTTTAGAGCCTTAAGATAAAACACAATAGCCATACCTAGTAATGGTCTTGCTGTAGCAGGAATCCTCTCCCAAGTCTTTTGAAACCTTGAATTGAAATTAGTCATAGCTTCTTGTGGTGCCCTTTTGATGGTGATCAATTGTTGCAGCAAAGAAGATTTATCACCTTTCTCTTTGCATTTCTCAAAGAAAGCATCTCCAAGATGATCCCATGTAGATATTGTGTTTGGGGTCAAAGATCTATACCAGTCTAGGGCCTTTCATTTGAAAGAAGCTGCTAACAACCTTATGGCCACATTTTGTTGAGTGATCACATGTACTGCACAGACATCAGATACATCTTGCAGATGCTCCTCAGGTGTCTTGAAATCTTCCCCACTGAATTTAGGCAGAGCCTTCAGAGCATTAGTTGGGATAGGATCCCAAGTGGCTGGTTGTATTGGGAGAATCAGAGGACTGCCAGTATTCCAATTTGCATAATTTCTTGGGGCTATAGGTGCTCCCATGTTTGCTCTTGGTGCGGCTGCAAACTGATTTATTCTTCTCCTTGGATTAGCTACTAGTGGTGGAAAAAGAATGCCTGGATTAACAGCAGATCAAGCTCTTGTTACAGGTCCATGGCTCTGACTTCCTGTAGCTCTCTGGTTCATACAATCTTGACAGAAACTTTAAGAAATGGTCCCACCGGGCATGCCAAAAACTGTTGATGTGTAAAATTATGTAGGTTCCAACACCAACATGGAAAATTTTAGGGATGTGGGACTTGCTACCTGAAACAACCTCCAAATTTTAAAGAAGCTGGCTCTTCTCTACTTTAAATGGGTTTTGGGAAAAGGGGTAGAAATAAATAGAAATAAAGATACAGTTAAAGTAAATCTATCAATGGCGATGCGCCTAAATGATAAGCATCTCTCTCAACTTAAGCACAGTGAAGCTATCATCAAGATTCATCTATGTCAAAGGGCAAATGTTGTATGATTAACATAAACAGATATAATGAATAAACTCAAAGGCTCACAAATAGACAATTTACAATGACACAGAAAATATCAACCAAGGCACAAAACTCTGTCTTTCTCATTAATTTTTCAGCAATATAAGAGGCACAGATACATGCACAGTTATATTTACTTTCTGAATCAAGAAAAACAAACTAAAGGCAAAATGATATTACTAGTCATAGCAAAAAGTCTCAAACTCTCTTGAATCTCTGATAGAAAATATCTCTAGCCAAATTGTCTATGAATCGATCCTTGTGGTGATTACCAATGTTACATATTTATAGAACAGGATTGGCTCTAGATTGTCTGCACAATCGAATCCCAATGGTCTAGCTGAACTGGAGCTAACTGGAAGTCTCTGACACTTGAAATCTTTTAGATCCGCAAACAGTTACGATAACTGCAAGTCCATTGGCTGTGACAAAATACATGCGGTGCGTCTCCTTCTAATAAAGAACAGACACTTGACAACTTCTGCACCCTCTAAACAATGAACTCCGAGACACATGGCAGCGTCCGCAGTACTTAGAAATAATACGTGTCCTGCTCGGCAATTTTTACTTAACTATGTCTTTTATATTCCGGAGGGCTCCGCCTATGACATCTATCATGATTTGCGGCTCTAAAAACTTAAAATCATATTAGAAATGGGACCCATGACCCTCTGCTTATTATCTTTTAAAATAGGGACAGGTGGCAGCGTCCGCAGCAACAACTATCTAGTACGTGGCAGCTTCTGCAGCCTTCTTGAAACATTAGAAACCCTTTTGAAACTCATGCTGAGGCTGACATTTGGCGGGCTCCGCATCACCGAAGAAATATTTATAACCGTTGGGGCACAACTTTTACTTGGGCGCCACATCAACCACGTGGTGTTCTCCACATCATTAGCTTCTAAAACAGGGGCCTACCACCATTTATTACTTGCATCGAAGGATACAAAAATGGATACGCAGAAGCTGACACTTGGCGAGCTCCACGGTTATCATCAAATACACGTGGCTCCCTCTGCAGACACCATGAAACTTTATAACTGTGTCCCCACTAATGACACGTGGGGTCTTCCACTTTACTTGATACTCCATACTGGGGTCCACCCTTCTCCTTCACTTAACATTAAACATATAGAAACGAGCACGTGGAAACTGACACTTGGCGAGCTCCATGGTTATCATAAAAGACACATGGCCTTATTCGCGCTCATGCTGAAACTTTATAGGGAGTACCTCCACTGATGACAAGTGGCACCTGCCATGAGACTGAGACTCAAAACTATATAGAAACATTTAATCCACATGGCACGATCTGCTGCAAGGATATAACTTAGAAACAAAAGCGGCCCGAAGCAGGTGCTCAACACTTGGCAAACTCCATGGCACGGCAAAAAGAAAACCTATAGCAATAGTGATTGAAACCCTGGTAAAACCCTCGCGGGCACGCTGAAAAACAAAATGTAGAGATTTATACTCTACAATGCGCTCACGTTATATTGTGCTTTGGGAATCCCAAGTCTTAGGCTTGGGATTTGCTTTGGATTTCCAACCCAAAGGCTTGGAGTGCCTTTTCAACATCCACAAACGTGTTTTTGCAAATTCTACAAGATTTCTCATAATTTTGATCATGCTAACCCTGAGATTTGCACGTGTTTCAAGGTCAAACAAATTGAACACATGGGTAATGTTAGGCTTTCTCTTAGCTATTTAATGATGTAATTTTTTTCACATTTTGACAATGTTAAGCCTTTCATCTTTAATTTCTTTTATTTGTGTGTTTAGTTTTGGGCAAAAACCACTGTTTGGTCTTTTTTTCATTGTAAATTAACCATTCATTGAAATTTAAAAAAAAATACATATTTAGAAACTAGACTTCATTCTACACATATTAAAAAATATATATTTTCAATTAGTTTTCAAAATTTATAGGGGTAGCACGACCAAAATTTTATTTTTTAAGATGTGTCCACTTTGAAAATTAGTAAAAAATCAAATATTCATTAAAAAATTATCAGAAAATTGGGCATAAACTACATGCTGTTACCTAATTTCTCACTAAAGCAATTTGAAAAATACCAAAAAGAAGTTAACCTTTTGAGGGAGCCACAAAATATGCTATGTTATGTTTTTTTTTACAGAAACAACACCAATTTCTGTGGCTTCCTGTTTTGAACCCCTTAATCTATACCATTTTAAAAAAAAATTAGTAGTTTACAAAGTAGACTCGGAGCACTATGAACATTGTTTTGGCTGCATCTCTAAATTTTGAGTGTAACTATCCTCAATTTCTCATCCAAGGCCAACATTTCCTGATTTTAGAAAAAAAGTGGCCACTTAAGACCCCCTTTTTGGCCCCCATCTTCTTGCACTTACCAACATCATCAATGACAATCTTCCAACAAAAAGACCAAGAAAATATTTTGATGGAGAAAATAAAGAATGACACTCCTCTACATTTATATTGTAATCAGATTTATACATTAGAATCAGTTGGGGGAGATAGAATGTTAACAAGTGGAAATATCTATGAAGGACAAGATGAGGGTAAATGTGGGGATTCTTCCCTTGCTCCAAATGATGTTGAGGGAATGATGGATATTTATAAATTCCTTACTAAATTTGTGAAAAAAATAAAGAGGAAACATGTTACAAAAAAGATAGTGGTCAAAAAAACAAGAAGGGTAAGGAGGACAAAATCCCTAAGTGTTTTGACAAACTTTATATGAATCAGAAGGGATCTGGTAATACAGGTGCAGTGTAAATGAGTCTTAAGTGCATAAGTTGTAACATCAAAGGATTGGAGTCCCCTAATAGAAAGTATATAGTTAGGATTTTTTTAGTAAAATAAAATATATTGATTTTATTCTGCTCTAGGAGGTTAAAGCTATAACTTTTTTAATTGAAACTAGTCTGAAGTGTATATAGAAATGTGCTATTCAATTTGTTATTAAGCATTATAAGGGAAGGAGAGGCATTTCCATACTATTTAACAATAAATAGGTTATGAATGTCAAAGAAGTGGGTGCTCTGACAGTAATAGAGGAGTTTGGTTGATACAAGAGAAAGATAACTTTAAATTTGGTATTTATGTTGTTTATGCTCCTAATGATCATAAGGAAATGATTGAACTTTGGAAATGGATTTAAACCCTTCCTGGAATCCCCTGGATTGATGGGGGTGACTTTAACATGATTGAACAATTGGAGGATAAGAATGGTGGTATAAGCATGAATTGGAAAGGTAATGAATAATTCTCCTTGGATAGAATAAAAAAACTAAAGATTTTTTATTCCATGGGAAAAAGAAAGAGAATAAGGCTATTTGGTACACATGCTGTAATTTTTAGAAGAGTGATAAAAGAATTTACTATAGATAGGATAGAATATATGTCAAAGAGTTCTTTAGATTTGAGAAGAGTGATAAGTTCAATATTGTGAATGTTCACCCTTGGACAATTTTTGACCACTACCCTATTGAGATCAAAATTATTATTTAGAAACATGAAAATTCAAACAAAATCAAGAGATATAGTTTGTATAAAGTGAATATTGGGCTTCTGAAGTACAATTATTGTGAATCTTTACTCTAAGAGAGATTAACAAGATTCTCCTACACAAGCTCTCAAACATTAAAATATGGAAAATAAATACAAAAATTTGGAAAACTTGGTTCAAACTATTGGTAAAAAACTTACTCTTGACAGAAGGAAGGTTTAGAGTGACCTTAAAGAAAAGTTATGCAACAATGAAAGGCTTTTGCATGAGGACCTTGCTAATGTCTCCCTATCTAATATGCTCACTGACACTAAACATAAGATGAAATGTATCCAAACATATAAAACCCAGGGTTTGAAGGTAAGAGAAAAAATGAATTGGTTAAATAATGGAAATAAGGATCCAAATTTTTCTTCAGTTACATCAAATCCAAGAATATTAGAGAAGAAATTGAATCTATCTAGATATAAAATGATCAAATCACTTATATAAACAGAATTAAAGAAGAATTCAAATGCTTTTACTTGAAACTATTCTCTACTAAAGACAATAATAAGAATTGTAGAGATGCCCAAGAAATATGTAGAAACTTAATTCCAATGAAAATTTTAGAGAAGGATGCCTCCATTTTGGGTAAGGACATTAGCATTGAGGAAATTAGAAAAGCTATATCTTCCTTTAATAATGATCAATCTCTTGGACATGATGGACTGCCAGTAGAATTCTACAAAGAAAATATTTGGTAGATAGTAGAGGATCTATGGTTAGTCTACAATGAAGCAATTAATGAGGGCTTTTTGGGAAGTCAAATAAATATGGGATTATCAAATTGCTGCCAAAAGGAGACAAAGGCCTAATTAAGAATTGGAGACATATTTCTCTCCTCAATGTTTCCTATAAAATTTTAGCCTAGATCTTGGCTTTGAGATTCACTGACATTCTCCCTAAATTTTCTAATACCACTTAGACTAGTTTTATTAAAGGTAGGTATTTATTAGAGAACCTGATTACAAGCTGGGAAGCCATGAACTAGGCTAATGTCACTAAGCAAAATGTAGGCATGTTGCTCTTGGTTTTTGAGAAGGCATATGATAGGGTTGAGTGGCCATTTGTATTAATGACTCTTGAAGCTTTTGGATTTCCTCAGAAGTGGTGTGATATGATCAAAGTACTTTTCAAAGATACAATAACCTAGATTGATGTGAATGGATCCCTTACTGAACCTTTCATGGTATAGAGATCTATAAGAGATGGGTGCCCCGTGGCCCATGCCTATTTATCATTGCATTTGATGTGGTGCATTACCTTCTTAGATCCTCCATGAATTGGGAAAAAGTCAAAGGTTTAATACTTCCTAATAAGGAGGAACTGATTAACATACAATTTGCTAATGGCACTACAATTTTTGTGAATCTAGAAGAAATAAATTTTGAGAATCTAATGGGCGAAATATATATTTATTGTAGAGCATTAGATGAAAAAAAAATTGTTTGTAAATCCCATATTCTATGTTGGTATGTGTTGTGATGTTCACAACACACCCCATTTTACTCCTTAGCAAAATAGGGACCCCTGTTGTGGCTTTGCTTTTTGCTTCTGTTTTGTGGGTCTGTCCTTGGTGGTAAGGGAAAAGAGAGTGAAATTTGCAAACTTTGATAAAATTAGTGAGAAAATGCATTTTGAGTACCAGTGCCCAGTATGGTTGGATTCTTTGTCAAAAATGAGCTAGGGTTGCCTTTTGAACTGTCTTAAAATTTGCCATATTTTTCAATTTATGCCCATTTTGATAAAATGCACTATCAGGTTTAAATAATGCAAAGTTTCAAATATTTAATTAAGTGTTCCTAAGTGTTTCACAGGCTACGCGGAGCGTGCCAAGTGTCACATTCCACATGAGTTTCGCTGCAGTTTCAAACAGTTTCCAGAGTCACGCAGAAGGAAACAAGTGTCACCTTCCGCAATAGCCCCTTTAATTTTAAACCATCCGTAGGCTTTAAATAGTTTCCAAGTAGTTTCTTAAAGTTTCATAAAGTTTCACGGCCGCACGGAGGAGTCAAACAGTTTCCAAAAGGTTTCTTAATAGTTTCTAACTCCCGCAAAGTGTCCCTTAATAGTTTCAAGTGTTGTGCAGAAGACACCACATGGTGCCTTCCGCAACAGTTTCTAAAAATTTTCAGCAGCCGCGAAGAGTCCCGTATAAGCAATGCAGAGAGTGACAAGTGTCACCATCCATAGGACCTTTAAAGTTTCCCGATGGATCCCTTCGAACAGTTTCTTAAAGTTTCATAGGTTTTGCCAAGCACGCCAAGTGTCGCTTTCCGCGGGTCCCTTTAAAGTTTCTTAATAGCTTCAATGGTTGTGTGGAAGACGCCACGTGGTGCCTTCCGCCAAAGTTTCCTTATAGTTTCTAACAGTTACAACAATCGCACAGAGCGTGACATGTGTCACACTCTGCGTGCGTTTTCATAAGTCTCCAAATAGTTTCAACATTTGTGCGGATCGTGACATGTGTCACCCTCCACAGGTCCTTCCAAAAGCTTCTGCAATAGTTTCTAATAGTTTCTAAAGTGTTTCAAGAGTTGTGCGGAAGACACCACGTGGCGCTTTCCACGAGGGTCTCGAAACAGTTTCGGACAGTTTCAAAAGGTTTCCAAGGCAGCATGGGGAGTGACACGTGTCACTCTCTGTAGGTTTCGTAGTTTCATAGAGTTTCAAGCAAGTTTCAAGAGCCCCGCAGAGTGTGACAAGTGTCACTCTCTGCAAGACCCAGCGAAGAGTTTCAATAAGTTTCGAGGTAGTTTCTAGGAAGCGCGGGAGTGCGCTAGGTGTCACCTTCCGCAAGCAAGTTTCAAGGTGTCTCGGAGGGTCCCTAAAGGTTGCAACGATCGTGCGAAGAGCGACAAGTGTCACTTTCCACGAGAGTCTCATGGTTTCAAAAGAGTTTTTGAGGAGGGCGTGGAACGTGACAAGTGTCACATTCCGTAGTAGTTTCAGCGGCCCCTTTAGATTTTAAATGGAATGCATGGGTAGCGACAGGTGTCTCGCGCGGGAGTTAGGGTTTCGCAAGTTTCATTAGGTCCCTGGGGCAGTTTTGCAACAGTTTTTTAGTATCTTGAGAGTCCCACGGAGGCTACCACGTGTTGCCTTCCACATGAAGAAACAAGTTTCATAGCCCCTCGTGCGGAACGCGCCACATGTCACTCTCTGAGGGTACTATTTCTATTAGAGGAATATAAAGGGGTCATTTTTTCGGCCAGACATAGGAGGTCGGTGGGCGATTTTTAGGGCCCGCCGATGAGGTTTTTTTGGCACCAACAGGCGGGAAATATTTAGCGATAGGGTTTTTATAGTTTTTGACACATTTTTGACCCTGCGTGTGCATCATTTTTGGTCTGCGATAGTTCACCCGGTAGGTTTTTGACATAGTTGCGCAGTATGAACGCATTTTTTGCAGATTTTGACCTGATAGTCACGATTTTTGCTCGGCCTCACTTGGATCTAACATGTTTTTTATTTCTCATGGTTTAATAATGATGACACTTATTGCTAGTCTATTTTTTTTGCAGGTTTACAGCTAAGGAGGGAGCTGAAACTTGATGGCAGTGACATCACGAGAGGAGAATCAGATTTCAGAAGTAAAGAGAAGATAAGGATGAAGTACAGAAAGTCAAGGGACATCAATGAGAAGACCCAAATGCAGATAAAACATAATGACGAGTAGGTTGCAGAATTTTCTTCTAAGCTACTAGGGTTTCAGAAAGGGGCATATTTTCGCCCAGATTTGACACATATTTAGAGATATTTTTGGGAAACTAGTTCTTCACCATTTAATGCTATAACCTAGGGTTTGAACCATTGCTTAACCATTAGGGTTTTGAGCTGTATTGAGGACAATCAGAAAGTCTATATTTTGTGCCTTAATACATTGTAATATTTACAACAGGGATTTTTAGGAAAACATAGGGATTTTAGCTTAGCATAGTTTAGAAGTAGAGGAAGGAAGTCACCTGTTTGTCTGCAGTAAGGAGTGCGTGGAATGTCTGGCTTCCTTATTGTATCTGTAAAGCTTGTAAGTTCTCTTTAGTTTGATCAATGAAACTAAGAGTCATTTCGACATTGTAAATCATGTATGACTGTTTGTTTCTAATACAATAGAATCTGGGGTTCTGCATCTATCTTCTGAGTGTTCTCCTGCTCTTCTTTGTGTTTTGAAATATTTTCTTTGAGAGCTTGCAATTTTAAATGTATGCTTGTGAAAATGCTCAGAACTTACATTTAATTTTTTTTACTGTGGATTTGATCAAATTGTTGTATGATTTATATAGTGCATAATAGAACAATTAGATCCTTCGGTAGAGTAAATGAGGTTTAGATTAGATCTTTCTAACTTTTCCCAACCCATCTGAAATATTTAGCTTAAAACGTAGAAATTTGAAGGAAATTTGTCTCATATTTGAAGAAGCATGAATAACAGAGTTAAAAGTAGATAAGTTTTCATAAAATACAAAGAAGAAAGCTGTAATAACCCAGAAAACTCACTCACAGCTTTATAACATAGTAATACTTATATGCAAAAGGAATAGACAATTTCACATATCTCATGATTTTTTTGCATAGTTTGAGTCCAGTAAACCACAAAGAAACCCTAAATTACATAAGGCCCCTTGAACATTACAGCTTCACATTGACCAACTGAATTTGACCAATAGTACCATTGTAGACTTGGGATTAAGTGAATCTTAAACAATTCCTTCTTATCTTTCAAGTATAGTTTTAGTTCATTATATGTGAATTTTAACTTATTGTTATGATTGCATCAAAACAATCACTAGCAGTTTTCTGGTGCTAGAAGGAGGGCCTGATTTGAGTTAGGGTTTGTTTCAAACTGGCTAATAACAGTGATAGAGTGACCAGGTCTAGATCCAGTTCATTAGATATATTTGTACAACTACCTGATATAAGGCGAAGTAAGAGCCCTTTGATTTGGAATCCTAAAATATCACAAGTAGGAAGTTCATCTGGAACACCTCCTGGGTCACCTTTTAACATCCGTAGTATTGTGAGTCCTGAAAGATCACTATTCAGATCTTTAAATCTTGATTCAGGCACTCTTGGAGGTCCTAATCCTCCTAGAAATCTTATCGTACCACTCAATCTAGGTATTTCTACAAGTTCAGGTCAAGCTCAAACACCTGCAATGGCTTATTTCAATGTTCATTCTCCCATTTTCTTCAATGATTATCATGAGATGCCCAAAAATCTAGAAAAGATATGTCCCAAGTACTAGTTGCATCAGGATCCAGAGGATCATATTAGAATATTTAAGGAAGCATGTTTTAGGGCTATGTTAGAGCACGAGGATGTTGTGTGTAGATTGTTTCCCTACACCTTTAATGAACAAGCCTCTAACTGGTATGTAAACTTACCCAATGGTTACATTTCTTCCTGGTCACTTATGGAAGAAGCATTTCTGTCAAGATTTAGAGGACCCATTGACCCTTGCACTTTGTATCATAAATTGGTTGCTATAAAATGAGGTGAGGGATAGCTGATTGATAATTTCAATAACAGATTTCAAAAGGCCTACTCTAGGCTAGTAGCCCCTTATACCATGGATGATGATCCGTTGTTGGCTATGTACTATGCAGCCTTAGATCCTTTAACTGCCATGTTTGTCAAAAGAAAACCTGACATAGATTCAATATCCAAAGCCTACAAAGAGGCAGCCTCAATGAACCAAGAGATGAGGCATACAACTTATAGCCCATTTGTTAATGGAGGAAATTTTGGGGTGCAGAATCAGGCACAACCATGGAATGGAAACCCTATGCATCACAGTCCATTATTAAATCTAGTTCCTTCTTACACACCTGTGTATAGTCCTACCCCAATCCAAGCTATAACTCCTTACACATGTAGCACTTCCAATAACAGTCAAAATAAGGGTCAGCGTTTCTTCCAACCTCCTAGTGATACAACTGTGGCAAAAGCATAGGAGGAAAGGGAAGAAATCAAAGAGATCACTACACATTTGAAAAGGTTAACCACCGAAGTGACACAACTAAGAAACGAGAACCTCTATGGAAGAGGCAACCATAACTACAATCAACATCAAAATCACAATCAAGGCCAAAATCAGAACTATAGTTTCAATCAAAATTAGCAGTATAATCAGAACCAAAACTATAATCAGCATCAAGGCCCCAACCAGGGGCAACCAATGCAAAATAGAGGGCCAGTGATAGATAATAGGACCTGGGGCAATAATAATAGAAATTAGAATCAACCTAGGCCACCCAAGACATGGAACACTGGGTCCAATAACAGTACTCTATCTTCTCCTTTTGAGAACATAGATAATCATGATGCAAAACAAATGGCTGGCATCCAAATGGACAGTACAGCACCCAAAAATTGGTGCAAATTTCACAATACCAATGCCCATGCTGAGCACAACTGCCCACAGTTCCACTTAGCAACCAGCATTTTTAATATAGATGTCCAGCCTCCTACCTCTAAATTTCTCATTCCCAAGGGTAATGAGGTAATACCCTCTGGATATGACATAGCATTAGTCTTAGAAACATTTACCTTTGCAACTACAGAAGAGGAAGAGGATGAATTGCTAGAAGATGAACCATACTGTTGTGAAAATCTTTATCCTGAATCAGCCTTTGTGTTAAATGCTTTTCAGTTTCCCTTTGAATCTGAAAATGAGGTATTAACTAAAACAAAAGAGGTGCAGGCCCTTCAACAGACAAATAAAAATCATACCTACAATTTGAGGAACAACCCTAGGCCAGGAGGACCTTTTACTACTTCCATTCCTCTGAATAACTTCAATACACCCTCAGATCAGAATGCCAGCAACAATCCTGCCATACTTAAAGCTAATCAGCACACAAATAACGGAACATCAGTACAAAAGGATCAAACAAGTAAAACTGAAACAATAGAGACAACAAGATTAATGAGTTACTTGTTAGAGGAAATAAAGAAAATTAAGGTCAGTATACCTCTAAATGAATTATTGAAGACCCCAGGGATTAGAAATGCTTTTATAAAATCTCTGGATACATCCATGACAGATGAAGTGTCTGCTGATATAACTGTTCCTAATAGAGATTCACCGCCTAAAGGAAAAAATAAGAAAGTTGAGCACCCTTCCAATACAAATGTAGTAATACATGTGGATAAGAGGGATACTCCCCCTTTCTTGTTGACTGTTAGATTGTGTGGGAAGAATATACACAACTGCATGGTAGACTCTGGTGCCTCAGCCAACATAATGCCCTTAAGAATATGTAAAACTCTCAGGCTGACTCCCACCAAGTCTGCCAAGGTTGTCACACAATTAGATAAGACTGAGGTTAGCGTGATAGGGGAACTCATGAACATTCAAATGCAATTAGCTTCAGACCCTAGGGTAAGCCAAGTCATTGATATTTAAGTAGTGGATATACCCATAAATTATGGAATGTTGCTGAGTAGGGATTGGTCCAAGACATTAAACGGATATATGGCCACTAACTTTTCACATATGTGGCTACCTTGGAGAGGTGTCCAAAACCATATTAGAATAGAGGTAGAGCCCAGGATGAAACATATGATAACAGAGTATAATTGAACTAATGAAATATTATATGCTGTTGTTGAACCTGGTTTCTATAGAATTACCAACAATGGGGTGCAGATTGAAGAGATCATGATGTTAAACATTAGAAAAAAATGTGTCAGCAATAGGACAGCATTATTCATTGAGTCTGATGGAAATTCTTTAGATGAATAAAACAATGCAATAGACAAATTTGGTCATGCCATTAGACAAGAGGTGGAAGAATGTGTTAAACACAATCTGCCGGTCCAATGTAAATTGTATAAAAATAGGTGTAGAGTCCATGATAGGCAACATTCTGAGGAGAGTTGTGAAATATGGAAGGACATCATTGAATATGAATACAAAAAATACATAGGGAGGGTAGAGTTACAAGAGGAAAATGAGAATCCTGATCTAACACAGAAATACGTTCGGGATGATGTAGATGCCCTGATTCTAGATTTAATAGAAGAAATGAGGGACAAGGGTAGTTGTCTTTCTGAGTTGCAAACTAAAAACACACATATGCAAGTTAACCAAATAGAAAAACCCATGAATAAATAGGACAACACCCCGCAGGCGATAAAAGAGACAAAACATGCCAAGATAAAAGGACAGAAAAGTAAAGATGGCATGTGGACGTTAAAATGTGATGGGTCCAAATCAAAACAGGGTGTGGGTGTAGGTGTTGAACTCATAGATCCTCAAGGTAAATCACATCTGGTAGCATATAGATTACAATTTTCCTGTACTAACAATATTGCTGAATATGAGGCCCTAATTTTAGGACTTGTCATGGCCATCAAGAAAAGGGTGAAAACGATTAGAGTATTTTTAGACTCTGAATTATTAGTCAGACAAGTGAGGAAACTCTATGCCTGCAATTACAAAAAAATGATTAGTTACAGACATAAGGTATGGGGTTTAATAGATGTGTTTGATGCTTTCAACTTAGAGCATATCCCCAGAGAGTTAAATCATAGGCCAGATGCACTAGTAGTTGCTGCTAGTACATTAGAACCATTGACACTATCAAGATTGAGATGATTTGTTGTTGAGCTAGTTAATATGCCCAGTATCCCAGACAACATTACATACTTTCAGGTATTTGGGGGGGATCAACAAATTATTAATTTTCTATCTTGTAATGAGGCATTTGAGGCTTAAATCATTGATGAGCAAGAAAGACCTGAAATAACATGGGATGAAGAGGATATAATCAACTTGAAGAGCAACTTCTTCCCCAAAGGAGTAATTGAATTAGAACATATCTTTGACTTCGATGGAGTAATGAGATAGAAGGACTTGCCCAAAATAGAAGGGGGTAGTGTAATTTACATAACTTAGGGACAGAGCAAAATCCACAAAATGTACTAATTGGGAAGGCTTGCTCTAAGAAGATTAGAAATGAGGTTTTGGACGCTCTGGAAGATTATAAACACGTAATAGCATGGACGTATGAAGACTTGAAAACATTTGATGAGTCCATCATAACTCACGTAATACCTTTAAGAAAAGAGGTTAAGCCATTTAGGCAAAAACAAAGGCCTGTGAACGCCATTCTGGAGCCTTTAATCTTTGAGGAAGTTAAAAAATTGCTGTCTGCTGGAATCATTTTCCTAGTTAGACATTCAGTCTAGGTAGCTAACTTAGTACCAGTGAGGAAGAAAAATGGAGACATCAGGTTATGCGTAGACTTTAGAAATCTAAACAAAGCATCTGAAAAGGATAATTATCCTCTGCCTCCAATAGACGAAGTACTGCAAGTAGTAAACGGGACAAAGATGATGTCTTTTTTAGATGGTTTTTCAATTTATAACCAGGTCTTAATTGATAGGGAAGATAGACTAAAAACCACCTTCACTTGTAAATGGGGAAATTATGCATATAGAAGAATGCCTTTTGGTCTGATCAATGTAGGTGCCACTTTTTAGAGAGCCATGGACATTGCATTCCGTGGATTATTAGGTAAGTGCATTGTTATGTATATGGATGATTTGACTGTGTATTCCAAGGATGCTTCCACTCATGCTGAAGATCTCAGGAAAATACTCAAGCGATGTGAAAGGTATGGGATTTCCCTTAATCCTAATAAATGTATATTTGGCGTAACTGAAGGTAAATTATTAGGCCATGTCTTATCTGAAGATGGAATTCAATTGATCTGGATAGAATAGAATCCATAGAAAATTTGCAAATACCAAATAGTAGGAAAGAGTTGAAATCATTTTTTGGTAAAATTAACTTTGTTCGGAAGTTTATCACGGGTTTTGCAGAGATCATGCAGCCATTAAATGCTATGTTAAAGAAGGATATGCAGATAGAGTGGAAGCTAGTGGCTAGAACCACATTCGAAGATATCAAGGAGGTAATTTCTAATGCTCCTATATTGGCAAGTCCAGACTACACAAGCCTGTTTTACATCTATTCCTTTGCATCCTCTCATTCAGTCGCGGCTGCCTTGACACAGAAATGTGAAAACAATGAAGAAAGGCCCATTGCATTTATGAGCGTACCTCTGAAGGATGCACAGCTAAGGTATCTAGACACCGAGAGACAAGTATTTGCATTAATGAAGGCTATGAAAAAATTCAGACACTACATTCTACGCAGCTAGGTCAAAGCCATAGTGCCAGACGCAGTAGTAAAGATGTTGCTACTGCAGAATGAACTTGGAGAAAAGAGAGCCAAATGGATCACCACGCTGCAAGAGTTTGACATAGAAATCATTCCCATGAAGCTAGTCAGAGGGCAGGCATTGGTGCAAACAATAGCAAATACGGATCCAGATTTGATAAAACAGTAGTACGTATTGAATTCTCAGAATGCATCAGACTAGTATGATGATTTAAACACCTTCTTGATAGCTGGAAAGTACCCAAATAGAATGAAAGCTTCTTAGAGGAGAGCTTTGAAGGTTAAAGCACAAAAATATATGTGCAAGGAGGTCTTCTATTCAGGAAGAACCATAATGGAATTTATCTGAGATGTCTAAACAGAGCTGAAGTAGATAAAGTGTTGATAGAACTACATGACAAGTATGGAACCGGTCATGGTTCCCATCTAGCTACGACACACAAAATACTGAGGGTGGATTATTACTGGCCCATGATGTTCAAAGATACTAAGAGTCACATCAAAAGTTGCCACACCTGTCAGATTGCAGCAGATAAAGGGAGAAATCAGGCCAATCCACTACAACCTGTGATTGAATCAAGACTGTTTGCATAGTGGGGCTTGGATTTTATTGGAGTCATCAATCCCCCATCTTCTGCAGGACACAAATTTATACTGATGGTAATGGATTATTGTAAAAGGTGGACTGAGGCTACCTGCTACAAATTCTCCACAACTAAGGTAGTTATCAAATTCCTTGAAGAAAACATCATCACCAGGTTTGGAACTCTCTATTCATTGGTATGTGATAATGGCCCTGCTTTCTCTTCTTTAAAGTTTTCTAAATGGGCATTTGAATACAGGATCATTTTAAGGTTTTCTTCAAATTATTACCCTCAAGGTAATGGATTGGCTGAATCAACGAACAAAATCTTATTAGACATAATCAAAAGGTTGGTTGCAAAGAGTCCTAGAGAGTGGAATACCCTGTTAAGATATGCATTATGGGTAGATAGGACCAATTTTAAGACAGCTTTAGGTAGCACACCTTATCATTTAGTTTATGGGACTGATCCCATACTTCCAGTAAATCTGAGAATACCAACCTAGAAGTTTACCAACGAGTATCTAGGCTTCGATGACCATAGGGAAGCCAAAATAGTACAAATGCTACAATTAGATGAGAAAAGAGGTCAAGCCATTGAGAAGTTTGCCAAACACCAAGCGGTTGTTAAGAGGTGGTTTGATAAAAGAGCAAGAGTCAAAACATTTAGGATATCAGACTTAGTGCTGTGCTAGGACAAAGCACATGAAAAGAAAGGAAGCCATGGAAAATTCGATAAACTATGGCTAGGTCCATTACAAGTCATAGAAATAATAGGAGACAATACATTTAGACTTAAGACCTTGATTGGAGAAGAGGTGCCATTGCTAGTTAATGGCCAACACCTGAAACACTGCTTCCAGGCCTGAGGTAAAGGGCAGTCCATTTTGGTGTAATACAGTGTAAGTAATGTCTGGTTCTTCTTTTGCTATTTTCTTTTTAGGTTAGTTGTTTGTACAGTTTTAGTTTCCTTCTATTTCTTTCTGTCTTTTGTTTTTCTTGTACAACCTATTTGTTGGTTTGTTGTTTTCTCCTCAGCAGGGATCTTTATTTTACTTAAGAGTATTAAAGAGCAAACTAGCAACCATTGAAAACATTATAAATTTGGGATATTCAGGTTAATTATTTGCAATTTGTGCATAGCCTTTTGTGATTGTCATGAATGTAGAGAGTTATTTATCTTCTGAAATTTCGTATTCAATAAATGTGATTGAGAATTTGAAGCAAGTTTCTCACGATGACACACCTAAAATCCTTGGGTTTGTAGAACCTACCAGTGTAGATATTAGGTGAAAAATCAGAAGTCACCCTTGCTACCATTACAATTCTCAGCTTAATTTCAGCAAGTGTCCACTCCTTGCATCATGAAGCTACAAATTGCTATATCTTGTGAAATCACTTTCAAAATTAGAAAATAAAAAATATAAAAATAAATAAAGTGGATTATACTAAAAATCTAGATTAATCCATCTAAGTAACTCTACCAGGGCTATAGATGCTCGCTGGCAGTGGGGCTCTACTTAGGAGAATTGTAACAATAACCTTGCCGAGGCTATAGACGCTCAATGGCAGCAAGGCTCTATCCGATCGGCTATGAGGGAATATCCTCACCTACATAGGCTAATGTCAGTCACTGGTTTGTTCAACTGATCTTCAAGATGAGGCTTATTAATTATGTGCACACAAGTAAACTAAAAATAAAAATTCATGCACCCTTATTGAATTCCTTAGGTCTCAAGGTTGACTAATAATTTACAAGATGGATAGTTGGAAGTTATGCATTTATTTCATCTAGTTTTCTTAAATGCCTTGGATTTAGTTGTTTTTTTTGGTTAATAGTTGTTGTGCTGTTCACAACACGCCCCATTTTACTCCTTAGTAAAATAGGTACCCCTGTTGTGGCTTTGCTTCTTGCTTCTGTTTTGTGGGTTTGTCCTTGGTGGTAAGGGAAAAGAGAGTGAAATTTGCAAACTTTGATAAAATTAGTGAGAAAATGCATTTTGAGTACTAGTGCCTGGTATGGTTGGATTCTTTGTCAAAAATGAGCTAGGGTTGCCTTTTGAACCGTCTTAAAATTTGCCATATTTTTCAAGTTATGCCCATTTTGATAAAATGCACTATCAATTTTAAATAATGCAAAGTTTCAAATATGTAATTAAGTGTTCCTAAGTGTTTTATAGGCTGTGCGGAGCAGGCCAAGTGTCACATTCCGCATGAGTTTCGCTGCAGTTTCAAACAGTTTCTAGAGTCACGCGGAAGGAGGCAAGTGTCACCTTCCGCAATAGCCCCTTTAATTTTAAACCATCCGCGGGCTTTAAATAGTTTCCAAGCAATTTTTTAAAGTTTCGTAAAGTTTCATGGCCGCACGAAGGAGTCAAATAGTTTCCAAAAGGTTTTTTAAAAGTTTCTAACTCTCACAGAGTGTCCCTTAATAGTTTCAAGTGTTGCGCGGAAGACACCACATGGTGCCTTCCGCGACGGTTTCTAAAATTTTTTAGCAGTCGTGGAGAGTCTCGTATAAGCAATGTGGAGAGTGACAAGTGTCACCATCCACAGGACCTTCAAAGTTTCCCGATGGGTCCCTTCGAACAGTTTCTTAAAGTTTCATAGGTTCTGCGGAGTGCGCCAAGTGTTGCTTTCCGCGGGTCCCTTTAAAGTTTCTTAACAGCATCAATGGTTGTGCGGAAGACACCACGTGGTGCCTTCCACCAAAGTTTCCTTACAGTTTCTAACAGTTGCAACAATTGCACGGAGCATGACATGTGTCACACTCCACGTGCGTTTTCATAAGTCTCCAAACAGTTTCAATGTTTGCGTGGATCGTGACATGTGTCACCCTCCGTAGGTCCTTCCAAAAGCTTCTGCAATAGTTTCTAATAGTTTCTAAAGTGTTTCAAAAGTTGCGAGGAAGATGCCGCATGGCGCTTTCTGCGAGGGTCTCGAAACAGTTTCAGACAGTTTCAAAAGGTTTCCAAGGCAGCGCGGGGAGCGACACATGTCACTCTTTGCAGGTTTCGTAGTTTTGTAGAGTTTCAAGCAAGTTTCAAGAGCCTCGTGGAGTGTGACAACTGTCACTCTTCACAAGACCTAGCGAAGAGTTTCAATAAGTTTCAGGGTAGTTTCTAGGAAGCGCGGGAGTGTGCCAGGTGTCGCCTTCCACAAGCAAGTTTCAAGGTGTCTCAGAGGGTCCCTAAAGGTTGCAATGATCGTGCAGAGAGCGACAAGTGTCACTTTCCGTGAGAGTCTCATGGTTTCAAAAGAGTTTTTGAGGAGGGCGTGGAATGTGACAAGTGTCACATTCCGTAGTAGTTTCAGCGGCCCCTTTAGATTTTAAACAGAGCGCGCGGGTAGCGACAGGTGTCTCGCGTGGGAGTCAGGGTTTCGCAAGTTTCATTGGGTCCCTGGGGTAGTTTCGCAATAATTTTTTAATATCTTGAGAGTCCCACGGAGGCTGCCACGTGTCACCTTCCACATGAAGAAACAAGTTTCATAGCCCCTCGCGCGGAATGCGCCATGTGTCACTCTCTGAGGGCACCATTTCTATTAGAGGAATATAAAGGGGCCATTTTTTCGGCCAGACACAGGAGGTCGGTGGGCAATTTTTAGGGGTGGCCAACGAGGTTTTTTTTGGTGCCAATAGGTGGGAAATATTTAGTGATAGGGTTTTTATAGTTTTCGACACATTTTTGACCTTGTGTGTGCATCATTTTTGGTCCGTGATGGTTGACCCAGTAGGTTTTTGACACAGTTGCATAGTATGAACGCGTTTTTTGCAGATTTTGACCTGATAGTCATGATTTTTGCTCGGCCCCACTTGGATCTAATAGGTTTTTTGTTTCTCATGGTTTAATAATGATGACACTTATTGTTGGTCTATTTTTTTTGCAAGTTTGCAGATGAGGAGGGAGTTGAAACTTGATGGCAGTGACATCACGAGAGGAGAATCAGATTTTAGAAGTAAAGAGAAGATAAGGATGAAGTGCAGAAAGTCAAGGGACATCAATGAGAAGACCCAAATGCAGATAAAACATAATGACGAGTAGGTTGCAGAATTTACTTCTAAGCTACTAGGGTTTCAGAAAGGGGCATATTTTCGCCCAGATTTGACACATATTTAGAGATATTTTTGGGAAACTGGTTCTACACCATTTAATGCTGTAACCTAGGGTTTGAACCATTGCTTAACCATTAGAGTTTTCAGTTGTATTGAGGACAATCAGAAAGTCTATATATTGTGCCTTAATACATTGTAATATTTACAACGGGGATTTTTAGGAAAACACAGGGATTTTAGCTTAGCATAGTTTAGAAGTAGAGGAAGGAGGTCACATGTTTGTCTGCAGTAAGGAGTGCATGGAATGTCTTGCTTCCTTATTGTATCTGTAAAGCTTGTAAGTTCTCTGTAGTTTGATCAATGAAACCAAGAGTCATTCCGACATTGTAAATCATGTATGACTGTTTGTTTCTAATACAATAGAATTTGGGGTTTTGCATCTATCTTCTGAGTGTTCTCCTGCTCTTCTTTGTGTTTTGAAATATTTTCTTTGAGAGCTTGCAATTTTAAATGTATGTGTGTGAAAATGCTCATAACTTACATTTAAGGGTTTTTACTGTGGATTTGATCAAATTATTGTATGATTTATATAGTGCATAACAGAACAATTAGATCCTTTGGTAGAGTAAATGAGGTTTAGATTAGATCTTTCTAACTTTTCCCAGCCCATTTAAAATATTTATTTGAAAACATAGAAATTTGAAGGAAATTTGTCTCATATTTGAAGAAGCATGAACAACAGAGTTAAAAGTAGATAAGTTTTCATAAAATATAAAGAAGAAAGCTACAATAACCCAGAAAACTCACTCACAGCTTTATAACATAGTAATACTTATATGCAAAAGGAATAGACAATTTGACATATCTCATGATCTTTTTGCATAGTTTGAGTCCAGTAAACCACAAAAAAACCCTAAATTACGTAAGGCCCCTTGAACATTACAGCTTCACATTGACCAACTGAATTTGACCAACAGTACCATTGTAGACTTGGGATTAAGTTAATCTTAAACAATTCCTTCTTATCTTTCAAGTATAGTTTCATTTCAATATATGTGAATTTTAACTTATTGTTATTATTGCATCAAAACAATCACCAACAGTATGATACAACCCCTTCTTAGTTCACTAAATATGGCATTTAATGGGCAGGATCTAAAAATAAAGGTACTTGAGAATACCTTTGTCTATTTTCCCCTCTTTGAAGAATATGTGGGAGTCAGTCCTATTGTAAGTGCATGCCAACCGGTGCTATCATTGATGTCAACATATTTGTGTTGTCATTGGTGTCAACTATGTCTTCTAAGATTGTTGTTTGTTGTTTCATTAAGTTGTCATGTTAAAGTATTTTGTTCCATATTTCCTCTGTGTTGAAGACCAGAGCATGAGCTTTTGATATGATTTATAGAAGTGTTTGAAGATGCTAAATCCAGAATTTAGTGGTCTGAATCATTGTGCAGCAAAAGTTCTATTCACCAGTTTGAAGATTGTGCCTGGTAGCATTTGCAGTGTGATAGGGAGAAAGTAGTTTGATCCGCATTTCTCCATATTTTGAATTTTAGTCTTGCGGTTTTGGACTTAAGCTTATAAGGTCCTTATCTATCTTCATTCCAAAGGATTTGTGATTTGGTGCTTTGGAAAGCAAGTTATTGACTAGCAGAGCTTGAAATTATCTGTTGAGAAGCAGTCTGTGATGTATCTTCAAGTGAGATCTATTGCAGTTAGATTTGTCAGCTTCCAAGTGATTCTATGTTGTTTGTGGATGTCTCTAGAATGTATTGAGGGAGTGTGCTTGATCCACAGGCTACAATGAAGTTCTTGGAAGCATGTATCTAAGTGTTCTTAGTGTGTGCACTTGTTCTGGCTGACTTGATTGCTTACACTTGTTGCGGAGGTGATTCATGGATTATGGAAGTGTGTCCAAGCATGTGAAGATGTATTTGGGTCTGAGTTAAGCCATGAAGTGTTCCTCTTTTATTCATTTGCCCCACAAGTTTGTTTAGGTCTAGTCCTAATTTGATATTTGTATATATGTCGACCTTGGAGATAATTCCAATGGTTGTAGATTGTAATGCCAACCTTGATGTACATTCCAAGGTTAATGATTGGTATAAATGTACATGTAATAAATTCGTGAATGAGGTTATAAGTTATGAAGATGTGAACATATAGTGTGAGTTGTAAAAGTAGAGAAGAGCAGAGGGAATATTGTACTTCAATGGAACTGAACTCAAGGATGGTGTAGATGCTACTATATCAGTTCATCCTAGCAGTGAGCCAACCCCTAGCAATGAGCCAACCCTGATAGTGAGCCAACCCTTGGTAGGTGACCACCCTTTGGTAGTGAGCTTTTCATTTGGGAAGTGACCCCCTTTGGCAGTGAGCCTCTTTTGTTATTTGGTATTGTTACTACATTATATTGTGAGCTAACATTCACCGTGGTTTTTCCCTATTTAGGGTTTTCCATGTAAAAATTTGGTGTTCATGTGTGTATGGTGTTGATGTGTTTATGTTTTGATTCTGCTAGTCATGTTTAATCTTCATAACAGAATAAAGAATTAAAGTTGGTGAATGTGGAAGTGATTTTTCTTAAAGAAGTTAATTTTTTTGATACAAGTGATTCACCCCCCTCTTAGTTGTCATGTGCCTTTTCAACAATTGGTATCAGAGTTGGGTTCCTTGGAAGAAAGCCTAACATCTTAAGGTAGATCTGGGATGGACACAAGAAAGACATTCCTTAGTTTGACGGATCTATCTATGCCTACTAGAAGGTACGAATGCAAAGTTATCTTATTTCCATTGGTTATAATGTTTGGGAAATGGTTAAAGATGAATACACTATACCTAAATATGGTCCAAAGATTGATGAAGATATTAAGGATTATGAGACTAATCATAAAGCTAAAAATGCTCTATTAAATGCCTTGTCTAATACTAAAATGGTGAAAGTTGTGGATCTGGAAACTGCTCATGAGATCTGGGACAAATTGAAAAGTATCTAAGAAGGTGATGCATCAGTCAGGAAGGCTAAGTTGCAGAACTTAAAGACCACATATGAAACCATATGAATGTCTGAAGATGATAACATAACAAATTACATACTGAAGATTGATGAAGTTGTTAGCAGCATCAAGGGTCTTGGTGGAAAGTTAGAGGATGAAGATGTTGTAGATAGAATACTCAAAACCCTTCCCAAATCCTACAGTCACAAGGTATCTACTATTTAGGAACTGATTGATACATGCAAACTTTCAAAAGATCAATTGCTTGGTAAGCTAACTTCTTTTGAGATAAGAGAATTTGGTACTACTGATGGCCATGTGAAAATAGAGATTGCTTTTAAGGCCAAGGAAGAAAAGACTGCTAGAACAAATAAATATGCCATGGAATCAGATGAATAAGTCTTTGGAGAAATTGAGGCAAAATTTACAAGAAGAATAAAAAGAGGCAACAGGGGAAAGTTCAAAGGTAAGTTACCTTTCAAATGTTTCAATTGTGGTAAAATTGGTCACTATGCTTCAAGGTGTCTTGACAGAGCCTTGAAGTTCAAAAATAATGAAGATAAAGGAAAGATGGTAAGAAAGAGTTATTATGTTAGAGATGATGATGGTGTAACTGATGATGAACTTAATTCTAATGATGTTAACAGTATTGAATGTTTGTTTATTACATGTAGAGAAGAACCTATTATTGCTAATCTTGCAAATTGTGTAAAGGAAGATAGTCCAAGAGAGTTGTATGCATTCCATGTTGAAAAGGAAGATGAATGGATCATTGAAAATAGATGTTCAAATCATATGACAGGATATAAGAGTAAGTTTGTTAAGTTTGAAAAGTATGATGGAGTAGTCAGGTTTGGTGATGACGTAGCTAGTAAGATTTGTGGAAAAAGATCAATTGCCTTAATGGAAAGCATAATACAAATAATGTTCTTTATGTCAAGGGCTTAAAGAATAATCTTCTAAGTGTTGGATAAATGTGAGACAAAGGCTATAATCTTATGTTCAAGGACAATGGGTGTGAGATAAGGAAAAGCTCTAGAAACTTAATTGTTGTTGGTAAGAATACTCATGGTAATGTCTATCATTTGAAAGGCACTAAATTTTTTTTGTTGTTGACTAAGATAGATGAAAGTTGGCTATGGCATAGGAGAATGTGTCACATTAACTTCAATAATCTGGTGAGAATAAGCAATGTTCAAGTTGTAAGAGACCTACCTAAGATTGTGAAGCCCACAAATGTTATATGTAAAGAATGTCAGTTTGGGAAGATGACTAAGACTACTTTTAAGAGCAAAGAACAATCCTCTACTGGTTTGCTGGAGTTGGTACATACAGACCTATGTGGTCCTACAAGAACAAGAGGTCTGCAAGGTGAAAGGTATTTCATCCTTCTTATTGATGATTTTTCAACAATGACTTGTGTTACATTCCTTGGAGGAAAAGCAGAAGCACTAGATAAGTTCAAAGCATTCAAAGCCATGGTTGAAAATGAATTAGATTTGAGAATCAAATATTTAAGGTCTAAAAAAGGTGGTGAGTTTACTTCAAGTGAGTTTAATACTTTTTGTGAAGAACATGGAATAAAGAAATATTTGTTTGCCCCTTGGACTCCTCAACAAAATGGAGTGGTGGAAAGGAAGAATAGAACTATTCAAGAAGATTCTAGAACAATGATCAAATAAGCAAACCTACCAGAAATATATTGGAAAGAAGCAATGCACACTACTGTCTACATTTAGAACAGAGTGCCAATCAAAGTAGAAACAAAGACACCTTATGAGTTGTCGTATGGTAGAACTCCTACTGTCAAATTCTTCAAAGTTTTTGGAAGCAAATGTGAAATCAGAAGAGATAAAGAATTAGGAAAGTTTGATGCTATATGTGATGAAGGCATATTCCTTGGGTACACTATTATGAGCAAGGCCTATTGGTGCTATAACAAAAGACTGAGAAAGATAATTGAAAGTGTAAATGTAAAAGTAGATGAAGATATTCAACTAGATGGATATGAGTCAGATGGATCTACTGATATAGAAAAGGTTGAAAAAGGGAAAGAAAAGGAAGTTTAGACTGAAGTGCAAGTTGCTCCGAAAGAAGAAGAAATTCAAGCTAAAGCTCTAGTAAGAACTCCTAGGTATGTGCAAAGAGATCATTCTGAAGATTGGATTATTGGTGACAAAAGGAAAGGTGTGAAGACAAGAAGTAGGAGTACAAAAGAACAAGTAAACCTCTATTTACTCTCAAAGGTGGAACCTAAAACATTATATAAAGCATGCAATGATGAACATTGGGTCAAAGCAATGGAAGAAGAACTGATATAGATTGAAAAGAACAAGACTTGGGAACTTGTCCCTAGGTCTATAGACAAAAATGTGATTGGAACAAAATGGGTATTCTGGAACAAATTGAATGAAGTTGGAGAAGTTAGGAGAAACAAGGCAAGACTTGTGTGTAAAGGCTACTCACAAGTAGAGGGAATAGATTATGAAGAGACATTTGCTCTGGTGGCAATATTGGATTCTATCAGACTATTTTTGGCATTTGCAGCACATAAAGATCTCAAGGTATATTAGATGGATGTGAAGTCTACTTTCTAGAATGGTGAATTGGAAGAAGTCTACATAGAGAAACTGGATGGGTTCCAATTATCAGACAAACTAGACATGGTATGCAAGTTGAAGAAGACTTTATATGGATTGAAGAAAGCTCCCAAAGCTTGGTATGCAAGACTGGATAAGTACTTGTTGTAGAAATGTTTTAGTAAATGGTCCACATATAGTAATTTATACACTAAGATAAGTGGAGATCATATCCTAATTGTTGAAGTCTATGTCGATGACATCATATTCCGTGGAAATGAAGGTATTTGTAAGAAGTTTGTAGATGATATGTAAAAAGAGTTTAAGATGTCTATGTGTGGTGAAATTAACTTCTTCATTGGACTACAAATCAATCAGACTGATAAAGGTATTTTCATCTCTCAATCCAAGTATGTTAAGGAATTGTTGAAAATTTTTGGAATGGAGGACTCTAAATAAATAAGTATTCCCATGATTACTAGTTGTAAGTTAAGCAAGAATGATGAATCTCCCAAGATTGATCAGAGAAAATATGGATCAATGATTGGAGGACTGCTTTATCTAATTGCTACTAGACCGGATATCATGCATGCAGTCTGTCTTGTGGCCAGATTTCAATCAGATCCAAGAGAATCACATGTTGTAGCAGTAGAGGATATTCAGGTATTTGAGGGGCACTCCTAATCATGGCTTGTGGTATCCCAAGAATAATGATTTTTCTTTAAGTGCCAATACAGATGCAGATTGGGCTGAATGTGTTGATGAAAGAAAAAGCACTAGTGGAGGTGCATTCTTCCTTGGACATAGGGTAGTGTCCTAGCATAACAAGAAATAAGAATCAACTTCCTTGTCTACTACAAAAGCAAACTATAATGCTGTAGCAGGATGTTGTACTCAGGTGCTATGAATGAAACATAAGTTAAAGGATATCAAAGTTGGGTATGATGAGCCAATCCCTATTCTTTGTGATAACACAAGTGCTATAAATAGTTCAACAAACCTAGTGATGCATTAAAAAAAAAACACATTTCAATTATGTATCACTTTTTAAGGGAGAAAGTTGCAGAGAATGAAGTGAAGATTGAGTATGTGCCTACAAAAGATCAAGTTTCTAATATATTCACTAAGGCTTTTCCAAAAGACACACTTGAGTATCTCTAGGAGAAGTTTGGGGTTGTTGCTCCTCCTTCCTTGAAATAGATGCATAAGGAGATGCATCAGTCCAATGTGCCTCAAAGTACATTTCTTCTTTTGGACTGATGTTGGAAGCTACCTCTTAGGGGGGCAGGTAGTAGTTTGAGATGTTTTTTACAATTAGGAGGAGTAAATAATGATTCCAAATTGATTAGAGTAGTAGTGTGCAAGTATGTGTAGTTGAAGAAATATGATGCTCTTTTCCATTGATGTCAAAGGGGGAGAGAGATCATGTGAAAAACTCAGGAGGAGAAAGAGTTCAGAAGTGTAAAAAGAAAGGGGGAGTCCTAATGCAAAGTTGTGTCTTGATGGTGGAACATGTTTTTCACATCATATGTTGCCACAAATGACAAAGGATGAGATTGTTGCAAGTATGTTCCAACCGGTGTTGTCATTGGCGTCAACTATGTCTTTTGAGATTGTTGTTTGTTGATCAATTGAGTTGTCATGTTAAAGTATTTTGCTCTGCATTTCCTCTATGTTAAAGACTAGAGTATGAGCTTTGGATATGATTTAGAGAAGTGTTTGAAGATGATAAATCTGGAATTTGGTGGTCCAGATCATTGTGCAACAAAAGTTCTATTCACCAGTTTGAAGATTGTGCCTGGCAACATTTGCAATATGACAAGGAGAAAGTAGTTTGCTCCGCATTTCTTCACAATTTGGATTTTGATCTTATGGTTTTGGACTTAAGCTTATAAGGTCCTTAGCTATCTTAATTCCAAAGGATTTGTGATTTTTTACTTTGAAAAGCAAGTTATTGATTAGCAAAGTTTGACAGTATCTGTTGAGAAGTAGTCTGTAATGTATCTTCAAGTGATATTTGTTGTCTTCAAGTGAGATCTGTTATGGTTAGATTTGTTGGCTCCCAAATGATTCTATGTTATTCGTGGATGTCTCCAGAATGTATTGAAGGTGTGTGCTTGATCCACATGCTACAATGAAGTTCTTGGAAGCATGTATCTAAGTGTTCTTAGTGTGTGCACTTGTTCTGGCCAACCTGGTTGTTTACACATGTTGCAAAGGTGATTCATAGATTATGGAAGTGTGTCAAAGCATATGAAGATGTATTTGGATCTGAGTTAAGCCATGAAGTGTTCCTCCTTCATTCATTTTTCTTGCAAGTTTGTTTAGGTCTAGTCCTAATTTGATTTTTGTATGTATGCCGACCTTGGAGATAAGTCCAATGGTTGTAGATTATAATGCCGACCTTGATGTACATTCCAAGGTTGATGATTGGTATAAATGTATGTAATGAATTCATGAATGAGGTGATAAGTTACAAAGGTGCAAATATAAAGTGTGAATTGTAAAAGAAGAGCAGAGTAGAGGAGATATTGCGATTCAATTGAACTGAACTCAGGCATGGTGTAGATGCTACTATATATCAGTTCATCTTGGCAGTGGGCCAACCCCCGGTAGTGAGCCAACCCCAACAGTGAGCCAACCCTCAACAGTGAGCCACACTTTAGTAGTGAGCCTTTCATTTAGGCAATGATCATCTTTTGTTATTCGGTATTCTTACTACATTATATTGTGAGCTAACACTCACCATGGTTTTTCCCTCTTTAGGGTTTTCCACATTAAAATCTATTGTTCAAATGTGTATGGTGTTGATGTGTTTATGTTTTGATTCTACTATTCATGTTTAATCTTCATAACAAAATAAGGAATTAAATTTGGTGAATGTGGAAGTGATTTTTCTTCAAGAAGATAAAGTTTTTGATACAACTGATTCACTTCCCACTCTCAGTTGTCTTGTGCCTTTTCAATAGGTCCATGAAAAGATTGAGAAGAAGTTGATGAAATGGAATAACCAATATCTATCCCTTGTTGGGAGACTATAGGTTTATCAAATATCTTATCTTCATGTAGTATATATTACTCTTCTATTTGGCTTTTCAATAACTACCACATTAATGAGATCCAAATAAATATTAGGAAGTTCTTGTGCTCTGATGGGAGACATAATAGAAAGAGAGTTTCTATGAAATAGGATTGGTGTTGCATGAGGAACGACATAGGTGGAATGGGATTTAAGGACCTTAGAATTTACGGGATAGATCTTTCTATCAAATAGACTATTAAGTCCTTTGAGGATAATGAACCTTAGAATATTTTGATGAGAAACAACATCAATCAGGTTGTTCTGAAAAAGGCTAAATAGTGGATTGGTCTACATAGTCATGATATTTTGTTTGGAAAATATTCGGTCTCCCCTAATGGTTCTAATGTGTTTAAAATCCTTTGGAAGGCTTGGTAAATGGATAGAGAACTCATTGAAGAAATTCTTGCTTGGGATCAATTAGGTAATAGAAGTTTTGGCTATAGGCCCCTTTGGTTCCAAAATTTGAGTTGGGGTGAGAAACCTCTTTCTCTCACCTAGGGTTGCTTTGCTAAGAATTGGAACCATAAAGGAATATGGAACTTTAATGATATTATAGTGGATGGTTGGTTAATGGAGTGGAAGTCCATATACAATTCTTTTGGTCTTCCATAGTCACATAATATAACCTACTATATGATTGAAAAATCTTGTTCTGATCTATCACACAAGTTGTTGAACAATGTTCTAAACTTAAAATTGAAAATAATCCTAGTTGGGTTGATGGTATCTCCATTTCCAATACCTCCTAAAAGAATGTTTATAACCTCTTGACTTGCTCCTAGGACATCACTAACCAATTCAATAACTGTTGGAATTTGAAATTGAATAATGCACAGTGGTAAAAAATTTAATACCTGTTGGTAAATTTTTTTAGATCCCAAGAAAGATTGTTTGAGATGGTTGATTTGTTTGAAAAAAAATGTTGTTGGCTCAAACTATTTCTTTGATGACCCTAACCAAGAAATTGTGTGGGTATCGTATAGAACTTGAAACTATTGAACACTTATATTTTGAATGTATTTTTGGTAAAGATGTATGGTTTCTCTTCTTCTCAGGTCTTAAGGGGTGGGATAGAATATATTCTATTTCTTGGCATGATATTTTTTTTGTTATGTGGATGGTTTGAGAAAATGCTTTAACATTTTTTGGTTAGTTTTGACCATTGGGAGTTTATGGGTTATTTCGAAGTTGAGAAATGAAGACGACTTTCAAGGCAAAAGGAGGTTCCTTACAGAGTCTTTGAGAAGACTCACCATCCATTTTGTTGCTATTCAGGTTAAGATGACCCTTTAGGTCTCAAAATAAAAAATTCTTGAGCTTATGGAAGAAGGACAAACTATATTGAAGATGTCTAAAATTATTACAACTAGTTTTTGGTCACATGATGCGACAAAGATGGACTCTCAATTCTTCAAGGACTATATGAAATTCCAAGAGAAGCACAACAAAAGGATGAAGGTCTTGGATTAGATGCATGAAGAACAGAGAAAATAAGAGGAAAGGATTATGTATGATGTCTCTCTTGGGGTTGTCAAGGATAATGAAGTTGTTTCTGACATTTCACCTCCTATTGGTACATTAGGAACTAGTTCTGTTGTGATTGGTTTTATGGGCAGTTTTAATGATATACTTCTTATACAATATATGTTTTTGTATTGTGTATTAGTGCCATGATTTTTCTTGAGGAGTACTACAACCCTTCTTGAGGGCTCTACTTTTCTTTAAATACTCCATCATATTTATTTCTTGAGGCCCTACTTGGGCAATGAACTTATATTGTAACCTACATTAGAACTATAGTAATATATTCAATTCAAAAAAATTATCTACCCTTCACCTCAAAGGATTAGCACATTAATTGTGGTATCATGGCCTAATCACCTTAGGTCATAGTCCTATCACCACATATGATGATTTTAGCTAGAAGCTGGTTGATAGATTTAAAAGGGATGACTTTGAGACCCATTTTAAAGAGTTGGCATAGTTTAATTACAATAGTTTAGTAGCCAACTATATGAAAGAATTTTGGATGCTAACAATAATGGTGCTTGATGTTTTAGATAAAATAATAACCATCCTATTTGTTGAAGGATTGTCTAAACCTCTTAAAAGCCTAGTTAAGTCTTTTGATCCTATAACATATAAAATTATGTATCCTCACAATTTCACATTATGTTTTGGACTCCCTCTAGTTTTCATTCCCATATCATGCTTTAGTTATCATTTTAGCCTCAACTTGGCCCTTTTTCCCTCACCAAATTGACAAATTTCTTCATGACATTTAATTTCTTTTCATTGATTTCAAACCACATGTTGAATTTGAGGAAATTTCCTGATGATGACAACATGATGCACCCACATGTCAAACGTTTTCAAAAATTGACACACTGGTTTTCTACCTAGCATGGAAAAAAGTACACGTGAGGTTTGTAAGTATGTAAGGAGATGCTAAGAGGGTTGAAGGATTGTGGGAATGCATAAGGTATGACAAGGTAAGAAGTTTTTGGGAAGAGTAGAGGTGCATAAAATTTCTAAACACCCACAATGGAAAAGGACTCCAAAGCGTACTTGTGGGCATTGGGAGTGGTAAGACTAGGATAAAATTCTATAATTCCACATGGGGTCCATAAGTCTATAAGGAAATAAGTAAAAGGATGATTTTTCTAAGAAGAGAAAACATTATTAAATGTTCTAAAACTCTACCAGGACATGAAACTAACCCAAAGACCCTCATACTTGGAAATTTTAACATTATGGCACATGAAAAAGACTTGAAAGGGCCAAAAACATACCATGAAGCATAAATTGAACAAGGGGGCTCATCGAATGAATTGTTTGATTAGTTATCAATGATGGGCAAAGTGGGGCCAAGTAAACAAAGGAGGCACTAGAATTATAATTTTTTTTACATTTTAGGGCATAGACGAATTTGTCCCAACATGAGGAAAGCCATGAAGGAGTATCACTCCATGAGAGGTATTCTTAAAGGATTGAATTCCACTTTTCTAGGCCTAACATATGTTAGTATGTGTTTACTGATCATGTTGTAGGGATGTGGAGCCTGAAATTAGTCCCCAAGTGGGAGATTATTAGTATGTGGTGACTGATAATACTGTAGGGGTGGTAGGTACACATAGCAAGGTAAATTTTGGTGAGTTTGTCAACCATAGTTTCCCCCAAGAATAATTAATGGGGGAGTGCAAGCGGGCGGAGCCCCTCCTGTGGGGCCCAGGGGACTCATTCCCTGGTAGGGGAACGGGGGTAGAGCCCACAGTGGGGGTCTGGAGGCAGTGCCCCCGAAGAAAATATTGGCTACTATTTAATAAATGCATCAACAATTAGTTTGTTATTAGCCACATGTAAAAACCCACTTTGTATAACTGCCATAAGGCTTGATAAATAAGTAGCTCAAGAAGGCAAAAATCTATGAATCAAGGTTGAGATTGTAATCGTGAGATTTGTTGGATAATAATATTGGATGGTTGTGTTTGTGGATGTAGCCCACATTGGGTGAACCACGTTAAATCTCTGTGTTCATTTGTGTTATTCTTCATTATTATTTATGTGTGTTGTTATTCTACATTATAGTTGCTAATTGGTATTGCTTCGATCTTCCATTGAAACACAAACATAATCAGGTGACAATATAAAAAGGTAATATCTCCTACTTTGATTAGTTTATACTAATATCTCTTTGTGTTGTTATATAAAAGATCATAACAAAGGCTATGGAAGTTAGATTTTAAAAAGGTCTATTTCTAATAATTTAGGAGTATTAGAGTGGCTTCTAGAAGTAATATAGATATTCGATGGGGTTATAATTGCCCATGAAGTCATCAATTCCATTTGACATAAGAGGAAGGAAAGCATGCTCCTTAAGTTGGATATGAACAAGTCTTATGATAGGGTTTCCTTGAACTTTCTTATTTTGGTTCCTAGGAAATTTAGATTCAATGAGGAATGATGTAAATGGATGCATAGTTGTGCATATTATATTTCATACTCAATCCTCATCAATGGGACTTAAACAAACCTTTTCAAAGAAAATATGGGCTTTAGACAACAAAACTTGCATTCCTTGTATTTATTTGTGGTTGTGGCTAAAGTGCTAGAAAGGGCAATTAAGAAGGAAGTTGTGGCAAGGAACACAAAAGGCCTACATGTATCTTCTGGGATTGGTAATATCACACACTTATAGTTTGTAGGTAAGAACCTCCTTTATAGTGAGGCATCTGCTAGAGTGACCCAAGTATTTAGGAGGATTTTTGAATTTTTTTACAAAAAAGTAGTATGGCAAAGAATCAATCCTTTGAAATCTAGAATCTTTTTTTGAAGGAGCACTATGTAGAATCACTAAGCATTCAATGAAACATGAGTTTTAAAGTTGAAATCTTGCCAAGTACATACCTAGGTATGCCCCTACTAGAGAAAAAGCCTTCATTGGTCATTCAAAAATAGCGATTAGTAGATTTTGGAATAAATTATCCTATTAGAAAGGAAAATGGTTATGTTTGGTAGCTAAAACTTTACTCATCAAGTCATTTGTCTCTATAATCCTGATATATGTCATGTCATTGTTTCAAATTCCTAGGAAAGTTTCCAAAGAAATAATGGACATTTAGGAACTTCCTATGGAGTGGGATAGGAGAAGAGAGAAAATATAACCTTACTAAATGGGAGAGAATGCATAAGGAGAAGTGAGAAGGAGGTTTAGGTTTTAGAGATGATATAAATATGTATGGGGCCTTAGAATTGATGTTTGTGTGGAATATGTACAATGAAAATAATCACTTATTGAGCAAGATACTCTAGAAAAATATATTGAAGGTAAGCAAAAGGAAAGCATCCTCCTCCAACATGAAACTCCTTGCAATTCAAGAATCTAGAACTTCCTTATATCATGCAAAACTCTATTGATCAAGGACATGAGATGGAAAATCAAGAACAGAGTCAATGTTGATTTCTAGAAGAATTTTTGGCTTTATTGTCAAGCCTTGGCTAAGATGGAAGAATACAAGCCACTAGTCACTTATTTCACAAATGAATTTGGGTATTCCTTTCATGATTACATTAGAAATAGGGATGGGAAAAATAATGGGTGTATCTCATCTCCCCAACTCCTTTTATGGAAAAAAAAATTAGATCATTAATAAAAACTTTGGAAAATTACCCCATTTTGAATAAACATGTTGAAGATATGATTGTATGGAGTAGGATACCAGATGGAAAGGTAAAAGTTTAGGATGCCCACAAGTAGTTATTTAATCCTACCAAGGAGGATTCTCCCTTTCTTCAAAGTAAAATTTGGATTAAGCATGGCATATTGAAAGCCAATGAATTAATGTGGATGTCATTGAATGAAAGAGCACTAACATGGGATCAACTCACAACATTTGGAATATCATAACTCTCTTTATGCACATTTTCTAAATACAAGGAAGAAAATGAGCACTTTTTTTTACATTGTACCTTTGTAGGATAGATATGGAATTGGTTCAAGGATGGAGGGGGTTAAATTAGAAAATTCTAAAAAGGTGCTTGATCTAGTCAATAGTCAGTCACAAAACATCAAATGTCCTAGACTTAGATTTTTCTAGGAAGTAGCACCCTCGTCAATTATTTGGAATTTGTTTATAGAGAAGAATAAAAGACTATTTGAGGAAAAATATTCATCAATTGAGAGGACATGGGTTAGGACTAAGTTCACCATCTTTAAACTAGGACGGTTCTAGAGCAAGGAGGATTGGTATGTAGCAAAAGTGGAGATAAGATGGCTTTAATCTTCCATTGGTTGAGATGGTTACACAAACCTTGGGGCCTTCCAAAAAGAAAAAAAGGTTGAAAATGTCAAATGGATTCCTTTCAATCCAAAATGGATCAAATTAAATTTCAATAGGCTAGCCAAAGGGAACCTTGGGCTAGCTAGTGGTGGTTGTGTGTTCATTGATAAGAAGGAACAACCACTTTTATTCTTAGCTTGGGATTTTGGGATCAACACCAACAATATGTTAGAGGCAAGAGCATTAGTTTGGGGTCTTCAAATAATAGTTAAACAAAAGTTTCTCAAACTAAAAGTGGAAGGGGATTCCAGAATTATCATCTAGTTCATGAAAGTAGGTAAAAGTAAGGTTTGGTTACTTAACACTCTTCTTATAGAAGCTAGGAACTAGATGGGAAACTTGGAAGAGGTTTCTTTCAATCATATCAAAAAGTAGGGAAATATAACTTAGCAAATTGGGTAGCCAATGAAGGTGTGTTGAATTAGGATACCAATGGTCCTACTTATTTGGAGTGGAAGGACAACTTGCGAAGTGAAGTCCAAGCTCTACTACTAAAGGACCTCCAAGGCTAAGAAAATTAGGGGCATGGCAAGGTAGTGTTTATTTTTAAAGCGTCATAAGCTTCAAGTTTGTGTAAGTAGTATTAATACCAATTAATATGTGGTGGGTAAGGAAAGTGTTGTGTGAAGTTATTGTTTGTAATGAGTGATTATTGTGGTGATAATAGACATTTCAGTGTTAATAGATCTTAGTGCTCCCCTTTCTTTTCTCTCAAATAGTTTAATGGAATAGTATTGGAGTACAGACAACATTGAGAGGGGGGGTGAATTAGTGTTGTAAATAAAAACAATTTATTCACTTTTTACCAAATTTGAAAATAGAAAGTAATGATGGTCATAGTATACTTTATCAAAGCAAGAACAAGAACAAAATTGAATGTTCAAGAATGAAAGACAAATGGATCACACATCAATTAAGACCATGATACAATAAATTTCATGACTGGAAAACTATCATGGGGCAGAAAAACCACTCAAAAATTGCCTCATTATCTTAATCAAAATCATGCCTCATTGGCTACACAAAATGTCTCACTGGTAGAATGTGTGTCAGTGGCTATCGGATGCCTCACTGGCTGTACAAAATGTCTCACTAACAAGTACAAATGCCTCACTGGTAGAATGTACCTTACTGGCTATTGGATGCTTCACTAGCATAGTGTACCTTACTGGCATTTTTCAACAACATCTCAAAGATCAAATGAAGATATAAAATATAGTGGGTTCCTCTATTTCTTTAAAATCCAGATCTTAACTATCTCATTTCATTCGAGACTCAAGAGTCACAACCATAAATGTGCACATACAACTTCTCAATTCAAGAATGATTTTGCATTAAGACACATTCTAGCTATCTCAATGATATTGCAAGTACGTACAGTATCATAGACATCTCAACAAAGTGTTTTACATGTTTTTATACTATCTCAATAACTTCATTTTCCTTTCAATAAATAGTTTATATAGGTAATTGTCTTTTCAAAACTACCTACAATAGTTTTCAACTTCTTCAACAACTGTCATGGTAAAGAGGTTTGAATGCTTGTGAAAACAATTATTGAAATCCCTCGTAATGAGTTTCATATGAGTACATGAAAATATTATAAAACCGCAGTTAACAAACCTTAACTATATCTGCATATGGGTTAAAGGAAATGTCTTTACAGACTAAACTAGAGTTTAATGAAATTGTTCCACCAGAATTAGGAGTTTCATAAGCTGCCCTTCAACAAACTAATTGCCTCTCAAACTTGGTCAATCAGATTAACTAAGCACAAAGCACACATAAATGAAACCCCAACTCTCGGTCAAGCACAAACATTTTAAATTGCAGCATATGCACTATGTTTAAAAAAAATAAACCTTAACATTAACCCAAGAAGGATGAATAACACCTAAAAAATGACTAACAAATCAAGGTCTTTGCTGTGCCCTCAAGCTGTAGCAACCGAAATAACTGACTAACTCTTTCTATTCTTTCCCACTACTCAATGACGTTGAGCATTGTCACATCTTGAATAGTCAAGACAATAGTCACCTTAGAATTTCATAGATTCTGCCTCAAAAACTCGTGTTTTCTCATATTTATTCAAACTTTCAAACCCTAAGGTTCGAGACCTCCATATTCCAAAGTTCAACCTTGCAAAATGAATAACACAACTTTCTTTTTGCCCAATTATACCAATGTCACTGTGAGTCTAGTTTTTCCCTAAAAGGGTCGGTAACTTCTTAAACAAAAAACATAACCTTTTACCTCTTAAGAATGCCAAGACCTACTAGCCAGGACACTCACTTAAGAAACCTTCGAATAACCTTTCTTTCATATTGATCAAATGAAATCAATAATATTTAACAAAATGATGTCCTTAAAATATCAAATATAGTCCTTGCACCCATATCATCGAATGACACTATAGCCTTTTGTATTTTATCATTTTTGAATTCATCATGTTTGGCAATAAAGACTTAAGGAACCTTTGTATAATTTTGTTGGTCACCAACAACCATTAACCCTTGTAGACCAAGACAAGAGCCACTATAACAATAACATAATAAAGTTGAAACCTTTATACAAGACCCTTCATTTCTAAACATAGAATGATAACTAAATGTCATGCTTTGACATCCTTTGTATGCGACATCCAACAATATGAACACCAAGAGCATGAACCATTACACCAGTGATCAACATCCACATATACCACAACACCAAGTACTTTAGCATCAAGACCTTATTTGAATATGGACCTCAAGACCTCAAACAACAATATCATGGGATCATCAAGACCTGTCAATCAATCCTCAAGTTTTATCAACATGCCAAATTGTCTGTGTACCTGTTTTACATCCATGCCAACTGCCAATGGGGTCAACAAACTGGCACTTTGGCATTGATTTCAAACACCTTGTATAACATTACCTTATGACATCATAACCAAAGCTGATCATCATATTAATACCAACAAGCCTCATAACTGTAACAACTTAATAGCTTATCAATACCAGTATCACATACATACTCAACATAACTATAACATCATCATTGAATAAGTATATCAACAAGTTACCAACAACTATACTAGCTCATACATTATGTCTCCATGGTAGCATCAAGCATCAATAATCTCATTAAATGACTATAACATAGTCTGTATTTTTCTCCCCCTTTTGACAACAATGCCAAAGATGAAACTGAGAGAGAGAGAGATAACATTACCAACTCCAGTATCAAGGACCATTAGAATGTTAGAAAATCAATTTTATTTTTCTGTCACTATCCTTGTCTAGCTGTCAGATCATCAATGGAAGCATCACCAATACCAACAACAAGGTGTCACTAGTGTATAAAACACATAATCATGAATTGAATCAATTGAAATAGCAAAAATTAGATAACAAAGAAATGTACAACCACCAAAAACTATGAATATACCAATACTCATAAAAATGTCAGATGAAACAACAAACTGTCAGACCAAAGAGAGTAACAAATCTGTCAAAGCACTGAAATAATAACTGTAAAACACTGTCAGAACCACAATCACCAATCATCCATGCCAACTGTCACTGTAAACCCATGGTACAATAACATGAAAAGAGACCACAAATTGAAACAATGGCTTGTTAATTTAACTTACCACATTAAAGCATCATACATACACAGTGAGCATAACAACAAAAGATGAAAATATCAGTGATAAATAATAGGCTTAGAAGCTCCCCCTGAAACAAAGATCCTCCTCTTTGAGGTATCATTATAATTACATCAATTGTGCCTTTGGATGTAAAATATAAAACTTCAACCACTGAGATTATTCAAACCTTTATTACTAACCACTAAGAAGAAGATTTTGCTCCTGTCATGAGAACTGTCAATCACACAAGATCACTTGCTCAAAAACATCACACTCAACTTGTTCCAATGAGAAGAAGATTTTCAAGACTGTCACCATGCCCTGCACATCCTACAATCCTAACAATGTATGGCAGAAAAATAGAAGACACTATCAGCACTATCACTGTGTGTCAGAGCATGGAGCACCACCACTGTCAAACCACAAATCAAACTATCAAATATGAGATGAACAATTTTTCAGTGACCAAACTTTCCATAAAGTATACCTTGCATTGCCCTTGACTATCATGAACATATCTCTTAACACCATCAATCAACAAGGATGATTAACAAGGAGCAAGAAACACCTACTAAAGTGTCATATCATGTTATGAGGACAAAGGATCTCTTAACCCAACATCAAATAGTTGTATCTTAATGCAACTCTTAGCTTAATACAAATTCATAACAAAGAAAAGATATGACAAGCATGTATCCTCTGCATTGTGAAATGTGTGAGCATATAAACTTTCACTATTAACATGATAAACACACACTATTCTGACATGTCTGATAGAGTTTTACGTCATTGTTTTGGCCCTACTAACATAATTTATGTACTGCTCTTTAAAAGATAGCATACTTCTAATTATAACTAGATCTATTTATCTTGAACCCCTTTGAAACCTTCTTGATTTTGCAAAGTTTTCTATGAGCACCCACATTCTATAGTGGAATCTCAAAGATTAAAACCAATGGCAGTCTTCAGATGCTATCCAACTTTTACAACATTTACATATACTTGCCTTGATACCCTTGGTTCCTTTGTTGTCTCCAACTATCTCAGAGTCGTCTTCAGCTATCTTTCTGCAAGCAAACCCTTGTTGAAATATCCTCTTATTTTCATAACATTACCTTGATTTAAAGACTCTACCTTATCATAAATCTTGAAGATCTTTGTGCACTCTATGTAGGGCTCTTATTAGTAAGGTATCCTTCATTTGTAATACTTTGTCATGCAGGAGAACAATATATACAGTGATTTAACACTCCAAATATCCTTGTAAGATTTTGAAGTTCTTTCATCATTTCTATGGTGACCTCTTGTCTTTGAATCTTGGGCTACTTAGCAATTCTGTAGTGTTTAGGATCTCTACCTTAAAACTCTTCATGTCTTGATCCTCAAGATATGAATCCTTCATACTAATTTGAAACAACATTAACCAACATATCTCTATGATCTTAGATTATTAACATCAATGATAAACATACCTCCTTTAATCAATCTCCTAAGATCTTATCTTATGAACACCATGATATAGTTCTATCTTCTGATGATGTGTATGTCTAAGAAAGCTCACACTAAACATAGTCATGCTACCACAGTATTTCAAAAATCAATCATCCACTAGACTTGTGACATATGACATGGAGATGAGTATCAATATGAAAATCAAATCTTTGACCAAGCTTGCACTTTGAATCACTTCAGTTAACTGTCTATCATTTTTACTGGTTTAGCTCATTTGAACTTGTACAAGCATTAGAATGATCAGGAATGATAAGTCTAGGTGCATCAAATCAAGCTCAATGAAGATAAACTTCATCATTAAACTTTGTATCAATACCAAATTGTCAAAGTACTTGAGTAATGCAATCCATAGTCTATGACAAACATAACATTTTTCAAACAACAACCAATAATGCAACTGATACATGTCACAAAATTGTTTCCAACACTTCTCAAGTGCTGTTTATGGGGCTAAATGATAATACATTAATCAACTCCCCCTCTAATCATTCTTCTCTTTATGCACTTATGGATGTCACTTGTACAGTATGCACAAGCTTAGAATCTTTCTTCTCTTTTTCTTGCTTCCTTCTCCAAACTATTATAGTCCCTATTTTCTTGTGATGATTAAAAGGTTTCACTAAATTGATCTTACAAAATAGTGCTCTATGTCCAAACTTATGACAGCTATAGCATCTGATTTTACAACCAACATGAGGAACAAAAGCATATTCTCTCGACAACAAAAAAGAACTTCTATGATCATATCTTGTAGGCACCCAACAGTTTCTTGCTTTATGACCAACTTTATTACAGTTATAACAAACATTGTTATAGTCCTGATTTGTTAAACTATAAGAACTCTTATCCTTATTCCATCCAAGACTGCTTCTTTAGTGAGTTCTACAATATCTAGCTCTATGACCATAAACATGACAAAATAGCAATAACCATGAAACTGAGAGTAGTTGTACCTTATTGAAGGGTATTACCTGACAGGTGGAGGTCTATTTGTTCTTCCTCTTCCAACATCAACAACTTTATCTTTTGCTTTCTTCTTGTCTTCCTCAGGAGTAGCAGAATGTTTATTCAGGTCTATCTTCTACCTAGGAGCATTTCTAACTTTGGAACATTGTCCTTGTTCATAACCTGGACCAGTAGTGTCCTTATGATACTTTTGCTTCTTTAACAAGTCATTGAAGCATTCAACACTCTTTTCAAATTGCATATTCTTAGAAGATGCCTTTTCCAATTCCATTCTCAAAGAAACTATTTCTAACTCTAGTTTTAAGCATTCATTAGTTTTGACTTCAAATCAGATTTTGTAAAATCAACTACCCTTTTGGCTTCTTCAACTTTAGTTTTTAGGCTAATAGTTATCTTATTTGAATCTTCAACTTGACGTCTTGAATCTACAATCAAATTTCTTGCCTCTTCAAGTTCTAAAGAAACTTTTGCAAGATCAACAAGTACCTTTTTCTTGGAGTCTTCTTCTTTTTTAAGTTGGTCTTCTAATCTTTGGTTTTTTTTACTGAGTTGCTTGATTTCATCCAAGGCACACAAGAGTTCACCTTCTATATCAATCTCATTTGTATCATCTTCATCAACCTCATGTCCATCTTCATCCATGAAGAGGTCTCCTTCTTTATCATCAATCTCAACAACACAATCATCTTTTATTTTATGAAGTTCTTGTTCTCTTACACTTACAATGAAGTCTTCCTTTTTATCAAAACTCTCAACTGCAAGACCATTATGTTTATCATACTTTGTATCAACATTTAGGGATGACTCATGCAACAACTCAGTACATGACTTGACTAGGGTTTGTTGTATAACCTTTTTCTTGGCATCTTTCTTTTCTCTATTTCTTTTACACTTTCCCATGGTACTCCACTATTAGGACCTACCCAAGCCTATTAGACTTCTATAGGGAACCTCGCTCTGATACCACTTATTGGAGCATAGACAACACTGAGAGAGGGGGGTGAATCAGTGTTATAAATAAAAATAATTCATTCACTTTTTACCAAACATGAAAATAGAAAGTAATGATGCTAATAGTATACTTTATCAAAGCAGGAACAACAAAAAAACTGAATGTTCAAGCATGAAAGACAAATGGATCACACATCAATTGAGACCATGACACAATAAATTTCATGAGTGGGAAACCCTCATGGGGCAAAAAAAACCACTCAGAAATTGCCTCATTGGCTTAATCAAAATCATGCCTCACTTGCTACACAAAATGTCTCACTGACAAGTACAAAGCCTCACTGGTAGAATGTGCCTCACTGGCTATTGGATGCCTCATTGGCTACACAAAATGTCTCACTGACAAGTATAAATGCCTCACTGGCATAGTGTACCTTACTGGCATTTTTCAACAACATCTCAAAGATCAAATGAAGATATAAAATACAAAGGGTTTCTCTATTTCTTTACAATCTGGATCTTTACTATCTCATTTCATTTGAGACTCAAGAATCACAACCATACATGTGCACATAGAAATTCTCAATTCAAGAATGATTTTGCATTAAGATACATTATAGCTATCTCAATAATATTGAAAGTACGTATGGTATCATAGACATCTCAACAAAGTTTTTTTACATGTTTTTATACTGTCTCAATAACTTCATTTTCCTTTCAATAAACAGTTTATACAAGTAACTATCTTTTCAAAACTGCCTACAATAGTTTTCAACTTCTTCAACAACTGTCATGGTAAAGAGGTTTGAATGCTTGTGAAAACAATTATTGAAAGCCCTTGTAACATGTTTCATATGAGTACATGAAAATCTTCTCAAACTACCATTAACAAACCTTTACCATATCTGCATATGGGTTAAAGGAAATATCTTTACATACTAAACTAGAGTTTAATGAAACTGTTCCACCAGAATTGGGAGTTTCCTAAGTTATTGTTAAACAAACTAACTGCCTCTCAAACTTGGTCAATTAGATTAAGTAAGCACAAAGCACATATAAATGAAACCCAAACTCCAGGTCAAGAACAAAACATTTTAAATCACAGCATATGCACTATGTTTTAAAACAATAAACCTTAACATTAACCCAAGAAGGAAGAATAATACCTGGAAAACTACTAACAAATCAAGGTCTTTGCTATGCCCTCAAGCTGTAGCAACCAGAATAACTAAATAACTCTTTCTATTCTTTCCCACTACTCATTGAAGCTAAGCATTGTCACATCTTGAATAGTCAACACAATAGTCACCTTAGAATTTCATAGATTCTCCCTCAAAAACTCATGATTTCTTAGATTTATTCATACTTTCAAACCCTAAGGTTTGAGATCTTCATATTCCAAAGTTTGACCTTGCAAAATGACTAACAAAACTTTCTTTTTACTTGATTATACCAATGTCACTAAGAGTCTAGGTTTGGCCTAAAAGGACCAGTAACTTCTTAAACAAAAACATAACCTTTTACCTCTTAAGAATGCCAAGACCTGTTGGCCAGGACACTCACTTAAGAAACCTTTGAATAACCTTTCTTTCATATTTATCAAATGAAATCAATAACATTTAACCAAATGATGTCCTTAAAAGATCAAATATAGTCCTTGCACCAATATCATCAAATGACACTATAGCCTTTTGCATTTTATCACTTTTGAATTGATCATGCTTGGCAATAAAGATTTTAAGGAACCTTTGTATAATGTTATTGGTCACCAACAACCATTGACCCTTTTAAACCAAGATGGGAGCCACTATAACAATAACATAATAAAGTTGAAACCCTTATACAAGACCCTTCATTTGTAAACATAGAATGATAACCAAATGGCATGCTTTGACATCCTTTGTATGCAACATCCAACAATATGAACACCAAGAGCCTAAACCATTACACCAATGATCAACATCCACATATACCACAACACCAAGTACCTTAGCATCCAGACCTTATTTGAATATGGACCTCAAGACCTCAAACAACAATATTATGTGATCATCAAGACCTGCCAATCAATCCTCAAGTTGTATCAACATGCCAAATTGACTGTGTAACTAATTGACATCCATGACAATGACCAATGGGGTCAACAAATAGCTCTAGGTTGACACCATGTCAACGAAGAAGTGCAAATGGAAGAGGGAATTTGATGAACCAATGAAAGAGGGGGGAAGGAGATACAATGCAAGGATTGTGTCCATGGAACCATGATGGAAATTATGTTTATTAATTATCTTGAGCATGAATTCATAAATTTTGACCTATGGCTATGGGTCTAAGAAATCTGGGAGGTGGCCAAAAAATTGATGGGGCCCCCTATGTTGGCATCTAGAATGTAATGGTTAATATTTTGCTAAACTTGGGTCGATCTCTAGGGCATATAAAATAGATTAATGATGCACAATTCATTGGTTGCACTATCATTCTCTCCATCACTTTAGGTACTTTTTTTTTGTATGATGAGATTTAAGAAATTAAGAACTAGGTGGAAGCTCTTTATAATTACTGTCTAACACAATTTCATAGATTGAAGGAAAAACAAAAGGGGCTCACCAAGTTGTAAAAGAGATTGCAAAGGCCCTTAATGTTAATCTTCCAACCATGGCTAAGATGATCAATATTAGTTATTGCTGTGATGATGAGGAGGATGATGATTTGGTAGAAATCCCTCCCCTCCATAAATGCAAAATGGTTAAGAATTAAAGACATAAAATTTTGACAGTCCATAGTATTGTAAGAAAGCACTTCTGAATTAAATTGTGTAGTAAAAATTTTCATCAATATTTACTAGAGTTTAATCTAGAAGTTCTTTCTTACAAATTCATGGTTGTTAAAGATGGCTTGACATGGCCTATATAATTTTCCCCATTAGCCTACTTAGTTATAGTAGATAATATCACTTATATGACTACATGGGTGGTCAAGGCCAAGGTAATTTGCCCTCTCATCCTTACTCTAGCTTGAACTTTAATACTTTTTATTTTTTTGCCTAGAATTGGGGGTGGCTCCTATGCTCCAAGTTTGTTGCTCAATGTCTTTCAAGGCTCAAATAATGTTTGTGTGCACTAGCTTGCTCACCTATTTGCTTTGTATGTGCATATCCCATTATATAAACATGGTTTATTGTGTTTTATCATGTCCATATGAGGGTAAAGTTTTTACTGGCAGTTATGACAATTTTTTTTCAAGCAATTTTTTGAGTGACACTTCTCAATGAAAGATTTAACTACAGGATGGTTAGTCTCTACAATGATAATATGGTGAAAGTTAATTGTTTTCATGAATGGATTTGGTGAGCTCATTGCTACAAGAATCCAGGCTTAATGGGTTTTTCTGGTCCCTTAGATCCCTAACCCAAGTATATTAGGAAAATAAGTAAATAACACATTTAGGATAGGTAAATTTCAATTAGAAATAATTCATTCCATTTAACTGTGAAATGGATGATATAACGGGGGATGAAAAATGATTGACATGTGCTTTTCTTGTAGTGAATGTCATTCTCCACCACTATTTATGCTTTTCTTGGTGGGTATTGGCTATTGTAAGAAGGGATTAGTGTTTGTCAAAACATGATTCCGATTTTAATTTCATAGAAACTCTATCTGTTGGAAGCTTATTAACCCCAATCTACGAGTCTAAAAGTTTAATTTGAAGCGAATCCGCCATGTCGATGTTGTGTACGTTGAGGAACGACTTTCGTTGTTCCTCAATAGCCAAGTTTGTACATCTGAAGTCGTATAAATGTTATTCAAAAATATAAAGAAACAAGTAGCGGACATCGACGTCATTTCGCACACAAGACAAAATCAGAAAAAAAACAAGCATCTCTATTTATTAAATGAGTAGTGAGACAAAGACATACAGCGGTCTAAACCGGCGCTAAAGCAACCGTGAGCAGCCATTATCTCTCTATGTTACTGTAACTAAAAACCAAAAGATTCGGTGGACGTAGAGCTGGAGAGACAATAGAGAAAACTGAATTAGTTAAGAGGAGGGCATTTGAATCCAGGAGGAGGAGTCATTCCACACCGAACAAAAAGTTCAAGAGCCACCGGAAGGATGATGTTGAGGTTGAGGAGCTTAGCCCTAATAGTTGTACACAGACAGAGCGCTGCCTCTAGCTCTGCAATTCCTTTCAAAAGAGGGCAGCACTTATTCACAACAGGGTCTCCAAGGGCAACGTGTGCCAAACCGCTGAGTAGATCAACACAGGCTCCAAGCTTCAATGCATTCAATGGACATTTTCCGGTCGCTGGAGGGGCAGGAGGTACACCAGAAGGGCTACCACCCGAAGGACTACACTTATGGCTTCCGCAGGCCATTACAGGGCCCAGGTTCATTGCCATACCAATCATAACTATGAACAGAATCGCAGCGGCTTTTGCCATGTTTAATTACTTGATCAAAAAAATCCAAGCTGGAAAGCACTAGCGCTGAAAATTTAAGCGTGTAGAAATGGACTGCAGTACGTGCTGTTATATAGGCCAGTGGGTACTATTATCAAAATTTTTGAAGTTGTTTGTCATATTGTCCTCTCGTGGTAAAAGGTTACAGCTGTGTCGTATGTTATCTGGCCATTACATATAGGTTAAAAACTATCGTGTCTGAAAAACATTATTTTTGTGCATTCCAATAATGCAGTTATGGACTATCCTTCACATGGCGCGTTTGTTGTTAATGATTGTCTACCAAATGGTTTATGTGAGCTGTTTGGCTTTATGAACTGGTTTTATCAAATGGACATGGAAGTCGGTGGGAAGTTGTTTACACTTTTTATTAGTATTTTATAATTGGGCAATATTTATTTAAGAGAGGTTGTGTATATAAATATAAAACTATTTAGTGCGGGTGGTACATTTGGAGTCATAGATTCTTGAACATATGGTGAAATTGGCTTATTGGGTGAATGCATTTACTAATTTTTGAGAGATTGTAAAATGTATTCAATATTTTGAGAGCATTAAATGGTTGGGCTCATCTTATGCATTTTATTTTTTTTGTTTGGGACATTAAATATTGGTGGCAAGTGGCTAGAAAGCTTGTAATAAGGTTATCTCTTGTTGTCATTGGTGGCAAAGTAGTTGGGAAGCTTATAGTAAGCTTATTTTTTCTAACTGTTGGTTTCCTACATATAAATAGAGGGCTTGGGAAGAAGATTATTCAAATGATCTTGTGTTTGATTTCTCCTTCAGTGTGTGGGTTAGTAAACCTTATTTTCTTTCATGAATATTTAAATTCAATATTGAATTTAGTTTGAAATATGATTTCTTAATAATGTGAATCCATGGTTTTGATGGATAGTTTTAAATGGATATTTTTAAATTTACTCTATATCTATAATTCATGTTTAAAACAATTTGATACTTGGATTTTCATGTGCTAGAGGACCTAGTTTAAACACATTGATTCTAGAATTGATGTAATAGGAAGATCATGGAGATGACAATGTTATGAAAATTGCTAAAGCAAAATTTAACCTAATGATCAAGATTGTTAAAATAAATTTAGTGAAGAGTTGTATGTTCGGACATTGGATCCAAAAGGATTGTTGCCACGTAGTTAATTTAATTTGAATATTACTTGTGAGAGGAGAATTTTGAAATCATTAAAAGATAAACAAAAACTACTATTTTGAAATTGGACCTTTGAATAACTATAAATTGTATAAATTTTGGATTATGTGGTTGAACTAAATGGAAACATTTCAAGCCTCTTCTCCTTAGAAATATATTTCTATGTAGAAACATGACCTTGTAAGGGGATTTGAAATCATTTGAACTAGCTTATGATTAATAAAATTTTAGTTTTCTCTTGTTTCTCCTCTTTTTTCTTTTTTCTTTCTTATCATGGCTCGTGTTCTTTGTTCTTTCATTCTTTATTCACTAATTATCTAATAAATTCAGAGTGTGCTTCATATAATTGAGAATTTACTTATAGTGCTTTTTTTTTGTCAACTTGAGTAAGGTAGCATAGTTTTAACCAAAAACAAATTCATGCAAAATTTTTTTGAGAGTGTTTCTTGTGATCTACACTTGGAGTAGGGTGGTTGTTAGTTGTCTTTTTTATGGTTTTGTTCATCCTTAGAAGAACCATTATCATGTGATCATGACTATGCGCAAACTAGTCAAACAATAAGGGTTTTAAACTAGCTTTTTTACTCTTAGAGTTCGATTTGAGAGTATAATAACAAATGCTCACTCGTCCCTTTTCCTCTCTCTCCTTTCTTTTACAATTTTTATATCATTGGTTAGATTAGGATTATATTAGAATAGATTAGCACTTAATCTTTTGTATGTCCAATTCATGGTTATAGGTTTTGTAGATAATATCTTGTGTTTATCCCTTTAATTCTACTAGAGCTCCTTGAATGAGATAGCCAAAACTACTTACTTGTTGGGTTACTCAACTAACTTCAAACATCATTATAATGAACTTTGGGCAATCATTTCCTTTCAAGTAGGAAACTCCTCACTCCACTTGTTGTGTCCAAACATTCATCTACAACATCCTTCCTCCTTTGATGAAAATTGAAGGCAACATAGAATATAATTTTGGTTCAAAAAACAATAGTAGGTCTATGATTTCACTTTATTCAAGCCAACATTAAAGCTTGCATTTAGGTGGTGACATGTCAATATTTTGTAGTGACTATGGTTCCATTGAGGTAGGTCACATGTTGATATTTTAAGCCCCTTGTTTTTCACATACAATAATCTTGTGGCACATGTAGTTCAAGAAAAGTGAAGAAGGAATCTTGATGCCAACAACCTTTCAAGCACAGTTTATAAACATATTAGGTCTACTTTTAAATTGGACTTTGAAAATCATACTTGATGTCTTTTCTTCTTGGATAACCAATCGAATGTGATAAAAAATTAAACCATGGTGAATAGATATCAAGTTACGATTTGTAACTTTAACTCTTAGTTTTTCTGTCTATTCACTTGGTAAATGCAATATTTCATAAACCAATTATTATATCAATATCAGATGTCAAAACCATTTGAGCCTAAAACCATTTGAGCCTAGGTTTCTTTATGTTGCCACATTGTGTACTCTTTGTGACATCCTGTCCCTATTTCTTTAAGTGTTCAAGAAAAAATTAAAGAATTTGGATGAATGATAGAATCAAACTAGTTTGAACATAGAAATTGGGTTGCTATGAAGATGGAAGGTCAAAAGAATCAAAGTCACTTGGGGTTCACATTCTTTTAGATGTGATACTCCATAAATTTGGTTTAAAACTAAGATTAGGTTTAGATTTTTATTGAAAGAGAAAAAAGATTCAACACAAATTAAATTCGATGCAATAAAAGATCTAATATAGTATAAACATGAATTGGGTCTAGAAAACTATCAATAGCAAAATTTATTAAAATTAGCTTGAACAATCCCAACTTAACCCTAAATCTAATATTTAGATTAAATATTACTAAATCCTTATAAGTCTATGGTTTCATCAAAGGCAATATGAACAAAGTAAAGGATTACATTTATCTAGCACTATATTATTTGAAAGTTGCTTTAATTTCCTTTCAAGCCTAAATTTGTTTGGTATGTTGTTTTCATCTATTATAGGTAACATAATAATGCTTTGATGTAAAATACGTAATATTGACACATAGTAATAAGCTATAACTCAATATAAAAATGTCATATTGATTTATTGGGAGCCAGCCTACTAACAAAGAGTACAATTTTATTCGTACAAGCCGAAGTGAATATATCAACTACGTACGGCCATTGCGGAGACAAATACACTACACACGTTGCCCAAATTAATGTAGCGGAAATCCAGAATACACTTAGCGAATGAAATCAAATCCCATACCAAATCCGAATCTACGTACTAGAAAGTGGCATTATGTGGTAAGGTTGTCATGTTTAACTCAGAGGTGGGCATTTGAATCCAGGAGGGGAGAGGCCGCATTGAACAAAGAATCCTACTTTACACTTAATATAAAAATTGATAGGCTCAGGGTGTTAAGATTCAATCATGAAATTTTGCGCGCCCGTGAACAGTACCGCAATCTCAAGCTCTGCTGCACGTGAAAGAGTCTTTGGCCACCCTGTATTTTTTACATTTAATATAAGAATGCGGGCGTAACAGGCAAAATTATTGTCAAATAACCTCCATTGCCTCTCTGTAAAGTCCAATTATTTGTGCATTGGAGCACATGGTGTACTAACATATCATCATTTTCCAGCTTCACTACCAAACACTTTGCAAGTGACGCATACTTCTGCTACGTTTTTTTCGCCCTTAGTAACTAATGACCAACCTGAACACGGCAGTCTCTTACTCCTGTTTGAACAGAGTGATTCACTTGGTGTTGGAAGGAAATGTTGTTGAAGATTGTTGCATTGCCGGAAACGAGAATCCATAGTATCCACATTGGACAAAGTATATGATGTTCAATTCATACCAGCTGTGCATAAATGTTGTCATTTATTTTATTGTTTACAAATAAAACAATAAAATAAATAAATAAATAGAGGTACTATCCACAAGTTACTCATGTAGGAGAAATCAAATTTTATCATATTCACAGTGACAGCAATTATCATGTGCAGCAGTCAACAACATGTGCAGCAACCTTTCTTGACATATTTGTAATGCTCATTGGGTTCATTAAACATTGCAGTTGTATTTTTTGACTTTGTTGTTTTGCATTTAGTTTTGTGGTTGAGTTATTGGCATTGTGGTTGTGTGCCATAACTCACTTGTCTTTGTGAAACTCTATATATTGATGCCCTGTCTCTTCATCTCTAAGGCAATTTTGGGGCTTTTGTATGTTGTTGTTTTGTGATCAGCAGATCACTCTTATTTGTCTATTTTACCTTCATCTGATATCAGGGCCATCATCTCTATTTATTGTTTTTTTTTGCAGGATTGCAATGCAGCAGTAGTGTGAGAAAAAACAAGCCACCAGAAGAGTTGTTGCAAGAGAGTGAAGCTACATGATGTTCTGTTGCAGAGCTGAACAACAGTAGAATATTAAGAAGAAAGAAAAGAAAGAACCTGTTTCTGCAGTGTTGACTTTTACTCTTCTTTGTTTGCAGACCGTGGATGTCGGTGTGAAGGAGGTGATAGAGGGGGCGTACATTTCTGTAGAAAGGCGTGCGAAATCGCTCTAAAGAGTCTCTTTCAGATATTCCTTTAAGAGCTTAAAACTTTAGCTTCAAAAGTCACGTGAAAGAGTTTTTTAATAAGTTTTATGCCTTTTGTCTTATGTCTTATTTTATAAAAGGCCACGTGAAAAGTTTTCTTTTAAAGTAAGAGGGTAAAAGTTTTTTATTGAAGGAAAATAGTTTCAAGAGTTTCAAATATTTAACTTATTTTGAATATAAAAAAAAAAAAAATTTATAGGAATGGAATTTGTGTTTTAGAACGGTTAAAAGATCACACTTTGCAAAGTGTTTTATTTGTAAAGAGATAAATTAAACTTTTGTAATTAAGTGTATTATCGGTTGAAGCCAACATTTATACACCCAGACCATATAATATAAATATCATTTTTTGGTGTGGGTCTTATTTGTAAGGACAAGGAGAGTATCTATTTGTAAAGATCACTCTGGGATTCTTTGTGTTGAGCCTTTGGGATATTGTGCACATTTCTCTTATGGCAAATATGGCAGGAAATGTTGTGTCTAACATGTTAATTCTCGTGTTTTTGAAGGGGACAACTTTACATATTGGTGTACTAGGATGCAAACCCTACTCAAATCCAAAGATTTGTGGGAAATTGTACAAGTAGGGTATGTAGACCTAGATACAACTACATTTAATGCATTAAATAATCAACAGAAGAGAGAATACAAAGCAAATGTAAAGAAGGATAATGAAACTTTATTTCTGGTTCAAGGCGCAATTAATCAGGCAATTTTTCCTAGGATAAGTGGTGCTAGTAATTCTAAGAAAGCATGGCAAATTTTCAATAATGCTTATCAAGGTGCACAAACTGTAAAATTACAGACAATGAGGAAAATTTTTGAAAATGTAAAAATGGTCAATAGTGAAAGTGTAAATGAATTTCTAACAAAGGTAGAAGGCCTAGTTAGTCAAATGAAAGTTCTAGGGGAAATTGAGGATGATATGCATGTCATTGAGAAAATTTTAAGGTGTTTAGTTCCTAAATTTGATGGTGTGGTTTCTACAATTGAGATTTCTAAAGATCTCACAACTATGCAAATAGATGAACTAGGTGGAATATTGTTAACTGCTGAAGAAAGAATGAAAAGTAATGAAGAAGGTCCAGAACAAGCATTTTCCTCTAAAACAAGCATAAGAGGTAAAAGAAACACATTTTTCAAGAATCAAAATAAAAATGAATACAAAGGTGAATCTAGCAATTCTAGAGGAAGAGGTAACACTTGCAGAGGAAGAAGTAGCAACTTTAGAGGAACAAGAAGATGAAGAGGTAGAAATAATGGGGGAGATAAAAAGAATGTCCAATGCTTTCATTGCAACAAGTTTGGACACTATGCATCAAAATGTTGGAGTAAACAAGGTGAAGCAGAAAAGAGAAATGCTCACAATACCGTTGAAGATAGATAATTTGTTTATTTCTTCTTTCAATACAAATGTTAGTGAGAATAATGTATGGTACATTGATTCTGGATGTTCATCACATATGGCATCTAATAAAAATTTGTTTATCAAATTGGATGAAAACCATCATAGTACAGTGGTATTAGGAGATAATCAATCTCATGGAACCAAAGGCAAGGGTACTATTGCAGTTCTAACAGAATATGGTGAGGTAAAACATATCAATGAAACATTATTGGTTCCAGTCCTAAAAAAAAATTTGCTGTCCGTTAGACAAATGTTAGAGCAAAATTATCAAGTGACTTTTGATGAGAAAGAGTGCATAATAAGAGATAAGTTAAAAAGAAATGTAGTTGTTGCAAAAGAAAAAATGATAGGTGATAGGATGTTTCCTCTCCATTTCACCCATGGAAACCAAGCATTAAGGTCTAGTGAAATGAATGAAAGTAGAATTTGGCATCAATGATATGGCCATCTCATTTTTAGTGGGTTAATTTTACTCAAGAGATTACAAAAGGTTGAGGGTCTACCATTCATTGAAAATACAAAAGAAGTGTGAAGAATGTGTTGTTGGCAAACAAAACAGAGCTACCTTTCCAATTGGTAAATCCAGTAGAGCTAAGCAACATCTTGAGATAATCAATACAGATTTGTGTGGTCCTATGGAAACACCTTCTTTGAATAAATCAAAGTATTTTCTAACCTTCATTGATGATTACTCAAGAAAAACTTGGGTATATTGTTTGGTTTCAAAATCAGAAGTGCTTGATAAATTTGTAGAATTCAAGAGGTTGGTTGAAAAATAAAGTGGTAAGTACATCAAAGTGATAAGGTAAGATAATGGAGGTGAATACAAATCAAATTAGTTTCTAGATTTTTGCAGAAATCATGGAATCAAGAGAGAGTTCACTACTTCTTACACTCCACATGAAAATGGAGGTGCTAAAAGAAAGAATAGAACCATTGTTGAAATGGCAAGGTGTATGATGAAAGAGAAGAATTTGGATAAGATGTTTTGGGCAGAAGCAGTATGCACAATAGTATATCTTCTCAATAGGAGTCCTACAAAAATAGTTAAGGGAATGATTCCTGAACAATCATGGTCTAGGATTAAGCCAAGTGTTGAGTATTTGAGAGTATTTGGGTGTGTTGCTTATGCACACATACCAAAGGAAAAAAAAAAAAGGTCTAAGCTAGATGATAAAGGTCTAAAATGTATTTTTATTAGGTATGGATCAGAAAATAAAGCATATAGATTGGATGACCCAATAGGAAAGAAGCTTGTTATAAGTAGAGATGTGATATTCAATGAAGCAGCAAAATATACCAAGGAAAATGAAACAAAGGGAAAAGAGATAGTGATAGATGAAGTTAAAGAAGAAGAAGAAGAAGAAAATGAACCCGAGTCTTCTAGTATAGGAACAACAAAGTATCAAAAATATCAAAGGAGGACAGAAAATAATCATCCATCAACTCTTATGTTGGATTCAAATTTTGAGAAAATGACAACAAGATCACAAGCAAAAGTTAATTATGCCTTGATGACTCAAATCATGGAAAGTAATGAGCCACAAACATTTGAACAAGCTCAAGAAAAAGAAGAGTGGGTTGAAGCAATGAATAGTGAGATAGAAATAATTGAAAGGAATGACACATGGGATTTGGTTCAACTACCTCTTGGTAAGGAAATTGTTGGTACAAGGTGGGTATATAAAACTAAGTATAAATTTGATGGAAGCATTGATAAGCATAAGGCTAGATTGGTAGCCAAAGGATACACTCAATAGGAAGGTATTGATTACACTGAAACATTTGTACCTATAGCACGAATGGATACTATCAGATTGGTTTTGGCTTTGGCAACTCAGTAGAGGTGGATAGTTTATCAAATGGATGTAAAGAGTGCTTTTTTGAATGGATATATTGATGAGGAAGTGTATGTTTCTCAACCTAGAGGTTTTGAAATACCTTCTAAAGAACATTATGTTTACAGATTAAAGAAGGCCTTGTATGGTCTTAAGTAGGCACCAAGAGCATGGTATTCAAGGATAGGCTCATACCTATAGCAGAAAGGTTTCTTAAGAAGTCAATCAGATCCAAATCTTTATATTAGGATCTTAGCTAAGGATATATTTTTCTTAGTTCTCTATGTTGATGATCTTATCTACACTGGGACCAATTCAGATTTATATGCAGAGTTTAGAGTAACTATGGTTGTTGAATTTGAGATGACATATTTGGAGAAGATGCACTATTTTCTTGGTATAGAAGTATGGCAAAACAAAGGTGAAATATTCATGTCTCAGAAAAAGTATGCTTCAGACATCCTACAGAAATTTTAGATGAATAGTTGCAAACCAGTTGCAACACCCATTGAAGTTGGACTTAAGTTGTCTAACTTGGATGTGTTAGATCCAGTACACCCCACTATATACAGACAGTTGATTGGTAGTTTGATATACTTAACTACTACTCGACCAGATATCACATATGCAGTGAGCTTGGTATCTAGGTTCATGTTATAACCTAAGCAAACACATTGGAGTATAGCTAAGAGGATTCTTAGATATGTCAGAGGGACATTCAGTTATGGTCTTAGATTTCAGCATTTAGAGGATAGTAAGTTGATTGGCTATACAGATTCAGATTGGGCAGGTTCCATAGATGATTGAAAGTCTACATTTGGTTATACTTTTAGTCTTGGTTCTACAGCTGAGGCAAAGTATAAAGCTGTAACATTTGCAACATGCCAAATAGGGTGGTTGAGATGACTATTGGAGGACTTACACCAGATATAGAATGGACCTACCTTGTTGTATTGTGACAACAAGAGTACTATACAGATGACTAAGAATCTAGTGTTTCATAGCAGGATTAAACATATTGAGATTCAACATCACTTCATTAGAGAGTTGGTTCAATAGGGATTGATCGAGATTGTGTACTGCAGTATAGAGAATCAAATAGCAGATATCATCACAATGCCTCTAGCTCATGAAAGGTTTGAGACACTTAGAGATCTACTGAAAGTTCTTCCCAATGGTCATTATGGGGGAGAATGATAGCAATTATCATGTGCAGCAGTCAACAACATGTGCAGCAACCTTTCTTGACATATTTGTAATTCCCATTGGGCTCATTAAACATTGTAGTTGTATTTCTTGACTTTGTTGTTTTATATTTAGTTTTGTGGTTGAGTTATTGGCATTGTGGTTGCATGCCATAACTCACTTGTCTTTGTGAAACTCTATATATTGATGCCCTACCTCTTCATCTCTAAGGCAATTTTGGGGCTTTTGTATGTTGTTATTTTGTGATTAGCAAATCACTTTTATTTGTCTATTTTTCCTTTACACAACTTCTTCCCAGCTACTTCACCAAAAACTCTGAAAAACTTTCGACCTCTCTAAAGACATGTAGGGTTTCTTATATAGAGATCTAGGCCTATGATATAATGAAAATATCTCATTAAGTTGGTGCTAACAATAAATTCCAAAATTCTAGGCAATTCCTACTCATGCACCTAATTTGAATTTAGGCATTAAATGTGCTATTGCTCACAATGCATATTTGATCAAGTCTATCAAGACGAAGTGATATAAAAGGACTATTTTACAATGTGGAGTGTAGATCTTGGATGAAGGATAGATTGTTTCATTGAATCCATTAGGTGAGCTTAGGTCCAATTAAATCTTTTTCTCATGTATATTCTAGAAGATCCCAATAGTTTTCTCATTTAGTACTCAACTATGTTGCATGCAACTAATCATCCATGTTCAAAATATTTTCTTTCCAATATATACCTATACCTAGTGAATTATTAATCCCTCCTGTAAGTAGGGTAACTCTTGTTTTCACTTGCATTTAATTAGTTGAGCTTTAGAAAATGTGTAATAGCAAAAAAAAAAAAAGTTTTCTAAAGCTTGTTTTTTTGAATGATTTTTGTATTGCATAAATTACCGAAACCTGATTTTCTGATTTGTCAAAGCTATTTTAGCCCATTGGTAATTGATTTTCTGGTTTGTGTAAATTTGTTAAATAAACATTATGGTTCTCTAACTTGTTTTTAATAGCCAAGACATGTATTGTGCAGGTCATGTATGGCATTTTGTAAAATAGTTCACGTGTCTTGTCTATGCTTCCACATTTTGCATACATGCTTACCTGCTGAGTTGCAAACATTGACAAAAATCTTTCTTCTCACCAGGCAAATGTCTTGACTCCCTTGAATTTCTGAAGGAGATCTTCCCTCCAGAGATGATATTCCTGGAACAAAAATCTTACTCTTATTTATGATGGCACAAGAATTCAGTTTATTTGTAGTCCAATTCAAAGCATTGTCTCCTAAGCTAAGAGGAAAGCCAGATGATTGCCAAGAGAACCATTCAAGCTTACCAAAAATGGGTTGTTGAAGGAGCGATTTCAAAATTCAATATCAAATTATTTTGTAGTTAATCCCCCGTAATGATATCCAAAAAATTTGAGCTGTGAGAGTCCCATATGCATAAAATATTTATAATTTCACTGAGAGTATATGCTAATTTCCCTATTTGATCTCTTACAACATAGATTATTGCACTTTAGATGATTCCTATGTCAGTATTGACAATGGTGTTTGTGACAGTACTCTCACAGACAACTATCTAACCGGTCCAATTCCTTCACAATTGGGCTCCTTGAAGTCCTTGAAATTTCTATAAGTACTCTTTGTTACAGTTTATTTTCTATACACTTGTTATTACATTCATGCTAGCTTATCTTAGCATTTATAGGATTGTATTACCCAATGAAAGGCTTTTGAATGTTCAACTATTAGGGATGTTGGATGACTGAGTTACTTTCTAATGTAAACATTCTGCCTTGATCTTTACTTCTGCCTCTTAAGCTCTGATTGGTTGATCATATAATTCTAATCTTAAATCCTAGAATATTGCTTATTTTCTGTGCATTTCAAAGCCAAAATTTAGGGACTTTCTTAATTTTAACTAAATGCTTCTCATTTCTTTGCATGATTTCATAGAAATCCAATTTTTTGACTGGACGTAGGTAGTGATGTTGAAGTTCTGTTTCTCCAGTACATAAGTGGAAGAACATAAAGATCTATATCCCTTCATTCAAATTTATTAAAGTGTTTGGTATAAGCTTGCTTCCTCTCTACTACTCGGATTGAGCTTTTTACCTGTAGTTTTTAATAACATGGGGTCACTGTCTCATTCTTGTGTTTTGGGATTTATTAATGTGTTATATTTTTCTAGGACTACTCTATTCCAAATTTATCTATCCTCATGTATTGCTAGGGTTTCTTACTTTTCAAATCCTCATTTCCAAGTTTCATTGTAGCGTAGGCATGTTTCTATTTTTCTTTGAACCATGCTTTAGTTGTCATGTTTTGTCTTACTCGAAACTTCACATGCAATTGTTTTAACATACCTTTTTGGTTCTATTTTTCTTTCTACATAATTCCTTAGGAGCTATGTATATTTAGGATCATAGACAAGCCATTCATGGGTATTAGCCCTTAGGGCTTGTTTGTGATTGATTGGCTCTCTCTGCCTAAGAACTATTACTAAATCAACCCTGTTTTGTTAATGCATTTTGCTATGTACATTTTGGTTGTTCTATTTTCTTCATCAATAGATTTATTGTGGATATTTACTCAGATGTGTGTTTTGGGTGGTTTTTAATTAATGTAAGAGAAACCTTGCCCTGTACCATCTGGATGGTGCCAACAGACAAAACTAGTGCAGGGTCACTCAACAAGAATTATTTACCATTCTTATCCACCATGGCCTTGCATTAGGGGGACGAATCATGCATGGAAGGAGTTTTTCTTGAATCTAATGGATCTGGCAGAGAATCTGGAGGTACGGAGGGTTTTCCTACCTCGCAGGGTTGACAACATTTTTTATTCCAAGAAGAATAAGAAGATAACTGTTATCCCTTGCTTGCAGTTTTCTCTACTATTCTCCTTCCTTATCGAGTTGTGCAAGAATTGCACCTTACCATCCAAAATATGAATGTATAGTCATCTGTGTGTGGTAAGACCTAGACCATATTAATATTATTACTTGTGACTGTTTCCCATATTATAATTTCATGTATGTTCATTTGTCTTGATGCATAGCTTGTAGAGTTCATTTTAGCATTTATTTACACATTTTCAATTAAGGTTGTCCATGCTTTGCATATTTCTTATCTAGAATTCTGATTTTGAGCACACAGAGAAATCATAGATGATTCTCCTCATGATTGCTATCTGATTACATTTATTGGTAGAGGAATGATAGGTCAATGCCTTATAGTGGCACAACAGTGTTGATGTGGTGATGGACAAAGAGCTTTCAAAGATCTTATTTATCTTCTTTCTCAGGTGTCGAATTCTTGATCTATCTATATTTATGCTTCAAAATGCCCTTAGACTAAAAGGATTAGAGTCTTGAGAAAGAAGATATGCTTCCTACTTTCCAACTCTCAAATTCCTGACCAAAAAATGACAATTTTCAACTTTGAAATGTCAAATTTCTTGAGTTTTTTCCTTCCTTACTGTTAGCTAAATTCTTCTCCAAATGGCACTGGCGTGACCACAATCTAACACCTGAGCCAAGAGAAATTCAAATCACAAGATAGGGCTCTGGTGCAAATAACAAAAATGGGTATTTTGGAAGTCAACTTGTAAAAGTCACTTCTTTTGCAAGACCAGTCAGCATCACTATTATGACAACTTATTGGAAATTGCATGATTATGTTCTAGTGCTCTGAAAAAGATATTGAAGTTGAATAATAGGACCGGATTATAGAAGAACTTTTGCTTGACAATTCTTCCACTTTTTTCAGATCACTGCTCTAATGCCACTTGCAAATATCCAAAATATGAGAAATAGAAATTTCCAAAAATAACAGGAAACACAGATACACATACACGAGATATATAGAGCCTTTGAGGGTACTAGTGTACTCAAATATTCAATAACCTCAAAAATATCTCATGGTAAGGTTTCACATTACTCAGAACTATCATTAAGAAGGTCTCACATTCCTTAGAAAATTAGAACCACCTTTGAAGCAACATTTCACATTAGATAATATTTCAAGAAGGATATACATTAAAAGATCACTCGATCAGAGAAATGATGCAAGTCCATACCTCAAATGACAACATAATCTTCATATTGTCTACACAGGGAACTTGTTAGCTTCCCTACTATAAGGAAGCAAAGGTGTTCGGAAACACTTCCTACGCTAACCTTGAGAGGAGGGTTATGCAAATTTCAAATAAAATATTACAAAGATTTCAAGAAACACGTAATCCAATAAACATAAAAACAATAAAACCATAACACAGTGATATACATGGGGAAAACCCCTTTGGGAGAAAAAACCCCATGCTCCAAAACCTGCAAAATGTATTATCAAATCTTGAACTAGATTACAACACACTTGCAATGCATGTTCTTACAGGAGTCTTCACCTCAACTCAAACTAGAGGAATTTTGGTAGCATTCCAATAGATAACAAACTTGCAAACTAACTCTCACCTCTCTCGAAATGACAATCTCAAAGTACCAATATATATCATTGCATATGAGAAACTTCTAGAGATAAAGCATTTCTTTTTATAAAATATCTAATAAAATCTCATAGCAATCTTATCTCTATCTCCATATAAAGATACTTCTCAAAATAGCCGCTTTTCACCTAATAAAAAATCTTCTATTCTTGGCTTGCTTTATTTTTTATTTCCATGCAAGGTTAAGACACTTTCTTTTTTTTTAATTTGTTTTATTCTTTTTGGTTTTTCTAATTTTAAAATACTTTATTTCTAACATTCTCCCACTTGTCGAACACCTTCCATAAGCAAATAGAAAATAGGTAGTTAATTGCTTGGGGTCGAAAGGCACATTAATTTGGAACACCATATGAACTTCTCTATGCTCACAGGCTTTGTTAATGCATCTGCAACATTTGCCACAATCTCTACCTTTTCCAACATCACCCTACCATCCTTGACTATATCTCTCATGAAGTGATACTGAACATCAATGTGTTTGGTCTTGGCATGAATAGTTGGGTTCTTCGTAAGGCACATTGCACTCTGATAGTCACAATAAAGTATAACTGTGCCATGTTTCAACCTAATATCTAAACAGAAATGCTTGAGCCAAATGGCTTCTTTACATGCATGAGTAGCTGCCATATACTTTGCCTATGTAGTGGACCAAGCGACAACATCCTGTCACTTGCTCATCCAACTGATTGCACCCCCATTAAGAGTAAATACATATGCATTGGTGGACCTTCTGCTATCGGCATCACCCATCCAGTCTAAATCCACAAAACCACGAATACTCAAGGAATGCTGATCTCTTGTACCATGAAAACATATAGAGTACTTTGTTGTACCCCGCAAATATCTGAAGACCCTCTTAACTACATCCCAATGCACTCTTCCAAGATTAGACATAAAACAAGAAAGAACTCCCACTGCTTGGGCAATGTCTAGTCTTGTACATACCATAGCATACATTAAGCTTCCAATGACACTTTGGTAAGATACTCTGCTCATGTCTTCCATCTCCAATGGGGATGTAGGACATTGTGAAATAGAGAGCTTCATTCCCAATGTTATTGGGAACACAAAGTGGTTTATAATCGTGCATGTTAAACCTTTGCAAAACTGAACAAACATAATTACTCTGGCCAAGCCATAGCTTTCTATTCTCACAATCTCTTCTAATCTCCATCCCAAGTATGTTTTTTCTTACACCAAGATCTTTCATTTCAAATTTCACATAGAGTTGAGATTTTAATTTTACAATCAAACCTTTGCCTTTCCCAATAAACAACATGTCATCAACATATAAAGTAATTACCAGGAAATGATCACCATCAGATTTAAAATATACACAGTGATTAGATTTAGATCACACAAATCCCAAACTCAACACATATGTATCGAACTTCTGGTACCACGTCCTAGGACTTTGTTTAATGCCATTAGAGATTTCTTTAACTTACAAGCTGGTGACAAATTTTGTACACCATTTCAAAAATTTAATGTATCAATCCTCCTATTCATAGTGCAGCCGAATAGTCACCGTAAGATGCAAAGAGATCTAACGACATCAGAAGATTGAAAGGAGAAATAGGTCTTTGAGAAGCAAGCTCTGGAGAATGACACATGGAGGCACCTGAGCATGTTTGAGAGAGACTCAGAATTAAGTGGAAGCTGACAAGTGGGAGAAGCAATAAAGAGAAGCTAAAGGAGCAACTGAATGAGCCACGTGGGGGCAGCAAAGGAGAGGAAATAAAGTTATTTTATTTTATTTCATAAGGCATCGGATGTGTCACAAAGCTAAAGTATATTTTAATAAAGAGTTTCATTTAACCTAGTGGGCCCCTTTCATAAAGCTAATGCTTTATTTTAGTTTCAAGTATTAATGTCTCAGAATCTCACGGGAAGAGATTCAGTTTTAAATAAAGATTAAAATCCTTATTAAAGTTGAATCATGATGCGGGTCCCTCCAGCTAAAAGTTATGAAGCAAGCCACAGTTAATAATAAAGTAAAGTTTCATTAAAATAAGATTTTTGTCTCCTCACCGTGAATAAAAGATACAATAAAAGTTTCTAAAAGGGCTCTAGAGAGCACCAGATGGAGGCACCCGAGAATATTTCAAGGAAGCTGAAAAGCAAGAATGCATCGGAGTAAACCACGTGGATCAGCCCAAAGAGGGAAATTAAATGTTTCATTTAATTTTATTAATGCAAATGTGTCATGGGAAGACTAGAAAATGCTAAAATATAATGAAGAGTCTCATTTTGAATGGTGGGCCCATTATATAAAGCTAAATGCTTTATTAAATAAAAGGGATAGAGTCTCTTGGTTTTAAAAGATACAACAAATAATAAAGTGAAACTTTATTAAAATATAAATTTTGATTCCTTACGGGAAGTAAAAGGATGCATCCCTAAAATTATTCACGCCATTTTTATTTTTCACGCTGCAGTAAAGAAGAGAGTGGCGGGAATTATTTTTTCATCCTGATAAAGAATAGAGGAAAGGAAATATTTTGCATCCATGAAAGACTCAGTTTGGTTGCAGGTACAGTCACTACCGAATTTTGTGCCAGATTTTGGGAAAAAATTTAGTTTCAGATATTTTGACAGTTGGGAAACATTTTCAGTTACAAAAGATCTTCACAGGGTTTCATTTTTCAGGCTATAAATACAGATCCAAGAGACAGATACAAAGAGTTCTTCATATAGAGAGAGTTCTTTTGACAGTTCTACAAATCAAATTTTAGAGCAGCCAGTAGCAGAGATTTTCTTTTGCCTTAATAGTGAATGCTTCTTAGGAGAATGTATTTTTTTACTTTGTGCAACAATTTCAGCCTCTGTAATTTTGTTATTCATTCAAATAAAGAGTCAGTGTTCTATGCATATTTGGATGTCTCTATTCCTTGTTTCTTTAAATCTATGTTTGTTTTTGCCTCTATTAAAATCTATTTATCAAATTGGGTTTAACCATGCATTTTGCTCTTTGATTCCAGTTAAATCTCACAAGGTTAACAATGTGCAACTAAGTTTTAAATCCGGTAGATCGCCTTAGATTTAGGCATTTATTTATACAAATCTATTTTTCTTTCTAACTTTTTCCCAAAACCCATTAAAAGAGCGGAAGAGCCAACTTCCTTAAAACCTGGAGGTCACTTTGAGAGGCATTCCCACATTTCAAAGTTTCCCATGTTGCTGCTGGATATGACCCACAAATTTATGCATCGATAGTTTTTGGTGACCACGGTTGGACTGGATTCAAAGACTTGGCTCTTTGTTTTCCCTGAATCTTTGCCTGGCATTTTGTAGTTTTGATGGAAAATTACAAAAATATCTGCTCATAGGAGTAGGAATCATCCATCTAGTGACTCTACTAAAGGTTCTTTCTCAGATCTTTGCCTCTACAGACCATGGCAGCCCCTAGTATCTATGTGCACCTAAATACTCAAATAGATGTACCTTTTGTGACTTGGGATTCAGGTCCTCTAGTTCTTTAGCAGCAGGGTCAAGTTCCTAACACATCATGGAAGGCACTGCCTCACTTTATTGGAGATGGCTCTATTTGCCTTGTAGATCAGATTCAAGATGTTACAAGTTTATGTGTTGTTCACAATGTCACAATTGAAAATCATGCACTCTTGTTGCTGGCATCATCCCTCAAAGGCAAAGCAAAAGAATGGTACAGAAGCTTGCAGCCTAGTTCAATCACCGGATGGGATCAACATGGAGGGCTCATCTATAGTCAGTACAGAGAAAGGATAGACGTTAGCACTCTCACCTAGAACCTAATTACAATCAAGAGGCATTCTATGGAGCCCGTACATGGTTTCAATTCAAGATTTGACAAGGTATGGAAGAAATTCTCTATTGATATGAAGCCATCTCCAGTCTTTGCATTCTTGTATTATTTAAAGGCTTTAGACCCTGAGATCTCTTTCATGATACAATCTTTAGGAGGTGAAACCCTGCCTCAGTCATATGATCTTGTTGTTAGAGCTGAAAGTAATATCATAATTGTTGGTAAGTTGTCTTCTCTACCCTTAGAACCACTTATGCTTCATGCAAATAGCCTATCTCAAGTCCTTTCTTGTAGCCAGATACATATAAATTTTAGTCCACCCGCCCTCCCTACTGATTTGCCAAATCATGAAGAGATGATGGAGGTAAAATAACATATTAAGACCCTCTCCCATGAGATTAATGAGTTAAAAGATCAAGCCATGTATAATGCTGATCCAATTTTTATGCCCCTGAGTCTGTATGAACAACAATCTAGATATAGATAGAAAAGACCCAATAACCTTCACAATTATGCATTACAAACTTTTGTAGCTACAAATAAGCCCATAGAAGCCATAGACTAGGTTCTTTGTCATTTTGATATCAAGGAGGAATCAGGTTTCAGTGATCAAAATGCAAGAAACGTACTTCAAGAGGTGGTCCCTGTCTATTCAGTGTGTCTTTCTGATCTTGAGCATCAAGCACCTATGGCAACATGTGATTCAAAGATTTTATCAAGTTATGAAAAAGATTCAGAAGTTGAGTATGAGATGACACTTCTAGAAGATGAAAGGTACTTTGAAAGGGGTTTTGAAGCTGAAAAGTACTGGGTCTACAATGATGTACAGTTTGTGCCCGATCTTGAGGAGAAAGTTGCAAGAGAGTTTTCTGCAGAGTCTATCAAGAATGACTATTTTTATTCTTGTCATGAAGTTTCACATTTTGGGGAAGATAGTACAGATATGCAACATGAGGGACATCACGATGAAGATTTGTTCTCACTTTTTCAACAAGGCTATCAACAACTAGATGGAGAAGACCCTATCATTGACCAAGTGGATGGTTGTTTTACAAGGCATGTTGAGGATGATCATAAAGAAAATTTTGAAACAAATGTAAATGCATGTGTTGATTTGTTTTCAATTTTTGAAAATGGATATTCTTTTCTTTTTGGTGAAGACCCACAGATGAAAAGAAAGGTTCAAGATGATGAGATCCAAAGAGATATATGCCGCAATGCAGAGTCACATGCAATGTTACAAACTGAGTTAGATTCTACACCCTTCTTCCTCCAAGAGGGAATTCTGATCAGGTTCAAGACCCTTATTCGCTGTTCTATCGCCTGCAAGCCTAGCCTGGACACTTTCATGAGTCATCATCCTGTTAAAAGGTCAGCAAAAGAGGTCACTGATGGGGTATTATTGATAGATGTTTTCAAACACAATGGATGAATAAATTTTAATGCTTGGCTTTTCCTTCCCACCCTCCTCTGAAGCAAGAACATCATGTTGATCAGCCTGACTAGTGTTTTCATACCAATAATGAGCTTCTAGAGAGTAGAGAGGCAAAAAGGTACAAGTTTCTATTATACTTTTTCATGTATTTTGTCTAGTTAGTTATCAGTGCAATGTGGATAAATTGGAGAAGCATTATCAGGAATGGCAGTTACTTTGCCACCCCGGTGAATGAGCATATCCTTGTGCTTTCAATATTATCCATATTTTAGTATCAGTTTCAGAATAAGCTACAACAATAGCATTAATTTCATATTTAGTTAGTTTTCTTTCAATAAGTCTTAGCTGCAGTGTATGGGGATCTGGTCAGTCTCAGTGGTTTAGCCTGTCTCAGTATCTCAGATTTAATGATCAGTATTTAGGGATCAGTCAATTTTAGTTACAGAGTGTGTTTCAGTCATGCATCTTTAGATTCAGATGTGTCTTTAGTTTCCATGGACATTTCAATTTCAGACATGTGACTCTATGCCCAATGGACAAGGCACTAATTTTGCAAAACTAGAAATTATGGGTTCCAAATAGGCAGGGCTATTTTCCCAACTAGTCACCAAGAATTGGTGACAAATTTTTTACACCATTTGAAAAATTCAATGTATCAGTCCTCCTATTCATAGTGCAGCTGAATAGTCACCGTAAGATGCAAAGAGATCTAACGGCAGTGGAGGATTGAAAGGAGAAATAGGTATTTGAGAAGCAAGCTCTAGAGAATGACACTTGGAGGCACCCGAGCATGTTTGAGACAGACTCAGAATTAAGCGGAAGGTGACAAGTGGGAGCAGCAATAAAGAGAGGTTAAAGGATGCAGCGGACTGAGCCACGTGGGGGTAGCGGAGGAGAGGAAATAAAGTAATTTTATTTTATTTCATAAGGCATCGAATGTGTCACAAAGCTAAAGTATATTTTAATAAAGAGTTTCATTTAACCTAGTGGGCCCCTTTCATAAAGCTAATGCTTTATTTTAGTTTCAAATATTAATGTCTCAGAAGCTCACGGGAAGAGATTCAGTTTTAAATAAAGATTAAAATCTTTATTAAAGTTGAAACATGATGCGGGTCCCTCCAGCTAAAAGTTATGAAGCAAGCCACAGTTAATAATAAAGTAAAATTTCATTAAAATAAGATTTTTGACTCCTCACCGTGAATAAAAGCTACAATAAATGTTTCTAAAAGGGCTCCGGAGAGCTCCAGATGGAGGCACCCGAGAATGTTTCAAGGAAGCTGAAAAGCAAGAATGCATTGAAGTAAACCACATGGAGCAGTCCGAAGAGGGAAATTAAATGTTTCATTTAATTTTATTAATGCAAATGTGTCATGGGAAGACTAGAAAATGCTAAAATATAATGAAGAGTCTCATTTTGAGTGGTGGGCCCATTATATAAAGCTAAATGCTTTAGTAAATAAAAGGGAAAGAGTGTCTTGGTTTTATAAGACACAACAAATAATAAAGTGAAACTTTATTAAAATATAAATTTTGATACCTCGCAGGAAGTAAAAGGATGCAACCCTAAAATTATTCACTCCATTTTTATTTTTTACGCTACGGTAAAGAAGAGAGCAGCGGGAATTATTTTTTCATGCTGGTAAAGAAGAGAGGCAAGGAAATATTTTGCAGCCATGAAAGACTTAGTTCAGGTGCAGATACATCACTGCCAGATTTTGAAAAAAAAATTAGTTTCAGATATTTTGATAGTTGAGAAAGATTTTCAATTACAAAAGATCTTCAAAGGGTTTCATTTTTCAGGCTATAAATGCAGATCCGAGAGACAGATACAAAGAGTTCTTCATACAGAGAGAGTTCTTTAGACAGTTCTATAGATCAGATTTTAGAGTAGCTAGTAGCAGAGATTTTCTTTTGCCTTAGTAGTGAATGCTTCTTAGGAGAATGTATTTTTTTACTTTGTGCAACAATTTCACCCTCTATAATTTTGTTATTCATTCAAATAAAGAGTTAGTGTTATGTGCATATCTAGATGTCTCTATTCATTGTTTCTTTAAATCTATGTTTCTTTTTGCCTCTATTAAAATCTGTTTATCAAACTGGGTTTAACCATGTATTTTGCTCTTTGATTCCAATTAAATCTCACAAGGTTAACACTGTGCAACTGAGTTTTAAATCTGGCGGATTGCCTTAGATTTAGGCATTTATTTCTGCAAATCTATTTTTCTTTCTACCCTTTTCCCAAACCCCATTGAAAGAGTGGAAGAGCTAGTTTCCTTAAAACTTAGAGGTCACTCTTAGAGGCATTCCCACATTTTAGAGTTTCCCATGTTGCTGTTGGATTAGACCCGTAAATTTATGCATCAACAGTTTTTGGTGATCATGGTGGGACTGGATTCAAAGACTTGGCTCTTTTTTTTCCTTGAATCTTTGCCTTGCATTTTGTGGTTTTGATGGAAAATCATAGAAATATCTGCTCATAGGAGCAGTAATCATCCATCTGGCGACTCTACTAAAGGTTCTTTCTCAGATCTTGCATCTGCAGACCATGGCAGCCCCTGGTATCTATGTACACTTGGATATTCAAAGAGAGCTACCTTTTGTGACTTGGGATTCAAGTCCTCTGGTTCTTAAACAGCAGGGTCAAGTTCCTTACACAGCTTGGAAGGCATTGCCTCATTTTATTGGAGATGGCTCTGTTTGCCTTGTAGATCACATTCAAGATGTGGCCAGTTTATGCTCTATCCACAATATCACAACATAGAATCACGCCCTCTTGTTGCTTGCATCATCCCTTAAAGGAAAAGCAAAAGAATGGTACATAAGTTTGCAGCCCGATTCAAATAATGGATGGGATCAGCTTGCTAGACTCATCTACAACCAGTTCAAAGATAGAATAGATGTCAGTACTCTCACCCAGAATCTCATCACCATCAAAAGGCATCCAATGGAACCCATACAGGATTTCAATTAAAGATTTGACAAGGTATGAAAGAAATTCTTTGTTGATATCATGCCATCTCCAGTCTTTGCCTTTCTTTACTATTTAAAAGCTTTAGATCCTGAGATCTCTGTGATGATCCAAGACTTAGGAGGTGAAACTTTACCCCAGTCATATGACCTTGCTATTAAGGATGAAAGTAACATCATTGTGGCTGGAAAGCTATCTCCTCTGCCCTTAAAATGGTTAATGCCTAATGTAGATGACTTGTCTCAGACTCTTTCTTGTGGCCAGATGCATACAAATTTGCCAAATCTTGAGGAGATGAGTGTAGTAAAATAACTTATAAAAACCCTCATCCATGAGCTAAATAAGTTAAAATGTCAAGCCATGTATAATGCTGACCCAAATTTCATACCTCCAAGCCCTCATGAACAACAATATCAATTTGGCTAGTTTGTAGAAGAAACCCTCCCTTAGGCACAGGAGAGACCCCATTATCTTGATAATCATGCATTACAAACCCCTGTAGCTACAAATAAGTCTATAGAAGCCATAGGTCAGGTGCTTTGTCACTTTGACATCCAAGAAGAATCAAATTTAAAATTTCAAGATGTAAGAACAGAGGTGATCCCTACCTATTTAGCTTGTTCTTATAATTATCAATATAATGCACCTATGGCAACATTTGATTCAAAAGGTACTAATGAGGTGATGCGTCTAGAAGTTGAAAAGTACTCTATAATGGGCTTTGAAGTTGAAAAGTACTGGGTTTACAGTGATGCACAGTCTATGCCTGATCTTGAGGAGAAAGCAACAAAGGAAGTTTATGCATTTGCAAACCCAGAATGTCTTTATTTCTGCAATAAAGTTTCACATCTGGAAGGAGATATCTCAAAGGTACATAAGCAACATGAGGGGTAGCATGATGATGATTTGTTTTCAGTTTTGCAAAAGGGTTATCAGTTGCTAGATTCAAAAGAGCCTATCATTAGCCAAGTAGATGGTTGTTTTGCAAAATTTTTTGTAGTTAATCAAGAAGATGAGTTTAAGAGAGACACAAATGCCAGAGCTGATTTGTTTTCTATTCTTGAACAGGGTTATTTTCTTCTTCTTGATGAAGATCCACAGATGCAAAAGAAGATCCGTGGTGATATGGTCTGCAAAGATTTTTACAAAATTCAAGAATCACATATTGGGTCCCATTCTACACCTTTCTACCTCCAAGGGGAAATTCTGATTAGATTCAAGATTGTACTTGGTAGCTCTCTCTCCTACATATCTATTTTCAAAGATATCTTGAGTCATAATGTTGTTGAAGAGCCAGCAAGAGAGGTCACTGAAGAAGTATTGTGGACAAAAATTTTCAAATGCCATCAGAGGAATAAACTCCAAAGCTTGATTTACCCTCCCCACCATCTCGTGAAGCAGGCACTTCATACAAATCAACCTGACTGGTGTTTTAAAGAAAAAGAAGAACCTCCGAAGAGTAGAGAGGCAAAAAGGTACCAAATCTTGCTATACTTTTTCATGTATTTTGTCTGGTTAGTTATCAATATGATGTGGATCATCTGGAGAAACATTCTCAAACATGGCAGTTACTTTGCCATCCCAGTGAATGGGCACGTCCTTGTGTGTTTCAGTTATCAATAATTTAGTTTCAGTTATCAATAATTTAGTTTCAGTTTTTTGAATAAGTTGCACAGGAACATTAGGATTTCAATTTTAGTTCAGCTCGTGCTCTCAATAAGTTCTAGTTGCTACTATAAGGATCTGGTCACTCTCTCTAGCTCAGCTATGTATCAGTTTCAAGGTTTCAGTCATCATCAATTTCAGTGGTATCAATTGGCTTTAATTACAAAGTGTTTCACTTTTTAGCATAAGTTTTAGCTTCATGTATTTTAGGTGCTAGTTTGTTTCAGTCTTAGTTTACTTGACTCTATTGCCCAATGATCAAGGTACTAGTGTGTGAAACTAGAAATTCTGGAATTCATAGCAAGTAGGCTCACTCGCCCAGTCAGTCACCATGAACTGTTATGTGATTTTCACACACCATTTTAAAATTTTTTATTCATGTTGAATTAATTGTGATGCTGGCTTTGTTTTGAGGTTCTTGTCTCTGTTATTATTCAAGAGGGGTTTCAGTAAGGTCAAAAGATGCTGTATCTTGCGTGACAACACAATATCTCACAAGGAATTAGTATCTATGGAGGTTTTAGTTAACATCATTGAATCCCAATAGATAGCATATGAATGAAGACTCACCTCCAATATGGTGAAGGTGAAGTGAAATACATGCTTCAGGTCACTATAAGTGAAGACATATAGGTATAAGGGCAAGTTTCTAACTACGACATAAGCCAACAAGCACCCAGTCACTAAGCCGAGCACAGAGAGTTTCAATAAACAAATCAAAATGGATGTTCCAGTCATTATAAGGTGGTGCCATTTCAAAATAGTTACAGTTATAATAAGGAGGATCGACATGTGTTTTTATGGCATAGAATGAAAGGATGAAATAGCATCAGAGCTCACAGTCATAAAGAGATGAAATCACAACCATTCAGTGGAAGGCAGAAGGCTCATTTACAAATCATGTCTCTCCTTAAAAAAAGAATGTTGCCACTGCATAAACAAGGCGGCCTATGTCAAGGCGGCTCCCAAGATTGAAGGCAGTAATTTAAGAAAGGCAATATAAGAAATGATGCAACTACTAAACAAATGATCAGCCTATAACAGAGGAAGGAGCCAGCATGAAAAGATCAACCTATGTATTCAGTGGCGGTCTCTTTTATAAGAGAGGAAGAGTAGCCTTATAAAATGCAATGTTTGAGGAGTGGCCACAAATGAGTCTTAGCAAGTATGAGAAAGCCACTAGGAGTCTCCAGTAAATTGAAGTCACAACAAGAAATGATGCAGCCATAAGAATAATCATGGCCTTGCATAAAGAAACATGGCGGTCTCCTGGCATCACGCAGCTCATATCTTGAACAGAGGCACTACTACTCTAATAGAAGCAAGGTTTCTATTCCTCAGAAGGTGGGCTCGTTGCGAAACCATATAGAGTGTTTCAAATCATTGTGCAAGCAAAATAAGTTGGGCAGTGTTATCCAAGAAGATGACACGAAATCAATAAGGACGCCTGTATTAATGAATGCTCAGCTTAATGGTTTTTTGCACGCAGTCTATCAATGAAGGCGTCAACCAATATATGGCTTAGTATAGTTTCAACACTCCATTGCATATGAGACACAACCTTCATTTTATAATGGCATAGGATATAATATCAGGAATAGTTTCTAAAGAGTGTGGCGCTGCATAATAAGAGAGTGTGGTTTCTAGTAACCACAAGAAAGGTTCGGCCCCTATCAAAATAGATGATGCCTCTTCTAAAACGTATCCACTGGAGAAACATTATAGCAACATGGGAGGCTTGATTCATTATATGCAGAGCCATTTCAAATATCTCAAAGCGCTAGGGAGGCACAACCATCAAGCAATAATGAAGCGGCCATTCCAAAAGAAAGGTTGTTGAGTCTAGGGTATCAGAGGCTCTACTTAAGATGTCACTGGTCTATCTAAGTATAGAGGCTTGATCCAAACATATGACACAACATTATCTATATCAAATGTGTCACCATTGCGGAGTTTCAATAAGCACATCAGCATCAGATATGGCATTGCTAATAAGTTTGAAGCAACAATTTAATAATGTCCATCACTCAAAAGAAGGCTCTCGGAAGACACCACTTATCAGCACCTGAGAAATTCAGAAAGCAACTCAAAATCACAAGAGGCAAGCACGTGGCTCAAGCGCTGTAGAGCAAACAAAAGGAGTTCTTGGAAGAGGCCATGTGGAACAACCTGAAGGAAGGAAATAAAATGTTTTGTTTCATTTTATTTAATGCATCAAGTGTTTCACGGGAGTTATAGGAGCTGTGTCTTTTATTAAATATAAGTTTCATTTAAAATGGTGGTGGGCCTGGTTGCATAAGTTAAAGCTTGATTAAAATATAAATTTTATTTTGACTCACGTGGAAGAAAAGCTATGAAACCCTAAAACAATACAACCACTTTATTTTATGGCAAGTAAAGAAGAGAGTGGCACCGAGAGAAGACCTTCTTTCTCACAGAGGCATATTGTTTCAGCCATGGATACCGTTGCAGCCACAGTTGCCATTTTTAGTTGCATTTGTTGTTATTTGCTAGATTGGTGGCGGATTTTGTGAATAGTTAGAGATTTTTTGAGTCGTTGAGATATATTTTTTGAGATATAAATGCAGATTTGTGACATAGCTGAAGGAGGGAGTTCTTGATACACAGAGAGTTCTTCATAGTTCTATAGATTAGAGTTTTGGAGCAGTGAATAGATGTTTTCTTTTGTCTTTGCAGTGGTTTTATTTATGAGGGTTGTAATAGTTTATTCTATGCAGAAGTCTCACCTTTGTAAATTTATTCTTCCATTCAAATAAAGAGACAGTGTTCTATGCATTTCTAAGTTTACTCTCTATTCCTATTTTCCAATTTCTCTGTTTCTTTTGCCTCTATTAAATCTACTCACAAACTAGTTTTAATCATGCATTTTTCTCTTTAAATTTCCAGATAAATATTTCAAGGCTAAATCATTATGCAACTATTTGTTTTAAATCTGGCAAATTGCCTTAGATTTAGGCATTTATTTCTACAAATCTCATTTTCTTTCTAACTTTTTACCAAACCCCATTGAAAGAGTGGAAGAGCCAGCTTCATTAAAACCTAGAGGTCACTCTGAGAGGCATTCCCACATTTCAGAGTTTCCCATGTTGCTATTGGATTAGACCCACAAATTTATGCATCAACACAAACCAAATTTCTTTTACCTTTCACCACGTAGTGCTTTGGCTTTGTCATATAGATTGCTTCCTCCAAATCACCATGAAGGAAAGTAGTTTTCACACCCATTTGTTCAACCTCTAAGTCATAAGCTGCTACAATAGATAATAAAAATGGAATGGATGTCATTTTAGCAATAGGAGAAAAGATCTCACCATAATCAATACCCTCAACCTGAGAGTATCCCTTCACAACCAACTGTGCCTTATACTTTTCAACATTTCCATCTGAACCAATCTTTTTCTTAAACACTCATTTACATCCAATAGGTTTCCGTCCTTTAGGTAATGGTACTAAGTCCCATGTTTTATTTCTTTCAAGGGCTGCCATCTCTTCATCCATGGCTATTTTATAGGACTCTGCATCATTCATACCTAAAGCCTCTTACATAGATCTAGGTTCATTAATGTTAGTACTCAAAGAAAATATACACTTCCAATTATCAGGTGAATACCCATACCTTTCAGGTGGTTGTTTATGCCTTGTAGACCTTCGAACAAGCTGAGGTGGAGGTTCTTCCACTGCCTCCTCTTCTGAAGATTTAGAGCTTGATGAGCTCTCCTCAACTTCTTGTCTATCTTGGGGCCTCGATTCAACTTTCTTAGGTGTAGAAGGAAGTTGAATCAAATATTTTTTTTGATCAATTTCTTTATGTTGTTCTAGCTAAAAAGTATCAGGAGAAGATTTAGTCTCTCTAAAAACAACACTTCTGGAATAAATTACCTTCTGTGCAATAGGGTCCCAAAGTTTGTATCCTTTCACACCATAACTGTAGCTGATGAAAATACATTTGACATCCTTAGAATCTAAATTTGTTCTCTTCTCCTTAGGTACATGTGCATATGCCTCACAACCAAAAACTCTCAGATGTCTAAGTGAAGGCTTTCTCCCTGACCACGCCTCCATTGGTGTTTTATCAACAAGCGTTGATGTAGCAGATCTATTAATCAAATAACAAACAGTGGCAACAACTTCAGCCCAAAACTTTTGTTCTAGACCAGCTCCACTCAACATGCTCCTAGCCTTCTCCATCAATGCTCTGTTCATTCTTTTTGCAACTCCATTCTGTTGCAGAGAATACAGAGTTGTCTTTTGTCTTTTAATCCTGCAATCTATATAGAATATGTCAAAATCTGAAGAACAGTAGTCACTGCCATTATCAGTCCTCAAACATTTAATTTTATTTCTAGTTTGATTTTCTACCAAAGCCTTGAACTCCTTAAAATGACTAAAACTTTAGATTTACTCTTTAAAAAATATATCCATGTTCTACTAAAATCAGCAATCAAAGTAACATAATAAACTAATTTACCAATAGAAGCAACATCAAAAGGACCAAATACATCTGAATAATTTGATCCAAGATACATGAAGACTTATGAGAAGATGAGTAAAATTGAACACAGTTTTGTTTTCCATAAAAACAATGTTCATAGAAATCAAATTCCAGATTGCAATCATTTAACCCATCAACAAGGTTCTTATTTTTCAGGGCTTTCAAACCCTTCTCTCCAATGTGGCCAAGCCTTTGGTGCCATAACATGGTCTTCTCTGTAGGCAACTTTGATTTAGTAGACAGAGCACCCTTGGGTACCTAGAAGCCACGACCATCCGTAGAAGAGGAAACCATCTCTTTTTTCAGCAAAGTAGTTACTTGCTTAATTTTATCAGAAGTGCTATTGCACTCAACCATGCATGCATCGAGCTAGTACAATGTACCCAATCTGCTTCCTCTTGCTATCACCATAGTACCTCTCACCATTTTCACACCTGCTTTAGAAAACTGTACATGCACACCCACATCTATTAGCTTGCTAACAGATAATAAATTTCTTGCTAGTCCTAGGATATGCAAGACACCATCAAATCATCTAACTCTACCATCAGAAAATTTCACATGACTACTACTACGGCCAACAATGTCAAGGATATAATTATCACCTAAATACACCTTACCACCATTATAGTTTTCATACTTACTAAACCAGTTTCTATTAGGAGTCATGTGGAAAGATGCACCCGAGTCTATCAACCATACATTATCATCTGCAAGAGTGGCCTAGGATGCAATAAAGGTGTATCCATCTTCCCTTTTGGACTCAGAATCAAAATCTTGCTTCTTCTTCTTTTTCTTCTCTTCTTTACATTCCTTTTAGAAGTGTTTGGATTTGCCATAGTTCCAGCATACTACCTTAGACTTACCAAGAGATTTTTATCTCCTCTTATTCTTGGACTTGGAACGGTGATGTTGCTTCTCATCTTTGCCTCATTCTTTTGGTCTTCCTTGAACACTCAAAGTCTCTTTGGCACTCAGAGAGACCTTCCTTCTCATCTCTTTAGAGAGTAGAGAACCAACAACATCCTCCATCTTCAAAGTGACTGAAGTGTTCCCAATGGCCATGACTAGGCTGTCCCATGAGTCTGGCAATGAACACAACAAAGTTTGGCACCTTTCTTCTTCTTCCATCTTAACCCTAACTGAGGTCAACTGAGTCACCAACATATTAAAAGTTTCTAGATGCTCAAAAATATGTCCACCTTCTTCCATTATCAAGGAATACAACTTCTTTCTCAATAAAATCTTATTTACTAGAGATTTGGCTTGATATATTTCACTCAGCTTCTTCCATAGCTTCTTTGAAGTGGGTTCTTCATGAACATTTATCAGAATTGAGTCTACAAGACATAGTCTTATGAGACCTTTAGCTTTTCTATCCATTACATCATATTTTGCAGCCAAAGCTAGATCCGTAGGCCTTTGGACATTTTCATCCACTGCATCCCATAGATCTTGATCAATCAACAGATCTTCCATCTGCAGCTTCCACATTTCAAAATTTGTGCCAGAAAACTTCTCTACCTCAACTCTTCTAGATGTGCTCCCCATCTATATTATCCTGCAATATAGAATATGAAATAGTCTACACAAGCTCCCACTCAAACTTGATTAGCTCAAAAAACCCTGTACCCAACAAATAGAACCAAAACTGGCCATGCTTTGATACCACTTATAAGGAAGCAAAGGTGTGCGGAAATGCTTCCTACGCTAACCTTGAGAGGAGGGTTATGCAAATTCCAAATAATCTATTACAAAGATTTTATGAAACACATAATACCATAAACATAAAAACAATAAAACCATAACACAATGATATACGTGGGGAAAACCCTTTCGGGAGAAAAAACTCCACACTCCAAAACCTGCACAATGTATTATCAAATCTTGAACTAGATTACAACACACTTGCAATGCAAGTTCTTACAAGAGTCTTCACCTCAACTCAAACTAGAGAAATTTTGGTAGCATTCCGGCAGCATACAAACTTGCAAACTAACTCTCACCTCTCTCGAAATGACTATCTTAATGTACCAATATATATTACATTGCATATGAGAACCTTCTAGAGATAAAGCATTTCTTTTTAGAAAATATCTAATAAAATCTCATAGCAATCTTAACTCTATCTCCATATAAAGATACTTCTCAAAATAGCCACTTTTCACCTAATAAAAAATCTTTTATTCTTGGCTTGCTTTATTTTTTATTTCCATGCAAGGTTGAGACACTTTTTTTTTTCTAAGTTTAAAATACTTTATTTCTAACACCTACAACAATTACCTCTTCACCATTTTAGTTATGTGGGGATGGCTAGGCAATGTTCTCTTTCCATCCATGATTGAATTTCTATGAATGGAAAATAAATCACTAACTATCAGTAAAACAAGAAATGGAGCAAGAGGGCACCGTTGATGATTTGAAAATAAAGCATTTGAGAGGGTTGTTATCAACTACTTTGGTTGAACTTTGAAGCATCTCAAAGGACCATTTGCATTCTTTGTGTACATTCCTGTCCAAGCCCCAGCCAACTAAGCATATTAAGAATGAAAGGTTATCTTTATCCAATATAATCATTGGTCTTGTTGAAGTCAGTTTTGATTAGGATGCTTTCTTTTCTAGAGTCAGCTGTGAATTGAGCTACTTTCCAACCAATGGTGGGATGATCCAAAATATAGTGCCCCTGAAGAAATCCTAAATTTTAGACCTTACAATTCTTTAGGCAATTAGCATGAGATTTCTATCGAGGTTTTGGCACTGATTTTACAATGCACAATCAGGAAAAAGGAAGAAATAAATGATATTATTGTCCACAGATGACCAAAGCATGTTAATAGTACTCAAAAGCACAGCCTGCAGAAATAACATTGAGAAGTGAAACATAGATCCAGAAAAGGTTACAAGCTAAATTTAAACTAAAAACATGTTAATAAAAGACCCTAGCTAAGAAGGGTGGTGAACCCAAAGGGAGTTATTTGTCTTTCAACTGGCATTTTTGTCATCAGTGGGACCATAGGGATGAACTTAGTGAAGCCATTATTTATTTATTTCTCTGAAACATTAATCTCATCAACTTTTGTATATATCATGAATAAGTCCAAAGTTGTTCTTGAGGGTGTCTCACATTGATTTGAAAAGTTCCACTTACATGAATTGTGGCTAAAGCAAAGATGACAAAATTGTTGCTTGCTCAATGCATTTTTTTTAATGTTGTGATTAGAGTTGACATATTTAATCCATTAATCAGCTGATTTTCTCTTTTAGACTGCTCGAGTGACATGTTTGGTACTTCATATATGGATTGTATATTTAGCTAATGTTGAAGATGTTTGCATGCAATACTACTATTGCTCTCTAAAATTTGTCAGCTTTCAACTTTTCCTTATTGGTCTTTAGTTAAATGAAGATAGGTCATTGCATGCTAGCATGTTCAAGGTCCAGTGCATAATGTTATCCTATTTTAGATGCTTCAAGGACATTTTTAATTGTTTTTATAATGCTATTCCCTTTCATCACCTAGGATGACAAAGGAAACTTGCAGCCATTTTTTAGAAAATGAATGTGCATTTGTTTCAGATACATATGATTGTCAAAACATCTGGCTCCACTCACTATCTACATTCTTGCTTAGTGTTGGGTTGGTGGGATGATAGGAATTTGTTAAACTGCAAGTTTAGGTTGCTTAAGATTGAATCACATGGGACAAGATTATTCGTTTATGGTTACATTCCTTGTGGAAACATATTTAAAATGACTACTTTATTTTCATGTTGCAGGGAATAGCTGATGTTGTTAGACAATACTTGTGGTTGTTTGAGGAGCATTCAATAATGGAATTTCTGATTCTAGCTAGAGATCATCTCTATAGAATGGATTGTCAGAAATTCATTCAGGCACATAGAGAAACCAATGCAAATATCACTATGGATGCTTTGCCCATGGATGAGAAACAGGCAATAGCATTTGGTCTTATGAAAATTGACAGTGAAGGCCGTATTGTTGAATTTGCAGAGAAACCCAAAGGAGAACAGCTAAAGGCGATGCATGTAATATTTCTTTTAGTCATTTATCTCCCGTTTAGGCTGATATTAGTTGGTGCCATGTGGATACCTTACCAAATTTAGGCCTTGGTAGATTAGCAATGCTTATGTAGAGGGACAATATATTGTGTTCAGGGTATTTTGATTTTGAATGGAACAGTCCATAGATTTACATATGTTCTCTAATAGCAATAGTTTATTGTTTTTGACACTCTAGTTGCTAAATTTGCCTCTACTGATATTTTTGTTCCTTGGCATTGAGGCCTATTCCTTATATGGCATTCTTTCTTTGGTACTTCTAGTTTTCATATTGGCTCTTGCACAATCGAGATCAAATGATTTTCAACCTTTGGTCAAGGTGTTTCTTCCTTTTGATATTGTTATCTTGAATACAATGATTTGAGGTTTACTTTGTTCCTTATTTGAATTGAATTGTTTTTTTCATGCATTGTAGATTTTGACAAGTGGAAAAATGGATCCACTTTTGGCAAGAAGATTGATGATAATAATACTCTTACCGGTGAAGGATGGTCTGACCAACAAAAAGAGCCCTTCCATTCTGTCAATTCAAATACTCAAGCACTCCCCCCTGAAATTAGTTTACCACAATATTGGACTTATTAATTTGATTAAGTCCTTCTAATTTCCTTATCGAGTTGTGCAGGCATTGCACCTTACCATCCAAAATATGAATGTATAGTCATTTGCGCGTGGTAAGACCTTGACCATATTAATATTCTTTCTCGTGATTGTTTCCCATATTATAAGTTCATGTATGTTCATTTGTCTTGATGCATACATTGTAGAGTTCATTTTAGCATTTATTTACACATTTTCAATTAATGTTGTCCATGCTTTGCATATTTCTTGTCCAAATTTCTGATTTTGAGCATACCCAAAAATCATAGATGACTCTTCTCATGATTGTTGTCTGAATTACATTTATTGCAATTGAATTTTTGTTGGGACTTGTGAACAATCAAGAGTAGCCCCTCTTGGTTTTGTCTGTATTTACGTTTCTCCCTCATCCCTTTGTAACATTTCCATAGATTTGCATATGTTATCTAATAGCAACAATTTATTGTTTTTGACACTCTAGTTGCTATAATTGCCTCTACTGATATTTTTGTTCCTTGGCATTAAGGACTATTCATTGGGAACTTTATCACCATTGTATATAAAGAAAATAGTAGGTTATTTAAATGGTGTTTACCTATAAGCAAAATTGAACTTTTGCTATTCAATGTTATGCGTACTCTATAATAGAATAATGAAACTTCAATGCAACATGCGTCTGTTTGGCTCCTTCATTTTCATCTTAAGGAACATGGTTCCAATCATATGGTATACTCTGGTAGGTTATGTTTCCTTTGTCCAACTCTGTGAAAACACTCGATGCACATTGATTATGTTGACATCCATGACAATACAGAATATCTAAAACTCCTCTCAATTTACTTGCAGCTGCAGTGCAACCCTTGTTTATTCTTGTGTCCACTAGGATGGGTGACAACTTAGTGGCCAAAAGGGATTTTTTTGGTAAAATGTGTACATGCTATGTAAAATGCATTCAATCCACAACATGTATGAACTATAATGTGTATGCATTATGTTTTAAAAAAGCAATGCAAAAATGGGATCATGTTTTGTTTTGCATTGTTTTTGGTAAAATAATGAAAAAAAAATTGCATTTTATTTTGTATTATTATTTGTAAAAACATAATGTGTATTAATTATATAATGCATAGACATTTTTAATGTCTTAAATCAAAATTTTCAAGAACCCTACCCATTATGCTTGGATTTCCAAGCATAAGGGCTAGACCTTTTTTTTAGCTCTTGAATACATGTTGTCAACATAAAAAATGGATTCAATTTAATAATCCTCATCAAGCTGTTGAATAGTTGTTGGATTCAATTCACAGTGCTGGCAATTTTAATATATTAACTATAAATAAATAAAATATTGTACTCAAATCTCTTTGTATTTTATATTATTTTCTTTTGTTTGTATTCTCTCTTGTTTTTTGTATTCCTTGAACTCACCTATTTTTTAATAAAATAAATTTCAACAAATTATATCTATTTTTATATATACTTATTTTTTAATGTATTGTATGTAACTATATTTAAATTAATTTGTATATTTTATTTATAATATTTTCATAAAAATAAATAATTAACAATTAAGATTAATGAAATTTTAATGTGATTAAAATACTTTGTGTATTATGATAAAATTTTGTTAGATATTAATATAAAATTTTTTGATTTAATGATTTAAATATGTTCATTAATTTGATATAATGTTTATTTTGATATATTGATTAAATAACTTATTATTGTTTATATATTTTAGTTTTGTGATGATTACTAACCCATCTATTTGTTGAGCTATGATTGTGGGTTACATTGTCCTAAATGGGAAGGAGCTCATTATGTAGGAGGATAGGGTCATGAGTTTGTAGTACCAAGGAAAGAAGACAAGGTACATCAATGTTTATAGTAGGTCAAGAAAGGTCAAGTAATCATAAGATTCTTAACCTAGGTGATCAACAAAGGTAAGTATTCATAAGAGTTTTAACCTAGTTGATTTAGGTCTTGGTCAATTATGAAGATTGGTTGTTTATTATTCTCATTTAATTATTTTTTAGTGTTTAGTCTTGTAGACCATGTTGATAGTAGAGTAAAAGATGAAAAGTGATTTAACCAAGAATGTTTTTTTACATCTATGGTAATTTTTTTTAATCATACACTAGAATATAACTAGTTTGGAAAGAGGTGTTTTGATGCTATTCAATTGTATAATGAATAAAAGCATACTAGGAATATTCTAACATGTTTTGAAACATACAAAACAATAAGTTTTACTAAGGTAAAAAAATGAGCTATGTTGGAATTTTACCAATTTTAAGAAATATACTTTTTGAAATGACAAATGAGATAAAAAGAAAAAATTATAGGGATAAATGAACTTAGGGTTAGAAGTTGAATCTCACTATCCAAGATGCTACTATGTTGCATGGGAATCTATGTGATGCATTGTTGTCCTGCTTCCATGATATTCTCTAGATTCTACACTAACATCTAAAATATTGGTAAAATGTAATTTTGGTAATTGGAATAATTTTTTTTGCACAAGGGATGAACACAGTAAAGAAAACAAGGAATAGAACTAACGATAATTGAAACAAAATTAAAACAAAGGAAATTTGCTTAGTTATAAAGAAGAAATAAAATTTACAAGAGGAGTGTTAGAGAAGTGAAAAACCTCCATGTGAGAAGGAGAATCCAAGAAATCTATGGCTAGAGAAAAGGAAAATAGTTATAACCACCTAAGGTCTTGCCAAGATTAGTTAAGCTCCTATTTTGGTCTTTCAACCCCCATTGGTAGTAAAATAGAAAACATGAAAGTGTGTGTGTGCGCTTTTCCTAAGTGCAATCTAGGCTTAAGAGCATAAATACAAAAATCTATAAGGGAGAACTCATTGGTCTATGGGGAGCTACACCCTAGTGTATATAATAAACAAGTAGGAAATGAAATATCAGTAAATTTTTCCAAAACAAAGAAGAATAAATAGTTGCAATAATATTCAAACAAGAATGAAAAAATTGCTACACAATATTACCAACCACATGATATAGAAGAGATTGAGAGCACGAAGTTCTGTAGTTGCTACTTTGAATATTCACTTTGTGAGCTTCAATGATGGTTGAAGATGGGAGCCAATAAGAGGAATAGAAGAGATAGTAGGAGGAAGATTTTGTTCATTATTGTTAGAGGAGTAGTTTCTAAAGCATTTATTTAGGGAAGAATCCTTTAGTAGTTCAAGGGTCGAATTTACATAGAAAAGTGTTTCATTTCTAGAGGAATGTTACAAAAGGTGGTAGTAGGTAGTTGGGTGGGAGAAACCAATGTTTAAATTTTGAAATTTCATAGGATGTTAGCACATTGCATGGGCGTCTACACATTGCACTTACATCTTCGATAAATGATACGAAATTTCACACATGGCTCCAAGTTAGCAAGTACAATTAGACTATGATAATTTTGGTATGGAAAAAGGTCAATCCCCAAGGTTCAGTGCCCCTTAAAACATGCAAAGGGAGTGGACACCAAAGTGAATGTAAAATGAAGTATAAACATTGTGAAGTACGTAAATTTTGTCCTTACAAGTAGACACCTAGTCTAAGATATTCCTTTCATGGCTCTTGGTGTTATCGTTAAGTCCTTTGTGTTGATAAATGAACTAAGAAAATATTTATTAGGGATTTGTGTTGTGCCTATAAGCTTATACTTTATGAAATTCATTCCTATTCTTATTCCTTAAACTTTTGTGTATTGGCCATGATCTGCCAATCATAGGCCATGTTTGTCATTTAACAAAGCATAATGATGGGATACAAAGGCTACATTTAGCACTTTGTAGCATCATACCATTGGTCAAAGGTTAGATAAATGGTTTTTCTATGTGGGTTTGAGTCCACAAGAACAAGTAAGTGTTGGTGTAATTAAATATTTAATTATACTTGATTAAGTTGACTTAGGGCTAATTTTAGTCTTAGGTTATTCTTAAGTCATATTAGGGTTTTCTCTAACTTGCAAATATAAAAGTAAGTTCTCTCATGTAATTCAAAAATCCATTCATTAATTGCATCCTTATTGCTCAAATTATTTTTCTCTTGTGGAAGGTAAATCTTAGGTTTTGCAGGTGATCCTGGTGTTTCAAGTTAATCATAAACTCTCACATGCTATCAGAGCTCTAGATCTGCAAGACCCTTCTCAGATTTGAAGAAAAATTTAAGCAAGAGCCATTTTTTGGGTTTATTTCTGTGTAAAATGGAGTATTCCATTGGATTCAAAGCTCTAGATCTGAATATTCTTGTTTACTAGTTTGGGAGAATAGACATTGAGAATTCAAATAGTGTAACCTTAGCTCAAAAGATTTCTAGGTTTCGTTAGCAGTGTCAAAATCCTATCTGGGTATCTCTTCCCTTTTGCAAAAAGCACATAGGTTTCAAGAAAAATAGATTACAAATCTGCATCCCTATCTTTAGCTGCTAATTGCTTTCTTTTGTTTTTTCAGGACAGTTTCACGAAATCGGGCATATATTTTGTATACGGTGTTGAAATCAGGAAAAAGAGATATTTTCAAAAAGAGGACTTTGAGCACCATCCAGTAGTGTAGGTATTTTTTCTGATTTTTTCTCAGTAGCCTGTTGTTTTCACTAGAAGTTAGGTCTTCGTTTTTGGAGCAACCTTTAGTATTTTAGGCATATCTTTTACATACAGCGTCGAAATTGGGTGAACGAATAGGCATTGGAAAGGTATTGTGGAGGTCTACATAGTTGTCTATGAACTTCTAGATTCAGCCACAGTTTGTCAGTTTTATGGCCTCTATTTGATAGTCTAGACAATTTGGCACCTAGAGAAGTTCTGTTTGTTTTGTTGAGATTCATTTATCAGCATTAATACATATTCAGATTGATATCTCTAAACTGATTTATTTGAGGAGATGTCATGGGTTTTTCTATTCACCCTTCTGTGGTAACATTGGGTAAGGATAATTATGAGTCTTGGCAAAAGGGCATCTTGACACATCTCAGGTGGCTTAATCTTTTGCCTTATCTTTATGGACTCATACCTAAACTAGATACACCTGGGAGGAAATCTGCATGGGGAAATTATGTTGATCATATTGTAGGATTGATTAGTTCTAGTGTTGATTTTGACATTATGTGTTCTATCTCACATATTGAGTGCCCATGTACTCTTTGGACTAGCATTTGGGAGATCTATGGAGACCCACATCTCTCTCCATTCCTAGATGATCTTGCTATGGATTGCCACATACCCCTTAATGATGCAGATTGTATACCTTTTGATGATGATACAATTGAGGAGCTTGCATATTTGATAGGTCTTTCTAGTTTAGATGACATAGAGACTTCACTTGTTTCTCCTCCTCTTATCGAGCTCACATCTTTATTACCTATTGTTACATCAGATTCTCTACAGTAGGACATTATCAGTCTTCCAGAGATAGCTCATTGGGACACATCTACCAGATATATCATTGTTGTTTGTAGAGTCTCACCTTGCAGATTTAGAGGACCACATTGAGGACATATGTCTTCTATTTGATGTTAGCTTCAATGGAGTTGCATCATCATCATCTTCTTCTAAGATTATTCTTCATCCTCCTATTCAGTCACAATTTTGCAGTGGATTGGAAGCATTTAAGTAGTTTTCAAGAGCATAATAGTTGTCTTTGGATCACGTCCAAAGTTTAGAGGCATTTATCCTTCTTCCTATTTATTCCTATCTGGAATGGGAAGACATTATGCACACATCTGCAGTTCTATTTCTTCTCAATGGGATTAATGTTGTTTGATGTTCATAGGTCTTCATCTTTATTCTATGTTAAGCATCTTTCAGTACTACAGGAGTCATCTTCAGGAGCGGCTGCATGGTCTCTCTTCTCATCTCTATTTTGGGAGGGAGCATTTCCTCACATGGGGTTTCATCCTTCTCACTTTTGAGGGGGTCACTAGACCTTCTCTCTTCTTCCTCTCTTATGTGGGGCATTCATGATTGTACTTTTGTGATGAATTCAGTTCTTGGGGGGTCTTAGTGTTAGTCCTTCTTCCATCACATGTTCGTGTACTTGTATTTCCTCTCTTTTGGAAAGAAGTTTTCTCCCACTAGGTTTTTCTCCTTTTCTCCACTTTATGAGAGATTCTTGTTGTTCATGGGTACCTAACATGGCCTTGTAGCCAAGACCCATTCTTGCATTAGTTGCATGTTTTTTATTTCTCCCTAAGTTGAACTTAAGGGGGGGTGTTGGTGTAATTAAATATTTAATTACACTTTATTAAGTTATATTAGGGCTAATTTTAGTCTTAGATTATTTTGAAGTCATATTAGGGTTTTCTCTAAATTGCAAATATCAAAGGAAGTTCTCTCTTGTAATTCAAAAATCTATTTCATTAATTGCATCCTTATTGTGTAAATTATTTCTCTTTGCTTTTTTCTCTTGTGGAAGGTAAATCTTAGGTTTTTGCAGGTGATCCTGGCGCTTCAAGTTAACCATAAACTACAACAGTAAGGTATTTCCATGTATCATTTAATGGCATGGTTGTAAGGTATATTATTGGTCCTTAGCATTGAGTACTTGGGCTGCATAATCTTGTACATGGCTATTGATGAATTGCAATAGCTAATTTGTGTCTATGCAGAATAAAAATACCTTTATTATTGATATGCAACATGTCATAGTTATTATTAAAAGTGTTGTAGGCACCTAAATAATACCAAGTCTTGATTCACTAAATTATTCCTATATTCCCTCATTTTCCAAAGTCTTAGACTATTTTTCCTTCATCCTAATCACCTAGTTCCTTTCCCACTTCACATGATTTAATTAATTTATTAATTAAATCCTTTGCCCACTTAATCACCTAATCACCTAGTCTACTAGAATTATAAATTCCTTTTATTATCCACCTCCCATCTCATAACTATTGTCATGGGGGATTGCGCCCTAAACGCTAAGTGTAAAACATAGCAATCCTGTGCAACATGGGATCAAACTCAGGTTGTGGGTGACCTAGTGTGAGAATGAACCTTCATATTATGGGTTGGTTCCCCTTTTAATGTCCTATGAAACTAATGATATTTTGATGGGAAAAGGGTGACTGTTTGAAAGTAAAAGCCACTTCTATAAGGTGATGCACCAAATGATATTAGAAGGGCATCTTAATTCACAACAATTTTTTCAATAAATCTGTTTACACGGATTAGTAAAGGGAAATTTGACCACATTATTAATTCATAAGAAGGCTTGATTATTACCCTTTTGGAAGGAAATCTATGTTTCATAACTTTGAAGGCAAAATAAACAAAAGCACGACCTAAGACCTGTAATATGAATTGTACTTTTGTGCATATACAACAATGAATGAGACATAAATTAAAGGCTTTGATTGTTTAAAACACATTAATTCTATCAAAAATCATTCGTGAAGACATTCACATGAATCTGAGAAGGTAAAATGTTAATCTTTTGAACAATAGAAGGAAAACACTACAAAAATGACCAAAATATAACCTGTAAACCTACTGCTATATATGAATCTGTAAAACTAAGTTACAAAACTCTAAGCTTCTTTGCAATGTGCAAGAGAAAGCCAAAAATCAAGAACTAGGGAAAAAAACTAAGTCTTTCCTCCTATAATACAAAAGGGACACCCCAAGAGTCAAGCTCAGTCAATTGCAGCTAATTACACTCAAAAATATCTCCTCCAAAGTGATCCACAAGACAAATAGAAAATCCCTAAGAAGAAGGGTCTCAACTACTCCAAAATGAGCTAAAATAGCTCCAAATTGTCCCTCTCAATCAGTTTAACTAAAAAAGAACACAAATAACCACTCTAGGTTGACTAAAAGTCAAAAAATCCCCTTCTCCAATTCACTGATCACCAACTCACGTCCATTGAACTACAACTCATCATAACCCCTTCATTTCACCTTTGCATGATCTTAGGATAAGTTTGACATATTTAAACAGGAGTTAAAGGTAGACACTAATGTCTTACCTTAATAGGTGGCCTATGATGTCCAATTTTAGCATTATAGTACAAGTATTAAGGTAATTTATAACTCATTACCTTTAATACTGTTTACATAAGTCACTTTTGTTTTCTAAAATCATGGATAAAGAAATAAATAAAGTTTACAAAAAAATAACATCAAACCCCTTATGAGTCCCTCAAACATCCATCAAACTTGCTAGGTTTCATCGTTTGAATACTTAACCACTAGCATTATGGGTGTTTAATGATTTTTCATAAACAACAGGTCAAAAATAAAAACCTCTCAGCCTCACGGCTAGGGTTTCCTTGCGACAAAACTTCTTCAACCCTAAAAAAATCTTATCATTTCATTATTTTACTTTTCTTGCTTGGGTTTTTCTGTGGTGCCAATGTATTGGGGTTTTGAAGGCTTTTGAAAGAGGTTTCTCTATTGTTTTGGTAGGTTCTGAACCTCATCTGACTGTTCCTCTACTTTGTAACTAGTGAGTCTTCTTGCTTTGATGATGGGAAAAATAGTAGAATAAACTTGATGTTTAATGTTGTGTCATTCTTTTCATGCTTACGCTTTAGAAAAATGCCTCTTATTAGAATGTTAAGTTCCCTTTCATAACTGAAGCTGAGCATTATTTATAAAGAGTTGCATGCCTTTTATGGCGAGTCTTCTACATATTGGCAGCGTGTTCTTTTTGGTAGGCTGCCATACTTGAATATGTAGCACCTTCACTCTTTAAGGTAGTTTATGTGCCTTCTAATGGCTATGTTTCAATTTTCTATTAAACCACACCATCTCATACTTGAAATACACTTCATCTCTAGAGGCTTCAGGCATGCTTTGTGACTGAGCTCTCCTTTTGTTGCTGGTGGCATCTCGGTCTTGGAAGTATCTGATATAACCTGAATGCTACTCTGTTTTATGACTTGGATTGATTGTCTTGACTTGGGTTGTCAAAGATGATCTTCCTGAGTATTCTTAATTTCAATGGTCAATTTTACACCTTATTTACAACAAAAGTGGTAAATATTTGTCCTATTTTTATGCTCATCTAAGACTATTAACTATTGGAGTGAATGGTACTGCTACATACTTTACATGGTAATGGCATTCTATTTGAAGTATTATTTTTCTCTTTCTCTGCTTCTATAGTTGTGACAACCACTAAAACCTTGATTGCGCTTCTTTAAGTATGTATGCAGCTATCCTTATTTGTTGACTGCTACTCTTGCTTCTAATTGTTTCATTGATCATGCATAAGACCCTATGTTATTCTTTATTCCTATAACATATCATTCTTTTAAAGATTATGCAGATATTTATCTTGCAGTGTCGTTCCTCATTATGTTTGTTATGACTTTTTCCTGACATCATAAGGTGCTTGCTCTTATTTCAGAACTCTGTCCTTGATATGTGAATCTTTCCCCTCTAATTTGGTGCTATGTCTATTTATACCTTGAAACATCAATGAAAAGTAATGACTTTTACTGCTTCTCACCTAGATTATAGTGTACCCTACTACCACTGTAACACTATGTCCTCTCTTTTGCTACCTTTGGCACGTTGTTCTCATGCATTTTGTAGATTATGACCCATGGCTTCATTCATTATCACCTTCATGACTGACAAATGTCTTTTACATAGTTTACTATAAATTTGATCATGACTATATTTTACTTTGACAATCTTTTGGTTGTTTTCCTTATGACCTTTGGGGTATTTGATGGGACTATTCTTTTAAGTCTCAACTGCTCCCTCAATTTGATGTCTTGCTTTTATATGGTTTTGTGCTTCTAGTTGATATCACATCTCTTCTTTATTTTCAAGATCATTTATTCTGTCTTTATCACTACTCCATGAGACTTGATTAATGGTTCTTTCATTCATTATGGATGCCCTAGTACAGTTGTGATTGTACCCTACACTCTATGGCTTCTCTATCCATTGTTGACAGCCTTGTACTTATGGTGATAACAATCTTCATTGTGATCTCATTTCACTATGTATGTGCTCTTAGTGGCACAGTCATTGATGACTATCCTCTGATGACTAGTGCAGCCATGAATGATTGTGCCATGCTTCTTATTGTATTCTGACATGACTAGTAACTGTCCTATGACAATATACAATTGAAATCTACCTTTATGACTACATTATGATCTTGTGTGTGATCCTCTACTACCTTTTTTGTTGAGGTTGCTCTATATTTCGTTGTTGTTACTATCTTGTCATAGTCTTTATACTGCACTTTTGCAACTTACATTCACTTCCCTTTAGTTCTCTCTACTTGGCATCGTACAAACTACTCATGTATGCTTTGATGCATGACTCTTGATTCCTTATACTATCCTTACCACTGCTTCATGACACTTGATAACAATACTACACAGAAGTGATTGCTTCCTTTACGTGACTGTCCCTTGAGATCTGATTTCTTGAAGGCTTTTAGCAAATCATAACAACCTTGTCATAATATATGCTTTGTTCTCTTATGGGACTGTCATGCTAGTAATCACTTCTCTGAGTCTTGAATGGTCTGTTATCTCCAACTTCGCCACACTGCATTGATGGCCTAGACATACCTTATAGCTGACTATAATAATGCATGGTCCAAATGTAAGATGGTCTTTGACTAGTTGCCAAGGCATGCCTCACTGTAAGGAGCCTCATTGGTACCTTTGATACTTTTGCAAGGAGGAGCTTTAACAATATTCTTTAGAATTAGTTTCCTTCTTACAACATGGATTGCTTCTTTATATGTATTGCTGTATTTTGACATGCATGTTGACTGTTTGGACTATGTACCCTCTCAACTATTAAGAAGAGGATAGCATTCTAGGCTCAACCCTTGTGGGAGCCACATTTTCTCCACATGTTGTAATTTTCATATGCTATCACACTTGACCTGTACCTGCACATTCAACAAACATGTTAGACATAGAACATAAGTCTGCAACCTTTCTTTGATTTGTATGACATGATGCTTTCTCCTTTCTGATTTAACTTATGATTTGATATCTATATCTCTTGCTTAGTTATGCATTATTCTTTTGCATATTAGTTATAGAATAGAAAGTATTTTCTTGGTTAGATATGAATGGAATTAAGGATAGAACTCTAAGCTCTAACACCAGTTTTCTTCACCCCTTACAGGTTCTTGTCCTGGAACGGCATCTGGACAACTCAAGATGCTGATGCGACCTCCATCAACAGGATTCGTCATTCACTAGGCAAGAACGGTTTCCATTCTTAGTTTCATGCATTTTCTTTTCTTGCATTCTACTTGCTACATAATATCTTTTCAGATACAGTTACTCCCATGGATTGTGTGGGATTAATAAACATTTCTTTTGAATATATCAGCTATTTCATATCATGTAAAGGCTTATGTGTACTTTCCTTTATGAATCACTTACATAATATGAAATAACTGCAAGTTTATTTGAAACATATGTTTATGATAATGTAGAAATGATAGTTTATAAATACCTCTTTTCTAAACTATACTAAAATATACTGAATGAATAGTAATAACATATTTGAAACCTGTACTCACATAATTCAACTTTGAACACCTATCATATTTTGAATGTTTGTTTTCTTAATGAGACCTCTATTTGTTTATTTGGATTATGTAACAGGGTGAGTGCGAGATCATGATGGGCCAAATAGTGGCAATGGAGAAAAGACTTGCTGGATTAAAAAGTGCTAACGTTTAGACTAATATTTAGATTTGGATGGAAAGGATGTTAATATTTCTAGCTCAAATATGGATTACCTCGAAAAATGTCTTAGAATTACATCATATTTAGGCAAGCTGGAGTCCCAAAACTTGCCAAAGAAACTTGCAAAACCACCCATTTAGTGTTATCCTAAAATTTTCCACAATTTCATCCTTGAAGCTAACAAACCTTTTTGTAACTAAATTTAATCAAATGAAAAGGGCTTATAGAGGAATCTATTAAGATTCTAAAAATATAATATACACCTCATAATAATTTTAATAGGTAATTATTATTAATTTTCCACATATGCTATGTTTGATTTTCTAGTAGATATATATATTGAAAAACATCCATAATTTTCAACATATTAATCCTTTTTCAAATCCAAAAGATGCCTCACATTTTAGGATTTATTGGGTATACATTAAAATTTAAAATTTTTGAGTTTTATAAATTTTTGACCAAGTTATGTTGGCTGGAAAATTAATTTATAATATTTTAAAAATGTCAGTAAAAAAATCATAAATAATTATTATTATTTTTTTTAACAAAAGTGGTGTAAAACCACTAAAATATATTAATAAAAGAAAGATTACAGAATTCTGGATTCAGAAGGCATACCGGCAGGAAATAATCCGGACAAGAAAACCTCTAGTTATAGCCTGAGTATGAATAGATATAGTCAAAAATCAACTCAAAAAGAGTCAAACCAGTATTAACAGCTATAGCTTTAATTCAGGAAGAAGTTCAAAAATAATTACAGACATAAAATCTGACTAAGAAACCCAAAAGTCAGAGCAAAAAACTTAAGGAAGCAAGGCCTCATTAATCAGCAATGTCAATGATTGGAACAGCACGTCCAGCTTCAGGGCCTTCCGCATCTGCTTGCTGGGGAGGAGGAGGAGGCGAAGGAGGAGGAACGTAATTGAGTAAAAAGTGTAAGGCGTTGAAAACTTCTATAGCTTTATCTACCATATGATTCCCCAGCTCTCGCCGATGACAATGGATAGCATTTTGGAAGGAAACCATACAATTATTTTGAAGCCCATGTATGAAAGCGTTAAAAAGGCAGTGAAGTGCAGGTGTTCGGAATAAAAACCTGTAGTCAAACAATCCTCCAACAAGAGTAGATCCCTCATGTAATTCATAGTCCTCCAATGGTGAGTTAAAAGAATCAACAGGAAAATGTACATTTTGAATAAACATATTACCCAAATCCCTTACCCTTTCACCATTTTGCAAGAGATCCATCACATTAGAGAGAAAATGTGATGCAGCTTGAGAAGGATAAATAGCCATTAGAGTAAAAAGGAAAGATGAATCACAAACCTGAACAATCGCTCAACCCACAAAAACCTCATACACTTTAAAGACTTCCTGCAAAGAATTACGATTAGAAAGACCAAGGAGGGGCCGCTCAAAATTCCTGTTTGGCCAAGAGATTCTGGAATTCCACTGAACAGAGCCCATGATAACCCTACAGAAACTGGAAGAACTCCAAAAGAAGAAAAAATGAAATGTTTGGAGCCACCACAAAACTTGAACATCAAACATTAAAGGAAAGATGAGTAAATATCGAGTCATTACACATGAATTTAATAAAGAAAATGAAATGCCAGCTCCCTCATGCTAAATTTATCAACTGCGCTGAGATCGCATATCAAAGTACAACACAGCCGCCAAAAGGATAAGCATAATAAATAAGTGACATCAGATAATACGCATGAAAACCGAGAGAAAAAGAAAAGAAAGGTGATGTATAACTAATAAATTTAGCCAAAATTTGCCAACACTAAATCGAATACTCCTTCTCCAAAATAGCACTAGCTCCAGGAATCCTAGCAAAAGAATCAGAATCCCATTCAAGGAAGTCATCATTAGAACTAAAATCCAGGTTAGCCAAAAAATCTGCTACATCATTACCTTCACGATAAGTATGCATAATTTGATAAGAATGAAAATGTTTCAGAAGATCCCTACCATAATTTAAAATATAACCGATTTTCCAACTTGGGGATGAATCATTAGAAAAAGCTCTTACTATATTAAGAGAATCACCTTCGACAATAAGGTTTGTGAATCCATATTTGAAAGCTAAATTCAACCCAGATAAGAGAGCCAAAGCCTCAACCTCATTATTAGATAATATACCCAACTTCACTGACAAATCTCTGAGAACTCTTCCCTGATGGTTCCTAATAACACAACCAGCACTTGAAATTCCTGGATTACCTCTACTTGCACCATCGAAGTTAGGCTTAACAAAAGATTCAGGCGGAGGGATCCATTTAACAGAAGAATGATCAATCTTCATATCAGACATAAAACAAATAGAATTAGGCACCTTTAACTATTTCCAATTTTTTAAAATCATGTCATCCGAGTTTGTGAAAATTAGAGAACCTGCCTTCTTAGAAAGAAAAGAAGCTAGAACCACTTCAGTGATGGATTTTTCAACTTTACCCAAGAGAACATGAATAGGATTACTTATTTTCTTAAACACTCTGCTATTTCTTTCTAACCATAAAGACCAAACAATAATGCTAGGAGAAACAACCCATAAGATAGAGAAAGTAGACTTTGGGCTCAACAAAGGCCAGCTTTGGAAAACTTGAAGTAAAGAAAAAGGAAGAGGACCCAACCAATTTAATTTTGAAAGAAGCCACTGCCAGACTTGAAAGGAAAAACTACAATTTAATAACAAATGATCCACCGACTCCTCCACTTCCAAACAGAAAGGACAAAAAAAAGGATCTGTAATCCCAAGTTTAGTTAATCTATCACTAGTTAAAATACGATAATTCAGAGCTAACCAAGAAAAAGCTCCTGCTTTAGGAAGATAAGGCTCACTCCAACATAGCTTATAAGGCCAACTAGAATCTGGATTAGAATCCGTTGAAGTAAGACTTAAATAACCAAGTTTAACTATGTAATGACCAGATTTTGAAGGGGTCCAGACCAGTTTATCCTTGTCACCTGAAATAAAAATATGTCTATCTTTCAAAATAGATTTAAGCAGAATCTTCTGCTTGGAAGGGATCGAGAAATCATCAAAAATTTTCCATTTAGCTTTTCTTATACACACATTATTATCAAACTCAAAATAATCTTTAACTTTTGTTCCCCAAACCTAACACAAGAAGGACTTTATCTCTTGAAGACCCTCAATATTCACAAGAGGAGGGTAACTATTCCACGAGTCATCCCAGAAAAGAGCAGACTGACCATCATCAATGACCCATGTTAAATAGGGTGAAATAACTTCCCGACAACTAATCAAGAAGTTCCACATGTGAGAACACTCCATAGGGTTAAGAATTGTAAATATTCTTTTAGGATAATAAGAGTAGATATTTTGCATATATCAATTTACTCCATTTTGAATCTGATTTATGATATAAATTCCAAACCAGTTTGGCTCCAAGAGCTTTATTTTGTGCAGCAATATTATGAATTCCAGCTCCCCCTATTTGTTTAGGAAGGCAAATTTTATCCCAGGATATTAATGGAATTCTTCTTCCATGAGAATTGGAACCATTCCACAAAAATTTTCGTAGGATAGTCACAATATACCACAAAATAGTTTTAGGGACCTTCAAAACTGAAAGCAAGTAGACTGGCATGGCTGAAAGGACTGTTTTGATCAACAAAATTTTCCCCGCCAAAGTAAGCCATTTGCCTTTCCAAGAAGAAATTTTAGCTTTAATACTTGTAATTAGCTTATTCCAAAACAAATTTTTAATTGAACCTGAAAAAAGAGGAATTCCCAAGTACCTCGAATGTAAGGTATCAACTTGAAAACCCAGGAATTTAGCTATCCTTTGCTGCACCAACTCAGAAGAAAAGAAAAAGAAGATTTTAGACTTACTATGATTCACTTTCTGACCCAAAACAAGACAATAATTATTTATAACTTCCTTCAAAACTTTAGCTTCCATCATCACAGGCTGACCAAACAACAGAGTGTCATCTGCAAACAAGGCATGTGTGATAGAGAAAGGTACTCTAGGAATATTTATTCCTTTCCAGAGGCCCATCAAATTCTTACTCAATATTAGTCTACTTAAACCTTCAGCCATTAAGATAAAAAGAAAAGGGGAAAGAGGATCTCCCTGTCGTATTCCTTGTGAAGACTGAAAAAAATCAGATTGAGAGCCATTTATCAAAATAGAAAAACTAGCACCAAACACACAAGAATAAACCCATTTGCACCATTTTGGAGAAAATCCAAATTTGAGAAGAACTTGTAACAAAAAGTCCCAAGACACACGGTCATATGCTTTGAGCATATCCAACTTAACTAACAGAGCTGGGAGTTTATGTTGCTAAATTGAATGCAGAACCTCATGAGCAACTAGAGCACCCTCTGAAGTTTCCTTGCCTAGGACAAAACCACCTTGTTCATCAAAAATAATTTTTGGAATAAGAATGGCGAGTCTTGAAGTACTAGCTTTAGAAATGATTTTATAAAGAGTATTACAAAGTGATATGGGTCTAAAATCAGCATAAGAAGAAGGAGAAGCAACTTTTGGAATTAATGCAATAAAGGTAGAATTAATTTCTTTCAGAATACTTCTATTTCTTCGAGCTTCCTCTACAGCCATCCAAATATCCTTGCCTAGAAAATCCCAACATTTTTGAAAGAAGAGAGGGGTAAAACCATCTGGGCCAGGGGATTTGTCTGGATCCAGAGAGAAGACAGCAACCTTGATTTCTTCTAAGGTAAAATGCTTCATCAATGCCATATTATCTTCTGGAGAAATTAATTCTGGAATGTGAGATAAAACTTCTACAACAGATGAATTTGGGATATGAGTTGAATCTTTAGACAAAAGTTTCTGAAAGAAATTAACTCCTTCTTTTTGAATAAGGGACTCTTCTGACAATATATTTCCCATAGAATCTTTAATGGAGACAATGAGATTCTTTTGCCTTCTGAGCATAGTCGAGACATGAAAAAATTTGTGTTATGATCACCTTCCTTTAACCAAGTTTTCCTCGACTTCTGTCTCCAGAAAATTTCTTCCCGGGCTAAAATTTCCTCTAGATTAGATTGGAGAGATTTCATATACTCAAAAGAGGCATGGTCCATGCCTTTACTAATAATAGTTTCATTTAACTAGAGCAATTGAGATCCCAGAGCTGCTTTTTGAGAGAAGATGTTACCAAAAGAAGATTTATTCCATTCCAAGATTTTACGCTTCATGTATTTCAACCTTTCATTAACCCAAAACATACGTGAGCCTTTGACATAAGGTGCATTTGACCACCAAAAGTTTAATAAGGATAAGAAATTTTTATCCCGAAACCACATGGATTGAAATCTGAATGAAGCCCTATGAGTCTGCCTTGGAAAGGAAGCATGTATCTGAACAGAAATAGGAAAGTGATCGGAAGCATTGAATGGAAGAATAGAAGTGCCAAGAATTGGAGACTGAAAACACCACTCTGAAGAGAAGAGAAATCTATCTAAGTGTTCAGAAATATTTAAAAATCGTTTTCTCCTATTAGACCAAGTAAAACTCCCAGTCAATAATGGACTATCAATTAAAGCATTATCAGAAATAAAATCTTTAAAATCCTCTATTACCCTTCGAGGAGGACAAATTCCTCCTGATTTTTCTATTAAACAGGAAATAGCGTTAAAATCCCCTCCTAGAATATCTTTCTCACCAGATAACTGTTGTAAAAGAGCTGATAAAATATCCCAACATTATTTTTTATCTCTGGTTGCAGTTGGGCCATAAATATTAAAAAGCCAAAAATTAAAATATGAGGAGGTGATTTTAACTAAGAAAAAATTGGGGACAGAACAAACTAACTCAATTGCACAGACTTTACTATCCCACAAAATAGCCAGACCTCCTGAAGCCCCTTGGGAAGGGATGTGTATATATTTCCATTTTACCCAACTCGAAAAAATAAAATCAGCTTGAGCTGTAGATAATTTTGACTCTTGGAGTAATACAATATCCAAACCTGAGGAATCTAAATGACGCTTAATCAAGCGTCGCTTGTTAGGGGTGTTGATGCCCCTAACATTCCAAGAAAGGAGCTTCATTGCTCGCGGGGAGAGTTTCTAACTCTCCCCGATCTCAAACATGTATCCAAAGTGGCCTGCAAACCCGCTTTTATTTCTTCCTGAGTTTTAAAGGATTTTGGCTTACGACCGTGCTTAGAAGGAGAAGTAGAACTCTGTTTCTGAGGTGAGTCCTGGCTAAGCAATTGTGAGATAGACAACTTTGTAGCAAAATCAAAAGTTTCACTTCCTTCTCCTAGATGAGGTACAGAATCTATTTTCCTTGGGGTCAAACAAGTTGACTGAACTAAACTAGGATCAGAAATATTAGAAATGGTTGAATCATCAAGATAAGGATTTGGGTTTTCTATAATAACCTCATCCGCCAATTCATCAATGAGATCTGAAGCAACTTTGCGGATAGTGTTTTCAACAAAAGCATTAGCTTCCTCTTTAGAAAAAGGAAATCCATCCAATCCTATTTCAAGCCTCTCGTTGGCTATTTCCTTAGAACAAGTAGCCTCAGAATTAAAGGAATGAAATAGATTTTTCTTAATATTATCACTAGGAAAAACAGGGGTTTCAATTACCTCAGAAATACCAACTGCGAATTCAAAAGGACATTCTTCTTCAAAACGTTCAGTAGACAGTAAATCTTTTTCAGAAATAGAGGAATTGACAAAGTGATTGAGCGAAGCTTCTCCTATATTAACAGAATCTATATTTTCCTTATCAAAAGAAACTTCTTCAAAATCCTCACAAGATTTGCTAGAAAGTAGCATTTCAGCTTTATCGATAGCCATGGGGTTTTCGAAGACAATTGCTTGTTTCCAATTACCAAATTTGGAGTGGAACTCCATAAATTTGGGAAAGGGAAACAAAGTATTGAGCACTAATGAAACCCTAACTGGCAAATCTAGATTTTGAAAGGACAAATCATGCTTGATGAAGAAACCCAATTTCTTAGCACAAAATTCAAATAATGGAAAGATCTCGATATTCCAGAGGTAAATTTGGCAAAGAGATCCAAAAAGGAACAAAATTCATAGTAGCTTTAACTGGGTCAAAATTTGGCTCCCATTTTTGGAGACAAATCCCTTTGCCACAATAAAACCACAATTTTTGACTGAGGGTTTCATCGCGAAAACCCCCATTTTCAAATACTGCCGTAAAAACACATAAATCTCTATGTAAGAAAAAAACATCCGAAACCCCATGCCATGTAACCCTAACCCATGCAAGAAATTCATCAAAATTAAATGTAGGGTTCCAAACCTTACCAATAAGAGCTCGGGAAGTAAGATCATGGACATATGGTTTACCATATCCTCGGGGATTTGAATAGTTATAGTCTCCATGGAACCTGTAGCCTCCTAGATAGGACCATTTGCAACATGATTATGAGTAGCCTTATCTAACTTTTTCCTCCAAACCTAACGAACCCCAGAATCTTTATGTGTTGCAGCATACTGAAGTTGATGAGCATTGTGCCTTCCGTCATACCCATGATGTTGATAACGATATGGGTCAGAACGCAGAGGAAAATGTCTGTGACGACCATTATTAAAATCCTCTCGAAACCATCTACACACATTTTCTGAATAAAATGAACGCCTCCGTGCCCTAAGTGCCTCAAAAAACAAGTTTTGTTGCGAAGGTAAGGGTCTTCTTGTGAAGACCACATTATTCTGTCGCATTATTCTGTCGCATTACTCTGTCGCGAATGATTTTGATCCATCATAAATAATTATTTATTTACTTAAAAAATTCAAAAAATACGTGTCACATCCATTCATCTGTCCTTACTTAAATCCAAATCATGGAGGAAAAATAGTATCTTTTTCTCATACTTAGGTTAGCTGGAATGACACCTACTTTTTATGTTTTTCCAAAAAAATTAGTAGTGTTTCATTGAAATATTCAATTTTCACCAAACTATTTTTAAATTTAACAAAAAAAGAGTAGTAGCCCATAAACTATATTCAATTTTTTACAACTTTTATTACTACCTTATTTCTAGATTGTGTAGATAACTCATTCAATTTTTGACATGAAGTTACTTAAGTTTGTTTTTCACATTTACATTGCCACTTAGGGGTAGTGTTTGGCCCATCATGATCCTACACTCACCCAATAGCTTGACTTGAGCTGTTACATGACCTCGATAAATGAATACTAAAATTCACTCACTAAGTCAGTGGCTATTGATTGGATGGCCCATGTATCAAAAAAAATTCTTACCCCCTTTTAACAAATGTTGTCAAAGCCACACTAAATTAAGTTACAAGCATAATTAACATTTTTGGTGACCTCTTAGGGGTGTTTGCCTACTAAACAAATTAGATCAATAGCCTTCTATATCCATTGTGCATATGAGTCCCTTGTTGGCTTGAAACACTTAGAAGAAAACATCTGTAACTCAGTTGCCAGAAATCAAACAACAACAAAACAAAACTAGAAGTAAACTACCATGGCTCTGAACAAGGTCAGCTAACTGTGCAACATCACTTCTTGGAAAAAACAAATAGAACTAAAAAAGATGTGCCATCAACACTTATTAACTGAAAATATCTACTCTACTATGATACATCTGCAACTTTTGATCTTCAGAAACATTGCTTCAGGTAAATCCTATTCACAGGAATAGGTAACACTTCTCCATTCAGCTTTGAAATCTGAAAAGCATTATTTTCCTTGCATTCTATAATCATGTAAGGGCCTTCCCACATGGCATCAAACTTGGTATGCTTACCAGGTTTACTTTTAAGTTCATCCCACTTGAAAAAAAGATCACCCTCCTTGAACACTCTTGGAACTATTTTCCTATCAAAATTCCTTTTCATTTGGGCCTTGTGGATCTCTAGATTTCTCAATGCCTCTTTCCTTGTCTCCTCTAGTTCCATCAGCTGTGCAAGTTTGATTTCCATAGGCTCTTCTTCTAACATCTCCAGCTCTATAATCAGACTTAGTGTAGGCAACTTGACTAAAATAGGAACCCTAGCCTCTTTACCATAAGTAAGAACAAAAGGAGAGTTACATATACATCTCTCTTAGGAGTAATCAAATCAGCCCGCGTGGCTAGCTTAAGCTTATAATGCCAAGTCCTTTGATTATCCTTGATTGTCTTTCTGATAATTTGATCAAATTCTTATTAGTTGAATCTGTCTATCCATTACCTGAGGGTAATAATTTGATGAAGTATTCATATAAATGTTATTTTTAACAGACTAATCAGATATTGTCAAGCCAATAAATGCCAATGTATTATTAGAAATAATGGAATCTGGAGTACCGAACCTTGTAACTAGGTCCTAATAGAAGTTGAGAACAAAAGTTTCATTGGCCTCCTTCAATGCTACAGCTTCAGACCACTTAGTAAAATAATCAGTTGCAGTCATAATCCACTTGTCACCTGTGCTAGAAGGTGGGTTAATAGACCCAATAAAATCAATACCCCACTTGTTAAAAGGTTGTTCTACCTAAATTGGATGTAAAGGCAAAGCTAGAAGCCTCTCCTTTCCTGCAAATAAAGAACATTTGCTGCATTTTTGAACCCAAGCATGAAAATCTTTAAACAAATCAGGCTAATAATAACCAACTCTCATAATCTTAAGAGCTATTGTTCTGGCTGTAAAATGGCCTCCAGAAGGTCCATCATGAAACTCTCCTAGAATTCTATCAATCTGATTTGGTTCAATACATCTTAACAAAACTCCATGATAGTCCTTCCTATATAAAAATCCATCGATAACAGCATAGGGAATAGCTTGAAGTCTAAAATACCTTCCTTTTGATTTGTCCGAGCCTTTAGGATAGTCACCAGTGTTAAGATAATGCACCATTTGCTGAATCCAATTTACAGAAGAAGCTGGAACAATAGTTTGTTCTTCATTGTTGAGCACTAGGACAACTTGTCCCTTAGTTTCTTTATTGTCTCCTACATTTCCAGCCAACTGTTCACATAGGCCTTTGCCTCTAACCAACTTATTCACCTTGATATTAACATCATATTCCATTACTTTGGTTATCCAACCTACCCTCTTGTTGTTACTATCCTTACTCAGCATAAATCTTTGACTGTAGGGTGAGCAACTAGTAACTGGATTATGTTGTTAGAAAGCATATGCTTGAATTCTTTTAAACTTCTGACCATAGCTAGAACATGTTTCTCAACAAAAGAGTATTTTACCTCATAATCTTGAAGAACTTGGCTAAAAAATGCAATGGGCTACTCTAGTCCTTCTTCATTTTGTTGACATAGCATGGCTTAAATAGTATCAATGCTCCCGAATGCATAAAGGACAAAATCCTTATCAAAATTTGGGTTTATGAGTGTTGGAGCTACTGAAATGGCATCCTTTATCTCCTTAAAACTCCTCTTTCCTTCTTTAGTCGAGCTGAAACTGATATTCTTCCTGAGCATAGAAGTTAATGGCTTCAAAAGAGCTGCAATATTAGGAATAAATCTCCTTACAAAATTTATTCTACCTAGAAAGCTTTGCAAGCCTTTCTTGTGGGCTAGTAATGGTAATGCCAAAAATAGCAGAAATCCTTTTAGGATCTATTTAAATACCATGCTTAGAAATGATGTGTCCCAATAGTTTGGCTTCATGGATAGAAAAATACACTTTTTTGGGTTAAGTGAAACCCCATATTCTCTACATCTCTCAAATATATGTCTCAAATGAGCAATATGATCTTCAACATTCTTGGATAAAATAGTAATGTCATCTAAGTAAACCATTACAAACTTATTCATCAAACCATGGAAAGCCATTTCCATAGCCCTTTGAAAAGTAGCTCCTGCGTTTTATAGTCCAAAAGACATCTTTCTATATGCCAGGGTTCCCCACTTTGTTGTGAATGTAATTTTGAATTGATCCTCTTCCTTCACCAAGATCTAGTTATAACCTGGAAAACCATCTAACAAAGAGAATCTATTAGATCTAGATACAACCTACAAAATTTGTTCCATAGATGGCAGCGGGTAATGATCCTTAAGAGAAGCTCTATTAAGATCCCTAAAATTGACACACAGTTTGATTTCTCCATTTTTCTTCCTCACAGGGACAAGATTAGACACCCATGAAGCATGCTTGATTGGGAAAATGATATTACTTTCAATGAGCTTACTTAATTCATCCTTCATAAGATGTTCTAACTTTGGATTCAAAGGTCTTTGTTTCTGTCTTACCAGTTTTGCCTTGGGCTCTAGCTCTATGGTATGCTGAGCTAATTCAGGATCAAAACCCTTCAAATCATGGTACTCCCAAGAAAACACATCAACAAACTCTTGACAAAGTAGAACAAATGCATGTTTTTCCTCTAAAGTACATACCTTGCCTAGCTTCAATAGCTTGCCTTTGAAAATCTCAATTTGTTCATAATGCTCTTGTTTGATGGATAAACCAACTTTCTCTTTTCTGACTTGATCATCTAAATTGAAGATTGACTCAAGAGTTACAAAAACTTTTGGCAACTTGTTGGTCTTAAGTTGAAGAATTTGATCTTCATACTGCTGAGACAACTTTTGTTGATTAGAAGCTAAAAATTCAGCTTCCTCAATCATGAAATTGATAATCTGTTCATCACTATCGAATACCTGCCAATAAATGTTATTATTTGGAACAACAAGCCTAACAACAACTTTCACATAGTGCTGAACATCAACATTTTTTATTTCAACTGGAATATCAAACTCAGCTCCCATGGCAGCAATTTAATCAACTTGTTTATTGTATGTTCTTGGTATGTACAACAAATTAAAGCCATCAAATTCTTCAATCATGTCCCATACTCTATGTTTATATAGTTTTAACAAGTCATTTTTAGTGGCATGAATATTCCTTACTTGATTGACAACTAATTCACTATCTCCAAACACTTGAAGACACTTAACATTTCGCTTTCTAGCCCATTCTAGGCCATGAACAAGGGTCTCATACTCAGCAGTGTTATTAGAATAGCTGAAAGCAAAATGAAAAAGCTGAAAATACCTTTCACCACTTGGAGAAACTAGCACAGGACCTCTACTAGCACCAACTTTATTTCATACACCATCAAAATACAGCTGCCATAGCTCATTTTCTGGCTGCTCTTTTTTCTATTGCTACTGATTTTCACCTTTCACAAGGTTAGGAATAGGTTGATTCTGTTCATGTATCATGTAAATACCTAAACCAACTTTTGCCATTTGCTTGTAGGGGTCATCTTCATGATGTTCTGATGCCCATTCATCCAGAAACAGGTCTACTATGCTCTCACTTAGGGTGTTTCTCTCATGACTAGCAGGTTGTTCCTCGTCATGACAGGTCAAATTAGCATTAACAACACTAGGGGTATAAGGCTTAATGTGATCTTTTGCTAGCAACTTAGATTTTATTGTGACTTTTGTACCATACCTTGTTCTAAAGAATAAATGTGACCCATCAGAAGACAAATATCCTCCTAACTTGGCTGTAAAATCTCTAGAAAGACATAATGCAAAGTGATCAGGAGGATCTATTCTATAAACTTCTTGTGGAATTATAAAATTTGGACAAGCATGTAATGTAAGATTTAAATCTCTGATCACTCCCACTGTATTGATGGCTATTCTATCTAATTGAACAACTCCTTTTGAGAGTGGTTTATATTTTAAACCCAGCTAGTCAACAATCTTTTTTGGCACCACTGAACTACTAGCCCCCGAATCGATCATACAGTTGTGAACAAGATGATTTCCTATAATCAACGTGACATAAAAAGGAGGTGTCTTGACTTCACGGTTTGGTTGTTCACTCCTTGGTTGTAACTTATTCACTGGCTTCTCTTTTGGGTGATCAGTTACAATATTCACCTTTGGCTAATCTTTATTTGGATCATTTGACACAGTGAGATTTGTTAATGCATTTTGTAATAAATCTCTTTGGCCAGGGAGTGCTAAAGAATCCCACATTGAAAACACTGATGTTAGATTTCTTCATGTGATCTAAAATATTGAAAGAAGGTGGATTTACCTTCTGCTATACTTTTGGAACATTGGCCTCTACTTGAACTTGTGGCTATGTTTGAACTTTTTGCTGGTCTTTACCTGGTACAACTTGATAGATCTTGGCAAAATATGAACTTGTTGTGAAGGAATATGTCCAATAATTGGCTGCTGATTTGAACAGGCCTAGTTTTGCACTCGATTAGGCTATTGTCCCAAATCTACAACCCTTTTCTTGGATCTTGTATTTGCTAATACAAGGTTATAAGACTGATTTTGACCTTGTCATTAAGGTTGATTGGCACCACATAACTCTTCTCCCTGGTAGTTCATCAAAGCCACCTCATTTTGACCATCCTCATTATTCATTTGTCTGTTATTTTGCTAATCAATAGCATGATTCTACATCATAAGTGCCTGATTTAACACTCCATTTGGAAAAGATGGTTGAATATGAGGTTGGTTACATGGAAAGCACCACTCGTGGTCTTGAACCGGATTATTTTGTATGGGAACCATCTCCCTTGATGAACTTACAGTATTTGGATTATATGGTTGAAAAGGCCTTGGATTGTAATTCCTCCTTTGAGGCAGAGGGTCGGATTGGTTCGAAGGCCTATTTGTTTCATATGGAAGTTGGTAAGGTCTAGAATTTTGGACTTGCTATTTTTTATATTAACCAACTCATTGCTAAAATTTTGTAATAACCCTTTTATCTCCTGAAGTTCATGGGAAGGGGTTGAAACATTATTATTTTGAGTTGTAGCTATGTAACCCAAAGCTGGTATAGCAGGTACATCAGCTAAAGGTGGGATTAGTAAAGGAATTGATGGTTGTATTTTAGGAAAGATGGGCATTGACGGCCTTGGAGCTATTTTGCTAGCCTGAATCAAGCTACTTTCAGCTCTTATTGCAACTTCATAAGCAGCTGGTAATGAAGTTCATTTTTATTGATTAGATCATAATAGCAATGTCACTATTTAATGCTCTAAGAAAATACAAAAAAGAATGTTCAATTGTAGGCCTTACCACTACCGTAATTCTGTCCTATGTCCTTTGAAATATGAAATTAAAATAAGCCATATGCTTCTAGGGAGCTCTTTTTATTGTACTTAACTGTTCCATCAGAGACAAGTTATCTGACTTATCTTCAAATTGTTTGATCAGAGCATCTCCCAACAAGTCCCATGATGTGATAGAACCCACAACTAAACCTCTAAACCATTGTAGAGCCTTTCCTTTCAGGGATGCAGCCAACAATCTCACTGCGACATTTTCTTGCATTATATGATGTACTGCACACAACGTGGCCACATCTTTTATATGCTCAATTGGGGTGGTTTGATCCTCACCCATAAAGAAAGGAAAACCCCTCAAAGCTGCTATAGAAATGCCGTCATGTGCTACAAGAAGCAGTGGTCTACCAGTATTAAATGTAACAAATGGATATTGTTTGGCCATTGGTGGAGGTTGAGGTGTCTGTATCTAAAGATCTATCACCAAATTACCTTGATTAAACTCTGCAGTCCTTTCAGGAGTAGATCTGGTCCTTAGTGTTGGACTGGGTGCCCTTGTTGCTTTTCTACATCTTCTCCTTGGAGGAAAAAGTTGTAAATAATCAAAAGAAGAACATCTTCCTCTTGTCTGCAGTCTTCTCATGTGCTAATTTCACTAAATTTGCTTCAAAAACTAGAGATTAGAGTCACCAGGTATAATTTCTCACCTCAAAAGGTTAAAAATACTACTGCATATACCAGGACAATGTCACAAGTACGGGCCTAACCGATGTTGTCATTGATGTCAACATACTCCTATTTGTCATTGATGATAAGGATTGGATGAGCTATGTGCTGAGGATATTGAGAACATTAGTCCTAATCAGGAACATAGAGAATTAGTGGAGACAGTGAGGTAAAGATCCCAGCTAAGATGAAGATCAGAGGATGCGCTTCAAAGGGTTTGTAGATATGTGTCTTAATATGATCCAGTAAATATTTTAGAGGTCTGCATGAAGATCTGAAGAAGTTATGGCCACTTAAGTAAAACTGGTTCTGGCAGGTGTTCAGAGGTGACAGATTGTCACAGAGAGGTCCGGTAAGATACAGAAGTGCAATATCTTGTTCTGCGGAGTGTTTAGGAAGCCAATGTGAACTGACAAATCAATTGGTTCATGGTCTGGAGGTTCACAAGCATCTATTCCAATATGACAGTGATGACAAACTGTGTTCTTGAAGTTCCGGTTGAAGGAGAGAATGATTTCAGTGAACAGAAGTAGTGTGGATGTTCTTGGTGATTCAGGAGGGCTTATGGAGGTCTTTGGATTGTGTCCAGTTCGTGTTGGTGGTCTGCATTAAAGATTGAGCTCGTAATTGAAGAATTACTTCCAGATGATGGTGTTCTTCCTAAGTCTCGTCGACCAGATGGGTTACACATCCTACGGATGATCTTGAAGATGTTCTATGAAGAATGGTGTGTTCCTAAAGAGAGATTGAAGACTCAGATCTGTGTGGCCGACAGTGTGTTGATCCGCATGAAGTCTTTTTGTAATTAGTCATAATGTATTTATGTAGTTTCTCTGTAATGTTTGCCGACTTGGATGATTATCCCTAAGTCGATGTTTTGTATAAATGAGGAGTTGTAAAGTCATTTCAAGTAGAAGTGGAGATGAGAGAGTTAGAGAGAGGAGCAAAACAAAAAGGCAGAGCAGAATTATTGAGCTTAAATGGAAATGACTCAAGCATGGTGAAGATGCTATTCCTTAGTTCAAGTATGTAATACTTATTATTCTATAGACAGTGTGTCTCTTATAGGTAGTGGGCCTCTTGTGAGCAGTGTGCTCAGGTAGTGAGCCCTAATTGGCATGTGCCATTTTGTTCTTTCTATTCTTCTAACATAGAATACAATCTTGGGTTAGGAACCCCGTGGTTTTTCCCTTAACCGAGTTTTCCACGTCAAAATCTTGGTGTCTTATCTGTTTCTGCTCTTGACTTATTGCATTATGTTTCCATGATTGATTTATCATTATGATGCTGAATTAAGTAAAGGATTTAGGTGATTAATTGGAAGAAAATTTTGGACAACTGATTCACCCCCCCTCTCAGTTGTCTATCCTAAATCTAACAATTGGTATCAGAGCTAAGTTCCTCTAAAAGGAGCTTAATCACTTGAGGAGATCTAGTATGTCGTCCTACAAGAAGGATAGTCTGAGGTTTGATGGAACCAACTTCACTCTTTGGAAAAGTCACATGGAATGCCACTTGCAATGTATGGGAATGCAGTATTGGATCATGGCTTCAAAGAAATATGATCCTCCACAAAATGGTCCACGTACCGTAGATGAAATTAGAGTTACTGAAAACAATCTGCGGACTAAAGAAGCTCTTCTAAGTGCCTTATCTGATTTAGAGCTAACAAATGTTGTTGATCTAAAAACTGCATATGAGATTTGGCAAAAACTGGAACTTCTGCATGAAGGAGACAAGTATGTTAAATGTGCCAAGCTATAGAGTTTGAAAGGAAAATTTGAAAACCTGAAGATGAGAGAAGATGAAAATATCACTTCATTTATGCCAAGAGTAAATGAGCTTGTTTGTGGGATTAGATGTGTTGGTGGAATCTTGGATGAAGATGAGATTGTTGGCAAAGTTCTCAGATCTCTTCTTGGTTCTTACAAATATAAGGTTGCTGCTATTGAAGAATTCAGATCCTTCTCAGGTATCACCAGAGATCAATTGGTTGGTAAATTGGTTGCATTTGAACTGACTGAGTTTGGAGATGCACCCCCTAAGGCTGAATCTGCATTCAAAGCTAGTGCCTATGTAAAAGGAAAACAAAAGTTTGATCCAAGAGAGAACTCTTTAAGAAAACTATCATGGTATGAAAAAGCAAGAAAAGACCTGGAAGAGGATGAAGTAGAAGCTACTCAACTTGAAACCCTTATTGCAAAAAGACTGCCAAGAGGATCCGGTAAGTATGAGGGGAAATTGCCTTTTAAGTGTTTCAACTGCAATAAGATTGGTCATTTTGCCTCAAGGTGTCCGGAAAGATTTTCAAGGCCAAATCCTAACAGATCAAGGTTCCAAAAGAATTGTTACTATGTTCATGAAGATGATGATAATGAAGGAGTAATAGATGATGAATCGGAGATAGGAAACAAATCCGGAAGTGACTGGGTGTTTATTGCCATCAAGGAAGAAGATCCAATGCCCTCTGAATTTGTCAATCATAAAATTGTAGAAAGAGCTTTGGCTGCCCAAGTTGAAGAAAAGGATGATTGGGTCATTGACAGTGGATGCTGTCACCATATGACAAGTGACAAAAATAAGTTCATAGATTTGGAAAGGTATGAAGGAGAAGTAGTAAAGTTTGGTGATAATTCTGTTGGTAGAATCAAAGGTAGAGGAACCATTTCTTTTGATGGAAAGAACAAAATGAGTAATGTACTATATGTTGAAGGTCTGAAGCACAATCTTCTTAGTGTTGGACAGTTAGTAGACAAAGGCTATGATCTATGATTCAAGAATGGAAGATGCAAGATCTTTGAAAGTTTCAGAACAGAGATTGCATCCGGTACTCAAACAAAAGGTAATATCTTTCACTTGGTTGGTACTAGTAAAAGTTGTCTATTTGTTCAAATTGATCAGAGCTGGATATGGCATAGGAGAATGTGTCATGTGAATTTTGATAATATCATCAAGATAAGCAACACCCAGGCTGTAAGAGATCTTCCAAGATTGGTAAAACCTACCAATAGTTTGTACAAAGAATGTCAGTTGGGTAAACAAAGCAGAATCTCATTCAAAAGCAGGGAATAATCTTCTACCGGATTATTAGACCTAGTTCATACTGATCTATGTGGTTCGGCAAGAATCAGGAGTGTGCAAGGTGATAGATACTTCATGTTATTAATTGATGATCATTCCCAGATGATGTGGGTGACTTTTCTGAAAGATAAATCAGAAGCTCTTGAGAAATTTAAAATATTCAAGGCTATGGTAGAGAATGAAACCAGATTAAAATTAAAATGTCTGAGGTCTGATAGAGGTGGAGAATTCACATCCAGTGAGTTCATAGAATTCTGTGAGAAACATGGCATAAAAAGATGGTTGTCTTCTCCTAGGATTCCATAGCAGAATGGAGTAGTGGAGAGAAAGAACCGGACCATCCAGGAAGCATCTAGAACCATGATGATGGAAGTAAATGTTCCTCAGATCTATTGGAGAGAAGTTGTAAGCATTGCAGTCTATACTCTCAATCGATTACAAATTAGAACCAATACCAGTAAGACTCCTTATGAATTTTGGTTTGGCATCACTCCCACTATGAGGTATCTTAGAGTCTTTGGTAGCAAACGTTACATTAAAAGAGATGAAGATCTAGGAAAATTGATGCTAGAAGTGATGAAGGAATATTCTTGTGTTACTCTACTCAAAGCAAAGCATACGAATGTTATAAGAAGAGATTAAGGAAGATTGTGGAAAGTACAAATTGGAAGGTTGATGAAGGTATTGAAAAACCCTCAAGGTTTTATGAATATGATAAAGATGATCAAAATGATGTCTTTGTTCAAGAAGTCCATGCTCCCTCTGAAATTTAGATTCAGACTGATCTGGTAAATCAGGAAGAAGAGATAAGTTTGAATGAACCTGTTCAAGAATCAGAAGTGCAAGAAACTCCAAAAGTTCCCAGGTATGTAAGACTAAATCACTTTGAAGATCATATCATAGGTGATAAAAGCAAAGGTGTACAAACAAGAAGAATGATTGCTCAAGATTTAGAAGAGTATTGTCTAATTTCAAAGATTGAACCTAAGACAGTGATTGAAGCTTGCAATGATGATAACTAGACTAAAGCAATGGAGGAAGAGCTGATGCAAATTGAGAAAAATCACACTTGGGATCTTGTTCCCAGACCTAAAAACAAGAATGTGATTAGAACCAAATGGGTCTTTCGGAATAAACTAAATGAAAATGGTGAACTAGTCAGAAACAAAGCCAGATTGGTCTGCAAGGGTTACTACCAAGTAGAAAGAGTTGATTTTGAAGAAAATTTTGCTCCGGTGGCAAGAATTGAAGCAGTCAGATTATTTCTTTCTTTTGCTGCCTTCAAGGATTTCAAAGTATATCGGATGGATGTCAAATCTACCTTCCTGAATGGTGACTTGGAAGAAGAAGTTTACATTGAGCAACCGAATGGTTTTCAATTGTTTGATCATGGTGATATGGTCTGCAAGTTGAAGAAAACACTATATGGACTCAAGCAAGCTCCAAGAGCCTGGTATGAAAGATTGGATAAGCACCTTTTGAAGATTGGTTTCAACAAAGGTACTACTGACAGTAATTTGTATTTCAAAATTGATCATGAAAATATCTTGATTGTTGAAGTATTTGTTGATGATATCATTTTTGGAGGAAGAGATAGTATGTGCAAAACCTTTGTAAATCAAATGAAAAGTGAATTTGAGATGTCCATGTTTGGGGAAATGAATTTCTTTTTGGGTTTACAAATCACTCAAAAAAAGAAAGGAATCTTCATTTCTCAGACCAAATATGTGAAAGAATTGTTGAAGAAATTTGGGATGGAAGACTCAAAACCAATGAATACTCCCATGGCAACTGGATGTAAACTGAGCAAAGATGATGACTCTCCTAAGGCTAATCAGAAAAAGTACAGGTCAATGATTGGAGGACTATTGTATCTCACTCAAACTAGACCTGCCATTATGAATGTTGTTGGTCTTGTTGCTAGATTCCAAGTTGATCCTAGAGAATCTCATTTCATGGCAATCAAGAGGATTTTTAGATATCTAAAAGGGATAGTTGAGTATGGATTGTGGTATCCTAGAGATCATGATTTCTCTCTTCATGCATATACAGATGGGGATTGGGCAGGAGATGTGGATGACTGGAAGAGTACCAGTGGTGGAGCATTCTTTTTAGGGAAGAGATTGGTTTCTTGGCTGAGCAAGAAACAAGAGGCAATATCTCTGTCCACTGCAGAAGCAGAATATATTGCAGTAACAGGTAGTTGCACTCAAGTATTGTGGATGAAGCAAATGCTATGAGATATCAGAGTGAAGTATGAAGAACCTATCACAATCTTCTGTGATAATTTAAGTGCAATTAACATATCAAAAGATCTTGTGTTGCACTCAAAGACCAAACATATATCCATCAAGTTTCACTTTTTGAGAGAGCAAGTGAACAAGAATGAACTTAGATTGGAGTTTGTGCCTTCCAAGGATCAGATTGTAGATATTTTTACTAAACCTCTACCTAAGGACTCTTTTGAGTATCTCAGGGAGAAGTTAAGGGTTATCGCCCCTCCAGTTCTGAATTAAGGTGCACTGATGTGCATCAGTCCTGTGGATCTCACAGCCATATCCTATGATTCAGATTGATGTTTGGGAAGCTGTTACTCAGGGGGGAGCATCTGGTATAATTCTGAAATAATGCAAGTATGTGCCCTTTGTCATTGATGTCAAAGGGGGAGAGAAGACATGTGAAAAACAAGTAGTTGCTGATCAAAGGGGGAACAATAAAGGAAGAAAAGACATGTGAATGGTTGTTGTTGATAAGGGGAGTTATGTCAATAAGGAGAAGTTCTTATCTTGATGGTTAAAATAGTTTTTCACATCATATGTTGCCATCAATGACAAAGGGGGAGATTGTTACAAGTATGGGCCTAACCAGTGTTGTCATTGATGTCAACATACTCCTGTTTGTCATTGATGATAAGGATTGGATGAGCTATGTGCTGAGGATATTGAGAAAATTAGTCCTAATCAGGAACATAGAGGATCAGTGGAGACAGTGAGGTAAAGATCCCAGCTAAGATGAAGATCAGAGGATGCGCTTCAAAGGGTTTGCAGATATGTGTCTTAATATGATCTAGTAAAGATTTCAGAGGTCCGCATGAAGATTTGAAGAATTTATGGCCACTTAAGTAAAATTGGTTCTAGTAGGTGTCCAGAGGTGACAGAGTGTCACAGATAGGTCTGGTAAGATCTGAAAATGCAATATCTTGTTCTGCGGATTCTGTGGAGTGTTTAGGAAGCCAATGTGAACTGACAAATCAATTGGTTCATGGTCTGGAGGTTTGCAAGCATCTATTCCAATATGACTGTGATGACAAACTGTGTTCTTGAGGTTCCGGTTGGAGGAGAGAATGATTTCAGTGAACATAAGTAGTGTGGATGTATTAGAATTTAATCTTTACTTTGTGAAGATTATTTTTGGTGCTTATCCCTACATGTCAGGTAACACCTCTTTTATTCCTCCTGTAGGAACAAATCTATTTTTGATAGATTCCTCCTAAAGAGGAAACACATGGCACACACCTTATGCAAGGTGGCATATTGGAGTTACATATAACTCCATTCTTCACCTCTATTTAAGAGGTGTTTTTTCTCTTTCACATACACATCCTCTTCACGAATATCTTCTTCTTCTTCTCATTTCTCTCATTGAGAAGCTTCTACATCTCTGTAATCTTTCTTTTGGCTTCTTGCCACTTGCATATTCACGGGGGTTTTTCTTTGCTTTTCCCCCTTCAAAAACTTGTGTTGGTCTCTAGTGCATCTTACAAATCTGGTAATATCTTTCTTATTTTGTTTATCTGCTTTGCATGTTTTGGTTAGTACTTTGATCCTGCAATTTTCCTTTCATGGTATCAGAGTTTACTACTAATCATTCTGTGCAAGCTTTTTTTTGAAAGATCTTCTGTAGGTGACATTGGAGACCTGCACTCAACAAAATAGAGACAAGAAGTGTTATGTGGTTCATTTTTTCAACATCAATATAGCTTGTTAAAAACAAATTTATATTATTGTTCTTTACTCTTTTTTTACAAGTCAGAGGAATTTTTTTTACTTCTGCGTGAAATTTTTTCTAAGAAAAATCAATATAAATTCTTTTATCAAATCTTTTAGATCTCTAGTAGATAACAAATTTCTCCTTTACCACTTCTTTATTTTAAAATCAATTTGTTTTTTGCAAGGTTAAAAAAAAAAACTTTTTTTCAATCATTATATTGTTTTTTTCAAAAAAATTATAAGCTTTCTTTAAAAAATTAAGCAAATATTATTATTCTTTTATAAATATAAATCTATGCCTTTTTAAATTAATTTTTTTTGTCCTGTTCTTTATATTTTATAAAAAAAATCCAAAGCTTTATAAATTTTAAACCCTAAAAAAAATAATAATAATAAACTTTAACCTTTTTTAAAAATTCTTTTCAAAATTTTAAGGGCTGCGGGGAGAAATAAACCCTGACACCCCCTGCTCTGCCCTGCACCCCTTTACACCGCCTGACTCCTCCTCTGCCACCCCTTAGCTGGCCACACCACCACCTTCCATGCCACTGCCGGACTCCCGCCGCCGCTGCCCCGTTCCTCTGCCACGCCACCCACTGGCCACCATCCATCGGCCACACTGCCACCGGCCCTCCTCCAAAGGCCTTTGCACCTCTCTTTGTTGCAGCTCCCTCCAAACCCAATGCCACCCTCCTCTGCCGTCCGTTCCTTCTCTGAAAAAAATTTCAATTAATCAAAAATCTCTTACCTTTTTGCCCTCTTCATTCTTTAATACAAAGGCTTTCTTTTTTATTTTAGAAAGTTTCCTTTTTAAAAAGTTTATTCGGCTTATATTTCTATATGCCCTTTCAAGGGTTTTCTTATCTGTGTGTTTTATGATATAATTTTTTTTAGATTAGTTTTTTTAATAATTCTTATAAAGTCTTTTAACTAAAATTTAAGGTCTAAAAATTTATATTTTTTTTCATTAAATTTAGGTTTATTTTAAAAACAAAACACATTTTGCCTTTTAGGGCATTTTTAAAAAAATTTGCCTTTTATTAGAGTTTTTTTTTTTTAAATTTGCCTCTTCCTCATCTTAATAAGGTAATTGTTTTAAAAAATTTGCATTTTGTTTATGTAATTAGGCATTTTTTTTCTAAGAAGGTATATTTTTCGTCGATTGCAAAATGTCGACCCTTATTCCTGAAATTAAACTCAATTTGTCTAATTATCATTCCTGGGAGCAACATATTTCCTTTATTTTTTGATTTAAGCATCTTTTGGATGTAGCGACAGATTCAAAATCAGAACCTGCAGCTACAACAACTCAAGATGAAAAAGACAAATGGCTGGCCAAAAATGATGAAGCTCTCGGTCTGATAGGTATCTTGATGTCCCCTGAACTCTATGTTCACATAGGAACATGCACAAAGCCCATAACGCATGGGACATTCTTAAAAAGATTTACGACAGTGCAAATGAATCTAGGAAGATTCAACTTCAAGATCAACTCGAAGACCTCAGGTATACCGATTTCAAAACCATGGATAAATTTCTTCTGAAATTTAACGATGTTAATGCTTAATTGAGTGCTTTAGGAGTTAAACTTGAACATCTTAGATTGATTCATATCATTCTTAAAAAATGTTTACCTAAACCGTTTCAACAATTTATTACAAATATTCATTCTCAATTAACTATTCCTACCTTAGCTACTCAGTTAACTTATGATATTTTTCAAAATCTGTTACGACAAGAAGAAGCTAAGATAATTCAATTTGGTACTCTTAGAAATAATGAGCATGCTTTTATGTCAAAACATAATAATTCATTTAATTCAAATCACAATTTTCATTCACAATTTCCCAACAATCATACTTTTGATAATCGCAAGCACACTACTTCTAATAATCGACATAATTTTAAAAAGATGCATTGTAATTATTGTAACAAAGATGGTCATTGGACTAGTGATTGTTTCAAAAAGCCTAATGCTAATTATAGGCACAATTCTCAAATTTTTAAATTTTTTTTTCCTATAGTTTTAACATGTACTTTGTTATTAGACTTGATCAACCCAATAACCTTGAACATGTCTTCTATAATAGAGGATATTCATGTAGTCGCGAATGCATGAATATTGTCTTATTTTGAGTATTTTATACTCGTTATTTCTGACCTAATGCTAGGTTCTTTCTTTTAACATTTCTCTCAAACCTAAGTCTTGATTTATCTCTATATTTAAAACAAGTCTAGTGTTTCTTCTCAACTATGATTATGTTGTCTTGATAAAGGGAATCTAATTTTTTGTGCATCATTTATCTGAGATATTAAAAGCTCAATGAAGCTTCTGCCTTCTTGATGGTTTTATCCCATCTATACAATTTTTTTGTGAAGTCCAATGCTTCATCTAGTCTCAATGGAGTTCTTTTTATGCGCAAGACGCATTTGTAGTAATGTTGCATAGGGAGCTCTATTAAGTCTTATTAGACTATTGTTTGGGCCCCATGGAAAATATTTCCATCCACTTTGATGGTATGCACTTACTTTTATGATGAACTGATCCATGGAGATCATGTTCCTATACTTCTATTGAAGTCAATATGGTTGTTATACCATCTTTAGGACTATTTTCAAAAGTCTTTTGATATTTTATAAAGGCATTATGGTTCTTATAACCATCTATAGGACTATTTTTCAAAGTCCATATTATTGAATATTCAAATGATGGTACTATGATCTTAGGACTAATTTTTCAAAGTCCATTATAATTAAAATTGATATAAGTTCCCTTTACAATTCAACAAATGATGTAGTGAGAAGCCACCTAGAACTTTTATTGCTATGCCTATATGTTGGCATTTTATAATTTGGGCTATAAGCCATGATTTGTTCTACTCTAGCACTCTTATTCAAGACTTAAAGTTATCTAATTTCACTTTTATTTTAGCTAAGCTAACATTTGCCTTCGTGGCTTCATGACTCAAAATTGATTCATTTTATCTGCAAACTTTTGTTTTGCCATATATGATCTAGGAGATGATCCCAATGATGGGAAATCTATTTGTGGTTATGGTCTCTTTGATGAAATAGGTTCAATATCTTGGCAGTTCATGAACCTTCAATTCTACTTCTCTTGGCTCTAAAGAAGCCCAATGTTCAGATTGTTTAACGACATCTATACAAGTACCTTGGTTCATTCAATTCCTTGAAGACTTGAAGACTTGGCTCTACATCAAGCTTCTTTCTTAATTTATATATTCTTATTCATTGTAAAGGCTTTTATGCCATTCATGTAACTTGTAATCATCCTTTGATGGATTATTGTAAATCTCCCCAAGTCAAGCTTAAGGGGGGGTATTAGAATTTAATCTTTACTTTGTGAAGATTAGTTTATAATTTGTATTTTATTATTTTTGGTGCTTATCCCCACATGTCGGGTAACACCTCTTTTATTCCTCCTGCAGGAATAAATCTATTTTTGATAGATTCCTCCTTAAGAGGAAACACATGGCACACACCTTATGCAAGGTGGCATATTGGAGTTACATATAACTCCATTCTTCACCTCTATTTAAGAGGTGTTTTTTCTCTCTTTCACGTACACATCCTCTTCATGGATATCTTCTTCTTCTTCTTCTCATTTCTCTCATTGAGAAGCTTCTACATCTCTGTAATCTTTCTTTTGGCTTCTTGCCACTTGCATATTCATTGGGGTTTTTCTTTGTTTTTCCCCCTTCAAAAACTTATGTTGGTCTATGGTGCATCTTACAAATCTGGTAATATCTTTCTTGTTTTGTTTATCTGCTTTGCATGTTTTGGTTAGTACTTTGATCCTGCAATTTTCCTTTCAGGATGTTCTTGGTGATTCAAGAAATCTTGTGGAGGTCTTTGGATTGTGTCCAGTTTGTGTTGGTGGTCCACATTAAAGATTGAGCTCGTAATTGAAGAATTACTTCTGGATGATGGTGTTCTTCCTAAGTCTGGCTGATCAGCTAGGTTACACATCATACGGATGATCTTGAAGATGTTCTATGAAGAATGGCATGTTCCTAAAGAGAGATTGAAGAATCAGATCTGTGTGGCCAATAGTGTGTTGATCCGCATGGTGACAAATTTTTGCACCATTTTGAAAATTTTCAAATATGTCTCAGTTTTGCAACTATTTGGTTCTCTTCTTGCTTCTGTTATTATGGGGAGCACTCATCAAATGATAAAAGGCACATACACATAAGTTTCATGGTTTAAAATGCCACACACCATAGAGAGGGCATCGCCAGTATTAGGAGAAAGCGCTCAAACATAAGGTAGTCTCTATAAATGGTGGTACTTGGCTCCGTCGATGGAAAGCTCACGGTGAGCCATAAGGAAATGTAGCTATATCAAAACTAAGGTTTGGCCTTATAAAATTCTCAGCATTTAGGAAACACAATGTTGCCACTGCAAGTTGAAATGAAATCATTTAAAGGCCCACGACCTTTAAGTTTGGTGTAGTCTTTAGCCAAGGGTGCTGCCAATCAAGTCAACAAAGAAGCTTCTTTAGAAAAGATGTCACATAACTAATATAAGCCAAAGCTCAAAATTGATAAGTCTCAGCCAGCAATCATCTTCAAGGGATCGGTTATAGTGAAAGTGAGGCACAGAATTACTATAGAAGGCTACAACAACTAATAAGAGGGTGTCTACTACAACAGAAACACTCATCCACATATGATACCATAGTTACAGTTAGGGCTCGGCCTCCAAATTCAAAGGCATCCAAGAGGAACTCGATCCCCATAATGGTGTTTCAATGTTTCACAACAAAAATAAGAAACATACATGGTAAATGGAAAGCTTCTGAGCTTGCCATGTGTTAGCACCTGTAGAGGTTTGAATGTTTCTCAGAGAGCATCCGAAGCCAGCACATGGCTGAAGTGCTGAAGAGAGATTATAAATGATGCAAGAGGAGCCACGTGGGTGTAGCGGTAGAAAGGAACTCAAGGTTGATGCGGAGAGAGCCATGTGGTTGAAGTGGGGCACAGGAAACTAAAGTTTTGGTTTTATTTTAATAATTGCATCAATTAGGTCATGTGAATACTTTAAAGGTTGATTAAATATTTTAAAAGTCTATTAATTAAATGGGAGCCCGAGCAGTAATGAAAAGAAATAACAATTGTGTGGAGAGTGACACTTGGAGGCTACTGACTAAAATTAGAGAAACTCAGAATTGTACAGAGGTGACCACGTGGGAGCAGTGGAGGATTGATAAATAAATTGTTTTATTTTATTTTATAAAATTCATAAGTGAGATAAAAGTCATGTTGAGTTTCATTTTTTATAAGCAAATTTATGGTGGGGCCCTCTTTCCTTTGTAAAGCTTATATCCTTTATTTTTGATAAGTCACTTTTTCAAAAGACACAGTAAAATAATAAATTAAGACTTTATTATTCTTATTCTGTTCTTCCACGGGAAACAAAAGTGAAAAGGTGAAAGCCTAAAATATGAGCAGCAATGTTTTATTTTATTTCATGGCAAGCTACAACAAAATAAGAGGAGGATAGCGGCGGGAAGTATGTCCTCTTCATGCAGGCCAAAGATAAGCACAAAGATATGTTTAGCCATGGAAGTAACAAAAAGTCACAGTTTAGTTCTAATTTTCCATTGCCACTTCAGTTGCAGTTGCATTTTGCCAGATTTTATGCCAGATTTTGTGGAGTTTCAGTTGTAAAGATTACCAGAGGCCATTGAGATTTTGTTGAGTCTTTTAGGATATAAATGGGCAGATCTGAGACACAGTCAGAGAGAGATATACACATACAGAGTTATACATTTTTTTCAGATTAGATTTTGGGGCAGCAGACATAGATTTTCTTTCTTTTTGCCTTTGCAGTTCTTTCTTTATGAGAATGTAATAGTTATTTTTGTGTAGCAACGTTTGCCTCTGTAACTTGTTGTTATTCAAATAATGAGATGGTGTTCTATGCATACTTGGATAGCTCTGTGTCTTGCTTTTAATTTCTCTATTTCTCTACCTCTGTTTAATTTGTTTCTTAAACTAAGTTTTAATCATGCATTGATGCTCTTTAAAATTCTAGTTAATCATTCAAAGTTAGACACTGTGCAAACTGAGTTTTTTAATCTAGCGGATCACCATAGATTAGGCATTTGTTTTCTGTAATCTAGTTTCCTTCTGACCTTTTTCTCAAACCCCATTGAAGAATGGAAGAGCCTGCTTCCTTAAAACTTAGAGGTTGTTTCTGAGAAGCATTCCCACATCTCAGAAACTTCCCATGTTGCTGCTAGATTAGACCCACAAATTTATGCATCAACACCGCATGAAGTCTTTTTGTAATTAGTCATATTGTATTTATGTAGTTACTCTGTAATGTTTACTGACTTGGATGATTATCCCTAAGTCGATGTCTTGTATAAATGAGGAGTTGTAAAGTCATTTCAAGTAGAAGTGGAGATGAGAGAGTTGTAGAGAGAAGCAAGTATGTAATACTTATTATTCTGTAGACAGTGTGTCTCTTGTAGGCAGTGGGCCTCTTGTGAGTAGTGTGCTAGGGTAGTGAACCCTAATTGGCATGTGCCATTTTGTTCTTTCTACTCTTCTAACAGAGCATACAATCTTGGCTTAGTCACCCTGAGGTTTTTCCCTTAACCAGGTTTTCCACGTCAAAATCTTGGTGTCTTATGTGTTTCTGCTCTTGAATTATTGCATTATGTTTCCATGATTGATTTATGATTATGATGCTGAATTAAGTAAAGGATTTAGGTGATTAATTGGAAGAAAATTTTGGACAACTGATTCACCCCCCCTTCTCAGTTGTCTATCCTAAATCTAACAGACAATAGTGCAAAGCTTCGAATTCTTGACTAAAACAAGTTTCAGTGTCCCACCAGGCATGCGAAAAATGGTTGTCATGGAGGATTGTGCCCTAAATGCAAAGTGTAAAACTCAGCAATCCTGTGCAACATGGGATCAAACTCAAGTTATGGGTGACCTATTGTGAGAATGAACCAATAGATTATGGGTCAGTTCCCCTTTTGATGTCCTATGAAACTAATGATATTTTTATGGGAAAAGGGGTAAAAGGATGATTGTTTGAAAGTAAAAGCTACTTCTATAAGGTGATGCACCAAATGATATTAGAAGGACAACTTAATTCACAACTATTTTTTCAATAAATCTATTTACACAGCTCAGTAAATAGCAATTTGACCACATTAATAATTTACAAGAAGGCTTGATTATCAGTCTTTTGGAAGGAAAGCTATGTTTCACAACATTGAAGTCAAAATCAACAAAAGCACAACCTAAGACATGTGATATGAATTGCTTTTTTGTGCATATACAACAATGAATGAGACAGAAATTAAAGGTTTTGATTGTTTAAAACACATTAATTCTATCAAAAATCATTCATGAAGATATTCACATGAATATGAGAAGGTAAAATGTTAATCTTTTGAACAATAGAAGGAAAACACTACAAAAATGACCAAAATATAACATATAAACCTGTTGTTGTATATGAATCTATAAAAATGAGTTACAAAACTCTAAGCTTCTTTGCAATGTGCAAGAGAAAGCCAAAAATCAAGAACTAAGGAAAAAACTAAGTTTTTCCTTCTATAATACAAAAGTGACTCCCCAAGATTCAAGCTCAGTCAATTGTAGCTAACTACACTCAAAAATATCTCCTCCAAAGTGATCCACGAGCCAAATAGAAAATCCCTAAAAAGAAGGGTCTCAACTGCTCCAAAATGAGATAAAATAGTTCTAAAATGTCCCTTTCAATCAGTCTAACTGAAAAAGAACTCAAACAAGCACTCTAGCTTGACTAAAAGTTAAAAAATCTCCCTCTCTAGTTCACTGATCACCAACTCACGTCCACTGAACTGGAACTCATCATAACCCCTTCATTTCATCTTTGCATGATCTTAGGATAAGTTTGACATAATTAAACAAGAGTTAAAGATAGACACTTATGTCTTACCTTAATAGGGGGCCTATGATGTCCAATTTTACATTATAGTAGAAGTATTAAGGTAATTTATAACTCATTACCTTTAATATAGTTTACATATGTCACTTTTGTTTTTTAAAATCATGCATAAAGAAATAAACAAAGTTTGCAAAAGAAATAACATCAAACCTCTTATGACTCCCTCGACCATCCATCAAACTTGCTAGGTTTCATCGTTTGAAGATGTGACCACGGGCATTATGGGTGGTTAATGATTTTTCTTAAACAACAGGTCAAAAATAAAAACCTCTCAACCTCATGGCTAGGGCTTCCTTGCAACAAAACTTCTTCAACCCTAAAAAAAATCTTATCATTTCATTCTTTTACTTTTCCTGCTTGGGCTCTATTGTGGCACTGCCATATTGGGGTTTTGAAGGCTTTAGAAAGAGGCTTCTCTATTGTTTTGGTGGGTTCTGAAGCTCATTTGATCATTCCTTTTCTTTGTAACTGGTAAGTCTTCTTGCTTTGATGATGGAAAAAATAGTAGAATAACCTTGATGTTTAATGTTTTGATGTGTCATTCTTTTCATGCTTACGGTTCAAAAAAATGCCTCTTATTATAATGTTGAGTTACCTTTCATAAGTAAAGCTGAGCATTGTTTATAAAGAGTTGTGTGCCTTTTATGGCGTGTCTTCTATATATTGGCAGTGTTTTCTATTTGGTAGGTTGCCATATTTGAATATGTAGCACCTTCACTGTTTAAGGCACCTTCTATGTCTTCTAATGGCTATGTTTTAGTTTTCTAAACCACACCATCTCATACTTGAAATGTGCTTCATCTCTAGAGGCTTCAGGCATGCTTTGTGACTGAGCTCTCCTTTTGTTGCTGGTGGTGGCTTGGTCTTGGAAGTGTCTGATATAACTTGAATGCTGCTCTATCTTATGACTTGGATTGACTGCCTTGACTTGGGCTGTCTGAGATGATCTTCCTAAGTATTCTTAATTTCAATGGTCAAACAATCACTAATAGTTTTACACCTTATTTACAACTAAAGTAGTAAATATTTGTCCTATTTTTATGCCCATATAAGACTCTTGACTATTGGAGTGAATGATACTGCTACATACTTCGCATGGTAATGGCAGTTTGTTTGAACTATTGTTTTTTCTCTTTCTCTGCTTCTATAGTTGTGACAGTCACTAAAACCTTGATTGCTCTTCTTTAAGTATGTATGCAGCTGTCCTTATTTGTTGACTACTACTCTTTCTTCTGACTATTTCATTGATAATGGATAAGACCCTATGTTATTCTTTATTCCTGTAACAAAGCATTCTTTGAAAGATTATGCAGATATTTATCTTGCAGTGATGTTCCTCATTATGTTTGTTATGACTTTTTCCTGACATCATAATATGCTTGATCTAACTTAAGAACACTGTCCTTGATATGTGAATATTGCCCCCTTGATTTGGTGCTATGTCTATTTATACCTTGAAACATCAATGAAAAGTAATGACTTTCACTACTTCTCACTTGGATTATAGTGTACCCTACTACTACTGTAACATGGTGTCCTCTCTTTTGCTGCCTTTGGCATGCTGTTCTCATGCATTTTGTAGATTATGACCCATGGATTCATTCATTATCACCTTGATGATTGTCAAATGTCTTTAACATGGTTTACTGTAAATTTGATCATGACTATATTTTGCTTTGACAGTCTTTTGGTTGTTTTCCTTATGACCTTTGGGGTATTTGATGGGACTGTTCTTTAAGTTTGAACTGCCCCCTCAATTTGTTGTCCTCCTTTTATATGGTTCTATGCTTCTAGCTGATATCACATCTCTTCTTTATTTTCAAGTTCATTTATTCTGTCTTTATCACTGCTCCATGAAACTTGATTAATGGTTCTTTCATTCATTATGGATACCCCAGTACAATTGTGACTGTACCCTGCACTCTATGGTTTCTCTATCCATTGTTGACTGGCCTGCACTTGTGGCAATAATAGTCATCATTATGATCTCATTTCACTGTGTATGTGGTCTTAGTGGCATAGTCATTGATGATTGACCTCAGATGACTAGTGCAGCCATGAATGACTATGCCATGCTTCTTGTTGTATTTTGACATGACTAGTAACTATCCTATGACAATATACCACTAAAATCTGGCTTTATGACTACATTATGATCTTGTGTGTGATCCTCTACTGCCTCTTTTGTTTAGGTTGCTCTATATTTTGATGTTGTTACTATCTTGTCATAGTCTTTATACTGCACTTTTACAACATACATTCACTTCCCTTTAGTTATCTCTAAGGCATCATATAGACTACTCCTGTATGATGTGATACATGACTCTTGATGCCTTATACTGTTCTTATCCTTGCTCCATGAAACATGATAACAAGACTGCATAGAACTGATTGCTTCCTTCAAGTGACTGTCCCTTGAGGTCTAATTTCTTGAAGGCTTTTAGCAAATCATAACAACCTTGTCATAATATATGCTTTGTTCTCTTATTTCTCAACGTACTTTACCACCATGGGACTATCATTCTAGTAATCACTTCTTTGAGTCTTGAATGGTCTATTATCTCCAATTTTGCCACACTGCATTGATGGCCTAGATATATCTTATAGCTGACTGTAACAATGCATAGTCCAAATGTAAGATGGTCTTTGACTGGTTGCCAAGGCATGCCTCACTATAAGGAGCCTCATTGGTACCTTTGATACTTGTGCAAGGAGGAGCTTTAACAATATTCTTTAGAATTCTTTTCCTTCTTAAAACATGGTTTGCTTCTTTATATGTATTGTTGTATTTTGACATGCATGTTGACTGTTTGGACTATGTACACTCTCAACTATTAAGAAGAGGATAGCATGCTAGGCTCAACCCTTGTGGAAGCCACATTTTCTCCACATGCTTTAATTTTCATATGCTGTCACACTCTACCTATACCTGCACATTCAAAAAACATGTTAGATATAAAACATAAGGCTGCAATCTTTCTTTGATTTTTATGACATGATGCTTTCTCCTTTCTAATTTAACTTATGATTTGATATCTACATCTCTTACTCAGTTATGCATTCTACTTTTGCTGATCAATTATAGAATAGAAAGTGTTTTCTTGATTAGATATGAATGGAATTAAGGATAGAACCCTGAGCTCTAACACTAGTTTTCTTCACCCCTTGCAGGTTCTTCTCTTGGAGCTGCATCTGGACAACTTGAGATGCTGATGCGACCTCAAACAATGGGATTCGTCATTCACCTGGTAATGATGGGTGCCATTCTTAATTGCATGCATTTTCTTTTCTTGCATTCTATTTGGTATCTAATATCTTTTCAGATACAGTTACTCCCACAGCTTGTGTGGAACTATATAAAATTTTATTTTGAATATATCATCTACTTCATATCATGTAATGACTTATGTGTACTTTCCTTTATTAATCACTTACATAATATGAAATAACAAAAAGTTTATTTGAAACATATGTTTATGATAATGTCGAAATGATAGTTTATAAATACCTCTTGTTTGAACTGTACTAAAAATTACTAAATTCAAACAACAATAATATATTTGAAACATGTACTCAAATGATTCAGCTTTAAACACCTGTCATCTTTTGAATGTCTGCTTTCTTAATTAGACCTCTATTTGTTTATCTGGATTGTGTAATAGCTCGACTCGAGCTGTGACATGACCTTGATAAATGAACACTGAAATTCACTCGCTGAGACAACATCTATTGATTGGATGGCCCATGTATCAAAAAATAATTTCTTACCCCCTTTTAACAACTGTTGTTAAAGCCACACTAAATTAAGGTGCAAGCATAATTTAGTAACAATAACTATATCTCAAAAATCAATTAAATATTATGAAAATCTCTCCTCCACCATCAATCTCCCAACTATCTAACAAACTTGATATCAATTATTGATCTATTGATCAATCTCCACCATCAATCATCCAAACTAAAATTCTATAAATGGGCCCTTCAAGAGAGATTTTTAAAGATCATCTATGAATGCAATGTCATTGTATCAACATGAGCAACCACATTCTAACATTGTAACACTTTGAGCACAATTACCTTCATGGTATACCAAGAGTTGACTTGCATAAGATTTGTGTTTAGCATCAAATTATTTCTTGTTTGACCATTGATTAATTGATTCATTCGTTGGTAGTATCTTTGTTCCTCGGATAAACCTATAGCTTCATTGGTTTGTACATTTATCGTCTGGTTATTGACTAAATCTATTTTTTTTCTATCATAGGCCTTTTGGACTACTTGTTATTGTCCAATGGTCCCTATGACATTGTTAATCTAATGGTCTTTTGTAGCTATCACTATCGACAAGCGGTTAGGTTTCAATGTTTATGTTTATTGTTAGATTCATGGTTAACTCACATTTAGTGTTAATAAATTTTATTAGGATTGATGTTTGCATTAATCTTAGTGTTATTTTTGTATTATTGTTAGTGTTAGTGAATTGTGGTGTAGTGCCCTCCATTTTCACTTTGGGTTGTGCCAGGTATGTTTGGCATTCGGGTTACTCATATGTTTGAAAGTTATATGTATTCTCTTCTTCAAACCTGTGTGATTCTCACGTTATGCATATTCTAGTGAATGAAGTCACAAAAGTATTCCTTGTGTTACATATTTAAGTTATAAGAAGCTCTATAAGTCGATATATTTTCTAAATGTTAGAACACTAACCAAGTTTACTAACCAAAGTTCTCCACAATAACTTATTGGTAGTTGCAAGAGTAATGGATTGATTTCGATTGCATATAATTGTGGCAGTTATTTCACTTAATGAAGGAATCTATTCCTTGGCCATTATGTTATTTAATTTTAGACAATTTTAGAAAAAGTGGGAAGGGTAGTTATGAATATTGATTGTCTTTTCTATTTTATTTCAAGAATGGGCATTCTTAGTGGAGGGAAGGTTTGAAGAATCTACAATATCCTTATTGTCTTCGAGAATAGAAAAGGGAAGGTTCCTCTGGTAGACGGAGATGGGGGTTCATGAGCCATTCGGGGCCACCAAGGACAGCACAGGCAATATATATGTGAAGCGAGATTAAGATGACAGGGGGATTCGAATGCAGTATCTTCAAACCATTGGAAGACTTACAATGTAGATTAATTTAGTGAAGTCTGGAGTGGCTGAGATTGGATCTAGGAGGATTGTGGCGATAGTAGCTAAGATCTTCCATGATTTCTATATGGGTATGTATGTACGTTTTGTAAATATATGAAATATTTTAATCTGTAGTTGACTTTATTCTTATCTTGAAATTGATGCATTTCAAAAAAAAGATTTCTGGTGGTTGGGGTTTCAGCATTATAAGATTACATTTCTTGGAAGGTTCCAATGTTCAATGCACCTAAGAATTACTTAATACATGATGTACCAGAGGGTTTGTGCTTGATGTAATATGTTTATCTTCATCTAGTCATGCAGCAATTTCATAGGAGCATTTTAGGCATAGCCCTAAGGGAAATTGTGTGATGAATTTGCATGCATGTTAGTAGATCATGTACTTTGTCCATAAATCCATATTCTGCATACTTGTTCTTCCTCAATGTGATTTGTATTCTCAATGTGATATTTTTGGGTGTCCTCAAAATAACCAGCATCAGCAAGAAGGTTAGTCTACGCAGTGCTTTATGCATACCCTGCAAACATCGTACTCCATGAGTCGATATCTCCTTAGGGGATTTTGTCAAATGGTTCGAATACCTTGTCTAAGCTTTTATGATCTGTATATAGGCTAAGAATACACTAGTAAGGTTATGGACCTGATTATGATCTGATCAATCTTCCCTCTATGACATAGCCAAGTTAATTTTCTCATGTGCTAAGGTAATTGGCTCTTAACTCTTTGCCTTCGACTCTTAAATTATGCCTATGGTAATCTAATCAATTTCCTTTTTGTTTGGTGCCAAATTAAAACCTTTGTGAGGCACTGTTGCAATTTTTATATGCTAAAATAAATTATATTCTATGACCTTTTTGTAGTTGCTAAGTGTTATACTTAGAAGTCTTTTGGGTGTCATTTTCAATTTTCAAGAGTTAATTTTTTTAATCTAGGAAAGATTCCCTTTCTTGTGCTACGTGGGCGCATTTCGACCTTTGATCTTTAATTAGCATGTACTAGGAATAGCTTGTATACATTACTGTTAGTGTGTTATACGAATAACATATATAAGGATATAGTGGCAATGAAATTAGTAAATATAAATGCTCTCTTCTATATATAATTCCTAGGCAATATCCTTATCTGCCATAATGTTATCTTCTTTTTTATCTCTATGCACTACTAGTGAACTTCTTAGGATTTTGTGTAGGAAATCACAATCTCTAATCTCCTCTCCTATTATCTAAAAACTCTCCTTTTATCTTAGGTTTGAGTGTGTGGACAAAACATCCATTGAATTTAATGAGATGAGACCTCTGAGGCATTCTATCAAAAAATTTGCATACCTCACCATGTTCCTCATATTACTTAGAACTATGAGATTCATGATGCAGTAATTGCATTGGTCTTTGTCTATCCCTGGCAATTAGTGTCCTTTTGGTAGTGGATTGTCAACCCGATAATAAAAAAGATCAACCAAGTTGAATCCTTGGTAGAAGATTGAATGCTCCTTAACTTTGAATTCCTATCCCTTGTCTTCTCTTGGTAACAATGGGGTGGCTACTTCAATAATAATCATTATGTAAAAGCGTGATCAATTTCTTTGGTATTAGATTGGAGTCTTTTTCGCTACACTTACTATAGAAGTTTCTTCATGCCCAGTGTTAGTCAAAGCCTATTCACAAACTTCATTTTGTGCAACCCTGCTATCATTTCATTCCATGAGATGACATCTCTTTGAGGCATTTTCCAGTCAATTGTATGCCTTCTCTGTGCTTTGCCCACAACCATTCAAGCTCCATTATTGACTCTGACCATTTGGTTACATAACTAGTGACATATAAATAAGACCTATAGATTAAGAGTCATAGCTTTGCGCTCTGTCTAATAGGATTGTATTTGTAAACATAAATAGCATGATAGATGAACAAGTCTAAAACATCCATAACTTTCTCATTGGTGAGCCCAATTGCTCCACAAATGTTCACTTCAAAAGACACTTACCGGTTTTGATTATAATCATTGCATATTTAGATTGAGGCCGAATAAAATGCCCTTCTCTTGATTGTGTTGTAAATGTACACCAATTGATTGAGAAACATGAAATTAGTTTATAAATCTGCTTGAGTGGTATGTTTCTTTCATTGTTCCTCCATTGGCTTGATGATGGAAGATTATTGCAAATGGCAAAGAATGAACGATTCATTGTTCCTCTGTATTTTATTGGATTTCAAAATGTGTATACTAGGAGGCATTCACACTTAGATGCTATATTCAGTTTCTTGTATAAAGACTTCTAATGCAAGTAAGTTCATCTTTCATTTTATTAGGGCTTTCAACAGTATTAAATATGTTTCTTGTGAATGCTATTTTGTTTAAAATGTTTGCCCATAATTGACAAAGTGCCTTGTGTGACTAGAACTTGCTAGTTAAACTATGGGCCCAACTTTGTCTTGAAATAATATGTTCAAAATTTTCACTTGTTTCTATGAGTTTCCATCTTTGTTTCAGCCACCGAGGTCGGTCATCTTGCAAAAAGGCCTTTTGAATGGTTTGTAGAATCTGGTTAATGAATATATTTTAGGATTTTTTTTAATACAACCTGTGCAATAGATAACTCGGTATATGGAATTTTAGAATTGTTATAATTGGTAATCTCATATATATTGTGATATTAATTAAGGATGATTAGGTAAATGCTTAATAAATAAGGTATGTTTATGTCTTGGATTGACATAGAGATGGAATGTTGTTTGAGATTTAAAATAGATTGAGATATAAATATTACATTTATTATATGTATATTTTACGATTCTAGTTAATTTTATTTGTGTTATTGCAAGGATCTTATGAAGAAGTTAAGTTGTTTAAGGATAGTGATTATTTTGGATTTAGTAATGGTCAAAATATGACTATAGGATATAATTATGGTCAAACTAGTTTGTGATCTCGACTTGAGAATTTTTCTCTATGTCGATTTGCTTTGTTTCTACATTTAATGGATGGTAATAGTCATCTTGTTAAGAATGAGTAGAGAAGGTATTAATGTATTTTTTTTACTAAGGTTTATATCAATGTATTAGTATGTTTGTGATAATGAGGAGAATCAAAAGTGTATCCTTAGCCTTCATCAAAGCCTTATATTCAACTTTTATAGAAGACAAAGATTTATTACGTTCTTCTAGCTAGATTGCATAGAGAATTACAAATTCATAATCCATTTATCTATTGTGGGAATATTGGAAACAAGTATACCTATGTAAAATAGTTAATGATATTATCTTATAGTTGTTTCACCGATGTATAAAAGAGTGGAATTATAAGGTATTAGTCAATTTTATAAGGGTAGTAGAAATTTTGAATACTTATAAGGAGGATGTGTTAGATTTCTTTTGTTATTGACTATAAACCAAATGTTGATGTTATTTGTATACCGGTTTGAAAACGATCATTTTTGTTTGATGAAGTGTTATAATATTGAGAAGTTGTCGATAATGTCTTTAAGGTGAGATTCATAAGATTTCATATTCAAGTCCCAAACTACGATGTCTCTACGCTACACATATGTAGGCAAGGCCATCAGGGATGAGCCCACGAGACATTAGGTCGGCCCTTAGGGCCTTAGGTTGTCACTTCATGGAATTGATGTTGTGTAACTAATACTCATGCAGGACTAATGTTTCTTTAAATGTGCAGTATGAGACCTTTAGCCATGTAGGACTTAGAAGCTAAGAAAGCACCTTTCCAATTAGCGTATGGATGATCATCTGGCACCATGGTAAATGGGTATACATATGTATAATTTAAATTTGAAATATTGTATCTAACATTTTAATTATGATGAATGTGATATACTCTATTATGTAATCTGAGCTTTACTAAGTTAAAATTTGTAAATTGTTTCTATCACGTAATTAATTTCATTATTGATATCTATCAATATTTTCAGAGACAAGCATTACAAAAAGTGTGTGTGTATGTGTTCAATTGATGCATTTAGACTTAGAACAAACCATGGTTAGTTTGATCATGTTCATGTGTAGTAATGAGTTTTGTATATGGTTGAATGTTGCTTAATTTCATAATGTAGTCATGATATCCCTAGTGATGTTAGTTAACTGGTTAAAATAGATCATGTTATATTTTGTTACTATTCCTTCTATAAAACAAAATATTCCATCCTTTTTATTCTGATGTGGTTGACTTATCTCTAGGGTTGCATGGTGGGGCATTACATTTGGTATAAGAGCCAAGTTTCAGCACTGGGATCTCTAGTTAATGTTGTCACCCACATCTAGTTATAGTAATTCTTCATATGTATGTGATAGGGACTCTTGTGTTGGATACATGTTTTAATCTAAACACCCATCTTGATGTATTAGATAAATGATCATGATATTGACATTCAACATCAAGTGATACATAGAAAAGTAGAAGTGGGAGAACATTGGAAAAGGGAAGGGGATAACAAGTAAGGTTATGACTTTGCAAAGGGAATCACATTGGTTATGGAAATAAATGTACTTATGGGTGTAATGAAATTGTGTATGAAAATATAATCTTCCCCTGTAAATGTGGAAGACCAGTAACTGTGCATTGGTTAAGTGTTGTGAATACCCCATACATGCTTTGTGTGGCCATGGGATGGTGATACAGGGTACCCATCCATGGGGAATGTGTGTATTTTTGGTGTGGGATTAACCATACCATTACGTATGTTTGTATGTTTGTTACCCGATTGAGGGCCAACCCTTGTGTGGTTGAAAATATATATATATAAGAGTAGCCAATAGTTAGATTCATAGATTCTCTTCTTATGGTTCTCTAGTCCCTCAGTCTGTGAAGGGGTAGTAGCAGCCACAAAGTTCCTTGGGTGAAGTGTGTAGTGTATGCTTATGATGGCGTGGAGTGGTCCCTTGCTCAACTGAACCTGAGGAAACGTAGTCACTACTTCCCCTTATGATGGATTAGGGTACTTGATCCATATATGTTATCATAATCGCCACAGTTTATGAGCATCTTGGTGGTATTTCTTGGAGGATCATTTACCTTGTCTTCATGAAAGGTATGACATGCCACATGAGTTGTCAGTTGGGGACCAGGGTCTACGACCTCCATGGACAACCCAACTAGAACTATGTGATGACATGAGTCATCACTTGGGGGCCAGGGTCTAGGCCCTACATGGATAACCCAAGTGAGACCATGTGCCCCATGTATATTTTGAGGTCCAGCATGTGGAGGGAGATTTGTTACCCATGCTGAGATAGATCCTGTATCTACACATGTTCTGACATGATGCAATAGGTACGATGCCACACCCCACTAATGTTCTAACACAGTGCTGGTGATGATGCCATGTTGCTGATGGTAGCGAGCTGGTCTCGAGGACACAATGCCACATGCTTAGACACGTGAAGGTGCACTATGAGATTATGTTATAGCCTACCTGTGTGATAAGTTTAATGGGACCTCACACACTTGTAGAGGGATACTCATGTTTGCTTTCGATAGTGTTTGGGTTGGTTAGCATATGGATATGTCCTAGCCATGTATATCTCTGGCTACAACAAGTACCTACATGTGCCTTTTCCATGAGGTGTCGCTATGCGGGGTGTGTTCTGTGCGTGCCTACATCTGCGGAGCCACAGACACACTACCATGAGGTATATGGCTAGTACGTGCCTTCTCCATCTGGTGTATGACCATGCCGCACTGAGAAGTGATGCAGGATATGGCTGAGGTGCACATTCCATGTGGGCAGCCAAGGAGTGCATGGGCTACTTGGCTAGTCCATGTCATGTGATGACGTGATGCAGGGTGTAGTTGAGGAGTACACTCTGAGCCATGTGGATGTTGTGCTTAGTCTATACCACATGAGGGCTACTGCTATAGCCTGACATTGTTCCCTCCTTCCTCGTTTGGTGGCTAGTATCTAGTTGCACAGTGTTGTACAGTGCAATTTCAAAGATTGTGGACTTTCTCTATGGTTATTGATGATTTTCTATTGATTGTGAAGGCCGGCTCTTTGTTTCTATTTGATTGTGATGGTTTAGCCATGCCTTGTGATCTTATTTGCAAGTAATCCTCATGGTTACATTTGATTTAGTGTTGGAATTGCATGTATTTATCACTTTATAGTTGAAATTGATTTTTTATTAAATCTTTCTCTATGACTTTGGTGGCTAAACTAGTTTATCTTTATTGTTTTCGATGTTGACCATGTGTCATGTTGTGATTCCTCTCCAAGGATGTATGAGGTGGACTTGGTGAGTGAATACGAGGAAGCAGACGCAGGGAACCTTGAGGATGGGGGTATGTGAGGCTGTTATACAGTTAGGAACAAGTACCCACCTATGTGTGATGACTATCTCTTGGAGGCTAACCACCTTATACAACAAGCGAGAGGTCATTATGGCTTGCTTGGATGGTCTCACCCTATGAGTGTGGCCTAACACCAACAAGTCATTGAGTGAGAGATATGGATTATGTGAGATGGACTTGGCTCTTAGCTCATGGATTATGTATTATGGATTGGTATGTTGCTTTTCGGTATCCAGATGGACCCTTGTGTAGCCTTGTGATGTGATAACCGGTGGCGTGAATTTGTGTGTATGTGAAGAATGTAAGTCATTAATATAGTACTAATGAAATGATAAATTGTATTTGGATTTAGTGTGGTACAATAATTAAAGGGAAATGACTTGTTTATAAATCATGGATATTTAAGGGAAAACATGTGTTTTCATGTGAAATATGTAGATATGTAGCATTCTAACCTATTGAATGCTTCAAAGAAAATTGGTCTAGAGGAATATCAACGGTGATGTATTTAAAATTAAATACTTTATAAGATTATGATATAAGGATTTCTACCAATTAGGATTAAAAGAGTGCAATTGTTTTCCTTGCCTTGAAAGAAATTGATCAGGTGTCAATGCTAATTTGTAAGGATTTTGAGTGGATTATATATTATGAAATCATTTTTGAAGTGCAGGTTTGAATGGTGTACTAATGAGACATTGAAAACTTGAAGGGTAGATTATGTTTGAAATGGAGTATATAAGTTTATATCTTATAAATCTTTTCCATATGCAAAAACTAGTGTATATTAATCAGCTATGATATTGGTACTAACGTGTTATGTTTCCACCCTATTTTTTGACTTCTAGGAGTAAGTCAAGTCTTAGGGGGGAGAATGTAGTGCCCTCCATTTTCACTTTGGGTTGTTCCAGGTATGTTTGGCATTCATGTTACTCATGTGTTTGGAAGTTATATGTATTCTCTTCTTCAAACCTGTGTGATTCTCATGTTATGCATATTCTAGTGAGCGAAGTCACAAAAGTATTCCTTGTCTTACATATTTTAGTTATAACAAGCTCCATAAGTTGACATATTTTCTAAATGTTAGAACACTGACCAAGTTTATTAACCAAAGTTCTCCACAATAACTTATTGGTAGTTGCAAGAGTAATGGATTGATTTTGATTGCATATAATTGTGGCAGTTATTTCACTTAATGAAGGAATCTATTCCATGCCCATTATCTTATTTAATTTTAGACAATGGTAGAAAGAGTGGGAAGGCTAGTTATGAATATTGATTGTCTTTTCTATTTTATTTTGAGAATGGGCATTCTTAGTGGAGGGAAGGTTTGAGGACTCTACAATTACCTTATTATCTTCAGGAATAAAAAAGGGAAGGTTCCTCTGGTAGAGGGAGATGGGGGTTCATGACCCATTTGGGGCCACCAAGGATAGCACAGGCAATATATATGTGAAGGGAGATCAAGATGATAAGGGGATTGGAATGCAGTATGTTGAAACCATTAGAAGACTTATAATGCAGATTAATTTAGTGAAGTCTGGAGTGGCTGAGATTGGATCTAGGAGGATTGTGGTGATAGTAGCTAAGATCTTCCATGATTTCTATATGGGTATGTATGTACATTTTGTAAATACATGAAATATTTTAATTTGTAGTTAATTTTATGCTTATCTTGAAATCGATGCATTTCAAAAGAAAGATTTCTGGTGGTTGGGAGTTCGGCATTATAAGATTACATTTCTTGGAAGGTTCCAATGTTTAATTCACCTAAGAATTACCTAATACGTGATATACCAGAGGGTTTGTGCTTGATGTAATTTGTTTATCTTCATCTAGTCATTCAACAATTTTAGAGGAGCATTTTAGGCATAGTCCCAAGGGAAATTGTCTAATGAATTTGCATGCATGTTAATAGATTATGTACTTTGTCCATAAATCCATATTTTGCATACTTGTACTTCCTCAATGTGATTTCTATTCTCAATGTGATAGTTTTGGGTGTCCTCAAAATAACTAGCATCGGTAAGAAGGGTATCCTGTGCAGTGCTTTATGCATATCCTGCAAACATCATACTCCATGAGTCGATATCTCCTTAGGGGATTTTGTCAAATGGTTTGAATACCTTGCCTAAGCTTTTATGATCTATATATAGACTAAGATTAGACTAGTAAAGTTATGGACCTAATTATGATCTAATCAATCTTCCGTCTACAACATAGCCAAGTTAATTTTCTCAGGTCCCAAGGTAATTGGCTCTTAACTCTCTGCCTTCAACTCTTAAATTATGCCTATGGTAATCTAATCAATTTCCTTTTTGTTTGGTGCCAAATTAGAACCTTTGTAAGGCACTGTTGCAAGTTTTATATGCTAAAAATAAATTATATTCTATGACCTTTTTTTAGTTGCTAAGAGTTATACTTAGAAGTCTTTTGGGTGTCATTTTAAGTTTTCAAGAGTTCATTTCTTTAATCTGGGAAAGATTCCCTTTCCTATGCTGGGTGGGCGCATTTTGAGCCTTTGATCTTTAATTAGCATGTATAGGGAATAGCTTATATACATTACTGTTAGTGTGTTATATGAATAACATATATAAGGATATAGTGGCAATGAAATTAGTAAATATAAATGCTCTCTTCTATATATAATTCCTGGGAAATATCTTTCTCTACCATAATGTTATCTTATTTTTATCTCTGTGCACTACTAGTGAACTTCTCAGGATTTTGTGCAGGAAATCACAATCTCTAATCGCCTCTCCTATTATCTAAAATCTCTCCTTTTATGTTAGGTTTGAGTGTGTGGACAAAACATCCATTGAATTTAATGAGATGAGACCTCTGAGGCATTTTGTCAAAAACTTTGCATACCTCGCCATGTTCCTCATATTGCTTAGAACTATGAGATTCATGATGTGGTAATTGCATTGGTCATTGTCTATCCCTGGCAATTAATGTCCTTTTGGTAGTGGATTGTCAACTCGATAATAAAAAAAATCAACCAAGTTGAATCCTTGGTAGAAGATTGAATGCTCCTTAACTTTGAATTCCTATCCCTTGTCTTCTCTTGGTAACAATGGGGTGGCTACTTCAATAATAATCATTATGTAGAAGCGAGATCAATTTATTTGGTATTAGATTGGAGTCTTTTTCACTACACTTACTCTAGAAGTGTCTTCATCGCTAGTGTTAGTCAAAGCCTATTCAACAACTTCATTTTGTGCAACCCTGCAATCATTTCATTCCATGAGATGACATCTCTTTGAGGCATTTTTCCAATCAGTTGGATGCCTTCTTTGTGCTTTGCCCACAACCGTCCAAGCTCCATTATTGACTCTGACCATTTGGTTACATAACTAGTGATAGATAAGTAAGACCTATAGATTAAGAGTCATAGCTTTGCGCTCTGTCAAATAGGATTGTATTTGTAAATGTAAGTAGCATGACAACTGAGCAAGTCTCAAACAACTGTAACTTTCTCAATGGTGAGCCTAGTTGCTCCACAAATGTTCACTTCAAAAGACACTTACCAGTTTTGATTATAATCATTGCATGTTTAGATTGAGGCCAAATAATATACCCTTCTCTTGATTGTGCTATAAACATACACCAATTGACTGAGAAACATGAAATTAGTTTATAAATCTTCTTGAGTGGTATGTTTCTTTCATTGTTCCTCCATTGGCTTGATGATGGAAGATTATTGCAAATGGCAAAGAATGAACAATTCATTGTTACTCTCTATTTCATTGTATTTCAAAATGTGTATACTAGGAGGCATTCACACTTTGATGCTATATTCACTTTCTTGTATAAAGACTTCTAATGCAAGTAAGTTCATCTTTCATTTCATTAGGGCTTTCAACAGTATTAAATATGTTTCTTGTGAATGTTATTTTGTTTGAAATGTTTGCCCATAATTGACAAAGTGCCTTGTGTGACTAGAACTTGCTAGTTAAACTATGGGCCCAACTTTGTCCTGAAATAATATGTTCAAAATTTTCACTTGTTTCTACAGGTTTCCATCTTTGTTTCAGCCACAGAGGATAGTCATCTTGCAAAAAGGCCTTTTGAATGGTTTGTAGAATCTAGTTAATGAATATATTTTAGGATTTGTTTTAATAGAACCTATGAAATAGATAACTCATTTTATGGAATTTTAGAATTGTTATCATTGGTAATCTCATATATATTGTGATATTAATTAAGGATGATTAGGTAAATGCTTAATAATTAAGGTATGTTTATGTCTTTGATTGACATAGAGATGGAATGTTGTTTGAGCTTTAAAATAGATTGAGATATAAAGATTACATTTATTATATGTATATTTTATGATTCTAGTTAATTTTAATTTTTTTATTGCAAGGATCTTAGGAAGAAGTTAAGTTGTTTAAGGATAGTGATTCTTTTTTATTTAGTAATGGTCAAAATATGACTATGGTTAAACTAGTTCATGATCTCAACTTGAGAATTTTTCTCTATGTCGATTTGCTTTGTTTCTATATTTAATGCATGGTAACAGTCATCTTGTTAAGAATGAGTAGAGAAGGTATTAATGTATTTTTTTTTACTAAGGTTTCAATCAATGTATTAGTATGTTTGTGATCATGATGAGAATCAAAAGTGTATCCTTAGCATTCATCAAAGCTTTATATTCAACTTTTATAGAAGAGCAAGATTTATTAAGTTCTTCAAGCTAGATTGCATAGAGAATTACAAATTCATAATCCATTTATTCTATGTGGGAATATTGGAAACAAGTATACCTATGTAAAATAGTTAATGATATTATCTTATAGTTGTTTCAACGATGTATAAAAGAGTGGAATTATAAGGTATTAGTCAATTTTATAAGGGCAGTAGAAATTTTGAATAATTATAAGGAGGATGTGTTAGATTTCTTTTGTTATTGACTATAAACAAAATGTTGATGTTATTTGTATACCAGTTTGAAAATGATCATTTTTGTTTTATGAAGTGTTATAAGATTGAGAAGTTGTTGATAATGTCTTTAAGGTTAGATTCATAAGATTTCATGTTCAAGTCCCGAACTACGATGTCTCTGCACTATGTGTACGTAGGCAAGGCCATCAGGGATGAGCCCTCGAGACATTAGGTCATCCCTTAGGGCCTTAGGTTGTCACTTCATGGAATTAATTTTGTGTAACTAATAATCATGTAGGACTAATGTTTCTTTAAATGTGCAATATGAGACCTTTACCCATGTAGGACTCAGAAGCTAAGAGAGCACCTTTCTAATTGGTGTATGGATGATCATCTAGCACCACGGTAAATGGGTATACATATGTATAATTTAAATTTGAAATATTGTATCTAACATTTCAATTATGATGAATGTGATATACTCTGTTATGTAATCTAAGATTTACTAAATTAAAATTTGTAAATTGTTTCTATCACACAATTAATTTCATTATTGTTATCCATCAATATTTTTAGAGACAAGCATTACAAAAAGTGTGTGTGTATGTGTTCAATTGATGCATTTAGACTTAGAACAAACCATGGTTATTTTTATCGTGTTCGTGTGTAGTAATGAGTTTTGTATATGGTTGAATGTTGCTTAATTTCATAATATAGTCATGTTATCCCTAGAGATGTTAGTTAACTTGTTGAAATAGATCATGTTATATTTTGTTACTATTCCATCTATAAAAAAATATTCCGCCCTTTTTATTCTGTTGTGGTTGACTTATCTTTAGGGTTGCATGGCGAAGCATTACATGTGGTTAGTCATATGCGATAGTTAATCCATGGTGGCTGAATGTCAACATAACATATATTATCTATGGATGTTAGCTTTAATGTTACTTGTTAGTCCATTCTTACTATTTGTGGCTAGATTTCATGTTAACATTCATCATTAAACATTTGTAGTTAAATTCTACTATCTGCTTTAAACATTAACATTTCATCAATAGATTTGAACTTTTAGCACTTCTAATGTTAAAATTTAGTGGTAATCTTTAACATAAGTGACTAAAAGTTAGCTATTATCATCTATTCTAACCACCAGCTACCAACTCCCAACCACACGGTCATATGAGGGTCTAAGAGCTACCAATGGGATTTGATTGCTAGAATTAACTACCCCAGTCAACTGTTACTTGTGATCACTCTATCTAAAAATGCCAATAGTTAGTCTAACCACTTAAATATATCTGCCTCAATTTTTAGCTTGAAAGAGCACTTTTTTTTTCAATCAAGCATTACTTTTTTTTATATTGTATTATATTTTCACGTTTACCTATTTTTATGCCAATAGTTAGAAAGCTTGTTTGGAGCACTACATTTTGGAAAGAGGTGATTTTGACAAATTTAGTCCATATTTTTTAGGTTTACCTATTTGAACTCACTATTTCTTCGTAAATTTCAAATGTGCATATCTTTTGCATACAAAATAGAAATTTATCATTTTTAAAAAAATGCATAGAGAAAAATGATGAACACTATGGTAAACTCTATTTTCTTGTGTCGTAAAATTATTTTCTAATTTTTATAGGGGTTTGATTATCATTTCTAATATATCTTTCATGTAGCACCTCTTGTCAGAAATCATTTCTAAAAAAACTACTAACATGTTTGTGTAGCTACGTTTGTTGAAGATCAACATTAATCACTAGTTTAGTTGCACATATTTTATCTTATTAATTAGGAATGGACATTATTTCTTATTCTTGTGGGAATATGTAAGAATGTATGCTCTTCCCTCACACTGAAAGGTGATCTTGGGAATTAGAAATACTTTCTAGTTCTTTTCATTGTTGTGTTAATCCCAAGAATCCAAGTTGTGTATGCTCTTCCTTTACACTAAAAGGTGATCCTAGGAATCAGAAACACTTGGATTTCTATCCATTTAGTGGGCCTACCTAGGGATTGAACATCACCTTGGGGGATGACCTAAACCCTCATGTTCTGGTAGGGTATACAAATCTAGGAGAGAAACAAAAGACTCTCCTATTAGGGGAAACTTGCTACTTTTGGATAATGTTGCAAGAAATTTGTACCTTGCAAAGTGAAGAAGGAGAGTGGGTTACCCTCTTGAACCATGTCCTTAGACATACCCCTCATTTCATGGACTTGGGCCTCGTTTTCCTAGCATATAACGAGAACATCCCCTAGAAGCTTGTTTATCCTAGATTACGACCTTTTGGCCATATTTTTTCATGGTGCTCATGTTCCTAGCATATAACAAGAACATCCCCTAGATTAGCTACTCGGGATCAAATTATCCAAACTGCTCAAGATTAAACTATTTAAACCACTCCCATTTATGATCAAGATCCTATCTGTGATTAGGAGAACCAAGTTGATCCCCTCATCCAACTTTATGCTATTCATAGTCAAGAAATCCAAAATAATCCTATTAAATATTCAACTAGTTCTATCCATTATTCCACAACATCTAGTTCCCATGATTGTTAGAAATAAAAGCAACATTACTCAACATAAATCCCATTCAAATGTATATTTAATGATCTTTAACAGAGTATTAAAGATGGAGATTGCAACAGAGAATATAAACCCACAGTACATAATATACCCAAAGCTTAATGAAACACACAACACAGTGTTCAACGTGGAGAAAACACTTGCAGATACAAAAATCCACCAAGAAAAGAGGCCAAGTTGTATTATCTTCACAAAAGGAGATAACAAATACATTCACTTCCTCTATCCTTCAACCTTCAGTCTGATAGAACCTGGGTACCTGTAAATTGTTATGCATCTCATCTACTATGCCATGGTTTATATAGAATTTACACAACCTCAAGATGGTTTTCCACCTTGGAATCTTCACCCATGTAGCATTCAATGACTTCTTACAAGCACATAACACTTGTCAAGAGTCAACAATACAACCTTGGGCATCCGTGGATAAAAATAGGCTCTTACAGGGTCATAAAAGCTGTCATACATGCATCCTACACTTGGAAAAAGCTGCCCATGCAAGATTGAATGCCAAGGGGCCAAAAATAGCCACTTACAACATCTTATGACGTATCATATGTTTTCATAAATGTCATAGATTCTTATGATAACTTACAGTTGTCATAGAATCTCTTACACCTTCTTACAATAGCTATGACACATGTCATAACACTAAAAATAGGTGATTCCTCCACATGTGCACCCAACTTTGACCAATTACCATTTACCATATTAAATTACATCATGTAACTACTGCTGGTAACTCTGGAACTTACCGTGCGAGAACTCTGTAATTACCATGGATAGTAAATAATTTTTACCATCCCTTATGGGTAATTACAAATAATAAATGGAATAATACAATAATGGGATTTACAAGGTTAATGGCACCTTATCCCAACATTCTCCCACTTGACATCATACATTGTAAATCAACCCATAGGAAAAACAATTATAAATAACCAGGCTCTAGAAACAAGGCCCATGGCCTCTCTACACCACACGAACTTCTTTGTGCTCACAGGCTTGGTCAATGAATTTGCAACATTCTCCTAAGTGTCTATCTTCTTCAACTCAATCTCTCCATTTGCAACCAACTCTCAAACAAAGTGATACTAAACATCAACATGCTTAGTCTGAGCATGATACATGGGATTCCTAGCTAAATAGATAGCACTCTGGCTATCACAACCAATCTAAATGATCCTGCAATCAAATCCAATACTTCTAGACAGTCTCCTCAACCAAACTGCCTCCTTGGAGACATGGGTAGAAGCCATATACTCTGCTTCTATAGTGGACAAAGAAACTGTGGACTACCTCTTACTCATCCAACTCACTTCACCTCCAAACAGAGTAAATACATAAGCACTAGTGGACCTTCCACTATCCAAGTCACCTGCCCAGTCTGCATCAACAAAACCCTGTATGTCCAAAGATTTATCAACAATATCATTACCAGAATAAACCAAAAAATAATCAAGAGTACCTACAAGATATTTAAACACCCTCTTCTCATAATTCCAATGTTGTCTACCAGGGTTAGACATAAATATTCTCAAAACTCCCACTGCTTGGGCAATATCTGGTCTAGTGCAAACCATTGCATACATCAAACTCCCTACAACAATAGCATATGGAACATTAGACATATCCTCAAGATCACCCTCAACCTTTGGACATATATCTAATGAAAGCTTAGTACCAATGGGTAAAGGAACTCTAACTGGGTTATAGTCCTGCAAACTAAACCTCTGCAAAATAGTATCCACATACTTACTTTGTGACAACCAAAGTTTTCTATTACCTCTGTCTCTTCTGATGTCCATTCCCAGAATATATCTGGCAGATCTAAGATCCTTCATATCAAATGCACCTTAAAGTTGGGCTTTAAGATCACTAATCATACCCTTAGTATTGCTGAAAAATAACATGTCATCAACATACAATGCCATAACCAGTATAGAATCACTGACACAATAAATGTAAACACAATGATCCTCCTCACTTCTAACAAAAACCAATTTCAAAACAAATGAATCAAACTTTTGATACCACATTCTGGGGAACTATTTTAAACCATAGAGAGACCTCTTTAACCTGCAAACCCAATGTTCTTTTCCTTTTACCTCAAAACCTATAGGTTGTTGCATATAAATTTCTTCCTCAAGATTTCCATGCAACAACGCAGTCTTAACATCCATTTCCTCAATCTCCCAATCATAAGCTACAACAATGGATAAGAGAAAACTAATAGAAGTCAATTTAGAAACAGGATAGAATATCTCACCAAAATCAACTCCCTCTCTCTGGGAGTAGCCCTTGGCTACCAGTCTAGCCTTGTACTTCTCCAATGACCTGTCTACTCCAAACTTCTTCTTGAAGACCCACTTACAACCTATGGCCTTTCTTCCTTTAGACAAATGAACAAGATCTCAGGTGTTACAAGAGTCTAAAGCCATTATCTCCTCATGCATGGCTAATTGCCAAGACTCACTATCATCTACAAAAATAGCTTCCCTATAGGATCTAGGTTCATCATTAGTACTCAATCAAGCATATACACAATGGAAATCTGGTGGGCTATACTTGTCAATTAGATTCCATTGTCTTGTGGATCTTCTCAAGGGTGGAGTAAGAGACTCTACTCATTCTTCTACATGATCATCTACACCAACTTCTTCTATAACAACAGACTCATCTTCATTAGAACTACTCAAATCTTCTTCTTCTTCTTCACCCCGAATCCATCATTCTGTTCTTCTTGAGGTGCATCTTGCTGCTCTAACTCAAACTGCACTCTCTTTACCTTTTCATCTTTTTCTTTTGGCTGCTCAAGTTTAGAAATAGCTCTAAGTTTCCTGAAAAATAACATCTCTAGAAAAGATAATCTTGCGGGTTAGTGGATTCCAAAGCTTATAACATTTCACATTATCACCATATCCAATGAATGTACACTTTTCAACTTTTGGAACAAACTTAGATCACTTTTCCTTAGGTACATGAGCAAAAGCCTCATAGCTAAAAACCCTTAAATATGAAATAGAAGGTTTCTTACCTGTCGATACTTCATAAGGTGTCGAATCAAAAGCCTTACAAGGAGATCTATTTATTAAGTAGTAAATAGTACACATATCCTCTACCCAAAAATATTTATCCAACTGTGCGTCACTAAGCATACTTCTGGCTCTTTCCATAATTGTTCAGTTCATCCTTTCTACAACACCATTCTACTGTGGTGTATATAGAGTTGTCTTTTGTTTGATTATACCTGCATGCTTGCAACACTCATCAAATTCCTTAGAGCAATATTCCCCTCCATTGTTAGATCTTAATATTTTTATCTTCAACCCTGATTGGTTCTCTACTAAGACTTTAAATTCATTAAACTTAGTGAAAATTTTAGATTTGTGTTTCATAAAATAAATCCAAGTAAATCTAGACACATCATCAATGAAGGTGAAAAAATAACGATATTTTCAGATAGAATCACTATCCACAGGTACAAACACATCCGTATGAATAATTTCTAACTTCTCTTTTTCTCTATTACTTCCTAAAGGAAATGCCTTTCTTTTTTGTTTACCAAACACACAATGCTCAAAAAAATCAAAGTGCTCATCAGAATAAGCAAAACTATCCAACAAATCTTTATTCTTAATAGTTTTCAAAACATTATTACTAGTGTGGCCCATTCTATGGTGCCACAACATACATGTATTTTCAGTACTAGCCTCAGATACATAGGAGGCATTTCAAATTGTAGTGGCTTCAAGCTTGAATAGGTTTCCCAATCTCTTCCCCTTCGCTACCACTATGTTCCCTTTCACCAGTCTGTAGCCATGCTTGTCAAGAGTCACATGCATTCCCAAATCATTCATCTTCGAAACAGAAATCAAATTTCTAGCTAATCCAGGAACATGATAAGTTACGTCAAGGAGGGTTTTAATTCTCCCATCATTGAAACACAACAATACCTTCCCTTTCAAACTATCAGATATGTAGAGTTGTCTCCAAGGTAGATATTACCTCCATCATATTCTTCATATGTGGAGAACCATTCCTTATGCGGGGTCATATGATATGAGCATCCTGAGTCAACCAACTATGTTATTAGAAACAACATTGCATGCAAGAAGTAAAACACCTTCACCTACATTTGAGGACTTATCCAAAGAACTCTCCCACTATCTCTTAGGGTTCCTACACTCCTTCTTCACATGTCCCCTTTTACCGTAGTTCCAACACTTAACTTTGTTCTTCTTCCCAAGAGTCTTAGACTGGCCCTCTGACTTGTCGTTATCTGCTTTCTGATCTCCTTTCGGTCCCCTTTCCTTAGACCTTCCCCTAACACTGAGAGCATCCCCTAAACTATCCAAACTCTTCTTCCTCAGTTCCTATGACAGTAAAACTACAAAAGGGCATCCAACTTTGGATCTGTGAGGTTGATAATAATAGAAAGGATAACATTCTCCCAAGACTTAAGTAAAGAACAAAGAAGTAAGATACATTTATCTTCCTCATCAACATCAACATCTACTAAAGCAAGCTTACTCGAAAACAAATTAAAAGAATTTAAATCAACTGCAACTGAATCACCCTCTCTTATTTTCATGGAAAATAATTTTCTTTTTAAATAGATTTTATTTACCATACTCTTAGCTTGATAGATCTCACCCAACTGATTCCACAACTTATGTGGAGTCTCTTCCTTTGCGACATTCAACAGGACAGAATTTGATAGACACAAATAGATTGTTCCCCATGCCTTCTTATCTAGTTTTTCCCACTCATCTAGAGAGACATCATTAGGTTTCTTCTCTTTTTAGACAGCCAACCATTGGTTTATATAGAATTTACACAACTTCAAGATGGGTGTCCACCCTATAATCTTCACCCATGCAACATTCAATAACTTCTTACAAGGTCGTAACACTTGTCAAGAGTCAACAATACAACCTTGGGCATCCATGGACAAAAATAGGCTCTTATGGGGTCATAAAAGCTGTCATACATGCATCCTACACTTGGTAAAAGATGCCCATTCAAGCTTGAATGCCTAGGAGCCAAAAATAGCCACTTACAACATCTTATGACACATCATATGTTGTCATAAATGTCATAGATTCTTATGACAACTTACATTTGTCATAGAATCTCTTACACCTTCTTACAGCATCTATGGTGCATGTCATAACACTAGAAATAGGTGATTCCTCCACATGTGCACCCCACTTTAATCAATTACCATTTACTATAGTAGATTACATCCCATAACTATCTTTGGTAACTCTAAAACTTACCGTGCAGTAACTCAGTAATTACCATGGACAGTAAATAATTTTAACCACTACCAGTGAAACTTGTACATCCCTTATGGGTAATTACAAATAATAAATGGAATAATACAATAATGGGATTTACAAGGTTAATGGCACCTTATCCCAACAATGATGAGACACTTGGTCCCCATGAACACATAGATAATCAAGTAAATGACAATGGTCATATTACACATAATCCTAATGAGCATAATGACCATCATGATCTTAATCACATCAAGAAAATCACAATGGATCACATTGAGCATTCAAATGATCGAGGAATGACAAGATAAAAAATGATCAAGGCACAAAAAGTGTAAACAATGAGAAAGCACAAACATCCTATGAAATTGGATCTACCACCTTCATCAAGTCAAACTTAACTGAGAAGACAATAGAAATTTCTAATTGTTCTCAGAAAAACACTAATGGGCTAGCATCATTTTTCAAAAAAAAAATCCTAGTACAAACAATATATGTAAAATCATCGATTATAAAGGAAAATGATTGGGCCATCATGAGCAAGGCATACTAGAGTCTATTCTAATCTACATCAATCATGGTTGAGGCATCAGAGATCAATTATCTAAAAAATCTAATGGTGTTAGTGTAGACACCTAAAATTGTCCACTCTTCATTTCATCCCTATTCATCTTCATCCCTAAACATCCCTAAACTACATTTTCTCAACAATTACCTGAATAAACACATGTTTAGACAACTAATTGATCAATTCTACTTCAAACCATGGTTTTACAATATTTTATTGTGAAGATCACTATTCATGTACTATTCACTATTCATCCAAACCTCCATCTGCACCTATCCCTAGCCTAAATGATTTATTAATAATTTATCACTCCACCCCTATAGTTTAACATTAGATAAATATTTATTTTTATCTAGTTCCCTATCCTCTTTTCCTATCCCTAAATTAAGTAAATATTTTTCATTTATATTTAATTGTCCTATTTTGTCCACTTTTACTTAAATGGACTAAACCTAATCACCCATCTAATCACAAGGTTGCACATTCCTAACCTTGGTTAACTCATCCTAGAATCCCCTCACATTCTTCCAAATGTACAAAGGCATGTCCTCTTGTACAAGACCACATGGGTCTCTTACAAAGGTATGGTCAAAGTCTTTTGTACATGAGTCCTTTTGTCCTCATTGAATCCCATCCCTTCACTTTATCCAATTCACTTTTCCACCCTTGATTTCCTCTAAATACAAGGACATGTCTTCTCATCCAGTGAATGCTTACCACTTGGCAAGTGCTCATGCATCCAAGCCTCTTAACAATCGTCATCCATTCATCTTCAAAATCAATCTTGACCCTCCATCAACAATCCAAAATATCTATAAGTAGAAATGCATCTTAAGCATTTTCAAGACTCCACGAATAGCAAAGAAATGATGTCCATTTGAGGAGCCACCTACATCAACACAACATCAAGAGCACATCTACTTCAACAAAGGTTGCATGGTAACTTGTATTGTTTAGTTTCCTTTCATTGTTTGCATCCTTTATTTGCTTAATATGAGGTGATTTTACGATTTTCATGGAATGGGCTAATATTGCTTTGGTTTGTTTCTTTATATGTATTTTCTACTATTATACATTTGGCACTCCTATTGGGACCCCCTAGGGTTCTTATCTAACCTCCTTTTGCTTGTTTAAGCTTGTTTCCAATTTGCAGGTTTTGGTTCGATGGATATAGCCTAGAACAATAGATACATTCTATTTTTCGGCAGACTTGACACAGATCAGCGAATCCATTTTATTTCACCAAATGCATCCCAATTTTCGATGGATCCATCTGAAGTCCCAAAAATGGATTTTAAATCTCATTTCTAATGATTTTGGGTCCTTTTTCTCTCATTTTCTGAGAGGGGTTCCATTTTACAAGGGGTTATAATATCAAAAATTCCTCTCATGATCTAATTTCATTAAAATTGTGATCTTTTTCTCACAAAATCTTCATTTTTAGGTCCTAAACAAAGATTGGCAGATCTATTCCTAAATCAGTGGACGTGTCACCTTTTTTGGCAAATCTATAACAAGCTTGGTAAGCATTTTCGTAGTCCATCTCTGTTTTGGTGGATATGATTGGTTTTTGGTAGATTTGTCCTATTTTTTTGGTAGATATGTTTTGTCTTCCATTTTCTACATTTTTCCCCAAATCTAATCAATCTAACCCCTAGATTTGACAATCTTATATATGTTCCTACACATCTAACATCATTTTGTACATATATCATTGGTACAAGACTCAAAAATCAACTACTAATCTTGTGGTTTTGTAGCCCACTTGTTGAAGGACTCACCTTTTTATCACTAATCTAGGAACATCTATTTTTGGGGATAAAAAAATATTGTTTTCTTTTTTGGGGATCAATAAAGGTGTATACTCTCCCATTGCACTTTGTGTGATCTTAGGGATCAAAATCCTTGATTTGATCTAATCTTGTTAATCATTGTTAATCGCAAGGTCCTTGGTGTCTATGCTCTCTCCTTGTGGTTCATACAACCTTGGAGATCAAAAACACCTTGGATTCCTTCCTTTAGGGGATCTACCTTGGATTTCATCACCAAGGGGATGATCTCAACCCTTGTGTTCCAGTGGGGTATACAAATTTGGGAGAGAATCGAAAGACTCTCCCATTGGAGGACATTTGTGTGTTTGGGCAAAGCTTGCAAGAAATTTATACCTTGCAAAGTGAAGGAGGAGAGTGGATTACTCTCTCGCACTATGCCATTAGACATACCCCTAATTTCACAAACATAGGCCTCACGCACCTTGTGTGTATTGAGGATATCCCCTAGAATTCTATTCATCCTAGCTAAGACCTTTTGGCCAATCTTTTAGTGTGGTGCAAGGTTCAACAAAAATCATAAAGATACTCACTATGTACTTCATCGAGTAGAGATAAACATTATCTTTGGATAAGGCATCAAAGCCTCCAAGGGAAGGGAAAGATTGATCCTTGGTTCCTCTTGATCCCTAGTTATCCACTCAAAAAGATATTCCTATTTAGGTAGGAATATTGAGAAGTATTGAGCATGGGCCTACATTAAGAGTCACTCTCACTTGAATAATCTAGGGTGTCGTTGTGCTTGGTGTGTATTAATCATCAAAACCCATGCATCCCTTAATCCAAATCCTTTATATCTTGTGCATGTATTGTATGATTTATTGCTTTCAAGTTTCCTAAGATGAAACATCCATCAAGCCATCCCTAATCACCTCTAAATAACAAAATTTTCCTCTAAATCACCCAAACTACACCCAGTTTAGCATATCCACCTCTATTTTGGTGTATCCATCATCTTTTTTGGCATATACATTTGACCCCACCAAAAATCACAATCTGCTTAACTCCAATTCAGGAAATCCATATGCCTTTTAGCGGTTCTGGTCTATGTTTCAACAAATCTACTCTCACATCAACCTCCTTTCAAAATATATCTAACTCCATTTTAGTGGATACATCCACCCTTTCAATGGATATGTCCTAATTTTTGGCAAATCCATCTTACTTATCCAATTTTATCAAATTCCCCATCAAAATCATCAACATTACAAGTGCATTTTTCAAAAAAAAAATTGTCAGAGGCATTGTCCCTGAACCCTCATTAGCAAGGGGTTGTATCCATCCCCCCAAACCCCCTATCATTAGGTTGGGTCTCCAAATTCCTCTGAAAATCCCCCCTTCATCAATCCAATTACTTGAGCTTAATCCAATCCCTTAATTTCAGGCTTATCAATTCCCATTACTTGAGCTTAATCCAATCCCACTATTTGAGCTTAATCAATTCCCTTATAATCCACATCATAATCCACTATCCCTAATCTAATTTCCCCATCCAATCCTAATCAAGCCTCATCCTTCATCCATAATCCATATCCTTATTCATTGTCCGAATCTAATTTCATTTTCATCCTTAATTCAATTTCATCCCATTATCATAATCCTCCCATCCATTGTGCATCCCTAATATTAATCTAACTCATCTCCCTAATCAAACCTATCATACATTCTAATCCAATCCCTTCATTTATCTAATCACATTCACCACAATCCTAATATAATCCCATTTGATCCCATTCCATCTAAATTCTCATTCAATCCAATTATACTTAATCCAAATCAATCATCCACTATTCCATGTATCCATCATAAATCAAAATCCAATCCTTCATCCTTGATCAAAATCATCCTATGAAAATCACAAATTTGGTTAAGGATTTAACCTCTTTCTACCCTCTGCAAATTCTAATCATAACCCATCCCAATTTCATCCAATCCATAATTATTTTCCTCCAAATCATCATCAAAATCACTATCCAAAGGAGACTTGGCCTAATCAAATCCAATCCAATCCAATCCAATCATCCAAAGGGCCCTTAGCCTAATCCAAATCAACCCCAATCAATTCAAATCTGATCAAGTGTCATACATCGTTGATGTTGACTAATCAAATCAAATCAATTCATCCTAGTATCAAGTGTCATTTATCATTGACCTTGATCAATCCAAATCCAAATCCCACTTAATAGAAATCAATCCAAGCTCCCATCTAATCCAAAATCCAAATCAATTTCATCAAGTTATACTACATCATATCATCACAAATCCAAAATGTCATATACTTTCGATTATGGTTATAGACTCTTTAACTAAGATAAAAATTAAATCCTTGCAAGTGAGCTTGCCATAAACTATCCTCTCCCATCTATAAACATGCAAGCACCTTATGACCATGCATTGGCTAGCACAAGCTATGCCCCCACATCTAATTGCATATCCTATGGTCATCCTTATGCTACCCTTGACAAGGGAAATCCATTATATGCTTCCCACACATCCCAACATCCATTCATACATGAGGTCCCTGTCACCTCCATCCCTTATCAAAATCCATCATCTTTTTATTCTTGTTATCAAAATCCCTCATCCCCTTATCCCTTTTGTTGATTTCCATCACCCTCTCATCCTTCATATCCATATCCCGCTTATCCAAATCCCTTATCTCCTTATCCATCAACCTCACTTACCAATCCACTGTCTACTCCATCACCCAAAACCTCTCCTAAATCCAAATCATCCTTTCTCCAAGGACTCCTTACTAAGAGTATCAAGATACATCATGAAAAAAAACTTGTGGAGTCATGTCATCTCACTCCTCCCCAATTACACAAGTGTGTCATTGGTGACCCTGTCATCTACCTAGCACCCATTGAAACTAAACTATCATCCATCCTATCTAAAGTCCTATCCAAAGTATCACCCACTTCTCCATCCACCCCATCCAAGGAATCTACTCAAATAATTGAAACTACTTGCTCCTCCCTATCACACTATCCACATAAATCCATCTATATAAAGATCCTAGTCCAAATCATGTTGAAACATCCACCCCCTTCCTAATCCCAATCCAAGCATCCCAACTCCTCCCATTCCCAACCCTGCTGCTTCCTTACCATCTCCCATCGACCATTTACCAAGGACTATTAGCCCCATCTCAAGTCCACCATCCTATCCTCTTGGTCCAATTACCTTTATCTGTGGTTGTTCTCTCGTAGGAGAGGAACAACTTTAATCCACCACCAATCCTCCCGCATCTAATAATGGACTTGCATCTTGTTTCCAAAACAACACACATCCCATTGCACATTGCATGCTTGAAAACATGAAAGATCAAGGTACAAGCTTAGGCCTTCACAAACAATGAATTTGAGAGAACATCCATGGGTAAGTGCATGGAAATGGTGGATAAAATGGGGGTCAAAAGTGGTCACTTTGTTTTTATGAACTTAACTAAAGCTGAACTTGGATGAGTAATTCAAAGATGTTTACACTCAAAATTTGAAGATATGATAAGAACAAGAATTTTAGCACTCTCAATCTAGTTTCTAAACTACTAAATATTTTCACAAATGGTTAAGGTTAAAGGGGTAAAATGCCGACCACACACAAAAGTGTTCCTATTTTAATGACTATAACATAGTGTCTAGTGTGCACCCCCTATTTTTTGCTACATTAGATATTTTTAAAAACTAGTCAGTGGAAATATAGACAAGAGTGAATACTACATGTATATATTTTTTATTGAATAATTTATTTTTTATGATTTTTTGAAGTGGATGCATTCTAAAAATTATATCATTGTATGTGTGCATCACATAACATGCAAAAACCTAATTGAATTTTTTTTGTTGAATGTGTATAGAATGAAGTGTAAGAGAATCCTATATTTTTTTTCAAATTTGGATAAGAAGGTCAAAAGTTCTGAATGAAATCAATACATGTGTATTGGAAGAATATCAAGGCACTCTTCAAAGAAAATAAAAATAAATACCTTAACTTATTCAAAATATTAAAAAAATTGTATTACTAGAAAGGTAAGAAGTAGTTCTTTATTTTGGTGGTGGTTTTACAAAATTTTATTGCAAAACATGTAAACCTAATGAGGTTGAAGTTTGAATTTGAGCTATTTTATGTTAAAAATATTAATTTAGGAGACCAAAGAGATGTTCAACCTTGAGTCTTGGAAATTCAAGCCTAAATGGGAGGGATCATACAAAATTTTAATTTAAGGAATTAAAAATATGTACATGTTAAACCATGTATGCATTATATTTTTCATAACATGAACATGTTTTACTGAAAAATCTCTAGGCAGACCACTAATTTGTACCCCATTTCCGTGCACTTACTCCCATGTCAAAATCCATCTACGTGCACTTGACCTTGGCTATACATCCCAAGGAGGAAAATACAAACACATTAGTACCACCCTTGTGTGTTCTCAAATCCATTCTTCCAATCCCAATCTCAGTGAATCTCATCACACCCCCAAATCATATGCCACCATCCCTCCTCCTCCATCTTATTTCACCCATAAATCCACGAAGCTTGTGACCATATATCCCCCATCCTATCCTATCTATAAATCTAGACATCCTCCCATACCCAAATCCAACTTCTTCCACTCCTACCAACTCCTAATATCCCAATACTTAAATCCCCTTATCCCCCCATCCTTAATACCCCATTCATAAATCATGATCCCTCAAAATCCCTAATCAAGATCAACCTAAGCATAGATCGCCCAAACATGAAGCTATTAAAAATCCATGGGATTCAAAAATAATACTTGGGATTCATCCTCACATAAAGAAACAAATCCACAAAAGCTTAAACATTATCATGCCATAGGACATCGATACACAAAATCCAAGCAACATCCCAAATCCCAAAGGCTACATAAGCCTACACCACCAAAAGAAAAAACCAAAATGGTGTGGCTCCCCAAGCAAAAATCTATAAGTCCAAGTGGAGCATCCAAATCTCCCCTGATCTCCAAATCCCAAAAATCCCACTCCACATCAAAAAATCATAAAAAAACTAAGTCCATTTGGGTCACTAAATCCCCAAATTAGAAATCCCAAAACCCTCCTCCCAATCTCGCAAATCCACCTTAAATCCCTAATCTCTATTACTTCCCACACCTTCTCAAAATTAAAAGCTTCAAAATCTGTTACGGTGTGTTCAAACGTTGGTCTTGGTTCCCTCAACCCCATGACATTCATGCATACCTTCATCCCCCCATTCTATACCCCTTATCCCACATATGTCCCCTATCACATTCCTATGGTCCATGCTTTCACATAATCCATCCTTCTGTCACCCATCATTTCTATCTATAATCCACATCATAATCCATTCTTCCATCACCCATCATTACCATCTATAATCCATATCATAATCCATCCATATCACTCCATCCCCATCTCATGTTGTCTCCGAGAAACATACATTCACTCCATTCCACTTGACATGGTCCACATGCAACATCCATCTAAAATGGGACATTATCCCCTTGCTATGGAAACAAATTCTTTAGTCCCCATCCACCTCCAATTAGCATCCTCCATCCACATCCATCCATCCTATCCAAAAACTAAAAAAATCCCCAAAAAAAAGAAAGAAATAAAAAATAAAAAATAAAAAAAGCAAAAAAATAAAAAAAACTCAAAACAAGTAAAGAAAAAGAAAAAGAAAAATAAATTCATTCAATGGTGAAAATCACTCCTCACATGGTGCCCTGGAAAGTACCACGATAAAAACTTCTTTTAGGCATCATGCATAATTCATCCCTCCACCCATTTGCACCCTGCACTTGGGGGAAAATATCACCTCCATTATCATCTCCCAACACTCGTATATCCTCATCCTATCATCATATCCCTTCCCCTCTACCTATCCATTAATCCCATCCACTATCTTTATCCACTTATCCCATTGCCTTCTATTCATACTATCATCCTTCCATTCTCCTTCCTTGCTTGTCCTCCTAATAAGGACAAGGGAAAAATATGTCAGACATGCCTTGGACACCTCTTGACATCCATATCCTCTAAGAATATCCTATAACATCCATCCATCCCCACATATCCCAATACTTTGTCATGAGCTACACGCATCTTCAGTGGTGCATCTTCTTCTTATATGACGTAGTCCTTGGAGATCACATCCAAGTGTCACCATCCATCTAGCTTCCATCATCCATCTTTCTCTCCCATCCCCTATTGCCCATCCATTCCTCCTATCCATTATTGACTATCCAACTCCCCTCCATCGACCTCTTCTTGGTTTGTGGCTTTCCTATAGCTCTGAAGGCTAATGCATCCCTTATCCCCCATTACTCTCCACTCCCCATCATAAACAAATGCTTCCACATTGATTACGATGTGTGCAACTATTAGTCCTGGTTCCCCTTGACCCTACATTATTCCCACATACCTTCATCCCCCATGCTATACCACTTATCCCACATATGTCCCCTATCACATGGACCTATGGTCCATGCTTTTACATAATCCATCTATCCATCACCCATAATTACCACCCATAATCCACATCATAATCCATCCATATCATTCCATCTCCATCTCACGTCGTCCCCTACCACCATACATGCATGTCATTCCACTTGACATGGTCAGTGCACAACATCCATCTAAAATGGGACATTATCCCTTCCTATGGAAACTGACGCTTGAGTCCCCATCTTCCTCCAAATCACTTCATTTATCCATATTCATCCATCCCTTCCAAATATTCCATAAAATCTAAAAAATAAAAAAAATAGAAAATATCAAAAGAAAAGAATTAGAATATAGTGAATATCAAAAGAAAAAAAATCCAAAAAGTAAAGAGAAATAAATTCATCCAATGGTGAAAACCACTCCTTGTGGTGCCTTGGTCAAGTACCATGATGAAAACCCTTTGTGGGCATCATGCTAATCCACCCTCCTCCATTTGCACCCTACACTTGGGGGCAAATCTCGCTAATCATATAATTTCCCCATCCATCCCATATCCTTATCTTGTCCTCCCATCCACTACCTCTATGCATCTATCCTATCATGTTTAATCCCTTATTCCCATCTCTATCCATCTACCCTATCACCTTCCTATCTGTTATATCCTCCCATTGTCACTTCATCCTCCTTCCCTACTTGTGAGCCTGATAAGGACAGGAGAAAATATGCGAGGGCCATACCTTGGACACCTCTTGACATCCTAACTTTCCAAGCATATCCTATTATGTACATCCATCCCCACCATCATAACACCTTGTCATGATCGACACACATCTAGAGTGGGGCATCTTATTCTAATGCAACGTAGTCCTTGGAGATCACATCCTCTTCCTCCATCCATCTATCAATATCCTACTCCTATCCTTTCCTCCTATCCATTATCCATAATCCCACCATCCCCATCTCATCCTTCACGTGACCATGGTTTTGATAGATTGAATATGCTCTGAGCACTCTATTCCTCCCTCTATCTCACAATCACTTCATCAATACATCATTTCCTTTTACTCCCTATCAACTATCTATTATCCACTATCCACTATTGCCTATCCTTCCTATTAATTATCCATTATCCCCTTATCATTAATCATCCCTATCCAAACCATCCATTATCTTTTTATCATTTCATCACACTCATCCCATCATGCCTCATCGATAGACTTGGCTTCCCTTGTCATTGGTATCTAGCTTAAGGCTACCCACATGCACACCAATGCATCCTCCCAGTAATCCAAATCCCCAAATATCCAAATCTCCCTAACATCCAAAATTGCAAGAACAAACCTAATCAATTCATATCTCAAGCTAGAAATCATAATCAGAAGCATCCAATCACATCCATGGTCTTGTTCCTAGCCTTGTTGAAAGCCTTTGATCCCAATAATACATCATCATCATCAGGATATATTGTTCCCAATCCTCATATTATTCTTATCATCAACAACACAATCAAACATAATCAATCCCATCTTTGGCTTGTTAGCTTGACCAGGGGAAACATCATGTTTGTCTTTGCATCATTTTTTGTGCATGCATGCATGCTTGTGTGTGTGCTTTATCTTTTATCTTGCATGAACAATGGTCCATGTAACCTACCTGCCACAATAGTATCATGGTCTTCCATATCATGGTGCTATTATGGTATAAGGTTGCTTGTGACCTTATTGGTTGGATTTTACGCATGGGACACATTGTCACCCTGGTTCCTTATACCTTGGTTCATAACATCTCATGCCATATCAAATAAATATGGCTCTCATTTATTAGTACAACATAAAATATAATCCATTGAGTCCAGAAATCAACTTGCATCCATCCCTTTCTTCCATTTCTACTTCATCGTAGCCTTGAGCCTCTCGAGAGAGTTTTTGTATAGGCTATTTCCAAAAGGGTTTGGGTTGAAACTCTACATCCCTCATTGGAATTCCTTCCCAACATATTTTCTAGAAGTTTTGGGCTGAACCTCTCCGTCACTAACCCATCTTGCATCCATCCATTCCTCCCCTAATCCTTATATCTTCCCCATCACCCCTCCCTCCCATCCCTTGCATCAACCCTATTTTTTCTATCCTTCCAATCCACGCGGACTTTTAAATTCCACTCTCTTTTTTCTAATCCAACCATCTTCATCCTTTTGAGAGCACACCCACATTCTTCAAATCTGTCTACCCTTTCGAGGGGATATTGTCCCTATCATCATCCTTACCATCATCCCTCCTTGTCACTCTCACCTTGAGTGGTTGGAACATCCTTATCCCTAATTCTACCATCTTCTTCTAATCCTACCTAGTGCTATATTATATATTTCTTTGAAATGATGCTACTTTGCAACACCATCTCAAAGTCAAGCAAAATGTAGACACCTAAAATTGTCTGCTCTTCTTCCATCCCTATACGTATGCATCCCTAAACATCTCTAAACTACATTTTCTCCACAATTAACTAAATAAACACATGTTTAGATAGTTAATTGATCAATTCCCCTTCAAACCATTGTTTTACAATATTTTATTGTCAAAATCACTATTCATCCACACCTATCCCTAGCCTAAATGAATTATTAATTATTTATCACTTCACCCCTATAGTATAACACTAAATAAATATTTCTATTTATTTGATTCCCTATCCCCTTTTCCTATCCCTAAATTAAATAAATGTTTTTCATATTTATTTAATTCTCCTATTTTGTCCATTTTTACTTAAATGGACTAAACCTAACTAACCATCTATTCACAATCTTGTACATTATTAACCTTGGCCAACTCATCCTAATCCCCTCACAATATTCCAAATGTACAAAGGCATGGCCTCTTTACAAGACCACATGGTTCTCTTACAAAGGTATGGTCAAAGTCCTTTGTACATGAGTCCTTTTGTCCTCATTCAATCCCATCCCTTTACTTTATACAATTAAGTTTTCCACCCTTGATTTCCTCTCAATCCTAGGACATCTCTTCTCACCCAACCAATGCTTGCAACTTTGCAAGTGCTCATGCATCCAAGCGTCTCAATAATCCTCATTCATTGATCTTTAAAATCAATCTAGATCCTCCATCCACAATCCAAAACAACTATAAATAGCAACCCATCCTAAGCATTTTCAAGACTTATGAATTGCAAATAAATGTTATCCATTTGAGGATCCACCTACATCAACATAACATCAAGACCACATCCACTTCAACAAAGGTTGCATGGTTACTTGTATTGTTTAGTTTCCTTTCATTGTTTTCATCCTTTATTTGCTCAATCTGAGGTGATTTGAGGATTTTCATGAAATGGGACAACATTCCTTTGGTTTGTTTCTTTATATGCATTTTTGAGTGTCATATAGTTAGTGATACTTCAATGATTACTAGGGCAACCTCATCCATTAAGATCATCGAGATAGGGTCCATTCATGGCCCCTACAATAATATTTATACCACTAGTCCTTCCACCTTCATAAACATTATCCTCCACATACGTAACCCATTGATTGAGACAAACAAAATAATAAAACATACAAAGAAAAAGATTCAAATCAAACATCGAAGATGAATGAAACCAAAAATCAAGGAAGACACATAAAAGAAATATGGGTCCCAAACCAAAATGGATCCATCAAACAAAGAAAAGAAAAGAATCCACATGAAGCATATACCTAAAACGGACATCAAAAGATGCACCTTGCATATAATAGGTGCCCACCACCTCTTGAATTATATAAGAACATTGGTCCTCAATATCCAAATCAAACAATCACTCAAATTTGAAAGGCACACCATGCATATAATGGGTGTCCACCACCTCCTAGATTGTATAGGAATGTTGCTCCTAATTTGAAATACAACCATCATAATACAAAATCTAAATTTCATTATCCACCATTCCATGTATGGCAAGTCAAGAATACTCTAATACAATCTAAATTACCAACCTATCCACCTACATCCTACAAATCTCAAATAACTGATTCCACATCTAACATGCCCCATCCAAATCCAAGATCACACCTCAAATCCAAAAACTCGACATCCCAAATCCACTACATTGTGGTAACAACACTTTATCATATGGGCTATTATGGTACCCTATCAAGATGTAAACATTCAAATAAGGCCAACTTATCTATCAATGAAAATTATACCAACATCAAAGGATTGTACAAGAGTGCTTTAATCCTGATTAAGTGGTTCCTTTAGGCTAGTCACTACTAGCATATTATGACAATAGCATGTACAATGAATATATGAAATAGATAGGAACATGTGAAGACTATTAATTCCATAGAATTAGAAAAATAAAATGTTGGAAAATCATAAATATATAAATTAAAAAAATAAAATCAAAAAATCAAAAAAATTATAGTAGTAAAGAGAAATCATTCATCCAATGGTGAAAAACATTTCATGGCACCTTGGAAAAGTACCATGATGAAAAAATGTTCATGGGTGTCATGTGTAAATCAAGTGTCTATGTACCATACACTTGGGGGCAAGTTGTCCAATCTATCACATCATATCCCCCTCATATCATCCTAATCCATCATATCCATATATCCTTGCCATCATTCCCATTCATTGTCCCTACTTAACTTTGATCTTGATAATTACTTTGACTTTGACACATGCTTTAAAAAATTCTTCACATAGAAAATTCTTCTACAACAAATCCTCTAACCATCTTGTTATACCCTATATCTCTTTAGTCCACATCCTAAATGGCATTTATAGAGTGGGGCATGTTTTTTATATGTGGTACAGTCCTTGGATATCGTAGCCTACACCCATCCATACATCTACCATCCATCCTCCTTTCTATCCACTATTGATAGTCTCTTAAACCATCTATCCAATTCAATAATCCCATCATCCTTAATCAACCTATCTCCCATCCTTGTTTCTAGACTTGGTGTTCCCTTATAACTAGTTGTCATATTGAGACAACAATCCCATCTAACAGTACACATCAAAATATTATCTAAATGAGATCCAATGTAGTAATCTCAATCAATCCAATGCAATCATCCCAAGAAATCCTATTGTAGTTAATCGACCACAAGTAATCATAATCCAAATAAATCTTGCCAAGAAATTTAGCCTATTATCCAAAAGCATTAGACAATTTTACTACTAGCCTTGCTGCAAATTTTCATCAACTTAAATCAATCATCATTGGGATATATCATTCCCACATCAACAACACTATCATCATCAATCAATCACCAATTTTTAGCTTTACCAGGGGAACATCTTGTTTATCTTTGAATAATTTTTGCATGATTTCTTGCTTGCTTTGCTTGTGTGTAATCATTATACCTTGAATCAACATTAGTCCTTAGAGCATATCTACAACAACGACATCATGGTATTTCATATCATGGTTCCATTAGCATATGTTTGCTTGTAACCTTCAATCCTTTCTATACACAATACATCATCACCATGGTCTTTACATCATGGTGAATAACATCAAGTGCTATATCAAACACTAGGTTGTGCACTCTGATTGGAATGACTATCCTTTCCTCGCTTATTAGCATCCAATCCCCTATCCTCATCATTTTTTTCCATCCATTTTGAGAGCATATTCGAGTCCTTCACACCTAACTATCCTCTTGAGGGGGCATCATCTAATACTCTTTTTTTATAAACCCCATCCTTTTCCATACCTCCTCATCTTAAAAATCTATATTTTATTTTTCGTTGAAATGGCATCACTTCTCTTAGTCGCAAAATCATCTCAAAAAGGGGAAAATGTAGACACATAAAAATACTAGGTCTTGATTCACTAAATTATCTCAATTATTTCATCATTTTCCTAAGTCCTAGACCATTTTCTATAGGTCCCAATAATTGAATCTCTTTCCCATGATTTAAAAATATTATTTTTTAAATCCTTTTTTTGACTCAACCACCTAAAATGTAACAAACAATTGTTCGTAATCTAAAATAATCTCTTAAACTCACGAGTTTATTAAAGGAAATATTTACAATCTAGTTCTAATTAAAACAAATTTAATCAATCAATTAACTATCTCATAAATAAAAACTAAATGATATATCATCTTCTCTATAAGTACACAAATGAATTTATTATTCATGCATAACTATGGAAAGAATTACTTTAAAAAGAGTTTGACAATTTTCATATCATCTTGTCATAATACCATACAACAATTTAATCCTTTATACAAAGCTCATTGCTAGTAAATTGACTTACAAAAATAGTCATATTGTTTACAACTTTAAAAAATATAATCATTAATGTAACGTTGTGTCTTTGAGATCAAGTCTTTAACATTTTTTTAGTTGTGGGGAGGGAGAGCATCATCTGAGTGCTTTTCCACCATCCACAGATTGGCAATCCCCTACACACCTTCCAACTAGAAGTGACCCTACCATTCACAAGAGTAGTAGATAAATGAATATGCAATCATACTGGTGCAGGATCACCAAGGAGATCACCTATGATGTAGAGGCACTTTGATAGGTAGGAGGATTTGACAAATTGACAAGGTTTACACTACACCAAAATGCCCAAATTCAAGGTTCTTCATAGAAAAGTGGGTACAGAAATTAATATTTCTGAAACCATCATGAAAAGGTCGATTAGACATGCTATGGGACCCATTCCATTCATTGGTTAAGGCAGACCAAACTTAGAATTAGCACTTCCTTCACAAACCCAAGATTTTGCTTGTAGCCCTGAAAAAGAGAGAAGTCCTTAATAACTTTTGATACAAATCTTCAAACACAAGTCTTGGACAATTAGGAGATACCCATTTGGACTCCCTATCACATATCCAAGAATGGGTATTGGTTGTTTTGGATGATATGGCTCAACCTATAACTCCTCCTAATGACTTAGAGCCCAATTAGGCCTAATTTGTGAAGCAACTACCCTTGGATGGAGGCTTATAACTCTTAGGACTACTTGGACATGTCAGGGACCTTCCAAAACATTATAATCTAGTCTTAATTTGTTGCTAGAATCGACTGTCACCAAATTTCATACTACTGCTGCTTCTTGCAAACACCTAGCACATGGTTTTGCAAGGTGTCATCAATGGAACTCCATCAATGACAAGTTCCTGTGCTAAATACTCTTGAAGAAAATCAAAATAGACATCAAAGCACCCATTCCACTGATCAAAGAGTTTTGGAGTTAGTGGAATGGCGAAGACATTCTATATTTCTGTCAAAATCCTAGAACTTCCTCTAGCTAAGCATGCCAATTCTAACTAACATGTATCCTATCAGACACTGTGAACCAACAATACAAACAACATTTGCATTACTTTGGCTAAAGCTTTCGTAAATAAAATTGCATTCCAATAAGGAGATGTGGGCCATTGTTCACACACCTTTATCTCAATCTTGTCAATAAGACACAACTTTAATCACATAAATACTACATAAAATACATTTTGTTCAAGACAATAAACAACTCAAATATTCATGAATTAGTCCTCCTATCATAGACTTGGCTAGTTTATTTAGAATCTTCGAACCAATATAAATACCTATTCAAGTAGGTGATAGAATGACTTAGACATTAACCTGAGTCAAATGACTTAATAAAACAACATCAAGCTTTCACAAAAATCACTATCTTTGAAGTAAACTCAAAAATTTACTCAAAATCTTAACTACAAGCACACATCATCTTTGTGTGTCAATTCATATATTTGATCACCTTTTGAATCAACACCAAAGTGTTCAACATCACATCCTATATAAAAAGATTAAAAATCCCTATAGTTCACTAAGATATATAAATTTATCTCAACTGAATATAATTCCTCTAACAAATCTAAATTTCCACTTGTCATCAGTTAACTATCATATCATAAACATAAGTGTCATGCCCACATTTCCCATGCGGTCACAACACATATTCACGCGTGTCATGTCCACATGCGTCATGTAGTCATGATACGAACTATCAAAAATTTTCCCTTACTACTCTGAAAACCCCCTCGCACGCATAGGCGTGCTCGGTGGCATACGCTTAAGGCGAAAACAATACAGTTGTCGGCGGGGTACCAAGTACATGTGTGCACACCCAATGCAAGAAAATGCATGGTTTCCTAACTTAGGTCAATCTCACGAATTACATTTGAACAACAGTCGTTTTAGGTGATAGATCATTTTTCAGCAAAGCATAGTCATCTATTCTTCTTTCCATTTTCTAGAATTTAATATCAATTTCTCCTCCTTCAAACTTAGCATTTTCAACCAAGTCCGTTCATTTGCCCTCTCTTCCTTTTCTTAGAATTTAATTTTGATTGTATTTCTATCACGTTCATTTTACTATTTCTCTGAAATTTAATTTTGATTGTATTTCTATCTCATTCTCCTTCCCGTTGTGCAAGATCTTCTTATGTTATCCTATTTTTTGTTCTTCACGGTCTTTATCGAACAACAATAACACTACATCCTTTACATTATTCCTAATTTCTTGGTAAACCAGATCACTTACATAGGGTTGGTTAACTTCACTTGACTCAGTCCCCCTAGGGTTCCACTCTAGGTTTTAGTTCAACGTTTGAATTAATTTTAATAATCAACTTGTTCCTAAACAGGTTTAACGGTAGGTTAAACTTACTTAGTTCTCTTAGCCCTGTTCGGAAATGCCACGCATTTTCTCCTCTTTATTTTCCAAGGTTAGCTGTTCTTTCTCTTTTTCTCTTTTTTTAATTAGACGTTTATTTTCTAAATCTACAGTTGAGTTTTAAGAATCGCCACTCATGGAATGCCTGTGATGGCTTGTTTGTGTTTATTTTCAGTGTCCTTTGTAAATGAAAAGATCATATTTTCTTCTTCATTTTCTTGTCATTTAATTTGGGATAATTGTTAAAACTTTCGAGAAACTCTTCCTTAAAATTAAAATATAATTACCTATGCTCTTTTTAAACTATAATTGTATAAACAATGTATTTTTGAATTGCAACTCTGAGTTTAAACATCTATTCAATTCGTATTATACATTATACATAAATATATCCCACTTCCCTCAAATGAAATTTCTATTTCAAGTCAAATGTTTTCAACTACATATAGTAAGCATTTAATTACTTGCAGTAATTTAAAAAAAAATAATAATACTGTAATCCCAAATTTCATTTCTTTCATGGTAGCAAAATTACGACTTGGCTTATAACAAAATTTAAATTTAATATTTCCACTAAGCTTACATAGAAATAATACTTTTACAAATTTAATTAAAACATCAACTAACTCTCAACTTTACAGGTAGGAGAAGAAGGAACTAGACAATTTTAATATCCTTTTAAAAACAAATTTTCTTTTCCTCTTCTCATTTCTAATTGGTAAAACTTAATGAACAAGAAAATTACAACTATCAACCCAAGAACAGAGGATTTCCTCACAACTCCAAAAATAACAATTTATACAACAATAGGGAAATAATTTTCTCCTTTTGGAAAATCGACAAGCAAGGAGCTATTAAAAGATCAGGCTCTCCTTAAGACTTAAGGAAAATAAAATATTTTCTAAGATCCAATAATCTTCTCCAAGCTTTACAATAAGCTCCCAGAAAACCTGCATATCACACAAGGGAAGAAACACCACACAAGCTGCTCTCCTCCCTGCCGTAGACCTGGAAGAGGGTCACCCTCGAGCTAGGGAGATCATCCACACACCTAGGGTATTCAAAAATTCCACTTCACAACAAGGTAGAAACAACACACCAAAACACACTTACACCCATGGATATTACACAACACAAAACTCAACCATAGTGAGTTTAACAAGGGGTAGGAGAGTGGACACACTCAACTCTAGAGTGTCACCCTTCAATTAAATTTCAACACAGTTTCCTTCTCATGGCCTCAAGCCAACTTGCCAACAAAGATTCCAAGGAGTTCATATTTTGACTCTCAAGCCAAATAACACAATTTCTCAAAGTCACACAAATGCCCTCAAGGCTTTCAACATCCCAAAAGAAACAAGGCATGCACTCGAGGAGGATCACTCCTCCCCTACCCCACACTTGATGAGCATTTCTCCTAAGTGAAAGAAGCTCTGTCAACACCCCAACAAAAATTTCTACAATAACAAAAGAAATAGAACACAAGCAAAAATACATTCCACACATCCATCATGCAACAAATAGAAAATGCAAAGGAAAGGCCTTGAAATCCAACCTTAAAAATCCCTGTAATGGAAGAAGTTGAAGTAGAGTTCCTCTCCAGTCTCCTCTCCAAATCTCCACCACCAAACTCCCTCTTATCTCCTCCTTTCTCATGGCTTAGAGAAGGGTCTCATTTATAGATTTTTGAAAAGATGATGGAGGCTGAGGATCAAAAGATGAGATCAAGGGCTCTCATTATTTGTGAATTTTAAATTCACATGTGAGGACAAAAATGAATTAAAGATTCTTTTTTTTTTAGAAGAGTGGATTATGACAAGTTGAATTTTTTTGTTTCAACTCATGGGAGAGTGGAGGACAAAAATGAAGTAAAGATTCATTTTTGGATAGTGGATTCACAACACGTATTCACGCGTGTCATGTCCACATGCATCATGTGGGAATGACAATAAGTTTATCTATTATTCAATAGAGTTTACTAAGTCTCTAAACATTGTCACTAAGAACCAACAATATAACTCAAAAGAAACTATTGTTTACTCACTATTGTAACAACCCTATGTTTTTCTATGTTTTCTCATGATTTTAGAATATCAAAAGGATCTATTTATTTCCCACTATTTGATCATAGACCAAAAGATAGTAAATACTAGTCCTTTACAATTCTTCTCTGAACACCACATGAATAAACTAAAGAATCCTTTTTTGAATAGATCATTTGATAATTTAGATAAGACTATAGCAAGTAAAGAAAATCTCTCCAAAATACTCTACATATAGCCTTATGACATTCCTTCGTACACACAACAATACAAATATTTCTTTATCCTCCTAAACCTACAAAGTTATAATGTCTTTCTAATCCATCTGAATGAATAAGAATGTTACTACTACGTAGGAACATTATTTATTTAGATCCTTCCATCATGATTAAATACTCCTAAATGTGTCTGTGTGTGTGCACATAGATTTATATAGTTTGTTTTATAATCAACTCTAACATATGAAATTGTGTAAGTCATTATATTTGTGTTTTAAATTAGGCTCTAAAAATCATACCAAATGTATTTTCTTTATCGATAAAGAATCAAATGTGGTATAAAATTAAGCCATGGTGAGTAAATATCATGTTTGCATTTGTAACTTTCAACCCTTAGGTTTTATTTCTATTCACTTTGTAGAAATGATATTTCATAAACCAGATCTTATATCAATATCATATTTGAAGTGTATGTTTACTTTTAGAAATATCAAATCCATTGGAGCCTATGTTTTTTTTGAGTTGCCACATCATGTCTCATTCCTTTAAAATGTCCAAGAAAAGAAGTTAAAGAATTTGGATGTAAGATAGAATCATACTAGGGTGAACATAGAAATTAGGTTGGTATGAAGATCAAAGGTCGAAAGAATTGAAGTAGAAGAGTTGGGGTTCACATTTTTCGGATGTGATACTTCATAAATTCGGGCTAAAACTACAATCATGTCTAGATTTTTATCGAAATAATAAAAAAAAAATTCAACACAAAGTAAATCAAAAGTAATAAAAGATCTAACATGGTATAAACATGAATTGGGTCTAGAAATTTATGTCAAAAAATATATTGAAATTAACTTGAACAAACGTGACTTAACCCTAAATGCACTATTTAAATTAAATATGATTAATTCCCAATCAAGTCTAGGGTTTTATCAAATGGAAATATCAACAAAATAATGTATTGTGTGCCTAGTGATGGAGTGGATCCAATAAATTTACTAGTGACAATATAAAGTTATTATATGTCTAGACATCAAAAGACAAAGATAAGTTACACCATAAATATTATTAAGCATGAAACTTAATTAAAAATGACTATTCTTAAATATAGTGAGTTGAAAAATTAAATATCATCCAGCTCAATAGTTAAAGATAAAATATGACCAGTAATTGATAAGTAGGAGGTATTTTTTGCAACATGTCAAATTATGATATTTTATTTTAGGGTTTAACTACGTAGTTTTTGAATCAAACACATGACCACTAATACTAAGACAAATATTTGTTACTTTTCAATGTGAATGAAATAAAAAAATACTATCAACTATTTCATCATTAAATTGAATGATGTTTAAATCAAGAAATTAAAGACTATCAATGCGCAAAGGATCTTGAAGATATAAACATGAACACAATCAAAGGTTGTTCCAAATCTCAGGACCTAAATTTGAAGGTTAACCCCTCATGCCAAAGCAATTTTTTTTTTTTACAATTATCTATTCAAAGTTTTCCTTCATATAATATTCCTTTTCGTATATAGAGTCTTCCCAAAATTTTAATTATATTTTACCACAAAAATTTCTCAAATTTTGTCCCAGCTCCAACATAAACCCGAACACAATCTTATTACTTTTTAGGTACTAGTTTATTTGAAATTTGCTTTGGTTTCCTTTTAGGCCTAGATTTGTTTTCTATGTTATTCACCTGTAGGTTGAGGAGGAGGAGTTCACTGAGGACCATAATTGAAGACTGCAGTTCTTCTTATGGTTTGTCTGGGTGGCTCATTTTCTTTGAGTAAAAAATGTTTCTTTCACTTAAGCTGTTCTAGCTTGCTAGTCATCTTTTTCCAAGATTCAGGTCCCATGTTCATTTCACTGAGCTTGCCTTCAGTCTGGACAATTTCATCAATTGTTTTGTCCAGTTTTGCTCTAGTGTTTCTTCTGAGCATCATGCAGAAGAATGAATTTTCAGAATCAGATGAATCTGATCCTTGTTGTTGACCTGTTAGTAGGTTTACATTTGCCTGCTTAGGAGCAAACACAAATTTAGCCTCATCAGATTCTAATTCATCTGATAAATCAGAAAGAATAACATCTTTAGAATCTGAGGGATATTCATTGATGAATTTGTATTCATCATTGTCAAGTCCATCTTCTCTGGCTATACAAACCTTACCTTTATTTTTTTTCTTGTTTCTATCTGGACATTTATTTGCATAATGTTTTCCTTTACAGATATAACAAGTAGGTTCCCATTTTTTACCAGATCCTTTTCTATCCTTCTTTCTAAAATATCCTTTCTTCTTAGGATATTTACTGTATTGTTTTTTCTTCTTCTTTTTATAATATTTATCATCTTTGTCAAAATATTTCTTTTTGGAAGAGGATTTGCATTCTTTGCACTTATCTGAATGCTGAAAAGAAGGCATAAGCTGATAACAGACAGAAGATGAAATCAAAGGCTTGACTTTCTTGATTTCTTTTCTTTTCTGTGCAGACTGACAAACTTCCTCATTAATTTCTGTCAGGAACTGAACTAACTGTGGATAAGTTAATTCTTTCATTTCAATACCTTCATTGACAAGATTTTCAAGAATTCTTTTATGATAGAACTCCCCAACATCATTTCCAAAGCTTTTAAGAAATGAAGTGAACATGAATTCATGATTCTGCTCACATAATAGTAAGCCACAAATCAATATAAAAATCTCCTCAACAACATGAGTACAATTTTATTCTTATCCAGAGCTGAAGTGAATGTACGAACCACGTACGGCCATTGCTTCATCTTCTCAGTCGAAGCCACTAATGATCACCAAATTAACGTAGCAGAAATCCTGAATACACTTAGACAAATACTGAATGAGATCGAATCCCATACAAAATCCAAATCTACATAGTAGAAAGAGTGGCATTATGTTGCAAGGTTGCCATGTTTAACTCTTAGGTGGGCATTTGAATCCTGGAGGAGGGGTGAGGCCGCATTAAACAAAGAGCTCAAGAGTGATGGGAAGGATGATGTTGACGTTCAGAAGCTTAAGCCGAATAGTTGTACACAAACAGAGGGCTACCTCCAATTCCAAAATGCCTTGCAGAACAGGACAACACGTGTTGACAGCAGTATCTCCAATGGGAGCATTTACCAACCTTCCCAGGACGTCCATGCATGCTCCTAATTTCAATGCATTTAGTGGACAACTTCCCCCACTTGATGAACTTGGTGAAGGAGGAGGAGGAGAAGTAGTTTTGGGAGGTGACGGGGGATGCCATGCTTCCACTATAGGACCCATGCTCATCGCTAAACAAATCATACGCATTACCACCAACACTGCACCGTTTCTTGTCTTCACCCTTTCTTAGTGACCTCAAACAAACAAGAAAAAGGAAAGAAAGCAAATTAAAACCCACAAGAACTGCTACAAGTTTACGCTTGTAGAAGGTTGTCACTAGGTAGGATTTTATAGCCTTGGTGGTCAACAATTTCAATAATGAAATTTGTCCGCTCGTGAACAATTTCGCAAGGTGTGTTGGAAATGAAGCCCAACCGTCAGTGCCCTTTCATCTTTCTCTTCCCATGTCTCTTCACTTACCTGAAGAGTTGATATATTCCCTTCTTATTCTCTTTCTGGTGTAGAAGAAGACTGATGTAATTGAATTGATTAATGAAATAGTGTGTCCTACTTTTCTTGGTGGATGTAGCCATTTTGATGGTGAACCACGTTAAATTCGTGTCTCTATTTTTATCTGTGTGTTTGATTCTTTATCTGTTTTAGTTTTTCCATTTATCTACATTTTATCTTCAACAATTGGTATCGGAGCCATGGTGCTCGATCATTTGGCAAGAGCGGTTTGAGTTTGAGTGGGAGCAATGCCAACTGATAAAGGAAGTCATAGGAAATCACAAGGGAGGCTAAAATTCAGCAAGAGAGATGCTGGTTGCTAGTATTGTGGCAAGCAAGGCCACATCAAGAAGAATTGTTGGTTTTTTAAGAAGGCTGAAAATCAACCAAAAGAAGATGAAGCGAATCTAGTATGTGAACAGGATGCCGGTGCAACAATTGGTGTTCTTATTTCAGCTTCAAAAGAAATACCACCAAATGTTTGGGTGCTCGGTTCGGGAGCATCGTTTCATGCCACTCCGTGCAAGGAGTACTTCAAAAATCTGCAAAGTGGTGACTTTGGTAAGGTTCTTCTTGGCAATAATGAATCTTGTGATGTTATTGGCAAAGGGGATGTTTTGTTAAAATTAAAAAATGGGAATAGTTGGCTGTTGCAAAATGTTAGATATGTCCCTCAGCTCAAACAAAATTTAATTTTAGTTGGATAGTTTGTTTTCTCAAGGATGTAAAGTTATTTTTGAATTGAATAGATGGAAAGTCACAAAAGGGGCCTTGGTAATTGTTCAAGGCAGTAAAGTAGGCACCCTGTATGTCATAGAGAGTCTTGCTTCATGTGAAATGGATAGGTTAGATGATGTAGTTGATTCCGTCATTGATGAATTTCTTAACCTATTGGAATCTGATAAAATGTTTGTGAAAGAAAGTGCAAGAGCCTCTACAGAAAATATAGAAATTAAAAAGACAGAAGTTGTAGAGGGTACCATTACATGGGAGCCTTATGAAAATGTTAAATCTTGTGAAAAAAGTTGTGACAAATGGCACAGAGATAGGAAGAATCATAAAGAGGGGAGGAAGATCAAAGACAGGGAAGACAATATCCATGCCCAAGGCAAAAAGGCCAGAGATAGAGGGGAAAAGAGAAAATTCCAAGAGTGTGATTTCAAAACTAGGGATGATGAAGAAGAATACCGACAGGAGAAGAAGCCGACTCCTTCTGAAGATTCTTGTACTCCTAAGAGGAAGTCCATTAGCTTGAATGTTGACAAAAATAAGGGTCTTAATGTGCTTGTGCAGGTTTATGCTATCTCTACAACTGAACGGAGGGATTTGGGAAAGAGACTTAAAGTTGAGCCAGAGTAGGTGTGATTTATGCATAGAAGAATTGAAACCAGGGTGATAAATGCTATAGTTGTGTCTTCATCCAGCGATCTGCCTAGTTTCGGATCTGGGCATGAGAATTCATGGCTTGAAAATGGACGAGTTAATGGTGGTCATTTAAATATTCCTAGCATTCAGATACCTCCTCCAGGAAATCTAAGTGGCAAATATAAGAAGAAAACTCCCAAGCCATTCAGCTCTATGGGGGTTCAAAATTTGTTCCTCTGAAAGAGAAGACAGTAGCAGATCAGCATGAGAAATAGAAAAGCAAAGCTATGGCCATCATTAGCATCAAAAATAGCCATTCGGGTAGACTTGAGGTTAGAGATGAGAAGAGACTAAAGGAAAGTCACCCTGTACAACATCCAAAAGCAGATCCCGATTAAGCTGGGCCACAAATTAGCTCATATACAATTGATCCTTCCATGATCCAGCAAATGCAGCATGTTTGCTCTGATTGCAAGGGAACAGGTGAGACCATTAGCAACAAAGATAGGTGTCCAGAATGTAAGGGTGAAAAGGTAGTACAAGACAAGAAAGTGCTTGAAGTAGTTGTCAAGAAGGGAACACAAAATGGCCAAAGGATCACATTCCCTGGAGAAGCAAATGAAGTGTTGGACACTATTACTAGTGAAATCATGTTTGTACTTCAGTAACAGGAGCATCCCAAATTTAAGAGAAGGGGGATGACCTCTTTGTTGAACATTCTTTGACATTGATAGAGGCTTTGTGTGGCTTCCAATTTATTTTGACACACCTTGATGACCGACAGTTGCTTATAATATCTAGTCCAAGCGAGGTTATTAAGCCAAGTCAATTCAAGGCTATTAATGATGAAGGAATGCTTGCTTACCGGTGGCCTTTTATGAGAGGAAAGTTGTATGTGCATTTCTCTGTAGATTTTGTAGACTCCCTTTCCCCTAAACAATGCAAGGTATTGGAAGCAGTGTTGCTGCCTAGACCTACAGCATAGTTGACAGACATGGAGCTTGATGAGTGTGAAGTGACTGAGGGTGCCCTGGTGAAAGACATTCTATATGCTTTCCAGGGAATTAATGGCTGCTATATCAAATTTGATAAGGAATTGGATGGCCGTTATATCAAGTTTGAAGATTCAATTTCTTTGTCGTCACCCATCCCAGTCTTTTAGGCAATGATAGCAATAAGATGGTGAATGGTACTAGTATTATGTCCTTGGATGGTAATGAGGATGCTATTGTAGGGGCATTTGTAACACCCAGTTTAGTTTTCACCCTAAAACTAGGTTTAACCAAATGTAATAATTTTTTTTTAAGATTAAAGAAGATATGTAATTTGTTTTTCATTTTTAAAACCATGTAGTACATCCATCGAGTAACAATAATATGAAATTATAAATTATACAAAGGGATATATCCATCTACAACATTAAACAATATGTTGATTAAAGTTACTTGGAACATTTTTAAAATAGAAACTTACCAAAGTCACTCCATATCAATTGTCGACCATCCAAATTCAAGTCTCGGCAAGCCTCAGGAATATAGAAGAGAAAGTATCTTCAAGGAGCTTAACCTCCAACCATAGACTGTCGGTCTCCCACACTCCTTCCTATTCAGAAGTGGCCCTACCCTACTCAAAGAGGATAGAATTAGGATAACCAATGGTGTTTGCCATCTGAGTACTGGTGTTGTGACCTACGTAACTTGTTATCATGCAATCCCCTAGATACCCTCTAGTCAAGCATGACCACTCCACAAGCTACGCCATCTAGTCACGGTGAACTATCAATGCACTTGAGGCACATGCATTACCTTGGCCAAAGGATTTGAATATAATTAGCGTTGTATCAACACAAGTTATAATTTCACCCACCCCAACTTGACTCGAATTAATCATAATCCTACAGTTACCTATGTATAAGTTCAATATAATGACCTCGATAACCTCTAGGTGTTCCATACTCATCATGCATTAACACATGGCAATGAGGTTTACTTCTCTCTTTTTAGCTCATGGAGACATTTCCGTCCATATGTTAAACGAATGAGTTCCTAGCTTATCGATTAATCAGATAATGCTATAAGTTAATCAGTTGATCTCTAAGTTAGCCCACTGCTTTAAATTATCCACTCAAGAGTGGACACTAAACTTAACTATGTTGTTTTGGAAGGGTTTCACAATAAACCAATTTATAGAATACAAATTTTCAAAGACCCTGAGTTAAAATTTAATTACTCTTAAGAATCTTCTTTGACCTATCAAATCTTCGACATAGCTTAATCTTTTGTCAAACTAAGCATTTAGAAATCCTATCTTGTTGTTTCTATTTGCAAGAAGAATGCATGCAAGTTTACATAACTAAAGACTCATTGTGTCAGCTCTAAAACTTCATTATCTAACATGTTTGATAGTTTAGACCAATAATAAATCTATATTCTCCATCAAAGACAAATCAGTTTGAATGTTTTAAAGCGAAAAGAGTTATATACAATAAAAAAATGATCTTTAACTAGTTATCATTTGCACCAAGAATAGAATGTTCTCTATGGTCGGCCAACCATTTATAAACTCAGAACTTGCGGAGAATTGAGTAGTCTTACATGCATCGGCATTCATTTCACACTATTGTTTCTCCTCTGCCAATGGTTAACACATTCTTCATGTCTTTTATAAAACTAGGTGTCTTTTATTATGACAAAGCCAACCATTTATAATCGGCAAGCCAACTGAGAACACATCCACCGTCGACCTAGATTTTATTACTATGGCTTGATAACTTAAAGCTAGCTTTTGACCAAAAATTAGTCTACTATGCACTCTTCACATATCCAGATACCTCTTAAAGTTAAACAAAACAACTACACAATTAAACTCGACCATCGAAGATGCTTTGAAGAACAATGTATTACAACTATGAGTTTTCGACTGCGGTGTAGTGCAGGGGACAAATAGCATTGTTTCCATTTTGAAAGAGGTGGAAACACATAGGACTAAAGTTGGTAAACAATTCACACATTACATCTTCAATTAAATATTAAGTTCCATCGTATTACAAGTAGAGCCAATACTATTAAAACATGCCTAATAACCATGACTGTGTAGAGAAGAGATGAAAAGAAACTTGAAGATAATCTCCAGTGACTGCTTGAAAACTAGGTCCAAAACTCATTCTTTTCTTGGCCACTCACATTCACTTTATGCTCAGCTTCCTCTCCATTTCCTCTCTGCATTCTGTCTTCTCAAAATTAACTCCCTACTTCCTCTATATCTTGTTCTCCCTGTGAAGGAAAACTAAACTTCCCACTCAGAAGACCATGCCTAACAACTGGGTAACTACCCTGCATGCTTAACCATCTCCTCCTTTCGTGACCACTACTAGAATTGGTTTGGTTTTCCCACTCAATTCGTGATTACTCTGCAAAGTGGAGCTCTACACTATGTGAGGTGGCGATTTTTAGTTTGGATAAGATATCACACTACTCATAACTGATTATGAGTATAGATCAAATGCATAACTGGAAATAGTGGCTAAGCCGACAACCCATTCATAAAGTTTAAAGCTCAAGGGTAAATAGATTATTTCAAAATAAGACATCATAGTAAAGACTTGAGTGAGCTCTACGAGTTACTACCCGCTTACTAAAATCATAAAAGAATAAAAGGATTACCCCAAATGACTATTTAAATATAACTAATATAATTTTGTATATTCCTTTACAATACAACCAAAGGTATTACACTCAATGGTCTCAAGATTTAAAACATTATTAAAACCTTTTATTATACGATAATAGCCCATAATACAAACAATTCAACATCTGTCAAATTTCGCAAGTAGACGTTTACATCATACGCTCGTAGAGCTTTATGATGTTAATAACGAATTGAGCGTAAATGCAAAACAAGGTTTGGGGTCGACTTACGTACAACTTTCAACTTTTGCGCCGAACCACTAAACAAGACATGACTTACAACTTGTTCTCAAGTGTATACATTTATATATATAACATTATATCAGTCGTCCATATTTGACGACATGATACTGAGTATTACGACACAGATGTCGATTTCCCATACTCATTACGACAACTACAGAAAGAAGAAATACCTATTCTTACAAACCTCAACATCTCGTCTAAAATTGACTTAGCCTAAAATTAAAGCTTAACTCAAGGCTACTAGGTTTATCTACCTGATATTCATTTTCAGTGGCAAGTACCCATGGATTATTCCAGAGTCTATTCTCTCTTTCTCAAAGATACTTTCTCTTCTTCTTTCTTCTTGGTGAACATGTTCCATCTATACCTGTCATTGACAATATCACATACAATTTGTGGTCAGAGTACCAATGTTCTAATCAAAACATATTTACATCAAATCATTTCATTTTCATATCGAAAAGACATTTTAATTCATAACATCATATTGATCATAATCAAGTAAAAATCCATGATTTCATAAAATTAACCTTTTCTAAACATATCATCATTTTTTATGATGTTAAAACATATCCACCAGGCTATATTATTTAAGAAAAAGTAAATAGTAATATTGAATCCAAAAAGGGGATGTAACAACATTGAAGCAAATCCTAAGGCAACTAGAGATGCTTAGATCACAATGGGCAGGATTAGAAGATATGCTGAAGGAGATGAAAAGAAACAATGATTTTTCACCCAAGTTGATGGCAACCTCTGGATCCTATGAAGACCTCTTCAAGAAGGAGCTTAGAGATTATGATCCTGTTTGTCAAGAGGTTGCTAGGAATGTTGAAGCACAAGAACAATTACTGCATCAAATCTAGACCCAAAATGATGCTTTTGCTGTTGTTTTCAATCTACATGATTTTTTAGCTGCTCAAGATTTGTTGTTTATGTGTCACTTGCAGGATGGTGTGCAACACATAGATATTTCTACTCAGATACTACATGCGTTGCTCTTGCCAGTGGCTAAACTAGATTTTAAGAAGGATGTAGAAGGTGCAGATTCCTTTGGGTTGAATCAGTTCTTATGAAGGAAGCATCAAATGGACTGGCTAGTGGATGTAATGGACTAGTTAATTGGTAGTGTAGTTAAGTAACAATGAGTTTCAAGGAAAGTGGGGGCAATAGTGCAGTTTGGACTTCAAGTGGGAGATTGTTGGAAATGAAGCCCAACCGTCACTGCCCTTTCATCTTCCTCTTCCCATGTCTCTTCACTTGCCTGAAGAGTTTATATACTCCCTTCTTATTCTCTTTCTGGTGTAGAAGAAGACTGATGTAATTGAGTTGATTAATGAAATAGTGTGTCTTTATTTCCTTGGTGGATGTATCCATTTTGATGGTGAACCATGTTAAATTTGTGTCTCTATTTTTATTTGTGTGTTTGATTCTTTATCCAGTTTAGTTTTTCCGTTTATCTACATTTTATCTTCAACAAGGTGAAGCTCTACATGTGATACATGTTTGGTCAACCTGTATTATTATGTAAAATATAGGAATGTGGGCGTAACAATTCAAACTGATGAGAAATTATCTATGTAGCCTGTTTGTCACGTACAATTGTGTGTGCAAGGGCCAAATGGCATGCTAACATATCCCCCTTTTGGGTATCTACTACAAAACACATAGCAAGTGGCATTAAATTCTGCTCAACTAGCAAACAATGTGATTTATTTAACAATAACAGTTCATAAAATGTTTTGAATATACCATAATTACATCCACCTTGGATAACACACAAACATAAAAGAGGCCTTATTAATTGAATATGTAAAGAATGGCGAGGGTTTCTATACTTATTGGTAACCAATAAACATCATCTCCAGCCACACAAATACTATTTAAACAATGAAATATCTTCCACATACATGGGATTATTATGGAGAAAGGAAACATACATATAAATTTGTATGTATGGTCATTAAATGTTCATATATATAACTTTAATGCATGCATTCATATTAGGTATGATTGGTCAAGAAAAGTAAAAATATCATTTTCATTCAAATAAATGTGAGTCACCATAGTTAAAAGCATTGCTGACCATGCAACATAGTTGGTTGATGCATCCACCAATAAAATGTAGGTCACAAGTTCCAATCATGTTTATTTGTATAATTACATGTCGAAATACACTATGTGTATTTGAACAAATTTGTTGAAATACACAATGTATATTTATTTTGTGTATTTCTCTAAGTGATGAGATCAACATGCATGTAATTTGATGGCCATAGTGCAAATTTGTATATGGAGAATGGCCACTCCCTCTATATTATTGCTCTATAAGTTTACTTTTGATCCTTTAGCCCAATGTCTATGGTAATTTTAACCTTTAATATTATTGGTCTTTATTTATTAATGTGGATTTTTTATTTTGCTAAGAGTGATTCAATTTAGTCTTGTAATTGAAACTTTTAGTTGTCCTATAAATTTTATATTATATGTATCTTTGTTAAGGTACTAGTTTGTTTTGATGGCATCCTGGTTCAAAGGTTGTGTAAAATCTTAAGTCTTATTTTCCTATGTGTTTTTGTTCTAATCATTGGTTGACTTTTTATTAATAGTTGCCTATCACTAAAGTGGAATTTCATAATTGTGTAATGACTAGGCACCAATACTTTTGCTTTGCATATTGGCTATACATGGTTTCAATCATTCTTATGAAGGCTCCATGATATTAGCACATGGAGGTTTGATGTTGAAGATAGGTTGCATAGCAATTGATCATTTTAGTCCTCTTCAAAACATCAAAGAGTTGGATGGACTAAAGCCACATGGTGTTCCTTAGTGAAACAATAAAAGCTAGTATCATTGCAAGTTTCATTTAGTCATTTCACCCCTAGCTTAAATTAATCATGTCAATCAAGGCATGCCATCAAATCCAATCAAGATCTAGAAAATGAAGTGGCATAGTTAGTAAGGTTAGTTAATTTATTTATGTGATGCATTTCTTGTGTATCCCATTCTTGTTGTTTCGAAGACAAACATGTAATACCCATATATATATATGAAAAAAAATAGTAGCTTGATAGGTTCCTAATGACTTGGGATTGGTGGGCTTCATTTATACATTTAGTGAAGGTTTGAATTAGAATCTATACTATAGATTTTGAGCTATACGTGTCCATAGAAAATGGACATTGAAAAAATGATAAAAGGTAATGGTTCTCACCTTGGTGATTCTCCATTTTTCTAGTAGTTGTTGATGTTGCATGGATTAACATGGGCCAATGGATCTAGTTTTCCTTTAGGGAAGAAACTTATTGGTCAAATGATTAGTACACAATTTGTAAAGACACTTGGAATCAATCGTATTAATTTCATTGGATGTGTGTGAATACATAGATTTAATTATAGATTCTATGACTACATGTTAGCACAATATTGGTATTTAGTGCATCAATTTTACTAAATCAACAAATGTTTAAGTGTAGTTTGATTTGGTTTTTTATAGCTATGTGTTTGATTCTCATTAACATATGCAAAACATCAAAAATAGCCACATACTACTTAGGGTTATGTCATTTTATGCTCAGCTATTAATCATGTGCCAATCAAAATTTACTCTAATTCCTAACTAGAACAATGGATAAAACTACAATTTAGCTAGTAATCTATGAATTTTTAGAATATAGAAATAAAACACTAAGATTGAATGCAATTAAATTATTATGGAAGAGATTGAAATGTAAATTTTTTGCATAAGAGAAGATATGTACAATGTCATGTATGCAATAGAGTTGCTACCTAGTCTTTCTCCACTTGTACCTTTTATAGTGCAAGTACTTATATGAATGAGCTATCAACTAGTCCTTAATATTCTAGAAAGTGTCATGTGTGTATGGTGTCCTTAATATGTGGACAAAATGGTGCCAAGTTTCTAACCCATATGGTGCTTGTTGTAGTGCATGTTTGCTAGTTGTATGCATGTTTGCATAAAAGAACTTGTGGTGTACAAGATACCATACATCAAATGCTCATGGTGTAGAATTAATAAATGACTTGGCCGAGACATGTGATCTCCCATATAGGGCCACATTATGCATGTTATCAATTATATACAAGATTGTGCAAAATTGTGTCCAAACTATAGGTAGATAGAGTTGCACTAATATGAGTAGTGTAGGACAAGTGTGTGAAATAACTATGCATAAATTAATGATAAGAGCCATACTAATATAAGGGTAAGTGCAAGAAGTTGGGTGCACTTTTAGTGGAAAAATCATGGGGTGAAATAATTTTGGAAGGAATCAATAGTTGTTTCAGAAGAAAAGAAATATCTTCTTAGGAACAAGAGACCAAATATAAATCGGTATTTATCAAGAATGGCGACATGTTTAGGTTCAAGTTTTCATTGGTAAAAGGGAATCCATTAGTAACAAGTATCTATTTAGGAATGGGTGCCCATTCTAGATAGAAAGGTATTACTTTTTTGTTTTTCCCACCAACTATGTTTTACAAAAAAATGGCTAACATTGGATATATAAGAAATTGGTACCCATTTCTAAATTGATACAAATTAATGGCTATCCATTACTAATGAATATTCATTTTTTTAGAATAGGTACATATTCTGTGAAATTTAAAAACTTACACCCATGCCTTTATTTTGGTTTTAGGCTTGGAATAGACTTGGGAACCCAAACTTTATCCTTGCACCTACAAGTACAATGTCATGGTAGTAGAAAGAATAAAAATTTGCATTGACAATATGACTAATTCAAAAAAAATTGGATGAAATCAAAGTAGATTATAAATGACAAATTCTAGTTTTCAAATATGTAATTTTTTGAGTGTTAAACATATTTTATATTTATTAATTAATTTGCAAGCAATTAGACTCATAAACTTGAAATGACATTGTGAACAAAAAATTAAGGAAAATCAAACAAGGTTTAACACAATAAATAAAAACTTTACTATGTATTTCCTATCACCTAAGTTAGAGCAAGAGACTGAAAAACCAAAAATGATGAACATAAGTTTAACCACACTTTCAATCTCTATTCTACCATATGGTAGATATGCTAAAAAATGGTTGCAATATCAGATTTTGGATACTCATGCAAACATGATAATGTTATGGAAACATGAGATGCCGAAAAGGCTTAGGGGAGGCTAGATTTATAGGCTTCCAAAAAGAGGGATCAATGGTTGAGATTTGAAAATAAATGGATGGATAGGATTAAAGTAGTTAAGTGGTTATGAGATGGAGGGAGGAGATAAAAGGAGAATTATTTCATTGGAAATTGGTTTTTAGGAGATAGTTATAGAATGTGTGGTGGGGAATAAAATAAATTTTATATTCTTTTATTATTTTTTTGGTTATGGCATAAAATGGGGATTTAATTAATTAAATTAAATAAATCATATGGAAAGGGACATGGATTATTAGGAATAGGAAATTAGATTAGGACCTAGAGATAATTAGGAATAAACTATGGAATTATGATCTAATGATAAATTAGTTTGATTCATGATACAATCAAGATATCAGGACCATTTAAGAACAATTTGTTCAAGATTTTCATGGTTTAGGGGTATCAGGGGATTAAGACTTAGGAATAAACTAGGACCTTAGGGGCAAATTGATCACAATTGAAACCATTTACAGATAAAATGATCAAGAGGAAAGCTAATTAGGTCCTTAGTGATTTTTAAAGGTCTACAACCAGTCACTTTTATTTTCAACAATTTAAAATTTTAATTATATTTTACCACAAAAAATTCTCAATATATACAGCCATCAAATTTTGTCCCGGCTCCAATATAAACCCGGACACGATCTTATTACTTTTTTTAAGCACCAGTTTATTTGAAATTTGCTTTGATTTCCTTTCAGGCCTATATTTGTCTGCTATGTTGTTTGCATCTAAAATATGTAATATAATAATGCTTTGATGTAGAATACGTAATATTGACACATAATAATAAGCTACAAATCAATATAAAAATCTCCTCAACCACACGAGTACAATTTTATTCTTATCCAGAGCCGAAGTGAATATAAGAACCACGTACGGCCATTGCTTCGTCTTCTCAGTCGAAGCCACTAACGCTCGCAAAATTAACGTAGCGGAAATCCAGAATACACTTAGACAAATACTGAATGAAAACGGATCCCATACGAAATCCAAATCTACATAGTAGAAAGAGTTGCATTATGTTGCAAGGTTGCCATGTTTAACTGAGAGGTGGGCATTTGAATCCAGGAGGAGGGGTGAGGCCGCATTGAACAAAGAGCTCAAGAGCGATGGGAAGGATGATGTTGAGGTTCAGAAGCTTAAGCCTAATAGTTGTACACAAACAAAGGGCCGCCTCCAATTCCAAAACGCCTTGCAGAACAGGGCAGCACGTGTTGACAGCAGGATCTCCAATGGTAGCATTTACCAGCCCTCCCAGCACATCCACACACGCTCCTAATTTCAATGCATTTAGCGGACAACTCCCCCCATTTGATGAACTCGGCGGCGATGGAGGAGAAGATGAAGTTGTGGGAGGTGGAGGGGGATGCCATGCTTCCACTACAGGACCCATGTTCATCGCTAAACAAATCATACCCATTACCACCAATACTGCACCGTTTCTCATCTTCACCCTTTCTTAGTGACCTCAAACAAACAGAAAAAAGGAAAGAAAGCAAATTAAAACCCACAAGATCTGCTACAAGTTTACGCTTGTACAAGGTTGTCGCTGGGTAGGATTTTATAGCCTCGGTGGTCAACAATTTCAATCATGATATTTGTTCGCCCGTGAACAATTTTGCAAGGTGAAGCTCTACATGTGATACATGTTTGGCCAACCTGTATTATTACGTAAAATATAAGAATGTGGACGTAACAATTCAAACTGATGGCAAATAATATCTGTCGCCCGTCTGTCACGTACAATTTTTTGTGCACGGGGCCACATGGCATGCATCCTGCTGTTGGGTACCCACTACAGAACACTTAGCAAGTGGCATTAAATTCTGCTCAACTAGCAAACAATGTGAATCAGAGTGATTTATTTAACAGTAACAGTTCATAAAATGTTTCGAATATACCATAATTACATCCACCTTGGATAACACACAAACATAAAAGAGGCCTTCTTAATTGAATATATATATATATCGAGAATGGCGAGGTTTGCTTTCCGTATTGGTAACCAATAAACATCATCTCGAGCCACACAAATACTATTTAAAGAACGAAATATCTTCCACATACATGGGATTATTATTGAGAAAGGAAACATACATATAAATTTGTATGTATGGTGATTAAATGTTCATATATATAACTTTAATGCATGTATTCATATTATGTATGATTGGTCAAAAAAAGTAAAAATATCATTTTCATTCAAATAATTGTGAGTCATTATAGTTAGAAGCGTTGCTGACCATGCAACATAGTTGGTTGATGCATGCACTAATAAAAAGTAGGTCACAAGTTCTAATCATGTTTATTTGAACAAATTTGTTGAAATACACAATGTATATTTCAACACACTTCAAAAATATTCTATATATTTCTATAAGTGATGAGATCGACATGCATGTAATTTGATGGCCATAGTGCAGAATAGACACTGGCTCTATATTATTTCTCTATAAGTTTACTTTTGATCCTTAGGCCCAATGTACATGGTAATTTTAAACTTTTCTATTATAGTTCTTTGTTTATTAATGTGGATGTTTTGTTTTGTTAAGAGTGATTCAATTTAGCCTTGTAATTGAAACTTTTAACTGTCCTATAAATTTTCTATTATATGTATCTTTGTTAAGGTACTAGATTGTTTTGATGGCATCCTAGTTCAAAGGTTTTGTGTAAAAGCTTATGTTATCTTTTCCTATGTGTTTTTGTTCTAATCATTTGTTGAGTTGCTATTAATTGTTGCCTATCACTAAAGTGGATTTTCATAATTGTGTAATGACTAGGCACCAATACTTTTGCTTTGTATATTAGCTATATGTGGTTTCGTAAATGTTTGTCATTCTTATGAAGGGTCCATGATATTAGCACATGGAGGTTTGATGTTGAAAATAGGAAGGGTAGCAATCAGAGTTGGATGGACTGAAATGTCCCACAAGGTGTTCCTTAGTGAAACAACAAAAGCTAGTATCATTGCAAGTTTCATTTAGTCATTTCACCCCTAGCTTAAATTAATCATGTCAATCAAGGCATGCGATCAAATCCAATCAAGATTTAGCAAGTGAAGTGGCATAGTTACTAAGGTTAGTTAATTGCTTTATGTGATGCATTGCTTGTGTATCACATTCTTGTTGTTTCAAAGACAAACATGTGGTGTGTGTGTGTGTGTGTGTGTGTGTGTGTGTGTGTGTGTGTGTGTGTGTGTGTGTGTGTGTGTGTGTGTGTGTGTATATATATATATATATATAACAGTTTGCATATATATATAAACATATACATATACATATATAGTGAAGGTTTAAATTAGAATCTATACTATAGATTTTGAGCTATACGTGTCCATGGAAAATCTACATTGAAAAAATGATAATAGGTAATGGTTCTAACTTTGGTGTTTCTCCATTTTTCTAGTAGTTGATGATGTTGCATGGATTTAGTTTTCTTTTAGGGAAAAAACTCAATGGTTAATGGTTTGGTACAAAATTTGTAAAGACACTTGGAATCAAGTGTATTAATTGCATTAAATGGGTGTGAATACATAGATTTACTTTATAGATTCTATGAGTACATGTTAGCAAAATATTGGTATTTAGTGGGTCCTTTGTAATAAATCAACAAATGTTTAAGTGTAGTTTTCTTTATTTGTATAGAGCTATGTGTTTTATTCTCATTAACTTATGCAAAACATTAAAAATAACCACATACTAGTTATGGTTATGCTAGTTTACACTCGACCATTAATCATTTGTCAATCAAAATTTACTCTAATTACAAACTAGAACAATGGATACAACTAAAATTTAGCTAGTAATCTATGAATTTTTATTTATATAGAAATAAAACCCTAAGCTTGAATGCAAATTTATATTCAATTATTGTGGAAAAGATTGAAAGGTAAATTAACTATATAAGAGAAGATATGTACAATGTCATGTATGCAATAGAGTTTCTACCCAGTCTTTCTCCACTTGTACATTTTATAGTGCAAGTACTAATATGAATGAGCTATTAACTAGTCCTTAATATGCTTGTATGTGTCATGTGTGTATGGTGTGCTTTATATGTAGATAAAATGGTACCAATTTTTTAACCCATATGGTGCTTGTTGTAGTGTATTTGCTAGTTGTATGCATGTTTGAATAAAAGAACTTGTGGTGTAGAAGCTACCAAACATCGAATGCTCATAGTGTAGAGATAATAAATGACTTGGTCGAGACATGTGCACTCCCATAAAGGGAAAAATTATGCATGTTATCTGTCCTATACAAGATTGTGCAAAATTGTGTCCAGAATATTGGTAGACATAGTTGCACTAGTATGAGTACTATAGCACAATTATGTGAAATAACTATGCATAAAATAATTATAAGAAGAGTCATACTAATATAAGGATAAGTGCAAGAAGTTGGGTGCACTTTTAGTGGAAAATCATGGGGTGAAATATTTTCTTAAGGAATTGACAGTTGTTTAAGAAGAAAAGGGATATCTTCTTAGGAACAAGAGACCAAATATAAATAGGTATTTATCAAGAATGGAGACATGTTTAGGTTCAATTTTTCATTTTCAAAAGGGTATCCGTTACTAATAAGTATATATTTAGGAATGGGTGTCCATTCTAGAAAGGTATTGCTTTTTTGTTTTCCCCACCAACTATGTTTTACTAAAAAATGGCTAACAATAGATATAAAAGAAATGGGTACCCATTTCTAAATGGATACATATTAATGGCTATCCATTACTAATGAATATTCATTTCTTTTAAAATAGGTACGTATTCTGAGATATCTAAAAACTTACACTCATACCTTTATTTTGTTTTAGGGTTGGAATATACTTGGGAACCTAAACTTTATCCTTGGACCTACAAGTCTAATGTCATGGTAGTAGAAAGAGTAATAATTGGCATTGACAATATGACCAATTCAAAAAAATTGGATGAAATCAAAGTAGATTATAAATGACAAATTCTAGTTTTTAAATATGTAATTTATTTAGTGTTGAACATATTTTCTATTTATTAATTAATTTTCAACAATTAGACTCATAAACTTGAAATGACATTGTGAAGAACAAAACAAGGAAAATCAAGAAAGGTTGAATACAATAATTGAAAATTTTATTCTCTATTTCCTATCACCTAAGAGAATGAAACTAAAAAACCCAAAATGATAAACATTAGTTTTACCATACTTTTGATCTCTATTCTATCATGTGGTAGATGTGCTAAAAAATGGTTGCAATATCAGATTTTGGATACTCATGCAAACATCATAATGTTATGGAAAAATGAGATGCCCAAAAGGCTTAGGGGAGGCTAGATTTATAGGCTTCCAAAAAGAGGGATCAATGGTGGAGATATAAAAATGAATGGATGGATAGGATTGAACTAGTTAAGTGGTTATGAGATGGAGGGAGGAGATAAAAGGAGAATTATTTCATAAAAAATTAGTTTTTAGGAGATAGTTATGAAATGTGTGGTGGTGAATAAAATAAAATATTTATTTTATTGTTTTTGTGTGGTTATGTAATAAAATGGGGATTTAATTAATTAAATTAATTAAATAATATGGAAAGGGAAATGGATTGTTAGGAATAGGAAAATAGATTGGGACCTAGGGATAATTAGGAATAAACTGTGGAATTAGGAACTAATGATAAATTAGTTTGATTTAGGATAAAATCAAGACATCAGGACCATTTAGGAACAATTTTCTCAAGATTTGAATGGTTTAGGGGTAATTAGTGGGAATTCAAGGATCAATTAAGACTTGGGAATAAAATAAGACCTTAGGGAGAAATTGATCACAACTAAAACCATTTAAAGATAAAATGATCAAGGGGAAAGGTAATTAGGTCCTTAGTGATTTTTAAGGGTCTACATTTTGCCCCTCTTTGAGATGATATTGTGACTAAGAGAAGCAATATCATTTCAAAGAAGAATAGATTATATGTGTGGTAAGAAAATAAAAGATGGGTATTATAAAAGAGAAGGATGGGATGATGTCCCCTCGAGAGACTAGATGGGGCTAAATAACCTAAGTAGGCTCTCAAAAAGAGGAATAAAGGGAAGAATATTATGCAAATCAACATAAGTAACTTGGTCTTTGATATAGAATTTGACGTTATGCACGAAGATATAAAGACCAAGGTGATGATGTGTCAAATCCATAGAGAACTGACTCACAAGCATAGAAAACAAGAGGATGCCCCAACACAACACAAGGTATTTGAAGACCTTGATGAATACTGTGTGGAACAACCAACAAATATATCACACAAAAAGATAAGATCATGCCCCGGTTGACACCAATCAAGACATACCAAGTTATGGAGGATTGTGGTAACCTTGAGAAAGGTATGAAGAGGGATGGAATGTAAAATAAACAATGATCAAAAGCAATAGTTAATTGACAAAACAATATTGAACCTCTTGCCAGAATGTCAAGAAAGAGTAAGAGATGATTAACAAGAAGATGATGATGAAGCCTAATATGGGGAATAATGTATCCCACAAAGGAAAAAGAGAAGGATGAAATAATATATGACATTGAAGAAAATGACTCAAAGGATTATGTTATTGAGATTGCCAAAAGATCTAAGATTTGTGTTTAAGATCAATCATTTTCAGGTGCTATGTGTAAGATGTTTGTAATATCACTATACTTGCAAGTTCAAGAAGTTGCAAACCAAATGAAAGGTAGTCTTCCAAGACATGAAATAAGAAAAGGGGAAGATACTACAACTATTTCCAAAGAAAGAAACTCTCTTTCCCTGACCATGAAATAGGGTCAATAGGAGGAAGAGACAAAAAAATTATATAATGGAAAAGACTAAGGAATGAAATAGGATGAAGTGCTAAGAAAATGTCATGGAGAGGACCTGAAGGATAAAGAAGTATAGCTTTACACTTGGTTCTTGTGAGAAGGTTTTCACCATGGTACTTGTCCAAGGTGTAGCCAGAGGTGTTTTTCACAAGAGGATGATTTTTCTTTTTACTTTTTTTCAGTTTTTCAATTTTTGTATCATCTGATTTTTTTTTTTTTTTTTGTATTTTCTTTTTTGGAATACTATGTAAATTAAGCATAAAAGTCTTTGAGGTGAGTAATATTCAATGGTTCATCAAGCTTTTGACCATCTAGACTAGCCAACTCATATGGTCCTAATCCATATTTGGTAATAATAATGTAAGGACCTTGCCACTTAGGTTCAAACTTACCTTTCTTGTCTTGATCCACGATATTTCTTTGATTTTCCCTTAGAAGATCTTGCCAATCCCAAATTCTTAAGTTTTAATACTTTTGTTATAGATTCAATGAAGATGATTCTAGTACATCTGTAAATGATTCAATGCATGGAGGCACCACTCGTCAAGGAGTTCTAACTCTTGTAACCATGCAAGCTTATACTCTATATCATCAATGAGACCACACAAAGATATTTTCAATGATGGAAATTCGATCTTAATTGGAAATATGGCTTCAGAATTGAAGACAAGGGAATATGGTGTAGCACTAGTAGGAGTACGGATACTAGTTGGATAAGCCCATAACTTATAAAGTAGGACGGAGATGGAGATGCCAATCATGGAAAACTTCATTGATTGTTTTCTTAAGTATTTTAAGGAAGGTCTTATTGGTTGCCTTGGGTTGACCATTACTTTTGGGTATTACAAAATGGACCAATGATGTTTGATATGGAAGCATTCACAAAGGGTATAAACATCACAATTTTTAAAGGATTTTCTATTATTCATGACAATGGATACAAGAATTCCATAGTAGAAAATAATATGGAGTATGAAATTGGAAACCCATTTTCTAGTGGTGTAAGTGAGGGGGACAGCCTCAACCCACTTAGTAAAATACTCTATGGTGGTAATAATGAATTTATGGACATCGAAGGAGGAAGGGTGTATCTTGTCAATGAGATCAATACCCCTTCGAGAAAAGGGCCAAGGAGTAGTGATAGGTTGTAGTGCTTGTGATGGTGCATGAGTCAAGTATCCATGCTTTTGACATGCCAAAATTTTTTTGACATATGGAAAGCATCATGTTCCATGGTTGGATAGTAATAACCTATTCTCAAAAGCTTCTTAGCTAAGATCATGCCACTAGTATGGGCATTGTAAATACCATCATGGACCTCCTTAAGTACAGTATTGGCCTCTGTTGTATTTAGACACATCAGTAAGGAACCATCAAAGCCTCTTTGATGTATTGTATCACCAATGATAGTGAAGTGGGATGAATGATGAATGAAGGTTTTGTGTTGGTTACAAGAAAGGTTTGATGGCATGGTTTGATCACAAAGATAGACATAGATGTCATGGTACCAGAGGGAATCAAGACCAAGAAAATCACCTACAAATTTAGATTTAGGAGCATCATACGCAAGTATTAATACCTTCTCAATCAAAAGCTCACAATGCCAACTATTTTATGCTATGTCTAAAAGAGATCCAATAGTTTCCATGGCATCTGTTGCTCTATTGTTAGGACAAGATACTTGTTCAAATTGAATGTTTGCAAAATAATGCTTGAAAATATCTACCATTCACTAATAAGGGAGCAATTTTCCATCTTTTATCTAGTTTTCATCATTCACTTGCTTGATTATCAATTGTGAGTCCCCGTAAACAAGGAGATGTTGGATTTTCTATTAGATTGCTATCTTAAGTCCAATAAGTATGGCCCCATATCTGGTGATGTTATTTGTACAGGGGGAGCCCAATATAAATGTTTTTGATGTGAAGTCTCCTTGTGGTGTGACAAATAAAATTCTGACATCTCCTCCATGACTTCTACAAGATCCATCAAAATAAAATTTCCATACAGATGACCCTTCAACTATAAAAATAGATTCATTAGGAAAGTCTACCATTAAAGGTTGATCATTTGTAAGTGGTGCCCCTGCTAGTTGATTTGAAATAACTTGTCCCTTAATTGCTTTTTTTTCTATATATTCAATGTCAAATTCTCTCAATATCATGACCCATCCTCCTCTTTGGGCCTTATACACCTGCATGTTACATGACCATCTGCACATGTTGATACCACTTATTCTATCTTAGACCCATGGCCTTAAACACTTTCCATAGCATTTTCACACTTTTCCCTCCATCCCATAATAAAGCCATCACCCACTACGATACCTCAAAACATATTAGAAATTAAAAAAAAAACATATAAAATCTCCAAAAGAATCAAAACATACCAAAACTCCAAAAGAATCAAATTTTTTTTCAAAAATCCCAAAAAAGTTGAAACATTTTTAACAAATCCAAAATCAAATATTCTCAAAATACAAAAAAATCAAATATCCAATAAACCCAAATGCAAGCCATCCTTAATCCATACCAATCTAGCTAAACAATTTAGCCAAATTATCCAATCACATCCTTGATTTTGTTTTCAGTCTTGTTGTCAACCTAATCATTAATCATCATCGTCAATGGGATATATCATTCCCACATCCTTGTGTTGTTCTAGGGATATATCATTTCCCATAATGACAACACTATCATTATCCAATCCATCAATCATCGATGTATAGCTTGACATGGGCAATACCTTATTTGTATTTGAATCATTTGTGCATGCTTGCTTGCTTACTTTTGTGTGTTATCATTTTATCTTGCATTTGTATCAAGTCCTTATTACACCAGGTAATATTCATATCTTGTGTATGGTGGAATAGATTTTTACATACTAGTTATCATTTTGGACTTTAGTGCTCTAATTTTCCTTTCTCATATGTCTAACAAGGTTGTATTATGTTGGGTGCATGTGATACATCCTCACCATGGTCTTTATACCTTGGTGCATAATGTCTAGTGCTATATCAAACTATATGGTTATTCATCTAATGCAACATAATGTCTTTTTCATCAATTTTATCCATCCTTCATTTTGCCTCCATTCTCTTTAATCCATTATCTTCATCCATTTTGAGAGCATACTCATGTTTTTCTAGCCTACTTATCCTCTCGAGGGGGAATCCCATCCTCATGTTGGCATCCCATCCTTACATTGTCATCCCAACTTTACATCATTCCTCCTTGTCACTCCTTCAAGTGGATGGGGTATCCTTTTTCCACCATCCATACCTTATCTTATTTGAAACAATGTTACTTCTTTTAGTTGCACCATTATCTCAAAGAGGGGAAAATGTAGACACCTAAATTTTACCATGTCACTTCCATCACTTTGTCGACACCACCTTGCAACACTTTGTGAAACTTTTGTCCTAAGAGTCCCCTTTACCATAATCCCTTTCCCAATTTAATTAAATAAATTATATTATTTAATTAATCCATTTCCTTCATCTCCTAAATTAAATAAAAATATTATATTTATTTAATTTATACCATTTATCCTCCATAGCCAATTAATTAAATAAACTACATATTTATTTAATTAATTCACACTTTCCTCCATCATCCAATTTAAATAAATTAAATATTTATTTAAATTAACTCTCACCACATAATTTAAATAATTTTATTATTTAAATTTTTTTATCCTCGTCATTATCCTCACACATGTCTCTTATAACTTAAATAATTTATTATTTAAATTATTTGTCAAACTATCCCCACTTTCAACCACTTGATGCTTTCATTTAATAAGTATCTCCCAATTTAAATCACCTTTTCTTCCTAGCCATCCATATCACACTACATTTCTAATCTCAACCATTCATCCTTGATCCATGTCTCACATAATCCTAACCATCCATCACTAATCTAATCCTAGCCATCCATTCCTATCCCTCACCTCCTATAAATCAAGCCTCAACAAAGTCATTTGACATCCACATTTCAAGTAGCATCATGCTTTCAAAATCATTACATCTCTTCCATTATCATGGATCATCCATTATCATTATCTAGTTGTTATGTTGTAGAATTTGGGCAAACCAACATATCAAAGTCATGATCAAATATCATAGGATTGTTTATCATTTTTATTATCTTGCTTAGTAGATGAGGTGTTGTTCAAGTATGGAATTGATACTTTCATTGTATTGTTTCCTTATTTGATTTCCATATTTATGCAGGCACAATGATTTTGTAGGGCTTGGAGTTCTAATATTGTGGTTTTACTAGTTTTGAATTGGGGGCATCTTTCTTTCAATCCAAAGAATCTCTATAGCTTCACAATATCCATTTTATAGATAAATTTCACTAAAAGTATTACATTATTGTACTTTAGCGTGCTTAGTGTTCAACACCTTTTGCCTACTAAAGTAGAGGGTAAAATATAATATCATAAATTGCATACCCTATAATTTCATGTTATGTTTTGTTCCTGCTTGGATAACCCCCTACTATAACTCAACCTAGTTCATCTTCTTTGAATCAGTTTATTTTCAAAAACTAGATTGGAAGATCATTCTTATCACCTTTCTGCACCATTGTGCCTTATTCGGGACTATTTTCCTAAGATGTCAATGCAACATGTAGATGTTTGTGTGATATGTTGGCATCTCATAATTTATAATACAATGAACTACAAATTACATTTGTACATAGCCACCTTATTATGATCAATGGTAGTCATAAGGCCCCCACAGACACACTAAGCTATTCGTGGCATGATTCCATAAACCAAATCTAGTGGAATCTAGAAAATTATCAAGTGCCATTAGTTACTAAGAAAAATAGTAAATACAAGTGTTCTGATTAAAATTCAAGAGTATTCTATAAACTAGACATGAAAGTAGCACAAAAAATAGAATGTTTTTGAACATTATCTCCATAGTTGAAATCACCTTCAAGCACTACATTTTGCTACTGCATCTTTGAGGTTGTTTAGGTATAGAATCACTATTACTGGCTCCTATTTCTACATCTCATTTTGTAGGTTTGAAATCAGGGATTCTCCCAAAGACTCCTCTAATTTTCTTGCATCCATTTCCATAAGCCTCATCTTTTTTAATCATTTTAGTAAGTAGCACATTTTTTCTCTCTAAAATTCCTTTGCATTTTTCGTAAGGATCGAGCTCTCTAAGAGCCCTATATTCTTTGATTCCTAAAAGAGCACTAGAAGTAAATCCATGGGGAAGCCCCACCTCTTCACTGATTATTCCCTTGAGTTTATTACCATTGCAAAACCCCTATCCATTTTCCCAATCACATTTCCTATTTTTCAGATTTGTCATTTGCACACTAGGCCTTGTATCCTCCTTATAGACCAGGGAGCTGATCTCCTAGCACTATTTAATTTGTGTATCTATTATTCTTATCGATGACCTTGCATAGCTACCACATGTGATGAACAAACCTATATATGCATTGCATTCAAATACAAGGATATTATGGAAAACATTTACCACAATTGTCACATTAGAAATGACAATATGTCAAGAAGGCAATAGTCATACCAAAAACTAATTTCATACCATATTACAAAATATACACAATACAAAAGTAATGCAATATTATTTGGAAACAATAATCAATGGCACAAATAAATTCTTGACTAGAAATGAATGAGAAGAATTTGACCTTTCCATGTATTTATATACCACTAGCAACATAGTCATGCCACATAAGAAGAATAGGTTGAAGCTATTAAATCTTCTAGTAGCACTCAATGTAGTGCATAAGACACAATGAAAATAAAATAATGATATAAATGACTAAGTATCTCCAACAATAGGTGCTCCTATCTATAGGCCCATAGGTGATGCTAACAACAAACTTATGGATTGAATCTAGCTCTGTGAATGGGTCATTAGAAGAAATCACACATATTATTTATTTTATTGATTCTAAAACCCCAAACTTGTAAATGTACATAGTGGTTCAATTTAATAGCTTCAATGGTGTGACATGGGGTAGGGAAAAACAAAGAACATAGTTTTGATACTTATAACACATGGTAATTATAGATAGATCCCTTATCATGGCTTAGATAATTACAATCCAAAAAACTCAAGGCTTTGAATTAAGAAAGGAAACAATAAGCATAAACAAAACTAAAAGGTATACCTAACATTTACAACAATATGTAGAGTCAAGTCCGTATAAAGCATTCGTATAAAACTTGTATTCCCTTTCAAATGATAATAATAAATAGCAATCCTTATACCATCATTACGAAGAAAAATGATGCTCACCTACAACTTCTATCCTCTTAACACACTTAGGTACACACATATGCTTCTACCTTCGTAACTAATTTAGATTAACTTCAACATCACAATATTACTTAAATTGTTAATTAATGTATAACTAAATACAAAAAATAAAGTGAGAATATGAGACTTTGCATGCTTAACCCTACATGTTACATTTAATATCCAATTAAGTAGATTTTTAAAATAAAAATGGCATGTGGATTTTAGCTATGCATATTGCTTTTATTATTTATTGAGTTATAAACTATTACTACTTGGAAAACAAAATTTAAATGCATCTTACTCAAACATGACAACTTTTACTTAAAATTAATTACATTGAGCTTACATATACCACTTTATTAAGTTTCTCCTACCCAAGCCAATTCATAGATACACATTAAAATTCCTAACTTGGTAATCTGATACATTATGATTGAGCCAATTATAACAAGTCTTTTAGTCAATCATAATGTTTGGAATAAATAGAACAATCATAATGGTTGCAATAATCCTTATCATGAATTTGTGATATGCTATTAAAGTGGTCCCTAACACTAAAAGTGCTCTCACACTGACATTTCTCAAGGAGTAAAAGATGGGATTAAAAAAAAAGAGCTCTCCCTAAAAGCTCTCATGCTTAGAATTATAAAAAATTAAAAAAAGGGGGAATGATTTTTTAGAAACAATGAAACAACTTCAATATAGTATTTAAGACCATAGGTATCTCTATTGAGACTAATAAATGTATAACTAGAAGTGGAACAATGCCCAATTTCAAGCAATATGTCTACAAGTTGACATGTTAAATAATTTGTAGACCAATATTTGGTTTAGGTTTTAAATCATCCATAATCTTGATACCTCTCTCATTTTATGACATTGAAGAACATGCAAAAGGTAAATAAACTCACACCTACACACCACTTCATTATTTGAAATAAAAAAGGGGTAAAAATAAATCTTTATTATGTCAAGTTGACATATTTTTTTCATTTAATTAAGCTTATGTATTTGTACCTTGTTGTAACTGGGCATTACAAGACTTCATTGCCAAACATTACTTGTTTTTATATGCTTTTCATAATTTTAATGCAAAAAAAAAATGTTACATTTACAATCATGGCATCTCATAACTTGTTTAACCTATGTTGTAGGTAAACATATACAAGACTTCACCAAAAGTATTCAACATGTACCAAGATGAAGATTCTTGGGCTTAAAACTGGGTGGCAAACTGTCATTGTCTACATCTAGATCAAATGCTTCTAAAAATTGTAGAGCTCCAAGTTCCCTATATCTCTATAAAGATTAGATGTTAAGAATATTACAATGCCCTAGAGAGAGCACAATCACCATCTCTTTTGATAAGTTCTTCAACTTCAAATATGACCATAAGGCTAGGATAAATGTTTTCGATAATATCAAAGAGGATAACAAGGTTCCCCACCCTTACAAAAGGACAAAATAAAAAAAGAGAATGGATTCCATGAAAGGAATGAACATAAATTGATTAAACAAAAAATGAGATAAATAACAACATAAACAATGGTAACCAACTACAAGAATAAAACACAAGGTGCTAGGAATAGTGGCCTTAGGAGAAAGGGTTAGGATGAATGTTGATAGTGACAATGGATGTGTCAAAATATACACTCAAAATTTGATCACACATGTGGTCTTTTAGCTTATACCAATAACTCCATCATCTTTGTCTTGCTATTTACATTTACAAGATAGTGATCATCCACCTATTATAAAATTCAACCTAATAAGAGAACTTAGTTTATAATTTTTTAAGTTAGTAGACATTAATGAAGTAGAAGATAATCGGTTTATCCAAACATATCATTGGCCTAAACATCATATATGTTCTAACCACTACATCAAACTCTACATTCACTTTTTAACACAACCATTCAAATATTTACATGCACAGTGGAGCACTCCAACCTCTTAGGTAGTCAAATCCACTATAACAATTGAATTGTTTTTCCTATATGACAGGCATTCAGGAACTACCACCATTAAAGTATTATGAGAGCTATGAAGAGAACTTAGTGTAAATTAAATGAGAAAATAGAATGTCCCTTTATCACTCTTTCATGATTTTATGTAGTATATTTCTTGTTAGTATATTGCCTTTATTTCAACAAGTCTAACTTGTTAGTTAGTTTTTAGATATGTCAAAATAAGATGATGATGTATAAATATAAACTTAGGTGTAAATTAAGTGATGTGAAAAACTACCTATTTTGTACAAATTAATTATTTTATGTACAAACTTAAAATATTCATAATATTGTTGCTTAGAAATGTAAATCGTTATGATTATTTAATAATGGAAGCTCTTTCACACATTGTTCTAGATTTGTTACTTTCCATTTGGTATGCTAATAGATGACTTGAAATGATCTATATTCTCATATTCCATAGTTGGGAATTCAATATTCAAGGCTATAATTATTTCATAATGGAATCTCATATTGCTATTCACACAATTAATGTATATCTCATAGGTATAACACATGTCAGTTTGAAATGGTTGACTATAGAAAACATAATCAAGATTTTAAATTTGTGTTCTATAGGAGTAATAAAAAATATATATTTTGTAAAGTATCCTATATTTAATCATACAAATCACTATGAAATTCTCTTAGAAGATGATATGTGTAGGTTCTTTGACCAAATTGAAATAGGATTTTCATAAAGAATAATTGAAAACATAAGAGATTACCTTATGGATTTAGATTATTACAATTTGCCAAGAGTTTAATTTTACCTTCTATTGGGATAATGTGTATTAAGTGAACTAAAATATTATAATATTACTACCAGACATCCAATAATTACATTGAGATGTGAGTGGGATCATGTGATCAATGACATATTGTATCACATCATTTTTAGCTTTTACCCAAATGAATTTGATGAAGACCACTAACATCTGTCACTAGTCCTATGGTAAGGAAGGACACATGATGATTATACAAAAACTTGATGGACCATCTCTCCACTCATTTTATAACCATCACTATTGTAAAGATTAGATGAAATAAAAAGATCACTGCATTTGCATTGTTCCATTATTTTATGTACTAACTTTCTTATTCAAAATATGATTACACCTATATTTCAATAATTCCACAAACATCACATTCTTTACCATTTGTTTCTATGTTCATTCTCATCAAATTTAGAATTAAAGTTCAAATAGTTTATTTAAGAAGCTATTTTCTTCATGTGTCCCACTTATATGATAAAAATTTGAAATTAAAAAATTTAATCTAAAAGATGAGTTCACAAATCCACACGGAGCATAATAGAAAATATACACAAAGCTCTTTGAACCATCATTAAAAAGACAACAAAGATACCCAAATTGTGTAGTCATAATACATGAGAAGAAACATCAAGACAACAAAGACACCATATATTGTCACCACTTCTTTATCATCCATGACCCTTGCAATAGATGAAAAAATAGTGCTTCAACTATTCTAGCATGAAAAGAAAACTACAATCACTATTTTGCAAGTATTTATATTGATGACAACTCAAATACCTAATATATTGACTAATCCATAGTTTCTTATGTTTTACTTTATGATTTCATGAGAATAATTATGTGTAATTAAGAAAAAAATTTGCATAACTATGTAAATAAAGATATTTAATATATATTATAAAGATTAAATAGAATTATTTTTTTCAATGTAGTAACTTTCTTATACAAAATTATTAGATTTTATCCTATCTACATAACCATTGCACCCACAAATGGTGCAACTATTAGTTTTAGATGTAGTGAGTACAAACTCAGTTTTTAATATGATATAGAAATAAAGCTGAAATTAACAACTACTTCCCCATTAAGGCGGGTGAGGGAGTTAAATCCCTCTCTACAAGGAAGGATGTCAAATGGAACCCTCTAGAAAATGGGTGGTGTAAACGGAACTTTGATGAGGCCTTGAAAGGAAACCCAGGTCCTTCACGGGTTAGGGGCATTGTTAGAAATTCGAAGGCAAAAGTTGTTGGAAAAGTCTCTAAAAGATTTCACTCATCAACTAATGACAAAGAAAAATTCGAAGTTTTATTTATTGGACTCTAGGCATGTAAGGCCCTGGGCATTCGAAAATTGACTATTGAAGGATACTCATCACTAGTCATTAACTTAGTTTGGGAAAAATCTATTCATTGTTGGAAATATAAGGCTACACTGAATCAAATATTAGAGCTTATGAAATTATTTGAAGACTTTATTATTCACCACATTTTTAGAGAAGCAAATTGAAACAGAAAAGAGGAATTAGTGGTAGATTTGGCTGAGCCCAAGCATATCGAGTAATCATTTTATGGTAAGTTGAGGAGATGGCTGCCACCCGAGATGGTATGCTCGGGGTATTTTTCATGACAATGCATTTATTACAAGTACTATTTTCCAGGCCGAGAGGAGCGAGAGAAGGCAGGTGATAAATCCAAATTGATTGGGCTTTTAACTAGTGTTCACTAACTCTACATAGCTATGGATATGCCTATTTGCCTTACTAGTTCTCAGAGAAATGGAATTCCTTGGATTAGTTTTAGAGAAGAGATTACAGTCAATTTTTAAACCCAAGAACGGTATTTTGTTGCTAGCATTTCAGTGGGTTCTGGGTGACGAATTTTTGGTGTTGAAACACAGATACGGGGTAAATTTAGATGTGTCGTCCATGTTTATTTCAGCTTTGTTGGATGCTGGTGAATCAAAGGGAGACATTGAATTAATGGTGAGAGCCTTCATTAAAGAAACTTCTCGGTGGCTTGGAGGAGGTGCATTGCCAAATATGGCAATGGGATACCACGACCGGAGGATTTTGTGAAACTCAAACAGGATGGTGAGATTTTAAGTGGGTGTTGTTCATTCAATCAAAGAAGAAAGGTGGTGAAATGAATAGGAGGCAGAAAGTGGAGAAGGCTGTGAGTTTCCTAAAACAAGTGGTGGGTTTGCAGGATGCAGAGGCAGGGGATTGGTTCAATTTTGTTCAACCTGAAGCCAAAGCTGTTGTTGGGGAGTGGAAAATACAGTACGGAGCAGGGATAGATTATAGTGGTCTTCAAGTTTTTTTTGTTTATATATAGTCTGTTTAAGTTTTTTGGTTTATATACAGTCTGTTTAGGTTTCTAGATAGATAGTTTACTGTTGAATAGGTAGCAAGCTTGCAAATAGGGTTTTAATTACAGTATGTCCAGGATGGTTAAGAATTTTGTTATATCCTTTCATAAGGGTTGGATGTAAAACTTTATGAGACTCCCTTAATATTTTGGGTTAATCAATATAATGGGAGCATCCCCAAGGGTGCATATATTTAGCAAAAAAAAAAAAAAAGTATTTAATTATGAAATAGAAATAAGGCTGAACTTAACAACAACTACTTAAATCTAATTATAGTGTCACAATTAATTTTTGCTGATTTGTAATATATCTTCATAATCTCATTGGAAGTAGGGTATTCTCAAACATCACCAAGTTCAATAGTCAAAGGTAAATTGTGACCAATAAAAATAAGATAAATATTTACCATTTTTTGGTGTAAATGAGGTGTAATTTGACCATTGAATTGGATGATGCTTAAATAATGGTTTAAATTGTAACACTGCTCTTATAGGCACTCTTCCTTACCTTCGTTCCTAGTTGGGTTTCTTATAGCGAAGATCTGTTTGTACTTTTTGTTTAACCAAAAAACTACAGGAGCTAGTTTAGCAGCTAAGCAGTAATGCAATTTCTTTTTATTTTTAACTCATCGAGGTTCAAATCATATTTTAGTTGCCATGCATGAATTCATTTTTGGAATAGCCAAAGCAGTGTAGAAACACCTTTGCAGCTTCCTACTACACTTTAGCTCTTATTTGTTATCTTTTTAAATTGTCATATTGAATCTGATATGGCTTATATTCAAATCTAGTAGAAAAAAGACATGAGAAACAGCTTTAATAAATTTATTGTGCACAAATATATTTTTTATAAGATAATTTTATATGGATAGAGAATTTGGAATGATCTTATAAGCTATACCAAAATGAATCAACAAACCAGAAGCAGCAAGGACATTGTGAAGTTCATTCCTGACTTTTATTCAAATTCCAAAACGGTAACATCCCTATAAATTAAACTAATTTACTTATTCGTACTGGTAGCGAGCTCACTTAAGGTTATCCCTCTACCACACAGACTACTTTTTATTTGCTGATACTAGAGGAAACTTCTAGTGACTTTTTTCGTGAAAGGAGCTGAAATGAATTTTAGGTTTATCACTTCGTCTCCTCAGTTGCAGGCACTGATAGTTTCTAAATTTATGTAGCGGAAATCCAGAATACACTTAGACAAATACTGAATTAAATCAACCCATACCAAATCCAAATCTACGTACTAGAAAGGGTGGCATTATGTTGCAAGGTTGCCATGTTTAACTGAGAGGTGGGCATTTGAATCCAGGAGGAGGGGTGAGGCCGCATTGAACAAAGAGCTCAAGAGCAATGGGAAGGATGATGTTGACGTTCAGAAGCTTAACCCGAATAGTTGTACACAAACAGAGGGCTGCTTCCAATGCTAAAACGCCTTGCAGAACAGGGCAGCATGTGTTGACAGCAGGATCTCCAATGGTAGCATTTACCAGCCCTCCCAGGACGTCTACACACGCTCCTAACTTCAATGCATTTAGTGGGCAACTCCCCCCACTTGAAGAACTGGGTGGCGGTGGAGGAGAAGAAGATGATGTTGGAGGGGGAGGGTGATGCCATGCTTCCACTACAAGACCCATGCTGCTCGCTAAACAAATCACAGCCATTACCACAACTACTGCACCTTTTCTCATCTTCACCCTCTCTTAATGATCTCAAACCAAAAAACAAGAAATCCAAATCAGAACCCACAAGAACTGCTGCAAGTTCAGCCTTGTAGAGGGATGCTAGTCCGTGAGCTTTTATAGCATGTGTGATCTTAGACTTCAGTTATAAAATTTTGTTCACCCGTGAACAATTCTGCAACGTAAAGTGTGTAGGTGATACAGCGTTTCGCCACCCTGTATTATTGCATTTAATATAAGAATATGGGCCTCAGAATCAAAGCTAATGTCAAATAATCTGCATTTGCCCGTCCGTAAAGTGGAATCCTTTGTGCAGTGAGGCATCCTGTCGTTCAACCTTCATTATAAAATACTTTGCAAGTGGCACAATGTTCTGCTCAACTAGAAAACAACGAAATTTTTGTAACAGGTCATAGTGAAGACAATGATTTGAATATACCATATATATATCTTGCTTGGACAACACGACAATACAAAAACCTAAAACGGCCTTCTTCATTGAAGATATATAGGTATTATTATGTGCACTCTAGATGGCCATCTAGAATTATTGTTAGAATATTATATTTATAAAAATAAAAAATTCTCCTTATATGACAACAACCATATGATGCTGCCGGGCGCTACAAGTTTTGGATACGTGTTGCGGAGGAGAAAATACTTTACCGAAGATATTCCATTTCACTTTTAATTGTGGAAACTTAAATAATTTTTATATCATTTTATTAATAATATTCTTCTCCCATAGGGTAGGTTCTCTACTTTGATTGGCGAGAGCTCCCTCTGGTAGGCATGAGGTCACAAGGTCCAATTTCCCCCTTGCCCACTTGGTATTGTACCTTGTTCATATATTCTTCTCCCATATATTTAGGTATTTATTTTTCAATTATAATTTTAATATTTTTATTTATTTATATTGTTTTATGTTTACTTTAATGGTTCATCTACCTCATATCTACCCATCAAAACTAAAAAAAAGCTAAAGTTCTATCATATTGCAATCTTTAATTTATTTTTCAATTATAATTTTAATATTTTTATTTATTTATATTGTTTTATGTTTACTTTAATGGTTCATCTACCTCATATCTACCCATCAAAACGAAAAAAAAAAGCTAAAGTTCTATCATATTGCAATCTTTTAAACAAGTGCCATGTAGTCGGCAAGTACCTAGCTTTGTAGTGTTGTAATAATAGTATGTGTTTTGTTGTGGATAGATGAGGTGTGACATAGCATTCAAGAGATATATCTGGATTAATTAAATAAATTAATACTTGTGTAATAATTTTAATATTTTTATTTATTTATATTGTTTTATGTTTACTTTAATCATTCATCTATCTCATATCTACCCATCAAAACTAAAAAAAAGATGAAGTTCTACATACTGCAATCTTTTAAAAAAGTGCCACGTAGTGGCAAGTGCCTAACTTTGTAGTGTTGTACTAATAGTATGTGTTTTGTTGTGGATAGATCAGGTGTGACATAGCATTCAAAAGATATATCTATATTAATTAAATAAATTAATACTTGTGTATAGGGAAACTATAAGAAACTAGAAATATAATCGTTCATCTACCTCATATCTACCCATAGAAACTAAAAAAAACTGAAGTTCTATCATATTACAATCTTTTAAACTATGGAAATTAATTCTTGTAAAAAACTATAATAAGTTTTTGGTATCATTTAGATTAAATTATGGAAAATATTTCATTAAAAACTAATTATTAGAACTAAAAATTAATTAGCAAAAAAAACTTTATTTTAGTTTAATGAAAGTAACAAATATGCAACTACACATGATTGATATGCAAATATAAAAGTACTAGCTCTCCATTATTTCTAAATAAAAAATCATTGATTAAATGATAGATTATGGCTGATAATAAATCTCTTTCAAAACATATAGAAGTGGAGGGTTTAAACAAAGACACGATTTTAAATAATGCGACGTTACCTGCCTTATAGTGTTGTAATTATAGTGTATGTTTTAGTTGTAATTATAGTTGTGTTTTAGTTTTAATTTTTTAATTCATTAGGTAAACTTCAAATTTACTTTTTATCAAACCAACAAAATGGTTATTATTTATAGTTACAATATTAATTATATTATTAATATTTATTATAACACTTACATATATTATTTTAATTGATATTATAGTACTATAATATATTCTAATATTAATTGATAATATTTAACTTAATTTTCTTATTAGAATAAATATTTGTTGTATAGACAAATTAGATTCAAATAATTTTAAACAAATATATATATATATATATATATATATATATATATATATATATATATATATATATATCCCAAAAAGTATTTAGCCCATAGATTTATATTAATATATATAGGATTTACAATATCATAGTATGTGTAGCCAAAGTATAATATCAGATTTGAAACATCTAACCCTTCTACCCTTTATGGTAAACCCTCAGATGAAGCTCTTACAAACTCTTCCACTGCTATGGCAAGCGAAGCCATAAGCAGTCATATACAAAATTATGAACCTTGTACCAAAATTTACAGACGATATACTGTCATAGTAAGTCTATGATCATATGCAGTTATACTTCTCATAGCCCACATACCTGAGTCAAAACAAACCCAGTGAATATAACATAAATAATATATTTATATTATTACATTATTTTAATATTATAATATTTTTATATAGTGTTATATTATATTTTTGTTTTTATATAGTATTATATTATATTTTTAAAAATCTGAACCAATGACAAGATTGATGATTGATTTTTCATTAATATTTGTTAAAATATTTGCATATAGACTTAGAAAAAGTTTAATTATTTTTTAATATTTTAAAAAATACTTTGTTGTCATTGGTTTATTCAACAAATATTTGCAAAAAGATTTAGGAAAAAATTAATATTCATTTAGCGTTTAAAAAATACTCTCTCTTCATTGGTTTATTTTGGATAGAATAATTACTAGATAATAAAAACTCATTGGTCAGAAGCCAATAGTACTGCCATTATTGTAATAGAAAAATTTAATATTTGTTTAACATTTAAAAAATAGTCTCTTGTTAATGATTTATTCAACAAATATTTGCATATAGATTTAGGAAAAATTTAATATTTGTTTAATATTTAAAAAATACTCTCTTGGTTTATTTTGGATAGAATAATTATTAGATAATAAAAACTCATTGGTCAAAAGCCAATATTACCGCGATTATTGTAATGGATGCATATTGATCACCTTACTTGATAAAAGTTTTCTAAAAAAAATATTTTTCAAATATGTTTTGTTACAATATTTACATCTAGACGATAGCAATAGATAGAAAAACTATTTCACTTCTCATTGGTTGCAAAAAGAATTATTAATAACTAGTTAAGAAAGGAGTGGCATATAGTTTCCTTGCAGAAAAGAATAATCATAGTAATATTATTTTTTAAATAGTTATATATTCACTAGTAGGATTAACATTTTCAAATAAAATTTGTCATGTACTTCAATTTTTTAAAGTATCAAAGCCATTTGCCAAATAGAAGTTTGGTCAATGTCTAGCTAGCATGCTAATATATTGTTTTTACAAAATATTAATAAACAAGTGCCATCTAGTGGCAATGTTGTAATTATAGTATGTGTTTAGTTGTAATTTTATTCTTAGATTAAATATTTGTTGTATAGATAAATTGCATTCCAATTGTTAAACAAATAATTATATTTAAAGCCTATATAAATATAATAACAAAATCGTAATATTTATAGTATATTTAATTTTGATTCAATATATATAATTTTTAAATTTGATAATTTAAATATAAATGAAATTTTATAATTAATATATGGACAAGGTTTAATAATAAATATTAATAATATTATTAATATTATAACTATATATAATAAAAATATAAGACTATTTAGTTAGGACATAAATAAATAAAATTAATAATATAATTTTACACAATATTATAATATTAATAACAAAGAAATATTTATATCACAACATTTTTTTAATTTAGTCATTCATTATTTATTTAACGAAACATATTAATGTGTTACTAATTTTAATATTTAGCAAACATAAGAGAATAAAATAATAATATTAATATTAATAAAAAAATTAATTTGTTAATTATTTTAAATATTTTTATACCCAAAACAATAAAAAACTATAGAAAACTGACAAATACATTAAATCATTATATATTATAATAATATAAATATTAAAATGATTTTATAATTATAATAATGATAATAATTATATAACATTTTAATAAGCAATAAGCCAAAATGAATTCTTTCATAACCAAATTCTTGCAAATATTGAGTCACTCATAAAAATATTTAAAAAATTATTTGGATAACAATAATAATAATCATATAACGATTTAATAAGCATAAATGAATTGTTTCATAACCAAATTCCCACAAATATTGACTTAATCATAAAAAAATTAAAAAGTTATTTGCTTTCTATTACCACTCCTCCCTAGATTTGTCTCCTCATTTTTAGGTGTTTGTTTCACTCAAAAAAAATTTAATTCTTAGCATTGCCACCTCCTCCCTTCTAATGGGAATTACCTCAATTTTAGGTGTCTGTTGCACTAAAACTTTAGTATCTACCATTCGGGCTTAAATTTGACAGTCGACCTTGCTTAAGAAGAAAATTTTATATGATAGTTATCTCTTTAATGGTGCTCTTCAAATACTATGACATGTATTAGTATAAGTAAATCATATAAAAATCAAATATATATATCATCATAAATCTATATAAATTTTGACTTTTTGTCTAAAGTCTCTCCTTTCATATGATACAGTCCTTTTAAAATTTTGATTGTATTTTACAGCCAAAAAGTCTAAATAAAGCCATACAACTGTCAAATTTAAGCCTCGTCTATGATAAGCCATATTTTTTAGCCAATCACAATAGAGATAAATGATTTCTCCAATTTTTTTTGCGAATATTTTGGAAAAGTTCAAGTTTAATTCAAATTTGTTCAACAAGAAAATTTATACTATGTTTTGATTAGTTTACTCTTTGTAGATTAATCACTAGATAAGCCACAACAATTGGAATAGTAGTGCAAAGGACAGAAAAATAATGTTACTATAATTATATATTATGTCATTATAATAATGTTATGTTGTATTACTATTATTACTAATTATAATAATATTAATAACATATTTATATTAATAATTGTATAATAATATAAATGGGAAGATTATTATGATAATAATGATATTAGCTAGTATAAATTTCTTAAATAGATCTATCTAGAAAATGCAATCAATTTGAAGTTATTTATTTACTTGGAGTTATTTTATTTTAAATTACAACTATTTTATTTACCATATACATGGGATAAGTATACTATGAAGTCAATTATCCAATGTTGGAAAAGGAACACAATAATCTATGTCCTCAAGTGCACAACTTCCAATAAAATGTTTTAATTATTTTCCTCCTCTAAAACATAACATAATTTTTATATGTTTTGTTTATTAAATAGTACCAGTAAACAATCATAAAGAGCTCATAAAATTTGCCTTTCTTCTATACTTCAATTCTTAGATCTCATTTCGTAGTACAAATATTTTATTAACAATATTTATTTTTACTATAATATAACATAAATATAAATACATTATAAATTTCTATAATCAATAATTTAATCAAATAACAATACCAAAGTAATGTCAAAATGAAACAATTATGTGTTTCATATATCTCATTTTCCAGTGCAAATATTTTATTAACAATATTTCATTTTACTATAGTATAACATAAATATAAATACATTATAAATTTGTATAATCAACAATTTAATATAAATTTTATTTTATATATATAGTTTTTGGAGGATGTGAATGATCAATATGAGATTCAAGAGACCTCATCTCCAAGGAATGAAGGAACCTTTCCGGTGGAAGAAGAAGATTTGGCATTAGAAAAGGAGTTCAAGGAACAGATGGATGAGAATGTAGAGATTTGTGAAGACTCCACTGGGGATAAAGAGAACAAGAAAAACAAGCATAAGGGATTTCCCTCCTTTTCAGATGATTTGATTCAAGATAATAAGACATTAAAAGGCTTGTTTGAACAAGTTTGTGTGAAAGTGGGAACCTCTCTCTGTGAAGAAATTGTAGATGAAGTGCTAATGGAGGATTTAGACAATGTTTCTAAGAAACCCCTAGGTATCTCTCAATCAGAATTAAGGGGTTCTCAAAACAAGAGCACATCGACACCTCTTAGAAAGAGTGCTAGACAGAGGAAATCAAGAAAGGCTAAAGGAGAAGAAGTTCGCCAATAGTCCCTAAGAACAATCCAAATAAGAGGAGAGTGGAAATCTCTCCTCGAGAGGTATGAGAATTCTCTCATGGAATGTTAGGGGATTAAATGCCCCTAACAAGTGACACCTCATCAAACAATAGATTGATGAGGAGAAATGTGATATCATATTCTTTCAAGAGACAAAGATTTCTCAAGATTTAAGTGAGCTAGTTTTCCAACAATGGTTGGGATGGGATTTTGTTTCAGTTGCATCTAGTGGAGCTTCAGGGGGTTAGCAATTTTATGGAGACATTATGTCCCAAACTTGGAAGTGTTTCAGAAAAGTGAACATTGTTTAATTGGTAGACTCCCAAAACTACTAGCAGGCTTGGATTACTGGGTCATATGTATTTATGGCCCCACATATTTGGTGCAAAAATAGAAACTATTGCTTCATCTTTCATCATCGATAAGTCAGTTCAATTGGGAGAAAATTCTACTAGGAGGAGATTTTAATGCAATTCTAGATGTATCAGAAAAGAAAGGAGGGATTACACATCTATCCAGGTCTCAACAGGACTTCATAGACTTCATAGCTCAAAATAATTTGATAGATTTCTTACCAAGAAATGGCAAGTACACCTGGACAAATAGAAGAAAGATTTTTTCCAAGATTGTAGAGAGATTGGATAGATTCTTCCTCTCCTCGGTATGCTTGAATGAGGACTTGGAATATGATTTAGATATTTTACCACTTACTAGGTTAGATCACTTTCCTGTTAGGACGAGGCTAGGAGTAGATGAAATCATTGGTAGGAAAAAGTTTAGGTTATAGTCAATGTGGTTAAGGGACCCTACCTTCATCCAAAAAATTGACAAATGGTGGAAACAAGCTCCCTTTGTAAAGGGTTCTTGTATGTTCCAACTTATATCCAAGCTTAAATTTTTGAGAGGGAAACTTATCTCTTTGAATGTATCACATTTCAAAAATATATTTGCAAAGAAAATTAGGCTTAAACAAGAATTGTTATTTCTCAAAGAGAAGGTGATAAGAGAGGGGATGGATGCAGCCACTTTCCATCTAGAGAAAAGCCTCAAATTTGATTTAGAGGAAATTCTAAAAATAAAGGAATCTTTGAGGAGACAATGATCGAGAGAAGTTTGGCTAAAAGATGGTGACAAGAACATGTATTTTTTCCATTTAGCAACTAAGCTTAAGAAATTTGCTAATTCTATAAGATTTATTCAAAATTCTCATGGGGATGTGATCACCGAGTAGGAGGAGATTTATAAAGAAGCAAATGGATTTTTCAAAGGACTGTTAACAAAGATGAACCCGATAGGTAAACGCAGGGTAGATCTCAACTTTGTTCTAAAGCTAGTTTATGAATGACACAATAGAGATATGATGAAATAATTCACGATGGAGGAAGTGAAGACGGTGGTTTTCTCAATGCTAGGTGAAAAAGTAGTGGGCCTAGAGGCATGGATAGGTATATTCTTTCAAAAATGTTGGGACATTATAAGTATAGACATTTTTTTTGGCTATTGAGGAGTCTAGGAAATTCAAAAATGTGCTCAAAGAAATGAAATCTATGAGCCTTTTGCTCATCCCAAAATCTAAGACCCCAAAAGATTTGAAGATTTCAGACCCATCCCTTTATGTAACTATGTCTAGAGGATAATTTTGAAAGCAACGGCTATGAGAATTGCAAGTTTTCTGCCAGACATTATTTCCCAAGAGTAAGGGGGATTAAGGTAGGTAAAATTACTTTGATTAAGGCAGTGTTAGTTGCGGTACCAGTTTATATGATGTCCTTTTTGAAAATTTCTAAAGGGGTGTATATAAAAATAGAGAAGATTTGCAGACAGTTCCTTTGGCAAGGCACTTTGTAGGAGAAGAAAATACACCTCATGGCATGGGACAAGGTATGTAAGCCAAAAATGCATAGAGGGGTAGTTATTTTAGATCTAAATGTTCAAAATCAAGCATTGGGTGTTAAACTAGCATGGGGACTATATAAAAGATCAGATGTAAATTAGTGGACTAGGCTAATGCTCGACATATATACTTGGACACCAATGACTGTGAAAGAATTTTTACGATGAAAAATCTGCCTCGGGGGTCAGCAATCTAGAATTTCATTGTGAAAAGAAGAAATATTATCTTACCAAAATTATCATGGGTAATTCATAACGGGGAGAAGGAAAATTCTTGGGAAGGGAAGATCTTAGGGAGGCTATGATCTTTATGAAAAGACAATGGGGAAACAAAGTAAAAGACTACTAGTGTGTTAATAGGGATTGTGAAGGATTATCAATAATGTGGAAAGGTACTCAAACATGCAAATTTTTGAATGACCAAAAAGTCTTATTGAAGAAGATCCTAGCACGTAGAGTGCTAATTTTCACCAACCAAGAAGATGAATTAATCTAGATTGGGGCTAAGACAGGCCCATATTCAATTAAGGAAGGTTACAAGAGTACCATGGATAAAGTTATAGATGATTGGTCAGACAAGCTTTGCTAGAATAATGCTATCCTCCCAAAAGTTGGAGCATTTACCTGGTTGTCACTTCATAACAAAGTTCTAGCAGGAGATAGGATTAAAAGGCTTGGGTTGGACCAAATTTTCCCTATGTCTTTTGTGGAACAGATGAAGAATTAGTGGATCATATCTTCCTACTTTCCCTGTTCAGTAGACAATGTTGGCTCTAGTTCATGAGGAAATTGAACTGGAAATTGCCTATATCCAATTCTTTGTACTCTATGTTCGTAAACTGGCCTTGAATATTTTCTAAATCATTCTTTACATGTATTTGGATCTTAGGCCCTTCAATGATAGTTTGGTATCTATGTAGGAGGAGGAATTCAAGAATTTTTGGAAAGGTAGCTCTCTCAAGAAGTGAAGTCTATAATAAGTTGGAGGAGGTTATCTCAAAATTGGTGGTGGCTAACGTCAGTAAGTTGGTGATTAAGACACCTAGTTGGTCTAAATGGGATGTTGACTTGGTGAAGAATTGGAGCTCTTTCAGCAAAGTGGGATTAAGAGGGAATACCTTGACATATGGACATGCTTCAGTGAGAAACCAAGTTAAATGGTGTCCTCCTCTAGGACCTTTATGTAAGCTCAACTTTGATGGTGCATGTAGAGGGAACCCAGACATCTCAGGGACTAGTTGTGTTATAAGAAGAGGGGATGGTTCCTTAGTGGAAGCTAAGGGAGCTAAGATTCCAAAGGGGATGAAAAATGAAGCAGAAGCTTAGGCCTTCGTTCACGACCTCCAATTGGCGGCCAACTTTGAAAAAAACCACATTTGGATAGAAGGAGATTCACTTATAATTCTAAATGCTATAAAGTTAAAAGGATTAGACAATTGGAAGATCAACTACATCCTTCAATAGGCAGTCTCCTTGCTTGATATCTTTAATAACTTCTATATTTCTCATATATATAGAGAAGGGAATATGGTGGCAGATGGATTACCCAACATGGTGATTGACTAAGATATGTATTGTGAAGTTTTCCTCCAAGGAATACCAAATTTCCCTTGTCAGCTAATGACATGGATGACAGTAAAGACTAAATGGATTATCAGCTGATGACATTGTTGAATAACGATATGGACAACAATAGAGACTAAATGGAAATCTAGATGATATGACAAGTTCAAATTTTGGATCCTCTCTTCTCTTCTAACATCAATGGTATGTGTTCCTTGTTCTAGCTTGATGATTTTATGACCTCAATAAGTTGACACAATGGGAGAGGTTTCTCTCATTTATTAAAGGTGGTAGCACTCAAATGGTTCTCATGTCTTTTTGATAGGAGATTGGCCTTCAAGATCGATCCAGGTCCCATTAATACATAATGACAAGGTCCATTTATTTTTAAAGTATTATTTAGGTCTAGTCGTACGTGTGGGGAAGATAAGTTATTGACATCTTAACCTTTTTTGGGAGGTGCCTTTCCTTCCACGTCGTCTTTGAAGTATGTTCATCATTTAAGGAAAGCATGGGTGATGATGATCTTTCTTACTAGCAACTGAAGCAACCAAGAAAGCAAGTATGATGATTGCTTCACCACCTAATTGGGATTGCCTTGGCCCTTAGGATTGGGAAAGGAAAAATGATGTACTCCCTGTCACATGAAAAATCAATTGGCTTTATGGCGGCTCCTACCTTTCTTTATTTCTCTAATTGGCTTTCTTTTCTTGGTATTGTTCTTAGAAGATATTCTAGTAATTTTCTATAGGCTTGGTTTTCATGGCAGATATATGTCTCAACCAAAGGCTATTTTTCCCCCCTCTACATTAGGAGCCATAGGTGAAAGGAAAAGTCAAGGTCCTAGACCTAATGACCTTATCAATTGCGACTACACCTTCACACAGTTTTCTATGAGGAAGATTGCAGGGCATAATTAGATAAACGTCTATAAGGGTCAAGTCCTCATTTATTCAGACATTGTCTCTTAGGTCCTTTCAAATATTATGGACCTGGTGTAGGAATGGGAATTTGTTTATGCTCTTACTACTGACCTCTTCTATAACAACATCTACAGGGTGGAAATGGGAATAGTAGTGAAGAAGGGGTATGATATGCTTCAGGGAGATGCCCTTATTAGAGGCCTTTTTAATATCCAAAACCTGCACTCCTCTCAACCCAATCAAGTAGTTTTTAGGGCATTACAACATAGCAGTGAACTGGACAGAGAACTAAATGCATGTAGCTTCTTTTTCACCAAGAAGAAGGATTTGTGTATTAGGGAGGTGTTTAAGGCTGTAAGATTCTTAAGGGTTCATGCCCCAAATTTTTCACCCCATATGCCAAGAGAAGTGTTTGATGACCTTGAGGATGACAAGGAGGTGAATATGAATGATGAATAGGATGATGAAATCCCTTTGGTACAAGTTGTTCTTCCTCGAGATAGTGTAATGGGGACAGAAGTGTGCGCAGGCAGTCACAGGTCTAAGGCTATGTAGAGAAGGGTGCCAGCTGATGTGGTGGTGGATGGTGAAGTAGCAACCATAGTCAATTCGACTACCGCTCAATGAATTTTGGTTTCAGTGTGTGTTGAATGGTCCATAGGTGTCAGTTGGCTTTTCTCATTGATGTTATTTAGGGTGGCTATTGATCTGTTTTTTCAGGATAGGTTTTCATTAGTTTTGTCTGGTCTATTAATGGTCACTATCTTTAGTTTAAAACTGCTATATCAGGTCTTTTAAGGGTCTTTGTTTGTAATATTTTTCATGGACCTCCGTTCTTGTCTTTCTTACTACTTTCTATAAAATCTTTTATACTAATATATGGGTGTTTCATCACCTTTTTCTTTATATATATATATATATATATATATATATATTATGTAATAAAATAAATTAATATTTGCCATTAATGGCATACTTCGGTGGTTAAGTCACTCAGTTGTAGTGGTGGCCACCAAGGTTTAAACCCCCGCAGGACCAACTGGTGCAGGAGCACCTAACACAAGGTGGCCTCCATGAGGCATTCAACTGTTTGATGTTCATTTTGTTGTTTCCAATAAGGTCCTATAAGGCCATTCATGTAATAAGGTTTGTTTGACCAATGCATGTTATTTTAGTTTGTATCTAGGTTAATGTTGTAAGTCCCGAGGACACATGTCGAGTTGTAATCTCGGAGGTTGTTAGGCAGTTAGAGGTTGTTAGTTGGTTGTGATCTCCCAGCTGCTTGGAGGTTGTCTCCCAGCCGCTTGGAGTTGATGAAGTATTGCTGAGGGTAAGTAGATAAATACCCCAAGATCGTCAAATGCAATCGGTAGTAGAGTTGTAATCAGTTGAGTCCAGTTCAGTTGAGTTGTGCAATTTTAAACAGAGCATCTATGTGTACTCGCACTTTTGAAAAGCATAATAAACAAATCCTGTTTGTGCATCTGTGTCATTCAAAGTCATCTGGTTTTCTTTGTGTAAATCAAGTTTTTGTTCTGAGATCGAGATGGGTTCTTAGCCCATTCCACCAGTTAGATTTCTTTGAAATCAGTGGAACGGTTGTACAGTTCATTTTGTGTTTTTCTATTTTGTTCGTGTTCGTGTTTGCAGGATCACATACCAAGTGCAAATAGATCCTAGCGCCATCATGTGCTAGGTTAACAGGGTTAGAAGTCTGTAAGATTGTCAAAGAAATGGATCTATGAAGTTACAGAGTTTGCAGCAGACCAAATCAATCAGGATTCACATTGTTTCATTGAGTATACATTCTGTGTGTATATCGCTAATGTATGTTGAGTTCATTTCCTGTGTATCCTGCAGTTGTCTATTTGTGTGTATCTCACAGATGGTTGTCGTAGTTGTATGTGGTAGATGTACATTGTGAATGTACAAGTGTATCGACATACAAAGGAGAGAGAAAGTTAAAGCTTTTGATCGGCATACAAGGAAGTCAACGGTCAAATGTACATTCAGCAAAGCATATTCTAAATGCATGTTTTGATTGCATCTCTCGAATGCATAATTGGGTTGCATGTTTTGAATGTATGTTGCGCATATGCATTGCATAGATACATTCAGTCAGGTGCAAAGCATGACCAGTAGTAGCAGTAAGGGAAACCAGTAGCAGCAAGTCTAGCCTTGCATGTATGAGGAGAGTCATCGGTACATCGGTACGAGGAGATGAATGTTCACTGATGGTGAGTATTACACCGATGGAAGTAATTCACAGCGAAGAGAGAGCTGTCAGAGTAAGGGGTGTGATCAGAGTAAAGGCATTTTGGTCGACCGATGGTATGATGTCTAGCTGATAGGCAAGTAAAACATAGACATACAGAGGGAAATGTAGGTTAGGGTGTTTGGTTCTGCATCATAGTGGTATTAGAGTGAGTTAAGATTTGGATAGAAAATTGAATTGAGGATTTGCAGGAGTGTTGGCGTTTGGGTGTTGTCTATGTATGTTTATGTTAGACAAGGAAAGTGAGACAGAGGTGGAGAGGATGCCTCCCAAAAATATGTCCTAAGATGCCATTAAGAAGCTAATTGAGGAGATACCTGCATCCAATTTGGGAGAGTTCAAGTAGTCCAAAGGCAAATAGAAGGAAGCTGAAAGTGATAGTGATGAAGGCGATGCAGAAATTGCCGAAACCAGTAAAAAGATAGAGGAAATACTAGCAGACCAGAGGGCATTTTTAAATGCATTAAAGTCAGTCAATAGGGACACCATAGATGGGTTACCTATGTATAGTGGAAGTATGGAAGCTGAAGAGGTGATTGATTGGATTGAGGCACTGAACAATCATTTTGAATATAAATAAATCCTTGATGATAAGAGGGTTAAGTTGGCAAAGGTAAGATTGCAAGGATTTGCTCTTGTATGGTGGAATTATGAACAAGGAGAGAGAGTCAAGGAGGGGAAGAATATGATAACCTCCTGGGAAAGGATGAAGACCAAACTCAAGGCACAGTTCTTACCCTTGGACTATGATGTACAGATGTATAAGAAATTGCAGAACCTCAGACAGAGAGACCTTGATGTGAATGCATACACACAAGAGTTTCATAAACTCAGTCTCAAGTCAAAGAGACAAGAAGAAGAGTCAGAGAAAGTGGCCATGTACTTGAATGGCCTAAGGATGAACATCCAAGATGAGATCAACATTTTAGCACCAGACATAGTGAACAAGTGTTTCCAAATGGCCTTAAGGGCTGAAGAGAAGATAAAGAGGAAGTGTGACCGGAACAATAGAGGAAGAGGTGACAAAAATTTTAGAGGCAGTTTTGGAGGAAGAAGTCCTAACTAGAGGCCTAGTGGTGAGTCTAACCAAGAAGAGACTAGTAAAGGATAGGAGCAGTCTAATTTCAGAGGTGTATGGAAAGGCACAAGAGGTAGATTTGGAGGTGTTAGATGTTCTAATGTTTTCACTGGGAGATGTTATCATTGTAATGAAATTGGTCACCCATTTTTCAAATGTCCAGAAAGGCAAGGTTCACCATCAGGAGGTGATAGGAAGAGTGAAAAGAGAGTTCAATATGTGCAAGAAGAGGAGGTAGTTGAGAGTGTTAACCCTCCAATAGGAAGTGCAGCCCCAGCTCAAGATGGAGAATCATTGATACTAAGGAGAACAATCTTGAAGACATCCAAGGACATGTTACAAAGGAGAGCTCTTTTCAGGACCAAATGCAAAACTAAAGGTAAACTATGAAAGGTAGTAATTGATTCTGGTTCAATAGATAATATGGTATCTCAGGAAATGGTGGATAAATTGAAATTGGAAAGGATTCCACATCAAACCCCTTACAAAGCATCTTGGGTAAGTGATAGTCAATCACTTTTGGTATATGAACATGCTTATGTTGATTTTTAGATTGGAGAATATCAGGATAGGGTCTTATGTGATATTTTGCCCATGGAATGTTGTCACCTACTTTTAGGTAGGCCATGGCAATTTGATAGGAGAGCATTGTATGATGGATATGCTAACACCTACACCATCAAGAAGGATGGGAGGACTTTTGTGATGACACCATTACAGGAGGATGTTGAAACAAAGAAGGCAGCCAAGATTATTTTGGTAGGTAAGAAAGAGTTTGTGAAGATCAATGTAGAAGAGACACAGTAGGTTGAGGATATCTCTAGGAGTGGAGATCAAAGTTTGAAGAAGGTTTCAATTTTGACTGATGGAGGTCAGATGGATAAATAGAAGGTCAAAGAGCAGGTTTACAAGTAGTCATAGGTTGATTGGAAAGAAGAGGATGCTATCCTCATAGGGACTATTGTTTGTCCTCTAGCACCAACAAGAGTTGAAAGGCAAACATGTTATGCCATAACAGCAATAAAAGAAGCATCCAACAAGGTTTTACATGTGAGTGTTCAGATAGAGATGCCAGTAAGAGAGAATGGAAAGCAAAGGGTAGGTCTGGTGGCAAGCAATCACTCATGGCAAGGTGTGAGTAGAGCCTACAAAGCTGGGCATGAGTCTTTGGTTCCATGGAAGCAGGTTGTAGTCCAGAGATCATGGGGAAGACATGAAGAAACAATGGATAAAGGTGGAGCAAAACAAATCCTTAACTCATGTGGCATGAATTCTTTTCAAGGTGGGGTGTATGGTGCAGGAGCACCTAACACAAGGTGGCCTCCATGAGGCATTCAACTGGTTGATATTCATTTTGTTGTTTCCAATAAGGCCCTATAAGACCATTCATGTAATAAGGTCTGTTTGACCAATGCATGTTATTTTAGTTTGTATCTAGGTTTATGTTGTAAGTCCCGAGGACACCTGTTGAGCTATAATCTTGAAGGTTGTTAGGTAGTTAGAGGTTGTTAGTCAGTTGTGATCTCCCAGCCGCTTGGAGGTTGTCTCCCAGCCTCTTGGAGTTGATGAAGTACTGCTAAGGATAAGTAGATAAATACTCCAAGATGATCGAATGCAATTGATAGTAGAGTTGTAATCGGTTGAGTCTAGTTTAGTTGAGTTGTGCAATTGTAAATAGAGCATCTGTGTGTACTCGTGCTTCTGAAAAGCATAATAAATGAATCCTATTTGTTCATCTGTGTCATTTGAAGTCATCTAGTTTTCTCTGTGCAAATTAATTTTCTATTATGAGATCGAGATGGGTTCTTAGCCCATTCCACTGGTTAGATTTCTTCAAAATCTGTGGAATGGCTGTACAATTCATTTTGTGTTTTTCTATTTTGTTCATGTTTGTGTTTGTAGGATCGCATACCAGGTGCAGATAGATCCTAACGCCATCATGTGCTAGGTTAACAGGGTGAAAGGTCTATAAAATCATCAAAGAAATAACTCTGTGAAGTTACAAAGTTTGCAGCGGATCAAATCGACAAGGATTCACATTGTTTCACTGAGTATACATTCTATGCATATATCGCTAATGTATGTTGGGTTCATTTCCTATGTATACCATAGTTGTATGTTCGTGTGTATCTCGCAAATGGTTGTCGCAGTTGTATGTGGCAGATGTACATTGTGAGTGTACAAGTGTATCGGCATACAAAGGAGAGAGAAAGTTAAAGCTTCTGATCGGCATACAAGGAAGTCAATGGTCAAATGTACATTCGACAAAGCATATTTTGAATGCATGTTTTGATTGCATCTCTCAAATGCATAATCAGGTTGCATGTTTTGAATGTATGCTGCACATATGCATTGTGTAGATACATTGAGTCAGGTGCAAAGTGTGACCAGTAGCAATAGTAAGGGAAACCGGCAGCAGCAAGTCCATCCTTGCATGTATGAGGAGAGTCATCGGTACATCGATGCGAGGAGATGAATGTTCACCGATGGTGAGTATTACACCAATGGAAGTAATTCACAATGAAGAGAGAACTGTCGGAGTAAGGGGTGTGATCGGAGTAAAGGCATTTTGGTCAACCGATGGTATGATGTCTAGCTGATAGGCAAGTAAAACATAGACATACAAAGGGAAATGTAGGTCAGGGTGTTTGGCTCTGCATCACCAATGAGTTTGCAGGTATGCATGCCTTCGTTGGGCTACTGTGCTCACAGGTGCACTCTTGAACCCCTTAGCACCTCCACTGGGCTGATGTGCTTGCAGGTTGTGTACCTTCATTGGGCTGATGAGCTTGTGAGTTTGAACCTCCAGCAGTGATGCTGGTAGGGGCTGTGGTCCCCTGTCTTGTAGGTGTTCATGCTAGGTGTTGGTACTCAGGGATGAGGTCCCCATTGTGGCCTCACCGGTTCATAGCTCTGGTCAAAAGCATGAACGAAAATAAAAATAAAATAAAATAATATTTATATCATTATAATATATTAATATTGATTATATTTACACCAATATATATCAATATTTCATTTTACTATGTTTCAATTAATTTTATTATAAAATAGTATTAATTATATTATTCTCTAAATATTTAAAATTATCAATATTATAATTACAATGAAGCAAAATTAAATAGTCAATTTTTTACATAATATAATATATTAGTATTTCGATCACTAAAATATATTAATATTTAATACTTATACACAAATATATATCAATATTTCATTTTACTATAATATAGCATAAATATAAATACATTATAATGATAATTTCATTTGTTTATATAATCAATAATTTAATATAAATATTATTATTAATATATTATTAAATATATTATTCTACTAAAATAAAAAATTTATAATTGATATATAGAATGGGTAAAAATTAAATATTAATATGAATATTACACAATATAATATTTTAATATTTAGATCTAGGTAATATTTTAATATTTCATTTTACTATAATATAACATAAATATAAATATATGTTATAATGACAATTTCCTAATTTGTATTATCAATAATTTAATATACATTCTATTATTAATATATCAAATTTATAAATAAAATATATATAATGAATCAAAATTAAATAATCACATTAATATGAATATTATATTAATATAAATATTAGAATTTTTGTTATAATATTTGAATAGATTTAAAGAAAAAAATATTATTTATTTAATAACCAAATTCTTGACAAGAATTTAGCCACTCACAATTTAATTAAACAAGTTAATCTATTAGTATTGTCAGCTCCTCACTTCATTCCATTCCAGACTTCCCTCTTGACAATATTTTTCTGTTCAATTTTCTCATGTAGACTTAGGAAAAATTAAAATTTGTTCGACATGAAAAATAATACTCTGTTTTGAGTAGTTTAATCTAGGTAGATTAATCACTAGATAAAAAAATAATTGCAATAGTACTCCCAAAGATAGGTTCTAAGAAAGAATTGATTAACCTCGACAAAAAAGGTATTTTATGATGCATACATCACTAGATTGATAATCCTAGTGATGCATCATTAATGTATTTCTAATGTTTACCCTATCTATGCTCTCATCAAACTATCGTACAAGATTCTACCTCACATGTAGCATAATAAAATAACTAATAAAATAGAGCAAGTCAACCAGATATAATCACATAACACAAGAATTCCTTTGAAGAAAACTCAAGCAAGTAGAAAATCTCTAAGAATATATGTTTGTAGAAACTCACTCACTATATAGTACTACTATATGGAGATTCTACCATAAAAATGGTCTAACAAACCTATAGAAATAATATTATAATTCCCTTTATCTCTAGTCTACCCTTCAAGCTCACAAGTACATTACAACTCACATTGACTCTCTTCAATACAATAGTAAGAATGCTCTTCTTAGCCAAGTGAACCTCCACAATGGGTATTGAATTTCCTTTTATCCTTATCTACCTCACATTGATGGGAGATGGATCAATTACCCTCGAATGGTAATGACCATCCTAGTGTAACCATCCAACTTGTCATGTGAGACCCCAATTGAACTACCTAAAACCTAGGTGACCTCAATAAGAAATACCACATGTTGTCTACTTGTCAAATTAACATGAGTGAAGACTCCAAAGAATGAAAAAAATCATGATTATTGAAAATTATAGCTCACTAAAATGATGTTTTCTACCCTAACACCACCCTATGTAGTTAAACAATAAAGTTGGCCTTTCCAAAAAGTCAACTGACCACCAAAAATAATAAAATCAACCCTTTCATGGTCTTCTACCCTAAAACTTGATTTAAAAATGAGATCTACAAAATTTAATTGAACAAAATTAATAAATGGATGTTGATTTAAAGTGCAGATAAACAAATAACATGTAATGCCCTGCTATGAAACCCTAGAGAAAAGCTCAACTAAACAATGCATAAGGGCAAAAATATATATATTTTTTATTTTATTATTATTATTTTTTTAAAACAGTGTAATTATCAACAAAATGCAAATCATGTTTAATTACAACATCTAAGTTAAGCTTTAACCTCTAGGAATTACATGACTACATTACTAATTACTAACATGATCTAACTAACAACCATGGTTTGCTCTAAATCCAAATGAATCAAATGAATACACACCCACATTTTGTAATGCCTACCCAAGAAAATATTAGTAGATAAAAATAATTAAAATTAATAAGAATTAATGAAATTAATAGGATGATAGAAAATAATTTACAAATTTTAACTTAGTAAACTTCGAATGAAATATCGGAGTATAGCAACATTCATCGTAAATGAAATGTAAGTTACATACATTTCAAATAGATTTATGCACATTTACCAACATGCCTAAATAAGTTCCAAAGAATAAGGTTTGGTATCCTTTTGAGTAAATAGATTTGTGAGATAAACATGCATGGATTCATCATGCTTCTAAAGGTTCATATAGATTGTTCCATAGAATTTCTAAAAAAGAAATCTTATGCCATGTGAACATTATAGGTTGCAATAAAAAAGGATCAGTTGAAAAGGCTAAGAAACTTTCATGAAATTTTTAAAGCATCTACCAACTATTGCATAACCGGGATACCTTCAATCTTGTGCAACAAGTGCAAGAAAATAACTACTATATTACAAATGATAAAGATTTAAATATCCTTATAACAACTATAAATTTCCATATGACAATTGAATGAAAAGAACTCATGAAACCACCCAAGCCACTATGCATGGATCTTGATAAAAAATGAATGCATTAATATTGACCTCACAAAATCCATTGTAATTAAAGAGTAGTTACAGATTAACCCACTAAACATATAACTAAACTAGAATTTTTTTTTGCAAAATCAAAAGAATAGAACATCTCTGATTTGTCAAATAAAGATATTGGTGAATTTGAAGATAATCCATCTATTTCTCATGAGATGGTTGTTTCAAGCTACATGACAATGGATAGGTAATAGTAGATACCAGAAGATCACTATTGAAAAAGTGCCCCTCTTCATTTCCATAATCCACCAGCTTTTACTAACATTTACTTGCCCTCCAATATGCATCTTCATGGATTTCAGCAAATCCTATTTTTCCCCTCTATTTTTCTTGCATCGATTGTTTATCTTGAGTCTCACCAAAATCTAAATTTCCAAACATCTACCTTTTTCTACTTCTATATTTTTCGTTGCCCTTCCTTTCTGCTTTTCTTCCTCTTTTAAAACTACACATATCTTCTTCATTTCCCCAAGGAATAATAATAAATAAAAATAAGTCTTCCTCTTTTCTTTTTGGTAAGCTCCCTATGAGGAGAAAGGCAAGTTCCATATAACTACACCCTCTCCGTTTCTAAAATTAGTCTCCTTAACTTAGAAATTTGTCAGGAATAAATGTTTTCCAAGAATCTTGCATAGCTGCCACTACCTTGTGGCATAAATAGAATTAATGCATTAAAAAAATCTTTTCAAAACAAATTAATTGAAAATGCATATATTCTAATTTGTTAGTTGCATAGATTTGAAAAATTAATTATTTTTCCAACAAGGAAGAGGTTTTAAGAATCTTCACAAAATCAAATGTTCAAAAATAAAATAGCAAATGAAATTAATTTCCTTCTATAACTCCTATAAAATAGTAATGACCCAAAAACTAGAAAGATTCCATCAAAGAGTTGGATAACCACCACTTCTTACTTGTGAGTAAAATTAGAAATCACTTAATAATGATAAAGCATAAAATCACTATATATGATTTTCTTATGAAACAATACTAACTCATATAGATAATTACTTCAAAACAATACAATTAATAAAATATCATAATTAGTAAATAAGTTTCAAGTACTATACCTCTCGATGGAAAGTGTATTCCGCACCTGAGTCAAACTTAGTCAATGATCGTTAAACTATACATCCACAGTGAGAATGGAGGGGCACTACATAATAATTTAAACACAGAATGCAAAACAATATACAGAAAATAGAATTTACGTGGTTCACCAATTAGCTACATCCACAAGAAGCAGGGGAAATTTCCTTATTATTATCTCTATTATTCTTCTAGTACATCTCAAATAGTAGCATACACATACTTCATATTACATTATTCACATTGAAAGAAGGAAAACCAAAGAAATTGAATGGTCTACACACATTAGACATCACTATCTAATAATCTCCCACTTGATGTCCAACCACTTCTGCAAGAAGAATGCTCAGAGATATTCCCTTACTTCAAGCTTATTGTCACATCTTGACAATGCCAAGAGAAGCCCTGCAAAACTCAAGCTTCTCTCTTGAAACTATCTAGATTCACCTTTGTATGAATCTTTTCTACTTTCAGTTTTCTTGAGCTTCAAGAGCACTACGAATGAAATGATACTTTAGCTCAATGTGCTTGGTTTTATTATGAAATGCTACATTATTAGCCAAGTGAATAGCACTATTTCTATCACAAAAGAGAGTGAAAGCATGTTGTTTGCATCCCAAGTCATCTAACAACCGCTACAACTATATCATTTCCTTATTAACTTCAGTAAGAGAAATGTATTCATCTTATGTCATATATTGTTGTTGCTTTATACATCTAAAAAAAAATTATTCAAACAAATGTTTTGGATTAAAATAACAATAAGATATTTAAAGAGAAAATTTTATTGTTGTTCATGAGGAATTTTAAATTAATTGTTTGAAACAAGATTTTTTAAATTTATCAACTTCAACTATGTTGCATAGACAATTTTCTTACACCAAGGGTGTTCCTCTCTATGAGAGTGACCAAAGAAAATGCCACCTAAGAAATAGCCATGAATACTCCTAGTGAAACCCTTGTGACTTTGATTTATTCATATCTCCATGTAAAATGAGTATGCCTTGAGAGAGAGAGAGTAACAAAGAAGGGGAGAGAAGTGACTAAGAGAGATAAGGAAAATAGGGAATGAGAGAAAGAAATATACATATATAGATAAGTAAAGAGAGATTTTGTGTGTGTGTGAGAGAGACAGAGGGGGGGGGGGGGGGGGGTTCATGCTAACAATCCGAAGATGACATGTCTCCATGTAGAGTTATGCTTAAGACAACACACCATTTTATTAAAGACCCAATAATTCACCTTTTAAAACCTATTTGGTGTACCCATTACACACTAATATACATTTACTAGTGTATAAAAATAATCAACAATAAGATAAATACTAGTAGAACACAACGTAGCCTAGTGGTTGAAAAGAGCTTTCTTCCAAAAGTAGGAGTATATTGAACAAACATGAACTTTGAGATTTTTCTAGCTTAATGATGTGTATGGAGGGCCATTCACATTTCCTTTTCGATACAAAGCCTTTGTACATGAAAGCCATTTCATTGTCTAAAATAATAATTGCGTAGTTGGAGGTGATGTTTATTGGTTGCATAGAAACCTTCGGTTATAGTTCTTGTCCTATAAGGAATTCTTAAACTTTGTATAAATACAATAATTGTATTTGGCACAAATCAGATAGGTGAGTACAAGACTATATGTCCATTGTAAAATATATCTTCAATCAAGGCCTTTTACGTTTCTCTTACGTTATCCAAGGTGGATCTATTTACAGTATATTCAAAATTGTTTTGACTGTCACCCGCTCTGTTTAGCGATCATGTTGTTCCAGTTTTTTGACTAGTAAAATATTAATGTTTGCTGTTAATTTTAATGTAGCTTGGACATGTGTTCTAGTCTCGGGTGGTGATTACGAGGCTAGAAACATAGCTGGAATAATTATCTCCATACCTAGAAAATTAATTTCTCGAGAGACTTCTAGAAATTAGGGTTTGTTAGAGTCTAATTAATCCTAGCCATTGATTGAGATTAAATCATGGCCATTGGTTTTCAATGAGAGGATTATAAAAGAGGATTAATGGGCATTTGGAGAGGACAGATCTGAGAAACATTTGCAGCGATAGCAAATAAAAAAATTTGCAACAATAGCAAATTGATTTGCAGTGAGAGCAAAGGGTGCAACGATAGCATTGGAGAGCAGCAGTGGAATTGCCGGAGAAGAAAATTATTGCCGGAGCAATTTCAGCAGGAGCAATTGAGGGAAGGAAATTTATTGGAAAGAAAATTTCTGGAGCTTTGCCAGTAAGAGGCAAGAAAATTTGTATCTCTTGATTTTCTGCAGTTGAATAAAATTCTTATCTACTGACTAGTTTTCCCTTCAGGGTTTTTCTAGGGACAATTTGTCCAAAACTATTGTGTTCAGTTTACATATTTTATTTTTTTATCTCTGTGATTTTTTGTGAAGTTGCGGCTGTATTATTTTCAATATTTGTTGTGAATTAATTTTCCATAGTAAAATAATCTATTTACGATAGGAGATTAATAATCAGTAGCTGCAATAGATTTTTCACATGGTATCAGAGCAGATCTGAGGGCAGAATAGGCACAGGGAGAAAGAAAAAATAATAAATAAATAAATCTAGGGTTTATAAAACCTAGTTTGACATCTTCAAAATTATTATTATTATTTTCTTTTGAGATGGCCTCAGTAGGTTTAAGAGATTAGGATAGATTGGATGGAGCCTCAAATTTTGGTGTCTGGAAAGCCATAATTTCTTTATTGCTAGAAGAGAATGGTATCAAGGAATATGTGACCACTATTGTACCTATACCTACAGATGCAACACAGCTCTTAGCATATAAGAAGGAAGATGCCAAGGTGAGGAGGCTGATTCTTGACAGTGTTAAGGATCATATTGTTCTGCATATTGCAGAGTTAGATACAGTGAAGATGATGTGGGATGCCATTATGAATCTGTACCAGAATGCTACCACTAACCGGAAGCTGATTCTCAGAGAAAAGTTGAGGAAAACCCAGATGAATAAGGGAGAAGACGTTACAAGTTACCTCACCAAACTTAGACTTGTTAAGGATGAGTTGGCAGCTGTTGGAGACAAACCAAATGATGACGAGCTAGTACGAATAGCCTTGAATGGGTTTACTAAGTAGTGAGATGTCTTTGTTCAAGTTATTAATAGACGAGACACCTTACCGAGTTGGGATCGACTATGGAGTGACTTCACTTAGGAGGAGCTTAGACTAAGTCTTGTCAGTGGAACCAGCAGTAATAGTCAGAAAAGTGAGGTGGAACAGGAAAACGTTGCCAAAGCAGGAAAAGGGAAAGCGAAGAAGGGGTCTGGCAAAGGATCAAATCCAAAAAGTGAGAAGAAGGACTTATCTAAGATCAAATGCTATGGCTATCATGAGTTTGGCCACTATGTCAGCGATTGCCCACAAAGGAAGAAAAATGAAAAGAAAGGTAAGAAGCAGACAACAACTTCAACAAGTGTAGATGAGCTTTCTAGTAGAATGGAGGATGAGTTTGCACTCATAGCTTGCCTGACTAGCTCAACCTCACAGGGTGTTTGGTATATAGATAGTGGGGTGTCATTTCATATGACAGGAGTTAGGGAGTACTTCTCTAGTTACAAGGAGGAGGACATCAGATTCTAGATTCAGATGGGGAACAAGTCCAAGTGCAATCCAATTGGGAGAGGCACTATTCTATTTCAGAGGGAGAATGGCAAGCCTATTTCCATTCATGATGTGTTGCATGTGCCAGGCATGGACATGAATCTAATTTTCGTATCTGTCCTTCAGGATAAAGGCTACAATGTACTCTTTAGAGGGGCGCATGTTTTAATCAAGCATAAGGATTGGAAATCACCCATACCTACTGGAGTAAGGAGCGGCCAACTTTATAGGTTGTAGTTTGATACTCCTAAGGCACTAGTGAGCAGCAGTAATCCTAGAGATCAAGGAGAGCTATGGCATAGGAGGATGGGCCATATACATCATGGAGCACTTAAATTGCTTTGTGAGACAGTGACAGGTGTTCCAGAGGTGAGCACAGAGCATGATGATGTATGTAAGGGATGTGTGTTGGGGAAGTTTGTGAAAGCAGCTTTTCTAAGGAGTGACACTAGATCCAAGGGGATTCTTGATCTAGTACATTCAGATATATGTGGACCAATGTCAATGAAGTCTCTCAGAGGATACGAGTACTTTGTTACTTTTATTGATGATTTCTCCAGGAAGACCTGGATATACTTCTTGAAGACCAAGGATGAGGTCTTCAGTCACTTCTAGGAGTTCAAAGCTCTTGTGAAGAATTCGACAGGCAGGAAGGTAAAGGTTCTTCAGTCAGATAATGGAGGCGAGTACAAAGGGAAAGAGTTCCAGGAGTTCTATACCAAGGAAGGAATCAAGAGAGAGTGGGCTGTTCCTTAAAACCTACAGCAGAATGGGGTTGCTGAGAGGAAGAATTGTTCTATATCGGAGGCAGCAAGGGCTATGTTGTATGACCAAGATATGCCATGTTACTTATGGGCAGAGGCATGCAGTACAGTAGTATACATACAGAATAGGGTTCCACATAAGGTATTGGGCAAGATGACACTAGAGGAGGTATTTTCAGGGAAGAAGCCAGATGTCAGTCACTTCAGGATATTTGGGAGTTTGGTGTTTTGTCACATTCCAGGGGCTACACGTTCCAAGTTAGATCAGATTGCAGAGAGAGGGTACTTTGTGGGGTACAATGAAACCTCAAAGGCATATCAGATATTTATTCTAGGGACTAGGAGGATTATAGTCAGGTGTGATGTCAAATTTATGGAGGACAAGGCATATAGGAGGTCCAGAGATTTTCCAGCAGATGATTAGAATGAGCAGGCAATAGAAGCTCCAAGGCTTGTTCAACCAGAACAGGGGGCAGTGAAGCACGAGTACAGTTACTAGTACAAGCACAGGATCAAGTGTTGAGAGTTTGTAGAGTATGGAGCAACAGATACAACAAATCCAAGAGATGCATCAAGAAGATATGGAGTTTGATATTTCATCATCTATAGTTGATAGGAGGAACCGTGAAGTTTAACAGACACATAGGGATACTTAGGAGTTTGTAGGAGCTCCTAAGATGAGTAGTAGACAGTAGAAACAACCAGCCAGGTATAATGACGATGTGGCATTGGTTAGTCAGTTGGTAGATAGCGAGCCTTCCAGCTATCAGGAGGCTACACAACAACAGGTGTGGCAAGATGCGATGGTTGAGGAATATACCTCAATAATGCAGAACGATGTGTGGGAGGTTGTGCCTAGATAGGGAAGTGGTTGGATCACACTAGATCTATAAGATTAAACATGGTGCAGATGGTAGCATCGAGAAATACAAGGCAAGGTTCATGGCCAAGGGGTTCTCTCAAAAGGAGGGAATAGACTATGAGGAGACATTCACTCTAGTGGCTAGGTATACTTCTATACGAGTCGTAATTTCACTTGCAGCATATATGGGATGGCAGATCCATTAAATGGATGTCAAGACGGCATTTCTTAATGGTGAATTGGCAAAGGAGGTATACATAGAATAACCAGAGGGCTTTGTAGCACATAGCAGCGAAACCCACATGTGCAGATTGAAGAAAGCTTTGTATGGACTCAAGCAGGCTCCCAGGGCATGGTATGAGCACATTGATAGATACTTGCAGGGAATAGGCTTTGTGAAGAGTGAGGCAGATGCTAACCTCTACTACTTGGTGGTTGGGGGTGAAATTCTCATTCTTGTTCTATATGTGGATGACTTGTTTTTAACAGGTTCACTGGGGCTCATAGAGAAGTGCAAGAGGGACCTTGCAATAGAGTTTGAGATGAAGGATTTGGGGCTTATGCACTACTTTCTAGGCATGGAAGTGTGGCAGACAAATGGAGAGATTTTCCTTGGACAAGGGAAATACTGCATTGAAATCTTGAAGAGGTTTGAGATGCAAGATTGCAGAGCCATGTCTACACCTATGATCATGAATTGGAAGAAGGTAGACTAATCCAAGGAAAAGGATGTAGACCCCACCTTATACAGGATGTTGATTGGATCTCTTATGTATTTGGTCAACACTAGGCTAGATATATTCTTTGCAGTAAACTCTCTTAGTCAGTTCATGGTTGAGCCGAAGAAAGTGCATTGGACAACGACAAAGCATGTGTTGCGATATTTGCGTGGTACAATCGAGTATGGGATTAGATATGCTCGAGGTGATGGTATTAAGTTGATAGGCTATACTAATGCAGATTGGGCAGGTAGTACAGTGGACAGGAAAAGCACATCAGGGTGCTGCTTTAGTTTGGGATCAAGAGTTGTCTCTTGGTACAGTAGGAAGCAAAAGTCCACGGCTCTAAGTTCTGCAGAAGCAGAATACATAGTAGCTAGTATGGCAACATGTGAGGCTATATGGCTTCAGAAGTTGCTGGTAGCCTTGTTTAGTCAGAGGGTTGAGACTACCGTGATACACTGTGATAATCAAAGTTGCATCAGATTATCAGAGAATCCAGTGTTTCATGATAGGTCTAAGCATATAGACATCGAGTATCATTTCATCAGGGATTGTGTACAGTGAAGGATTGTTTAGCTATAGTATATACCTACAGATTAGTAGGTAGCAGATATTTTGACAAAGGCATTGGGGAAGGCAAAATTCATCTTCTTCAAAGATAAGTTGGGTGTTATGCATAACACCTTCCTCGCTAAGAGGGAGTGTTAATTTTAATGTAGCTTTGATAGGTGTTCTAGTCTCGGGTGGTGATTACGAGGCTAGAAACATAGCTGGAATAATTATCTCCATACCTAGAAAATTGATTTCTCGAGAGACTTCTAGATATTAGGGTTTTTTAGAGTCTAATTCATCCTAGCCATTGATTGAGATTAAGTCATGGCCATTGGTTTTCAATGAGAGGATTATAAAAGAGGATCAATGGGCATTTGGAGAGGACAGATTTGAGAAACATTTGCAGCGATAGCAAATAAATAAATTTGCAACAATAGCAAATTGATTTGCAGTGAGAGCAAAGGGCGCAGCAATAGCATTAGAGAGTAGCAGTGGAATTGCCAGAGAAGAAAATTATTGCCGGAGCAATTGAGGGAAGGAAATTTATTAGAAAGAAAATTTCCAGAGCTTTGCCAGTAAGAGGCAAGTAAATTTGTATCTCTTGATTTTCTACAATTGAATAAAATTCTTATCTGCTGACTAGTTTTCTCTTCAGGGTTTTTCCAAGGACAATTTGTCCAAAACTATTGTGTTCAGTTTACATAGTTTATTTGTTTATCTCCATGATTATTTGTGAAGTTGCGGCTGTATTATTTTCAATATTTGCTGTGAATTAATTTTCTGTAGTAAAATAATCTGTTTACGATAGGAGATTAATAATCAATAGCTGCAATAGATTTTTCACATTTGCGACTATTAAGATAGCTTGACATGTTATGTTGAAGGAGAGTTTATCATTCTACCACTCAGTTTACGAACGTGTAAAAGTAATAAAAACTACATTTTTTAATAATTCATAAAATTTGTTTTTAATCATTCAATAGTTTGATCGTTAAGAAAAGCCAGTGTTAGCTATTAAACAAATTACACTATTATTGTTGATTTTAAATAACAACAAAAAAATGAAAGGAAGAATTGCAGAGAATAAATAAATGAACTAGAATACACACATAGACAAGAACACATAAATTTTATAGTGGTTTGTCTTATAGTCTACATCCACTCTCAATAGGGGAATCTCTATTTTATTTGACTCTATTTCAGTACACTCATATAGCCAGCCATGGCAACCACGATAAAAAGCCAATATATTCATACATCTTCAACCACTGTGCCTAGAATACAAAACAGGCAACGGTTACAAAAAGGAAGATCATGTCGTTACAATGACTTGGCTTCACACACGTACCCAACAATCTCCCACTTAAGGACAAGTCATAGTATAAAGCAAGGTGCTTAGAGATATCCCCTACTATAGGCTTATTGTCACATCGGGACAATACCGAGAGAAGCTCTACAAAACATGAACTTCTCTTGTGGTACAATCTTCGTTAAAGAATTTGTTGGGTTCATTTTAGTATCAATTTTCTTCACCTGTAGCTTACCCTCATCAAGGACATGGTGAATAAAATGGCATCTCAGCTCTATATGCTTTGTCTGATTGTGAAAGGTAGAATTTTTGGCCAAGTGAATAGCACTATTGCTATCAGAAAACAAAGTGAAAACTGATTTCTTACACCATAATTCACCCAACAACCACTGTAACCATATCATTTCCTTGGCTCCTTCAGTTAGAGCAATGTATTTAGCCTTAGTAGAAGAAAGTGTAACCACCTATTGCAATCGTGAAACCCAACTTATCGCTGCTTCATTTATCAAAATCTCCAACCATATCCAAATCAAAATAACCTCGCAACTGAGTATCCTTACCTCTAAAACATAAAACATGATGTAAAGTACCTATCAAGTACCTGAAGATCCATTATACTACCTGCCAATGAAATTTACCTAGATTACTCATAAATCTACTCACAACTTCCACTGCATGAGCAATATACAGATAAGTACAAACCATGGCATACATGACACTACCAACTACTGATGAATATGGAACACAATTCATGTGTTCTTGATCCTCTTGAGTTTTTGGACACAACAAAATATAAATGAAAATGATCAGCCAAAGGAGTACTAATAGACTTGGTATTCTACATATTAAACCTATCCCAAATTTTAAGAATATACCTTTGTTGAGACAATCTAATTTCTCTCTTATTTCTATCCTTGAATATATTCATCCCAAGAATCCTCTTCGCTGCCGCTAAATATTTCATGGCAAAGCATTGAGCAAAATGATGTTTTAATTCATGAACAATCTTCAAACTAGTGCTAGCAACTAACATATCATCAACATAAAGAAAAAGAATGACAAACTCACCATTAGCAAGCTTCTTATAATGAACACACAGGTCTGATTCACAATGAGTGAAATGTTGTTGAGTCATTGGTGCAGGAGCACCCTTACAGCTAGAACAAACCTTGGTCAAATTTGGTCAAGGATAGACTTTTGCTTTCTTTTGGTGGTATTTCATGTAATAAGGCCATTGTGAGGCCATTTATGTCCATTTTGATCATTTGTATCCATTGGTGTAACCATTAGGCTAAGTAACTTGTCAAATGTCCTACAAGTTGATAGTATGAAGGCATTATTGTGAACAACTCTTCAAAAGCTGGTTAAAATGGTAGATAAATTTGGTTGTATGAGGAAAATGGATTTTCTAGGCATAAATAAGCCTCCATTGTATTACCACAAGGTTGGTTGAAGAAGTTTGGAAGTTGAAACAATAAAATATCACTATTTTCTGCACTTTTAAAATATTTTTTTCTATTTCCAAGCATGGTACAGATTTTTACAACCTGTGTACAACTTGTACATGGTATGGTTAGAAATATAGTTGAGTTAAATTTCTAATGGTTTTGGTTTGGTTGATTTTCATCATGTTTTGTGAAAGTTATGATCAAATTAGTGATTGTCATTTCTAGATTTTTACTGTTTATCAGCAAGAAATTTGTTTGGCATGGATTTGTATTACCTTGGACGGAAAAGATCAGGCATGTGTATGATAGATATATGAAATACAAAACTTTTCCTTTTCTTTTGGATTCATTTCATCAAGTTTTCCAAAAGTTAGAGCATTTTTGGTGATAACAGTCCTAAACCCTGCCTAGGGTTTCTAGAAGACAAAAAATGCATTTTCTTGAGTTTTTCCCATGAACAAACCTTAAAACTTGGTAATACATTCTTCTCTTAGGTATACTAAATCCTTATAGTATTTGAGATCTGGGTTGAAATGTGTGAAGGAGAATAAGAGGACTATTTGTTGTCCTTTACCCTATTTTGCAGTCAAAAGCCCTAGTAGACTTAGAGGGTTTAATGAATATGACTTTATAGGACTGTTCATGATAGGAGAATCATGTATTAGGATCTTGTTGGATTCATTGGGGGTGTGGGAACAAAGAAAATCCCATTTGAAGTCAATAACTCACTTATGTCATTCTTAAATGCCTAATTAGGCCTAGTCAAGAAGGAGGACAGTCAATTTTTGAGCCCCTCCGTAGAAAGAACCCTACCCTAATTTTGAGATATGTTTAATAATGGACAAATGGGTATCTAAAATAAGCCTTCTTTCCTATATATCAGTTCAATTTGGAGAGTTATGCCAAGAAATGCCTTTTTGATTGGTTATAAGGAAGAACAAGGGTTTGTGAAGGAAAACCCACATTTTGATGAACAAAGGCACTTGTAAGTGGTTGTCTAAGGTTGATTTGTCATTATACACCCCTATTCTATATCAAATTGGTATCAGAGTTGAAAGATCTGGGCAAGGAAATTTTGGGAGTTTCTATATTGTCTTTTTTTAAATAGGTTGAAGAGAAGAGCTTGGAAACCAAAAGACTAGGCCAAGAGAAAAGAAGGGGGCCTAAGGTGAGGTATCACAAAGAAAAGAAACATTGAGAAGAAGCAAGGTGAAAGAGACTTACTTTAGAAAGAAGAATGAAAATGTTGATAAGATTAGTCCGTGGAGACTTAAAAAGTAAGAAGTTGCCAAGCAAGCAACAAGAGAGAAAAAGAGATAAAGAAGAACGATGAGAAGATAAAACAAATTAATATTGAGCAAGAGATAGTAGAGCTGAGATAAGCCTTGGAACAGATGGAAAAAGTTCAAGAAAGAATGGAACTTGAGATGCAGCAGTGTCTTGAGAAAGAAAACTAAGAAAATAGTTGGCATTGGCCAATAAGAGAGAAGGTAAAGTGGCCCATCAAGAAGATCATTCAAAGGAGAAGAAGGAAAAAGAGGACAGAAACAAGAAAGGATGATATGTTGAAAGGAAGAATGCTAGAAGCATATGAAGAGACAAGCAAATCTTGTGTTTTTGAAACTAAGCCTTTGTGTGAGTATGTGTTTGCAGGTAATGATATGATGATAAAGAAGGAAAGACCCAATCAAAACTAGGGATGTTCACTTGAAGAGGTTGAGGACGTGCATTCCAGTAAAGTTTTTCAAAATGAAGAAACAAGGAACAATGAAAGAAAGCATGAGTTGATACAATCTTAGGCAAAGAAGAAGATGGATGAAGTAGGTTTTACAAAGGCAGAAAAACAAAGTTATGATATGTATTTGTGTAATTTCTATGGAGTTGAAACCCTTGAGTATGAAGGCAAGATAGGAGAAATTCCTTTGAGTAAGGGAATACTTAATTCCATTCAAGATTTTCCTAAGGTTATTAGACCTTATCAAATGAGGAAAGAGTCTGATATGTAGTTTATAGTAGCAAGCAAAGGTCTCAAGTATGGTATGAAATTACTTGTCTTACCTCATGGAGGAGAATGTCAAGGAGAAAGGAGGGGAGTATAATACATTGAGTACCAAGGCATGCAAGAACCCAAGGAAGAGGATGACAAAGTAGTGAAGACAACAAATTTACAAATTAAGACAGTCACATATGAAGCACACATGGTGACAGGGGATGAACTTCAAGAAGACAAAGGGATCTTAATGGCGAGTTCACTTAAAGGTGACATCAGTGTAACTACAAAAGCCAAATCCATACATGGAAGGAAATTCAAAGAGAAACATGAACCTAAGAGTTGGTTTTAGAACAAAGACATGAAGGCCACACCTGTTGCAATCCTACACTCAAGTGGACTTGAGTTTTTTCTTCCCCTTGGGAGTATGGTGTAGGAGCATCCTCAGAGCTAGAACGCACCAAAGCCAAATTTGGTCAAGGATAGAGTTTTGTTTTCTCTTGGTAGTATTTCATGTAATAAGGCCATTGTGAGGCCATTTTTGTCCATTTTGGTCATTTGGATCCATTGGTGTAACTATTGGGTTAAGTAACTTGTCAAATGTCTTAGAAGTTGATAGTATAAACCCATTATTATGAACAAATCTTCAAAATATGGTTAAAATGGTAGTTGAAGTCAGTTGTATGAGTAGAATGGATTATATAGACATAAATAAGCCTCCATTGTATGACCACAAGGTTGGTTGAAGAAGTTTGGAAATTGAAACAATAAAAGATCATTGTTTTCTGCAGTTATAAAACATTTTTTTTGTTCCTAGGAATGGTATGGATTTGTATGCCCTATGTATGACCTTTACATGGTATGGTTGGAAAGATGATTGAGTTACCTTTCTAATGCTTTTGGTTTGGTTGATTTTCATCATCTTTTTGTGAAAGTTATGATCGAACTAGTGATTTCCATTTCTAGATTTTTACTATTTTTCAGCAAGAAACTTGTTTGGCACAGATTTCTATGACCTTGGATGAAAATGGGTGGGAATGTGGATGATAGATATATGAAATATAGAACTTTTCCTTTTCTTTTGGAGTCATTTCATTGAGTTTTTCAAAACTTAGAGCATTTTTTGTGATAATAGTCCTAAACCCTACCTAGGGTTTCTAAAAGACAAAAAATGCATTTTATTGATTTTTCCCATGAACAAACCTTGAAACTTGGTAATAAGTTCTACCCTAAGGTATACTAAATCCTTCCCAGATTTGAGATCTGGGTTGGCACATGTGAAGGAGAATAAGAGGACTATTTGTTGTCCTTTACCCTATTTTGCAGTCAAAAGCCCTAGTAGACTTAGAGGGTTTAATGAATATGACTTTATAGGAGTGTTCATGATAGGGTAATGGTTTATTAGGATCTTGTCGGATGCATTGGGGGTGTAGGAACAAAGAAAATCCCTTTTAAAGTCAATAACTCACTTATGTCATGCCTAAATGCCTAATTAGGCCTAGTCAAGAAGGAGGACAGTCAATTTTTGAACCCTTTCGTACAAAGAACCCTACCCTAATTTTGAGATATGTTTAATAATATCCAAATAGGTATCTGAAATAAGTCTTCTTTCCTGCAGTTTAGTTCTAGTTGGAGAGTTATGCCAAAAAATGCCGTTTTGAAAGGCTACAAGGAAGAACAAGGGTTTGTGAAGGAAAACCCATATTTTGATGAACAAAGGCACTTGTAAGTGGTTGTGTAAGGTTTATTTTTCATTGTACACCCCTGCTTTGCATTAGTCATGAAGCTATCAAATTTGAGATACCATTGCCTCAGGGCTTGCTTGAGCCCATACAAACTCCACTTCAATCTGCAATATAAATACTCCTGGCTCTGTTGTGGAAAACCTTCAAGTTGCTCCATATACAACCCCTCTTCAATATATCTCCATGAAGAAATGTTGTTTTGACATCAAGCTGCTCAAGCTCAAGGTCCCAAATAGCTACCATGCCCAAAGCAGCTTGAATTGTTTGCATCTTCACAACTGGTGAGAAAATCTCATTGAAATCAATTCCTTTTTGTTGATCAAAACCCTTCACAACTACTTTGACACTATAGCATTTAATCCCTCCATCTTCTTCTTTCAAACAATATACTTGTTTATTTTTTAGTGGTTTTCAATTTGGCAGAAGGGTAACCAAATCCCATGTGTCATTCACTCTAAAAGATTGCATTTCAACTTGCATTGCCTCCATCCACTTAACTAAATTTGCATCTTTACAAGCCTACTTAAATGTTGTAGGTTCTACTTGATCAGAGAGAAATAACTCATAATCATCAAATTTGGCCAGAGACTTCCACTCTTGAGTAGACCTCCGTAATTGAGGACCCTATTCTCGATGCAAATTACTCTGTTGTTCTACATTTTCTATATCAAACTATATATTACTTCCAATTCCCTGTTGATGTAGACTGCTCTGTTCGTGCACACTACTATTATCTTGCACACATCTCACATTAGAAATTTCAACAAGAGGTTGCAAAAACAATTGTGAAGGTAGCGTACAAACTGTAGATGGTTGTGAATAAGCTTTCTGAGGTTGTGTGTGAGCATGTACAAGGGGCTGTGTAGAAAATTGTCCTCCAGTGTGACTTGCATGTCTACCTACTTGCATTTCACAAGGCTGTGAATTGACTCCAGTAGGTTGCATATGACTATCAAACAGAGGCATTTGTCCAGAAGGAGGAAGAAAATTCAAATCTTAAGACTGCATACCAATTTGTGAATAAGATATGTGAGGCGGCAAAGAAACATTTGTGGGCAGTGATGAAGGCAATGCTGAAGGTAGTGTTCCATTTGTTGAAGGTTGCACATAAAAATGTGAAGGGACTCCTATTGTAGGTGATTGCAAAGTCATATTTAAAGGCTGCGAGCTACCTTGAGTAGGCAGCGATGAAACATTAGGGGATAGAGAACAACCAATGGATGGCTGAGCATTCATAGATGAGGTCAGCATACCAATAGTAGAAGGTTGAAAACTAACAATGGGAACAATTTTCTATTTGTTGGTGCAGGAGCACCTTGGCAAATCAAAGTTGTTCTAGACAAATATTTAATTTTTGGTTAAATTTGTAATGATTTAATATTGTATTGATGTCCATCAAGTCATCTTTCATGTGTTAAGATCCTAGGAGGGGTCTAATGTTTAAGTCTTATGACAAGTTGTCATACAAAATGGGAAATCCCTAAAAATGTATCTTTCAAAAATGTAAAATGAGGAAGGTGAAGGGTCACCTTGTTCCAATTCATTGGAAGGAAGTGGAAACTGAAGAGAAAAATGAGGAATGCCTTTATTAAGGCCTTGTAACATCCAAATAAGGTGTGGGTGGTTGATTAGTAGGTTTTGATCAATAGAGAAAACACTGTTTTCATGTATTTCAACAGAAATTGATTGTTTCCTATAGTTGTACGGACCTGTACGGACAAGGACTGGTGCCAAATTATTTGTAAGTGATAGTCCTATCAATCACCCTCCATTTCCTTTTGGTTTCATGTATTTTGGTTATGTTTTACACAAGATATTGCATTTTTAGTAAAACTGTCAAAACCCTGATTTAGGGTAACCTGTTTTGGGAAAAATGCCATAACTTTTGTTTCCACCGTTAGATCTTTATGTAACTTGGGGAAAATGTCTGTAACTATGTTATCTATAATTTGACTAAAGAGATCAACCTCATTTTGTGTTGTGTGGAAGTTATGGATGACTGTTCGTGGCATTTCACAGTGACATTTCTGAGTTTAAACCCTTGTAGCAGAATTACCAGTCCGTTTTTAGAGCACATTTTCCAAAGTAACCTATACCCATCTTAGAGTATGCTGTGGGGAGGCATAATGGGTACCCAATGCATGTCTTAGGTTGACATTTGAAGGTCTGTCCAAAAAGATAAGAGGACTGTTCTCTTTTTCTAGGGAGACAAGCCATTTAGAGGATTTGTGAAGCAAGTGTATGTTCCGGGAGTGATCTGCCTTAACCAATGGGTGGGATGAGTCATTTAATACCCCAATACAACCTTTCCATGATCATACTAGAGTTTCCTTCTGCTGTTCCCACTTTTGCATAAAGGTCTTCGTTTTTGGGCTTGTAGGTGAAGTAGAACCTTGCCTAGTTCATCTATCTTCCCCATTCAAAGTTCCTCTACATCATTTGTTAACCATATTAGGACCATTATCAAATAAATCAACATGTATATAATCAGTGGAAGAGGTGTTATGTTTCTGCAAACCTAGGAAAGTTTTCTCGGTAAATACCACATCCCGACTACGAATAACATTTTTGGCAATGGGATCCCAAATACGAAATCCAAATTGATATTCACCATATCCAAGAAATATGCATCTCTTTGATTTGGGATCAAGCTTCATTGACTGCTCCTTAGGAATGTGCACAAAGGCTTCAAAGAGAAACACACGCAAATGATGATAAGAAAATATTTTTCCATGCCATCTCTCCTTCGGGATATCAAAATCCAATCAAGATGAAGGAGCACAATTGATTAAATACACTACAGTATTACACACCTTTGCCCAAAACTCTTTCCCCAAACTAACATTTGAGAGCATACATCAAGCTCTCTTAAGAATCATTAGATTCAACCTCTCAGCTAGACCATTTTCCTAAGGGGTGAATGAAACCACTTTAGTTCTGCATATTCAATTATCTGCACAAAAGTTTTCAAATTTTGAAGAGCAAAACTCTCCCCCATTATTAGTTTTTAGACATTTAATTTTGTGCCTGATCTAATTTTCAACAAGAGCCTTAAAATTTTTAAATTTTAAAAACACCTCTGATTGTCTATTCAACATATAAATCAAGACTTTGTGAGTGCAATCATCAAGGAAAGTAAAAAAATAATTAGCACCTCCAAAAGAGGTTACCTCCATGGGACTGAAAACATCTGAGTGCATAAGTTCCAATAGAGTAGTTTGAACTTTTCATGGCCCATTCTCAAGAAGCTGGTTTGACTCTGTTTGCCATAAAGGCAATGCTCACACAACTCCAAATCAACTGATTTTAGGCTTGGAAGTTGATCCCTTTGAAGAATAACTTCAAGCCCCTTCTTGCTTATATGCCTAAGCCTCTTATGCCAAATTTCAAAGTTGTTGTCCACAACTGCCATTGTAGCTCTCACTTCACCATGGCATTCTAAAATAAAAGATTACCCAACTTCTTTCCCTTTGCAAGCACCAAAACTCCCTTGGTTACTTTCCAAGTATCTAAATAAAATTTAACATTACACCCACGAGCAATAAGTTGTCTCTCTAATATTAAATTTCATTTCAACATGGCAACATATCTCACATCCTTCAAGATCCATTTATTTCCATTTTTCAAATGCAATGTTACATCACCCTTACCTACAATTTCACATTCTTTATTATCACCAAGAAAAACCTTACCCAATGTACCTTCTTGGAAATTTGTGAAAGCCTCCCAGCATGAAATAGAATGGAAAGAGGCATCAAAATCAAAACCCATGAATATGGATTTGTGTCACCAGCAGACAAAACCAAAACACCATCTTCTCTATCAACTGCAGTGTTCACTTCATTATTGCTAACTTTGTCTTGTACCCTTTTATAATTCCAACAATTATTTCTTGTATGTCCCAGTTTACCACAAAACTGGAACATGCACCATTTCTGCCCCTAGACTTCGATCCTTGTGCAGATTTTGACATTCTTCTATTATTATTTCTGCCTCTTTCTTGTCTCCTACCTCTATTGCCAATAATTACAGTAGTTAATGCATCACCTGATGAAGGCTCTTGATTTTTCCTCCTTGTGTCTTCACTGAGAAGAGTGGCTGCAACATAATCAAATTTTAATTTACTTTTGGCAGCCACCAAATTGCTAATTGCCATCACCACACCTTCCTAGCTATTCGGTAAAGAACATAACAACAATATTGCCTTAATCTCATCATCTAAATTAATACCCACTGAAATCAATTAGGTGACCAAGGTATTGAATTCATTGAGATGATTCGACATAATCTCTCCTTCTCTAATTTTCAAATTATATAACTTTTTCATGATGAATACCTTGTTCAATACCGATGCCATTTCATACATTGAAGAATGTTTATCCCCCAGTTCTTGCATTGTGTTCTCAGCTGAAACATTGAATAAAACATTGCTTGACAATGAAAGAAAAATAGTTGCTCTTTCTTTCTTGTCCAATTTCTCCCACTCTTTGTCTAATAAAGAACCTTTCCATTTCAATTTCCTTACAAGTGTGTTTGAGAGATCCTTCTTGATGAGAAACAATTCCATTTGTAACTTCCACAATCCAAAGTTCTACCCTACAAACTTCTCAATCTTCCATTTGTCTACATCATCCATGGCTCTGGAATTCTACACTGATTTCCCAAAAAACTGATTCAGCACCGAGTTTCTCCACTAGGCTCTGATACCAATTGTTAATTTTAAATAACAATAGAAAAATGAAACGAAGAATTGTAGAGGATAAAATAAATGAACAAGAATACACACACATAGACAAGAATAGAATTTTTTTATAGTGGTTCATCTTATAGACTATGACCACTCTCAATAGGGGAATCTCTATTTTATTTAACTCTATTTTAGCACACTCATATAGCTAGCCATGGAAACCATGATAAAAAGCCAACATATTCATAAATCTTCAACCACCATGCCAAGAATACAAAAGAGACAACAGTTACAAACAGGAAGATGTTGCCATTACAAAGAGGCAGCCCTTACAATGAATCAGCTTCACACACATACCCAATAGTTATTTAGACAAGGTAAACTATATGCCACTTTTAACTATTAAAGTGCACAAATAATGACAAAGATAACTTGTTGAGGTGCACAAATACTAACAAAGTGAACAATTATGATGATGAAGATCCAAACATTAGTCTTAGCATATGATTATGAAGACCACTCCTCACTAACAAGCATGTTTCTCAGCATAGTCTATGAATTTGAATGAAAATCTAAAGGTGAAAAATTTGGAGGATGGGGAGTGGGAGTGAACTGGAGGTGAGTGGGGAGGATGGCTAAGAGGGAGATGGCAATGATGATCCAGATGGCTAGGATCCCTTTCTAACCAAGTAAGAAGGCATTGGGGGCATTAGATAGTTTTGGCACAGGACATGGAAGTGGGCCTGGTGGTGGCTCTAGTTTAGGGGATGACAAAGTCGCTGTTGAGGAGGTCATGGTGGTGCTTGGGAGGTGACACAAGTGGAAGTGCTGGTGTTGGGGAGGTGTTAGACTTTTGTGAAGAATGTGTTACAGTTGGCAAAGGCTCTGGACCATACTAGGTGGCCCTCTTATAGGCTTTTGAGTTATAAAGGTGCTAAAGGCCCTGAATCTACTCTTACTTAGTGCCATGGATGGCGTTACTGTTCTCATTGGCCCTATAACATGTTTGTAGGCTCCTAAGTTTGGGGCTTTGAATCTATTTTGCCTTAGCACCATGAAGGGCGTTACTATATTCATTGGCCCTATAACATGAGGATGGCCCACATCTTGTAGAAAACACGCTCTTTTCTTGGCCCTGACTCATTATCTTTTTTAGGGTATTGATGAACTAGTCGAAGATTTCCCTTTGTGAGAGGTTCCGAAGGAGGTTTTGATGGAGCTTGTGGTGGCTATCATGGAGCTTTGGCTCTGTACAAGGTGTTAGTGGGATGTGTTGTGATGCTCACAACATGCCCCATTTTACTCCTTAGCAAAATGAGAACCCCTGCTGTGGCTTTGCTTTTGCTTTTTGTGTGTGGGTCTGTTGGGTGGTAAAAGGGAAAAGAGAGTGAAAGTTACAAACCTTGCTGAAAATAGAGAAAAATTACATTAAGTACTAGAGCTGAATATGGGTGAATTCCTTGTCCAAAATAAAGGGGGGTTGCTTTTTGAACTATGTTAAAATTCTCAGTATTTTGCAAGTTATGAGTGTTTTGGTAAAATGTACAATCAGGATTATATGTTGCATATACAAAGTCCCTTGTATGCAATGTTGCTTGTATACAAAGTTGTTTGCATGTACAAGTCGCAGGAAGAGGTCATCGGGTTTCTAAGTCATTTTACTTGTACGCATTTTGTTAAAAGTTCTATCTATACATACAATTTAGGCCTGAAACATTTCAAAGTTTGAATGAATTAATAGTTAAGTCCTATGAATGCATAAACTATTTGTATGTTAGGCAAAGGGTGAATATACAAAGCTTTATGCAAATCGCGAAACTAAAAAGTTATGAAATGAGATGTAATTGTTGTATGTTTCCACCTTGCATGTATGTTTCAGGACATACTAAGTGAAATATACAAAATGAAACTCAAGGAAAGTTTAAATCCAATATAATGGATGCATCAGAACTCAATGCATATTGAAAAGATGCATTTCGGTATATACAAGTCAAACCTGATGGAATTCGAAGGTGAAATAAATAATCAATTAGGCCCGTCGAATGTATGTCATGTTTGTATATTTGGCAAAAGGAAAACATACAAGGAGGATATATAAGGCTTTATACATAGCGCGGAACTGAAGAAAGATTAAATTTTGTTTAAACCAATACATCCTGACTTAATGTATATCAAATAATGCATTGCACTTTATGCAGGTTGCGGAACCAAAAGTGAGTAAACTATGGTTCATAAGAGTTGAAGTCTGAAATACACATACAAAGGAGTTTGTATGTATTCATGCTTGTATGCAAGGGTTTGATGCTGGTGTTATATACATTGTGTTGCTATCAGTGAGATGGGGGTCTACGACATGTAATTTATGGATCGCCCTGACGGGAGAACGTCACATTGATGGACAAAGGATACTCTAAACAATAAAGTTGCATTGGCGTGAGTGAGGTAATCAGTGGGAAATCTTTGGACTGCCCTGATGGGAGAATGTCACATCGATGGAGAAGATACTTAAAACTATAAATTTACATCGGCCAGAGTAGTGCAATCGACATGAAATTTATTGATCGACCTGACTAGGTGAGCTCACACCGATAAGGAAGATATACAAAATGATGAAAAGATTACATCGGCCAGAGTGGAGTGATCAGTGGGAAACTTTTGGGCCACTCCAACTAAGGATAGTTACGCTGATGGTGAAGGAAATGCAAGCCAATACAAATTGCATTGGCTAGAAAGATGAGATCAGTATGAAATCATTAGATCGCCTCGATTAGGTAAGCTACGCCAATGATAGGGAAGTATACAGAATGAGAAATACAACAAAAGCCTACAAAGGGTATGTATGCACAATTTGACTAATGATAGAAAGAAAAGTTTGAAGCACATGAACACTACAATTGAAAACTGAATTAATGACGCATTGATTACTGTAATTAATGCCAATCTAACATTCTAACCAGGTATAAATTAACGATAGCGGTATGAATTTTAAATCTATTTTTTATGTTTGTTTTGTAGGTATGCAGGTGGATGTAAAGGTGGAGCTGTAATGGTGATGACATCAGAAAGGGCGGATCGGATCACAAACGAAGCAGGAGGAGTAAAGACTTTCAAGGAGAAAAGATATGCAGATGGAGAGAAACATTATTAAAAGAACAACAGAAGATATTTTGGTGGCTATTAGGGTTTCCAAAGGGCATCCTTATGCCCAGTATGGGTATGCTACTCTGAGATTTTTGGTGGGATTTGTTTTCCATGGATTGATACTACACTTGAAGGGTGGACCGTTGATTGACTTAGGGTTTTTTGAACTGTATTAGGGATAATCAGAGCTATATATTGAGCCCTTTTACTATGTAATAAGTTACACAAGGATTTGTAGAACAGAGCTAGAAGTTGTAATTTATCTTAGCATTTTGAATAGAGGGACCTTTTAGTTTAGAATAGAGGGAGGTCGCCTATGTCTACAATAAGCAATGCGTGGAACAATCTAGCTTCCTTACTGTATCTGTAAGGCATTGTAAGTTGTTTGTAAGTTGATTAATGAAGCTAAGAGTCATTCATATATTGTAAATCATAATGACTATTTATATTGAATACAAATGAATTTGGAATTTTGTGTCTATATTTAGAGTGTCTTCTGGGTCTTCTTTGTATTTGAAATAATTTCTTTTAAAGCTTGAAATCTTGAATGTATGTTCGTGAAAATACTTAGGGCATTCACATTCAAAGGTTTAGTCTACTGATTTAATTAGTTTTACTGTACTTCTTACAACATGCATAACAAAGCATTTAGATCCTATAGTAGAATGAATTTTAATTTAAATTTCTCTAACTTTTCCAAAACCATTTGAAATACTTAGCTTAAAACGTAGAAATTTAAAGGAGATTGTCTGATACTTGAAGGAAACATGAACAACTAAGTTGATATTTGACAGTTTTCATAATATTTGAAAAGGAAAGCTTGTGTTAATATAAATCAAATAGAGCTTTGTGATACAATAGAAAATTTGTATAGAAGAATGAAGAAAATATTGATATTTGTGATACTTTGCATAAATAGAGTCCAGTGAATCATCAAAAACCTTAAATCAAGTAAGGCCCCTTGCATATTATAGCTTCACATTTACGTACTAAATTGTCCAATAGGTCAAGACCTGACCATACAGAAACTTAGGATTAAGCAAATCTTTATTGATTTCTTCATATCTTTCAAGACAATTAGGTTCATTTTTTGTGAATTTTAACTTTTGTTATGAATGTGTAAAAATAATCATCAACAGTTTTTGGTGCTAGAAGGAGGGCCTGATTGGAGTTAGGGTTTGTTTTAAGTAAAGCTAGCTCATAACAGTAACAGAGTGACTAGGTCTAGATCCAGTTCAGAAGATATATTTGTGCAATTACCTGATAAAAGGCAAATTAAGAATCCTTTGATTTGGAATCCTAGAATATCATACGCAGGAGGTTCATCTAGAACACCTCCTGGATCACCTTTTATTATCCATAACCTTGTGAGTCCCGATAGTTATTCATTTAGATCTTTGAATCTTGGTTCAGGTACTCCTAGAGGTCCCAGTCCTCCCAGGAATCCTATTCCACCTAGAAATCTAGGTATTCCCCAAGGTTTAGGCCAAGCACAATTACTTGCAATGGCTTATTTTAATGTCAACTCTCTCATACGATTCACTAATTATCATGAAATGCCAAAAAATCCTAAAAATATATGTCCTAAATATCAATTACATTAGGATCTAGAAGATCACATTAGAATATTCAAAAAGGCATGCTTTAGGGCCAGGTTACAATATGAGGATGTTGTGTGTAGGTTGTTTCCTTACACCTTCAATGAGCAGGCTTCTAACTGATATGTTAACTTGCCCAATGGTTATATTTCTTCTTGGGCACTTATGGAAGAAACATTACTGTCTAGATTTAGAGGACCAATTGATCCTTACACCTTATATCACAAATTGGCTACAATAAAGAGAGGTGAAGGAGAGTTGATTGACAATTTTAATGATAGATTTCAAAAGGCTTATTCTAGGTTTGTATCTCCTTACACAGCAAACACAGATACACTGTTAGCTTTGTATTATATTACCTTAGATCCATTAACTACTATGTTTGTCAAAAGAAAGCCTAACATAGATACAATATCCAAAGCTTATAAGGAGGCAGTCTCAGTAAACTAGGAGATGAGGCAAACAACTTATAGTCCATTTCCTAATGGATGAAATCTTGGGATACAAAATCAAACACAACCTTGGAATGGAGTCCCTACACATAACACTCCATTATTTAATCCAGTTCCTACATGCACACTTGTGTATAGTCCTGCCCCAATCCAAGCCATAGCCCCTTATACTAGTAACACTACCAATAATAATCAGAGTAATGGTCAATCTTTCTTCCAACCTCCTTAGGATACATTCTTGGCAAAGGCACAAGAGGAAAGGGAAGAGATCAAAGAAATTACTACACATTTGAGAAGATTGACTACTGAAATGACACAATTGAGAAATGAAAATTTCTATGGTAGAAACAACCAAAGATACAGTCAAAACCATAACCAAAGTTATAGTCAGAACTACAACCCAAACTAGAACCAAAATCATAATCAGAATTATAACTAGGGTCAAAGTTCAAATCAAAACCAGAATTACAATTAGAATCAAAGTCATAATCGAGGACAACCAATGCAAAATAGAGGACCATCTATAGATAACAGGGCCTAGGGTAATAACAACAGAAATCAAAATTAGCCAAGGCCACCTAAGACATCGAACACAAGGCCATATACTGGCACTCTAGCTTCTCAATTTGAAAATTTAGATAATCAGTATACAAAACAAACAACAGGAATTCAAATGGCTAATACAACATTGAAGAATTGGTACAGATTTCATAATACCAGTGCCCACGTTGAACTAGATTGTCCTTAGTTCCATTTAGCAGCCAATATTTTTAATGTAGATGTACAGGCTCCCACTTCTGAGTTTCTCATTCCCAAAGGCAATGAAGTAGTGCCCTCTGGATATGAAACTTCTTTAGTCTTAGAGACTTTTACCTTTGCAACTGAAGAAGAAGAGGATCAATTGTTAGAGGATGAACCATATTTTTGTGAAAACCTATATCCTAAATCAGCCTTTGTACTAAATGCATTTCAGTTTCCCTTTAAAACTGAAAATGAAGTGTTACATGAAACATAAGAGGTAGAGACTTTTTAGCAGTCAAACAAAAATTACACCTATAATTTGAGAAGTAACACTAGGCCAGGAGGTCCTTTCACTACTTCCACTCCTAACAATTTCAATACTCCCCTAGATCAGAATGCTAGTAATAATCCTGCTATACTGAAAGCTAATCATCATCCAAATAATGGAATAGTAACACAAAAGGTCCAAATAGGTAAAATAGAGACAAAAGAAACAATGAGGCTGATGAGTTATTTATCTGAAGAGATAAAGAAAATTAAGGTCAGTATACCTTTGTGTGAATTATTGAAAAGTCCAGGGGTTAGAAATACTTTTATAAAATCTTTGGATACATCTGTGACAGGTGAGGTTTCTACTGATATGAATGTTCCTAGTAGAGATTCACAACCCAAGGAAAAGAGTAAGAAAATTAAGCAACCTTCCAACACTAATGTGGTAATGTATGCAGATAAAAAGGATGCTCCTCCTTTCATGTTAACCATTAGAATGTTTGGAAAGAACATACATAATTGCATGGTAGATTCTAGTGCCTCAGCCAATGTAATGCCTTTAGGAATATGCAAAACTTTAGGGCTGACTCCTACTAAATCTACTAAGGTTGTTACACAATTGGATAAAATTGAGGTTAATGTGATAGGAGAACTGATGCATATTCAGATACAATTAGCCTCAGATCCTAGGGTGAGTCAGTTTATTGACATTCAGGTAGTAGATATACCTATGAATTATGGGATGTTGTTGAGTAGAGACTAGTCTAAAACATTGAATGGATATATGGCCACTAATTTTTCACATATGTGGTTACCTTGGAGAGGTGTTCCAAATCAGATCAGGATAGAAGCTGAACCTAGAATGAAACACATGCTTACAAAATACAATAGGACTAATGAGATATTGTATGCTTCTGTTGAACCAGGTCTTTATAGAATCACTGACAAGGGAGTACAAATTGAAGAAATCCTGATGTTAAATTTTAGAGAAAAACATGTCAGTAAGGAAACAAAATTGGTCATTGAGTCTGATGGAAATTCTTCTGATGAAAAAAATAATGCAATGAACAATTTTGGTCAGTTCACTAGACAGGAAGTGGAAAGATGCATTGAACAAAATGTACCAGTTCAATGCAAATTGTATAAAAACATGTGTCGAGTCCATAATAAGCCACATTCTGAAGAAAATTGTGGTATGTGCAGGGATATTATAGAATACCAGTACATAAAATGTACAAAGAGAGTATGAATACAAGAGGGAAAGGTTAATCCTAATCAACCAGAGAAATACTTTCAGAATAACATAAATGTGTTGATCCCAGATTTAAGAGAAGAAACAAAGGACAAGAGTATTTGTCTTTCTGATTTCAAAATAAAAGCATAATTGTGCAAGAAGGTCAAAATGAATTGCCTGTGAATGAACAAGATAGCACCTCACATGTGATAGAAAAAGAAAAACATGCCAAAGTAAAGGGTCAAAAGAATAAAGATGGCATGTGGACATTGAAATGTGACAGATCTAAATCAAAATAGGGTGCAGGTGCAGGTGTGGAACTTATAGATCCTCATGGTAAGTCATATTTAGCAGCATATAAGCTACAATTTTCTTATACTAACAATGTTGCAGAATATGAAGCTTTGATTTATGGACTTGTTTTGGCTATCAAGAAAAAGGTAAAAATGATCAGGGTATTTTCAGATTCTGAGTTAGTGGTCAAGCAAGTAAGGAAGTTGTATGCATGCAACTATTAAGAGATGGTTTGTTATAGGCATAGGGTGTGGGATTTGATAGATTTATTTGATGCTTTCAACATAGAACATATCCCTAGAGAATTGAACCATAGACCAGATGCATTAGCAGTTGCTGCTAGCTTGTTAGAACCCTTAACACTATCAGGTTTAAAAAGATTTGTTGTTGAGTTAGTAAATGTTCCTAGCATACCAGATAATGTTACTCATTTTTAAGTATTTGAAGGGGATCAACAAATTATAGATTTTCTAACTTGTAATGAGGTATTTGAGGCTCAAATTATTGATGAACAAAAAGGCCTAATATATCTTGGGATGAAGAAGACACAATCAACCTGAAAAACAATTTCTTACCTAAGGGGGTAATTGAGTTAGAATAGATTTTTGACTTTGATGGAGTAGTAAGACAAAAAGATTTGCCCAAAACTGAGGGAGGTAAGTGTGATCCATGTAACCTTGGAACATAACAGAATCCATAAAATGTACTTATTGGAAAGGCTTGCTCTGAAGAGTTGAGAAAAGAAATTGTGGATGTTCTGAAAGAATACAAACATGTCATAGCATGGACGTATGAAGATTTGAAAACATATGATAAGTCCATCATAACTCATGTGATACCTTTGAGACTAGATGTTAAACCATTTAGGTAGAAACAAAGGTCTGTGAATGCCATTTTAGAGCCTTTGATCTTTGAAGAAGTGAAAAAATTGTTGTCTGCTAGAATAATTTTTCCAGTCAAACATTCAACCTAGGTAGCTAATTTAGTACCTATGAGAAAGAAAAGTGGAGACATTAGGTTATGTGTAGATTTTAGAAATCTGAATAAGGCATCTAAAAAGATAATTATCCTTTGCCTCCAATAGATGAAGTGTTGCAAGTAGTGAATGGGGATAAAATGATGTCTTTCTTGGATGGATTCTTAGGGTATAACTAGGTCTTAATAGATAAAGAGGATAGATTAAAGACCACTTTTACTTGTAAATGGGGAAATTATACATACAGGAGAATGCCTTTTGGTCTAATCAATGTAGGTGCCACATTTCAGCGAGCCATGGACATTGCATTTTGTGGATTATCAGGTAAGTGCATTGTTGTTTATATGGATGATTTAACTGTTTACTCTAAAGATACATCCACTCATGCTAAAGATCTGAGAAAAATACTTAAAAGATGTGAAAGGTACAGGATTTCCCTTAACCCAAAGAAATGTTCATTTGGCGTAACTGAAGGAAAATTATTAGGAAATGTCATTTCTAAAAATGGGATATCTATTAATCCTGATAGAATAGAAGGAATAAAGAAATTACAATTACCAAACAATAGGAAAGAACTGAAGTCATTTTTTGGTAAGATTAATTTTATCAGGAAGTTTATTACAGGGTTTACAGAAATTATGCAACCATTGAACACCATGCTAAAGAAGGAGGCAAAGATAGAATGGACACAAGTAGCTAAAGCTGCATTTGAAGATATCAAGGAGGCCATTTCTGATGCTCCTATGTTGACAAGTCCAGATTATACAAAACCATTTTACATCTATTCTTTTGCATCTTCACATTCAGTTGCTGACACAAAAGGGAGAAGACAACAAAGAAAAACCTGTAGCTTTCATGAGTGTGCCCCTGAAGGATGCACAAATGAGCTATCTTGATACATAAAGATAGACGTTTACATTAGTAAGAGTAGTAAAAAAGTTCAGACATTATATCTTACACAGTCAGGTTAAAGCCATAGTGCTAGATGCAGCCATGAAGATGCTGCTCATGCAGAATGAGCTTGGAGAAAGAAGGGCTAAATAGATTACAACATTACAAGAGTTTGATATGGAAATTATCCTAATGAAGTTGGTCAGCTGACAAGCATTAGTATAGACCATAGCAAACACAGACCCAAATTTGGTGAAACAGTAGTATGTGTTGAATTCTAGTGATGCCCCAGGGTGGTATGATGATTTGAACACTTTTCTAATATCAGGCTAATATCCAAATAAGATGAAATCTTCTCAGAGGAGAGATTTAAAGATTAAAGTACAAAAGTATATGGTACAAGGAGGTCTTCTATTCAAGAAGAACCATGATGGAATATATTTAAGATGTTTAAACAAAGTTGAAGAAGATAAGGTGTTGTTAGAATTGCACAACAAATATGGAACTACTCATGGTTCCCATTTAGCTACAACGCATAAGATATTGAGAGCGGAATACTATTGGCCTATAATGTTTAAGGATATAGAGGGTCACATTTGAAATTGCCACACCTGTCAAACTACAGCAGATAAAGGAAGGAATTAGGCTAATCCATTACAGCCAGTGATTGAGTCTAGACCATTTGCACAATGGGGCTTAGATTTTATTGGGGTCATAAATCCTCCATCATCTGCAGGACATAAGTTTATACTGACAGTGACTAACTACTATACAAGGTGGACTGAAGCCACATGTTGCAAGTTCTCCACTACTGAGGTTGTTATCAAGTTCCTTGAAGAAAACATCATAACCAGGTTTGGAACTCCATATTCGCTGGTATGTGACAATGGCCCTACTTTTTCTTCTCTAAAATTTTCTAAATGGGCATTTGAGTATGGGATAATTTTAAAGTTTTCTTCAAATTATTATCCTCAGGGGAATGAGTTAGCTGAGTCTACAAACAAAATTTTATTGGATATAATCAAGAATCTAACTGAAAAAAATCCTAGAGAGTGAAACACATTGTTGAAATATGTGCTGTGGTTAGATAGGACTAAGGTTAAGTCCGCCTTAGGCAATGCACCTTATCACTTAGTTTATGGGACTGATCCCATACTTCCAGTGAATTTAAGAATACCAGTCTAGAAGTTTGCCAATGAATATTTGGGCTTTGATGATCATAGAGAGGCGAGAATAATACAAATGTTACAATTAGATAAGAAAAGAGATCAAGCCATTGAGAAATTTGCCAAACATCAAGCAATAGTCAAGAGATGGTTTGATAAAAGAGCAAGAGTCAAAATATTTAGAATATCAGACTTAGTGCTTTACTGGGATAAAGCACATGAAAAGAAAGAAAATCATGGAAAATTTGACAAATTATGGTTAGGTCCATTACAGGTCGCAAAAATAATTGGAAACAATACTTTCAGGCTCAAGACCTTGACTAGGGAAGATGTGCCATTACCAGTTAATGGCCACAACTTGAAACATTACTTTCAAGCTTGAGGTGAGGGCAGTTAGTTTTTGTGTATCATAAGGTAAATAATGTACAGTTTTGTGTTGTTTTGTTTTTATTTTGGTTTGCTTCTTTGTTCTGTTGGTCATTTGTATAGTCCGTCTGTTTTGTTTGCTTTGTTGTTTTGCTATGTGTTGGGGTCTTTATTTTGATTTAGAGTATGTAGGAGCAGACTAACAACTACTGAAAATAGTAGAAAATTTAGAACATTCAGGTTAATTATTTAAAATTTATGCATAACTTGTTGTGACTGTCATGAATGTAGAAAGTTGTTTGACTTGTGAAATTTTGTATTCAATAACTGTGGGTTGAGTATGTAAGGTAAGTTTCTCACAATGACACCTAAAATCCTTGGGTTTGTTGAACCTACCAATGTAGCTATTAGGTGAAAAATCAGAGGTCACCCTTGCTACCATTACAATTCTCAGCTTAATTTTAGCAAGTGATCATTCCTTGCATCATGAAGTTACAACTGCAATATCTTATGAAATCTCTATCAAATGCAAAAAAAAATAGTAAATAGTAAAATAGATTTTACTAAAAATCTAGATTAAGCCATCTAAGTAACTCTACCGGGGCTATAGACACTTGCTAGCAGTGGGGCTCTACTTAGGAGAATTGTAACGATAACCTTGTCAGGGCTATCGACGCCTGCTGGTAGCAAGGCTCTATTCAGTTGGCTATGAGGGAATGACATCAACTATGTAGTCTAATGTCAGTCACTGGTTTGTTCAACTAGTTTTCAAGATGAGGATTATTATTCATTTGCACCCACTTAAACTGAAGTGAAAATTCATGCACCTTATTGAATACATTAATTCTCAAGCTAGATAATGATTTACAGAAGAGATAGTTGGAAGTTATGAATTTATTTCATTCAGTTTTCTTTAATGGTTTTAAATTTTGATTGTTTTGTTTGGTTTCTAGTTGTTGTGATGCTCACAACATGCCCCATTTTACTCGTTAGAAAAATGAGGACACCTGTTGTGGCTTTGCTTTTGCTTTTTGTGTGTGGGTCTGTTGGGTGCTAAAAGGGAAAAGAGAGTGAAAGTTACAAACATTGTTGAAAATAGAGAAAAAATGCATTAAGTACCAGAGCTGAATATGGGTGAATTCCTTGTCCAAAATAAAGGGGGGTTGCTTTTTGAACTATGTTAAAATTCCCAGTATTTTGCAAGTTATGAGTGTTTTGGTAAAATGTACAATCGGACTTGTATGTTGCATATACAAAGTCCCTTGTATATTGGATTGCATCTACAAAGTGCCTTGTATACAAGGTTGCTTGCATACAAGGTCCTTTGTATATTGCTTACATACAAAGTTGTTTGCATGTACAAGTCGCAGGAAGAGGTCATCGGGTTTCTAAGTCATTTTATTTGTACGCATTTTTTAAAATGTTCTATCTATACATACAAGTCGGGCCCAAAACATTTAAAAGTTTGAATGAATAAACAGTTAAGTCTGATGAATGCATAAACTGTTTGTATGTTAGGCAAAGGGTGAATATACAAAGCTTTATGCAAGTCGCGGAACTAAAAAGTTATGAAATGAGATGGAATTGTTGTATGTTTCCAGACATACTAAGCAAAATATACAAAACGGAACTCAAGGAAAGTTTAAATCCAATATAATGGATGCATTGAAACTCAATTTGTATCGAAAAGATGCATTTTAGTATATACAAGTCAGACCTGACGGAATTCGAAGGTGAAATGAATAATCAATTAGGTCCATCAGATGTATGTCATGTTTGTATATTTGGCAGAAGGAAAACATACAAGGAGGATATACAAGGCTTTATACATAGCACATAACTGAAGAAAGATTAAATTTTATTTAAACCAATGCATCTTGACTTAATGTATATCAAATAATGCATTGCACTTTATGCATGTTGCAGAACCAAAAGTGAGTAAACTATGGTTCATAAGAGTTGAAGTCTGAAATACACATACAAAGGAGTTTGTATGTATTCATGCTTGTATGCAAGGGTTTGATACCGGTGTTATATACATTGCGTTGCTATTAGTGAGATGGGGGTCTTCGGCGTGTAATTTATGGATCACCCCGATGGGAGAACATCACATCGATGAACAAAGGATACTCTAAACAATAAAGTTGCATTGGCATGAGTGAGGTAATCAGTCGGAAACTATTGGACCACCCCGATGGGAGAACATCACACTGATGGAGAAGATACTCAAAACAATAAAGTTACATCAGCCAGAGTAGTACGATCAGCGGGAAATTTATTGATCGACCCAACTAGGTGAGCTCACACCGATAAGAAAGATATACAAAATGATGAAAAGATTACAACAGCCAGAGTGGAGTGATCGGTGGGAAACTTTTGGGCCACTCCAACTAAGGATAGTTATGCCAATGGTGAAGGAAATGCAAGCCGATAGGAATTGCATTGGCCAGAAATATGAGATCGATATGAAATCATTGGATCACCCCGATTAGGTAAGCTATGCCGATGATAGGGAAGTATACAGAATGAGAAATACAAGAAAAGCCTACAAAGGGTATGTATGCACAATTTGAGTAATGATAGAAAGAAAAGTTTGAAGCACATGAACACTGCAACTGAAGACCAAATTAATGACGCATTGATTACTGTAATTAATGCCAATCTAACATTCTAACTAGGTATAAATTAATGACAGCAGCATGAATTTTAAATCTATTTTTTATGTCTATTTTGTAGGTATGTAGGTGGAGCTGTAATGGCAATGACATCAAAAAGGGTGGATCAGATCACAAATGAAGCAGGAGGAGTAAAGGCTTTCAAGGAGAAAAGATATGCAGATGGGGAGAAACATTATTAAAAGAACAACAGAAGATATTTTGGTGGCTGTTAGGGTTTCCAAAGGGCATCCTTATGCCCAGTATGGGTATGCTGCTCTCAGGCTTTTGGCAGGATTTGTTTTCCACCGATTGATGCTGCACTTGAAATGTGGTCTGTTGATTGACTTATGGTTTTTTGAACTGTATTGGGGATAATCAGAGCTATATATTGAGCCCCTTTACTCTATAATAAGTTACATAGGGATTTGTAGAAGAGAGCTAGAAGTTGTAATTTATGTTAGCATTTTGAATAGAGGGACCTTTTAGTTTAGAATAGAGGGATGTTGCCTGTGTCTGCAATAAGGAATGCGTGGAACAATCTAGCTTCCTTACTGTATCTGTAAGGCATTGTAAGCTTTCTATAAGTTGATTAATGAAGCGAAGAGTCATTCAGACATTGTAAATCATATATGACTACTTATCTTGAATACAAATGAATCTAGAATTTTGTGTCTATATTCAGAGTGTCTTCTGGCTCTTCTTTGTATTTGAAATAATTTCTCTTAAAGTTTGCAATCTTGAATGTATGTTCGTGAAAATACTCAGGGCATTCACATTCAAAGGTTTAGTCTGCTGATTTAATCAGTTTTAGTATACTTCTTACACCATGCAAAATAGAGCATTTAGATCCTATAGTAGAATGAAGTTTAATTTAGATTTCTCTAACTTTTCCAAAACCATTTGAAAACTTAGCTTAAAACATAGAAATTTAAAGGAGATTGTCTGATATTTGAAGGAAACATGAACAACTAAATTGATATTTGATAGTTTTCATAATATTTGAAAAGGAAAGCTTGTGTTAATATAAATCATACAGAGCTTTGTGATACAGTAACAAATTTGTGCAGAGGAATGAAGAAAATATTGATATTTGTGATACTTTGCATAATTAGAGTCTAGTGAATCATCAAAAACCTTAAATCAAGTAAGGCCCCTTGCATATTATAGCTTCACATTTACCTACTAAATTGTCCAACAAGCCAAGACATGACCATATAAAAACTTGGGATTAAGCAAATCTTAATTGATTTCTTCATATCTTTCAAGAGAGTTAGGTTCATTTTTTGTGAATTTTAACTTTTGTTATGAATGTGTAAAAACAATCATCAACAGGATGATAGCACTCGTGGCCGTTGGAGGCCTTAACAATGTTGCCTTATTGAAGGCACCAATTCGTGAGAGGTTTCTGAAGGAGGCTTTGATGGAGCTGGAAGGGTTGTTGTTGGAGCTTGAAACTTGGAGGAGAGGCTAGTGCAGTACTGGTGGTGGTGGTATGGTGGATCGGTGTTGAATGTGGCTATTAGAGGCCTTAACTGTTGAATAAGACTCTATGGAGACTTCTTTGCTTCTCGTGACGTTGGCATGGAAGTGTGGTATTGAGAGTAGAGTGGAAATCGATGAAGAGATTGGCATCGATGGAGATGGTAGTATTGGAGATGATCCATATGCTTGAAGTTGCCAAGTGCTTGAGATGGTGGTATAGTGGAGGATGTTGTTTCCTGAAGGGGATCTGGTAGAGGTCCAATCCTAGGAGGCAGGGATGATGGTACTAGAGGCTTGGGAGAAGCTGTCGGACCTAGTGCAGGTCCCATCCTAGGTGGTGGGGATCATGTTGTTGGAGGCATGGGAGAAATTTTTGGACTTGGTGGACGTCCTGTGGTTGTAGGAGAGATGGCGACGATAGAAATATTGATGTTGGCTAACTTTCACAATGGAAGGTCTAGCATTGGCCATGTAGATGCAGCAAATTGGGGACATGGTTACATTCTCTAGTTTTGTCTAGTTTGATTGTAGCTACTTAGGTGGTGCAGGAGATGGTGGCAGTAGCTGTGGTGTTATTGGTGTTGATAGTGGCATAGATGGAGTTGATGGTGTTGATGGCACTGAGCAAGACCTCGAGTGGTGGAAGCACCTTTAGTGGTGGGGTAGTGTGATGTTGGTGTCCTTGTTGGTGGATTTAATGGTAGTTCTTAGCTGGGAAGTGATGCTGGAGGAGGCTGTGGCTACGTTCTTAGCATGGAGTTTTTTCAAATTTTAGCATTTATAAGTATGAACTTAAGTCTTCTGTGGACAGTCACATAGGTGATAGTTTCATGTCCTTTCTAACCCCAATGGGTAGATCCTTTGTTGATCCTATCAGTAATTCCTGCTATGGTGATTAGCGAATGTGCTTGGGGACAACTTGTTAATGTACCTCACATTAAAAGCTTGTATGGCTACTCGGGCTAGTTGGTATCCTTTTTGGGAATGATGTTTGGCTTCTTAGTGGTTGGTAATCATGTTGTTCTACCCTCCATGTCAATTCTCCCTCCTAGCCACCTTTTCAAATTTTTGGACACCTCCTATGTGCCCTCATTGTAGTTATGTGGGCCACTATGCTCTTTTGCCCTTTCTGGACACCCTTTTGTACTTCTAATTTGGGCTTTTAATATATCTAGTTTAGGTGCTCCACACCTTTTAATAATTTCTTTTGTTGGTAATTGAAATGAATGATATTTAAGTAGCATGATATGGGTGGATTCTCAGACCCACATTCTTGTATTATTGAATCTCAGGCCCACATTCTTGTATAAAATTCAATAATATACGAAACAAAAAATGTATCACGTACACACTTTGAGTTGTGGAATTGTTCACAGCTGCACCAAATTTCATGATTGAAATCTGAGACCACAGAGGCTATAAAGTCCCACCGAGTGACCTCCTTCTACAAGCCTAAACTTGCAGTAGTTGTTGTGGGTTCTGATTTTATTTTGTTTTAGATAATTAAGAAAAGGTGAAGATGAGAAACTATGCAGTATTGGTGGTAATGAGTATGATCTATTTGGCGATGAGCATGGGTCCTCAAGTGGAAGCAGGGCATTACCCTCCACCTCCCACAACTTCATCTTCTTCTTCATCTTCTTCTTCATCATCAAGTGGAGGTAGTTGTCTGCTAAATGCATTATGATTGGGAGCATCTATGGATGTCCTAGGAGGGCTAGTAAATGCTACTATTGGAGATATTGTTGTCAACATGTGCTGCCCTATTTTGGAAGGCATTTTGGCATTGGAAGCAGCCCTCTATTTGTGTACAACTATTCAGCTTAAACTTCTGAACGTCAACATCATCCTTCCCATCGCTCTTGAGCTCTCTATTCAAAGGGGTCTCACACCTCTTGCTGGATTTACTTTCCCATCTCTTACTTAAAGAAGGCCACAGTTTCTAGTATGTGCATATAGACTTATTATAGGATTTGATTTCATTCAGTATTTGTCCATGTGTTTCCACTATCTTAATAAGGTGATTATTATTGGCTTCGACTGAAGTGATGAAGTCAGTATTGTGTGTGGTTTGCAATATGATTTCAAGCTTGGAGAGAGAAATAAAAAGAAAGAGTTAAAGCTTTGGGATCACGTGGCCAAAAATGGTTATATGTCAGAAGTGCTATCTTTAGAGATGGTAAACCTTATTCCACAATATTACCACAATATTATAGCTAGAGATGGATGAAAAAAAGATATGGTTAAACTACCCTAAAAGATTGAGAAGGTTGAACTAGAAGCCCATATAGGACCTAAAGAAGAGATAGAACCTCCACCTTAGTCATTGAGGAGGCCTAATCAGCAAAGATAACAACCATATATATATTAACCTAATTGGAGATATATTTTATCCTTGATTACTAACACTGATGAGCCTAGCACTATGAAGGAGGCTATAGGTATGGATGATTAAGAGTCCTAGAAAGTAGCCATGGATGAGTTGATGGCTATATTGAAGAAAAATTACACATGGGACTTAGTACATTTTCTTGATGGATAGAAATTCATCAGATTAAAATGGGTGTTCAAAATAAAGATCACTTTAATTGGCAACATTGACAAGTATAAGGTCAGATTGATTGCAAATGGATATTTCTAGGTTGAGAGAATTTATTATGGTGAGAATTTATCTCTTATTGATATGTTGATATCCATTTAGTTCTTATTATTTATTGCAATAGCTTTTGATTTTGAGGTTTAGAAGATGGATGTGTGGACAACTTTTCATTCATGGTGATTCAAAGGAATAAATTCACATGACATAGCTAGAGAACTACATTTAGATGTTAGGATTAGCTATGGAGGTAGCTATCCCAAAATCAAGATGCATAAAAGCTAATCACAAGAATTAAATAAGCTCAACATGATAGAAGAACAATCTTTACAAACAATGCAATACAATTGTTGTATGTGCATGTGTATAATTGTATAATGAGAAACCTTGGATATATAGGCTAAGTTGAGACATAGGCCAACATAGGATTATGATAAGTGTTATAGTCATATTATATGAGACATAAAGAGATAACTATCCCAAGTGCACCCTAAAAGTGCCCTAAGTAAATCAATTTTGATGTACATTTCTATCTCAACTTAACCCGTAAAGACACCTTAGTATGCATTTTCTAAATCTTTTGTTTTATAGGCTAAGTGTTAGAATAAAGCACTATGTTGTGGATGATTAATTTGGGGTCCAAGCCTAGCATACCCGCATATGTCTAGGTGAAGAAAGTAGGAAATTCATATAATAGATCAAAATGAGATGAATATTCCTTACACGAAAGACATTCTCTAATGTGAATGCTTTTCATAGGGTTATTAGAATCTATAGAGACTTCACCAATCTTACCTACCACAAAGGTTCTGTGGTCTTAAGGATCAGGGTCATCCTGAGGGTCATGCAGAGTAATTGTAAGTGTAGGTGTATCACTAGATAAAACAATAGACTCCCCAAAGTATTCTTGAGTATTCAAACAATAGGGAAAACTATATTCATGATGATACATAGATACATGGTCATAAACCCCTAGGAAATCCACAAGAGATTCATCTATAGAGTAAGTATTAAGGAGAGGAATGTAGGATGCTCCAATGTTGATGATTAACTCAAGGTATGATAATCATAGCGAGGATGAATCTAAGGATGAGGTGATCATGTTTTTATGCAAAATAATTTTAGTATGATGGCCTAGGAGGTCTGTAACCAATACCTGCCAGAACGTGACATTCATTGGACTCAATAAGGAACTTCATGCCTTGTTCTCGTCAACCCAAGCCACTACATCTATAACCAGCCTTCACAAGGATATCAAAACCAATCCTATAACATGATTACAACGTATTAGAGGGAGGATCTATGTATAGGCATGCTCAATATAAGAAGTATATTCAGATGATCCTTTATCAAACAAAGTGGATGCCTCTCTAGATAGAGATGTAGACATCATAGTCATGATTTTAGGAATGTCAAAATGTGAAGGGTCTATCTTATACTCTCCAACAAAGGAAGGTATGAAATCCAAGGGGCCAAATCATCATCAATCCATGCATTCGAAGAAGAGGGAGAATATTTAGCCATGTCTTCAATGGGAGTTTTATTTTTCTATGAGGATAAATGGGGAATGAAACTTTGAAGCACTAGTGAAGAATTATGCTTTTGTCCAAGTTTGAGTTTCTAAACAATATTGTAATGGATCAAGATCTACTTTTATTGTGAAATATTTATTCCCATGGAAAAATGTAATAAACTTGTATAAAGTTGATGGGATGACACCCATTGCATGAATCCATGGCCTACCTAGAAGGAGATTATAGGAAAGGGTGCTTGGAATCACAAGCACCATAGTGGGTAATGTGATAGTTATCAACTCTATAGGCAAAATGATGGTTCCAAAGGCTTGCCAACTTAAGTTATCAAATCCCTTAATTGATAAATTAGAAGGATAAATACAAGCCATAACAATGTTTAGACAATTTAGTAGATGTACTCCATAAACATTATGACCAAAACCATTGTCTATAAGGGTATATTTCACTGCAATTGAATTTACACTAATAGCTTTTACACTTGAATAGAGGGTAACTCATACTCTTGAAATAATATGTTAGTAGTATTTGTGTAAATGCAATCTAATAAGGCCACTACCTAATTTGGCCTAGTGGAAGATGACACCTAAATTATCTACAAGGCTTCCTAAACCATAGCTAGAAAAGTAGGAGAAGTTTGAACAAGATCACAAAGGGAGAGTTTATCTGGAGTAGCATGCAACTGCTTAATGAAGTCATAATTTCCAATAATCTTTTGAGACACATGGGGAGCTTGAGGTAATATATGAGTGCATGTAGGAAGGGAGATAGGAATAGAGTTTTATTACCTATTACCATAGGTATTATAGGTATGATATACAACTTGATATTCATGAGAAGGTACCACATGATATTCAAGAGGAGCCTTATGTGTTTTAGATGTGATAGCTCTATGAAATTGATTATAATAGTCATGGGGTCTATTGGTTGTTTTTCTTATTCTCCCTCAATTCTAAGGTATTTTCCATAATATCTAGACACAGAGACCAAATTAATCTAGACATAGGGAAGAAACCTATGGTTAAATCAAGGGTAAGAAAATCCAACAAACAAAAGGATGAATAAACATCCTCTACACTTTAAGCCTTGCCAAGCTTGGGAGGGTGTTCCTAGAGTTCTTTGAAATATGAAGAAAACAAATAGATAGTGAGGAAGATCTCTAATTAAGGTAATTAGACAAAATGGTGTTTTGTTTATATGGTAAAAATGTTTAATAATCCTTGTATATTTATTCATTTATTGCTTCTCATAACACCATTAAATTGAGATAAGGAAAAATACATGCAAGTCCTAAAAGATTTGTATCAGAAATGATTTTACATGATATTTTGATAAGATTTATGATATTGGACTTTATGCATAAGGGTAGGGTAGAAAATAACTTACAGATAATTTATGGACACAACCAAGATGATTTTCAATTTAAAATATGCAGGGCTATCTTCAACCATAAGACTAGTGCCTAATCCTGTAGCTACAAAGCCATAATTGAACAAAATCAATAATGGCAAAGAAACCATGGTATTCAATTGGGCATGATTTATTAGGTTTTTTCCTTACATAAACATGAAACCCTGAACTACCCTCCTACTCTAAAAATTATACTCATTCTTAGTTATCCGCAACCAAACTTGAATATCCTGAATGATTAACCATGAAAGTGTTCATACTCATTTTCCTAAGCATAACACTATTAATGTATTTTGAGAGGATAAACACAACTATGGTAAAGCATGTGTTTCAACTTCCAACATGATTGGAGGAGAAGACTCATGATTGGGGTAGCAATAAAGGTGGTTATGATCACTGCCCCAATAAAGATAAAATATAACTAGTAGTTAGTCTCCATTTATCCAAATCCCCAGCCATATCCAAATCAATGAAAGCTTGCCATTGTGCATCTTTCCCTCCAAAGAACAAAACATGATTTGAAGTGCCTTTCAAATACCATAGAATCTACTTGATTTCTTGCAAATGAGTTTTACCTAGTTTGTTCATAAAACTACTCACTACTCCCACTGCATGGGCAATGTTGGGATGAGTGCATACCATTGAGTACATAAGGCTCCCAATAGTGGATGAATACAGAATTCCATTCATATATTCTTGGTCTTCTTATGTCTTGGGACACATTTCAGAGTATAAACAAAAATGATCAACATGTGGGGTGCTTACAACCTTTACACCACTGATATTAAACCTATCCAAAACCTTATTGATGTATTTCTCTTGTGACAACCTGATCTCTCTTTTCTGCGTATCCTAGATTATAGTCATACCAATAGTCCTCTTTTCTGCTCATAAATCCTTCATTGTAAGCTTGTGAGCTATTGTTGTTTCAAATCATGAACAACACTCATACTAGTGTCGGTTACTAGCATATCATCAGCATATAGCAGCAGTAAAACAAACTCACCATTATCCAACACCTTGTAGTATAGACATAGATCAGATTCACATCTAGTGAAGTGGTGCTCAACCATGAAGGAATCAAACTTTTGGTGCTGTGCTTCCTCAGGGCTTGTTTAAGCCCATACAAACTTCTCCTCACTCTGCACTACAAATTCTCTTGTCCTTCTTTCACAAAACCTTCAGGTTGCTACATATATAACTCCTAACCTATGTCACCATGGAGAAATGTAATATTAACATCAAGTTATTCTAACTCGAGGTCATATACCGCTGCCAAACCCAAAACTGCTTGGATAGTGTTCATCTTCACAAATGTTGGGGAAATTTCATTAAAATCTATCCCCTTTTGTTGGTCATACCCCTTCACCACCAATCTAGCTTGATATCATTTCTTGCCTTCCTCTTCTTCTTTTAATTTACACACTTGTCAAATTTTCAATGCTCTTCAAATAGATGGAAGACTCACCAAGTCCCACGTGTGATAGGATAATAGGGAATCCATAAATATTCCTTCATTGCATCCATCCATTTTTCACTATTTATGTCTTTGTAGACGTCTTTGAAAGTAGTTGGTCCTGCTAGGTCAGAAATTAACAAATGATGGATGTCAAAGTCATTGTACTTGGCTGGAGGTTGACACTCCCTAGTGGACCTCCTCAATTGAGGAGCTGGTTCCTTCAAATTACCCTATTCCACAATGGGCTCATTATTTTCCTGTGAATTTCTTATCATGAAATTTCTCAAATTTCTGAGTGCCAAACTTGGTACAGTCCTAAAATCCATCATTGGTTGTGTAGGAAATAAAGAAGACTACTATGTGGGATTGCAAGTGGATTATGTTGAATGTTCCAAAGGCTACGTTGAACTATTTACAAGATGCATGTGAATGTTAAAAGCCAACATTGAATTTGGATTGGGCTGCATAGGAAATAAGTGACCAGGTTGGTTAACACACCTTGAGCATTATCTCTAGCTTATGGACTTACATGTTTATCACACAAAGGTATCTTCTTCTATACCATAAACCTTAACATAATTTTATATTTTCTCTCCTCCTCTAATTTCTTGCATCTTATGTATGTAGTGAATTGGTTAAGGGGGATATATTATCATTAATGTTCTTGATGAGCTTGATTTTAGTGATGCAACTATGATAGTTATGACCATTTTTAAGCACCAAATAGAGATTCATTACCATATCTATATGGACACATTGTATCATGCTATTTATAAATCTAGACAATATTATGTATCTAGATGGAGACCTTAACACCTCATTTAGATCTAGATGGACTCATCTTTCTATTTCTTTAGTAGTTGAAGCTTTCTATCACTTCCTATAGAATCTCTCACCCTTCCCTATAGTTTTAATGTTTTTGATGATAAATCTTTCTCAAGAAAGTTGCAATTAATGATTATCTCAAAATATGTGCTAAACATGATTGCATTTTTTTGTTCTATTTTGTAGGTTTTGATGGAGTACTTATTCCAAGAAGATTTGAAGAATGATATGTTACTTTGTATGGATTAGAATCCTTTTTTAGTGTCCAAAAAAAAATTATTTACATGTTTATGTGTTATTTTACTTTGCCATGCATACTATTAGTAGTTTGCATGCACAAAAAGTGGGGCAAAATGCAAGGGTAAAATTACATACACTATTGTATTTCCCTTATGTTTGGTGCATGCTTTTATTAGAGTTTTCATAACTAAGATACTGAGCTTACAAATGACATAATTATGCATGAAATAGGCTCATGACTTTCCAATCTCTTCCATCACTAATCTTTGTAATTTCAATCCTAAATTCTAGACCCATTATTTGTCACTTTGGATCAGATCTATGGGTGTAGACTTGACCCAAGACACTTCCATAGTCATATACCTCAACCCTTCACTTTTAAATTCAAATTTGAAAGTTTTCATCTTGTTGACCACTTGATTAGTCATTGTGGATCAACTTAGTCTAAATTAAGTCAAATTGTGTGCTTAAATATTTTACTTAAGAAAATTCACTCATTTTTTGAGATCATTTTAGAGAGCATCTAGGCACATGCTAGGATTTTATTGATAAAGCATTTATGAAAGCATTCTAGAAGTATTCTCTAGAGAATCATCATATCTCGTTAGCCTAGGTCTATTGCATGCTTACTTGTTATCTTTGAGTCTTTCACTTAGATCTATATAGATGGTCCACAAAGGGTTTGACAGAGGGAGGCATAACCCTCATAAGTTTGTAGATTCGTCAAATGTGTTTGTGAAGACCACCCATCCTTACAACAAGCATACATCATAAATTGACGCAACTGAATCTTAATATTCAACATCCTTTTAAATCAAATCTGCGAGCATTAGTATTGATCTGTGTAGAGGTTCAAGTCCACACATGTAGACCTAAAACCAGATGGAGTATAGTTAAAATTAAAAATCAACAAATAGAGCACAAAAGTCTAGAACCTTAACAACTACATTTCTAATAAATAGACAAAGGCTTTGTAAAAAAATCAAAACTAAATACCCTTGTAATTATATGTAATTTTTTAACTTCTATTAAAATTTTGTTTTCTCTAATTTTCTTAATCAATCCTAATTTTATAATATTAATTAATTAATTAATATTTTATTATATTTATTTAATGAGTCTAAATGATTATCATAAAATTATAATAAAATGATAAAGAGATTTAGTTATCAATCTTTCCCAAATATAAAATTTCATTTGTAGGCACAACCACTCCACTACAGTTCACAAACTAGAAAGGGTTTCAATATTAAGTAACGATATAAAACCATTATCGGATTTAACAACATTTCAATAAGCTTTGAAGCTGCAAGCATCCAAACGCCTTAGATTTTTTTAAAACTGCTATAGTTATTGTAACAAATATTATAATGTAAATACAAGCACCTAAATAGAGCGCAGGGAGGCCAAGGAGGAGAATAGTTTCTTTTTATTTCTCACTCCAAGCTTGACATCATATTGCAAACCACACACGATACTGACTTCATCACTTCAGTCGAAGCCACTAATAATCGCCCTATTAATATAGTGGATACACATGGACAAATACTGACTGAAATCAAATCCCATAATACATCTATATCTAGATAGTAGCAGAAGTGGCATTAGGTTTCTGACTTCCCTCATTTAAGTGACAGGTGGGCAAGTAAATCCAGCTGGAGGGGTGAGGCCGCATTGAACGAAGAGCTCAAGAGCAATGGGAAGGATGATGCGTTCAGAAGCTTAACCCTAATAGTTGTACACAAACACAGGGCTGCTTCCAATGCCAAAACGCCTTGCAGAACAGGGCGGCACGTGTTCACAGCAGTATCTCCAATGGTAATGCATTTAGCGGACAACTACCTCCACTTGATGATGAAGAAGAAGACGAAGAAGAAGATGAAGTTGTGGGAGGTGGAGGGTAATGCCCTGCTTCCACTTGAGAACCCATGCTCATCGCCAAACAGATGATACCCATTACCACCAATACTGCACCGTTTCTCATCTTCAACCTTTCTTAATTATGTGAATCGAAAGCAAATAAGAACCCACAACAACTGCTGCAAGTTTAGGCTTGTAGGAGGTCACTCGGTGGGATTTTATAGCCTCTGTGGTCTCAGATTTCAATCATGAAATTTTGTGCACCCGTGAACAATTCCACAACGTCAAAGTGTGTACGTGATACATTTTTTTTTTCCTGTATTATTGAATTTTATACAGCCTGAGATTCAATAATACAAGAATGTGAGCCTGAGAATCCACCTATATCACGCTGCCTAAACAATCAAGCTACTTAAACATCATCGATTTCAATTACTAGCTAAAAAAACAAAATTATATAAATAGTTGATAGTTGTTTGTAATTTCACAGATTGAAAAAGTTATATAATTGTTCACTTTGTTAGTATTTGTGCAATTTAACAAGTTATCTTTGTCGTTATTTGTGCACTTTAATCGTTAAAAGTGGCATACAGTTTACCTTGTCTGAATACAGTCTAATTTGTTTAACAGCTAACACTGGCTTTTCTTAACGATCAAACTGTTGAATGATTAAAAACAATTTTTATTAATTATTAAAAAAATTAGTTTTTATTACTTTTACACATGCGTAAACTGAGTGGTAGAATGATAAACTCTTCTTCAACATAACATGTCAGTGGTAGAATAATAAACTGTCTTAATGGTCGCAAAAAACTGAAACAGCGCCGTGATCGCTAAACAGAGCAGGTGACAGTCGAAAGAATTTCGAGTATAGCATAAATAGCTCCACCTTGGATAACGTAAGAGAAACGCAAAAGGCCTTCTTGATTGAAGATTTATTTGACCATGCGCATATAGTCTTGTACTCACCTGTCTGATTTGTGCCGAATACGATTATTGTCTTTATACAAAGTTTAAGAATTCCTTATAGGACAAGAGCTATAACTGAAGGTTTCTATGCAACCAATAAACATCGCCTCCAACTACGCAATTAATCTTTTAGACCACGAAATGGCTTTCACGTACAAAGGCTTCGTATCGAAAAAGGAAATGTGAATGGTCCTCCATACACATCATTGAGCTAGAAAAATCTCAAGTTCGTGTTTGTTCAATATACTCCTACTTTTGGATGAAAGCTCTTCTCAACCACTAGGATGCGTTGTGTTGTACTTGTATTTATCTTCTCCTTCATTATTTTTATAAACTAGCAATTGTATATTAGTGTGTAATGGGTATACCAAAGAGGTTTTAAAAGGTGAATTATTGGATTTTTAATGAAATGGTGTGTTGTTCTAAGCATAATTTCACATGGACACATGTCATTTTTGGATTGTTGGCACAAATCCACCCTTCTCTCTTCCTCTATCACTAAATCTCTCTTTCCTTATCTATATATGTATATATCTTTCTCTCATTCCCTATTTTCCTTATAACTCTTAGTCACTTTTCCCCCCTTCTTTGTTACTCTCACTCTCAAAGCTTATTCATTTTACATAGAGATATGAAGAAATCAAAGTCGTAAGGGCATTTCTTAGGTGACATTTGCTTGGTCACTCTCATAGAGATGAACACCCTTGGTGTAAGAAAATTCTCTATGCAACATAGTTGAAGTTGATAAACTCAAAAATTCTTGTTTCGAACAATTAATTTAAAATACTTCATGAACAACAATGGAATTTTCTCTATTTAATATCTTATTGTTATTTTAATCCAAAACACTTGTTTCAATAATTTATGTTTAGATGTATAAAACAACAACAATATATTACATATTGCTTGTTGAATATTGCCCTTGATCATAACAAATGGGAAAAACCATTATCGTACAAAAATACAATGGAATGTTGATGCTAAGATAACACATATTAGATAATGTATAATGGGCATTTTTTAGTAGAAAACTTAATGGAATAAGTGTGTTTCCCATCAATGCAAAAAAATAGTTAATAGTACAGTAACCAATTTTTCCCAATCCATGAAAGAGTGTTTTAAATGTTTGTTTTCCATTCTTTCCAATGAGAATTTAGACAATATAGCTTGTTTACCCAACTTCAACTACTTTAATGAGATGTGGTGACCCCACAATGACTTAGTGATGCAGGGACATTGTATACATTTTATAAGTTTCACTATTTTTCTCATTTATTTCAGTTTTGTGACAGGTTGTGATGTAACCAAGTTCCTGTCGCCTTAGCGACAGGAAGTATGTTGATCAAAAAGTGGCCTTCATCTTAGGAAGAATAATCTATTATGGACAGAAGAATCTACCAGTCATGGGAAGATTGATAAAGTTTAGAAAAAGACAATGTGAATAGGAGGAGTCACTGTAGCTAGCAATTGGAGGACAATTCAAATTCTAGCAACGTACAAGGAAGAAGGCGTTAAGGCAAAGACAACAAGGAATTTGGAGCAACAGTTACAACCAAGGAACTAATCCATTTTTAAACGTAGGTAGTTTGGAATGGCCAGAAAAGTAGGATAGGAAATTGAAGCGGCATCATATCTGCGAAGGGACAGTTGGAGTTGAATAATTGGAGGGGTCGTCAGTTATGGAAAGGAAGTGATTGGCATTCAGATGAGTGTGATGATGAAAGAGAAGACAAGTTTAAAATTAAAAGAGAGGCATTGCAATGAGGGGGAGGTGGAACAGTCGAGGCCAATGAAGTGGCTAAGGAAATATTAGGGAATGCAGCCTGTGTTTAAGAGAGAAGGCTGATATGAAGAGAAGGGGGGAATGTGAGCAGCAGAGGATAGGCTATTAAAATGATATACACAGTAATGTAAAGAGGTAGAAACAAGGCCAATTACTAAAGTGGCCGATAGAGGAAGGGAGGCTGTAAAGGAAAGTCGATGGGTTGCTTGGATGAAGTATATTGATTACAGAACATAGACTGTAAAGCTGAGTATAAAGTGTGAGAAGCCCTCGATAGGGAGGATTGGTAAGGAGAAGAGTTAGTGAGTGTATTGTAGGAAGTGACTGAACCATCAGGGCATTGTATGTGATTAAGGATTTTGTAATCTGCTACTTTCATAATCTAAAATGATGTCATGTTGTTAGTCTGTGTTCTTGAATTATGAAATGCAAATGTTGTTTGCTGTTATCTTGGCTAACTTAGTCCTTTATTTTGAGTTTTGATACATTGTATTACGGTAGTTCCTGTCACCTAGTAAACAAGTATAGGTGATTCACATATTTTTGTCACTCCAGAAATCTGAGGTTAAAGTGGAGAAACACTTGTCATTAATATTATGGGTCTTGAGTTTGGACTGTAAGTTGTAGAGGTCGAATAGGAAGTAAGGTAGAAAGAGGTTTACTCTGTTAAGTTGCATGTGGGTATTGGAGCATGTAGGCAGAGACCCGTGCCATCAAGTGGTATCAGAGGCCCAAAAGATCTAGATAGTAAAAGTTTGGTAGTTTGATGTTCACAAGAATCATGGAGTATTATGTGTTTGTAGATTGGCAGGTTGTTGAAGAACCCATAAAACTAGGTAAAGGAAAAGGGAAGAAGATCATTGGCATGGTGAAAAGTATACTGAAGAATGAGGTATGAGAGAGTTGTGAAAGAGGTGTTAGTCATAGACATGAGAACATTTGTTGGAGGCATGAGAAAGGGCTTGTAACTACTATCCTCCAGCAGGGATAAACTAGGTAGAAGGTGTATAACTTCCTCCACGAAGAGAGAGTGGGTAGAGGGGGTTTTGAGAGTAACATCTTCCAGGGTCCTTGTTGGGTAGAGGGTAGTTGTGGAAGGTAAGAGATTCTATTGCAGCAGTGAGAAGATGGATATTAGTGTAAGAAGACCTGTCATAATCCCATTTTGGGATAGATATTGCCTGATGAAGTAAAAAGTAGAAAATTCTGAGAGGAATTGGAAGAGATTGTAGAAAGAATATAAATTTTGGAAAAGATTTATTTTCCTAACAAGGAGGTAATTGTAGAAAGTGGACAAGAAAAGAAGAGGAAAATTCGCATTAAAGATAATAAGGAAAGGAGAAAAGAGAAAGTGCAACAAGGAGCACTTGAAGAAGAAAAGAAGATAGTGTCTATGGAAGAGGCACTTGAAGAGACTTCTTGTTCTCTTGATTTATTTGCTATTGATTTGTTTGAAAGTGTGGATGCAGGTATGAACAAGGCTGAGAACAATCCTTTAGAGTCAAAAGAAGAAATGGCAAGAAGAGAGCCCGTAGATGAAGATGAAGATAAGAGCGCAAGAGGACAAGTTGCAACAATAGAGAAGAGAAGATAGTTTATAGCAGCGGTACATTGCAAGGTACCTAAAGATGAAGAGAAGGCTAATGAATAAAATAAGAAGGTCTGTGAAGAGGAAGAAATGACAAGACACCAAGCCAAGAATGTAACCAAACTAGGACAATAGACCAATGAAGAGGTAAAATTGAGTTTTGGGGATGATTTTGTTTATGCAAGTGGAAATAGGAATGTAAACTTGCAAGTTAGAAAAGAGAAGAGTAAATTAGTGGATCATGGTTATAGAGTACCATTTTGGTAAAGAAAATCAGTTGTCAATGAATAGCAAAAAGAAGTGAAGCAAGCAATGGCTAAAGACAAAAGGATGAAAGATATGGTGAATTGTCAAAGAAGACAAGAGGATAGCCCCAGTGCAGAGGTAGCAAAACAACAATTCAAGAAGATGAAGAACCAAGTAGTGAAGCATGGGACATCAATAAGAGAATATGGCGATAAGAAGCCAATGTTCAAAAGTTGGAGTTATGAAGAGAAGAACCAACCCCTGTAACAAGGAGTCAAGTTAAATGATGAAAAAGAGAATAAAGATCAGAGACATGCAACAACATTAGAGCTGAAGAAGCATAGTTTGAGCAAGGTAAAAGGTCAGTTGTCTAATTTTGATGAAGATAATTTTGAGGCTTTAAATGAAATGTATGAATATGACATGGAAGTTTGGAGAAAGATAGATGAGAAAGGTGGAAGGAGAAGCAAACATCAGAAGAGGAGAGAAAGAAAATATAGGCAGAATGAGAAGGATGAAAGGAGAAAAAACAAATTTAATGAGGGATTAGAAATGAGCATCCAAAGGAAAGAGTGTACAACAAAGATGAGGGTACAAGAAGATAATACAGTAGAAGTATTGGAAAGAGTTATTTGGACAACTATCGAAGACAAAGAGCTTCCTAAGGAAGAGGACACAAGGAGGAAATTGAATGAGAATACAACAGAAAGTGGAATTGTATATATTAGAATAGTCAAGGTCCAAAGTGGAGAAGATAAACAAGAGAATGAGGAGGAAGACCTTGTAGAAAAGAGCATGGAAAAAGGAACAACAGTAGATGACAAAGAAGATAATTTATGACCAAAGTATCCAACAATCAAAGAGGAGTAGAATATCAAGCTTGGAGGTGTGCCAACAAGTGGGCTAATGGAGGTTATGACTGAAAATAAAGAAATTGTTGCAAACATTGAGGTAGATTTAATAAATGATTGTGTGAGTGGGGGTGTAAACAATGAAGTTGATAATGATATAGTGTTGCAGCAATTGGTCTTGGATGTTGGGTGGTTGGAAAAGATGTTTGGTGTTGTGGTAAGAAGAGAAAATGTGATAGTATATGCAGATGAGATAGGGGTTGTCTTGCAGATGCGTGAAATAAATAAATTAAAAGATATAAAATTCTTTATTTTCATTGTTGATGATTGGATGTAGTAAAATCGAAGGAGGATAATGAATGGGAGAAATGTTTTCATGAGTAAAGAGTCGAATAGTGGGATACAGTATGGGAGGAATATAGCAGCAGTAGCATTAAGACTGTGGAAGAAGCGGAAGAAGGGAATACAGGGGAATCAGTTTTGAGTAATGACCCATGTGCAAGAGCACATGAATTTTGTCCCCTGGGGAGTCTGATGCAGGGGTATCATATACATTTTATAAGTTTCACTATTTTTCTCATTTATTTTAGTTTTGTGATAGTTTGTGGTGTAACCAAGTTCCTGTTGCTTTAGCGACAAGAAGTATGTTGATTGAAAAGTGACCTTCAGCTTAGGAAGAATAATCAGTTATGGATAGGAGAATCTAGAAATCATGGGTAGATTGGTAAAGTTTAGAAAAAGACAATGTGAATAGGAGGAGTCACGATAGCTGGCAATTGGAGGACGGTTCAAATTCTAGCAATGTATAAGGAAGAAGGCGTTAAGGCAAAGATAGCGACAAATCTGGAGTGACAGTTACAACTAAGGAACTAATCCATTTTTAAATGTAGGCAGTTTGGAATGGCCAGAACAATAGGATAGGAAATTGAAGCGGCATCATATCAGCAAAGGGGTAGTTAGAGTTGAATAATTGGAGGGGTTGTTGGTTATGGAAAGGAAGTGGTTGGCATTTAGGTGAGTGTGATGATGAAAGAGAAGACAAGTTAAAACTTGAAAGAGAGGCATTGCAATGAGGGGGAGGTGGAATAGTCGAGGCCAATGAAGTGGTCAAGGAAATATTTGGGAGTGTGGCCTATGTTTAAGAGAGAAGGCCGATAAGCAGAGAAGGGGAATGCGAGCAGCAGAGGATAGGTTGTTAAAATGATCTACACAGTAATATAAAGAGGTAAAAACAAGGTCGATTACTGGAGTGGCCGATAGAGGAAGGGAGGCTGCAAAGGAAAGTCGATGGGTTGCCTAGATGAAGTATATTGAGTACAAAACAAAGAATGCAGAGCTGAGTATAAAGTGTGAGAAGCCCTCAATAGGGAGGATTGTTAAGGAGAAGAGTTAGTGATTGTATTGTAGGAAGTGACTGAACCATCAGGGCATTGTATGTGATTAAGGATTTTGTAATTTGCTACTTTCATAATCTAAAATGATGTCATGTTGTTAGTCTGTGGTCTTGAATTGTGAAATGCAAATGTTGTTTACTGTTATCTTGGCTAACTTAGTCCTTTATGTTGAGTTTTGATACATTGTATTATGGTTGTTCATGTCTCTTGGTAAACAAGTATAAGTGATTTGCACATTTCTGTTACTCCATAAATTTGAGGTTAAAGTGGAGAAATTCCCGTCATTAATATTATGGGTCATGAGTGTTGTAGAGGTCGAATAGGAAGTAAGGCAAAAATAGTTTTACTCTATTAAGTTGCATGTGGGTACTGGAGCATGTGGGGAGAGACCCATGCCATCAATTAGCCACTTTAAGATGATTTCAAAATTTTAAATGATATGTTTGCTAGCTATCTAGTTAGGATGAATTCTATCATCTTGCATCCTTCCTATGAAATAGCCTTTGGTGCTGATTTTTTCCCAAAATATTTATCTTTTTAGTTTGTAAATTTATTAAGAAAAAAATATAGTTATATTTTCAGAATAATATATCATATTAATTTTAGAATACATAAATGTAAATATATTATAATAGATTTAAGACTAAAAATGTAAAATTAAAAAATATTAAAAAATAAACATCAAATAAATTTAAAATATTTAAAAAATTAACTTAAACATAAGTAATAGGTTATACAACTATAATGATCAATTAATCTTTTATTTATGATTTTATTTACAAAAAATTGTATTTTAATTTTATTTGTCATAGTAAGCTTATGCCACAAACTTTTTACTCATAAATAACTCCATGTTAACTAATTTAAATATACCAATTATTCTTTAAAAAAATATAATTTTAATTTACAATGGTGAGATACAACAAATTGTAATGACCATACAAAATTGGACAAGACCCATAAAAGTTTTCACCATATTACATGTGTAAAGACAACCAAGTATTTATCTTCTAGAAAGCTCCAATCCCACTTCCAATCCTAGAATCTCTCTCTTTAACATTCCCCATCATGCATATAGATAGCCTAACACACAACCTTGGGATCTCACATGATTCTACCACTTGTCATGATTTCAAGTCACTGCTACTTGAATAATACTAAATCTCTATACAAGAATAAATACATGACACTCATAAGAGCTACAAATAGAAAAAAAATTAGCTTGAACCTCATGTTGGAATTATATTTGACTAAGTTTGGGGGCAAATAGTTCCCAAGATTTTCAGGAGCAAAATTAGGTAGAAAATTGTGTTAGCAGTCAATCTGAAAAGCTAACTAGCTCATAACATAGTATGGAAAGCTATGCAATAGTCAAGAGTACCAAACCTTAAGGGGTAAGTGCAAGAAGATGAGTCCAATTTTTTGCCAAAAAGTGGAAGTGTTTTTCCTATTTTTCAAATTTTGTCATAATTGGAGTTAAAATTTGAAGCACTTGCACATAAAATATTAATATGATGTAAAATTATGAAATGTAGGATTTTGTTTCTAGTTTTCAAATATATAATTTTTTCTAATACCCAGATGATGAAAGTTGGTTTTTTGTAGGATGTACAAAAAGTGTCTTTTTAAAAGTCCCCTATTTTTTTGCCAAAGCATGCATGTGTACGGCCAAAATAATTTGACCTAAATGAATGCATTTTTATAATTCCTTTTGTAGAAAGATGCACAGGATGTTGAGCATTTTGGTCAAGATATTTTTTTGTAATTTTTTGATGCATATATTTTTATTAATTTTTTAATGGCCCTAATTAGTGGTTTTTAAAACCCCTTGTGTACGGCCAACATAATTTGAGTTAAACTAATCATTTCACTAATTTTTTTTCATCATGTAGAGAATGATGTCTAGATTGAGAAAACATAATTTTTTTCCAAGAAACTTTAAAAATCAAAAGTTATTAAAAAAATAGTAACGTATGTTATTTCAAGTTTATGAGTCTCTTTATTTAAAAAATAATTAATAAATAGAAAATTATGTCCAATAGTATAAAAATTACATATTCAAAAACTAGACTTTCAGATCTATAATGAGTTTTAATCTCATTAAAAGATTCTAAAAATAAAATCGTCAGGCATAGTGGTGAAACTAGTTTTTTCTCTTGCTATTTTCACGGTCTCCTTGTTGCAGGGCCAGGGCTAAGGCTTGGGTTTCCAAGCCTAAAATAAATACAAATCCATGGATTTTCAATTTTATTTTATTTATAAATGAGTACCTGTTTATAAATGGGTGCCCATTCATAATGGGTGCTCGTTCATAACGAGTGCCCATTATAACAGGTAGTCATTTTAAAAATAACGGGTACCCATTTCTAGAAAATAAAATTCTTTTAGAAAATGAAGCCACATGCATGTTTCAAAAAAAAACTTTTAAAAAATGGGTATCCGTTTCATAAAGGGTGTCCATTTGGCTTCAGGTGCCCGATCCTAAATGGGAACCCACTCCTTAATGGGTGCTCAATCCTAAACGGGAGCCCATTCCTTAATGGGCACCCATTTAGGCTCAGGCTCCCATTCCTAAATGGGCACCTATTATTTCAAAATGGATACCTATTCCAATCATGTTTTCCCTTGTGCAGAAAACTTCCATGAAATGTGTACTCATCTTTGTGTACTCACCCAAGGAAAAAAAACATTTTTTACTCTTCTTGGAGGAGTTGAACTATTCCAAACTTAAAACCCCAACTACTCTTAGTTCACTATGAAAATTGAACATAAAATTACATTTGTTGTTAGCATTTTGAAGTTTGATTTACAACCTCCATAGCTACCATTATGTTTTCCATATAAGGAAAACTTACTAGTGTCACATATTAAAGGTTTGCAAAATATATAAAGTTGTTACTTTTATAGATTTGATATGTCATGAGTTTAAAAGTGCAATAAGTGGGGTCCACCCTCAAAATGATTTTAAAAAAAATTGATTTTATGTCATCTCTAATTAAAAATGTCTACCTCACATGAACACGAGGGGGGTCGAATAATATTTTAAAAATTTAAATCACCTTACTATTGCCACCTTCACCACTAGCCCACAAAGCCAAGTCAACCATCTCCACACCAATGCCACAACAATCTCCTTACACCAAAAGAGGTGGTTCTAAAAACTTGTATGGGCCATTAGATTTAAATGCACTCAAATGATAGTTGCATCCTTACTCTAACAATTCTGAGAATATCTCTCAAGGATTCAACTAACTATAGGATCAACTCATGATCAATGGCATAGACTAAGTCACCTTTCAACCTCCATTCTCTATTGGTGGCCTTTCTTTGCACCACAAATTATTTTAACCCACCCAATAATCATTCTAATGCCTGCAAATTATATAAAATGACACACTTATTTGAAGATTATTTCATAATATCTAAAAGGGCTTGCATAGCATCCCATGCTAACATGGATAAACATCAAATTGGAACCAGCCCATTGACTTGTGCCACTTATATAAGACTACCCAATATTTAACTTTGTAAATCCTCCCTTGGTACTATGCAACATAGATTTAGAACTCAACATCTTTGACGGAGATGTCATGCTTGGCCTAGAATGTGCTGCATCAATTTCCATACACCACAATCATATGGAGATAGTGCAATGCGATACACCTACTTGCACAAGGTATAACAACACTAGAAATTTGTCAAATACATTGAAATTCATATAATGATGGTATAAAAGATGGTAAGGATTCACAATGATAGTCAAATGGATGAAATTACTATCATTTTGGATCCTTATCATCTTTTATACCAAACCAAATATCAACCATAATCATTGTAGCCACACTACTTCCTTACACGTATGAGTAGCTATCATGTGCTATGTCTCTGTTGTAGATAATGCAACAACTACCTATCTTTTTCTCATCTAGCTTTTTGGTCCTCAATAAAGACTGAATACATAGCCACTAGTAGATTTTCCATAGTCAACATCTCCAACCCAATCAAATTCCACAAATCCTTGCAAATTCAAAGTTTTATTTTCATTATCTCTTCCTTAGTTACAAATTGTATAATCTAAGGTACCACATACATATCTAAAAATCCTATCTATAGTAGTCTAATATTGTTTACCTAGTTTAGACATATATCTACTCAAAACTCCCACTACATATGCAATGACAAGTCTAGTACAAGCCATTGCATACGTGAGGCTACCAACAACACTAGCATAAAGAACCTAACACATTTTATCAATTTCTTCTTCTATTTTAGGACACTATTCAATAGACAATTTTTTATTAAAAAGAAATGGACTACTCATAGGTTTACTATCTTGCATCATATATCTCTGCAAAATAACATAAACATATTCTTTTGATGTAACCACACTTTTCTATTTGCATGATCCCTTTTGATTTCCATTCCCAAAATAAATTTTGTAGCACCAACATCTTTCATGCTAAATTCTAAAGATAACTGAGACTTAACTAAATTGATAATTATCATATTAATTCCAATTACTAACATGTTATAAATAGAAAATGCTATGATAACAAATTTTTTACCTTTATATTTGAAATATACATACAAATCAGCTTTGTTACAATCTATCCCAAGTCCCATTGCATACCTATAATTTTTTTGATTCCAGATCATTGGTGATTGCTTGAAATTGTAAAGAGACTTTTTCATATTACACACTAAGCCCTTTGTACATTTCACCTTATAACATTTTGGTTGTACCATGTACATTTCTTCCTCTAGCTCACTGTGCACAAATATTTTCTTTAAATCCATCTATTCAATTTCAAGATCAAAAGTAGTAGTAATAGGTAACAAAAATCTAACTGAAGTTAGCTATGCAATAAGAGAAAAGAATTATCCAAAGTCAATTCCGTTTACAAGAGAGAATTTCTTTCCTACTAAATGAGCTTTATACTTCTCTATTTTACCTTCTATATTATATCTCTATTTAAATAACCATTTACAACCAAGTAGTTTTCTTCTATGGGGTAGTTTAACCGATTGTCACATCTAATTTTTATCTAAGGACTCCATTTCTTCCTCCATGGCCTACTCCAATGATACTTTTTCATTTGATCTAAGTGCTTCCTTAACAATTTAGGGGTCTCCATCAGTAACATATAAAGGTGATAAAATAGATGCATAATAAAAATTAGGATCTCTATACATTTCTAGGTTTGTTCTTACCCATTCTAATCTCCTCAAAGTTGGAACTTCTAGTTCTACATTCTATAATTTTGCATTTCCTAGTTCTAGAGTATCTTGTACCAACTTATTCTCTAGTTCATCTTGCATAGTTGTTTTGAATTCAAACATAAATCTACTCTCTCTTATTTCCACATGAACTCTTTCATGTTCTTTCTCTAGTTGTTTTTCTTTTTCTGGAGCCTTCTTTCTTTCTCTAAAAATGACATTACAATTATATTATTTTCTCCATGTCTATGGGTTATGTAGCTTATATCCGTAATACTAGTACTACATCCCATAAATATACACTTTGTATATTTATAATATAGCTTAGCCTTTTTCTAGGAATATACATATAAGTATCACAACCAAAAACCCTTAAATGTTTGGGTGTGGTTTTCATGGAAATCCATGCTTCTTGTGGGTATTTATCCAACAATGTTGATGTGGGTGAGCTATTGATAAGGTAAAAAGAAATTGTTGCTGCTTCTTCATAGAATTTCCCATTCAAACCTACACAACTAAGCATGCTTCAAGCCTCATCCATTAGAGTTTTATTCATTCTTTTAGAAACTCTATTCTATTGTATTGTATAAGGAGTAGTATTCTACTTTTTTATTCCACATTTCTTGCAAAGCAACTCAAATTCATCTAAGAAATATTCTCCACCATTATCACTTCTCAAATTGTTGGTTTTCTTGTAAAGCCCTAAAATCTTTAAATGTATTGAGAACTTTTGATTTATTTTGTAGAAAATACATCTATGTCTTTCTTGAGAAGTCATATATAAATGTAACATAGTACATAGATTTTCCAAGTGATGGGAGTTTTGATAGCCTAGAATGTCACTATGCACTAAATGTAAAATTCATTCTAATCTTGTAGCACTAGTAGGAAACTTCACACATGTTTGCTTTCCAAATACATAATTTTCACAAAAAACAATGTCTAAAGACCAATGAAAAATTCCCTTAGCCATGCTTTTGGTTTTTAAATCACAAAGACCTTTCTATCTAATATGCCCCATCCTCTCATGCCACAACATTGCATTTTTTGTAGGAAGTGGGTAAACACATAATAATGAGTCCCAAACCTGGGAGATTAGATTATTGTAGTCATATGTGGCATAATATTACCAAACACCTTCATTTGAAGGTTATGTGAAATTTTCTCTCAAATGAAGGTTATCTTCATTCTAAGATAACCTTTGTTTGAAGGTATTTTTTATTGATTTCAAAATAATAAATAACTCCTTCGAATGAAGGTAGCCTTCAAACAAAGGAATTATTTTATTGGTTTTTTAAAAACATTATATCTAAGCAAAATGACCATTTTGCATATCATTTTCCTTTCAACCCTTAATTTTCAACATTCTAGGCAACAAATGAACATGTAGGACCATTCGACGATGGATTTCTTGGTGAAACCAAACCATTTATCTCCCCATTGTTCCATGTGGAACAAAATTCTCCAGGGAGTTATTGCTGATGTGGACAGGTAGCAGGCCAAGAAAATTATCATTTTGTCAAATTTTATGAGGTGTTTCTAAAAACTAGATTACATTACTTCAATGCATTTTATCTTCATTTACAGTTCAATTAAAAAAATTGCAATATGGTACCCAAAAATTTCTAAAATTAAACCCTAAATCATCTATTTTGAAACCCTAAAATGATTATAAAAACCTAGAATGCACAAATGTGTAACCCTAAGTTCTAAATTTTAATCCCTAAAATATATATTTAAAACCACAATTTCTAAATTATGAAGCAGGTAAAATGTTTATTTGAAATCCTAATTTCAAAATTATAAATTAGGTAAAATGTCTATTTAAAACTCTAATTTTTAAATTAGAAATGTTTATTTTAAAATATCTATAGTACAACTAGCTTTGCAACCATGTAGTAGTTACATGGAATATCATAGGACGTCCTCTTTTACAAAAATATAGTATGGACTCTTATCTATATACAACTAAGGTTTGGAGGTGTGACTCATCACACAGCTTACCACATTAGCATGTCTAGTGAGAACTATCCTTAAAATGAATTTTTAAAGGTTCAGCCAGAATTTTATCATAAAATCATGAGTCGTTGAACAAAAAAATATCACTTGTTGTTTTTTATTATATAGGTAAAACAGGTTTTGAAGGGGCCCCAAAACCCTTTGCAAAAATAAGAAGACTAAGAACAGTAAGCCAACCAACCACCAAATCAAAGCTACATAAACTAATAAAGCATAGAAAAATATAGCAAAAAAAGAACAGCATAGACTAAGTCATTTACTTTAAGGTTTCTACTGCTTCAAGTTCCTGCTCGTAGAATTTCTCATGTAGTTTGGCAAAATTCATCAACTCTTTTTTCTCCTCTTCAAACTATTTATTTCTACTTCCCCTCGTGCAAGTTGAAGGGCCACCTATATCCTCCACAACCGCCTGTTTACCTTTTTCTTTAGTACCTTCCTCTTTGTCCTGCACGCCAGAGTCATCCACATTGAGAAAGTCTTCAGCTCTTAACTCTTTGAACTGATCTTTTTTTAGTTCATTGAGTTTCTCAGTCAGCCTCTTCATACCCTTTAAACTATTCTAAATGGTTAACTTACTTATCTTCATCATCTTCTCAAGATTGTTATTGACTTCCATTAATTTTTCCTCCAGGTACTAGATTCTCATGCCAAACTCTTCCCTCATCCTCAACATTTCCTACTCAATTTCTTCTAACTTAGGGATGGCTTCCCAATTTTGGAAAGTTAATTTGTCCTATTCCATCGAGGTATCACCTCATTTTACATGGTTTTCCTGTATCAGCTATAGTTTAATGTTAATTCTGTTGATTTCAACAAAGAACCATTTAGTCATTTTTTATTGGGAGTTGACCGCATTTTTTACTAGCCCAAACACCTCCTCCAGTTCATCTCTATTTTTAGCCTTAGCCATTAAATCATCAAAGTCCTCAAGGAGATTCTGAGAAGGGTCCAAAATGTCAGGGGAATGAAGGCCAATGTTGGGTTTAGAGACATGCAAACCAGTACACCGGTTTCTTGAGCTTTGAAACCACTCTCCAAGACCTGATCATCCATCTCATCCCAGTTCCCCTATTTCAGAGTGCTCTTGTCGCAAACCAACTCATGACCTATATCCACATTCCCTTTCTCAAGAGATTACTTACCTTTCTTCACAGTCGAGGGGGTTTCCTTCTAGTATGTAGACTCTTATGTTTACACCCCTTGAGAGAGGAGTCGGATTCATCCCTTGTCTTTGACCCCTCCAACCAGGATATGTTGACCTCCCTCTTTTTGGTCATTCTCCTCTTTTTACTAGACCCTTCTTCGCTTTCCTCCTAGTCTTATTCCATAAACCAATCCTCATCATAAGAGTTGAATTCTGAGTCACTAAACACCATGCACACCTTCTTCTTGGCACTATGCTTATCCTTAAGCCCTTTTTTAGGTGTATTACTTTTCATATACTCCATTAACATAAGAATAAGGCCTTCATGAAGGATAGGTAATTTAGGGTTTCTAGAGTTTTTCTTCAAACCATATTCCAATGAAGCAAGAAAATAAAATGGGCTGGAGACATACATACAATGACAGAAATGGTTCAATAGATTAAAGTGATAACTATAGACAACAATGTACATCCCATCCAAGGTGATATATCGCATAATTACCTCCACCACCTTGACCCATATCAACTTTATAGAGAGGTGATTATATCCTCTAGACTGCAACTTAACCAGCTTGCTACATTCATTGTCCTTGAAGAAATAATTCAAGGCATCCTCTTTGTATTTACTCTCCTAGAAGAATTTCTTCCCATTGGTTAACAACCCAAAAATTGAAGCAATGAGATCTTCCATTATAGTTAACTCCCATCCAAAAGCCATGACCTTCCTATTTTTGTAATTCTTCACAAACATCTCTGTGACATTAACCTTCTAGCTTCCAGAATCTTCTACACCTTTTTGCTTATGGCAGACCCCTTCACAAGAAAAGGGCTCCACTCTATTCCTCTCACCACCCATGATAAACTTCAAACCCTTGTCTCCTTTGCAAACCACCTAGAGTAGAAAGAGAATAAGATGAAGCCTACTATGAATACTCGGACCATTTATCCTACCCATAATCCATGTGGTCTGACTCTTCATAAATGAATAGCCCTTCAACCCCTTCAAGATCATAATGATCTCTTCATTACTTATCAACCCTCATTCCATGTAAAACAATTTAGGATGCATTAGTTTTTGTTTTTTTCCATGATTAACTATGCATTTTAATTGAAAGAGTATTTTTGGTGATTCTTTGGAATCTTTATCTTTAACTTAGAAAAATCTATTCCTTGGTGATTCTTTGGAATTTTTGGTTATACTATTCCTTGTTTTAAACTAAGCCTTTTCTATTATATCCCAATTTCTATAAGATAGCAAATGTTTTAGCATACTTACTAGTTAGTGTAGAAGATGAGAAATTGGGAATCAAGTGAACACTAGTTTGGGAACCATGAGTAGAGACACCTTCATTGTGAGAATTATCTTTATAAAAGCTAAAGATGGTTGTTCATGTGTAACAAGTTCCATGCATAAAGGAGAAATAGTAGAATGTCTATCAACTTTTTCATATACTTCCTTACATCATGTCATAAAATCTAAGGATCCCAAATCATCCTCAAGATTAGCATGAGGTGTAAATGAGACATAGGATTGTCTTCTTTGAATGAAGAAGGTGTGGTCAATCGATTAGGGGATACTCCAATATATCTAAGACTTTTATGTGACATGGAAAAATTGATACGAGTTATCATCAAGTTTCATGACATGTCATGTCACTCATTATTTCTAATGAACATTAAATTATGATGGAGATTTGAGAGTACAACACACATGATAGAATGTATCTATGGATGAATTAAGAGTATGTTATATACCAAAGTGAAAGGTATCATATGGAAGATTGTAGTTCAAGTGTGATGAGGCCTAAAGTGATGGGTAGAGTAATATAACATAAAGAAACTTGGACCATATTATCAAATCTTTTATTGTGCTCTTCAATTTTGGGAAGCTACTAAAATGAACCTTACTTGGATATATAAAAAGTTTATTACAAATATTTAATCCAAATTTGTTGTCAACTAGATCTCTTTTAATTTGAATGTCGCCATATTTAACTATGATGTATAATGGTCCATGCTCTTGAACAAATTGGGGAGGAGGTAACTCATGAAATTTTAAATCTTTCTTGGTGAATTAGTTTAAAGATAATGCTAACCTCATAAGTAATTACATCAAATGGCACTATTATTCTAGTTTGAGAGCTTGTTTCAATAAATCTCCATAGATTTTAGATGGAAACATTAGGTCCCAAAGAGATCTTAGTAAGTACATTCAAGTTGATTAGTCACATCATACTCCTTAGGTGCATTTTGAGTATGTGATGTAGTAAATGCATGAAAAGTAGGTATGGGAGTAGATAAAGGTGGCCTAGCATTCAAATGTAGGACATTGTGATGTATAGGCCATCTGAACAAGAACATCATGACATATATAGAAGGAATATTATTGCTAGTCTTAATCATATCATGTGCAATAATGGTAGAAGAAACCTCATGATGGATAACCATGAATTTTGTTATCTCTAATGTTTATATCAATAATAACCATGAGCACTATATCAACAATAGGAACCAATAGTTGAGTAGCTCATCCTATTGTTGATATAGTACAAATGGTTATAGGATTTAGTCTTGCAACATATTTATATTATATGTTGTCAATAATTATTCCACGTATAAATCAAAAAATGACAAAATTTAATCAATATGGACCATTAAATGAACACATGAGAGCCTATGAATGTCATATAAAAAATCATAAATTTATAAATCATAAATTCATTAACAAGTGTAATAAATACATTTTTTATTTATATACAAAATATCATAACTATCCACTACAAAGTGTGTCATTTATAAAATAAGGTGCTCATGTCTAAATTTATTGCTATTATATGGAAAAATACTATTCTTATGTGTTCAACCACTGGGGCCTAGCAATATACATGCATAGGAACACTTCATATTAAATGTTTATCCTATGACAAATGTAATTTAGGTGAGCATGATAAATGCCTTGTAAATTTCTAGATGAGAAATGTAAAAGGTTGTGACCAAAAAATTTATGATCATTTAAAGTTGAATATAAGTTGTTTTTTAAATAAGAATGTGTTGTTTTCATAACACTTATTATAAATATTATTTATTTTTCTTTTTTTGAAGTCTAATAAATCAACAAGTGGTTTTTAAAATAGTGAGCTAGTCTAATAAAACTAAAATAAGTGATACTCTATGCTAACAAATGGAATAGGCTTAACATCTATCATTCTATCATCTTCAAAGTAGAAAATATAAAATATAGTATCTTGGGAGGCATAGGAATGGAAAGAGTGGGAACAATGTAGTTCATGTACACTCTTGCAATTGCTTTATATTCCTTGAATTTTCATAAACTAGATATCTATTATGTTCATAAGTTGTTTTATAATTTACGTTGATAATTTTTATATATTTTATTATTAATATAGAAATAAATAGCTCCCATTGTAACCATAGCGATAGATGTCTTATCATCAACTAAGCTATTAGAGATTGTTTAATGACAAGGTCATGTTGTAGAAAAGAGATGATGGTGGTTGTATGTTATCTCTATAGTTCTTATCTTCTCTAGAAAATTTATCTAATTTTGTGATCTTCCATAGATTTTGCTAAATCTAAACCAATGTAATACCATATTCAAAAGAATAGTCCAACAATTCTTTAAATGTGGAAATGTGTGTAGAATTATCAGTGATAACATTCAAGGTAAGTTTACAATGAAAGAGAATATTCTCCTTTAAAAATTAACAGATAACCTTAGAGTTGATTCCATTTTAACTTTAATAAACTCAATCTATTTCATGAGATAACATTTTGCACTATTTATATAGGTATGGTCTTTTCGCAATCGTGGATTTAGAGTGTTGATGAAGTTGATTCTCGACTACTAAAATGAAGTGTAAATCATTATTATATTGAGAGATTGTGTGATGCGATCGTTACCAATTTTTCACCTACAACTCAAATTGGTAGAGCTGAAATAGTTTGTTTACATTTAAAGCATAAAGGAGAATACATGAATTATAAGAGGTTGCTTCATTCATTTTGCAATGCTTTCATTCATTCTACAATGTTCATTCTTTTTGCAAAAGAAGTATACATAGAATTGTACAAATGTTGCATTCATATTCATTGGAAATAAAGAAGTAATCATATGTCCCACACAAGCCATGGGGGTAGCTGAATCAATACAACATAAGACGTGCTATACATCTGAAGATTAAATAATAGAAAGACACATGAAAAGAAACATAGCCATCATTGCTTATGGTGGTTACGTGTTGGTCTTCATTGTTGCTTTCCCCTCCTTACTCCTGATCTTCAAGTGAACCTGCATCATGATAGGAAAGTTGGTTAGAGCTTCGGATATGAATCTCACTATGTGCCCTATCAACAGAAATATAACACGTCTACGATGCATTAGATCAAAAAACATCAGATGTATGCAAGAGAGCCTGAAAAATAAAATATCACAGGAGCATTGAGCTTCACTATTTTTGTCTAACATGTTTGTTCACTGTGCAGGTACAGGAGAAACCATGTTGCTGATCCATTTCTGAAGACATCATAACATGTGGTGCAAAATGGGTTCCCATAAGGGTTGAGCCTAGCATGCTGCCCCTAATTCTCAAAAGGTTAATGAGATAGGAATTCATATATTCATAATGCTCAAATAGAAACGTTTTTAGCTGAAGGAGTGATTCATGAAGTGGCTTCAGCAGTCAAAGGCATTAATCATTCATGAAAGTCAGTTCGAAGGTGCAATGAAGTACAATGAACAATGGCTTACCCAAGTACTTAATAAATATGCAGAACTGAATAAAATACACTTTCTTTCATCAAAGGAATTTTGTTTGCAAGCAATATTTCATGTTGTCAATGTTTGTATTCACAATACTATTATTGTGTCCTATTACTACTATATATCATTTTTTTGCATATACGGTGGAGGCACAACCACCAAAAAATAAGAAATAATGACAAGGAATGCTCATATATAAGGGAGCAGCAATCATACAAGAGGAATAGAACAAATATTTATCACTTTTGTTGTGAATGAGGTGTAAGATTACTATTGTATGCAATAAACAGCCATAAAGAACAAAAACTCAGTCATGATCATGACTATCCCAAAAATAAAGGGCATATAAGAGGAAGGTACAGTCACCAATACTCATAATGTGAAGACAGTCAAAGTACATTGAGATAGTCACTATTGAAAGTGATGAAAGACATTTAGAGTCTATGGATATTTCAAGAGCAATCAAGTCATCCTGGGGGCTCTTTTTAACCTATAGGTTTGGACACCTTTGAGACACTATTAGGGTCTACCTCATCATAGGATACATGGCCTAGAGGTCTGTTATGATACCAAAAAGGTCATTTAAAGGATAGTCATCATACAATGCAGCAGAGATGAGATCATAAAGATAGTCAACGCAAGTATTGGAATAATCATATATCATAAGGAGCAGCTAACAATGTTGTGCCAAGTTTGGGGAAGTCATACACAGGAAAAGACATTCACATTGATAACTACCTGTTTACAAGGATAGTGAAACTTATAGCTGTAGAGCTCTGTTGAACACATACTGTTGTTTGCATTTTTTTTATTATTAGCTTACAACAGCTCTCCCAGAATCAAAAGAAGGATTTAGATGGATTGGGAGCTTAACTTTGGGTGATTACTACTATAAAATTTTTAGACAAATCAATGTTGAGAGGCAGTACATAACATCACTTTATTTCATCATTATTACCATGTCTATTGTTGATTGTTTGTGGATGTCTTATAGTTGTAATACATAATCCAAGTTTCTGTAGATGCAAGCACAACGAGCTGTCAACATATGTGTGAAATAATAATTGAAAGGTTATGGCAACTTACATACTGCGAACACAAGGGAAATGATATTTGTCATGATATTTGTTTCATTTGATATTATTTTTGGCACCTATTTGATTGGTAACATGACAACACTAATTGTTAAGGGATCCAAGACTGAAAGATTTAGGGATAAAATGACTGATCTCATCAAATACAAATAAACTTGGAAGGGATATAAGGACACAAATTAAGGGCCATGTGTGTTTACAGTATGAGAGTAGTTTGTTCTTCAAGATATTCCAATATTTATCCGTGCAAAGGTCTCCAAATCATTATATGTGTTAGAGGTCAAGAAAGCATAACGCATGCATAGAAAGAAACCAAATATATTTATTAGTTGCATCTAAACCAGAATGAGAATACATTCTTTGATAGAAAATGATAAGAAAGGGGAAGATTTTGGAATGACAAAGAGCTTACCCAAGCCTATCCTGTCTATTTCTCCTAAGAAAATCCAGATTTTGCCATCAAAGTTCTAGATCAAAACCACCAAAAAGATCTAACTAGTACATCTATGGTGGTCTTTAATATAGAGGATAGATTTTCCAGAATTTAAATAAATGAAGTGCATCAGAAAATAGTCATGGCCATGACTTGGGAGCCCAAGAATTCTTCTAAATGGAGAACAATGCTTAGATTTGAAACAAAAGGACTCACCTCTATAAAAATCTTCAATAAAATCCTCATAAATAGAAAGAATGCCTAAGATTCAAGCTCAAACCCTAACTCCCATGGCGGCGACAGAGTAGAACCATGTTCTCCAAAAAATTAAAGTATTGAATGATGCAAAAAAGGTGGAGTCAAATCAGTTTTGTTTTTAGGGTTTCTCATTGTTGCCCTAATTTGAAATGTGATTTTTATTACATTCTATTTTAAAATCAAATGCACCATTAATACCTTAGAGGTATTATTTTACCCTGCACATAAGTTATACCTAGGCTTTTTTCCTTAGGTTCATTTCATAACCTTTGGAGGGAAAATCATGTAGCCATGTGCCTTAGATATTTTTGATTTTTGGAGAAAATAAAATATCAAAGGAGATATTATACACTTAGAAAAAATTGAAGACAAACCATATATGCTTTTTTGTTTTGCAAGGTTGTCAAAATCTAATAAAAAAAAATTGAATCGAGCTTTTCCATTTTGTAAGAAAGCTGCAAGATATTGTAAAGCAATATTAAGGTAATATTCTATAAATTGCCTTAGTATTTGCTATTTTTAAAAAAGAAAAGATAGTTAGATAAGTTTCCTAAAATTTTTAGTCTTCCTGGGTGAAATGGGAAAAGTTGGACAAACTAAAGTTTCTATTTTCAGTTTCTAGTCTATTTATGGATGACTTTTGAACCTTTTTTGGATCAATCCTTGTGGAAAGAAAGTTTCCATTATTTTCACCTAGTTTGGAGGCAATTTGAGCACTTTTTTTAAGGCTTTTTCTTTTGAACTCAAAAATGGTTTTGGGGTTGCTATTTTTTGGAGGGGCAGTGGATTCAGATTTTTCCAATCTCACTATTGGAAACACTTTGGGAGATATAAGTTGGAGAAAACATAGTTTTTGGGTAGTTCAAATTTGCTTCTTACTCTCTTGATTACTTCCAAAGAGCTTTGTAAGCCTGGATGTGTACTAAAATTCTCATGTCCTTATACTCTTTTCAGTTCAATAAAGTAGCAGAGCATTCCTATCTCATCATTTTTGTCTCATTTTGTAGTAATAGTTTGATGTTATCATTGTGATTCCAACTATTGGGTCCTTTTTATGTCCTATTATTACAAGTGTGGGTGCAGAAATTTTATATAATATAGGTTCCATGTTGTGTTTATTTTTGAACCTTCATGCAACACACTTTTGTGTTGTATGTTTCAGTTAAGGTTGTGAAAGTCATTGTTTTGAGAGCTGATTGTGAGTGGGGTTAGAAAATAAATTTGAAGTTCTGGTGCATCACCCTTTAGGTTTTATGATTACATTTCATGTTATCTTTCTATGCTTTTTCTCAGATAAATCATTTATTTTTAGGTGATCTACCACGGGAGCCAGCCCTCTCTAGAGATTCATTCTCATCATAAGTTACTCACAGCTTGAGAATGTTTCCATGTTTCAACAGGAGATTTAAGTCTAACTTAACTAGGGTGCAATCTTGATAGACAATAGTTTTTAGCACCTCTGGTGGGACTCTAAAACTTGTTTCAAAGAAAATTTTTCAAGGTTTTAAGCTGTTGTTCTGGTATATGCAGTAGTGTTTCCAGCCTCTACAGATTTTAAGTTATACCGGGTGACTCCATTCTCTAATTTTGCATGCAGATCTAATTGTTGGTTTATTTTAGAAAATCCAATTTGTGCTTGTTTGCCAGTTTTTAAATGAATGAATAGGCATATGTTTTATAAAAATATGTCCTACCACCCATCATACCACAAAAATGCTGCTTATCCATCTCCATATTAGCCATATCAGACCAATCATGTTGTTGGTTTTAATTCCATGACTTTTCAAAACCAGCATGCCCAATATAAGTACCACCCACCCACCCCTACTTAGCCTCCATATCAGCCTTCATATGCTTAAAGACAGCTCCAAGAGCATGAAAAGGAGGAGATTACAAGAATAAAGGTTATGTTGTTTGACTTCATGCATGACTTCACAAAGTAGGTAGAGGAGATCAAGAGGTAGCATGAGTATAATCAACAATAAGAAGAGATGGCTTATCAGGCCTACATCTATGAGCAAGGGTTACAAACACAAAGGCACGAATCCCAAGCAACTCCTATAGTTCTAGGTCCGCTTGTTCAAGAAGAGGTTCGTAAATGTAAGCTTCCAAGTTTTAGACAAAACGAGCCTCTTAGTATTCCTAAAGTTGAGATTCCAAGTTTTAGGCAGGAAAAGGTTTTTAACTCCCCAAACTAGCCTCTTAAGCTTGAAATCCCAAGTTTCAGAAGCCTTCATCCCTTGCAAGTTGAATAAAATGATCAGTTTCAACCTAGGATAATAACAGAACAGCCCCTTGAGCAATATTCTTCGTCTCTAGAAACCCAAGAAGCTCCCCAAATTTCCCCACTTGATGAATATAAGGACGAACCCTTTGATCAGGATGTGGCACTCCTCTGGGAGAAGATTAGAAGGGTAGATCTACCACTTTTAACTATGGAATGTTTTCAATTAGAGAAACAAAAGATCAAACAAGAAAAGATTTCCCAAAATGAATCTTTGTTTATTTTTACTGATGAGCTTCCTAGTTTTATTGAAGAGGATGAATTTAATGTTTCAATATTTATCTCAAAGGATCAACCAGTACAGTAGGATACTGATAACTATTTGGAGGTATCCAACTGGTACATCGATGAGGAAAATGAAGAGTAGGAAGATGTCAAACATTGTGGTGAGTTGCTAAGTGAAGATTATCAATATGATAATAGAACCTTGGATTAGGAGGAAAGGAATAAAGATGAACCTATTTTGGAGCCCAATACGCTTAGTAAAATTTGTCATGAGATAAAGGACATCCCATTTTTATAAAAAAACCAATAAAATTGTGAAGACAATTTGCTTTGGAATGATCTTAAGGTCTTTATTAGAAACTTAGATAATGCATAAGAAATTGGTGTTGAACCTCCGTTTCTAGTTAATCTATTTGATGAGCTTCCTAACTTTGAGTATGAAAGTGAAAATGGCATGGCTATGCCAAGTTTTGACCACCATAGTGATGACGACCATTTAGATAAGGTGTTGATCCAAGAACAGATAGGTGAAAGTAGCCCTGATTTGAGTGATCAAGAGCTTGAGGAGGATCTATTTCAAGCTAAAATTGAGCTTTTCTGCTCATACTTAGATATTATGCCAGCATATTTGGCAGATGGTTATCTTAAACATAAAAAGAAAGAGGTGGAAGTGGCTGTATTCCTGAATGAGTCACCAGTTATGGAGCAGCCTAACCAACATCATGATCTTAACATGTTGGAGGAGATGCCTTTCTGTTGCACAGAGGAGATTGAAGCTAATGTACCAATTGATGATTTGTTGAAAAAGGCTAGCTCATTATTTTAACACTTGCCTTCATTCATTGAAGAAGAGACTCTTGTTTTGGAGTGTACCTCCTTGAGTAATAATGAGTATTTTGAACCTAGTCCAACTCTTACTAAGAGCCTTCCAAGAGTTGATAGCTTTGATGAGCTATTAGCTACTCTAACAGAGGAGGAAGTAACATGGCAAGCTATCATGCAAAGTGAAGGTGATGTTGTTGTCTCCAATCATTCAAATTGCTTTCTCTCTAGTCCAAAGCTTTCGAGGGGATGTCCTATTAGGCATCTGGCTGGGTTGGAAGCCAACAAAAAGGAGTAGCCTCATAGTGACACTAATCGGGATCATCAAGGAGGGTATCAAGTTGAGCACGACCAATCTACTTGCTCACTTGATCAATTCACCAAACAAGTTAGGTGGGTAAGTGACTATATTTTCCTTCTTGGAAAGGTGTTGCCACAATTTACTGGATATTTGATTTTTCTCCACCTCTTTTGGTTGACTCACAAACTTATGGAGTATTGCAGATTGTAAAGGAGGGTCAGTTATTTTCTTGAACCAGTAAATGGTTTTGTTTAGGTAGGTTTTCTTTAGTTACCAGCTTAGGGTAGTAGTTTATGCTAATAAGTACTTTAGGCACATCTATTTCAGTTGTTTTCTTTCCCTAAGTGTCATTGCACATGTTTTCTGGCCGCCAGGGCCCCTTAGTTTTCTTTCAGTTTGTTTCTGCTTATTTTTTTGCTACTATTTTGAGTAGTTTGTAGTATAGTTTCATGGTTTTCTGAGTTTGAAAAGGGGCAGATTTGACTCCACACCCAATGGATTGTTTCAAGCAACTGGTCTATATGCTTAGCAGGGAAGCATTCAACAGAAATCGCTAGAAATGTTACTAATTTTTCACCTACAGCTCAAATTGGTAGAGCTAAAATAGTTTGTTTACATTTAAATTATAAAGGAGAATACATGAATTATAAGAGGTTTCTTCATTCATTTTGTAATGCTTTCAATCATTCTACAATGTTCATTCTTTTTGCAAAAGAAGTATACACTGAATTGTACAAATGTTGCAATCATGTTCATTGGAAAGAATGGAGTAATCATATGTCCTACACAAACCATGAGGGTAGCTAAATAAACACTACATGTGCTATACATCTAAAGACTAAATAATAGAAAGACACATGAAAAGAAACATAGCCATCATTGCCTGTGGTTGTTGTGTAGTGGTCTTTGTTGTTGCTTTCCCCTCCTTGCTCTTGATCTTCAAGTGAACCTACATCATGATAGGAAAGTTGGTTAGAGCTCTAGCTATGAATCTCACTATGTGCCCTATCAACAAAAACATAGCACATGTCTATGATGCATTAGATCAGCAAACATCAGATGTATGCAAGAGAGCCTGAAAAATAAAATATCACAAGAGTATTGAGCTTCACTATTTTTATCTAACATGTTTGTTCACTATGCAGGTATAGGAGAAACCATGTTGTTGATCCATTTCTTAAGACAACATAGTATGTGGTGCAAAATGGGCTTCCATAAGGGTTGAGCCCAGCATGCTACCCCTAATTCTCAAAAGGGTAATGAGATAAGAATTCATATTCATAATGCTCAAATAGAAACATTTTCAGTTGAAGGAGTGATTCATTAAGTGGCTTTAGGAGTCAAAGGCATTGATCATTCATGACAGTCAGTTCGAAGGTGCAATGAAATGAAAATCACAAATGAACAATGGCTTACCTGAGTACTTAATAAATATGCAAAACTAAATAAAATTCACTATCTTTCATTGAAGGAATTTTGCTTGCAAGCAATATTTCATGTTGTCAATGTTTGTATTCATACTACTATTATCATGTCCTATTGTGCTATATATCATGTTTTCTGCATATACAGTGGAGGTACAACCACCAAAAAACAAGAAATAATGGAAAGCAATTCTCATATATATAAGGGAGCAACAGTCACACAAGAGGAATAGAACAAATATTTATCACTTTTGTTGTGAATGAGGTGTAAGATTACTATATAATGCAATAAACAACCATAAAGAACAAAAAGTCAGTCATGATCATGACTGTCCCAACAATAAAGGGCATATAAGAGGAAGGTACAGTCACCAAAACTCATAATGTGAAGACAATCAAAGTACATTGAGATAGTCACTATTGAAAGTGATGAGAGACATTCAGAGTCTATGGATATCTCAGGACTGATCAAGTCATCTTGGGGGCTCTTTTTAACCTACAGGTCTGCACACCTTTGAGACACTGTTAGGGTCTACCTCATCACAAGATACATGGCCTAGAGGTTTGTTATGATACCAAAGGGGTCATTTAAAGGACAATCATCATACAATGCAGCAAAGATGAGATCATAAAGATAGCCAATGTAAGTATTGGAATAATCATATATCATAAGGAGTAGCTAACAATGTTGTGCCAAGTTTGGGGCAGTCATACACAGGAAAAGACATTCACATTGATAACTATCTATTTACAAGGATAGTGAAACTTATAGCTATAGAGCTCTATTGCACACATACTGTTGTTTGCATTTTCTTTTATTATTAGCTTAAAACAACCCTCCAGGAATCAAAAGAAGGATTTACATGGATTGGGAGCTTAACTTTGAGTGATTACTACTATAATTTTTTTAGAGAAATTAGTGTTCAGAGGTAGCACATAATGTCACTTTATTTCACTATTATTACCATCTCTACTATCTGTTCTTTGTGGATGTCTTATAGTTGCAATACATAATCCAAGTTTCTGTAGATGCAAGCACAACGAGCTGTCAACAAATGCGTGAAATAATAATGAAAAAGTTATGGCAACTTACATGCTGTGAACACAAGGGAGATGATATTTGTTTCATTTGATATGATTTTTGGCACCTATTTGATTAGTAACATGACAACACTAATTGTTAAGGGATCCAAGACTGAAAGATTCAGGGATAAAATGACCGATCTCATCAGATATAAATAAACTTGGAAGGGATATAAGGACATAAATTAAGGGCCATGTGTGGTGTAGTATGAGAGTAGTTTGTTCTTCAAGATATTCCAATATCTATCCGTGCAAAGGTCTCCAAATAATTATATGTGTTAGAGGTCGAGCAAGCATAACGCACACACAAAAAGAAACCAAATATATTTTTTAGTTACATCTAAACCAGCACAAGAATACATTATTTGATAGAAAAAGATAAGAACATGGCAGATTTTGGAATGATAGACAGCTTACCCAAGCTCATCCTATCTATTTCTCCTAAGAAAATCTAGATTTCACGATCAAAGTTCTAGATCAAAACCTCTAGAAAGATCTAACAAGTACATCCATGGCGGCCTCGAATATAGAGGAGTGATTCATGAGAATTTAAACAAATTAAGTGCATCAGAAAATAGTCATGGCAACGATGTGGGAGCCCAAGAATGCTTCTAAATGGAGAACAATGCTCAGATTTCAAACAAAAGGACTCACCTCTATAAAAATCTTCAAGAAAATCCTTAGAAATAGAAATATTGCCCAATATTTGAGCTCAAACCCTAACTCCCATGGCAGTGGCCAAGCAAAGCCAAGTTCTCTAAAAAATTAAAGTGTTGAATGATGTGAAAAAGGTGGAGTCAAATTAGTTTTGTGTTTAGGGTTTCTCATTATTTCCCTAATTCGAAATGTAATTTTTATTACATTCTTTTTTAAAATCAAATGCCCCATTAGTACCTTCGAGGTATTATTTTTCCTGGCATATAAGTTGTACGTAGGCTTTTTGCCTTAGGTTCATTTCATAACCTATGGAGGGAAAACCAAGTAGCCATGTGCCTTAGATATTTTTGATTTTTGGAGAAAATAAAATATCAAAGGAGATATTATACACTTAGAAAAAATTGAAGACAAATCATAGATGCCTTTTTGTTTTGCAAGATTGTCAAGATCCAATCAAAAAATCAGAATCGATCTTTTCCATGTTGTAAGAAAGCTGCAAGATATTGTAAAGCAATATTAAGGTAATATTCTATAAATTGCCTTAGTATAATTTTCTATTTAAAAAAAAAAGAAAAGGTAGTTAGATAAGCTTTCCTAATTTTTTAGTCTTCCTGGGCGAAATAGAAAAAGTTGGGCAAACTAAAGTTTCTATTTTCAATTTGTATCCTATTTAGGGGTGATTTTTGAGCCTTTTTTGGATCGATCCTTGTGGAAAGAAAGTTTCACTTATTTTCACCCAGTTTGGAGGCAGTTTGAGCAGTTTTTTAAGGCTTTTCTTTTGAACTCAAAAATGGTTTTGAGGGTGCTAATTTTTGGAGGGGCAGTGGATTCAAATTTTTCCATTCTCACTATTGGAAACACTTTGGGATATATAAGTTGGAGAAAAACTTAGTTTTGGGGCAATTCAAATTTGCTTCTTACTCTCTTGACTACTTGTAGAGAGCTTTGTAAGGATGGATTTGTACTCAGATTCTCATGTCCTTATACTCTTTTCAGTTCAATAAAAGTAGTAGAGCATTCCTTTCTCATCATTTTTGTCTCATTTTGCAGTAATAGTTTGATGTTATCATTGTGATTCCAACTATTGGGTCATTTTTATGTCCTATTATTACAAGTGTGGATGCAAAAATTTCATATAATATAGGTTGCATGTTGTGTTTATTTTTGAACCTTCATGCAAGATACTTTTGTGTTGTATGTTTCAGTTGAGGTTGTGAAAGTCATTGTTTTGAGAGTTGATTGTGAGTGGAGCTAGAAAATAAATCTGAAGTTCTAGTGCATCACCCTTTAGGTTTTAGGATTCCATTTCATGTTATCATTCTATCCTTTTGCTTAGATAAATCATTTTAGTTTAGATGATCTACTAGGGGAACCGACTACCTCTAGAGATTCATTCTCATCATAATTTACCCATAGTTTGAGAACATTTCCATGTTTCAATAGGAGAGTTAGGTCTAACTTAACTAGGGTGCAATTTTGATTGACAACAGTGATTTGGCCTTCCCATTAATTATTAATAGGATTGACATTGTTCAACAAATGAGTATGCATCTCTAAACATTATTGTTTAATAAACTTAAAATTGAACACAAGCATATATATGTGCATGCAAATTTAATTTTTAAATAATTTGTTTTTGTACAACATGAATATGGATGATCTTTTTGGACATGTATAGGTAGGGAGATTAATAGATTGTAGTTAATTTTAGAGGACCAACAAACCACAAGGTTTATAGATCAAACTATGAGAAGATATTGGAATGTTTGGTTCACATTAGACATTCATTAGGAGGTGTTAGTGATTATTCTAGTGAGACTTTAGAAACTACTCTTTCCTAGTTGTGGAAGAAGGTTTTTGGTGATGTTTCATTGAGTACAATCCAACTAAATGTGTGAAAATAAATTATTGAAAGAGATTTTTTCCTCACTATACCCCCAAAACTATTGTTAGGGAATATCAAGTGACTAGGTGCATGTGCCCTCATATGACACCATTGATATACCCTAGATTTCATGCTACCTATGGTTGTTATCCAAATAATGACCAAATTCCATTATATTTTGCATAGTAGTTGTACATTGAGGTTCATTTAGGCCTCAATGTCAACTATTTTGATTTACCTACACATTTGGGGCAAGGGCATGATAGGGTATGCAATAGGGATGCATATCATCATGCAGATCAATAGCCTCTTTCTTATAGGAACTTGGTTGGTGAGAGGATTCCTACAGACTCTCCATCACTTAGAAATATTGGTGATCATGTGGCCATTTCTTCCCAAAGGGAAGAAATTGATTTATTGATGATATTGTTGTATAGACTTAGATGAGGCATCCAGACAAGGAATCTAATCACTATGATCCTTATCATCTTGTAGGCACTTCATCTCTAGAGGATATTGGTTGCATTACAATTTATGGCTAGATTCAAAGGTCAACATGTTTTAATTTAACTACTTAATGAGGGCATATCTAGTGATATCATCATAGCTGGGGATCCCTTTGTTAGGTGCTAATTCATATGTGGATCACATCCTTGTAAATTCTTAGAGTCCAATAGTTGAATCACAATGTTCTGATTTAGATCCTAGAGTTAGATCCTCTAATGGGCCATAGGAGTCACATATAGGAGAAACACTCCCATCTACTAATCATTATGTTGCTTCATAGGCTTGTTCTATGGCACTTGATTCATTTGAGCAGCTTGCATGGGGTATGAGCTTTGTAGAGATGCTTTCTATTCAGGATCAATGCCATCTCTCCTTAATAGTCCATTGTACATGTCATTTCTATAGCTACTGGATGAGAGATCTTTGAATGAGTTAGTAGATTCCATCATTTTTGGATATGGTGATATTTAGGCTCTTGGTATAATGACACAAATATATAGTTTTAGATTTTTATGTGTTAAATTTATATTATAAAATTCAAATCATATGCTTGAAGTTCTACACAATTAAATTATATTGAATGTAATTTTTCTTTTTCGATGCATGTGTTTCCAAATTGTACTCTGACCCCAATTAGGTTGGGTTGTAACAATAGTTTCCTTTGCTGCTTTGGAGAAGCAGAGAGCTTCAAGAGGAAGGGAGAAGAAAATTTAAGTTCACAAGCCAGCTGGTGAGAAATTTTCACACCATTTCAAAATTTTTAATGTGTGTCAGATTAGTAATTATGGTTCTGGTTCTTTCGAGACATTCTGGTTTCTATTATTCTTTAGGAAGGGGATGTGGATTCTCCTATTGTTAGTTGTTAAAAGGAGACTATGAATACACCTAGCATATTTCAGAGAGTCTAAGGCACAAAACCTTTGGAATCCATCACAGCTAATTTCTAAATGGCATCAGCCATAATGAAGATGATGTGAACATTCCATATCAAGGCTCTTAGAAATCAAAGCCATAAGGCATGGTAATAAAAATCCATGGGCATTTAAACTATGGCATAGTGCAACATTGGAAAGAGGCAATATGGGCACTGCCTATAAACTCAAAACTCATAATCATACAACCAAATCAAAGCAATCCAATAACAATATTGGCATCACATCTAATATAGATGGTTGAGTTTCAAAAATGTGAGTCAATGTTAAGAGTCTTTGGGCACAATCAAAGAAGAAGTGGAGGCTACCACTTGGTGCAACTGCGCTCATTTGTAAGGAAAAGGAGAAAAAATATATCCCAAACAAGTGTCGCTCTTCCACGTGGAGGAAGCGAATGAAAGATAAATCCCTTGTGTTTGTTTCCATAATCTCATAAATGTAAAAAGTCACGTGAGTCTTCAAAGAGGCTAAGTCATTTGGTAAACACGGTGGGCCCTCTAAAGCTGAGCTAGATTTTTAATATTAATAAGAGTCTCATTAAAATATATGCGTGTGGGAGAGATTAGTAATGAATCAGTTTTAAATAAAGGTGAAAGTCTTTTAATGTGAGTCTCTTAAGAGATGGGACCCTCAACATAAAGACAAGTCTTTATTAAATAAAGACTCATCTTTTGACTCTTATTTTCATAAGGAAGGTAAAGATGCAGCCCTAAGTTTTCACGTAGCCCCTTTGTTTTCTATAGAAAGTTAAAAGTGAAAGAGTGGGAGTTTTAGCAAAGAAAAGGAAAGAGAAGCTATAGCTATGGGGGTAAAACAGAAAGACCTAGTTAAGTGGAGTTTCGGTTCTTAAAGCCGAGATCAATCCCGGGATTTATAGGATTTCTGTTGGAGATTTCTAGGTAATTTTAGAGGGTTTCTTCAATGGGTTTTTGGTTATAAATATAGGGATCTAGGAGGAGTTAAAAGGATAGAACCATAGATTAGATATTTCTTAGCAGTAGAATAGGGACTTTTTTATTACCTCAATAGGTGCTTCTCATGAAGGATTCGATCATTGTATTTTATGCAATTTTGCCTCTGTAATTTTGTTCTCCCTCAAACAATGAAGAGAAGTGTTTTGTGCAGATCTAAATGTGTTTCTTATTCTTACCTCTTTCTTTCTATTTCGATGCCTTTGATAAATCTAATTTATTATGCCGGGTTATTGATCTGCTATATGCTCTTTAGGTTCTAGTAAATCTTTTAGGGTTTGATCATTGTACTATTAGGTAGGATAACAAATCTAGCGCATCACCTTAGCAATTTAGGTATTTAATTTAATCTTGTTTCTTTCTTCCATGTTCCCCACAACCCAAAGAGAAGAACTAGCTTCTTTAAAATTTGGGGGTCATTCTGAGGGTCAATATCCCACATTCTCATAATCTCCCATTGTTGGTGATTATCTACAAAAATAAATATCAACATTTTTTGGCATGCCCGGTGGGACTAGAATCAAAGACTTGGGTCTTTGTTTTCATTGAATCTTTTCCCTATATTTTTTGGTTTTGGTGGAAAATCACAAAAATATCTACTCATGGGAGCATGAATCTTCCACCTGGTGACTCTATTGGTTACTCTTTCTTAGGTCTTTATCTCTACAGACCATGGCAGTCCCAAATGTATATATACATTTCAATATCCATGCAAGGAATTTTCCTTTTGTGACTTGTGATTCAAGCCCCCTTCTTCTATAGTAATAAGGCCAGGTCCTTGAGGCAGCATGGAAAACATTACCTTATTTTATTGGGAATGGATTAGTTTCTCCAGTAGATCATGTATTCAGGATGTTGCCAATTTGTGCACCATTCATAATATCATAGGTGAGAATGAAGCCCTTCAGGTTTTGGCATCTTCTCTCAAAGGCAAAGCAAGGGAATGGTATAGAAGTTTACACCTAGTTCAATCACTGGATGAGATCAGCTAGGAGGGCTCATCTACAAGCAATTCCAAGAAAGTATAGATGTCATCTCTCTCACCCAGAGTCTCATCACAATCAAGAGGCATCCTATGGAGAGCATGTGTGATTTCAATGCAAGATTTGACAAGGTATTGAAAAAAAATTTAGTGGACATGAGGCCTCCTCTAGTTTTTTCATTTTTGTATTATTTAAAGGCTTTAGACCTTGAAATCTCTATCATGATTCAAGCCTTAGGAGGTGAAACTCTACCCCAATCATATAGTCTAGCTATTAGAGCTAAAAATAACCTCATAGAGACTGGTAAACTATCCCCTCTGCCTTTAAAAATATTGATGCCTTATGCAAACATCCCATCTTAGGTTCTTTCTTGTAGCCAAATGCATACTTGTTCTAATCCACCCACCCTCCCTACTAATTTGCAAAATCATAAGGAGATGTTGGAAGTAAAAGAAATTATAAGAACACTCAACCATGAGATCAATGAGCTAAGAAACCAAGCTTTGTATCATGCCTCAAAGTCCTCATGGACAACAATTTCAATGCAGTCAATTTATTGAAGAGATCCTCCATCAAGCACAAAACAAACCCAATTATCTTGAGAATTGTACTTTGCAACCCTCTATAGCTTTAAATTAGCCAATAGAAGTCATAGATCAAGTTCTTTGTCATTTTGATATCAAAGAAAATTTGAGTCTCAAAGATTGAAATACAATAAAAGAGATAGACCTTGTTTATCCAGTGTTCCTAACCAATATTGAGCATTAGACACATGTGGAAGCTTATGACTTAACTCTTCTAGAAGCTAAAAAGTACTTTCAAAGGGGCTTTGAAGCTAAAAAGTACTGGGTGAATAATGATGCATCATCTATACCACAACTTGAGGAAGAAGTTGCAAAAGAAATTGTTGTTGAATCTACAAATGAAGGGTGTTTTTCTTTCTATCATGATTTTTCACATCTTGAAGGAGATGATTTAGAGATGCAGTCATATGAAGAAGAGGGTGGGATAAATGACACTGGCTTGATTCTCTTTAAAGTTGAAAAGTACTAGCTATCAAGGGATGCAAAACCCTTACCTCAGCTTCTAGAAGAACAAAAGGCAAGTCCTCTTGTGCAAAAGGGTGAAGATGGATCTAGGAATGATTCTTTTTGGGATGATCTAGAAGTTTTTTTCTCAAATTTGGGTGATCATGATAAAAAGAAAATCAAGCTCCATGAAAATGGTGCATCACAATACTCGTGTAATGAAAACTGGCATGAGGAGTTTCCTCATACACCATTCCGCTCTCATGAAAAAGAGAGGTCAATCAGATTCAAGACTATTATTGGCATCTCTGTCACCTGCAAGCCTAGTCTCGATGCCATCTTGGATCATGAACCTGTAGAAGAGCATATGAAAGAGATCACTGATGGAGTTATGTCAACACAATCCTTCATATGCAAGCAAATAAATGAGCTTCAATGCTCAATTTTCCCGTCCCACTATCCTTTCAAGCAAGAACATCATGCAGGTCCACCTGTAAGGTATTTTGATGCCAAGGAAGAGTTTCCAGAAAGAAGGAAGTTGAAAAGGTACAAGTTCTTGCTTTACTTCTTTGTGTAGTTTATTTGGTCAATTCTTAGTTCATTATGGATGAAATGGGGACAAATAATCAGATCTAGGAGTTATTTCTCCATTCCTCTAAATGGGCATGTCCCTACAAGGTTCATATGTTAGTAATGTAGTCTCAATGCTTTGCAATAAGTTACAAATGCAACAATTAGTTTCAATTTTAGTTTTATTTCTTTCAATAAGTCTCAGCTACATAAAGGACTCAAAGGTTTTGACAGTCATCAGTTGGTCTCGATTTCAAAATGTCAGTTATAGTTGTGCATAAGTTTCAATTTTGGCTTCAGTATAATTAGCTATCACTAATTTGTATTAGGTTTAGTGGCTCGTCAGTTGCAATATGTGTTTGATCTAGCAGTGTTTTTGCATATTTGACTCTATGCCCACTGGATAAGGCTTCTAGTCTGTGAAGCCATAGATTTTGGAGTTCACAATGGGCAGACTCATTTTCCCATCCAGTCACCAAGAATTGGTGAGAAATTTTCACACCATTTAAAAATTTTAATGTGCGTCAGATTAGTAATGGTTCTAGTTCTTTTTAAGAGATTCTTGTTTCTATTATTCTTTATTAAGGGGATGCAGATTCTCCTATTGTTAGTTGTTAAAAGGAGTCTATGAATACACCTACCATCCTTTAGAGAGTCTAAGGCACAAAGCCTTTAGAATCCATCGCAACCAATTTCTAAATGGCATCGGCCATACTGAGGATGATGTGAACATTCCATATCAAGGCTCTTAGAAATCAAAGCCATAAGGCATGGTAATAAGAATCCACAGGGATTTAAACTCAGGCATAGTACAACATTGGAAAGAGGTAATATGGGCACCACCTATAAACTTAGAACCTAGGATCATACAACCGAATCAAAGCAATCCAATAACAATATTGGCATCACATCTAATATAGATGGTTGAATTTTCAAAATGTGAGTCGGTGTTAAGAGTCCTTGGGCACAATCAAAGAAGATGCAGAGGCTGCCACTTGGTGCAACCACACTCATTTGCAAGGCAAAGGAGAAAAGATCTATCCCAAACAAGTGCCGCTCTTCCAAATGGAGGAAGCAGATGAAAGATAAATCACTTGTTTTTTTTTTCCATAAGCTCATAAATGTAAAGAGTCATGTGAGTTTTCAAAGAGGATGAGTCATTTGGTAAACATGATGGGCTCCTCTAAAGCTTAGCTAGATTTTAAATATTAATAAGAGTCATTAAAATATATGCCCATGGGAGAGATTAGTAATGAATCAATTTTAAATAAAGGTGAAAGTCTTTTAATGTGAGTCTCTTAAAAGGTGGGACCCTCAAGGTAAGGACAAGTCTTTATTAAATAAAGAACTCTCATATTTTGACTCTTATTTTCATGGGGAAGGTAAGGATGCAGCCCTAAGTTTTCACGCAACCCCTTTGTTTTCTACAACAAGATAAAAGCAAAAGAGCGAGAGTTTTAGCACAAAAAATAAAAGAGAAGCTACAATTATTGGGGTAAAATAGAAAGACCCAATTAAGTGGAGTTTTAGTTCTCAGATCTGAGATTAGTGTTGAGATTTGTGGGATTTTCGTTGGAGATTTCTAGGTAGTTTTAGAGGGTTTATTCAATGGGTTTGATGATATAAATACAACGATCTAGGAGGAGTTAAAAGAACAAAACCATAGATTAGAGATTTCTTAGTAGCAGAATAGGGACATTTTTATTGCCTCAGTAGCTGCTTCTCATGAAGGATTCAAACATTGTATTTTGTCCAATTTTGCCTTTGTATTTTTGTTCTCCCTCAAACAATGAAGAGAAGTGTTTTGTATAGATCTCAATATGTATCTAATTCTTGCCTCTTGCTTTTTGTTTCTATGCCTTTGATAAATCTAATTTATTATGTTGGGTTATTAATCATGCTATATTCTATTTAGTTTTCCAGTAAATCTTTTAGGGTTCGATCATGGTGCTATTGAGTAGGATAATGTATCCAGTGCACCGCCTTAGCAATATAGGTAGTTCATTTAATCTTGTTTATTTCTTCCCTTTTACCCACAACCTAGAGAGAAGAACCATCTTCTTTAAAATCTAGAGGTTATTCTGAGGGTCAATCCCACATTCTCAAAATCTCCCATTGTTGGTGATTATCTACAAAAATAAACATCAACACCAGCCTAGAAGGCTTACTGTCCTAATGGAGGACCCTTCCAGTGATCATATAACAAAGATCATGTAACATCTCAATTAGAGCTTCTACATAAGCCAAATAACATGAAAAGATACTCTAGCAAGGTAGGATGTATCTTAGGACTGATAGGTGAAGTTAAAGCTGATCTATGAATTGCGGCTTATGTTTTAGTTTTCTCATTGTTCATTCATTATAGTTTGATACATTTCAGAAAGGTACATGAATCTTGCTAGTCTACTTATGATTATAAACACATATGCCATACAATAATGTTCATTTTATGTTATGCAATTGATTTACAAAAGGAGAAATTATACACAAGTCATTGCATGAAATAACTATTTATATTCAAAGGAAAAGTGTTTATATGATCCCACACAAGCCGTGGGAGTAACTGTATATGATGTAATGTACAATAACAAGTACATCTAAAGTAAAGGAAATCATATATAAGAAAAGTGGGACCTGTCATTTCCTAAATGTGTGACGAATCCTATTGCCATCTGCATCAACATCTTCAGTTGTCCTAGTGATAGCTCCAAGTGAACCTGCAGGAGGAAATGAACATGAATGTTGGAGCTCGGGGTTTTCTTCTTTTATTTCTTAATGCAGATAATTTCAAAATGTACTTGCTATCTTACATTTGATCAACAAGATGGAAAAGAGAAACAAACATCAAAAGCAAATAGGCAATCATAAGAAGAAGCAAGAAAGAGACCATAAAATCAAGAAGAGGCTATTAGCCTCTATGTTTTATCTAACTTGTTTGTTCACTATGCAGGTATAGGTTCATGAAAAATCAATCATTAATGACATGTGTGGACAATAGTAATAATTACAACATGCAATGACAATCATAATGAATGAAGACACCATCTATAGGTGATAGTCAAAGTGGCAAGTCAAGATAGTCTAGGAAGCTTGCAGCTACCATAACAATAGCAGTCAACTTTGTTAGGAACAATGATCAAGACTTTTCATGGTCATGCAGAAGATGCTATGGTAGAGAATGACACTAATGAGGGACAACAAGCAAATTATAACAGACAGAAGTTTTTTATGCTAAGTGACTATCACAAAAGGTATAGAGGACAGTCATAAAACACGGTCTTGAAGATTAGACAATAATGACTGTAAGATCTTGTCAGCTCGCATGTGAGGGAGAGATGGTAATTACTCATGCAATTGACTGTTGGTAGTGATGGAGCCATGCACAACAGATAGTGGAAGTGATGTGTCACTAACATTCAAAGTATGAAAGGATAGTCAATTCAAAAGACTTTGAAGACCATAGTGACCCCTTTCAAGGCATGAAGCCTACAGGTCTAGCCAAGTATTATAAAGTGTTCAAAGATCCATGCAAAGAAAGACATGCAAATCACCATATACCGATAAGGAGCATCCTAAAAGTCCTACAGTCCCATATTGAAAGGAAGAAACTATATATATTGAAGTCATGGCCCAAAAACCAGTGGAAGCTATGAAGGTATGTGTGCACTAGTCACAAAATGCAAAAAAAGCTTTGGGAATAGCAATTACAGTCTATTAAAGAGGCACTCAGCCTACTATCAAAACAATACTATTTAGTGGCAGCATATGAAGCCTTGACACAAACAAATAAAATAATAATACACAGTATAGTGGCTATTAATGTGCTATCTTTGTTGCACGGGATTGCCAAGCTTGTAAAGGCTTAGCATTCAGGGCACTGATAACATTTTTGGCAACCTCTATGCCATTTTTTCCTACTAAAACTCTCAAGGCTAGTTGCCTAGTATATCCATTGGGTAATAGAGTCTTTCCTTGGCCTGAACAACTCAAAAAACTTATTGAAACTTAGCTACTAGAAAACAACAACATCAGAAACAAAACTAAAAACAAAACAATGTTGGCAGCAAATAGATCCAACCAACTGTGCATCTGCACTTCTTGGAAAACAAAACTGAACTAAAACTAAATAGCCCACCTACCTACAGCTAAAAAATGAAGCAGGCTAGCTAACCAAAGCCATTAACTAGTTCCATGAAATAGCTATCTTTTTCTAACCAACTTGGGGTGTTTTTCATGCCTCCATGCAACCAAAAGAATGTAGAAAAATGACAAATTCATGATCAACTGTTACAATATCTCCTGGAGATTGAAAACAAGTCCACTTATCTCATCATAATGATCACACATGCTGATGCTTGGAGGTATATAGGCAAGATGAAACTATTGTTCTTCAGCTGCAACTTTATGCTTAAGTGTAGGCATGACTTGTGATGCCCTGTTGTACTTGATCTGAGCTAGACGTCTAATAGGGAATCCTCTAGAAAGGACAAAAGGTAAGGTCTCCTTTCTAGTTTGCTGCTCATGTACTACTATTGTTATCAATCAAGATTGCGCCACTAGTCAAGTCAAGCTTGACTGTCCTGTTGAAACATGGAAACTCTCCCAGATTGTGGGTGATCTATGTTAAAAGGGAATATCCAGAGTGAGTTGGTTCTTATGATTTCCTAAACTACTGACTTGTAGATGAAAGGGAGAGAGAATAACTGAAATGCAAAAAACTAACTCTAAGATTTAACCTAAATGAATGTCTTCACTCACAAACAGCCTTTTACACCTAAACTTTCACAACCCCACCTCTGAGATTTGATCCTAAAATAACTTGTAAAGAGGTTCAAGTTGAACACAGATTACAACCAGGACCAAAGACAAATGTTGCAGCAAGAGACACAACAAGGACATGAAACTGCCACAATGAAATATCAAATCAAACTACAAAAGAGAACACAAATGATGGGATAGGAAAATCTGTTATATCAAACTGGAAGGAGTACAATACAAAACAACATGAACCAATTGCCTATATACAACTCTCTGCCTATGCTCAAGAGAGAAGAAATGGTAACAACTAACTAAGAAAAACTATGTTTTTCTCCTATAAATGCCTCCAAGAGATCTCTCCAAAAGAAAGCTGAAAAAAGCTCCTAAAAATAGACTCCAAGTCCATTCTCGAGCTACTCAAAAAAGCACAAATCAAAGCCCTCCAAAAGAGTCCAAACTATCAAATCATGATGCCAAAAGACTCCCTGATGTGTCCCCACCACAAATTTTCTTTCTTCTTCCCATGAGATCTCAAATTTTGCCTTATATACCTCTAAATAAAACAAATTAAAAAGAATATCTGATTTGTTTTATTATCCTATTAACTTCCTAAAAATAGTTAAGTTTTAAAAACAATTTATAATTGATTGCTTTAAAACTAGCTTTACAATGCTTTGGCAGTTTGATTATATCCTTATTTGATTTGAAAGTAAAAATACAAGGCTTTATATTTTGCTTACTTTGCCAAGTACATTACAATTACAATACTTGATTTTCTTATAAAAAATCATAAAAAATTTGGAGACATGATATAGTCTTTGCAAAAAACAAAGCCTATGGGGCTTATATTCTATCTATCTCTGCAAATGTCCCATAAGGCATGTGACCTATTCTCATAGGTGACTAAATGAGTTTCAAGGCATATATCACTTTGTCTTTGTATCACCTTGTCTTCATATGATCTTCCTGCTTTGACCTTTGATACATTAAAAATGCATAAGGTATAAAAAGAGTTTGATTACACCTTCACCATGCATGATTTGAAGAATCTTTGACTCTCGACCATGCTGCATATGATTTCAAGGTATCCTTGACAATGTTTTTTCACATGAGGCATTTCAACAACTTCATTAGTTGACCTCCATGATAAAAGGGAAAATAAAGGCACCAAAGCCTTATCTCACAATGATCGACCATTTGACTCTATGAAAATATTCAAATAAAAAGATATGACTGTTGGTCCATGGCCCCTTCTTGGCATGATGACTAGGAATTTTCAAGACCAAAGTCTTGAGCTCGAGCATTCTAGATAAGGTAATGATTTATTTTTTATTTTTTGCAAAGTCAAAAAGAAAATGAGATCAAAGCCAAAAGGCTATCAAACAAAAGCACAAACTGAACCCTAAAAATCATTTCACTTTCACTTTGCAAAATCCATTTTGCTTAGTAATCAAAACCGACCAACGGCTAGGGTTTGGTCTGAATAAGCATCTTCTCTAGTTTTTTCACTCTCCATCTGGTGTTTCTTTAGTCAAATCTTTGGCATACAAACACAGGAAGAAAGTGAGTGTGCATCGAGCTTTGACTAGAAAATTTCTATATCATTTTTGTGGCTTTCCTTCTTTTATATGCCGCGACTATGGTGGCTGAGATTTAAACCTTCCTTAAAGTCTTTTTAATAGACTTCTCATTGTCTCTATGTCTCTTATCTATAACTATAACTTTTTACATTTCTAAGAATTTTGTTACAAAAAGGAGGCAGCAGCTATGGTAGATCTCTCCATACAAGAAAACAAGGTGAGTTTTGCCTCTTGACTCTTCTGTATCTTCATTTGTTACTTTCCTGCATTGAAATGTCATAAAAATGACAAGGGTTTCAAATATTGTAAGATGGGTCCTCTATAACTTTTAGAAATGATTTCCTCTTGTCATTCCTGTGGTAGAATATGCACTACCTCTCTCATCTTTACCTCTGTATCTTTGTTTGTCTGCAGACACAAAGAATGTGAAAGTTCTAAAGATTGTGAAATGGGTTTCCTATTTCTTCAAAGAGAAAACCTTTTACTGTAACGACCATGACTATGAAACCCTTCTCTGTAGCTCAGCTCCACTGTAGACACAAATATTCATATGGGTTTTGAGATAATGCAATGAGAGTTCTATTATTTCCTAGATAAAAGGCCCCTTTCTATATCAGTCATGACATATTTTGTTCCTCTGTAACTTTTATGTCTCATGGCTGCAGCTACCTATATATTCTAAGTTAGATATATATAATTCTGAGCTTCCTTTTGATATACATCTATAACTAGCATGAGGTCATGGCTAGCAAAGAAGATCTTTGAATTTACCTTGACATTTTATTTCTCTTTGGATGTCTTTTGAATAGCTAAACAATGCACTTGATATCTCTCATTTTGTATTGCAGTTACTTCTTCCTATAACATACATTTGATGCTTCCCAAAGAAAAACACATACACTCTGGAAAATATATAACACTATAATGAATATGCATTTCCAACTCTAACATTCACTCTCTTCTTTATCTGATACAGTTACTTGATACTGTTGAAGTATATGGATACTGGGATTTCTTACACTATTGCCATGATGAAACATAACTGCTGTTTTCATATGTATTTGCACCTTTTAAAGACAAAACCATTGTATATATACCTCTCTAAATGATTATACAATATGTAGCATAGCTAGATGATGTTGGATACCTGATGACCAGTGTCCTTACAACAACGTGATGATCATTATATGACTAAGAATGTGAATTGTCCAATAACCTATTGTAGCTACATCATGACTGTACCTCAATACTTCACTCATATTTGCAAAAATGCTTTGAGATCAACATGAGGAAGATCATGATCCATTTCTATTGTTGGTTTAGTTGATGATAATCATACATGCTACCCCCCTCATTTATGATGATCTATTTGTACTCTGAATGATTGAATTCCATCAGTTTGTCATGGCATCTATTTTGTTGTTCCTTATTGGGTTGTAAAATGGTGATATGACTTTTCTATTTTGTTGTTTGAAGATCATGTTCTTACCAGTGCAGAGTATCATAGTTCCTTGACTTGCTTCTACAGTCAATATGACTATTTTCATCATTTGTCACTATACTCCATGCATGTTGACTGCTGTCATATGGTTTTAGCCTTCATGACTGTTGTGTTGTTCCATTCATCTGATGTATAAAGTAGAAATGATCCTTTTGTTGCACATCACTTAGTCCAAGGCTAATCCTTACTTCATTTGACTTGTACCATTCTCTCATTGATGATCATAGCATTTTCTCTCTTACTTCGATTGGCTTGGATAATGCAACCCATGTATATCTGGCAATTGATCATATATCTAGGCATCAGAGCATGATATCGAATACCTCTAGTTGAGTTTACTATAATTAGGATAACATATGTGGTCTTTTGATGGCTATCTGTCACTACTTTGACAGTTTATATCTTTTCAATTATGTCCTGTGGTCATGGCTGCCCATTGATTATATACAATTGCAATATTTATGATGAACATAGGCAACATGACATACTTCCTATCACTTCTAAAATAGGAACAACAAAATCTCCTTTGAAATGACCAATTTATTGATATGAACTCTATTTCTCTTGTGCACATGCTATCTTCTGCACTTGTTTACTTGACTTAAACAATGATTGATATTCTATGATTCCTTATTTTACTTATCAATCAATATCATTACTAAAAACTGTATACTTCAACAATACATAGCATTATAAATCTGATGTTCTCAATCTCATACCTCATTGGCTACTAGTACAAAATTCACTGTTGATGGATGATTGTCACTTCAACTTAGCTTGCATGGTAGTCATAAATGGACATTGAATTTAATTCCAATAGGCTGAGTTGATGCAGCATTATTTGCCTTATCATGTTCCTTTTGCATAGTATGAGTGAACACTTTGATTTCATCCCTTTTAAGATAGGGGCAACATGTTGAGCTCTACCCTTGTGGGAGCCCATTTTGACACCACATGTTGTTGGTCTTCAAATAGTAGCATGACTTATCCTATATTTATACATGAAACAAATAGATTAGAAAAAAAGTAATGAAATTCCACAATTGTTTCTTTCTCAATTCTTCTTGTATGTGGATGATGTTCATTGATCAATGCATTATAAACAAAGTATTATGCCTCTTCTGATGGATATAGGATTTTCATAATTAGAGATTCTAAGGGGACCCTTCCCACATTTTTTGTAGATTCATGTCGAGATCAGGAGCAGGACAGGAGGCAACTTTGAAGCTTGACAACTCCTAAGGCAATGATAGCTATATCTTTCCTATTCTATTCATTAGATGCATAGTATTTTCATTATATCTGCATGTGTTCAGCTATAACTTATGGCTTGTGTGAGACATTTGATATGTCATTATTTATTTCAATGCAATGCTTATTCTTTTATGTATTTCAACTTGTAAATGAATAATTATTGTGATGAATGAAATACTTATCTCTCTCGAATGTTCTGCAATGGAATGAATTATCTAAAATCTTTTCCTCCTTTTTGAACAACTGAACTACGTTTAACACTAAAATATAACAACTATGCAACTAACTCATAATAGAGGAATGTTAACCCTTAAAAAAAATTTGAATTTGTCACATCTGCTCAGCCAATTTTGAGTTGTGGTAAAAAATGGTAATGTTTCTGGCAACTTCTGCTATATGCTTGCCTGCTAAGCATTTGATTAGTTTCCTTGAACAATCCATTGGGCATTGAGTCATACTCTTCTCTTTTCAAGCTCAAAAACACTACAACTCAGCACTCTAATCAGTTCAAATAGAAGAAGAAAACTAAAAACGAACCATACTGAAAGCAAACTAACAAGCCTTGATGGCCAAAAGAACTTGTGCAGCAGCACTGAGGGAAATTAAACTAATAGAAAGCAAATGTGTACTAAGCACTTATTGACTGAAAACACTAACCTAACCCTACTCTAACCAGCCATAGTGACTGATTAAACAAAACCATTCACATGCTTATAAATGGGCAACAAGGAGAAAAACACAAGAACACAAATTATAAACTACTGCACCGCAACCTGTAGGATACAATCAAAAGTTTGGAACTCTTGATACTGTTCATGTATAACTTTGATTGACCATGAATGGGCAAGTTGAGTCTATTGCTCCTTGTCTACAATCTCATCCTTAGGGGTATTGAAAATGTTCTGAAAGTTGTTGGTCACTTCATTGGCCAAATCTCTAATGGGGCATCCTCTCGAAGGTTTGGGACTAGAAACAACCACATGACCTATACCTTGCATGATAGCCTTCCCTGTGGTTTCCTCCACTTTGGTTAATGGGTCATCCTCCTCTGTCATGGTTGCTAACAGCTTGTCGAAGGTATCAACTCTAAATAGGCTCTTAACCAGAGTTGGACCAGGCTCAAAATACACATTATTAACCAAGGAAGAACATTCAGAAACAAGAATTTACTCTTCAATAAATGAAGGCAAGTGTTTGAATGATGAACTAACCTCTTTCAACATACCATCAAATAGCATAACATCAGTTTGAAGCTCCTTTGTGTCATGGCTGTACTCACTAAAGTCTTCCCTAATCTGTACCTTCCCTAACTGATTCTTTTCAAACTACTTATTATGCTTACCATCAACTGGCTTGGGTTTTTTACTACTACAAGAAATTAGCAGTGTGGCAATCTCTCTGCAAGCTGAACAGTTAGGATCTTGACAATTAATGAAGTTATCTTGGACAACTTGATCATTTTTAGCTAGCTGACTTGTTTGCTCATCAAGGCAAGCTACTTTAGTCCCGTTCATATCATCTTCTTGATTATAGTACAATGGAAGCTCTAAGAATAAACTAAATGTCTCATCCTCATAAAGGATCTGATTTGATTCAACCTTTTGTTTAGCCTGGTAGTTAGGGTCTTCCTAAAGTAGCAACACCTGACTCTCCGCAACACCCTTTAGCTATCCTGAATCAGCTGATAAATGGGATTCCTAAATGTCATCTTCATAATTACTAACATAATTGGATAGTTGATTGAATAAGAAAACTAAATCATTTCCCTCTTCTGATCTATTCTCCCTTTGAACTTGAGCAACGTGTCTTTGTGATTGAAGACTTTTGCCCTCAATTTTCTACATCCTACTTTGATTCATCTTATAGAAAGCATTAGAAATTTTTTCAAATGATTCAAAATGCATAGGGTTCAGGACCAAGTTTGGATCAACTTCCTTCACACATCCGATATGCTCATAATTAGCCGGGACTGCAGGACAAACAACATCAACTTCTTGTTTTCTATTTGATTTTTTGTCTGCTATCTTGACATTCAAGATTTCAATTGGTTTGGATTATCGATATGGCTGGAACTAAGGACTAATAGATTGGTCTTGAACGTAGATAGGATCCTGAAGAAAGTTAGAACTTCTGAAACTTAGGATTTTGATCTCCTGAGGAGTCTATCTACATTCAAAACCCATCTCTTGGCCTTGGGGATAATTCTCATCACAAAAACTAGGGCTTTGCCAATTAATAAAAACCACCTCAACATTATAGTCTCTTCTTGGAGTTTGGAAAGACTTTTGTTCTTGACTGATTTGCCTCCTAATATTAACAAATTCCTTGCCAACAACTTGCAGCATAATTCTACCCTCTTGAAACTCTTGAGAATGAGCTAAAATAGTAGGATCTTGAGTAGCAGCCTGATGTCCTATGGTTGGAATAGCTGGGACAACAACTAAAAGGGGAATTGCCATGGGCTTAGGTGGCTGGATATGTGGAAAAAGGGGTAAGAGAGGCCTTGGGGCTATTTTCCCTACTAGAATAAGGTAGTTTTCTACTCTAATTGCAACCTCAAAAGCATCAGGAAGGGTAGATCAACCTAGAGCCTAAATCATAACAGATATTTTGCTATCTAAAGCACTAAGATAAAATAGAAAGGCATGCAGTGGTGTAGGCCTTACCGTCATAGGGATTCTATCCCAAGTCCTCCAAAAGCGATAATTGAAATTGGACATATGTTCATGCGAATGCCTCTTGATGGTACTCAACTACTGCAGTAGAGACAAAAGATTGGATTTGTCATCAAAATGTTCATACAATCCATCTCCTAGATTATCCCGTGACGTGATTGAGCTTGTTGTGAGTCTTCGAAACCACTGCAAAGCTTTCCCTTTTAGCGATGCAACCAAGAGTCTGATTGCTACATTCTCTTGGGTAACATTATATACTAAACATAGAATTGCCACATCCTGAATGTGTTCAATAGCTGTAGTGTGATCCTCTCTGGTGAAATATGGCAGTCCTCTAAGGGCTACATCTGGATTGTCATCATGCTGAACAAGTTATAACGGATTGCTCCCATTAAATGCAGTAGAAGGATACAGTCTGGCCATTTACTTAGCGTCACTAGGATGTTTGATAATTTTGCCTCCAAAGGCTGCTAATATTGAAGAAAACACCTAATCCTTCAGTATGTGATCTTCTTCATGTGTTATTCATTAGATCTGCATGCAAAACCAGAAATTTTAGTTGCCAAGTATGTTGTCTTTACCTCTGAAAGGATGAAAACCTTGTTGTGCATACCAAACAACAAAGAAAACAATGTGCTTTTGGCCCATCAAGCGTGCCAAAAATTATTATCAATCAAGGTTGCACCACTAGTCAAGTCAAGCTTGACTATCTTGTTGAATCATGGAAACCCTCCCAGATTGTGGGTGATCTATGTCGAGAGGGAATCTCCAGAGTGAGTTGGTTCTCCATATGATTTCCTAAACTACTGACTTGCAGAGGAAAGGAAGAGGGAATAATTGAAATGCAAAAAACTAACTCTAAGATTTAACCCAAATGAATATCTTCACTCACAAACAGTTGTTTACACCTAAACTTTCACAACCCCACCTCTGAGATTTGATCCTAAAATAATTTATAAAGAGGTTCAAGTTGAACACAGATTACAACTAGGACCAAAGACAAATCTTACAACAAGAGACACAATAAAGGACATGAAACTGCCACAATGAAATATCAAATCAAACTGTAAAAGAGAAGACAAATGATGGGATAGGAAAATTTGTTATATCAAACTAGGAGTATAATGCAAAACAACATGAGCCAATTACCTGTATACAACTCTCTGCCTATGCTCAAGAGAGAAGAAATGGTAACAACTAACTGATAAAAACTAAGTTTTACTCCTATAAATGCCTCGAAGATATCTCTCCAAAAGAAAGATGAAAAAAGCTCCTAAAAATAGACTCCAAGTCCTTTTTTGAGCTACTGAGAAAAGCACAAATAAAAGCCCTCCAAAAGAGTCCAAACTGTCAAATCATGATGCCAAAAGACTCCCTAATTTGTCCCCACCACAAATCTGCTTTCTTCTACCCATGAGATCTCAAATTTTGTCTTATATGCCTCTAAATAAAACAAATCGAAAAGAATATCTGATTTGTTTTATTAGCCTATTAACTGCCTAAAAATAGTTAAGTTTTAAAAGCAATTTATAATTGATTGCTTTAAGACTAACTTTACGATGCTTTGGCAATTTGATTCTATCCTTATTTGATTTGAAAGCAAAAATACAGGGCTTTATATTTTTCTTACTTTGCCAAGTACATTGCAATTACAATACTTGATTTTCTTATAAAAAATCATAAAAAATTTGGAGGCATGATATAGTCTGTGCAAAAAATAAATCCTATGGGGCTTATATTCTATCTATCTCTACAAAAACCCCTTAAGGCATGTGACCTGTTCTCATAGGTGACCAAATGGGTTTCAAGGCATATATCACTTTGTCTTCATATCACCTTGTCTTCATTTGATCTTCCTGCTTTGACCTTTGATACATTAAAAATGCATAAGGTATAAAAAGAGTTTGATTACACCTTCACCATGCATGATTTGAAGAATCTTTGACTCTCGACCATGCTGCATATGATTTCAAGGTATCTTCGACCATGTTTTTTCATGTGAGGCATTTCAACCACATCATTAGTCGACCTCCATGATAAAAGGGAACATTATGGCACCAAAGCCTTATCTCACAATGATCGACCCTTTGACTCTATCAAAATATTCAAATAAAAAGATATACTATTTTCTCATGGCCCCTTCTCGGCATGATGACTAGGAATTTTCAAGACCAAAGTCTTGACCCCGACCATTCTAGATAAGGTAATGATTTATTTTTTATTTTTTGCAAAGTCAAAAAGAAAATGAGATCAAATCCAAAAGGCTATCGAACAAAAGCACAAAGTGAACCTTAAAAATCATTTCACTTTTACTTTGTAAAATACATTTTGCTCTGCAATAAAAACTGACCGACGGCTACGGTTTGGTCTGAATATGCAACTTCTCTAGTTTTTTCACTCTCTATCTGGCGTTTCTTTAGTCAAATCTTTGGCATACGAACATAGGAAGAAGGTGAGCATGTATTGAGCTTTGACTGGCAATTTTCTGTATCATTTTTGTGGCTTTCCTTCTTTTATACACCGTAGCTATGGTGGCTAAGATTTAAACCTTCCTTAAAGTCTTTTTAACAAACTTCTCATTGTCTCTATGTCTCTTACCTATAACTATAAATTTTTACATTTCTAAGAATTTTGTTACAAAAAAGAGGTCACGGATATGGTAGATCTCTCCATACAAGAAAATAAGGTGAGTTTTGCCTCTTGACTCTTCTGTATCTTCATTTGTTACTTTCCTGCCCTGAAATGTCATAAAAATGACAAGGGTTTCAGAGATTGTAAGATGGGTCCTCTGTAACTTTTAGAAATGATTTCCTCTTGTCATTGTTGTGTTTGCATATGTACTACCTCTCTCGGCTTTACCTCTGTATCTTCATTCGTCTGCAGACACAAAAAATATGAGGGTTTTAAAGATTTTGAAATGGGTTTGCTATTTCTTGAAAGAGAAAATCTTTTACTGTAACGGTCATGACTATGAAACCCTTCTCTGTAGCTTAGCTCCACTGTAGACACAAATCTCCATACAGGTTTGAGAAAATGCAATGAGAGTTTTGTTATTTCCTAGATAAAAGGCCCCTTTCTATAATGGTCATGCCATATTTTGTTCCTCTGTAACTTTTGTGTGTCATGGCTATGGCTACCTATATATTTTGAGTTAGATATATATCAATATAAGCTTCATTTTAATATACATCTCTAACTACTATGGGGCCGCGGCTAGCAAACAAGATCTTTGCATCTACCTTGACATTTTATTTCTCTTTAGATGTCTTTTGAATATCTGAATAATGTACTTGATATCTCTCATTTTGTATTGTAGTTACTTCTTCCTATAACATACATTTGATGCTTCCCAAAGAAAAACACATACACTCTGGCAAATATATCACACTATAATGAATATACATTTTCAGGTTTGACATTCACTCTCTTCTTTATCTGATATAGTTACTTGATACTGTTGAAGTATATAGAAACTGGGATTTCTTACACTATTGCAATGATGAAACATAACTGCTATTTTCATGTCTTTGCACCTTATGAGGACAACACCATTATATATATACCTGTCTAAAATGATTATGCAATCTATAGCATAGCTATGTGATGTTGGATACCTAATGACCATTGTCCTTGCAACATCATGATGATCATTATATGACTAAGAATGTGAACTGTCCAATAACCTGCTATAGCTACATCATGACTGTACCTGAATACTTCACTTATATTTGCAAAAATGCTTTGAGATCAACATGAGGAAGATTATGATCCATTTCTATTGTTGCTTCAGTTGATGATAGTCATACATGCTGCCCCTTCATTTATGCTAATCTATTTGTACCATGAATGATTAAATTCCATTAGTTTATCATGGCATCTATTTTGCTGTTCCTTATTGGGTTGTAAAATGGTGATATGACTATTCTATTTTGCCATTTGAAGATCATGTTCTTACCAGTACAGAGTATCATAGTTCCTTGACTTATTTCTATAGTCAATATGATTGTTTTCATCATTTGTCACTATACTCCATGCATGTTGACTGCTCTCATATGGTTTTAGCCTTCACAGCTGTTGTGTTGTTCCATTCATCTGATGTATAAAGTAGAAATGATCCTTTTGTTGCACATCACTTAGTCCAAGGCTGATCCTTACTTCATTTGACTTGTACTAATCTCTCATTGATGATCATAGCATTTGTTCTCTTACTTTGATTGGCTTGGGTAATGTATCCCATGTATATCTGGTAGTTGATCATATATCTTGGCATCATAGCATAATATGGAATACCTCCAGTTGAGCTTACTATAATCATGATAACATATGTTGTCTTTTGATGGCTCTTTGTCACTACTTTGATAGTTTATATCTTTTCAATTATGTCCTATCATCATGGCTGCCCATTGATTGGATATAATTGCAATATTTATGATGAACATAGGCAACATGACATACTTCCTGTCACTTCTGAAATAGGAACAACAAGATTTCCTTTGAAATGACCAATTTATTGATATGAACTCTATTTCACATGTGCACATGCTATCTTCTGCACTTGTTTACTTGACTTAAATAGTGATTGATATTCTATGATTCCTTATTTTACTTATCAATCAATATCATGACTCAAAAATGCATACTTGAACAATACATAGAATTATAAATCTGACGTTCTCAATCTCATACCTCATTAGCTACTAGTGCAAAATTCACTGTTGATGAATGATTGTCACTTCAACTCAGCTTGAATGGTAGTCATAAACAAACATTGAATTTAAGTCCAATAGGCTAAGTTGATGCAACATTATTTGCCTTATCATGTTCCTTTTGCACAGTATGAGTGCACACTCTAATTTCATCCCTTTTGACTTAGGGGCAACATGATGAGCTCTACTCTTGTGGGATCCCATTTTGACACCACATGCTAATGGTCTTCAAATGACAACATGACTTATCCTATATATGCACATGAAACAAATAGATTATAATAAAACAATGAAATTCCACGATTGTTTCGTTCTCAGTTCTTCTTGTATGTGGATGATGTTCATTGATCAATGCATTATAAACAAAGTATTATGCCTCTTTTGATGGATATAGGATTTTCATAACCAGAGCTTCTAACGGTACCCTTCCCACATTTTTTGTAGATTCATGTCGAGATCAGGAGCAAGACATGAGGCAACATCAAAGCTTTACAACCCCTAAGGCAATGATGGCTATGTCTTTCCTCTTCTATTCATTAGATGCATAATATTTTCTTTATATCCACATGTGTTCAGCTATAACCGATGGCTTGTGTGGGACATCTAATATGTCATTATTTCTTTCAATGTAATGCTTATTCTTTTATGTATTTCAACTTGTAAATGAATAATCATTGTGATGAATGAAATACTTATCTCTCTCGAATGTTCTGCAATGTAATGAATGATCTAAAATATTTTCCTCCTTTTTGAACAACAGAACTACATTTAACACTGAAACATAATAACTATTAAACTAACTCATAACAGAAGAATGTTAACCCTTACTAAAAAAAATTGAATTTGTCACATCTGCTTAGCCAATTTTGAGCTGTGGTAAAAAATGGTAACAACTGTCTCATCATTTTTGTGATCCGGTTGCTTCCTTTCCAATGACTTAGTTAGAAACATGGTCATGTTTACATTTTGCTCCTACTGCTCATGAAAATTTTGATTCAAAGGTGCTTGCTTGTCATCCAATTGTGAAACAAAAACTTCAAGATCATCCCAAAATAGGTCATCTTCTAGTTCTTTTTTGCTTTTCTGTATAGATGCTTTTGGTTACTTTGTCAACCTAATAGTCAACCTTATCTTCTTACAAAACAAGTTTGTTAGCCTCATTAGGTTGATTTTTCTATTCTTTTAGTTGAATTGAGGCTTAATCCTCATCCCTGCCTCCATGAACCAGCAACACATTATGTTTTCTCAAGTCTTTTGGTTTCTACAAATCTTTTTATAAGATGAGTCTCTGTGTGCTCTTTTCATCATTACCAACAAAAGTAGGCTGCTGATCAAACAATGAAACTGAATCCTCTTCTTCATCTAGTTTATTCTCCATTGGAACCTAGACAATTTGTCCTTGTAACTGAAGACTTTCACCTTGTAACCAGTGTACTCTACTTTTATTCATCTCATAAATAGCCTTAAAAAATATTTCAAATGAATCAAAATGCAAAGGACTCAGTGCCAAACTTGAACCAACCTCCTCTACACATGTATTATGCTCATTTTTAGCTGGGAACACACTACAAATAGTAGCAACTTCTTGCTCTACATCTAATTTTTCTGATTTGGTGCCATAAAAAGGATTGTAAGAACCTTTAGCTGCTAAAGTAGGATAAACATGCTCATTGTTAAGCTCATTATGAGGCATTATGGACTGCTCCTATCTGTGAATTGGTTGCTGGATTGAAGGATCACTCCTAAAACTTAGAATTTTGATTAGCTCAGATTCTACAACATTTTCTTCTATTTGATCTTGGATTGGTATGCAAGGAGTGGCTTTAACAAAGTTTGGCATTTTATAATCAAGATACTTAGCCCACCATGACTATTTAAAACTTTAATGGCTCTGTTCAAGCTCTTTTGATGACTAATGACTAGTTTTGAATGCAAATAGGCTCCTAAACAAAATCAAAACTTTTGAAACTTGGAATTTGCACTTTGGGTATTTGAGCTTGAACCAATAGTTGTCTCATTTGTTCCTCCTTAACAACAATTTGCTTATTTAAACATTTCTCCTCATATTTTATCTTCTGTTCCATCTCTTGCTAATAGAGATAGGCTTCATAAGATTATTGTTCTTGATGTTGGAGATGGGGTTGGTAAGCAATTTCCTCCTGCTACATGTTATATTCTTGTTCTCTTTCAATATCATCTAACTATTTTTGAAGATCTAAAGTGAAATCTTGAATGCTCATGCTATTTTTTTATAAATCTAAAGTCATATCTTGAATGCTCATGCAATCCTCATACTTAGGCTAATTAATGGAAAAAACATACTGATTGAGATCCAAATAGTCTTTCTGGGGCTGGTTATGAGAATAGGTAGGCTACAATGAAGGTTGAGCAGGGGTGGGTGGGCGGTATTCATATTCAACATGCTGATATATGGTTGTTGCATGGCTACTTGGGATGAAACCAATAGCATTCTCAATCTAATACGACTAGCTATAAGGCTGATAATGTTGATTATGATGAGGGACATGTTTGTTTGGGGGCCAAAAGCTTGGATTTTCATGATATGGTGGAGAATCACCATAATTGTTGTAATATCTAGAAATTTTACATGAAAGGTATGAATCGTATGGTAGTCAAAACATGAACATTAAAGTATAGCACTAACCTGATTCATTGTAGATTCTTGGGCTACTGAAACCAACTGATATATGCTTAGAGTTGCCATGGTGTTTGATTATTTTTCCTCCAAAGGCTTATAACTCTAAAGAAAACACTAGTTCCTTTAGTATGTACTCTTCTTATGCATTGTTCACACTAGATCTTATTAAAAATTAGGGAACAGAGTCGCCAGGTATATGTTTATAACCTCAATAGATCAAAAACACTACTGTCTATTCCAAAACAACAATGGAAATGGTATCTAGTGGCCTAAACTTAGTTTAGGGTCCAATTGGGCATGCCAAAAATTGTTGTCACAAAGGATTGCGTCCTTAATGCTAAGCCTTTACAAGCTTGGCAATCCCGTGCAACATGGGAACATTCTCTGACTGTGGGTTTGTGTGTTTCAAGAATGGACCTCTAGAAGAGCCGGCTCCTTTTAAATGCCCCTTTGGATCTGTAAAATTGATGAGGAAAAGAGATAGAAGAATATTTGAATAAACGGAAACTGAACTAAAAATCTATCCTAAAGGGGGTGATGTACCAATATTTTAACTCTAATCTACAATATGATTCACAATTACTCTTCAACACACCTGTTCTTACAACTCAAACTAATCAATTTTACTACCAAAGTGTTTCACAAGAAATCATGAAATGACTTGCATAATATGTAACCTGTAATAGAATTAAAACTTAGAGGATTTATGATAAAACATAGAAAATTCCTATCAAATCACTCAACATGAGACAAGACACCTGAATCTAAGTAGATGAACACCTGATTGTATTGATAAATAGAAGGAATTCTCTACAATATAACAATGAACTACTAGAAAATAAATCGCTGCTACTTCATAAACTGTAAAAAGGGCTGAGTTACAAGTCTAAATCTCTCTCTTTGCAATATGCAAAGGCAAGGAAAAAGCAAGAACTGAGAAAAAAGCATGATCTTTTTTCCCTATAGTACAATATCTATCCCAAAAAGTGAGAGGGAACTCAACTCCATCTCAACTAGACTCTAAAATATGCATGAATGAGTCTGAAAAAGCAACTCCAAGTTGTTGGTGAGCACAAGTGAAAAGCCTAAAATTAAGGCTCCAAAACTGCTCCAAGATGAGCAAAAATAGCTCAGTACTGCTCCTCTAAAGACAGTTGACCCAAAAGAAAGCCAAAATTAGCCTAGTTTGACCCCAAGGTAAAAATAGAAAAAGATACTTCTCTTGTATGAATCTGTACTTTAGTTCAACTCCTGTACTTTTGCATGAATAGAGGGCAAAAAATAACCTATTTTAACAATTATTAAATGCAATCAATGTGATTTGCATGAATAAGTGCTGTGCAATGCTTATTTCTCCTCTAGGTTATTACATAACAAGTATTAAGACAATTTTTGACATTATTGCACTTAATAATTGTTAAATTACATTATTTTGGTCTTCAATTTGTGCAAAAATAGAAAAAGGGTTACATGATTTACAATAGCCCTTAAGGCAAAAAATAAACCCTCTTCCAATCTCCATGCAAAATAAAACACCCATTCTTCCCTTAGTCATCAAAAGTCTCCAAAATGCTCAAATTTGCCTAAGTTAAGAAAAATAAGGTCAAAGAGACCCTCATTGTCTTCATCAAACCTCTAATCTTAGTTATAATCATTCTCTTGTTTGACTGCTCTAAGGTTTAAAAACAACATTAAACTTCACAAAAAGCACATTATAAAGCCTTATGACTCCCTCGGCCTCCTCTAGTGGGTCAGTGCAGGAATTGGGTCCACTTTTTGGCCAAAAAGTGGAAGTGTTTTCCCTGATTTTTAGAATTTGTCACATTTGACCTAAACATTTGAGGCACTTAATGATTGAATCTTGGAAAAAGTTAGCAATATGAAATGTAGTACTCATAGTCTAGTTTTAAATATGTAATTTAATTTAATACCCAGATGATACAAATTGATTTTCAATAGGCATTTCTAAAAACCACTGTTTAAAAGTCATTTTTTTTTACCATACCATGCACGTGTACGACCAACATAATTTGACCTAAATAAAAGTATTTTTCTAAATCCTTTTGGGGAAAGATGTGTAGTACAGTGAAGTTTGATGAGGATATTTTTTTATAATTTTTTTCTAAATAATTTTTTTTTATTGATTTTTTATTGGCCCTAATTGTTGTTTTTGAAAACCCTCATGTACGGCCAACATAATTTGAGCAAAACTAATCATAAAATGATTTTTTTTTTTCATTGTGTAAAGAATGATGTGTAGATTGATGACATATAATTTTTTTTTTAAAAAACTTTAAAAATTAAAAGTTATTAAAAAAATACAAACACCTATCATTTCAAGTTTTTGCACCAGTTTGCTCATAAATTAAATAATAAATAGAAAAACAAGTCCAATAAAAAAAATTGCATATTTGAAAACTAGACAATATCATTTGTAATGGGTTTTAATTTTGTAAAAAAATTTAGAAAAAAATGTCGTCAGCCATAGAGGTAAACTTAGTCTTTTCTCTTGTTCTGTACTTAGAAAAATACTTGCAGGTCCAAGGCAAGGGGTTGGCTTACCATGCCTTTCCCAAGCCTAATCTTTTAGGAATGGGTACCCATTCTAAAATGGGTACGCGTTATAAATGGGTACCTGTTCCTTTTGTGTGGCAAAAAGAAGTGCGCATGGTTTTTTTTCAAATTTAAACATCTATATAGAAACAGGTACCCATTCCTAAATAGGTACCTGTTTAGGCTCGGGCACCTGTTCCTAAACGGGTACCCGTTTCTTTTAAAATGGGTACCCGTTTCTATCAGGATTTTTTTTTTGCCCGTGACTTCCCCTCTATGTGGACCCAACTTCTTGCACTTACCCTAGTATCACTAGACATTATGATTTCAAGACTTGACCACAGGCTCCATTAGTCTACAAATGATTTTTTCCAAAGAAATAAAGTCAAAAGACCATCACACTCAGATTAGGGGTTCTATAAACAAAACACCACTTTTAACCCAAAAACATCTCATTGATTTTCACTTTTCACTTGCTCTATGATGGTGCGGTGCCATGCTACTGCTACCAAGGGTTTGGAACTCTGTATGAAAACTCTTTGAGGGTTTGAAGGCCTTCATCTCTACACATTCTGGTAAGAAAGTGAAAGGACCTCCCTTCTTATGCTCTATATGGCATTTTTTACTAATAAAAATGATGTTGAAACACTCTTTATTCACTACATCCCTGTAGAAAATTGGTATATTTTTTTGCTCTGCTTTTGTGATAGAAAAAGATGAAAAGTCTACCCTTCTCTGCTGCTCCATAGTGAAAAAGATAGTGTTTGTCCTCATATACTGTAACCACAAGCTACTCTTTTTGATGGTAAAAAAAGATGAACCTTCATGCTACCCTAGTGTGCTCTGGTATATGTAGTAAAAGAGACATTTCTCTACTATTTTTCTTTGTTTGTTTTGCTTTGCTACTTATTTTAGTGTGATTTTTCTTCCATGAGATCCTTGTGGTTGTTTCTCTCTGTATATTTTGTTGTGCTATTCATTTGAAAGATTATGAAACCCTTCTATTGTTATGTTGCAGAACTAGGGTTTGTTTCCTTGTCTCTTCACTATAATTTTGCTATATAGAAGAGGATATCTCATTGATTTCTTGTTGCTTTTGTTTGGTTAACCTTGGACCTATGGCTTTTCTCTCTATTGTTTTGAAAAACTTCATGGCTATGTGGAAAATCTTCTATGTATATATTGCTCCTTTCTAAAGTTCAATGAACCCCTATGGTTTTTTCCACTATTGATAAACTTATCTCTATTCTGCAGCACACAATGCTCCTATAGCTCTTCATTTCTACATGTTTATATTCTCTTGTAGCATGATGAAAAATCTTTATTTGTAACAATATAAAAAAGATGAAAGTTGTGCATGAACCTCATTATATAGTTGTTCTTTTGACTATGGCTGTCATCACACATTTGAAACCTTTTTCTTGTCTTGTAGAATGTTTATTCTATTGTTATCAAACATTATTTCATAATTGTATTGGCTTCTTTGCTTCTTGTTGGTTGCGGGTCTTTAGAATGTCCTTGTAATGCCCCACCTGAGAACCTTAAAGAACAACACAATTATGCTATACAAATAGGAATTTTTTTTAAATAAAAGAAATAGAAAGTAATGTAAATCATATCCACACATATCATTAGGCTAACATGATGTCCTCTAAGGTTCCACAACTGCATTACTAATAAAGCTATCAACGAGATCTAAACATACATCATGAATTAACTAACAACCATAGTTTATTCTGGATTTGTTGCATCAATGAATATACACACACATTTTGTAATGCCTACCCAAGAAAATATTAGTAAATAACAATAAATAATTAAGAAATAATGAAATTAACAGGATGATAGGAAATAATTTACAAAATTTAACTTAGTAAACTTTAATTAAATATTGGAGTATATCAACATTCATCATAAATGAAATGTCCAAATTAATTTATACACATTTATACACGTTTTCAATAATGTCCAATAATCATCTATTTGCAAAGTGGGAAGGTACCTTTTTAGCTTAAGAATCCTGCTTATAGATCTCAAATTGCACATCTAATGAAACATTAGTTCTGCATAGTTACTAATGACACAAAACAAATATCAATTGCATAAAATAACAAGCCTAAGGCCCTAAGGGGCCGATCTAATGTCTTGGGGGCTCATGATGGTCTTGCCTATGTACGCATAGTGCAGAGACTTCATAGTTTGGGGCAACTAGACTTACAACCATAAGGTTGACTTAAATATAATAACTAATAAGAAATCTAGTTTATCTCATAATATTTACAAGAGAATACATGCAAACAATAGATTTTCTTTTCAACGTAAGCAATACCTATCTCTCTATTCTTAAGATGAGATCATAAAAGTAAGAAAAGATTAGAAAGATAAATCAATCTCATATATTCCATATGTAACATAGGAATCATTCATTCTAATAACAAATTAACTCTTAAAGGGTACAAACAAATTGTTACTTATATAACATAGACTATCATCTTGGCCATACAATCTATCCATTATTTACGATACTAATCCATCATCATTAGTTAAGAAGTATCTATACCTCTCCACACAATATATTCTAAAACATAGCTCTGCTCAAGGTCAACAATTAAATATTAATGCACACCACTATTTCCTTAATTGACTATCATTAGAATAAAGGCTTTCATCTTTCTTAAGACATTCATTGATTGTCACGATTCTACTCACCATTTAAGAGGCCCTTAAGTAAATACTTAGATACCACAATATCAAACATATTTGCAAAAGTACCTTCAAAAGATTAGGTAGGAGTTTATTACAATATGAAATTTTCATCGATTCTAAAGTATCATCCAAATTATCTTAAAGAACTTCCCATAAATATCAATTTACACACTCAAATTTGGACACTATCAATAGCAAAATATTCATCTACAGATTTACAAAATTTATAAAAAAAATAATAACTTTAAGTTCAAGAATAACAAGATAAATTCACTTAGGAAATCATGCATAAACAAGTATAAAATGATAACAATATCAATAATCATAAGCTACCCAAAAAGAATATTTACTTTCCACTCTACTTTTAAACTTGAATATCATAGTAATCTCCATATCTATTCAAGACATAAGCATACCTAATTAAGATTCCCAAAGTACATGTTATCCAAAAATCACCTTAACATAATTCTTACTAACTCATAGACAAAAATAGAAAATTATAGTTATCTAAACAATAGAAAAGAATGACTTTTGTGAGTTGGGAGAAAGTGTGTATCACAAAAGGACAAGGAGGTCTGGGCCTTAGAATAATCCATTTGATGAATAGAGCACTTCTTACTAAAATTGGTTGGAACCTTATTCAAGGTAGTACTGATTGGGGGGAAATCATGAGGGCCAAGTACCTTAATGGAGATCAAGGTAGAAGATTTAATTAGCAATTAGTATTCCCGAAGGGTCAGCTATATGGAATGGGACTATCAAAACTAGGAGCCTTATTCGACAAGGTTTAAGATGGAGGATTGGTGATGGCAAGAAGGTCAACTTTTGGATGGATTGGTGGCTGAAGGATAAACCTATGATTGATTTAGAATATGGTAGGATAGTGGGCAGGCTTAGTGAGGCTCTTGGCTCCAAGGTTGTTGACTACATAAGGACTTGTGGAGGGCTCTAGAGCTAGAAGGAGGTTTCAATCTATGCTCATGTTGGTAGTGACGGGATGAGGGTTTCTCACCAACTCCAAAAAGAGCTTGAAGATTACATACTCTCACTTTTCTGCAAGAGAGATAAGATGGTTTGGGATAAAGATAAAAAGGGATTGTTTATTGTCAAAAGTGCTTACGATCTGGTATTAGACCATAGGGAGGCTGGTGTGTGGAGAAATATTTGGATCCCCAAACTTCTTCCCAAGGTCAACCTCTTTCGGTGGACCCTAATGTGTAACAAAGTCTTAACTTTGGATAATCTGAAAAAAAGAGGATTTCAAATGCTAAATAGATGCATTCTTTGTGGACCAGAGGAGGAGTCGCCAGCTCATCTCTTTCTACACTGTAGCTTTGCTTGGGAAGTTTGGGGGTTAACCCTCCAAAAGATGAGTTTAAACTGGTCATTGAATGATAGTCTTGAAATGGTGGTTTGGGAATGGAAGCCCCCTGCAGCTTGGTGCTACCGATCTCGAAAGAACTCTAGAATCAAATTCAACCTGGAGCCTATGGAAAGAATAGAATAATAGAATATTTAGGGAGAAGAATAGAACTCCTTTGGAATTTTTTCAATGTTTCTTCAAACTGCTGACTGAGAACATTAATTCCTGCAAGTTTAAAGCTGTGGATAGCCCACCAGGAAGAGAAGAGTTAAGCATGATAAAGAATTGGAACATGGATTCCTACCAGGTGGACACAACCAAAAAGCTAGCCCAGGCAAGGACCAAATGGACTCCACCTCAGCAAGGGTGGTTCAAGCTTATCTTTGATGGCACGACCAAAGGAAACCCAGGTGTTGCTAGTGGTAGAGGTATTATAAGAATAGATGATGGGGTGTGTGTCACTGCTATTAAGAGTAACAATGTTGTGAAAGCCATGGATATGCTTTGGGAAATCAATCTTTCTATCTCTTTGAATATACAAAGATTCCATATTGAAGGAGACTCCAGCTCGTTGTTAATGCCGCCCTTCGTCTATCTCAGATCGGATGGAATCTGGAGGACATCATGGGGGACATCAAGATACTCCTTAACAGACATGAGGAGTATAGGATTACTCATATTTATAGAGAAGGTAATGTTGTGGCCAATGCCCTGGCTAATGCGGGTAATAGTAACAATGGGTGGAGATGTTGGAGGAACACTTCCAATTTGTCTCAAGAGATTCTCAACCTTATGGTGCAAGATGGAAAAGGCCATGAAGTATAGGTGGCTCATGATGATGGTTACCCTCTGGTGCTATTAGGTTGATGAGGGGACCAGAATTTTTTTCTCCAACTGGTTGAATAGTAGTGCGAACTTCAGAGGAGGCGGGACCAATAATTCAAATTTTTAAATTGTTCTTGGCGGGATAGTTACGGTCATGCTTGAAGGTGAGGTGGCTAGGTCGTGGCCTAGTCGATGGTGCCCCATTAACAATACCTAGAGGAGAGGGGTCCACGTTGATATAGGGAATGACATTGTTGATAGTACTAAGTGGAGATTGAAAGGGAAGCCAGGTTGGTATGCTAAAAGATGCACGGACTTTGATACTGGTGGAGATCTCGGTATTGGATTTTACTGCTCAATAAGGACGATGCGTGGCTATGTGGAAGGAATATGGAGGATGGATGGGACAGATTTCTTCATGGTGAGTTATGGTTAGGTTAAGCTTGCAGCTGGCATCACCTATCTTCACACGAGGTGGCGGCCAAATACTCCCCCCAATGAGATGTATTTTGGTGGAAAACTTGATGCATATCAGAACAATAATTACACTACCATCATTACCATTACTCAGCAAAATTACCATTTTAATGGTCTCCTTGCTAATTCAAAGACTACTGCTTGCGAACATTTCTATTTTGAATGGTTCCAAACCAGCTGCTTTTACTATTCTCAGTTTGGTGAGATGGGTGGGGACATTGTTAAAATTCAACCCAGCTCAACAGAGGAATTCAAAGAGGACCCTCTTGTTTCGCATATAATTCAGGAAGGAGAGGTTGTGTCATTTCTTGAAGGAATGATGGGACATGATGAGAACCTGTCACAACAATTCATAGAAACTTGGAATGAGGAAACAATAAAGGTTAGAATTGGTAAAATTGGCTTCTAAGTTTCCGACGAAGTCATTGGACAAGCCACAGGGTTACCTACAAAGGGAAAAAAGCAATCAAGGAGAAGCAGAATCTCTGACCCTGAGCATATGAATCTTTTTCTTTTGCGAGGGTGAGGCACTTGTGAAACTTCATGGAGGGTTTGAGAGGGAGAAGCTACCGAAGCCATGCGGTCAAATATGCCTGATGATAATGAAGTTTTTCACGCTGGACGGAAGATTTTAGGTATACTATCACTACCAATTTGCTCTTCTAAATCATTTCAGGAACAAGGTTGAGATTAGCTTTCCCTTCTTTTTGCTTTCTTCATTGGATAATTCTATTAAGTCTGTTAGGGAGCTCAGGGCCAAGAATGCCAACTACCCACTTATTCCTATTCAGCAAGGTCTTATTTGGAGTTTGTATCACTTCCATCTTGCCTTGTGTCCACCTAAGAAAATCCAAGTTAAGATTCTAGAGGAGCCATAGTCGAGTACTTCCCATGGGGGTGTTGGCAAAGTGAAGATTTGCATTGGGACCCCTAAGATTAAAGGTGGCCCCTGTGTGATGGAAGGGAACCCTGTTGAAACCCCTATTACTATTAAAAATAGGAAATAGAAGCACACTACCCCAGGAACTGAAAGGAAGAATGACAAAAGGGTTAAGGTGGAGGTTGAGGAAACATAGAACACCATGAAGAAAAAACACAAGGAAGGTAAGAGTGTTTCTACTGTGGATGCTCCTGTGAAGATTGTGGAAGTGGATACTAGGCTAGAACAGAAAGACAACAATGAAGGTGGAGAGACTGCTCTTCCTAGCATTCATCACTCCAAACGAATTGCTGGGAAACCGCTGGTGAACACTCCAGGTGTGGAGGTTTCTGATGAATCAGAGTTTTTGGAAGAGACAGTGGAGGAAGGTGGGGATGAAACCCCCATGGAGTCTGTGAATGAAGTGGAGGGTACCAGCAACTTTGCTTTGATGAATGACTCTGAGGAATAGGAGGATACTACTAGGGATACTGCTGGTAAAGTCACTATTAAGGATGCTAGGAATCAAGTCAGTAAGGGGAGCTGTGCTTGGTGCGACAAGAACACGGAGGATATCTAGAGCCTCCAGAAGAGAATGGATGCTATGCAGAACAAGTGGAAGGTTATGGATGAATTTGCAGCCAAAGCTCTACATCGAGCTACTTCCATCTTTGCCGCAGTCAAGGACATGGATGAAAAGGTCAAACAAATGGGAATTGACAGCTTGGGTGACTATAAGGAGATGGTGGACTTCTTGGCTATGTTTGGGGTGACTAACAACCCTTAGTTCTTTGTTTCTATTTGTTTTTTGTAGCTTTCCATCATTTCGGTGGTTTTTGGTTAGTTATTTTTTGGTCTGCTATTTTTGAACTATTCATCTACTATTTCTAGCTCATTCAAGGCCTAATGCCCTGGGGGCTATTTTGTTAAAGGGATTTGGACCCTCTTTTCCATCTGAAGTAATAAAAAACAATATGGAGAGGTATAAGGGTATGATTCAGTATGACAAGAATATAAATATCTATTTCTATTATTCTTGCATCTAAGTAACAACATGAATTAAACAATTCTAAATATTTATTTTCAATTCCAGGAAGCTAGTTAACATGTATAACTATAAAAACTAATCATTACCCATATATTTTGCTATCTTATATCTTATATTTGAAACTATAAATCATTCTAAATTAATGTAGATCTGAAAAAGAACATCTAAATCTAATTAGAACAAGATACTTTTCTCTAAAACTCATTTTCAAACTTATTAGAAGCAAAACAAATCACACATATTTATACCATTGTAAACATTATCCCAATTATCTTAATAGAATTTCCACAAATTTCCTCCTTTATTATAAATCTAAATTCAAGTATAAACTAACCATAATGTCCTAACCAATAAGAGATTAACAAAAATCATATTGAATAATGATATCATTTATTAAACACATTTACTACTCATATTTGAATTGAAATTTGAATCAGATCATTATTAATTTATAAACATTTGAATAAAGAGTTTACTTTTAATGAAAGCAATGGTTATAATTAATTTATATTGTAGTGTAATAGTTACGGTGGAGCAAGAGATTGTTGTATTTACATATGGGGTAAGTGACCATAATGAGGTCTTAAGTTGCCACTTTTTTTCTGAAATCAGGAAACATTGATGTTGGATGAGAAATTGAAGATAGCTACACTCAAAATTTGAAGATGGAATGAAAACAAGAGTTGTAGTGCTCCGAATCTAGTTTCTAAACTACTATTTTTTTTCTAAAAATGGTTGAGATTAAGGGGTTGAAAAAGGGGGAGTACACAAATTGATCTCATTTTTCTGAAAAAAACATAACATAGCATCTGGTGTGCTCGCCCTAAAATGTTAACTTTTTTTTTAGTATTTCAATAATCATTCCAGTGAGAAATTAGGTAACACCATATAGTTTATCTCTAATTTTTCTGATAAATGTTTAATGAATAATTAATTTTTTAGTAATTTTTAAAGTGGACACATCCTGAAAAACAAAAATTTGAACGTGTTCCCCCCTAATATGTTTGAAAACTAATCGAAAATCATTTTTTTTTTGAATTCATGTACAATGGAGTCTAGTTTCTAAAAATATTACTTATTTCAATTTTTGATGAAGAGTTAAAAAAAATCAAAAATACTAGACACTGATTTTTGACAAAAACTAGACACACTAACAAAAGAAATTCAAGATGAAACACTAAATGTACTCAAAATGTGGAAAACATTATATGGTTAGATAGCTAACAAAGAGCTTAAGATTATGGTGGTATTTTTTTTGAGTTTTCATTGAAAAAAGTGTCATCCTGATGGGGAGCACACTCCAAATTATCTCCAGATTTTGATAACAACTAATAAAAACATGTCAAACAAAGTTGAACATAATGCGAGCACGTTATAACACGCTCACATTATGATGAGCATAACTGGAAATACACACCAATTGCATTTGCTTGAAACTTTCTAAAGCTTTTACAACAAATCCATTTTTTGCATATCTTTCAATCATTGCATTCCATTATAGAACATCTCCTTGAGGTGTTACGTCTTACAATTGTCATGCCTTGTCTATGCTTACACACTTTACATACATGTCTACAAGGGCAGCTGCACTTCCTATCGTCTCTCTCTATTTCTCTCCCCTCTCTATGTCCTACCCTTTCTTTGAGTCTCTGTTTCCCTCCCCTCTCTACCTCCCACCTTCTCTCTCACTCTCTTCTTCCCTCCCCTACCTACCTTCTACTGTCTCTCTCACTCTCTACTTCCCTCTCCTATCTACCTCCTACCCTCTGTCCGAGTCTTTGATTCCCTTGTCTCTCTACCTTCTCTCTCACTCTCTTCTCCCCCTCCCTCTCTACCTCTTACCATCTCTCACTTTCTACTTCCATCCCCTGTCTACCTCCTAGCCTCTCTCTCAATCTCTGCTTCCCTCCCTGTCTACCTCCTACCCTCTCTCTCTCTCTTCTTCCTTGCCCTGTCTACCTCCGACGGTCCTCTCCCACTCTCGACTTCCATCTTGTCTCTACCTCCTATCCTCTCTCTCACTCTCTACTTCCCTCCCCTCTCTACCTCTCCTCCTCATTCTTCCCATCCAATGAAATTTCATAAATTATCTTGTTTCCATTTTATTGAATCACAATTTATATGCTCATCCATCTTTACATGTCCTATTTTTCTTACATTTCCATGTTCTTTGTTGACAAGGGAGAGAAAGAGGGAGGAAAAGGGAGAGAGGATGGAGATGGAGGGGAGAGAAACCTGGGAGAGATACCTGGTGATAGGGAGAGAGAGAGAGAGATAGATAGTCCTAGTTTTCTTGTTTTGGAGAGAGAGAGAGAGGGTGGGTCGAGTTTATGAGTTTAGGGTTTAGGGGAATCATTTAGGGTTTAGGGTTTTGGGTTAGGGTTTAGGGGTTAGGGTTTAGGTGTTAGGGATTTAGGGTTGCTTAGGTTTAGGGTTTAGAGAGAGAGAGAGTGAGGGGATCGATAGATATTGGGAGAGATCTAGGGAGATAGAGGTTTAGAGTTGCTTCTAGGTTTTATGGTTTAGAGGTTTGGGGTTTAGGGTTGCTCAGTTTTAGGGTTTAGGGGTTAGGGGTTAGGGTTTAGGGGAATTATTTAGGGTAACTTAAGGTTTATGTTTTAGGGGTTAGGAGTTAAGGTTTCAAGGTTTAGGTTAGGGTTTAGAGAGAGAGAACCGATAGGAAGATATAGAGGAGACCGAGGGGTGACATAGGGAGATAGAGGGTGAGGGACATGGCTAGAGACATAAGCAAAGAGATTGAGGGGTAGAGGGATGATAGAGACAAGGAGATAGGGTTTAGGTTTGGTCAGATTTAGGGGTTAGGAGTTTAGAGAGGGAGAGATATGGAGATAGAGGGTGAGGGACATGGCTAGAGACATAGCTAGAGAGATTGAGAGGTAGAGAGATGATAGAGACAAGGAGATAGGGGTTTAGGGTTGATCGGGTTTAGAGTTTAGGGGTTAGGAGTTTACAGAGGGAGAGATAGGGAGATGAAGGGTGACGGACATGGCCAAAGACATAGGCAGAGAGATTGAGAGGTAGAGGGATGATATAGACAAGGAGATAAGGGTTTAGGTTTGATCGGGTTTAGGGTTTATTGTTGGTATATATGATGTATAGAATGGTGTAAATGACTAACATATTTGTGATTATGATGTTCTGATGGCTCCTGTGGTTGGCAGAGGGTAGAATGACACATGTGACTAGCTAGGTGTAGAGTGATGTTTTTGATTGATAGGTAGGTGTTACTAAGGAGTATATTGGCAGATACCATATACAAAATGGTACAAATGACTAACAAATTGGCACTATGAACTTATAATGGCTCCTAGTGAGGTATTTGTTTGATTTTGATTATTTTTGGGATCGTTTGAGATGGAGCTTAGATTGATTTGGGATGGAGTTGGGATGAAATGGAGTGGTTTACGGATGATGAGAGGTGAAAAGTATTAGATTAGGAATGATTTTGGAATGATTAGAATGGTTTTAGGAATGGTTTGAAGTGGTTTAGTGCTGACTAGGGAATGTTTGTAATGATTTAGGAATAGTTTGGGAATGGTATTTGAGATGAATTCTAGGTTGATTGGAAAATGATTAGGGATGAAGTTAAATTTATTTAGATGTGATTTGGGATGGTTTGAAGTGGTTTAGGACTGATTAGAAGTGGTTTAGGGATGACTGGAGATGAAATTGAATGGATTAGGGATGATTTGGGATTGATTAGAAATGAATTTGGTTGGAATGAAAGATTAATGTTTTCATGATTTCATGTTATAGAGATTGGGAGAGATAGGGAGATAGAGGTTTAGGGTTTCTTCTAGGTTTTATGGTTTAGGGGTTAGGGGTTTAGGGGTTTAGGGTTGCTCATTTTTAGGGTTTAGGAGTTAGGGGTTAGGGTTTATGGTTTAGGGGATAAGGTTTAGAGGTTTAGGTTTATGGTTTAGGTAGAGAGGCAAATAGGGAGATACAGAGGAGACTGAGCCTGGGAGAGATATCTATGTCTCCTCTATCCCTCTCTCTAACTATACCTATCTCTCTATCTCTCTCTCCTTGTGTCTCTATCTTGCTAGATCTCTTTCGATCCCCTCTATCTAACTCTACCTTTCTATCTCTCTCTCCCTCACTATTTGAGGTTTACATGAGTTTAGGGCTTCTCAAGTAAATATGGTTAAGGTTTTAGGGTAAGGGTTTAGGAGAATTATCTAGTCTTTAGGGGTTTAGGGATGCTCAAGTTTAGGGTTTACGGGTTAGTGGTTAAGGGTTGCTTGAGTTTAGGGGTTAGGGTTTAGGGTTCAGAGAGAGATAGAGTGAGGGGACCAACAGAGATTGGGAGAGATAGGGAGATAGAGGTTTAGGGTTGCTTCCAAGTTTTATGGTTTAGGGACCTTAGGGGTTTAGGGTTGCTCATTTTTAAGGTTTAGAAGTTAGGGGTTTGGGTTTAGGGACATTATTTAGGGTTTATGGTTTATGGTTTAGGGGTTAGGGGTTAAGGTTTAGAGGTTTAGGTTTATGGTTTAGATAGAGAGGCGAATAGGGAGATACATAGGAGACCAAGCTTGGGAGAGATATCTCTGTCTCCTCTATCCCTCTCTCTAACTATACCTATCTTTTCTTCCAGGTTTTATGGTTTAGGGACATTAGGGGTTTAGGGGTTTAGAGTTGCTAGATTTTAGGGTTTAGGCTTAGGGGTTAGGGGCTTTATTTAGGGTTTAGGGTTTGTGGTTTAGAGTTTCAGGTTTATGGTTTAGGTAGAGGGGAGAATAGAGATCCCTATCTCTATCTCTCTGGACATTTAGATCCCTATCTATTAATCTATCCCTCACTACCTCTCTCTCCTCCTCTTTATCTCTCTCCCTATGTCTCTAAAAATCTCTTGATCTCTTTCCCTATCGAGCTATCTATCGTCATAACTCCATCTCTTAATATACCCCTCTCTACCTCTTTCTCTGTATTTCCCTATCTATCTCTCCCTTGCTAGATCTATCTCCCTATATCTCCCCCCCCTCTGTCTCTCTCTCTCTATATATATGTATCTCTATCTTTCTCCATCTATAGACCCCTTTCTCTATCTCGATTCTCATCTCTCCCTTTCCCTGTCTCTATCTCCACCTATCCTCTCTATCTCCATGTCCCTCTCTATCTCTCCATGTCTCCCAATCCCTCTTTATATATAGGATAGAGAAACGAGAAGAGAGAGAGAGAGAGTCTCATGTAGATACAAGGTTACCTTTATGTTATCATGCTTCCTAGAATGCACTTGCATTATAACGCGATCCCATTCTTAGAAGCATGGAAAACGGTAAAAAAGCATTTGGGATCAGTGTTTTAGACCCCACAAGCATGTTATTCCTACTTTTCAAGAGTATATCAGACAAAAAAACATTTTTCATGTTGGTTGACTAATTAAGAATCATTTTTATATGAATCCACCACCTTTTTTTATTTTTTCAACGTAGAAGAAGTGATTTTTCATGTTTTTAGAGAAAATTTGATTATTTAAACTGAAAGTTTCATGTTTCATGTTTCATGTGTGATTTTGTTTCAAAGCTAATTGCCCATTGTTATATAGATTGAATTTGATGATATATGTTTATTTTTTACATAAATTTTACTAATCCTATTCTGGAATTATATAGAATTCATAATCAAACTTGAGAAAAACAAGAATTTGAGAATTTTGAAGCCATCTTTTGGAGAATTGGTCAATTGCAATATCAAATTCTAAGGTATGTTCAATTTTAATTCACATATATATGTTCTTATGTTCTTTATGTCTTTAAATGTCTTTATGTCTTTATGTTTTTTATGTTCTTTATGTTCTAAGACATAAATGTGTCTAGGTATATCAGTTAGTTTAGTCAAAGAGACTCCAAATTCCTCATGTTTCCACCTTGTTTCGACCCTTCATGCCTTTATTTCACCTATATGTAAATATATGGACATACAAGCATCATGACATAAGATGATACAAAGGGAGTTACAAGGAGATAAAACACTAAAAAGGAGGTTTTCATGAGTGTAGGACAGTCATGTAAGTCTATATAACAGTCCGCTATCATAGTCTATATAACCCTGCTGCCATGTATGATCCTCCTTGCATTTGAAGGCCATTCTATAATGCTATGAAAGTTATAATTTATTACAAAGTGGTCCTTCTTATTGCATCTATGTACAATGAAATTCATACATTTATACACTATTTACAATGAATGCGTAAAGAATTCTCTTCCTACAATTATGCAAATGCAACAGCTGAGATAAGAGTTTGTACACATTACAATAATGACAACCATCACTGTTATGCTACAACATGCTACAAGTAATCTATGTTACATGCTACAACATTTATGTTACTATGGAACACAAATGTGCATGCTTACAACACCCAAAACATGTCATCACTAGCTCTTACATTCTCTATTTTCCTTGTCCTTTCTTGACCTCCAAGTGGCCATACTTCTCATAGTCACCCATAGTGAGTGAAATGTACTACTTACTTGCTCTACAAGTGAAAAACTTGAACACAACTCAATTCATAGGAAAAACTTGGAGTGCTAATCAAATGCCCCTACAAATGAAAGCAACTCACACTTATCTCCTTTGCAAATCAAGTAAATACTCTATCCAAGTATCATTACATACTAACATCATTCAATATTGATGTAGACTCATGTGAGAGCTGTTCTCTCTTTGAATTTGATGTTTTAGTGTGCTTTTTTTTCCTTTGTGGTTGCTTACTATTGCGTTTGTCACTTGGGTGAATCTCTAGATGAAGCTTCCAACACTTGTCATAACAATATCCTCCAACCTTGAAATAAGACCAATAGTTGTTAGCTTTGTACATACTCAAATCAAATTTTTTGTTATCTTCTTTGAATTTGTTTTGGCCTTTCTCTTCCCATAGTTTTGGAGAGTTACTTCTTTTTCTATCCTTGCTATGGAAAATATGCTCCTTAGTGGTGTTTGCTTTGTGCATCATTCTATAGTTTACTACTTCATCTTTCTACTTCTTAGAGATACAACCATTCAATTTTCCCCTTTAGAATGTTTGAAATAGGCTCTTCAATGATGCACTACAAGGTGAAAACAACTTGGTTTTACAAAGTTTCACAAACTTGTGTTCTTGATTTGACTCACAAACTCTCTCAATGACCCTTCAATGCATTAAGTCTCCAACACACAACTAGGGTTCAAACCATCATATGAACTAGATGAGGCATCTAACAAGATTATTTTCACCAACTAGAACCAAATAAACCACTCTTCAAGTCACAAGGATCCCCTCTTAGCAACCAATCTGCCCAAGCCCTCAAATCCTAGGTGCTTAAGGGCATCATAAGGCATAAGAGCTCTAATCTATTCCTCAACCCCAAAACAAGCATACACCATGTCAATATAATGTATTCAAACCAATTTTGTCACTTTTAGTGCCTAGAAACATCAACCAATGTCTGATCCACAAATCACTCCTTAAGGCCTAGTAGCCTTCAAAACTTGAAAAATGTGCATAACTTTATGTAAACTCATCCAACCCACAAACCAAAAAGTATTTAGATGTGCATTATGGAGTATAACAACATATCAAAATTTTCATGCCCTTGTTTTAGGAAAAATGTGAGTTCTATGACTGGCCCTCTCTAGAAATATGCCTAATTTGGTCCAATTAACAAAGCAAGTACCCTAGGATCATTCAATAACCACCCCAAACACCAAAATAGAAGATTTATATGTCAAAAAACTTCAAATTCCACCATTTTTTAGTATAGCCATGCTCATCGAGGGTGCAAACTAGAAAACCCTTCATTTCTTCACAAATAAGGGGGTTTTAATGAAAATCTCATATCCATTCCAACCTAGAACAAACTAACACTTGATTCACCTTTAAATAGGCCTTTATATGCTATAGGAACACTTACTTGGCCAGGTTGCATTCAAATTCACAAAGAACCACAATTTAGCCACCCTTTCCACTTGGAAAATGCATGAAAATGCCCTTAGGGCATTACACAAAACCCTCTTAGACTCCTTCCCTACACAAAACCTTCCACACTCATGTTAGAGACATCAAAATTAGCCTATCCACCAAGCCACAGGTTTATATAGTAGGTGGATAGGTAAATTAGCCATTTTTTTCTCTCAAAACCCTTATTCTAACAGTCCACTGGGCAATTTCAGAAATTCAATTAGAAATCCCTCTAAACCTAATGAAAAACCCTCAAAATAGGTGCAAATGAAAGTTAACACATACACCTAACTCATCCAATGACTTTTAAGACTTGACAGTCCCGTATAGGGCGTAGGTATGGTCTGAAACATTGAATTTGCAGAAAAAAATGAGTTACAACAGAAAAATAGGGTATAACTTCTTATTTCTTCCTCCAAGTTCATCCTCCTCTCTTATATTCAAACTAGATTCAATTGGATATGTGTGTTCAAATGCATACTCTGTGACTTATTTATTTTTAAGTTATCTTGATATGAGGTGTCTTATTCAAAAGTTTGTAAAACCTTGTTATTCATTCTAACTGTGCTATTCATTGTCATTATAAAATTTCTAATGATCATTTTCTTATTCTTCATGCTTGTAGAAATCATCATCATGCCGATGAAACAAGAAAAGACTCTAACACCAGAAGAGAATGAAGCTGAGAATGAGAGGAAAAGAGAAAGAATGAGGCATATTCAGGAAAGTAGGAAATTGTCAACCATGCAAGAAGATATTCCACCATTGCCAATTGAACAGGAATGTGACACATCTAACGAAGCTAAGAGAGAGATGGAATTGGTGGCACAAAGGGAACAAATGCAAAACCTCTGTGCAATGAGGAAAGTGAATATCCAAGTTGGAGGCACTCCACCATCCACAGGTCAAGTTGAAGGAATAGGTGGACATCATTATCTTCTCAAATTGGAGGCACTCCATCTTTCACAGGTGAAGTAGAAGGCACATCTACATTTTCTTCTCAAGCTGGTCACACACGATCATTCACACCTCAAGTTGAAGGTACATCATTTTCAACCTTTTCACCTCCAATCAAAGGTATGTCATCTATCCCATCTCAAGTAAATATTGAAGAAATTCCTAATGTTCAGTCTACTTTACCAAATAAAATGCCTCCTAGAATTTTGCATAGGAGGCCTAAGTTTCTAATTGATATTGATGAGAATGTATTGGAGCCCATGCATGATAAGATTCCAATGCGTACTTGCCAAAGATATGCAAATAAGATATGGAAATTATTCTTTGAGAATTTAAATGAAACTGGAAGATGTCAACTCTTTGTTGAACTAATGAGAAATATGAAATTTAGGCCCACTATGAAGATTCTTGGCCTAAGAACATCGACTGTGTCAAGTAAAAAATCAATTGTCAAGAATCTAATGAGTGCGTATGAGAGTGTGGGTTCCACCTCATGCACCAAGGATAGTAATGTCACACGACATATCATTACATCGACAATTGTAAGCCAACAAACAAAAAAATCTTGCCTCATTAGAAAGACAAGTCAAGCATTGAAAATAGATAGAAAAACTCTAATGAGAGCCATTGGAAGACGTCAAAGAGTTTAAGATCCAAACACTAATGAATTGTGAGCATTCTCTAGGAGACTCCCACAGAAAGACAAAGCTGTTGTCGAAGCTTTGAGATCACTAATTGAAGACTTTTCAATTAATTACACAAGGGTATCTCTGAATCAAAGGGATGTGGTAAGAAGGAGAATTGGTAGTTGAAACCATGAGCCACATCCAAAGCATTTTTTGGATATGACTCAAACACAGTTTTTTGGTAAATTTCTAAAGAAGTATCCTCAAATTAAAATTTCTCAGAGATATTTTGAAATGCTAAAACCTTTCTTTGTCAAAATAAATCACACGAAAACTACTTGTTGTTGTAGATTACATATTGAATTTTCTAACCATTTTGATGTTTATCAATCTATATGTTTAGATTTGCATACTAACAATGTTTTGCAGGGTTGTGGCATACGTGCCCCACCAACTACCTCAAGAGACTTCATATCAATGATTTTATGTGATAGAGAGGAAGGTCAATTATTCTACAAGAAATTATGCTTGATGGTACATGTTAGCATTGTGGTGGCTTGCAACGTATGCCAATATGTGAACATATGGAAAGAACACATGCGGTTGGAAACAAACTAGTAGAGTTCAGTAAGTATAAAACAATAGCATACAATACAAGAGATGGTAAAGAAGCAAAAGGTGTGAATATGTTATTCAGAAGATTCTAGTGTATCAATTTATGCCTATATTTCATGACAACATAGTGTATGAGTATGTAAGACATGCCCATAGAGCTCGATGGTTGGACTTGCAATTCAAGTTATGCAAGGACAATTTTGTAGTTGGTACCATTCTTTCACTCATCGACTTTGTAGAGAACTACAGTCTACAACCACAGTGTGAGGTGCAATCCTTATAACTTGACGCAAGTTTCTATATTTGTGCACATCGCATTCATTCATGAAAATGATAGTACAAAGGATGACATAAAGATCATAAGGGAGTATCATTTTTATATAAACAATGATCGCACACATTCCGTAGAGTTTGTGCAAGGTTGTTTTTAGGTGTTCTACAATGATTTGGCTAGAAGGGGCATATCATTTAGTCAGCATATCATATGGTCAGATAACTGTGCATCACAATTCAAGAACTCATAGAATTTCTATTGGTTGAGCAAGAGGCATAATATTATAGGTGTTCAGCATATGTGGAACTTTTGTGAGGCTGGGCATGGAAAGGGGGAGCATGATGGTGTAGGAGCGTGTATCAAAAGATCCATAGCATGAGAAGAGTTAAAGTATAAAGACAATGTAAAGATGATAGATGCAAAATCAATCATCGAGTGGTGTAATGCTTCAATGTGTCTAGGTATTGAAGGTAAGTCTTCAGTTCATAGATTTTTTTGGTTGATAGATGATACTAACATTGCACCATATGAGGATTGTTATACACTGACAGAATCAAGTTAGATACACTCTATCAGAAGCTCAATTGCAGGTTCATGGAGTATATATATGTGAAAGATGGCGTACTTTCATTCTCCATGTACAATTCAAGCCTGGAATGAGTATGAGTCAAGGGAGTGGGTTGACAAATGGCAATTTAGTTATCTTAGCCAACTTGACACGTATCGACCCCTCACGGTATTGGAATTGATAGAGATGGAATTGTCAGTTGACTTTGACCACATATCAGATCTAGTTCAACCAGGTAATATATCTACTTGCATATTTAAATTTGAAATCCTAATGTTATCTTAAACTTTGTAGTATTTTTGTAATGTTGACTAATTTCATCTAATTTGTTGCACATATCATTGTAGGGCATGTTCATATAGTTATTGTAGATGAAGATAATGAAGAGGGAACAAATTATTACTTGTGTCATTGTGTTGAGGCCAAAAAGAGATTGGAGGACCTAGTTACAGATGGAGAAAGCATCGAATACCCTACAGGCTCAGTGGTTGTTATTGGAACATGGCTTAGAAGGTACCCACATAAGAGTGTTAATGTTTGGTTGTTTGAGGACTTTGACATACATTGGAACATTCTTCATTACTCTAACCTTGTCATGGAAACCAATGTTCATTTGATACAAAATCAAGGTAGACCTTTGAACAAGACCTTGTGGAAGGTGTGTGACTCTGACCATGAGGCCATACTTGACACAATAAAGAGTAGAGAAGACCCAAATGGTTCATTGGATTAATTTGTATTTATGCATAAAACTTTCCTAGATGGTTACTTGTACTTAGTTTTGTATATAAACGGTAGTATGAATTGCTTCCCTCTAGTATATTTATGTTTAGTCAATTTTACTTTTTGATGCTTCTCACAGGAGGCCACAACTCCAATCCATCCAACTACGGACAAAGAAGCTTGAGAAAAGATGATGGAGAGTGATCAGTAGATGGCGGTAAGTGATCAATTGCATAAGTGATGTTATATATTTCATGTACATTTTGTTATAGTAATGTGCATATTGTTTGATTGTATTAACAAGTGGAGCTGCATGAGCTTGAACTATCAAAGAGGTCTACTCGACGGCAGAGAGATGTAAGTAATGGATGAAGTTGATCCTAATTGGTCTTAATCCTATTCACCCATGTTTCACTCATGTCATATCAAGATTCATGTCAAAGGGTCTAGATGTTAGTTCATAACATTCATGTTTATCATGTTACAATAGTAGGACATAGTTGCTTATGTCATTGGTTCATGTCATTAGATCATTGGATTTTTGTTGTGCTTCTTCATCATAACATGTCATGCTTTCACGAGTTAGATTAGGTTATTGTTCTTCCTCATGATAGGAGTTTGTTCATGTCTTCATGCTTGTTTGTCCTCCATGTCTTTAGTGTTCTCAGTGTCTTCATGCTTTCAGGAGTTAGATTGGGTTATGGTTCTACTCATGTTTGGAAAGGTGCTAGGACTGACATTTTGCATTCCATAGCTCATGGGGCACAACGGACTTTGCCAATGTGTTGGGATGGATGGGTAAATTCCAAGAGAGGTCTCATTTCATGTACCAAGCGTTGTAGTCATTCAAGGCAGCAGGCTACTGACAAAATCCCTTAAGCTACTTAAGACAAAAAACTACCAAACTTTGATGGAGCAGTTCTAAGAATTCATGGTAGCTGGGAATGTTTCATTTTGACCTACAGGTGCACATGGGGTCTGTCCACAATAACCTCTCTTAGTTTCATTCAACTCTAGTCTATTTGATCGTGCCGAAATCAAAAGCATTCTTGCAAAATGCTTTAGTTTCATGCAGTGGAAAGGTGCTAGGAGTGACATTTTGCATTCCATAGCTTGTGGGGCTGAAGGGACTTTGCCAATGCATCAGGGTGGGTTGGTAAATGCCAGGGGAGGTCTTGTTTTGTGTGTCAAGCATCGCATTCATTCAGGGCAGTAGGCTACCGACAAAGTCCCTTAAGCTCCCTAAGACGAAAAAATTGCCAAACTTTGACATGACAGTTCTCAGAATTTGTGGTAGCTGGAAACATTCCATTTGGACCTACAAGTGCATGTGGAGTCTATCCACAATAGCCTCTCTCAGTTTCATTCAACTGTAGTCCGTTTGACCGTGCCAAAATCAAACACATTCTCGCAAAATGCTTCAGTTTCATGTAGTGGAAATGTGCTAGGAGTGACATTTGGCATTCCATAGCTCGTGGGGCCAAACGGACTTCGTTAACGCATTAGGGTGGTGGGTAAATGCCAGGGGAAGTCTCATTTCATGTGCCAAGTGTCGCATTCGTTCGGGGTAGTAGGCTACCGGCAAAGTCCCTTAAGCTCCCTAAGATGAAAAAATTGCCAAACTTTGATGGGATAGTTCTTAGAATTTGTCGCAACTGGGAATGTTCTGTTTGAACCTATAGGAGCATGTGGAGTCTATCTACAATAACCTCTCTCATTTTTGGTCAACTCCAATCTGTTTGACCATGCTAAAATCAAATGCATTATTGCAAAATGCTTCAGTTTCATGCAGTGGAAAGGTGGCCAAGTGCCATATTTTTTGTTTTTTCTCATCATGGGGCTGAATGGACTATGCTAACACGTCGGGGTGGGTGGGTAAATGCTAGGGGAGGCCTCATTTCATGTGCCAAGCATCCCAGTTGTTCTAGCCTGCAAGCTACTGAGACATAGCACTTTTCAAGTTTACCATTAGCTTGTAGCCCAGAACGACTGAGACACTTGATGCATGAAACGAGACCTCCCCTAGAATTTAACCACCCACCTGATGTGTTTGCGCAGTCCATTCGACCCCATGATGAGAAGAACAAAAAATATGGCACCTGGCAACCTTTCCATTGCATGAAATTGAAGCATTTTGCAAGAATGCGTTTGATTCTGGCATGGTCAAATGGATAGGAGTTGAATGAAACCGACAGAGGTTATTGTTGACAGACTCCACATGCACTTGTAGGTCCAAACAAAATATTCCTAGGTGCCACGAATTTTGAGAACTATCCTGTCAAAGTTTCACAATTTTTTCATCTTAGGGAGCTTAAGGGACTTTGCCGGTAGCCTACTGCCTCGAACGACTGCAACATTTGGCACATGAAATGAGACCTCCCCTAGCATTTATCTACCCACCCTGACACATTGGTGAAGTTCATTCGGCCCCATGAGCTATGGAATGCAAAATATCACTCCTAGCACCTTTCCACTACATGAAACTAAAGCATTTTGCAAGAATGTGTTTGATTTCGGCATGGTCAAATGGACTGGAGTTGAATGAAATCGAGAGAGGTTATTGTGGATAGATTCCATGTACACCTGTAGGTCAAAATGAAATATTTTTAGCTACCACGAATTCAGAGAACTATCCCGTCAAAATTTGGCAATTTTTTCATCTTAGGGAGCTTAAGGGACATTGCCGGTAGCCTGCTACCCCAAACAAATGCGACACTTGGCACATGAAATGAGACCTCCCTTGGCATTTAACCAACCACCCCAATATGTTGGCAAAGTCCGTTTGGCCCCATGAGCTATGGAATGCAAAATGTCACTCCTAGCACATTTCCACTGCATGAAACTAAAGCATTTTGCAAGAATGCGTTTGATTCTAGCACGGTCAAATGGATAGGAGTTGAAGAAAACTGAGAGAGGTTATTGTAGATGAACCCCACATACACCTATAGGTCTAAATAGAATGTTCCCATCTACCATGAATTCTTAGAACTGCTCTATCAAAGTTTGGTAGTTTTTTTATCTTAGGGATCTTAAGAGACTTTGCCAGTAGCTTGCTGTCCTGAATGACTACAATGCTTGGAACATGAAATGAGACCTCCCCTAGAATTTACCCATCCACCCCGATGTGTTGGAGAAGTCCGTTTGGCCCCACAAGCTATGAAATACAAAATGTCACTCCTAGCACCTTTCCACTACATGAAACTAAAGCATTTGATTTCGACATGGTCAAACAGACTGGAGTTGAATGAAACTGAGAGAGGTTATTGTGGATGGACTCCATGTGCACCTGTAGGTCCAAATGAAACATTCCCAACTGCCATGAATTCCAAGAACTATCTCGTTAATGTTTGGCAATTTTTTCATCTTAGGGAGCTTAAGGGACTTTGCAGGTAGCCTGCTGCCCCAAATGAATGCAACGCTTGGCACATGAAACGAGACCTCAGCATGTGGGAAGGTTTTTATACATGTTTACAATAGTTCCAATTGATCGTAACTGAGTTTCAATCTGGTTGATCATTGGGTAACCTCCTTATTACATGATTTGTTAAGTTGACAAAGCAACTTCTTATTACTACTTCCATTATTAGACTTTTTGTTTGACAACAACATAAAACATGACTCCAAATACAAATGACATTGGTCAATTGACCTTATTACATGTAAACTGATGACACAAGACCATCAACTTGTCCTATGATGTCCTAGGACCTTGTTGTGACATGCTCCTAGCCAAGATTGGCTATGGCTAAGGTAACCCTGCACCATGAAATATGTTTCCATGGTGTTGATTCATCCTCCTTTCCTACTACATCACCCTCGTAGACATGTATACAAAGTGTGGAAGCATAGACAAGGCACATGAACTATTTGGCATGATGCCCCAAAGAAATGTCACCTCATTGAATGCAATGATTGCAAGATATGAACAAAATGGATTTTTTGATAAGGCATTAGGAACTTTCAAGTAAATGTGATTGGCGGGTGTAAAGAAAAATTCCACAACCTTAGCCAGTATCCTCCTTGCCTATGCCAAAATGGACATCCATCAAAAGGATAAAACATATGGGAATTTTGTTAGATGTTGTAGTTGCAACTACCCTCAGAGACATGTATACAAAGTGTGGAACCATAGACAAGGCACATGAACTATTTGGCATTATGCCTCAATGAAATGTCAACTCATGGAATACAATGATTGCAAGATGAGCAAAATGGATTTACTGATAAGCCTTTAGAAAGTTCCAAGAAAATGCAATTGGAAAGTGTAAAGCCAAATTCCAAAACCTTAGAAATGATATGTTTGGAGCATGGTATAGACATCCATCAAAGCATAAAGGATATAGGAATTTTGTCAAATGTCGTAGTTGTAAGCACCCTGTAAGACATGTATGCAACTTATGTGGAAGCATATATAATGAACATGAATTGTTAGATGTGATGCCTCAAAGAAATGTTGTCTCATGGAATGTAATGATTGCAAGATATGCATGAAATGGATATTTTATAAGGCTTTAAAAACTCTCAAGCACATGCACAAAAATAAATTTCAACCATTTAAGCAAATTTTGGCACATCTAAAACTAAATTGCACAACCTTAATGAACTTCCTCCTTGCCTATGCTATAATGGGATCTAGAGAACATGGTGTGGACAACCATCAAAGCATAAATGATATAGAAATTTTCTCACATGTATTGTATTTGCAAAGTTGGCCAGGTAGACATGTATGGAAAGTATGGAAGCATAGACAAGGCACGTGAACTATTTAAAATGATGCCTCAAATAAATGCATAGTCCAAAAGAATTCAACGATTGTAAGATATGCACAAAATGGATTATTTGAAAATGATTCATAAACTTTCAAGAAAATACAATTAGCACTTGTAAAACCAAATTCATGTAACAATAATTGATTATCATATTAAATATTTAATATAAACTGTAATATATACATAACATCATGAACATAACATCTAGTTTATATAAAAAACCATATAGGCGTGTCCAAAAAAAGCCATATAGGCAAATATACAAAAATATACATTGGATTAACATACAAAAGTATGTATACAAAGCCATCTAGGCATACAAAAAAGTTCCCAAAAACTAGTCTCCTATGGACTTTTAGGAAATAATCAGCAGCCCTTCTTTGACTGTGAAGATGGAGAGCCAGTCAGTGACACATCCTCTCTCTGTCGTCGAGTAGACCTCTTCGAATAAAGTTCATCCAGCTGCACCTTTTAATACAAACAAATAATATGTGCATTAGTATAAAAAATGTATGAAATATATAACATCACATATCTAATTGATCACTTACTACCAACTAATGATCGCTCTCCATCATCTTGACTCTCTCTTCATCCATAGTTGGACAGACTAGAGTTGTGACCTCTTGTGAGAAGCATCAAGAAACAAAATTAACTAAACATAAATATCATTTATGTACATCAAATGACATGAGATAAAAAAGAAATACAAAATTATGATATTTCATGTTATTGGCTCATACCTTAGTCAAAAGATTTGCAAACATCATGGTTGCATCAATGCCTATCTGCACTAACTCGCGAAGATGAGGAGTCTCCACTATATTCAGCATCTAAAAATCAAGTTCAAGATTATTAAAACAAAATAAATACATAACATTATTTTTAAAATGCATAATGATTAGAAATGGTTAAATTTACCTCAGTAAAAGTGGTGGTTTGGTGTCCAAGAGACCAAGGAAACCATGGAGGTACAGGTGACTATTGAAATCATCAAATCAAGTCACAAAATAATATTACCATTGACATATCTACAATAATACAAATATGTGATAAATTACATACTTGCTGACTTGACCTCCGCTCATATGCCACCAATGGACGGCTAACAGAGGTAGGATGAAGACTCAGACCCTAGAATTTCATTGCACAAACAATTACATACATTATTTTTGACTTATAATATAGATAATCATATAAAATTAATTACAAATTCAAATAACAATATACTAAATCAAGATGAAACTTGTAACAAATTACCTAAGAGTCAATACCAAATGTATGCTGTAAGAGATCGTCACTACGAACAAGATCATCTAATATGTCCTGTCCTGTGTCGCATCATGTTGCCCTTGTGTCGCAACATGCTGCCCCTATGTTGCAGAGTCCTGTTATGCCTCTTGCGTCCCATAATCACATAGATTCCCACATGTACTACACAAATGTGGTGACACATGATGCCTACTACTCTCACCCGCATTGCCTTGGGTAAAATCAAACGCATGCTGTGATAGAGTTTGGGTGAGAGTAGTTAGTGAAAATAAAGTCTCCAGCTCAATACTCTCCTCGGGGGTATAGGCACATTTTGTTCATCTCACTGAGCCTCAGGTCTATCTTGAGCAGAGCCACCACCTCTACCCTGGAACTCACAAATTTCAAAATAATTTAGAATCTTATTGAGGACAAACTCGCAATAGAGTTTCCTCAAAAAATATTGTTGTACATCATCATTGTTGCATGCTCGCTCATCAAAGACCATGTACCATCTATCCCAAAAGTTTTGGGATATGTCTTCATTCCCACACCAATTTATAGGAAACCGTTTGCAACTTTCTTCTAATGTTTGGCCGGTTTTGGGATTAATAAATTGTGCACATAATTGAGATTTTGTAATTTTTTCCTTCTTCACTTGTTCATATGACAACTTGTTGGCATAATATTGCTGACTCCTCTCCCTATAGTCTTGAATTCAGTGATTTGTTTCATCACCAAATCTGTGTGGGAAACAATCTACTGTAGTGATTTTACAAGTGCCCTCCTCTACTCAGTGGTTCCACTTGGATTGTTTAGGGTTTGAATAATAGTTTCAAGATGTTTCTTGTTTTCTTCTATTATCCCTAAGTAGTGTTCTTGATTATCCCTTACATGAAAAGGAGGTGAAGGTGGGTTTTGAGGGTTTGGAGGGTTTTGGGGGTTGTTTTCACCTCCTCAACTGGATTTAGATTTTCTACTTCTCTAATAACTGTAAATGCAATATAAACATAAATAAAACATTGCAAAACTAAAAAATTGTTCTAAAACTAACAAAATTAGAGAAACCCTACCTTCTTCCTGTGCTGGAGTGTCCAAATTTGCATGAGGATGTCTTTGGCAATGAGGTGGCATTGTGAATTTCTTGTTTTCTCACGTGCACTTGATTGAATCTACTCTTTTTAAACATGATCACATTTTGCTTCATTTCTTTGTTGCTGTCAAGACAAAAGTCGTGTGGTGAATGAACAGAAATTGGGTTTTTTTTTTCTTTTATTAAAAGCAAAAAGCAAATGTGTTATAGCGCACTCATGTTTTTCTTTAATTTTGGAGATGGTGGCAACTTTTTGGTCCCCCATCTCCTTGCATTTAGCCTGTGCATTCTAGAGATTAACATAGTATAATTAAATGAAAGTAAATATATCAATAATAAGTTTCTTAAAAAGGTAATGCATTCATGATAAAATTTCATAAGCTAGCAGATACCACTATGTACATGCTAATCTCTACAATATAAGCTGACGCCTTTCTAAAACTATTAAATCAATTGAAATTTAATGAGTATTAGTCATCATTTATAAGAAATGAAAGGGAAATGCATGCAGCTTAATAAGTATCCCAAAAATAGAATTTATCTAATTTAAGTTGATACCACAACTCAGGCGTATGCCTAGCTACAGATACATGCACAAATAAATTACATAGGGTTATCAAGTAAAGTGCCTATACAAGTCCAAGATACACGTGAAAATAAATTTCATACTGCTATAGATAAAAGGACAGTATGATAAAAATAGAAAAAAAATTGAGCCTATGGATTGGTATAATGCCAAGCAAGAGGAAAGAAGTTACAACTAGATAATAAGAAAGCAACATAGCAGCTAAACTGTAATTAGTAAAAGGTAAGTTATTGTCTTGATACTCTACAAGATAGTATTATCATGGTTGAATTAAAATCTGTGGGAGATAATATTGCTGAGGAGGATTTTAAAGATCAAGTTGATTGAGGTGGGAGTTAGCAAAATTTTAGAAACAGAAAGGAAGGATATCATCATTGTTATCAAATTTATGGCTAGCTTAGCTCTGCATAAGAAATACGCGGATAGGGACAAGCAGTGAGTTTAGAAAATTTCCCTGATGTGAATTTTGTTTATGGTGAGAGACAAATATGAGCACTATAATGCTCACATATAAAAGGCCTATCAGCCAATATCATGCCAAGCAATGAAGGAGGCTGTAGACTATATAAAATTCCAATGATTTGAAGGATATGCACAAATGCTGGAAAGATCATAGAGGTGACATTATTGGCTATCTTGAGAGCATACTAAACCTTGTCATCAAAGAGTTAATTAATGCCAGAGTTGATTGCATAGATGGGTTAACTAAGTGCAAGAGGAATACAAGCTCAAGACAATACTAAAACACTATAGGTTAGATATGGTAGGTGTGGTGAGGTTCACAGGTTAAAAAGAACTTTCTTGGGAGGTAAAGGTGATCAAATAAAAAAAATCCAGATTCCATACATTTACTAAATGATGTGGAAGATGAAGAAAAATAACCCCTACTCAACAACCGTGATGAATTTTTTTTTTTCAGCAAAAAGAGGACGAACCTCAGAAATAAATTAATATATAAGAGTATAATAAACAAAAGGGGGAAATATTCAAATCCCTTGCAAAGAGTATGGAAAACCAAGAACCAGAAGAGAGCATAGCTTTGTCTTCACATCTAGAGCATTAAAACCCAAACATACCAGAGCCACAAAATAGGACTGCCCCCACAGAAACCTACACTTATAAGAAAACATTAAACATAAATTAAACATGCCCAATGGCCATCGACCCAGCTTGTTTCTGCCTTTGGTTCATGGACTTCATTCTGGTCAGGCAGAAGGTCGGTATCTGACACAGAAATAATGTAGCCACCCAAAGGACACCTGTTACTGCGTGTGAGAGGCCAAAAGGAGTGAAATACAAAATCTCTTATTAACTTTACTTTTAAAAAAGCCATGAGTAAAAAAGAGTGAGATGTCCATCATTAATTGGAGCTGAATCCCATTTAAGAACTTCCAGATTTGAAAAAGTGTATTTGACATCCTCAAGGTAAAGCTCTAAACAGGAACAAATGTTGTCCTTCTGTAGATCTGCTTGAGCTTATGGTCATTGGAGAGGGATGTGACCACCGAACAAACTTGGGCCACCTACCCACCTCTTCCCTCCTCTGTATTGGAAAAGAAGGGACCCAGATAGAAACTCCTTTAGCGTCCTAAAAATTAAAAACCAATCATGAGACTTGAAGTTGAATATCTCCTGAAACCATATCACAAAGCTTGGCTGGCCAGTCACTAGAAAATTGATCAAAAAACATCTCTTAATCCTTTTAGCGTGATGAAAAGTTATTATACACTTTGGCTTGCAAAACATTTTTCAGAGTTATTAAGTATCTTCAAGTATGAACCTATTGTCTTACTGCAAGGACTACAACAAGAGATAACATTTTGAAAAGGAACAATTATATCATATAAAAGAAATGAGCAATTTTCCTGAGGAGGTTATTGCAAAACAATTAAAAGAAAAATGTAACAGGCCCTAGGCATATGGGTTGAATACCTCAAGGAGTATGTGCCATATATAATGATTACAATAAAAATTTATAAAAAAACAACTTTGGAAACTATCAAGTAAATGCAACCCAATAGGTGAAAAATCAAATTCAAAAACCTATGCAGGCACCTAACAAGGCATGCAACCTCAAGGAATACTTTGACAAAGAACCAGTGGTAAATGTATCCATGAGGTGTTAATTCATAGAATGCAATGATGCAAGATACATTTTAATGGACAAGAAACCTTTAAGAAGATGCAACTAGAGGTACAAAGGCAACATCCGTGACCTAAGATTTTATTGATTATGAATTCAAGAAAACTTATAGATTTATGCACTAGAAGATGATGAGTAAAACCTTGTTCTTGCCTAACATCCTTCTCCTCACCTTGCTATGAAACCTCTAAAACTTCCTCATTCCTTCAAGCAGATGTGCCATAATCCATTCAAAGATCTCCATGAGTCTTGTTGCCATCCCTCCCTCCCCATACAATCAAATGTTCATAAATAAAATAGCAAGTGAAGTTAATTTCCTTCCGTAACTCCTACAAAATAATAATGACTCAAAAACTGGATAGATTCCATCAAACAGGTGGATAACCACCACTTCTTATTTGTGGCTAGAATTAGAAATCACTTAGTAATAGTAAAGCATAAAATGACTATATGTGATTTTCTTATGAAACAATACTAAATCATCTAAATAATTACTCCAAAACAATGTAATTAATAAAATATCATAATTAGTAAATAAGTTGCAAGTATGCTCTATACCTCTCAGTGGAGAGTGTATTCCGCACCTGAGTCAAAATTAGTCAATGATTGTTAAACTACACATCCACGGTGAAAATGGAGGAACACTACATCCTCCCCGTCTAAAACTTGACTTCCTCCTAGAAGGTGCAAACTAGGGTGGAGACATAACATGTTAGTACCAACATCAAAGTTGATTTGTTTCATAAAAATAATATACACTAGTTTGCCTATGGAAAGGATTTATAAAATATAAACTTATATACTCCATTTCAAACATAATCTACCCTTCTAATTTTCAATGTCACAATAGTAACACAATAAAGAACTGTATTTCAAATTGAATCCATAGTACATAAACCACTCAAAATCCTTATATGTCAATGTTGACACCCATCAATTTCTTAAGGACAAAGAAAATATTGCACCCTTTTTAATCCTAACTAGTAGAAATTCTCATATCATAAACATATAAAGTATTCAATTTCAAATACACCACCATTGCAATTCATCTTCCAATTTGTTGTTAAGCAATCAATACATCAAACTACTACATTTTCACAATATAACAACATAATTTTACACATAAATTACATGCTTTCCATTAAATATCCATCATTTATAGATAAGACATTTCACTTTAATCATTTTACAACACTAAAGCTTATAACATATTCAATAGAAGATCATGATTTTCACCTTTTTGAAGCATGGAGACACAATTTATCATTTCATAACTACTATATTCATGATTTAACATACATTCTTCACATACACACCAATTCACATCACTAGGAATCACATCAAAAGGCTACACAAGGGTCCATCTGAACACCGGAAAGTAACATACTAATCCATAATAAATAATCCATGAGTCAAGAGCCAAAATCCATCTCACATAATCCATACCTTAGACTCAGTGGCTTGTTGGTGTTAGGCCACACACACAAGGTGAGACCATCCAAACAAGACCATAACGAGCTCTCTCTTGCTGTATAAGATGGTTAGCCTCCAAGAGATAGTCATCACACATAGGTGAGTAGTGGGTCCTAGTTGTATAATAGCCTCACATACCCCCATCCTCAAGGTTCCTTGCGTCTACTTCCTCGTATACACTCACCAAGTCCATCTCATATGTCCTTGGAGAGGAATCACAATATGACACATGGCCGACATCGAAAACAATAAGGATAAAAAAGTTTAGCCACCAAAGTCATAAAGAAAGATTAAATAAAAAATTCAATTTCAACAATAAAGCAATAAATGCACACAATTCCAATACTAGATCAAATGTAACCACGAGGGCTACAAGAAAATAAGATCACAAAGTTTGGCTAAACCATCATAATCAAATATAAACTAAGTGTCGGCCTTCACAATCAATAGAAAATCATTAATAACCATAAAGAAAGTCTACAATCTTTGAAATTGCACTATACAACACTGTGTGGCTAGATACTAGCCACCAAACAAGGAAGGAGGGAACAATGTCAGGCTATAGTAGTAGCTATCATGTGGTGTGGAATGAGCATGCCATCGACATGGCTCAAGGTGTACTCCTTGGCTACACCCTGCATCGCATCGTCACGCGGCATGGACTAGCCAAGTGGCCCATGTACTCCTTGGCTACCCGCATGGGATGTGCATGTCAGCCACATCTCACATCACGTCTCAGTGCAACATGATCATACACTCATCAGAGAAGGCACGTACTGGTCATATATTGCATGGCAGTGTGTCTATGGCTCCGCAAAAGTAGGTACGTGTAGAACATACCCCGCATAGTGACACCTCATGGAAAAAGCACATGCAGGTACTCGATGTAGCCAAAGGTATACATGGCTAGGACATACCCATATGCTAACTGACCCAAACACTATTGAAAGTAAACATGAGTATCCCTCTACAAGTGTACAAGGCCCCATTACACTCATCTCACAAGTAGGCTACCATAACACAATCTCATAGTGCACCTTCACGTGTCTAAGCATGTGGCATTGTGTCCTCGAGCCCAACTTGCTACCATCAGCAACATGGCATCATCACCAACACTATGTCAAAACATCAGTGAGGTGTGGCATCATACCTATTGCATCATGTTGAAACATGTGCAAATACAGAATTTGTCTTAGCATGGGTAACAAACCTCCCTCCACATTTTGGACCTCAAAATATACATGGGGCACATGGTCTCACTTGGGTTATACATGCAGGTCCCTTTCACCCTAGACCCTGGCCCCCAAGTGGCGACACATGTCATCACATAGTTCTAGTTGGGTTGTCCATGCAGGTCCCTCTCACCCTAGATCTCAGCCCCCAACTGACAACTCCTATGGCATATCATACCTTTCATGAAGACAAGGTAGATGATCATCTAAGAAATACCATCAATATGCTCAAAAACTTTGGGGATTAGGCTAGCACATATGGATCAAGCACTATAATCCATCATAAGAGAAAGTAGTGAGTACTTTCCTTGGGTTTAGTTGAGCAGGAAACCACTCTGTGCCGCAATATGCGTATGCTACACACTCTGCCCAAGGAAGTTTGTGGCTGCTACTACCTCTTCATGGACTGAGGGACTAGAGAACCAAAAGAAGAGAATCTATGAAACTAAATTTTGGGTACTCTTATATATAATTTTCAACCACACGTGGGTTGGCCCTCAATTAGGTAACAACCATACAAGTACACATGATGGTATGGTTAATCCCACACCTAAAATACAACATATTTCTCATAGGTGGGTACATAGTATCGCCAACCCATGGGCACACAAAGAAAGTACGGGGTATTCACAACACTCAACCAATACACAGTTACTAGTTTCTCACATTTACAAGGGAAGATTACACTTACATACACAATTCCATTACTACTCAAGGATCACATACCATAAGTACATTTATTTCCATAACCAATGTGATTCCATTTGCAAAATCATAACATTACCTGTTATCCACTTCTCTTTTCCAGTTTCCTTTCACCCTACTTTTTCTACATATCACAAGATGTTGAATGTCAATATCATGATCATCTATCCAACACATCAAGCTGGGTGTTTAGATTAAAACATGGTATCCAACAGAAGAGTTCCTATCACATGCATAGAAAGAATTACTATAACTAGACATGGGCGACAACATTAACAAGAGATCCCAGTGCTACAACTTGGCTCTGATACCAAATGTAATGCCCTACCTAAGAACCTTAAAGAACAACACAATTATGCTATACAAATAGGAATTTTTTTTTAAAATAAAAGAAATAGCAAGTAACGTAAATCATATCCACACATTGTTGGAATTAACCCAGACAACTAAGAGGGGGGGTGAATCAGTTGTCCCCAAAATTACTCTTTTCTTTTCTTTAGTCTTCTTTTGCAATTGGCAAGTTGATTAATGATGCAAACATTAAAGCATATAACATCAACACATAAGCAGAAACATAATCAACACAATTGACACCAAGATTTTTGATGTGAAAACCTAGTTAAGGGAAAAACCATTGTGGGTATTAGCCCACAAGATTTGTACCCTATTAAAAGTACTTAAAAAGAATGGGAAGGCACTTGCCTTTGAGTTCACTGCCCAAAGCTCACTACTCAAAAAGAGAGGCTCACTGCCTACAAGAAATTTGAGTTTAACATAGAAAGAACAAACCAATAATTAGCATCTCTTCATGCTTGGTTTAGTTTCATTAATGCTCACCAAAAATCTCTGACTCTTCACTCTATACTAATTTTGCTCCTCTTCTTCTCTACTCTGGTTCTGATCCTTTCTTCAGATGTAATTCATTTTGCACAAGGATGATCTTTAACAACTCTTCAACAAGTATTTGTACACTTCATCAACCTTGGAATGATCATGGTTGGCTAAACTTGACGCAGATCATTACAATGTTGGCCAAACACAACTAAGACTTGAATCTTCCTCTACAAACACACCATGCTTCATAAAATGCTCTTAGATCATCCGCAATACACTAGGATCATCCAGTTGGCCAAGACTAGGAAGAACATTAACAACAAAAATGGAAATCTTCAAAAGTGAGCTCAAACTTCAATGCAGACCTCCAACACAGTAGCTACACAATCAAAAGATCTTCACAAGCATGTTGAATTCAACATAAACATCCGCACTCTTCCAACTTATCAGAATCACTTGTATCTTTATCCAAAACCTCAAGAACATTATCTACCATGACTGTCAAACTAGAAGAACTGCTTGCAGACCTCCAAACCATGAACCACTTGTATTGTTGAAACACACTGACTTTCGAAACATGCCTCTAAATCTGCAGATCATCATTTTATGTTACCGGAGAAATCTGGACCACTTTCCTGTCACTCTGTCTTTCCTGAGTATTGTAGGAACCGGTTCTATTTAGATGGCCATAACTTCCTCAGATCTTAATGCAAACTTCTCAAATCATAACTGGAGCTTCTTCAGGTAAACCTCTACACATCCATATGGTCTGCATACATTGATTGTCATTAATTTTCACAATATCCTCAACAATCTGGTCTTCTATACAGGTAGTAAAATATAATACAGCTGACACCAATGGCAACAAAGATATGTTGACATCATTGACAACACCACTTAGGTACATATTTGCAACAATCTCCTCCTTTGTCATTGATGGCAACATATGATGTGAAAAACTAAATTCAACCATCAAGACAAGAACTTCTCCCCCTTTCTCTTATCACACCTACATAACCACTTTCTTAACTGCTCCCCCTTTCACCAGCAACTATTCACTTCCAAGTTTTTCACATGACTTCTATCCCCCTTTGACATCAATGGAAAAGGGCACATATTTGCTATTTATTCTCCCTTTTTGCTTTAGATTAATCCCAAAATTTGCATACTGACTACTCCCCCTTGAGTAGTAACTCCTTAACATCAATCTGGATCACAAGATATGAACGTAAATTCCACCAAACTGATGCACCTTAGTGCATCTTAATTCTAATCAAGAGGGGTAATAACCCCTAACTTTTCTTTGAGATACTCAAAAGTATCCTTGGGAAGAGGCTTAGTGAAGATATCTGCAATCTGATCTTTGGAAGACACAAACTCCAACTTGATTTCATTCTCATTTACTTTCTCTCAAGAAATGAAACTTGATAGATATATGCTTTGTCTTTGAGTGCAATACTGGATTCTTTGAAATTCTTATAGCACTTGAATTATCACAAAAAATTGTGACTGGCTCCTCAAACACAATTCTGATGTCCTTCAGAATTTGCTTCATCCACAGAACTTGAGTACAATTATTTGATACTCCTATAGACTCTGCCTCTACAGTAGACAGAGATATTGCCTCTTGCTTTTTTCTCATCCAAGAGACCAAGCTTCTTCCCACAAAGAATGCACCACCACTAGTATTTTTCCTATCATCCACATCTCCTGCCCAATTAGCATCTATATATGCATGAAGAGTGAAGTCATTGTCCTTTGGATATGACAGTCCATAATCAATTATCCCCTTGAGATATCTGAAAATTCTTTTGACTGCCACAACATGGGATTCTTTTGGATCAGCTTGAAATCTGGCAACAAGTCCAACTGCATTTATGATGTTAGGTCAGGCCGGGTCTGAGTCAGATAGAGCAATCCTCCAATCAATTATCTATGCCTTTTTTGATTTTCCTTGGGGGAGTCATCATCTTTGTTAAGCTTGCATCCGGTTACCATAGGTGTACCTACTGGCTTTGAATCTTCCATTCCAAACTTCTTCAACAATTCTTTCACATACTTGGACTGAGATTTGAAGATACCTTCATCTGACTAAACAATTTGTAGACCTAGGAAGAAATTTATCTCACCAAACATTGACATCTGAAACTCACTTTTCATTTGATCAGCAAATGCTTTGCACATACATTCATTTCCACCAAAAATAATATCATCAACAAAAACTTCAACAATTAGAATGTCCTCATGATTAATCTTGAAGTACAGATTACTATCAGCAGTACCTTTCCTAAATCCTAGCTTAAGCAAATGCTTATCCAATCTTGCATACCAAGATCTTGGGGCTGGATTAAGTCCATACAATGCTTTTCGCGGTCCGTAGACCATATCTCTCTAATCAGACAACTGAAATCCTTCTGATTGCTCAATGTAGACTTCTTCCTCCAACTCTCCATTTAGGAATGCTGATTTGACATCCATCTGATAAACTTTAAAATCTCTAAAAGCAACAAAAGCAAGAAATAATCTGACTGCCTCTATCCTTGCCACTAGAGGAAAAGTTTCTTCAAAATCAATTCCTTCCACTTGAGAATAGCCTTTACGTACCAACCTTGCCTTGTTTCTTACAATCTCACCATCTTCATTTAGTTTATTCTAGAAGACCCATTTGGTTCCTATCACATTTTTGTCCTCAAGTCTAGGAACAAGATCCCAAGTGTGATTCTTTTCAATGAGCAACAATTCTTCTTCTATTGCTTTCACCCAGTTTTCATCATTGCAAGCTTCACTTACTGATTTAGGTTCAATCTTTGAAATCAGACAAATCTCCTCTTGATCTTCAGAAAAATTTCTCCTATTTTGAACACCTTTTCTCTTATCTCCTATGGTCTGATCTTCAGGATGATTTAACCTAACATACCTAGGAGTTTTAGGAACTATTTGAACTTCTATTTCTTGAACTTGTTCCTCATCATCTGCACTAGCCTCTGGAGTTACCAGATCAATCTGGATCTGAGTCAAAATTTGAACTTGCCTTCCTTGACTTTGACTTTCATCTTGATCATCTGAATCATATCTGTAGTACCTAGAATGTCCTTCTTTACTTTCATCAACTTTAACATTAGCACTTTCAACAATCTTTTTCAACCTCTTGTTGAAGCACCGATAAGCCTTACTTTGAGTAGAGTATCCCAAAAATATTCCTTCATCACTTCTTTTATCGAACTTACCTAAATCCTCATCTCTTTTGATATAGTATTTACTTCCAAAAACTCTAAAATATCTCACAGTAGGAGGACCAAACCATAGTTCATAAGGAGTCTTACCAGAATTTCCTTTGATCTGCACCTGGTTAAGAGTGTAGACAATAGTACTCAGGGATTCTCTCCAATAAACTTAAAGAACATTTGTTTCCATCATCATGGTCTTGGCAGCTTCTTGAATGGTCCAGTTCTTCCTTTCCACAACTACATTTTGTTAAGGAGTCCTAGGAGCAGATAACTGTCTTTTTATTCCATGCTTTTTACAGAAAGTATCAAACTCACCAGAAGTAAATTCTTCACCTCCGTAAGATCTCAAATACTTTAATTTCCCACCAATCTCATTTTCAACCATCATCTTGAACACATTAAACTTATCAAGAGCTTCTAATTTTTCTTTTAGGAGAGTTACCCACATCATTCAGAAGTAATCATCAATCAGCAACAAAAAATATCTATCTCCTTGCACTCTCCTAATTCTAGCAGGACCACAGAGATCAGTATGTACTAGTTCCAATTGCCCATTGGAAGTTTGTTCCTTATTTTTGAATGAAATTTTGTTTTATTTACCCAATTGACATTCTCTACATATACTATCAGGTTTGACAAGTCTTGGAAGATCTATTACAGCCTGAGTGGAACTTATTTTGAAAATGTTATCAAAATTCACATGACACATCCTCCTATGCCATAACCAACTTTGATCTGTCTGAGCAATCAAACAACTTTTTCCAGAACTACTTAAATGAAAGATCTTACCTCTAGTTTGAGTACCAGATGCAATTTTAGTTCTAGAGCTTTCCAAGATTCTACATTTTCCATCCTTGAATCGAAGATCATAAACTTTGTCAACCAACTGTCCAACACTGAGAAGATTATGTTTCAGTCCTTCCATATACAAAACATCATTGGTTTAATTCTTACCATCAAAAGAGATGGATCCTTTGCCACAGATTCTACTAGCTAAGTTGTCTCCAAATTTCACAAGCCCACCTTCATATTTTTCAAAACTCACAAACTTACTTTTGGCACCAGTCATATGATGAGAACATCCACTATCAATCACCCATTCATCCTTTTCAACAACCTGAGCAGCCAAGGTACTTTCCACATTTGCATAGCTAGTAGATTCAGTAGACATTGGATCTTCTTCTTTAATAGCAGTGAACACCCAATCACCTTCTCCATGATCATATTCATCATTTGTGACTCCTTCTCTAGCTTCTTGGACATAGTAGCAATTCTTCTAAATTTTGTATTTGTTAGGGTTTGGTTTTGAAAACCTTTCCAGACACCTTGAGGCAAAATGACCAATCTTATTACAAGAAAAACATTTTAATGGCAACTTTCCTTCATACTTATCAGATCCTCTTGGCATTCTTTTGGAAATAAGAGCTTCAAGATCTATAGTCTCAATTTCATCATCTTCAAGATTCTTCCTTGTCTTCACAAATCTATTTGATCTTCCTAAAGAACTTTCTCTTGGATCATATCTTTGCTTTCCATATACACTGGCATTGAATGCATATTCAGACTTAGGGATAGAGTCACCAAACTCACTCATTTCAAATGTTGAGAGCTTACCAACTAACTGATCCCTTGTGACAGTTGTTACTGTCCTGATTTCTTCAATGGCTGTAACTTTATGCTTGTATGCTGCAGGTAAGGATCTGAGCACTTTGGCAACAATTTCTGATTCTTCCAATACTCCACCTACATTTTTGGTATTGGTTACACATTCATTTACTTTCTACATATAGGAAGTAATGTTTTCATCTTCACTCATTACCAATCTTTCATATTTACCCTTCAGGCTTTGTAGCTTGGCACATTTAACATATTTGTTACCTTCATACAAATTTTCCAACTTACTCCAAATTTCATGAGTGGTTTTCAAATCAAGGACATTTGCCAATTTGGTATCAGATAGGGCACTCAACAATGCTTCTTTGGCTCAAATGTTATGTTTAACATCTTTGAGTTCATCTATAGTTGAAGGTCCATTCTTCGAAATCTTATACACACTCTTGGTTATTAACCAAAGGGGATCACCCATACATTCCAGATGACACTGCATGCATACCTTCTAGAGGGAGAAATTTGTTCCATCCAATCTTGGACTTTCCTTCTTGTAAGACGACATCTTGGATCTCCTCAAGCGGTCAAGCTTCTTTTAGAGGAACTTGCCTCTAATACCAATTGTTGGAATTAGCCTGGACAACTGAGAAGGGGGGGAATCAATTTTCCCCAAAATTACTCTTTTCTTTTAATCTTCTTTCATAATTGACAAGTTGATTAATGATGCAAACATTAAAGTATATAACATCAACACATAAGCAGAAACATAATCAACACACTTGACACCAAGATTTTTGACATGGAAACTCGGTTAAGGGAAAAACCATGGTGGGTATTTTCCCACAAGATTCCTACCTTGTTAAAAGTACTTAGAAAGAATGGGAAGGCACTTTCCTTCGGGCTCACTACCCATAGGTCACTTCTCAAAAAGAGAGGCTCACTACCTATAAGAAATTTGAGTTTAACACAGAAGGAACAAAATGATAATTAGCATCTCTTCATGCCTCATTTAGTTTCATTAATGCTCACCAAAAACCTCTGCTTCTATCTCCAAATTCTTCTTCTCTGACTCTTCACTCTATATTAATTTTGCTCCTCTTCTTCTCTGCTCTGGTTCTAATCCTTTCTTAGGATTTAATTCATTTTTCACAAGGATGATTTTCAGCAACTCTTCAACAAGTATTTGTATGCTTCATCAACCTTGGAATGATCAACAAGGTCAGCTAAACTTGATACAGATCATTACACTGTCGACCAAACACAACTGAGACTTGAATCTTCCTCTACATACATGCCATGCTTCCTAAAATGCTCTTAGATCATCGGCAATATACTAGGATCATCTGGTCAGTCAAGACGGGGAAGAACATCAACACCAAAAAAGAAAAACTTGAAAAGCGAGCTCAAACTTCAATGTGGACCTCCAACACAGCAGCCTCAAGATCCAGAGATCTTCACAAGAACATTAAATTCAACAGAAACATCCGCACTCCTCAAACTTATCAAAATCACTTGTATCTTTATCTGGAACCTCTAGAACACTATCTGCCATGACTATCAAACTAGAAGGATTGCTTGAGGACCTCCAAACCATGAACCACTTGTATTGATGATACACACTAACTTCCAAAACATGCCTCTAGATCTGTAGATCATCATTTTACATTACCAGAGCAATTCAGACCACTTTCCTATCACTCTATTTTTCCTGAGTATTGCAGGAACCAGTTCTACTTAGATGGCCATAACTTCCTCATATCTTAATGCGGACTTCTCAAATCATAACTGGATCTTCTTTAGGCAAACCTCTACACATCCATATGGTCTGCATACATTGATTGTCATTAATTTTCTTAATATCCTCAACAATTTAGTCTTCTATACAGACAGCAAAATAGGATACAGTTGACACCAATGGCAACAAGGATATGTTGACATCAATGACAACACCACTTAGGCACATATTTGGAACACACATATCATTAGGCTAACATGATGTCCTCTCAGGTTCCACAACTGCATTACTAACAAAGCTATCAATGAGATCTAAACATACATTATGAATTAACTAACAACCATAGTTTATTCTAGATTTGTTGCATGAATGAATATACACACACATTTTTTAATGCCTACCCAAGAAAATATTAGTAAATAAAAATGAATAATTAAGAAATAATGAAATTAACAGGATGATAGGAAACAATTTACAAAATTTAACTTAGTAAACTTCAATTAAATATCAGAGTATATCAACATTCATCGTAAATGAAATGTAAGATACAAACGTTTCAAATTAATTTATACACATTTTCAATAATTTCCAATAATCATCTGTTCGTAAAGTGGGAAGGTACCTTCTTAGCTTCAGAATCCTTCTTATAGATCTCAAACTGCACATCTAATAAAACATTAGTTCTGCATAGTTACTAATTACACAAAATAAATATCAATTGCATAAAATGAAAAGCCTAAGGCCCTAAGGGGCTGACCTAATGTCTCGGGGGCTCATAATGGCCTTGCCTATGTACACGTAGTGCAGAGACTTCATAGTTGAGGGCAACTAGACTTGCAACCATAAGGTTGACTTAAATACAATAACTAATAAGAAATCTAGTTTATCTCATAATATTTATCAAAGAATACATGCAAACAATATATTTTCTTTTGAACGTAAGCAATACCTATCTCTCTATTCTTAAGATGAGATAATACAAGATAAGAAAAGATTAGGAAGATAAATCAATCTCATATATTCCATATGTAACACATGAATCATTCATTCTAATAAAAAATTAACTCTTAAAGGGTACAAACAAAATGTTACTTATATAACATAGACTATCATCTTGGCCATACAATTTATCCATTATTTACAATACTAATCCACCATCATAAGTTAAGAAGTATTTATACCTTTCCACACAATATATTCTAAAACATAGTTATGCTCAAGGTCAGTAATTAAATATTAATGCACACAACTATTTCCTTATATGACTATTGTTAGAATAAACCCTATGATCGAAGCAACCATACTTCATACACTTGCATAAAGACTTTCATCTTTCTTAAGACACATTCATTGATTATCACAATTCTACTCACCATTTAAGAGGCCCTTAAGTAAATACTTAGATACCACAATATCAAACATATTTGCAAAAGTACCTTCAAAAGATTAGGTAGGAGTTTATAACAATTTGAAATTTTTGTCTATTCTAAAGTATCATCCAAATTATCTTAAAGAACTTCTCATAAATATCAATTTACACACTCAAATTTGGACACTATCAATACCAAAATATTCATCTACACATTTACAAAATTTATAAAAAAAATAATAACTTTAAGTTCAAGAATAACAAGATAAATTCACTTTTACATGGGAATTAACTTCGTATTCTAATAAATTAAGAAATCCTAAAAGTAACTTAATCCCCTTTCTAGGATTAGGAAATCATACATAAACAAGTATAAAATGATAACAATATCAATAATCATAAGCTACCCAAAAAGAATATTTACTTTCCACTCTACTTTTAAACTTGAATATCATACTAATCTCCATATCTATTCAAGACATAAAGTACGTGTTATCAAAAAATCACCTTAACATAATTCTTACTAACACATAGACAAAAATAGAAAATTATAGTTATCTAAACAATATGGAGAGATATAATGGTATGATTCAGTATGACAAGAATATCAATATCTATTTCTATTATTCTTGCATCTAAGTAACAACATAAATTAAACAATTCTAAATATTTATTTTCAATTCCAAGAAGCTAGTAAACATGTATAACTATAAAAACTAATCACTATCCATATATTTTGCTATCTTATATCTTATCTTTTAAACTATAAATCATTCTAAATTAATGTAGATCTAAAAAAGAACATCTAAATCTAATTAGAACAAGATACTTTTCTCTAAAACTTATTTTCATACTTATTAGAAGGAAAACAAATTACCCATATTTGTACCATTCTAAACATTATCCCAATTATCTTAATAGAATTTCTACAAATTTCCTCCTTTATTATAAATCTAAATTCAAGTATAAACTAACCATAATGTCCTAACCAATAGAAGATTAACAAAAATTATGGTGAATAATGATATCATTTATTAAACACATTTACTTTGAATCAGATCATTATTAATTTATAAACATTATTAATTTATAAACAATTGAATAAAGGGTTAACTTTTAATAAAAATAATGGTTATAATTAATTTATGTAGTAGAGTAATAGTTACGGTGGAGCAAGAGATTGTTATATTTACATATGCATTCTACATATTAACATAGTATAATTAAAAGAAAGCAAATATATCAATAATAAGTTTCTTAAAAAGGTAATGCATTCATGATAAAATTTCATAAGCTAGCAGATACCACTATGTACATGCTAATCTCTACAATATAAACTGAGGCCCTTCTAAAACTATTATATCAATTGAAATTTAATGAGTATGAGTCATCATTTATAAGCAATGAAAGGCAAATGCATGCAGCTTAATAAGTATCCCAAAATAGAATTTATCTAATTTAAGTTGATACCACAACTTAGGCATATGGCTAGCTACAGATACACGCACAAACAAATTACATAGGGTTATCAAGTAAAGTGCCTATACAAGTCCAAGATACACGTGGAAAGAACTTTCATACCACTGTAGATATAAGGAGTGTATGATAGAAATAGAAAAAAAAATTGAGCCTATCGATTGAGATAACACCAAGCATGAGGAAAGAAGTTACAGCTGGATAATAAGAACGTGACATAGTGGCTAAACCGTAATTAGAAAGAGGTAAGTTATTGTCGTGATACTCGACAAGGTAGTATTATCATAGTTGAATTAAAATATGTGGAGATAATATTGCTGAGGAGGATTTTAAACATCAATTCGATTGAGGCAGGAGTTAGCACAATTTTAGAAACAGAAAGGAAGGATATCATCATTGTTCTAGAATTTATGGCCAGCTTAGCTCTATATAAGAAATATGCAGATAGGTACAACCAATGATTTTAGAAAATTTCCTTAATGTGAATTTCGTTTACGGCAAGAGACAAATCCGAGTATTATAATGCTCACATATAAAAGGCCTATCAGCTGATATAATGCAAGCAATGAAGGAGGCTGCAGACTATATAAAATTCCAATGATTTGAAGGATATCCACAAATGCCGGAAAGATCACAGAGGTGACATTATTCGCTATCTTGAGAGCATCCTAAACTCTGTCATCAAAGAGTTAATTAATGCCAGAGTTGATTCCGTAGATGAGTTAACTGAGTGCAAGAGGAATACAGGCTCAAGAGTAATAGAACAACAATGTTAAAACGCTATAGGTTAGATATGGTAGGCGTGGTGAGGTTCACAAGGTAAAAAGAACTTGCTTGGGAGGTAAAGGCAATCAAATAAAAAAATCTAGATTCCAGACATTTACTAAATACTGTGGAAGAGGAAGAAAAATAACCCCTACTCAGCCACTGTGATGAAAAGTTATTATACACTTTAGCTTGCAAAACATTTGTCAAAGTTATTAAGCATCTTCAAGTATGAACCTATTGTCTTACTGCAAGGACTACAACAAGAGATAACGTTTTGAAAAGGAACAATTATATCATATAAAAGAAATGGGCAATTTTCCTGTGGAGGTTATTGGCAAAAACATCAAAAGAAAAATGTAACAGGTCCTAGGCATATAATTTGAATACCTCAAGGAGTATGCACCATATATAATGATTACAATACAAATTTATAAAAAAGCAACTATGAAACTATCAAGTAAATGCGAACCAATAGGTGAAAAACCAAATTCGAAAACCTATGCAGGTGCCTAACAAGGTATGCGACCTCAAGGAATACTTTGACCAAGAACCACTGATAAATGTTTCCATGAGGTGTTAATTCACATAATGGAATGATGCAGGATACATTTTAATGGACAAGAAACCTTTAAGAAGATGTAACTAGAGGTGCAAAGGCAACATCTGCGACCTAAGATTTTATTGATTATGAATTCAGGAAAACTAATAGATTTATGCACTAGAAGATGATGAGTAAAACCTTGTTCTTTCCTAACATTCTTCTCCTCACCTTGCTATGAAACCTCTGAAACTTCCCCGTTCCTTCAAGCAGATGTGCCATAATCCATTGAAAGATCTCCATGAGTCTTGTTGCCATCCCTCCCTCCCCATAAAATCAAATGTTCAGAAATAAAATAGCAAGTGAAGTTAATTTCCTTCCATAACTCCTACAAAATAATAATGACCCAAAAAATGGAAAGATTCCATCAAAGAGGTGGATTACCACCACTTCTTATTTGTGGCTAAAATTAGAAATCACTTAGTAATGATAAAGCATAAAATGACTATACATGATTTTCTTATGAAACACTACTAAATCATCTAAATAATTATTCCAAAATAATGTAATTAATAAAATATCATAATTAGTAAATAAGTTTCAAGTATGCTCTATACCTCTTGGTAGAGAGTGTATTCTACACCTGAGTCAAAATTGGTCAATGATTGTTAAACTGCACATCCACGGTGAAAATGAAGGAACACTACAGTCCTCCTGTATCTATCAAATGATGAATATGGTTTCTGTACCTATGTGGTTGTCATTAGGGTGATAAACCCTATCACTGCTCCTTGTGTTTAAATGATTGCCCTTTCTTATGATTGTATACTCCTAGAGCTTCATATTTCTATGTTTCATTGTTCATTTGTTCATTGAATAATGTTGAGATTCTATGGAGGGACCTTCTATGTAGATTGTCCCTTCTTGAGGAATTAGACTTTTGTAATACAAGTAATTGATCCTACTATACTTTATTGTCAAAACATGTGTATATTGATTTCATTAAGCTTTTGTATCTACCTTTGTATCTAATGACCTCTTGTATTATTGCTGTCACAGTCTTTCAAACTCATATGATAACACAAGCTCTTTTGGTTTACCTCTTGATGTAGCATTATAAACATACATAATAAATATAGCTTCTCTCATCACCTTTATGATTGTTGTTACTTGACATCCCTGCTCCTTTATTTGACAATCTTGTCTCACTAGCACCATGCATGTATTGTTACTGGTGTCCTAAGCTTATAGGAATAGAGGCTTCTGGCACATGTTTTGGTGTCTAGCTTGGCACCTAGTCACTATCATGTATAAATATTGGAACCTTTGGAACTTTCTTTGTCCTTTAGTGTACATATATTGTCACACTTTGACGATAGCCTCTATGTTTATTGTGATCATATGATTTGAATGCTCCCTTCAAATTGGATTGCACTTAACAAAGAAAATGAAGATAACTGCCCCTTGAAAGTAATGCAATGATAATGTTTGAAATGCATTTGCAACACCTTTATGCACTTTGGTGACTTATCTTCTCATATCTTAGATGTGAAATATGATATGTTACATCTTTTCATGATAGTCATAGTTGATTTGTCATTTGGCTGCTCCTAGTCCAATGTCTATTAGCTATTGTCCATAGCATGACTACACTTTTGACTATTCTATGTTGTACTATAGCTGAAAATCAAACGATGTGATTATCCCTTCTGGCTGATAACTTTAGATACTTAAGTCTTTTCTCTCTTTAATGGTACCATTCCCTTCTTTGTGGTTTCAATTTTCCTTATAGACTTCATTAATTTTGACAGTCTACTCTTTGACTTTATATGACTGCTCTTTGATAAGATTGCCTTTGATTGTCATGTATAATGTGCTTATAGTATGACTATCCTTTGTAGCTTGACTACTGCACTTTGTCTTCATGTATGTTTCTTTGACAGGCGTTATAGTGTTGTTTCCATTTTGTTGCTATTTGGATACCACTATACTTATGCATGGGGCTCTTCTTTATGTCTATAGGATGAATTGATGTTGTTTCTTACTTGATTTATCAATGTATTTGTAAAGACCATCCTCACATAGTGTTATCTATTCTTCTGAGCATGTTCATATCATAACAATCAATTTGGACATCTTATTGGTCTTTTAGTAGTAGCTCAGATACTCATGCTAAGTATCTTCACACTACTTTTCCTCTTCAATGAAAGCCTTAATCTTCAATGTATAAGATTTTATTAACCAATATGGTAATCAATGCATACCTAGTAATAGTCAAGGTTTTCAAATCTATAGTATTTTATGAGGGCAGTTGGACTCATTTTGTCTCTTTATTGTAGCAACTTGGCATTGATCCTTACTAAAAATGATGAAAGCTATGCCTCCTTGATGGTTCTGTAAGCGACTTGTAGACTCTTTGCCTTTCATTCTTCTATCAGTTTATGCTATGAAACAATTATAGAACATTGTGAGTATGACTTCTTCATGAACGCCTCCTCATGCACTGGTACTATTGTTCCCTTTTGTAATTAGTAGTTCTGTGTTTTTTTAGGACTATTTTCTATGTTTGCATTGCCTTAGCAAAACATTTGTTGCTCTCCTCACACTGTCACTACTCCTTGTGTACTATGCTTTGTGTTAGCAATCTCTATTGGTGAAGGCATTATTAGTGACTGTGCCATGAGTCATGCTATCCTCTTGTGACTGATACTACATTCATCTTATGATTGTTGTTTCATGTGGACTGCTATATGAATGTGATTCCTTGTTGACTATTGCTCTTTTCATGTAGCATGATTGCACTATACCTCTTCCTAGGACTGTACCTAGCACTTATTACTGTACCCATCCATACTCTTGGCATATGACCTAGCTACTTTCTGAGTGCTATAAGCATCTTCTTCATAATGAAAAAACATGTATCTACACGTTGAACAAATAAGTTAGATAAAACATGGAGGTTGAAGCCTCTCTTTTGATTGTTTGATGTGACATTTCTCCCTTTTGCTTCCTCTCATGATTTGATGTGAAGTGACAAGTACATGTTGGATTATTGCATATAGAAGTAGATATTAAACCCTGAGCTCTAACATCATGTTATTTCCTCCTGCAGGTTCAAATAGACCTATCACTAAGACATCTTTCCTTTATATGTTTTCCTTTAGTTTAGATGTACTTTTTATTGTGCATTGTATCACATATAGTTACTCCCACAGCTTGTGTGGGATCATAAACACTTCTCCTTTGAATATAAATAGTTATTTCATGCAATGACTTGTGTATAATTTCTCTTTCTTGTAACTCAATTGCATAACATAAACTGAACATTATTGCATGGCATATGTGTTTATAATCATGAATAAACTTGACAATGTTATATGTACCTTTTTGAACTATATCAAACTGCAATGAACACAACTAAAACATGAACTGCAATGACTAGATTAGCCTTAACTTCCCCTGTTAGACATAGGATGCTTCCTACCCTGCTGGGGCACTCTTCATCTTATTTGGCTCATGTAGCAGCTCTGTTTGAGATGCTATATGATCTTGGTAACATGGTCATTGAAATAGTCCTCCATCAGGATAGTAGGCCTTCTAGGCTAGCCTATGAACTTAAGTTTTTTTTCTACCCCTTCCTTTTGAACTATCTACTTCACCAAAGCAACAAATAAATTGCTATTATAGCCCAACCTAATTGGCTACAAAGCACAATTTAGTAATAGTCTTCAACAAAGTGTGGCCTCCAAGTAGATTTAGAGCAATGCAAGTGATATGAAACATGGCACAACCAAAGTTTCTAAACCAGAGCATTATGTGAAGTGGAGCAAATAAACTTATTGATCTTATCATATGATTTATACTAGATCCTGAGGACAAGATAGTGGATTGCCCACACATTTACCATGTATGAGTTTGATGATGGTGTAATGAATCTTGAAGACTATCAATACAAGGGTGAAGAAAGTGGCGTTTCTTTGAAACTATCTTATCATATTTATCCTAACCTCTTTACACATGCACTTAGAAAATAGACAAATATTGTCAAAAGATAGTCAAACAAAGACCATAGAATAGTCAAAAAGGGTTGATTGACTAAGGATGGTGATTGATGCACACAAGCCTGCATAGAATCCAGAGAAAAAGAGCAAGTATCAGCAGAAGGGCAGTCATTGTATGACTATCAAAAGTAGTACAGTAACACATAGTCGACACAGGTATGAGGCAAGAACAAAGAGGCTTTAGGACCACAAACCAACATTTTAGGTCTATTACTAAAATCTCAGACCTGTACCTTCTTTTCATTTGTCATTATTAAATCTTCCATAATTGTCAGGGGAGTGAAAAGACTATAAAAGCATGTGAGACCATTCCCAAATATTGTGCACATTCTGTCAATAGTATGTAGTAATAGTGATATTGAGACTGATGCTAAGGATGTAGTAGTAGTTGGGTTATCTGCTAAGCAAGATTAGAATTGCATGCCATTTTTGAAGACTCAAACAAGAAAGTGTTTGTACAGCATTGAATGCATTTAGTATAGAGAGACCTTTCAGTAGCATATGCCAGATTGGTGGAGACACTCATAGAGACATCTACAGAGATCTAGATCATACATATGCATAGTCAAGAGAAGTCTAGAGAAGCATGAGAAGACCAAAAGATAATCACTCATGGTTAAACACGATCATAAGGATTGTTAAGTGCATAATAAGCAGCCATCAACAGAAGATAATCTAAAAGGAAGTAGTCTTCAAATGAGTAACCTTGGATATCTTTCACTCCAGTAGTCAAGATTTTTAGATGGGCATAAAAATAGGACAATATTTACCACTTTTGTTGCAAATAAGGTGTGAAACTGTTGGGAGCATAATGGAAATGAATGCAAAAAGAAGAAGCAGATAGAAACATCCTCCTAAGAATGACTATAGGATCCAAGACCATTCAAGAAACAATGATAAAGAAGAGTACCCCTATGAATCTCAAATAGTGATATACCTTCAAAGATCCAAAAATAAATGGAAGTTCTCAGGAGACCCTAACAAGTCTATGTGAGAGGTACAATTATCAGGACAATCTGCACCATGCAAATAAATAGTCATTGTTGAAGTTTCAAGAGTCATGTCAAGGACAACAACATAGGTCTTCTTTGTTAAATAGAGACAGTTTATAGAGAGGTCATTCATAAGTCCAGATGAAAAGCATGAAATGTATATCTTTCCATTGCTATTATCTTATCATGGGATAGTCAAGTGCATAGATAATAGAACATTCTTTTCCAGATATGCTACAAAAAACACAAAAAATTATTCATGAAGCATAGCTACAATGACTTCTAGAACTAATGGGGAATGAAAGAAATATTATCTCATCACCGAAAGATACAATAAAGCAAAAACCACAGTAGTTCATACAAAGAAACTCTAGTAAAGGGAAGCATTTATCTTGTCATCTTTTCTTTCAATAGAAGATGAAATCTTAATAAGAGGGTATCATGTTAAACATCATAAGGAGTACCCCAAAAAATCAACCAAGTCATATTGTGGGAAGATATGGTAGTATTCAGAACTAGGAGCATCAAATCTTAAGAAATGCACTATGAAACCCTAGCTAGGGTCATAGAGAGAACATCATCCATCTTAAGGAGAGTAGCATAGTTTACAGATTCTTCACAGTCTCCAAAGGAAAACCTTACCAGTTTTGAAGAAAACCCTGACAGTCTCTTTTACTGAGTGGGAAAATGCAAAGATAACTAAGAGTGCTACGAGGGAAACCAAAGATAGGAAGCAAGGGGAAAGTATGTTTTTCATGTTCATACCTAGGGAGTCATGGCTAGAGACAACATTTGGATACAAAAGGATGAAAACTATACCATTGTTTCTCTTACAGAAGTACCAAGATGTGTGAGGAAGGAGAAATTTATCAAACTGTAAGCAACCTTAACAAGTTTCATAAAATGAGAAAATAAAATACTTATAGCCATATCTTCTAAAGGAAACCAGTAGAACCATGAAGGAAGTAGGCTTCTCGAGGTGGTAGCCTTCAAATAAAAGAAAAGATGCAAGTTACATTATAGCTCCAATAGAACCAAAGAAATAAAAGAGTAGTATACAAATACTGAGGGGTTTCATCATAGTTTCTCACCAAAACCAGTAGTTTTAGAGCATCTTTTCACCATTTTCTAATGGAAAACACAGTAATGAGAAAAAAATAGGCTTACATGTGCATGGAATAAGATCTAAAATAGAAGGAGCAGCAAGAAACCCTATAGGAAAGCTTTCAACATCTTCAAAAAGGCCTTCTCATGGTGGTGCAATAGCAAAGTACAAAAGAAGAAAGTGAAAGAACAAAATGATATGTGTTTAGGGTTAAAAGATGTTTCATTCAAATGAAAATGCTAGCTCATGGTTTTTACTGAAGTCTTTATTGACTTTATTTTTTGACAAATCATTGCAAACTAATAATGCTCGTGGTCAAGTCTTTTAGGTAATGAAAACCTAGTGGAGGATGCATGTGGAGCCTGTGGAAGACTTAGAAGATATGATAACCTTAATTATTGTTTGGCTTGACTTAGGGTCTTTTTTCATAAGGACTGTTTTGAGTACTTTTTATACAGTCAAAGTGTAGATAGGTTATTGTTAATGACTTGGAGGGCTATTATGAGAAAGGCAGGCATAGATAATGTAATTATGTAACCTCCTACTCTTTGCTTGAGTTAAAACAAAAAAATAATGTATTTAACACCTATTAAGTGCAATAATTTTATAAATTGCCTTAATAACTGTTATATGAAAGCCTAGAGAGAAAAATAACATTCACATATCACTTATTAAAGAAAAATCATATGATTGCCTTTAATATTTGTTAAAATAGGTTATTTTTTCCTTCAAATCATGCAAAAAACATAAGAGGAGTGGAACTGAGGTCTCAAACTCATGCAGAAGGAGATTCTTTTCCACTTTTGGCTTAGGGTCAAACTAAGCTATTTTGGGTAGTTTTTGGGTCAAACAACTTGGGAGGTAGAGTTCTAAGCTATTTTAGCTCAACATGGAGCAGTTATAGGCCCTATTTTTCAGGCTTTTCTCTTGTGGTCGCCCAGCAACTTGGAGTTGCTTTTTAGACTCCTTCATGCATCATTTGGAGTCTAGTTGAGCTGGAGTTGACTTCCATTTACCTTTTTGGGATAGATTTTGTATTATAGGGAAAAAAGCTTCTCAGTTCTTGCTTTTTCCTTACTTTGCACCTTCCAGAGAGAGAGTTTGTCTTATAACTTAGCCATTTTTACAGGATTTATGTAGTAGCAGCAGTTTATTTTTAGTAGTTCATTGTTATTTTGTAGAGTTTTTCCTACTATTATAAATACAATTAGTTGTTCATCTATTCAGATTTAGGTGTCTTGTCTCATTTTGAATGATTTTGATAAAGATTTATTGAGTTTTACTTCAAAACCTTTAAATTTTTTGTCTCATTTTTTGAATGCAAGTATACAAAGTAGAATTTTATTACAGGTTACAAATTGTGCAATTCATTTCATGCCTTTTTGTGAAACATTTATGTGGTAAAGATTGTTTAGTTTCAGTTGTATGAAAAAGGGTGTTGAGGATAGTTGTGAATCAGATTGTAGGTTAGGATATTCAGTCATTGGTGCATCACCCCTTAGAATGGTTTTATAGTTCAGTTTATTTTATCATTTTCTCTCTCTTTTCCATGAAATACAATAGATCTAAGGGGCATTTAAAGGGAGCCGACTCTTTTGGAGGTTCATTCTCGCCATAGGTAAACCCACAGTCTGAGAATGTTCCCATGTTGCATGAGATTGCCAAGTTGTTAAAGGCTTAGCATTTAGGACACAATCCTTCATGACAATAACATGTGTAGCTCGAGTCAGTAGGTGATACTCCTAGTTCAAGGGTACAGTGTGTACACATGTGTGCTTTACCCAATGGTAGTGGATAACTGAGTAATTATTAAATTAAAGTTCATATATAAATATCTTATGTGTTTGTATGTATGTACATGAAACATATATATATTCTAATTTAATTACATTTTGTAAGTACCTATGAATTTATTAGAGCAAAATTGTCACTTTGAGGGTCAGTCAACTACCTCAACCATGTTGAGGATCAAACTAGATACATTACATGTTTGAGAGATGGATATTTATGTTTGAGATGGATATTGTTTATATTTGATATGGACATGTTTATTTTTGATATATTTGATAGATCAACATTTATATATTTGGTCCATTTGTGTTGTAATGACGATTATAAATTTGACATGATAGTTGATATATTTGACTTAATGCCTTAATAAAGTTTTGATAGAAATGATTGGTATTATTTAGAATGGATATTTGATATTTAAATATTTTAAGATATGTATTACAAGTTTCAATAATAAAATCTAATAAAGCATTCTTTAAACTTAATAAATTAATAACAAGTTCCTCTCGTTTACTCAAGTTAAGATTAATGTAATTTATGATTTCAAAGTAGAATATATCATTTTAATCTCGATAAAATTTAATATTACAACTTATAAATCTATGTAGTCAACTATATATGACACTTAATTTTCTTTAATGAATGTAACCTTGATTCTATTGATATTTAAATTGGTTATTTTATTTGATCCAATTCATCTTCCCAATTAATTACATGGATATATATTTATGTTGGAGAAATCTTGTTTTAGAAATCTTAAATATTTTCCAAGAGGATCTCCCAAGTTCTCTCCTCTCAGTTAAATTTCTCACGCAATAATAAAATCATTATATAACATCCTTCTCATGTATACAATCTACAAATGCATCCATAAATTTTATTTTCAAAAAATAAAAAATAGTTAAGGATTTTAAATCAAGAATTAAACAACATATCTAACAACTCGAGAAGGAAAAATAAATCATTTTTTTCTCCAAATAAAATATAAATACATATGAACCCACATGGGTTGCTTTCTACATGGTATAAATTTGTGGAGCACACTCTAAACCAATACACTATGACTCCTTGGACTTCCCAAAATCCTCAAACTTATAAGGTGTCCATATGAATAATAATACAATTAATGTATATGACATGAATTTTAACTAGTCAACCATGAAAAGATGTGATAACTTTTATAAAGATTTAGAGAACACACTTTTTTAGAGATCTAGACAAAAAAGGTTTAGCATCAAATTCAACCATGTATTCAATTTATTTTTGACAACCTTAATGAGGCTTATGAATAAAGTGCTACACCTAATCATTTTTAAGAGTATGTGATAGGATTCTTGGGTTGAAGTTATCATTTTTAGATATAAAATTATGAGGAACTTTTTGTACACCTAGATAAGGTATTATTGATTTCAAAGGAGAACAAACTTCAATTGAATGGTAAAAATTGTGATTTCTCTAAGAAAAATTTGGCTATTCTTGTTAACATTTTTTAGAATAGATTGGTTCATATAGAGCCATCAAAAGTAGAGACCAAATTAATTGGCCTAATCCTACAAGCATCATCAAAATAGAGAGATTTTTATGTGTATCTATTAATAGTTAACAAAAAAGATTAAGTCATTTATTTTATAGCCACACCTTTACATGCAATAAAAATTGTAATGCCTTGCCATGCAATGCTAGAGATAAGTTCAACTAAAACAATAAAAAAGTAGATTTTTTTTTTAAAAGAAGAAACAATAACAAAACATAACATAGACTAATAGCATCAAGTTAAACTATCATCTCTAGGGATTACATAGCTGCATTTTTGCAATTTAACAACAATCAACAATGTACATAGTTTAATCCAATAAACCAACTGAATCAAACTAGCATCTTTCATTACATCATCCAAATACATCATAAAGTTTGCATTAAGATTACAAGTACAAAATAGTATATCTTACAAGAGGAATTACATAGTTTCATTGTTACAAAAGCTCTTTTTTTCTGAATACATCAAATTACATAATGAATTCCACTGATATGTAAATATAGATGCAAAAAGTACAAATAATTATCTTCATATACAGGTGCAAACTAGAATCCGCTATGACAGATACATCCATGAACCACAGAACTAGATAAACCAATGGAATAAAGCACAACCACCTGACCATGTGGAACCCTGAGGTCCACCCCCCATGCTAGGAGATAACAATGAGGTCCCACAATGACAATAGTCAAGAAGACAGTAGACTAAAGAGTGAAAGGACTACACATGACTCCAACACAACACGGATCAATATGAAAATCACAAGTAACTTTACAACACTTCTAGAGGCAACCACACTAGGGAATGCTAGGCTACAGTAGGGGTGACTGTCATCGCATGGTCCTAACATGGATTACCTTGATAGTCTCTAGCTAGATGCTGGCCCCCATCCATGGGTAACCTTAACAGTCTCTAGCTAGGAGCCAACCCCTATCTATGGTTACCATGACAGTCACTCACTAGATGCCGGCCCCATTGGGTAACACATGCAAAACCAATATTCCTTTCATGAGGACAAAGAAGTTGATCTTGCCAACCAGGCCTTCTCATCCTATTCTTATCCTAAACGAGCACTACAAGCATGGATGAGGAATCCAATTATCTTAATTAGTGTGGAAACTACCCAACCCCTAGATTTATTATTAGGTTATCACTTGATTACAAAACTCCCAATGGGTTACCCTGGCTATCCACTTTGGGCACCGGCCCCACATTGGAAGCCACTCCCCCTTCCCTGCACCTAGATTCTCACAACCCAAAACATACACCATGCATGAACTATCACTTTTTCTCAAAATATACATCATTTCACATTACACAAAGCAATGCATTCCCATCTTACATGCTAATTCTAATCACATGAATAAGTACCCTAAGCAAGGCATTCCCCATCTTTCTCATGTATCAAACCAACATGAAACAGGAGACAATATTACAAGAGTGCATTTCATTCAACTCACATTCACACCCTCCTAGGCCTTTGGAAACAACTTCTACAACACTTGACATCATTAAAACATAATGGTCACACATCACATTCACTTTCCAAAGCACATCCTAACCCAAGATCAATAATTCAATAACAAGACCACAAATGTGACATATGATCTGATGCACTAATAATGGTCCTAAATAATATAACATTATTCCAAGCATGACAAATCATATAACAACATAAGATAGCTCTATCCCAACAATGCAAAACAATAATAATTTGAAAGGGTTACCAATTACTCTATAACAAAAAATTCAGTCAAACAAGATACTACCCGTTATTAGACTAAACCTCTTTCTACACTAATGTGGATCTTATTAAAATTCTTGACAACTTTGTGATTTCTACTCAAAATAATTGTATAAGCAAAACATAAAGGATCATAAAGTAGATTAAAACTAATCATCCCTTTTAAATATTTAAAAAGTATGAGTTAAATGCTAAACGTTTCATATCAAACCTAACCTCCACTTACTCACCCAATTTCATAACTAAGCACAATCTTTAATTTAAGTCACAAATAAGATTAGACTCCATTATATGACCACAAAGTTCCTTAAGGTGAAGAGGAAGCAAGATATATATAAAAATACTTGACAAGTCTTACTAAATCTAAACTAAATGTTATCTTCCACCCAAAAAATATCAAAGATATCTAGATATATAACAATCATAAATTAAATTCATAGACTAACTCTATGCACACTACTTAAAATATTCTAATTCATACTAAAACTAAAGACTTAACTAAGGTCATCATACACACCTTATAACTAAATCTAAAATAACAATTCAACATTTATAATCTGATAATTTACAACAATTTAACTAAGACAAATATATATTAAGAAGCCTTATTTATTATCCATATCCTTCTCTCTTACAATAGATAAAACTACTAATATTCTTAAATATACAAGATAAAATAATAAATCAATAAATTATTTTAAAAGGATTTGGCTTTTTATTTATAAAGTAATGCTTAAATATAACATATCCCTAAATAACAGGGATGAAATAAAATAATACTTAAATATAACACATCCCTCAATGATGGGGATTTGATTTCTCTTTAAAAAAATACTTAAAAATAAAACACATCCATAAAATTATTCTTCCCTATTAAATAGGGAGTTGAAATCACACCTTCAAAATAATAAATAAAACTCAAATTAAAACACTAATTTATTAAAGGACAAATTTAAATATAAATAAACTTTATAATTAACATTATGCAACAATACTTAATATTTAGCTAATAAGGTTTGACCAATATTAAATTACTACATAATAAATCTATTAACTAACTAAACTTAAAATAAGTTATAACATTCTTATCTAACTACCACTTCAAAATAATACATTTATAACCCTATTATTTGAACTATACTATTGATTCCAAGAACAAGTTGAACAAAAATAATGATTCTAAACTAATACTTAAAACTTTCTAGGAAATTTAATTAAAGTCCACATTAAATTATTGTTAATTTTGTGAGAACTCCATCATATAACTACAATTTTTTTTTTCTATATATAAAAATTACTACAAAGAAAAGTTCAATTATTAATTACCTAAACTCAACAGAAAAAGAGAATTTCTATTTCTAACTTAATACATTATTTCCTATTAACTAAATGTACAACCTATGAGAATCCCTAAGTTTTCTCTAGTTAAACTCAAGGATTTTGTTGGTTGACAAAATTGCTAAAAAGGATTAAAATATCTATCTACATATTCAATCTACAAAAGAATTCATATTGAACAATAAATTAAGTTTTCAGGCAAGGAAGAAAAATGATGAAGCTAGTTGAACCAAGCAACCAAATTTCATAGCCAAGAGCCAAGGATCAGAAGAATTTAATTCAGGTAAAAAAAATTCATTTTTTTAAATGCATAAACTACAAACTAAAATTCAATTGTATTATTTATAATTTCTAGCAACCTCGGGAGGAACCCCCAATGTCGTACAGTCGTACGGTAGCGCCTGAGGGAAAGGAAAATGTATAAGTTTTAAAGTGTAAAAGCTAAAATTCTAATATCTCTTATCCTAAATTTCATTTGGTTTGCAGATACTAAAATTTCAAATGCCATTTCAGACATGATTGAATGCATATAGAGGCCATACAATGTAGCCAGGTAGGCTGGAGGAAAATAAGATATTTAAGAGTTTTGATAAAATGAAATCATCTTTATTAGTCTTATTTCAGCAAGTGTTCAATGAATCCCATCAAATGGAAAGAGATTATAGATAAATATAATTTGTTTGATATACAGATCAATGAATGGAAAGAAAATAGTTTGGGCTTGGCAACGAATTTTGATCTCCAAAAGCAAAGGCGATACTACAGAAGTTGAGTTTTATTTTTATAAAAAGAAATTGGCATTCTTAATTTCACAGAGGAATGCAACAATAGAAAATGATTTAATTTCTACTAGTGGCTAAAGATTTCATTTATCTAAGGTGTCTATAGGCAATATGAGAATACGACGATAGTGAAATTGAAAGAGGAATAGATGTGAAGAAAGATAGATAGGCATGAAGATGATTCAGGGTAAGGTCTATTAAAATGTCACAATGGGTGGTTGAAGAGAATATTCAAGTGAATGCAAATGGCAAGATTAATAATAGTGGGGTTATAGAAAAGAATATATACTCATCAAGCATATAAAGAGAATAGGTTGTAGAGCTTGATCAATCATTTCAATTGATGGGAGAAACTTGCATTTGATTGCAGATGGACACTGATTTGCAAAAGGGTTTACTATTGTTTGGAATAATTCACAGAGAACCACACTTCAACCAGAATTTGACAAATCATAAAATTGCACAGACTACTCACATACATGATTTTTCTTCATATGTAGACAAGCAGAAGAAATTTTGTTTAATACATACCTAGAAATTCTTCAAATCTCCCTTGCTCCCTTCTCCTCTTCCTTTGCCAATTCCTCTTCTTTTCCTCAAATTTCTGTGTATCTTTTCTAAGAACTCTCCCCTCAAATAATCTTCCCAAAACCAAAATAGACAAAACAATTGATACCCACTATCACCATTCTTTCCATTACAGATATTCATAATCCAAAATTAATTGCATTCATAACACCACTAACAGGAATAATTTTCAAATTTCTGACAACCCACTCCAACAATAAATTAATGGAAAAATAAAATAAAATCTCACATGTCAGATAAAATCAATAAAGTACTAATATTGACAATATTATTATTATTGCTAGCTTTCAAAGCTACTAATTTAATTTAATATAAAAATCAATTAATTAATATTCTTAATTTTCTACATTAATTAAATAACTAATATTGATGTATATATATAAACTTATTATTATTATTACTATAACAATTAATAAATCTCCAACAAAGACACATTGACTATATAACCAAAATGATCAAACATCAACACATCTATACTCATAGATCACTTATTCTATAAAATGAACCAAATGACTATAATCAACAACTTAATACCTTGGTCACTAAGTTCAATAAAATGAACCTTAAACTACAATAAACAAACAATAACAACCACATACCAAAGGATGACCAACACCCGAGGAAAAGTACCAATTGAACAACAACTACACCCATGATTGGAAATACATGGATGACGATAAACTCAAGACATTGGTTGCCAGAGGGAACCCCATGTTATCTCCCATCTACATTATCCATTGGTGTAAAGGCATGCTCAGACCTACTAATTCAGGTGGAGTCAGTGTCTAGTACCTGCAACTTGCATCAAACCAAGGGGTTGTGTACAAAGATATATATAATCAAACACACTGTGACAGGGAATCGCAATATAGTAGGGTGCTCATTATGAGCAATACTACACTATCCCTTCACAAAACACATCACAAATATCCACATTAAACAAGTTTATTAGTAACTAAACAACCAAATAACACATAGTGAGATAGTCGCATAATTCACGTAGTAAAACAAATCTACACAATCAATTAATCCATAACTAATCACAACATAAGCATAATGTACTAATCATAAAGTATCAATAGTGTCATCATAGTAAACATCAATGAGTGTCATCAACTACATCAAAACAGTAAACCTGCCATCAACATGTCTAACATACCCTAAGTATTCTGAGTATCTTACCTTTATCTTCATGCTCCTTAGCCCGACTAGCTGCTCATCCAAGGTGAGAATGGAGGGGCACTACATCCTCCCCCCCAAAACTTGACTTCCTCTTGGAAGTCACAGACTAGGGTGGAAACATAACATATTAGTATTACAACTTTCTATTGCCTACATACACATCCATATTAAGCAATTGTTCATAAAATAGGCACAATCGTTCCATAACAATAAGAAGAAAATTAATTCTTTACCTTTAAGGCTTATCATGTAATCTACTTATATCTAATCACACATTTTAAAAGTTTCATAGGATTTAGAGAATTGCATTCACATATAATCAAGGAAAAATACATCTCATATCTTATTTCCACTATGCTTTCGACTATTTACCAACTTACACAGTATAATTTTCCATGGAGTCCTCCCTTGAACATACTATCAGAGGTTCAACATGAACATGATAGAAACAACACTTAACACAAAACAGGGCCAATAGAACCAAACATTCAGAATAGCCACCATAGAAAATTTAAAAATAAATGCAAACCCAAGTGGGAAAATAATCAAATCCACTTTAAGTCACAAAGTGTCAGCAATTTTCCAACAATATATCAAGTATAAAAGAAAGAATTTTGGTGACCATTCTTGTCATAAGAAAGTTTAAAGAAAGAAAATTTCACTGTTAACCCCCAACAACAACACATGAAACAACCATCAGAAAAATTCCAAAACAACCAAATTACATAACAAATTCACATCACAATGTGACTAATTTTAGCCACAAAAAGGGAGTATCCACTACACAACACTCAAGGACACAAGGTCCAAAATGCATTAGAGAATGTACACCAACACTCAAAGAATTAAGTTAACTACATCCTCTTATCTAACCAACTTTTATACAAGGATTTAAGGCAACACAATTGCTACTTATTTACTTGAACAACTTCTATCTTTAATGCAATACAATTTCTTTTTACTAAACTATGGAAATATGCAATTGCTTCCTTATGCAAGAAGATATAAAAGAAATGTATGATGTCACACACAAGAATAATTCAAAACTATAATTGACTTACATTATCACATTCATGATCTCATGGGCCCAACACAAGCTCCCGTTTGATCTCCTGCACACAGTTCTTACACAGGCATATACAATGATAACTTTCATAAACCATAATAGATCTTCCACATGTGGTCATGACCAACTAGGAAATAGATATCATACTATCAAGCAACCATGCAAAGACACCCCACACATGACGACACCACATAATCCACACGATGCCACTGAGTGATTAAATCATTCCAATACTTGCACATATAATGCAATTAAAATAAAGATTGTATGGTGCTTCTACACCCATAGCTAAACATAACCCCCAAGTATGATTACTTCACCAAACAAGGGAACACAAAACACCACTGGCCTTTCACAACACCCCACACAGAATGGATATAGGATATTCACATCACTAGAGGGGCCATATACTACACTCCTAATCACATGCACTAATAGTAATCATGCTTCTTCTTCTAAAGAACTAGAGACCACAAGAGGGACTCCATGCCTCAAAAAATCAGAAATCATTACCATTCATGAAATACATATTGTCAAATATATCATCACATTATCAGAAAAGAATGAGAGAGAACACATAGCAAACACATAAGTAAAACAAGGTATAAAGAATTTTTTTTTAAAGAGAAAGTCTGTAAACTTATCAACCTTCTAACGTCATACCAAGGCACATAGGTGAGAGGTACTATTACCAACTCACCACAAAAAGAAAAAAAATGCTTAACCTAGAGCAACAACAACAATCCAGAGATCCCAGTGTTGCAACCTAGGCTCTAATACCAAATGTAATGTCCCGCCATGTAATCCCTAGAGATGATAGTTTAACTTGATGCTATTATTCTATGTTATGTTTTGTTATCATTTCTTCTTTTAAAAAAAAAAAATTTACCTTTTTATTGCTTTTATTAACGTTGTTTGGAATAGATTGGTTCATATAGAGCCATCAAAAGTAGAGGCCAAATTAATTGGCCTAATCCTACAAGAATCACCAAAATAGAGAGATTTGTATGTGTATCTATTAATAGTTGACAAAAATTATTAAGTCACTTATTTTATAGCCACTCCTTTACATGCAATAAAAATTCATGGAAAGAGAATCAAGCTAGGTAATATGAAACAAAAATCAGATTTAAACAATAAGGTAAGAAATACACTCATGTTGGCTCTTTAAAATTTAAAACACTATTTGAGGTGGAGATAGATGTTAATCACTATGTTATGGGAGTTACTCTAATGCATGGAGATAAGGTTGTGTATTAAACCATTTACAAATGCTTCATGGTTTTGTCCTTGGGTATTTCACCTATGACAAAGAGATTTTTGCTTTGGTGCAAGTGGGGAAAAATTATAAGCAATATTTGTCGGTTAAAGAGGCCATTATTTAAATGGACCATCAACCATTAAAATACTCACAATATCAATATCTTGAGGAATCACAACATTACAATGGGACCTTGTTTCTTGAACAATTCCACTTAGTCATGTGTAAAATATAAAATAGGTTTAAATAATAAGCTTGTTTATTTTTCTTCAAGACCACCATTATTGTTGATAGTTAGTACTTTTTCTCTTCTTGAACCCTTTGCAAGATAAGTATATGTGGAGGATTATGTCTATAAAAATTATTTTGGAGAGGAATATCAATATTAAAGAATGTAAGCAATATGAATTTGTTCCTAAGAGTTAATATTCATGTGAAGAATGGATTTCTCTTCAAGTTGGGTTTGGTGTGCATTCTAAAAAAGAAGAGATTAGTCTTATTTAGGTTCACAAATCTAAGGTGGAAGGGAACTTTGGGGCCACTAAACCATATATATTTTTTAGTACTACATTAATCAAACATATATATGAAGTGATGATGCTAATTTTGTTTGATGTTGTAAGAGGTGACATGTTATTAAGCCAAGTTTACTTGATGCTCTATGATGGACATAAGAAAAGGGGAAAACAATGAATTAGATGTTGAGAAGGACAAGAAATTCATATACATTATCTAAAAATACATCTTCAAGTGCAAGATAAGTTGAAATCAAGTCAAGAGAGATACAATTAGAAGCATGATCAACATCACACCAAGCACCAATTTAAGGTGGGTGTCAAATTTTGGTTATATCTATGTGATGCAAGAGCATTCCTAATGTAAGAGATATCTTTTATTAACCAAAACTATTTGTTTTGTGTATTTATATTTTAGAAGTTTTCTTAAGTTAAAACAGCCATTTTGTTCTTTTAATTGAATTTAAAGTTGGATCTTTTCATTGAAATTATTATATCTAAACATGTTTTCAATTAGACTTAAGTATATGAGCTTAGATTTGTATTAGAATTGCATTAAGTAAAACTAGAAAATCATTATCTAGTCTAGAGAGAAACTAGTGAATTTAACCTATATCTAGTTTGTATTAAAATTAGATTGAAAATTAGAACCTATACTCAAATCCTAGAGTTGAGGAAGTGGGGGAAAGAGATACAAACCCTAGAGAGAAACTAGTGAATCTAGTGAATTTAACCTAGAGAATTTATTTGGAATCTATGTAGAATTTTATAAAATTTAGATGAATGTAGAACATGTATGAATTTAATTCAATTATTAAAATTAAATCTAAAATTAGAAACTATATTGAAACCCTAATGTTGACAAAATAGGGGAAATAGATACACATCCTAAAGAGCAACTAGCGAATCTAGTGAATTTAACCTAGAGAATTTATTTAAAATCTATACAGAATTTGAAATTTAGATGAATGTAGAACATGTAGGAATCTAATTTGTTTTAAAAATATATCTAAAATTAGAAACTATATTCAAACTCTAGAGTTGAGGAAGTAGGGATAAATACAAATCTAATATTTTTAAAATATTTTAAAACAATTTAAAAATATACATACCTTCTTTCTTTCTAAAATATCTTTACACCCTTTCTTCACTTAATTTATGTTGCTTTTCTATTGAGTATGAACACATAACCTAATTTTTCCTTGTTATTTTATTTAAAATTTTCTCCTTTACAAAATATGTGCTCAAAATTTTTTTACCAAATATTCTACCCTATCAAAAATCCCAAAACTACAAACACACTTTCTACAATTTTTTACCAACTATTCCTGCTATAAATAATATGAAAAATATGAATATTTCATTTATTAAATTTTAGTGATTCATTATGTCTCATATTTATTAACAATTCTCAAATTTTGTAAACTTTTCTAAATGTGAACTTAAGAACCTTCGTTCAAAGGTCTTTGATCACAAAATTTTTAATATTTTTCTATAATTAGGGACCTTCGTTTGAATGTCATTTCTTAAATTTATTACTATATCCATCAACCAAAGATGGTCTTTGAAGCAAGATATCTTTGAATGAAGGTTCTTAATGACCATTGTTCGAAGGTTCTTCAAAGGAAGTCCCTTGGATGGCCTTTTCTCCTTTCCTCCTTAGATCTCCTCAAAATTTTATGTTTCAAAATTTTTGTTGGACTAGCAAATAAAATAAACACAAAAGGACAATTTGTAGGATCATAACCCTCAAAATGAACTTTCCAACAAGTATAATTTTGAATATATTAAATTTGATTATTATATTCTTTTATATTTTTTGGTGAACATAGGTTTTTCACCGACCGTCAAGGTCTTTATTCCACACATGTGGAAAAATAGTAATATAGAGAAAAAATTTCTAAAAAATATCTATGCACTAGTTATTTATGTCGTTATTTCAATAGAAAAAGTTAATTTGGATAATACACAAACCATTATGCTATATGATAAAAATCTATCTAAATTATAATTAATCTCACTTAAAAATTATTAAAAAATAAAACATGCAACAATTTTTTTTGAAACAATATCTGTACACTAGATATTGATGTTACGAATAAAATTTATAATTTTATCGTTTTTGTAGAAAAAGTTATTCTATATGGTATAAACATCACTTTTTAAAAATGTTGTTAATTATAAAATACAATTTATTAAAAGTTATGTTAAAATTTTCACAAATTATTTTTAAACTTTTCAAAAATATATATAGAATTTACACAAATCAGTAGTTCACATCATCTTCAAATTCTTAAGAGTTTAGTTCCTATATGTGTTAAAAAGTGAAAATTTTGTTGCAAGTGTTGATTTCAATATCCTACATTGTCCAAAAAGTGTAACACACTATTGTGGGATCACCCAAGTGTAGGAGCTTGATTTACATTATTATTTAGTTTAGAAAACTAAAAGGTATTGCATCCCCCACTTATAGTGCCTTCTTCAAGTTTAAGTATAGTTCCTAAATAGACTCCCTTCTTGAATACCATAGCACCATGAATCATTGTGCAACTATCCTTATTGAATACTACATGTGCACTTGCATCATTCATTTTTCTTACCAAAATTAGATTTCTTGCCAAACCTAGAACATCCACAACACCATCAAGGATTTTAGGTCTTCCTTCATTTAGCCTTAGCTTCACTTTCCCTTTACCTATAATCTTATATTTCGAATCATATCTTAATAATACTTTATCTCTATTATTTCTTTACATTCATCGACTCACCCCTTATGAGGAGTCATATATAATGAGGCACCTAAATCCATCATCCATTCATAATGATGTTCATAAGAGCTTGTAGTAACCAAAAATATATCCCTTGAATCTTTAGTTGATGTCTTTGATTCTATAGAAGAAGCATCTTCAGATGACTTACCCTTCTCACCCTTTTTAGATCTTCAATCTATTTTATAATGTCATGTTCTACCATAGGTCTTACTATTTCTCTAACTTTTATTTAGAGCATTAGGTTTACCTCTAGGTTTCAATTTTTTGTCCATTGAACTTTTATCTCTTGAATTCCCTTTATTTCATTCAAAGATACAACCTCTTACAGCCAAGGTATCCTTTGATGAGAAGAAGAAGATGTGGATCATCTACTCCTTAATTTCCCTTTTAACAGCAATTATTGTAAATGGTTATGTCCAAATTTGAATTAGGAAGCTCCATTTCCTAGATCACTTTAAAGGTTGGTGTGGTGTCTACTCATATTCAGCATTTGCATGCATATGGGAGTTAAGTTCTTATTTGTTTATTTGGCACATCTAGTTGGAAAGAAATTATAGAATTTTTAGGAAGTCTACCTCTCTCATATCCAAGGTAATCTATAAATTAGAAGGAGCCATATTAGAAGTTATTATGTAAAAGGTCACCAAGAGTTCAGTTTGTTGTGGTAAATTCACAAACTAGGATAATCGATTGCTAAAATAATGACAGCAATTGCATCCTCCCCCTCCCATGGCTCAATTCAATATAGCAATAGTAAGGTGGACATAAATCTAGTGTATTCATCCCGTTCATTTAAGTGAAGGGAAACATATGAAGTCAAGAAAAACATGCTAAGCACACCAATGCATGCTTTGAGGAGTTTCTTTTGTCCAAATTTGCATTGAAAAGATGGAGGGGTGCTAGAATGGAATCCTACCATGTGGAAGGACTCTTGAGGGAATTTTTAACAGTGCCTCAAGTTGGATAATGTCTATTTGATCTACAAAAATGCCTAGGGATCTCAAAAAACTCGCAAGGATCTCCAATAATAACCCTAGGATATTTCAAATGCCTTTAGCACCATAAAAAAACACATTGGAAAATAGAAAAATGACCCCAACATTTTTCAAACTCTTCTAGCACCATGAAAAACACCCTGCCAAATAGAAACATGACTCCAAAATTTTCAAATGCCTCTAACACCATGATAAATTTTTGGTAATGGTTCCTTAGCCTACATATGGGTTTAAACATCCAACAACAAAGAAAATGTCTAGACAAGCTTTTACAAGCCTATCCATGGATGAAAAAAGCCATGAAACTATTTCCAATGCCTCAACATAGAAGAAAATGTCCATCTATGGAGACAAAATGAGATGCTATGCCTTGGTTTTTTCATCATTGATTTGCTTGTTGTTCATGATGAAACAAACACACAAAGGAAGCCAAGGAGGCATGCACATTAACTATTTGACAAAATGCCTCTATGCAATGTATTATTTGCAAGATGAAATATAATGGAGTATGAGAACTAAGATATCTCACAAAAGGATAAAATTATTTGGGAGAACCTGGATGACTACAAGAAATGAGCTTATAACCTTTGAGATTGTACATTTGCAATATGTTTAGGAAAAGGCAGAGAAAATGTGAATACAAGCAAGAATTAAAGGTAAAATGGTTGCATAGAAATTGTCTGACGAAATGTCTGGTTAGATGCATAGTAATATAATGGAGTTTTGGAAGGCAGAATGGTTAATTAAAATTGAGTTTTTACTTGCCAGTGATGGGATAGAGACTTGGGGGTTAATTTTTTCACTCACCAAGTGGAAATATAGCTAGCACTTTTACCACAGGGGTAAAAAAGTTGGATGTGAATACATAAAATTTAAGGAAAATAAATTTCTAGTTGTGAGATGAAGAGAAATTGGAAGGAGTTTAAAGATGTTGTGGCATATTCTTTTATTCCCATTTAGTTGTAGAAAAGAAGAACCAAATAATGCCAAGTGTCACTATTTCATTTAATATGAGTTTCCTCTCTTTTGAATAAATTGTATTTTCTAGGTCATTGTAGGGGTTGATTCCTAAAGATTTGGGATATTGAAATCAATCTGGGTTTTCTTTCAAGTTGTAATGCATTGAATGTCTAGTTTATGTACACATGGGTCTATTTGTGATAATATTCTATAATGAATACAAATCTTTCAATAAATCAATATAAGACCATACTTCTATTATCATTTTTATGTTCTATCTTCATGACTGGTTGAATGTTTCAAGGAATTTAAGGAGTTATTGGGTTTACATTTGCTATTCTCTATGTTAGGCCTTTGTCTCTTTCTTTTTAAAAAGGCGATAAAATCACCCATACCATTAATATCAAAAAGTTTATAGTATATTGATAAGCTTCCATGAAGGCTAAAAAAATGTAATACATCAAAATACATATATCCATACCAAAAAAAACTAGTGACTAGAAGACCAGGGGACAAGATTAGTATAAAACACTTAAATTAATCGTTAGCTGAGGATGGTTCTGACATAGGGAATAACATTGGAAGTGTCATGGAGGAGGGCCTAGGTGCCTTATCTTGGCAATGGAGTTAGATGAAATTGATGGATCAAAAAACCTCACGAGTCTTCTCCACCAATCCTATTGGAAGTTGAAACTCATGCTTGACCAGAGTTGAGTTTAGCCTATCAAAACATATTAATATTGTTATGTATAGGAAATTGAGTATGCACACTTTCATGGTTGATCATTTGGGATATTCAAACTTGGTTGTGGATAACTAAGAATGAGTATAATCTTGAGATTAGGAGGGTAGTTGAGGGTTACATGTTTATGTAAGGCATAAACCTAATAAACTATGCCCGATTGAATATTATGGTTTCTTTTTCATTATTGGTTTTGTTCAAATATGACTCTGTAGCTACAAGATTATGCACTAGTCTTATGCTTGAAGATAGCCTTGCATATTTTAAATTTAAAATCATCTTGGTTGTGTCCATAAATTATTTGTAAGTTATTTTATGCCCTACCCTTATGCATAAAGTCCAATATAATAAATCCCATCAAGATCTCATGTGAAATCACTATTGATACACATCTTTTAGAGGACTTGCATGCATTTGTCCTTATCTAGATTTAATGGTGTTATGAGAAGCAATAAGTGAATAATTCTCTAGGATTATTAACCATTTTTACCATATAAAAAAACACCATTTGGTCTAATTGCCTTAATTAGATATCTACTTGGCTGTCTATTTGTTTTCTTCATATTTGAAAGATCTCTGGGAACACCCTCCCAAGCTTGGCAAGGCTCAAAGTGTAGAGGATGTTTATTCACCCTTCTATTCATTGGCTTTTAGCACCCTTGATTTAACCACAGGTTTCTTCCCTCTGTCTAGTTTAATTTGGTCCCTGCACATCTAGATATTATGGAAAATACCTTAGAATTGAGGGAGTACAAGAAAAATAACCAACAGACCCCATGACTATTATACTCAATTTTCTAGAGCTATCACATCTAAAACACATAAGGCTCTTCTTAAATATCATGTGGTATCTCCTCTTGACTATCAAGTGGTATCTTATACCTATAATAGGTCCATGGTAATAGGCAATAAAACTTTGTTCCTATCTCCCTTCCTACACCCACTCTGATATTACCTCATGCTCCCCATGTGTCTACAAGATTATTGGAAATTATGACTTCACTGAATAGTTGCATGCTACTCCAGCTAAACTCTCCCTTTGGGATCTTTTTAAAACTTCTCATACTTGTCTAGGTATGGTTTATGAATCCTTGAAAAAAATTTAGGTGTCATCTTCCACTAGGCTAAATGAGGTAGCGGTCTTGTTAGATTGCATTTACACAAATGCTACTGACATATTGTTCCAATAGTATGAGTTACCCTCTATTGAAGTGCAAAAACCATTGGTGTAAATTTGATTGCATTGAAACATACCCTTATAGATAATGGTTTTGGTCTTAATGTTTATGGAGTAGATCTACTAAATTGTCTAAACATTGATATGGCTTGTATTTATCCTTCAAATTTATCAATTAAGGGCTTTGATAACATAAGTTGGCAAGCTTTTGGAACCATCACATTTCCTCTAGATTTTGGCATTATCACATTACCCACTATGGTGCATGTGATTCTAGATGCCCTTTACTATAATCTCCTCCTTAGTAGGCCACTAAATCATGCCATGTGTGCCATCCCATCAAATTTACACTAGTCTATTAAATTTTTCCATGGGAATAAAACTTTCGCAATAAAAGTAGATCTTGATCCATTACAATATTGTTAGGAAACCAAAAAGGACTATCATATGATTATAGCACTGATCATAATCCTATGTTTGCTTATGTCTCACCTTGGCCTATATAACCAAAGTTTCTCATTGTACTATTATACACATGCACATACACCAATTGCATTGCATTGTTTGTGAAGATTATTCTTCTATCATGTTGAGCTTATTTAATTCTTGTGATTAACTCTTATGCATCTTGATCTTGGGATAGCTACCTCCATAGCTAATTTTCTAACATTTAAATGTAGTTCTCTAGCTATGTCATGCGAATTTATTCCTCCAAATCACCATGAATGAAAAGTTGTCCTCACATCAATCTTCCTAACCTCAAAATCAAAAGCTATTGTAATAAATAATAAGAACTAAATGGATGTCATCTTATCAATAGGAGATAAATTCTCACCATAATCAATTTTCTCAACCTAGAAATATCCCTTTGCAATCAATCTCACCTTGTACTTCTCAATGTTGCCAGCTAAAGTGATCTTTATTTTGAACACCCATTTTCATCTGATGAATTTATGTCCATCGAGAAAAAGCACTACATCCCATTTGTAATGCTTTTTCAATATAGCCATCAACTCATCCATGGATACATTCTAGGACTCTTCATTATCCATACCTATAGCCTCCTTTATAGTCATAGGCTCATCAATGTTAGTAACCAAAGATAAAATATATCTCCAATTAGGAGTGTACCTATATGGTTGTTATCTTTGTTGATTAGACCTGCTCAATGACTAAGATGGAGGTTCTATCCCTTCTTTATAACTCTCATAACTATTTGGGATCTCCTCTTTTTTAGGTCCTTTATGCACTTCTAGTTCAACCTTTCTCAGTCTTTTGGGGTAGTTTGACCATATCTTCCTTTTCATCCATCTCTAGCTATAATATTGTGGAATAAGGTTCACCTTCTCTATAGATAGTACTTCTGATATACACAATTTTTTTTGGCCACATGATCCCAAAGCTTGAACTCTTTCACACTGATGCCATAACCAATGAAGATACATATTATATCCTTTCTCTCCAACTCAGACCACTTCTCCCTATGTAAATGTGCATATACCTCACAACCAAATACTTAAAGATGTCTCAATGAAGCATTTTTCTTGGTTATACCTCCATAGGTGTTGTATTAATAAGAGATGATGTAGGAGCCCTATTAATCAAGTAAAACACTATGGCAACTACTTTTGTCCAAACCAATTATTGCCAAAGTAATTCTATGTACTTTACATTGCATCTAGGGCCTAAAAAGACATACACAAGTCATCCTCCTCCATCTTCACTCCAATAGAGTGCAACTAGGTCATGATCATATTGAAATCATTCAAATGTCTAGCCATAGAACCACCATCCTCCATCTTAAGGGTATGCAACGTCTTCCTTAGGAAAACCTTGTTTACCAAGGATTTAGCTTGATAAATCTCACCCAACTTCTTCCAAATTTTCACTATAGTAGTCTCTTCATGCACATTCAATAATACTAAATTGGCCAAAGATGAGACCCTTAGCCTTTTAGCCTAATATCTCTCAGTCTTATATTGTTTCATTTCAATAAGTTTTTATCTAGATACTACGACATATAGATGTCTATCCACAAACATATTTCCCATCTTGAGCTTCTAAAACTCAAAGTTTGTGCCTAAGAACTGGTGATCAAATTTTCTCACCATTTTGAGACTTTCAAATATGTGTCAGTTTTGTGGCTCTTTGTTTCTTTTCTTGTTTTTGTTATTACAAGGACATCATAGAAACTTCAGTGCAGCGATATTTCAAAGGCATGGTCCCATACGAAATGATGGCAGATTGGAGAATTTGGAGTCCGGCAATGAAGATCCAAACAAGTCTCGCAGCATTATGGACTCAGACATGAGGATATTGAGTATGCCACTTGATCAATCAAAGACACAATAAAGATAAATGAGGATCGGTCATTAAGTACACAGAAGCATCAAAATCATGGTGGACCTTCTTAAAAGGATAAAGGAAATAATAGAATGAACGTATGTTAGGGTTTTTTGAATGCAGCAAATTGGACACCGTAGGATTATTTTCAATCCAATGGTGCGGAACTCACCAAATGTCACAACCCGCGGTAGTTAAAAGTAGCTCAAAATGATGCGGAAGGAGACACGTGGTGCAGTCCGCGCATAGGAGATGCAAATGTTTCACTTCACTTAAATCAAATGCAATGTTACAGGATTTTTAAGAGAGAGTCTTTTATTAAATCATATGGTGGGTCCCTCATGAAATGAAGTCACGGGAATAAAAGATAAAGCCACAAAAATTAAATAAGCCACTTTATTTGTTTTATGAGAGAAACTCAAGCTTGAAGCGGAATGTGACACATGTAAGCACCTGCGGCAATGTAAAAGCAACTAAAAATGCAGCAGAGGCTGCCACGTGCAAACACTCGAGCAACTTTAAAAGAAACTTAAGAAGGCAGCGGAAACCACCACGTGGAGTAGTCCGCATAATAGAGATACAAATGCTTGTTTCATTTAATTAAATGCATTAATGTTACAAGATTTTTATAAGGAGAGTTTATTTTCTTATTGAAATAAAATGGTGGGCCCTCTTTTTAATAAGTGAAACTTATTAAATATTAAATTTTCTAACACCCGAAGCATTCAAAGAGAAACTTAAGAGGCTTGCAGAGGCTGCCACATGTAAGTGTCTACGGCAATGAAAAGTAACTCAGAGTAACGTGGAAGAAGGCACGTGGCTGCAGCGGAAGGCAGAGAAGAGTTAGCTCAAGATTCAATGGAAGCCACCATGTGGAGCCATCCGCGCACAGGAGAGGAAATAAAGATTGTTTCATTTTAATAGACACATTTAAAGCAAGCCACGGGAGTCTTAAGAAACAGTTTTAAAATATAATAGGGTCTATGAAGCCATGAATCATCTTTTAAATAAAGATTTATCTTTATTAAAATGTGACATGGGGTAAAATATTAAAGTAAGACTTTATTATAATGCAAATTATGATTCACATGAAACATAAAGGAAGTGAAACCCTAAATGTGAGAAGCAATGTTTTATTTTCATGGAGCAAGCTACAGGAAGCGGCGGGAGTCCTCTTTCTCACACAGAGATATTTTTCCAGCCATGGGCAAAATAGAAACTACAGTTTAGTTATGGTTTTCAGTGGCCACTTCAGTTCAGTTTCAAATGCCAGAATTGGTGCCGAATTTTCAGGGATTCAGTTGTGGATTTTTAGAGAGGCCGTTGGGATTTCGTTGAGTTATTTCAAGCTACAAATAGCCACATCTAGGACACATTCAAGAGGAGTTCTAGAGTTTGGAGTTCTTCTTTAGATATGTTCAGAGTTCTACAAGTTTATCAAATCAAAGAATCAGAGCAGCAATAGAGTTTGTTCTTGCCTTTGCAATTATTTCTTCATGAGAATGTAATAGTCATTTTGTGCAGCAACTTTTGCCTCTGTAACTAGTTATTCAAATAAAGAGATGTGTTCTGTGCATATTGAGTTTACTCTATTTCTTGTCTCTAATTTCTTTGTTTCTCTGCCTTTGTTTAATGTGTTTCTCAAACTGATTTAATCATGCATATTTTGCTCTTTAATTCCAGTTAAATCTTCCAAAGTTAGACACTATGCAAATAATAGTTTCAAATCCACCGGATCGCCATAGATTATGCATTTGTTTTCTACAATATGGTTTCCTACTGACCTTTTTCTCAAACCCTACTGAAAGAATGGAAGAGCCAGCTTCCCTAAAATTTGGAGGTCACTCTGAGGAGCATTCCCACGTCTCAGAGTTTCCCATGTTGCTGCTGGATTAAACCCACAGATTTATGCATCAACAAGAACTTCTCCATCTCTATCCTTGATGTGCATGCCATTTTTTCTGCAAAATGATCTTTTACTACATAGGATCCCACTCAATCCAACATTAACTTGTAAAATCCCTTCTCCCTAACACATAAAATATGAGGTGATTAAGCTTTGATACAAAATCAAAGGAATCAAAGGTGTAGAACATACTTCCTACACTAATCTATGAGAGGATATATGTGTAAAAATTAAACTAGCCACATAGATACAAGGAAATAAACATAAAAGAAATATACTGTGACAAAGTGACTTACATAGGAAAGCCCCTTTTAGGAGAAAAACTCCACACTCCAAAGTGACTCAAAGAATTATTCAATAATCAAATGTTATGATACACTTTTAGATTCTAAGCCTTTATACGAGTATCACAAACTAGAGACCTAGAGTAATTTTGGCAACATACCAATACCTGCAAACTCACTATCAAAACTTCCATCTCAAGCACCTAATAAATAGGAGAAAAAATGCATGAAACAAACAAAAACTAACTAGGAAACCATGAGCTAAAAAAGCAAAATGTGACACCCAAATCTCAAGATGAGTCCATATGCTAAAAAATAACATATTCCTTCCACCTACCATAATCTTCTCATAATCCACTCATGAACTTGGGTGCTCCATTTTGGCTCCATTATATCTATTCAAAGATGCGTCATGACATCTCTAGCTCATGTCGTAGGTTTGTCAACAAGTGTAACTCTCTCTCACAACTATTTTATATGTTTTAGATATTTTTAGATTTCCAATGTGGGAGGCCCAACTTTTGGAGGCCATAAATTGTGATTGCAAAGGGCATTTGGGATTTGTTTTTAGTATATATCTTGAAGAGATGTGCATATTGAGCAACCCTAGATGCAATGCCAAAGTACCTAGAATTACTTTTTAGGGCCTAAAATGACCTCTATAGCCTCAAATTTTCATTTTTTGCATTATAAACATTAGGAACAAGGTTGACACATCTTTCATAACATACATCTTATGACAATTGCCATGCCCACATCCTTTAGATCCTTTTCATATTTACATGATCAATCTGTATCCTACATTTATGGTTATCATTATCTTATCACTTGCCTATATGGGGGAAATGCCTTTACATGTGCCTTCACTCTTATCTCCTACTTCAGAACTTGCATGTTTCTTATTTAATATTTATGTTTATTTTTATTTTTCTCTTTTTCTATACTACATATAACTTCCTACACACACCTTGATGATTTTCTCTAGCTTATCTCCTTACATGTTTATCACAGAAAGATATCTTTTGCTATACCATATACTTTAACATAATTTTATATTTTCTCTCCTCATCTAGTGTCTTGCATCTTATGTATGTAATCAATTGGTTGAGGCAAATATATTATCTTTAACATTCTCAATGAGTTTAATTTTAGTGATGCAACTGTTACCATTTTTTTACCCCAGCTCAAAAATTGGCTGGGCAGATTTATCATTTATCATTTTTGAATGTGGTTTGATTTATTTCTATTATGTGTTAGTTGCATAGTTGTTATGACAAGTGCAGTTCAGTTGTTCAGATGCAGAAAAGAAAAGTTTCAATTATTCATTACATTGCAGAGCAGTAAAAGAGATAAGTATTCATTCACTACACTGATTGTTCATTTACAATTTTGAATACATAATAGAACCAAATTTGCATTGAAGGGAACTATGGCATATCAGATGTCCCACACAAGTCGTGGGTTATAGATGGACTCATGCAAATACAAGTAAAACACTATGCATCTAATGAAGAAGAGGGAAAGACATAGCCATTATTGCCTTTTTTGGGTTGATCTTCATAGAAGCCTCCAGTTCCTGCTCCTGACCTTAGTATGTACTTGAAAAAATGTAGGAAAGTCCCATTAGAAGCTCTGGTTATGAAAATCCTTCATTAATCAAGAGAGACATAATATTTCAGTTGTAATGCATTGATCAAATAAGAGCATTCATGTGCAAAAGGAACTAAAGAGAAGCAAACATAAGAGCGTCATTGTTTTATTCTAATCTATTTGTTTCATGTGCAGGTATAGGACAAATCATGAAGCTGATTGAAGACATTCAGCATGTGGTGTCAAATGAGCTCCCACAAGGGTCGAGCCCAGCATGCTGATGTCCCTTGTTCTTAAAAGGGATCAACAGAAGAAGAGAATCATTGACAACCTTCATAATACAAGATGAAAGAGTAACAAGACAATCATATGCATCAGTCCCATGTTAGGACATGACCGTGATTTCACTTCAGAATATGAAACGTAACCAAGAGCATGACATGAATAGATGGAGGACAAGTTTCAATGCATATGATAGCCTATACACTATTCCAACTACTATGGAATAACATTCTCAAGCATGATAATAATCAAGAGTACATAATACATTTGTAATCATCAGACTGATGAAGGAGTAAGTGTTCACAAGTATGAATTATTTGAAGGCTACTTACTCATTCATGATCAACAGTCCAATTGGAATGTTCATTATAAATCAATAAACAAATTGCAAAGACAGGTGAGTACCAAGCTTCATACTTTCTCATTTAAATGGAGTGATAGAATCAGATTCAGAATTCAATGACATAAGTTGCCTCTTAAATGATGAAATATATCCAATTATGCCTCATTTTTTCTATTGATAAGTTGATTATCAGAAAAAGTGTTATCACATGTTACATTCATTACATATCTATAAAAGACATAGGACAGTATTGCATATCTATAGCAGAGAATACAAGATAGATAATCTAGATGGCTCATCTTTTGCCTTTAACAAACTCCAAGAAAATCAAAAAGAGGCATTTCATTACATGTGTGTAATTAGGTATCATCATCATGTGATAGGAGTAGTCAAATTGATACAGTGGACCTAATCATATCCTATAGGACATCTCATATAAGCATTTGATATGATAGGATACAGTGAAAGAAGAGCATTTGTGATGAGGAGTGCACAACAGGAACAAACAATTGATCAAATATTGTGAGGTTCAACACTCTTTGCCTATTGGCAAGAAAATCACCATCGGTCACCTTCGAACTTGTCACTCCGACATCATAACTCTTCCTGATGGGTGACTCTACACTTCTTGCCTATCAGCAAGAGAAGTGCTATCGGCTACTTTAGATTCTACTTCGCCGATACACCGATCACTTCAATGTCACCTTTGACTTTCCCCTGTCGGCAAGACAATTACTATCGGCCATGTCAAAATTTGATTCGCCGATACGCTGATGACTTTTGTTTTCAGTGAGACTCTTCTTGTCCGTGAACACTTACGAATTCTAGCTGATGCGCTGATAGACCAACCACTCTTCGGCGTGACTTCCTTTTTGTGTCTCTGATACATTAGTCACTCCAATCACTCATCGGCCAGATGTATACTATTGGCCAAACCTTAGGATCTCTTACTGCTAGCCGATTTCTCCTGATGGATCTCCGTCGGTATCACTTACTCCTTATCACCCCGATACACCTTGATCAGTAAGACAAATACTGTTGGTCCAATGCCAAATTATCTACCTAATGGTCCTAGTCTTAACTACAATGACAATTGTGTCTATCTGAATCTACGGTTCATCTACTCTTCAATCGAACCCTAGCACATGGAGATGCTAGGCGATGTACTATATGAAACAACTTACCTAGACTTTTTGCACTGTCTCACAAAACAACAAAAATGAAACATAACAAAACGGATCTGTACATTGTGAAGCCATTCCACTTGTTCACGGTAGGAAACTACTAGTGGAATGCCTCACACCGACATATACCAACAATGGTATGCATAGAAAGAACTACAGTTCAACCAAAAATCTACAATTACATAATTTATAGTTATAGAGAATAGAAACTAGATTGATAGAAAAAAACAATTTTATTCCTTCTCAGAATACCTCAAACATGCAGTTCAATAAAAATACATACTCACATTCACCATGTTCTCCAAACATTATTTGGTTCATTCCTCTGGGTTTATCAACTCACCCTGAGGAAAACTAGCTGATTCAAACAGTTGGAAGACCAATTGTCTTGTGTCCCAAACTGTCCTACTGCCCTGTTTTGGCATTATGTGATTAACAATTAGACAAAAGTGTCCTAAGTCACTTGGGACTTACAAAATTGGTTCTAGGTCTTGAAGAACCTAGATACAAACTGAAATGACATGCATTGGTCAAATAGACCTTATTACAACACAAAACATGATTTTCTAGATGCTCCTGCACCATACTCCTAGGGTAGAAAAGAACTCATGTCACATGGGTTGGTTCTTTGTTTTGCTCCACTGTGATGCTCTGCTACTCCATGTCCTCTCCATGATCTCTGGACTGCAACCTTCTTCCATGGAATCAAAAACTCATGCCTAGCATTGTAGGCTCTACTCACACCTTGCCATGAGTGAATACTTGCAACCAAACCTATATTTTGTTTGCCATTCTTCCTTGTTTGATGCTTCTTTCACTGCTACTATGGTAGAGTATGTTTTCCTTTTAACTCTTGTTGGCTCTAGAGGACAAACAATGGTCCCTGCTATGATAGCATCTTCTTCTTTCCAACCAGCTTGTGGCTTCTTGTAAACCTGCTCTTTGACCTTCTTCTAATCTATCTCAGACATCACCATCAGATTTCCATCATTCAAAACTAAAACCACCTTCTAACTTTGATCTTTGACAACCCCACTCCTTGAGGTATCCTTAAGTTTCCTTGTCTCTTCTCCATTGATCTTCACAAACTCTTTCTTACCCACCAAGATGCCCTTGGCTGCCTTCTTTGCTTCAGCATCCTCCTACAATGGTGTCATCAAAAAAGTCCTCCCATCCTTCTTGATGGTGTATGTGTTAGCATATCCATCATATAATGCTTGCCTATCAAATTTTCGTGGCCTACCTAGAAGTAGGTGACAACATTCCATGGGCAAAATGTCACATAAAACTCTATCCTTATATTCTCCAATTTCAAAATCAACATATGCTTGTTCATCTACCAAAAATGATTGACTATCACTTACCCAAGATGCTTTGTAATGAGTTTGATGAGGAATCCTTTCCAAGTTTAATTTATCCACCATTTCCCTAGACACCATATTATCTGTTGAACCAGAATCTATGACTACCTTGCATATTTTACCTTTGCTTTTGGAATTGGTCCTGAAAACTACTCTCCTTTGTGACAGATCAGTCTGCACTAGTTCTTTGAGCAGCATCCTCTTGATCATAATATTTTCTCCCACCTCTGATGTCAAATTCACTTCAGGAGATGTCAAACTCCCTACATCCTCTTGAGTCAATGTGGTTCTTCTCTCATTACCATGAGAAGTTGAGGCCTCCTCTGCACACTTATATGCTGGGTGCCCTATCTGATTGTAGTTATAACATCTCATATTGGAGAACTTGGATCCTCTACCTGATCCATCTGTCCCACCTCTTCTACTTGAGTCCCCAACTTGTTCTTCTTGGCTAGACTCACCATTAGGCATCTGGTTAGGAATTATTCCTTCAAAACTATCTCTGCCTCTAAAATTTCTACCACCTCCTCCTCTACCTTACTGCTCACCTTTCCTCTTCAGCTTCTCTTTAGCTCTTAATGCTACTTGAAAGAATTTTTCCACGCTTTCAGGGGTCAATAAACTTATCTCATCTTGAATATTGAACCTCAAACCATTGAGATACCTTGCCACCTTAGCTTTTTCATCCTCCATGTACCCACAACGAAGAGTGTATTTGTGAAACTCCTCGGTGTAAGTAGCCACATCCATATCTTTTTGCTTGAGATTTTGCATCTTCTTGTAGATCTACACCTCCTAGTCTGATGGAAGAAATTGGGACTTGATCCTCTCCAACATTCTGCTCCACGAAGAGATCATACTCTTTCCATTCTTTACCCTTTTGCCTTGGGTGTAATTCCACCATGTAAGGGCAACACCTTTGAGTTTAGTTTTTGCAAACTTCACCCTCTTATTCTCAGGTACCTCTTTCTATTCAAAGTAATTGTTTAGAGCCTCAATCCACTCCACAACCTCCTTGGCATCCATCTTCCCACTGACCATTGGGATCTCCATCCTGACCTCTGAAGAGTCTTTCCCAATTGCCTTGATGGCTTCAAGAAAGTATTTTTGATCTACAGGTATCTCTGCCTCCAGCCCTTGGGGTTCTTCTCCTTCTTCCCCTTCTTCTTCTTCTCCATTAGATTCATCATTTGATTTCTTTCCTATCTTCAGTGCTTTCAACTCAGCCTGGAGTGCTTCCTTCACTCCAATCTTGATCATCTCTTCCATCTCCTTGAACTTATTAAGCACTAATGCTGTCATCCCCTTTAGAGGCATGATGCTAGCCTCTCGTTCACTCTCTTCTGCTAACATATACCAGATCAACAACAAAACATTTTATGGCTCTAATACCAATATGATGAGGAGCACATAGCAGGAACAGACAATTGATCAAATATTGTGAGGTTCAACACTCTTTTCCTATCGGCAAGAAAATCACTATCGGTCGCCTTTGAACTTGTCAACCCGACATTGTAACTCTTCCCGATGGGTGACTCTATGCTTCTTGCCTATTGGCAAGAGAAGTGCTATCACCTACTTTAGATTCTACTTCGCTGATACACCGATCACTTCAATGTCACCTTTGACGTTCACCTGTTAGCAAGACAATTACTATCAGCCATTTCAGAATTTGCTTCGCCGATACGTTGATGACTTTTGTCTTCGGTGAGACTCTTCTCTTCGATGAACACTTACGAATTCTGGCCGATATGCTGGTGGACCAACCACTCTTCGGCTTGACTTCCTTATTGTCTCTTTGATACATTAGTCACTCTGATCACTCATTGGCCAGACGAATGCTATCGGCCAAACCTTAGGATCTCTTTCCGCTAGCTAATTTCTCCAGATGGATTTCTGTTGATATCACTTACCCCTTATCACCTCGATACGCCTCAATCGGTAAGACCAATACTGTCAGTCCAATGCGAAATTATCTACCTAATGGTCTCGGTCTTACCGACGATGACCTCTATGTCTCTCCGACTCTGTGGTTCATCTACTCTTCAACTGAACCCTAGCACATGGAGATGCTATGCGATCTACTATATGGAACAACTTACCTAGACTTTCTACACTGTCTCACAGAACAACAAAAAAGAAACATAACAAAATGGATCTGTACATTGTGAATCCATTCCACTCATTCATGATAGAAAACTACCAGTGGAATACCTCACACCGACATATAGCAACAATGGTATGCATAGAAAGAACTACACTTCAAATAGAAATCTACAGTTACACAATTTATAGTTACAGAGAACAGAAACTAGATTGATAGAACAAAACAATTTTATTCCTTCTCAGAATACCTCAAACATGCAGTTCAATAACAATGCATACTCACATTCACCACCTTCTCCGATCATTATTTGGTTCATTCCTCTAGGTTTATCAACTCACCCTGAGGAAAACCAACCTATTCAAATAGTTGGAAGACCAACCGTCTTGTGTCCCAAACTATCCTACTTCCCTATTTTGGCATTATGTGATTAACAATTTGACAAAAGTGTCCTAAGACACTTAAGACTTACAAAATTAGTTCTAGGTCTTGAAGAACCTAGATACAAACTGAAATGACATGCATTGGTCAAATAGACCTTATCACAACACAAAACATGATTTTCTAGGTGCTCCTGCACCATACTCCTGGGGTAGAAAAGAACTCATGTCACATGAGTTGGTTCTTTGTTTTGCTCCACCATGATCCTCGCTGCTCCATGTCCTCTCCATTATGTGTGGACTACAACCTTATTCTATGGAATCAAAAACTCATGCCTAGCATTGTAGGCTCTACTCACACCTTGCCATGAGTGAATGCTTGCAACCAAACTTATATTTTGTTTGCCATTCTTCCTTGCTGTCATCTCTACCTGAACACCTTCATTCAAAACCTTGTTTAATGCTTCTTGTACTACTGCTATGGTAAAGTATGTTTGCCTTTCAACTCTTGTTGGCTCTAGAGGACAAACAATGGTCCCTACTATGATAACATCTTCTTCTTTCCAACCACCTTGTGGCTTCTTGTAGACTTGCTCTTTGACTTTCTTCTGATCCATCTCAGACATCACCATCAAATCTCCATCATTCAAAACTAAAACCACCTTCAAACTTTGATCTTTGACAACCCCACTCCTTGTGGTATCCTCAACTTTCCTTGTCTCTTCTTCATGGATCTTCACAAACTCTTTCTTACCCACCAAGATGACCTTGACTGCCTTCTTTGCTTCAGCATCCTCCTGCAATGGTGTCATCAAAAAAGTCCTCCCATCCTCCTTGATGGTGTATGTGTTAGCATATCCATCATATAATGCTTGCCTATCAAATTGCCATGGCCTACCTAGAAGTAGGTAACAACATTCCATGGGCAAAATGTCACATAAAACTCTATCCTTATATTCTCCAATTTCAAAATCAACATATGCTTATTCATCTACCAAAAGTGATTGACTACCACTTACCCAAGATGCTTTGTAAGGATTTTGAAGAGGAATCCTTTCTAGGTTTAATTTATCCACCATTTTGTTGATAACTGAGAGGGGGGTGAATCAGTTATCCAAATTATTTCTTCTTTCTAGACTTTCTTATTAATCAATGCAGCATTAATTCAAATAAGCAAACATAACCACGAGATGGAGATACACATGACACAATATTTTTGACGTGGAAACCCTATTAAGGGAGAAAACCACGAGGTGATTAACCCAAAGATTTTTCTCTGTTAGAAGAATAAGGAATTACAAAATGGCACTTGCCAATTAGGGCTCACTGCTCGAGCACACTGCACACAAAGGAGACACACTACCTACAAGGAGACACATTGTCTACAAAAGAATGTTATTCAATACTTGAACTGATTGGAAGCATCCACATATGCTGGAGTTTAGTTCCGGTTAGGCTCAGTATACTGATCTGCTGCACTTCATCTTTCCTCTTCTCTTATGCTGCTTTCCTTTCACATACCAGACCTTTCTTACTATTTCTGCTCTACTTTGCTTTTATTCACATACCACATATCACCACAACACTTCTCACAACTAAATCCGTTGTGTATATATATCCGCACAAGTAATTTCATCACCTTTCTAGTCGGCACCTGGAATAGTCAATCTTTTCACTAATTCTGATATGTCGGCTGAATCCTAGCACATCAAGTAATGCTGATCAAGTATATACTTGTAGAAATCATTAATCATGTCAGCCAAACATGATTCATGCCTTCATAACCTTTAACACCATCAGTAACACATCCAGAAAGTAGTCTGATGTTCTGTCAGTCAGTTCTTCCTCTGTTCACACTATCACTCAAGAACCCAGTACTCAAGTATTCATATCTTTAGCCTCATCTATCACCGAAGGCTAAAACCTTGGAATCTATCACTCAAGGTAGTTCTCTTTACTTCCCCAAATCCGCACTGCACCAAGATACTTCCTCTAAGAGAGTTGGACCTGTCTGTCGGACCTTGCCACATGCTCTGTTCTTGTTTACCAGACCACAACATTCTTCACTCTGACTTCCAGTAGAGACACACCATGTCCCGCGGATGTGTGGGATGAACTTTGTTGCCATCAATGACAACAATCATGAATCCATATAGTGTCTTTTGCCAACAATCTCCCCCTTTGGCATTGATGGCAACACTTAGTGAAAAATGACTAAGTGTTTACACTATGCTCCCCCTTGGCTGATGATCTATATTTATATACATTTTCTGGAGCTCCCCCTTAGTTGGATTCCTCATTTTTCACTGCTCCTCACTCCCCCTTTGACATCAATGGCAAAGGGTAGGGTCTGCACACCAAAAGTTTCAAAAATTTTACTATACTTAGCCGCATAAGTATATACATATGGCATACTTACATATACTTAAGTATGTCTGCAAAAGTTGTCTCTAATTGAATAAATTTTGTAGCCCAACTTTGCTTCATTCTGTCCAAAATTGAGATATGGCCGCTCAATAGGAATGCAAATGCATCTGCCCTTTTTAGATCTGTTGGATCATTTGTCTGGGTTGTGATTTGAGCTTCACTTATGGCCTCATGCATGGCCTCTAACTTAGGGACAATGATCCTCCTAAGTTCACCCATTTGGCTGATCATGTTCTTCCTTTCCTTCTCAAAATTCTTTATTGTAGTTGTGATTGCAATAGTCTGACACTCTTGATTGACTATGGAGGAAGAGAGAGGATCAAAACTTTGAGACAAACTTAGTGGTTTATCCTCTTGCTCTTTTATTTTCTTCTCAATCTCTACTGTTACTTTGGACCATGAAATACAAAATTTGTATATTTTTCCGCCATCTATAAGAGCATTTTCTAAGCTCTTTATCCCTATACTCATATTTCTCCTATCATTACTTAGCAAACCTAGTACCTCTGATTATCTTTTTGCGAGAAATTCCTTCCGGACCTTATCTTCTGCTGACTTCTCTAGTGAATCAAAATGTGTATTGACACTGCTGACTAGAGTTTTGAGATTACCGGAAGTGGAGGCTGTGGGATCTTTTTGAACCGATGGCATAATCTTTTCAAGTACTTCAGAAGTAGCTTCTATCAACTCACAGTCTTCCATATGAGACTTTAGAAGTTTTTCATTAGCCTTAGCATTTCCAAATGAAGCTATATTCATTGTCTATACCTGAGAAAGAGAATCAAAATTGAATGGACCTTGTAGAAGCTCCGGTTCATCAATCTCCATTGTTTCTTTGTTTAGGAATTCTTGGATAGTTTTTGCAGTGTCTCTTGCCGGAGACAGATATTTCTTCTCTTCTGCAGTCTTGGAGCTATCCTTAGGAGTTTTCTCTCCTTCACCACTAGCAGTTGTGGTTTTCTCTGCTGAAGTCTTCTCTCCTTCTACAACCTTAGCACTGTCATCTTATTTTTCCTTCACTTCTGCTTCTTTCTCCTATAATTTTTCTTCTCCTTTAGATCTAGAGATTGTAGGGGAATCCAGAGGAGAAATGTTAGTCTGTTCAGGGCCCACCTCTTCTGTCATTTTCTCAGGAGTTTCTTCTGCAACATTTGTGGTTGAGGGATCAGTACCCAAGTCCTCTATAATAGGAAGATTAAATCTTTTGAAGGCTTTCCAGAGAATCTCTTCAGTGTCCTTGGCTACCTTGTCAGTCTCACCAAGCATGAGTTGATTCATCCTTGCTTTTCTCCTGAACTCATCCTTGCAATCCTTGAATATCATATTCACTATTTTGGGATCGATTGAAGGATATAGCCGAATAGCTATCTGCTCCTGGATCTCAATGTCTTTTGCCAAGGCATTGTTCTTTCTTATTTCTAACTCCTTTTCAAGGCTCTTGGGAATAAGAGATATAATTTCAATGAAGGCCTTATTATATATGTTCAGGTACTTGATTTGTAGCTTCCTACAGGATCTTTTGGTCAGCCTCATTGTAATCATCATAAAATTCAGCCATTGGTTGAAGGTTTCCATCCATAGTGACTGATTTTATTACACTTTCTAAAGTCAGGGTGGGCTTTTCAACAAATTCCTCTGCCATTTCTTCTTCCTTCTGTCTGGTAGAGGGTTGACCAGATGTTTTCTTCTTTTTCTTCATTTTCCTGACTTCTTCATCAGATTTAGTTTCCTCTTCATCTTTCTAACTTGTATAAGTCCTTGTGGTTTTTGTCTTTGACCTTTTCTCTCCTTTGCCAGATGCTTGGACTTCTAGTTTTGAGCTTTTAGTAGGGACAGGTGCTGGCTCTTTGAAGATCTAGTCCGGGTGGAAGTTTCTATTGGAGCACTTTTCTTGCTTCCTTTTTCTACCTCTTTCTTCTCTTCATCAGCTTTTTGTCTCTTTTCCCAATTGGCATCAAGTGCCTCCTTTGAGATCCCAAGGCCTTGTGCAATATGTTCTACTTCTTTTCTCACCTTCCTTTTCATCTCTGGTTCTCTGAGTTCCACATGGATCTTTACACTTAGCTCCTCAAAGGTTCCAAACCTTTCTGCCTTTGGATCTTTAGGCTGAATTAGCATGTGTTGAACATGCAGTTCCATAATCTGTTCATCCACTTCATACCCCATGGGCATGATCCAGACTGTCCTTGGTTCTATTGCCTCCATTAGGCACTGATTAGTCTCTCCCATAAAGCAAACTGTGTCTTTGTATTTTTCAACAAGAGACTGAAGAATCCTTTCTCTTGCTTGCATCATGCTCTGAAAGTTCTTGAAGTATCCCCACAGAGCTATATTTTGTGCTTTGTTGTCACCAAGTCCATGTAGATAATCTCTTATTTAGATAGCTACCGGTCTATCATTCTCCCATACCCAGCCATTAGATCCGGGAAGCTCATTCATAAAGTAAAAGAATAAGCCCAATATTAATCCACCATATTTGAATGAATTCTTTTTGTCTTTCTTGATTTTCTATAGATTCTCTAAGAGTTGGTTCAAGAGAAGCTGACAAAGATCATAGTCTGCATCCTTTCTTAACATTTCATAAGCAGTATAGATGGCAGTTCTAGGTACAGAATTTTCTCTGCTAGAATGATATATCTTATATCCAATGATCATAGAAGCAAACTTGACATCCGGATCAGTGATGTCATCTACTGTCATTGCTCTTTTGTCAAACTTAGAACTGGTAGCCTCAATCACAGTTTGGTTCTTTACAGATTTAAGAACAGGAATCCCACCGGATGAGTGTAGTCCGGTAACTGCCCTGATGGCATCTTTAGTGATCTTCAATGGTTCATTTAACCACATGAAATTGTCATGTATTTTGCTCAAAATGTACCTAACCCATTCATCCTCCGTAAAACAGGGGAAATGTATGTATTGTGCAAAGTGCTTGTTCCGGAGGCCTATGTATTGGGGTTTGAGCTCAAATGAATCATCTAACAATTGTTTGTGATAGATATCTCTTAGTTTGAATTCCCCAAACTCTTCAACATTTACATGTATATAAACCCTAATATCTTTGGTGTGCAACACACCATGCGGAACACTGGAAAATGCACCTAGGGGATCTACCTCCAAGGATTTATATGGATGTTTCTTAAATGAGGGCCGAGGTCTATCAGAGATCTTTACTATATTCAGAGTAGCCATCATCAAACAATCTTACTGAAGGATATCAAGAGCGATAAATACCTTTTACGTAGGTTAGGGCACACGAAGAAATCCAAATAGAGCTGTATGAAGAGTTGCCTTGATCTTTTGGGAGAAGTTGTTTGCAGAGCTCCTTTTCTTTCTTCTTTGCATGTGAGTGTACAAGTGTGTAAATGCTAGACAAATGAACTCTTTTATTCCAAAAAGCCCTAATTTTCACCCTGCAATAAATGCGCAACCTAATTCATTTTGGTTTGCCTGGTTTTCCTTGTTCAAGGAGGAAGAAACTCATCTGGATCATTATGATTCCCTTGTGATCGATGTTAGTGATGAATCATCATATCCACTTGTCCTTATGATCATCTTATGTATCTGTAGATCAAGCTGTATCAATTTGGATTCATACCGGGCCAATCTTGTGAGAAACCTGTTTTACCAAAAGACTTGCTTAACCGGACCAATTCCGAAGGAATTGAACTTTTTAAATTTTCTTGCAGATCTCTCAGATCTTTACCTGACCTTCTTTACATGTTTCTCTAGAAACCCTTTGATCCATAGCTTCTCATGTGCCAATTTCAGGCACCACTTAACTGGCTGGGGGAACAAGGTTTTCTTTGTGTCTCCCCCTGAGCCAGAGCTCACCTTTTAATTTCTGGAAGGAATATCTTCACCAGAGTCTGGTGCAGATCCAACCTCTACATTCTCTAAACTTTTCTCCACCCAAATCTTGTTCATCTCATTCCTAACTTCATCCGCATTCACCTTTTGTTTACCCTTATCTTGATTCTGATTATGATATACCAGACCTCTTTTCTCTTGATTCTTTCTTCTACAAAATTTTGCAATATGACTGGATCTATTGTAGATTTGGCAAACAACATTTCTTTGACTATTTGATTGACATCCTCTTGATCTGCATTGATTAGCCATATGACCTATTCTATTGCATGTAAAGCATCTACCATTGAATGATTTGTTCATTTGCATATTTCTGCATTCATGAGATTTGTGACCATACCTTTTGCAGTTAAAACATTGTCCAGAGAAGAATGAATTTGTCTGATTCATTCTCTTTTTGCACTGATTAGCTTTATGACCAAAGTAATTACAGCTGTGGTAGTATCCATTGAAGGATGGATATCTTTGAGCATTGGGTTGTCTTACCGAAGGCCTTCTAGGCATGTTCCTTAGATTTTCTGATCCAAAATTCTTCTGGCCGAATCCGAAGCTTTCTCCTTTCTCATATCCCAAACCGCACTTGTCATCTACCTTCTTTTGACTTTCAAGAAGAACTTCAAGTTGAGCAGAACTTATCTTGAATTTCTCTTTATATTCATTTGCTATTTGAAGATCCCTTTTGAGAGAGACAATTTGATCCTCAAGTTTTTCTTCATTATCTTTAGCATCTTCAAGATTAGATTCAAGATGTCTGATAATTCTATCCATCTGGTGGCAATCTTCTAATTTCTCCTTGAGGGATTGTCTTAGATTATCTTCAGTTTTTCTTTTCTCTTCAACTTCTTGGGTAAACTTTATAACTCCTGATTCCATTTCATGTCTTACCATAATGATTTCTTTTGATAACTTTTCACATGACTTGGATTTCTCAGTCAGCTCTTCATTTGCATTACTTTCTTCACCTTGTCTTGCCAATTACTGAAGCAGCTCCTTTCTCTTTTTCATAGAGAGACTTAATTTGTCTTTTAGTTCTCTCATGAAATCATCAGCCTGTTTGAGTCTTTCCTTTAATTCATTGACTTCAGAGTTTGACTATTCAAGATCCTCAAGGGCAGTCTTGAGTTGCTCCCTTAAACCATATGCATCCATTTGGACTCCCAGATCTTCCTCAAGCTGTTAGGCTCTGTTGGGAGGAACTTATCTCTGATACCAATTGTTGATAACTAAGAGCGGGGGTGAATTAGTTATCCAAATTATTTCTTCTTTCTAAACTTTCTTATTAATCAATGCAACATTAATTCAAACAAGCAAACATAACCATGAGACGGAGATACACATGACACAATATTTTTGATGTGGAAACCCTGTTAAGGGAGAAAACCATGGGGTGATTAACCCAAAGATTATATTTTTTTAGAAGAATAAAGAATTACAAAATGGCACTTGCCAATTAGGGCTCACTGCCCAAGCACACTGCTCACAAAGGAGGCACACTGCCTACAAGGAGACACACTATCTACAAAATAATGTTATACAATACTTGAACTGATTGGAAGCATCCACATATGCTAGAGTTCAGTTCCAGTTAGGCTCAGTATACTGATCTGCTACACTTCATCTTTCCTCTTTTCTTAAACTGCTTTCCTTTCACATACCGGACCTTTCTTACTGTTTCTGCTCTGCTCTGCTTTTATTCACATATCACATATCACCACAACACTTCTCACAACTAAATCCATTATGTATATATATCACACAAGTAATTTCATCACCTTTCTAGTTGGCACCCGGAATAGTCAATCTTTTCACTAATTCTGATCTGTTGGCTAAATCCTAGCACATCAAGTAATGTGGATCAAGTATATACTTGTAGAAATCATTAATCATGTCAGCCAAACATGATTCATGCCTTATAACCTTTAACATCATTAGTAACACATCCAGAAAGTAGTCTGATGTTCTGTCAATCAGTTATTCCTCTGTTCACACTGTCACTCAGGAACCTGGTACTCAAGTATTCATATCTTTTGCCTCATCTATCACCGGAGGCTAAAACCTTGGAATCTATCACTCAAGGTAGTACTCTTTACTTCCCCAAATCCACACTGCACCAAGATACTTCCTCTGAGAGATCTGGACCTGTCTATCAGACCTTGCCACATGCTCTGTTCTTATTTACCGAACCACAACATTCTTCACTCTGACTTCCGGTAGAGACACACCATGTCCTACGGATGTGTAGGATGAACTTTGTTGCCATCAATGACAACAATCATGAATCCATATAGTATCTCTTGCCAACACATTTCCCTAGACACCATATTATATGTTGAACTAGAATCTATGAGTACCTTGCATATTTTACCTTTGCTTTTGCAATTGGTCCTAAAAGGTGCTCTCCTTTGTGATGATTTAGTCTACCCTGGTTCTTTGAGCAGTATCCTCTTGATCATTAGATTTCCTCCCACCTCTAATGTCAAATTCACTTTAGGAGATGTCACACTCCCTAGATCCTCTTGAGTCAATGTGGTTCTTTTCTCATTACCATGAGCAGTTGAGGCCTCCTCTTGACACTTGTATGCTGGGTGCCCTATCTGATTGCAATTATAACATCGCATATTGGAGAACTTGGATCCTCTACTTGATCAATCTGTCCCACCTCTTCAATTAGGCCTCCTTCCTCAATAGCCTCCTCTACTACTTGAGTCACCAACTTGCTCTTCTTGGCTAGACTAACCATTAGGCCTTTGGTTAGGAATTCTTCCTTCAAAACTACCTTTGCCTCTAAAATTTATGTCACCTCCTCCTCTACCTTGCTGCTCACCTTTCCTCTTCAGCATCTCTTCAGCTCTTAATTCTACTTGAAAGCATTTTTCCATGGTTTCAAGGGTCAATAAAATTATCTCATCTTGAATATTCAACCTCAAACCATTTAGATACCTTGCCACCTTAGCTTTTTCATCATCCATGTACCCACAACGAAGAGTGTATTTGTGAAACTCCTAGGTGTAAGTAGCCACATCCATATCTTTTTGCTTGAGATTTTGCATGTTCTTCTAGATCTGCACCTCATAGTCTAATGGAAGAAATTAAGACTTGATCCTCTCCAACATTCTGCTCCACAAAGAGATCATACTCTTCCCATTCTTTACCCTTTCTCCTTGGGTGTAATTCCACCATGTAAGGACAACACCTTTGAGTTTAATTTTTGCAAACTTCACCCTCTTATTCCTAGGTACCTCTTTGTATTTAGAGTAATTGTTTAGAGCCTCAATCCACTCCACAACCTCCTTCGCATCCATCTTCCCACTAAACATTGGGATCTCCATCCTAGCCTCTGAAGAGTCTTTCCCAACTGCCTCGATGGCTTCAAGAAAGTATTTTTGATCTGCAGGTATCTTTGCCTCCTACCCTTGGGGTTCTTCTCCTTCTTCCCCTTCTTCTTCTTCTCCATCAGATTCATCATCTGATTTCTTTCCTATCTTAACTGCTTTCAACTCAGCCTAGAGTGCTTCCTTGACTCCAATCTTGATCATCTCTTCCTTGACATATACTAGATCAACAACAAAACCTTTTATGGCTCTAAAACCACTATGATGTGGAGCGCACAGTGGGAATGGTCAATTGATCAAATATTGTAAGGTTCGACACTCTTTGCCTATAGGCAAGAAAATCACCATCGGTCGCCTTCGAACTTGTCACTCTAACATCATAACTCTTCCTGATGGGTGACTCTATGCTTCTTGCCTATCAGCAAGAGAAGTGTTATCAGCTACTTTAGATTCTACTTCGCTGATACATTGATCACTTCAATGTCACCTTTGACTTTCACCTATCAGCAAGACAATTACTATCATCCATGTCAGAATTTGCTTCACCGATACGCCAATGACTTTTGTCTTCGGTGAGACTCTTCTCATTGGTGAACACTTACGAATTCTGTCCGATGCGCTGATGGACCAACCACTCTTTAGTTTGACATCCTTTTTGTGTCTCTGATACATTAGTTACTCTGATCACTCATCGGCCAGACGAATGCTATTGGCCAAACCTTAGGATCTCTTGGCGCTAGCTGATTTCTCCCGATGGATCTCTGTCAATATCACTTACCCCTTATCAGCCCGATACACCTCGATCGGTAAGACCAATACTATCGGTCCAACGCCAAATTATCTACCTAATGGTGCCAATCTTACCGATGATGACCTCTGTGTCTCTCTGACTCTGTGGTTCATCTACTCTTCAACTGAACCCTAGCACATGGAGATGTTAGGTGATTTACTGTATGGAACAACTTACCCAGACTTTCTGCACTGTCTCATAGAACAACAAAAATAAAACATAACAAAATGGATCTATACATTGTGAAGCCATTCCACTCATTCACAGTAGAAAACTACAAGTGGAATGCCTCACACCAACATATAGCAATAATGGTATGCACAAAAAGAACTACACTTCGAACATAAATCTACAGTTACACAATTTACAGTTACAGAGAACAGAAACTAGATTGATAGAACAAAACAATTTTATTCCTTCTCAGAATACCTCAAACATGCAGTTAAATAATAATGCATACTCAAATTCACCACCTTCTCTGATCGTTATTTGGTTCATTCCTCTAGGTTTATCAACTCACCCTAAGGAAAACCAACCATCTTGTATCCCAAACTATCCTACTGCCCTGTTTTGGCATTATGTGATTAACAATTTGACAAAAGTGTCCTAAGTCACTTGGGACTTACAAAATTAGTTCTAGGTCTCGAAGAACCTAGATACAAACTGAAATAACATGCATTGGTCAAATAGACCTTATTACAACACAAAACATGATTTTCTAGATGCTCTTGCACCATACTCCTGGGATAGAAAAGAACTCATGTCACATGAGTTGGTTCTTTGTTTTGCTCCACCATGATCCTCTGCTGCTCCATGTCCTCTCCATGATCTCTAGACTGCAACCTTCTTCCATGGAATCAAAAAATCATGCCTAGCATTGTAGGCTCTACTCACAACTTGCCATGAGTGAATGCTTGCAACCAAACTTATATTTTGTTTGCCATTCTTCCTTGCTGTCATCTCTACCTGAACAACTTCATTCAAAACCCTTTTTTATGCTTCTTGTATCACTGCTATGGTAGAGTATGTTTGCCTTTCAACTCTTGTTGGCTCTAGAGGACAAACAATGGTCCCTACTATGATAGCATCTTCTTCTTTCCAACCACCTTGTGGCTTCTTGTGGACCTGCTCTTTGACCTTCTTCTGATCCATCTCAGACATCACCATCAGATCTCCATCATTCAAAACTGAAACCACCTTCAAACTTTGATCTCTGACAACCCCACTCCTTGTGGTATCCTCAACTTTCCTTGTCTCTTCTTCATTGATCTTCACAAACTCTTTCTTACCCACCAAGATGACCTTGACTGCCTTCTTTGCTTTAGCATCCTCCTGCAATGGTGTCATAAAAAAAGTCCTCCCATCCTCCTTGATGGTGTATGTGTTAGCATATTCATCATATAATGCTTGCCTATCAAATTGCCATGGCCTACCTAGAAGTAGGTGACAACATTCCATGGGTAAAATGTCACATAAAACTCTATCCTTATATTCTCCAATTTCAAAATCAACATATGCTTGCTCATCTACCAAAAGTGATTGACTATCACTTACCCAAGATGCTTTGTAAGGAGTTGGATGAGGAATCCTTTCTAGGTTTAATTTATCCACCATTTTCCTAGACACCATATTATATGTTGAACCAAAATCTATGACTACCTTGCATATTTTACCTTTGCTTTTGCAATTGGTCTTGAAAAGTGCTCTCGTTTGTGATGGTTCAGTCTACACTAGTTCTTTGAGTAGCATCCTCTTAATCATCAGATTTTCTCCCACCTCTGATGTAAAATTCACTTTAGGAGATGTCACACTCCCTGCATCCTCTTGAGTCAATGTGGTTCTTCACTCATTACCATGAGAAGTTTAGGCCTCCTCTAGACACTTATATGCTGGATGCCCTATCTGATTGCAATTATAACATCACATATTCGAGAAATTGGATCCTCTTCAATTAGGCCTCCTTCTTCGGTAGCCTCCTCTAATACTTGAGTCCCCAACTTGCTCTTCTTGGCTAGACTCACCATTAGGCCTTTGGTTAGGAATTCTTCCTTCAAAACTACCTCTGCCTCTAAAATTTATGCCACCTCCTCTACCTTACTACTCACCTTTCCTATTCAGCATCTCTTCAGCTCTTAATTCTACTTGAAAGCATTTTTCCATGGTTTCAGGGGACAATAAACTTATCTCATCTTGAATATTTAACCTCAAACCATTTAGATACCTTGCCACCTTAGCTTTTTCATCCTCCATGTACCCACAATGAAGAGTGTCTTTGTGAAACTCCTCGGTGTATGTAGCCACATCCATATCTTTTTGCTTGAGATTTTGCATCTTCTTGTAGATCTACACCTCATAGTCTAATGGAAGAAATTGGGACTTGATCCTCTCCAACATTCTACTCCACGAAGAGATCATACTCTTCCCATTATTTACCCTTTCTCCTTGAGTGTAATTCCACCATGTAAGGACAGCACCTTTAAGTTTAGTTTTGGCAAACTTCACCTTCTTATTCTCAGGTACCTCTTTGTATTCAAAGTAATTGTTTAGAGCCTTAATCAACTCCAAAACCTCCTTCGCATCCATCTTCCCACTGAACATTGGGATCTCCATCCTGGCCTCTGAAGAGTCTTTCCCAATTGCCTTGATGGCTTTAAGAAAGCATTTTTGATCTACAGGTATCTTTGCCTCCTACCCTTGGGGTTCTTCTCCTTCTTCCCCTTCTTCTTCTCCATCAAATTCATCATTTGATTTCTTTCCTATCTTTAGTGCCTTCAACTCATCCTGGAGTGCTTCCTTGAGTCTAATCTTGATCATCTCTTTCATCTCCTTGAACTTCTTAAGAACTTCTGCTGTCATCCCCTTTGGAGGCATGATGCTAGCCTCTCCTTCACTCTCTTCTGCTGATATATACCAGATCAACAATAGAACCTTTTATGGCTCTGATACTAATATGATGAGGAGTGCACAACGGGAACGAACAATTGATCAAATATTGTGAGGTTCAACACTCTTTGCCTATCGGCAAGAAAATCACCATCAGTCACCTTTGAACTTGTGACTCCGACATCGTAACTCTTCCTGATGGGTGACTCTACACTTCTTGCCTATTGGCAAGAGAAGTGCTATCAGCTACTTTAGATTCGACTTCACCGATACAATGATCACTTCTATGTCACCTTTGACTTTAACCTTTCAACAAGACAATTACTATCGGCCATGTCAGAATTTGTTTTGTCGATACGCCGATGAATTTTGTCTTCAATGAGACTCTTCTCATCAGTGAATACTTATGAATTCTGGCCGATGCACCGATGGACCAACCACTGTTTGGCGTGACTTCCTTTTTGTGTCTCTGATACATTAGTCACTTTGATCACTCATCGGCTAGACAAATGCTATCATCCAAACCTTAGGATCTCTTGCCGCTAGCTGATTTCTCCCGATGGATCTTCGTCGATATCACTTACCCCTTATCACCCCGATACACCTCGATCGGTAAGTCCAATACTGTCCATCTAGCACCAAATTATCTACTCGATGGTCCTAGTCTTACTGACGATGACCTCTGTGTCTCTCTGACTCTGTGGTTCATCTACTCTTCAACCGAACCCTAGAACATGGAGATGCTAGGCGATCTACTGTATGAAACAACTTACCTGGACTTTCTGCACTGTCTCATAGAACAACAAAAAAGAAACATAACAAAAGGGATCTATACATTGTGAAGCCATTCCACTCGTTCATGGTAGAAAACTACTAGTGGAATGCCTCACACCGACATATACCAACAATGGTATGCACAGAAAGAACTACACTTCGAATAGAAATCTATAGTTACACAATTTATAGTTACAGAGAACATAAACTAGATTAACAGAATAGAACAATTTTATTCCTTCTTAGAATACCTAAAACATGTAGTTTAACAACAATGCATACTCACATTCACCACCTTCTTCGATCATTATTTGGTTCATTCCTTTGGGTTTATCAACTCGCCTTGAGGAAAACCAATAAATTCAAATAGTTGGAAGACCAACCGTCTTGTGTCCCAAACTATCCTACTACCCTGTTTTGGCATTATGTGATTAACAATTTGACGGAAGTGTCCTAAGTCACTTGGGACATACAAAATTGGTTCTGGGTCTTGAAGAACCTAGATACAAACTGAAATGACATGCATTGGTCAAATAGACCTTATTACAACACAAAACATGATTTTCTAGGTGCTCCTGCACCATACGCCCGGGGTAGAAAAGAACTCATGTCACATGAGTTGGTTCTTTGTTTTGCTCCATCGTGATCCTCTGCTACTCCATGTCCTCTCCATGATCTCTGGACTGCAACCTTCTTCCATGGAATCAAAGACTCATGACTAGCATTGTAGGCTCTACTCACACCTTGCCATGACTAAATGCTTGCAACCAAACTTATATTTTGTTTGCCATTCTTCCTTGCTATCATCTCTACCTGAACACCTTCATTCAAAACCTTGTTTGATGCTTCTTGTACTATTGCTATGGTAGAGTATGTTTGCCTTTCAACTCTTGTTGGTTGTAGAGGACAAACAATGGTCCCTATTATGATAGCACCTTCTTCTTTCCAACCACCTTGTGGATGCTTGTAGACCTGCTCTTTGACCTTCTTCTGATCCATCTCAGACATCACCATCAGATCTCCATCATTCAAAATTGAAACCACCTTCAAACTTTGATCTTTGACAACCCCACTCCTTGAGGTATCTTCAGCTTTCCTTGTCTCTTCTTCATTGATCTTCACAAACTCTTTCTTACCCACCATGATGACCTTGACTTCCTTCTTTGCTTCAGCATCCTCCTATAATGGTGTCATAAAAAAAATCCTCCCATCCTTCTTGATGGTGTATGTGTTAGCATATCCATCATATAATGATTGCCTATCACATTGCCATGGTCTACCTAGAAGTAGGTGACAACATTCCATGGGCAAAATGTCACATAAAACTCTATCCTTATATTCTCCAATTTTAAAATCAACATATACTTGTTCATCTACCAAAAGTGATTGACTATCACTTACCCAAGATGCTTTGTGAGGTGTTTGATGAGGAATCCTTTCTAGGTTTAATTTATCCACCATTTCCCTAGACACCATATTATATGTTGAACTAGAATCTATGACTACCTTGCATATTTTACCTTTGCTTTTACAATTTTTCCTGAAAAGTGCTCTCCTTTTTTACGGTTCAGTCTACATTGGTTCTCTGAGCAATGTCCTCTTGATCATCAGATTTTCTGCCACCTCTAATGTCAAATTCACTTCAGGAGATGTCACACTCCCTGCATCCTTTTGAGTCAATGTGGTTCTTCTCTCATTACCATGAGAAGTTGAGGCCTCCTCTAGACACTTGTATGCCATGTGCCCTATCTGATTGCAGTTATAACATCTCATATTGGAGAACTTGGATCCTCTACCTCTTCCATTAACCCTCCTTCCTCGATAGCCTCCTCTGCTACTTGAGTCCCCAACTTGCTCGTCTTGGCTAGACTCACCATTAGGCCTCTGGTTAGGAATTCTTCCTTCAAAACTGCCTCTGCCACTAAAATTTTTGCCACCTCATCCTCTACTTTGCTGCTCACCTTTCCTCTTCAGCTTCTCTTTAGCTCTTAATGCTACTTGAAAGCATTTTCCATGGTTTGAAGGGTTAATAAACTTATCTCATCTTGAATATTGAACCTCAAGCCATTTAGATACCTTACCACCTTAGCTTTTTCATCCTCCATGTACCCATAATGATGAGTGTATTTATGAAACTCCTCAGTGTAAGTAGCCACATCCATATCATTTTGCTTGAGATTTTGCATCTTCTTGTAGATCTGTACCTCATAGTCTGATCGAAGAAATTGGGACTTGATCCTCTCCAACAATCTTCTCCACGAAGAGATCATACTCTTCCCATTCTTTACCCTTTCTCCTTGGGTGTAATTGCACCATGTAAGGGTAGCACCTTTGAGTTTAGTTTTTGCAAACTTCACCTTCTTGTTCTCAGGTACCTCTTTTTATTCAAAGTAATTGTTTAGAGCCTCAATCCACTCCACAACCTCCTCAGCATCCATCTTCCCACTAAACATTGGGATCTCCATCCTGGCCTCTGAAGAGTCTTTCCCAATTACCTAGATGGCTTCAAGAAAGTATTTTTTATCCGTAGGTATCTCTACTTCCTGCCCTTGGGGTTCTTCTCCTTCTTCCTCTTCTTCTTCTTCTCCATCAGATTCATCATCTAATTTATTTCTTATCTTCAGTGCCTTCAACTCAGCCTGGAGTGCTTCCTTGACTCCAATCTTGATCATCTCTTCCATCTCCTTGAACTTCTTAAGCACTTATGCTTTCATCCCGTTTGGAGGCATGATGCTAGGCTCTCCTTCACTCTCTTCTTCTAACATATACCAGATGAACAACAAAACCTTTTATGGCTCTGATACGAATATGATGAGGAGTGCACAGCGGGAACGGACAATTGATCAAATATTGTGAGGTTCAACACTCTTTGCCTATGGGAAAAAAAATCACCATCGGTCACCTTCGAACTTGTAACTCTAACATCGTAACTCTTCCTAATGGGTGACTCTATGCTTCTTGCCTATCGGCAAAAGAAGTGCTATCGGCTACTTTAGATTCTACTTCGCTGATACACCAATCACTTCAATGTCACCTTTGACTTTCACCTATCGGCAAGACAATTACTATCGGCCATGTCAGAATTTGCTTCGCTGATACACCGATGACTTTTGTCTTCGGTGAGACTCTTCTCGTCGGTGAACACTTATGAATTCTGGTTGATGCACCAATGGACCAACCACTCTTTGGCATGACATCCTTTTTTGTCTCTGATACATTAGTCACTTTGATCACTCATCAGCCAGATGAATGCTATCGGCCAAACCTTAGGATCTCTTTCCGCTAGCTGATTTCTCCTGATGGATCTCCACCGGTATCACTTACCCCTTATCACCCTGATATGCCTCAATCGGTAAGACCAATACTGTCAGTCCAATGCCAAACTATCTACCCAATGGTCTCAGTCTTACCGACAATGACCTCTATGTCTCTCCGACTCTACGGTTCATCTACTCTTCAACCAAACCCTAGTACATGGAGATGCTAGGTGATCTACTGTATGGAACAAGTTACCCAGACTTTCTGCACTGTCTCATAGAATAACAAAAATAAAAAATAACAAGATAGATCTGTACATTGTGAAGCCATTCCACTCATTCACGGTAGTAAACTACCAGTGGAATGCCTCACACCGACATATAGCAACAATGGTATGCACAGAAAGAACTACACTTCGAATAGAAATCTATAGTTACACAATTTACAGTTACAAAGAACAGAAACTAGATTGACATAATAGAACAATTTTATTCCTTCTCAGAATCCCTCAAACATGTAGTTCAACAACAATGCATACTCACATTCACCACCTTCTCTGATCATTATTTGGTTCATTCCTCTGGGTTTTTCAACTCACCCTGAGGAAAACCAACCGATTCAAATAGTTAGAAGTCGAACCGTCTTGTGTCCCAAACTGTTCTAGTGCCCTATTTTGGCATTATGTGATTAACAATTTGACAAAAATGTCCTAAGTCACATGGGACTTACAAAATTGGTTCTAGGTCTTAAAGAATCTAGATACAAACTAAAATGACATGCATTGGTCAAATAGACCTTATTACAACACAAAACATGATTTTCTAGGTGTTCATGCACCAATTTGATATGTTATAGTTATATAGAAAAGTAAGTGATGCCTTTATGTGACAATACCAACATTTCATGACAGCCAGATCATCATATATTAAAAAGTGTTAATACACAGTCTATTGAATGAATAAGTGAAAGATACATAAATGAAAAAGATATATTTGCTGCTACAGAAAGTGGAATAGTTCAACGTTGAAAAGTGACAGTATCATTCCATATACAAAGTCCACATAAAGAGAAAATGGAGCTATAGAGATAGAAACAATGCATATGATTATCATCTCTTTTGAACAATAGCAGTGACAACATGAGAGAGAAGAGGGAGAGATATCATATGCCATACATGTTATACCAAAAAGTTTTACACTCATAAAAGGAATAAATATTGCTTTAGTTCTTCAAAATTTGAGTCTACATAGTAAAAAGGAGAATGTAGACTTATTCATAGTAATGGCCGTGGCATACAATGCATTATGCAATCATTTTTTTAGACACCCATATCAATTTTTAGAACCATGTGTTTTGCAATGTAGAGAAGGAAAATGATATTGTGAACTATCCAAACAAGGTTGTAAGGAGTGAGTTTATTGTCTAATGCAAAGAAATGAAACCCTTATCACGTTTAAAGAAAAAGAAGTTTTCTTTCTTTTCACAGTCGAGCAAGGTCAAATAGAGTATAGAAGACATGGCCATGCATAGAAAGAAAGTTCAGTGCAAAGTAAAAATGGAACCCTCACTGACAATACAAGAAGTCTTCACATTTTTACATTGAAGGACAAAAGGAAGCCACATAATTCATTACAAGGAGTGGCCATGCCATTTGAAGAGGTGTTTCACATACCCATCTAATACAAAGAAAACATTAAACCCTCTTCACAGTTTTGTAGAATGTAAAGATAAGAGAAGCTACAGGAAAGAGCAAATAACAGAGAAAAACATTAGACTTACCATTGATAGTGTAGTTGAGAGAAGAATGATGGTTGTGGCCATTTGAACAAAGCCTTGTCATTTTTGCCATTTTAAAGTAGAATTTAACACACAGAAAACACAAACAAATGCTTGTAAAAGACTAAGAGACTGAAGAAGCAGTAGTATGGCAATGACCACGTATTGAAATGTGAGCTATCAAACGCAGAAAAATATCAAAGAAAGCTCAGATTCAAACTTACCAGAGGCGGCCTATCATTTTGGCTAGAGAGACGCAGAGCTTTTAGCATGGAAGTCACTAAATGGAGTAAGAAAACACAAAGCATTCAAACCCCAAGTCGGCAACCATTTGCAGAGCCATCTCAACGACAACAAAAATGAAATAACCAATTTTTTGGTTTTCTCACTTGCTTTTGTTTGATACCCCTTCATATTTTGATCATGCAAACTTGTAATCATTTTTATCCAAATATGATCGGGGTCAACAGTTCATGTTAATAAGTGTCTAGCAATCATAACCAAGAGTGGCTGACAACATATGGGACATGGCTATATGAATTAAGTCAAAGGTAAACAAACAATGAAATTTGCGCTTAGAATTTGCCAAGGCTTAATCATTATTGGTGGTCGACTCACTTTGGAGTCAAATCTTTATTTGATAATGCATGTGGTTGAGTGTCTTTGACCTCCCACATATGCATTTTATTTATTCCTTCACACTTTTAGTATATACATGAGATCAAAGCAAAACCATGTGAATATGAAGAATATGCTAGAGGAAGACATTGTCAAAGGGGGGTCAATGCAACATGGTGGAAAGATATTGACACATTGGAGTCCATGGTGTCAAGCCTTTTAAGGCTTTTATTTATTTTTGCAACACATGTAATAGTTTATATTTTCATGATTTTTATAGAAAATCATAAATGATATCTTGTAAATATCTTGGTGAATTATAAACTAGATATCATTTTATTTTTTAGTAAAAAAATCATATCGATAGGATATCGATTAAAAATAGCCAAGTCATGTAAAGTTAACTTTAAAGCAATGCAGTTATAACTTGCTTTTAAAGTTTAACTATTTTTAGGTAGTTGAAGAATTTGGATTTCCTTTGGCAAAATTGAGTATAATAGGACAAAAATTTTGCTTTCATGGGGCAAATTGGATAAATTTAGATGCAGTTTTGGTGGGGACCACCTAGAGGATCGAGTTGGCAATTTTATTTTGCAATTTGGACGCAGTTTGAGGCTATTTTTGGTAGCTTTTATTTGAAGCTCAAAAATAGATTGCAGATCTATTTTTAGGAGCTTTTTTCAGCTTTCTTCAGAGGAGATCATTTGGAGTCATTTATAGGAGGAAAGTTTAGTTTTTTCTCAGTCAGTTAGCATCAGTTTCTTCTCTCTTGCAGAGTTGTATACACCAATTGGCTCACATATTTTATTTTCTCATGCATTCTATTCCTCTCAGTTCTAATAGCAAATCATCTTGTTTCACATACATTTTTGCAGTCTTGATCTCATGTCATATTGTGACTGTTTCAATGCTTTTTTTTGTCTCAATATTGTTAAAATTTAGTTTCTTCCTGGTTGCAGTTTGTGTTTGACACTAAACCTTGTTGCAAATTATTTAAGGAGTAACTATCAGTGAAGTTGTTAGGATTTATGTTAGAGGAATTGTTTATGAATGATAGAACTTCATGTACTTTAGATTTCAGTTTGCACTTCAGTTACATCTTTCTATCCCTTTTCCACTCAAGTCATAGTTTAGAAATTATAAGAGAACCTGCTCACTTTGGAGATTCATTCTCATGAAAGGAGACCCACATCTGAGAATGATTCCATGTTTCAACAAGTATTTAAGCTTTCGTAAAGCTTAACAACCATGCATACTTGAATTGACAACAGTTTTTGGCATGCCCAGAGGGACTCTGGAAGTAATTTTAGAGAGATCTGTACCCTCATAGCTGTTGTTCTAGTATATGCAGTAGTTTTACCAGCCTTTGGAGGCTTTCAATATACCTAGTGAGTCATTTTTCTAGTTTGGATGCAGATTGGTGCTTACAGCTTATGAAAACCAGGTCTAATCCAGACCCATTTGACTACTTACAACTATCTACACTTAGAAGGAGAGGTAGATCAGCAAGCAGAATAGCTGAGTCATCAAGAAGATCAAAGTCAACACATTCTTAATTCAAATCTATAAGCCTAATCAAAAGAAGTAAAAGCCTAGTGCTGATAGTCTAGATACCTATAGTGGCTAGACAGTATGCATTTACCACTTTCAATGGAGGCAGCCCATTACAACTTGCCCAAAGAGATGATATTCTGATGGCAGTCCTTAAAAGTCTGCCTTATTTCACTGGAGATGATCACACTATTGTTGCTAAACATATTCAAGACATAGCAAACTTGTGTTCCGTACACAATGTCACACAAGAAAATGTGGCAATCATGCTTTTAGCTTCTTCATTAAAAGGGAAAGCCTTACAGTGGTTCAGAGGACTTGCTGAAAATTTAATAACATCATGGGACTTACTCGGAGATAGATTACACAAACACTTCGAGGACAAGTCAGATCATCTCTCACTACTGGAGCAACTGAGCACCATCAAAAGGACACCCCACGAACACATGGCTGATTTCAACTACCGATTTTAGAGAACCTAGGATAGGGTTCCCACAATAGTAAAACCTTTGCCAAGGCATGTTTTTCTATTTTATCTCAAAGCTTTGAACAGTGAAATTTTAGTAATGATAAAGTCTATGGGAGTGACCACCCTTCTAGATTATTTTGAGACCATTGTTAGAGTAGAAAATTGTCTTATTCAGGCGGGGAAGATAGCCCCTAGGCATCCTTTACCAATTTTCCCTGAAATCTAGCCATCAATGCCTATCGCAGTGCCTCCTCTAGTTGCTGTCCCACCTGTTCTAGGAATAGGATATCAAACAACCCAACAAGTTGCTATCCCAGTTCAAACCGAAAGTACCCCAGAGTTAGAAAATACTTTAAGGACAATTGCAAATAAGCTAGTGAATATGGAGAAATATTTGCCATACCAAAACCAGTATCAGCCTAATCAGAAACATACCCAATATCAGCCCAATCAGCAATATAGACAACCCTTTTAGGCTGATCCTCAGGGACAGAGAAAGAATTATAACCCTTGGCCTTTTCAAACTTATAATCCAAATACTACTAGTACCTCAAGAAAGCTTGCACCCACAAAGAATAATTTGGTTCAGGACAATGACTGGTGTTATCCATGTCACTAGCCACATAATCAAGCTGCCTGCATGAATGGAGTGAGAAATCAAGCACTCATGGTTCAAAACAAATATGCAAGTTCAGAGAGGGTTAATGGTGAAGCTCCAACTCAGCAGAATAAGGTTGATGTGGTCTTAATGAACTAGAGAATCAGCGAGGTACACCTGTTTTAACCAACACATGATCAAAACTGAGGGCTGTAGATGTGAATCAACAAGCTACTGTAGTACAACAGCAGGCTGTAAGGGATAAAATCCAAGTTTATCCATCACAGACTACTCCTGTACCATAGTAGAAATTGCAAATACTGCAAAAGTGACCAAATAATACCAGTCAAAGAGCAGCCCAAAATGTAGTAGTAGTCTTTACAAGGTCAGATTGATGCAGTTACAGCAAGAGGATAGCATAAGGTAAATCATGTTGCTTTTAATATAGTTGATCATCTTAAGAAAGCCACAATGAGCATGTCAGTTATGGATGCTTTACGCATCCCTAGCCAGAAGAATTTTTTGCAAGAAGCTTTGACCAAACTCTCACTTTCTGAGCATTCCAGTCAAGAGAAGGCCAAGGATTCACTTGCCAACAATTCTAAGATCAAAAGTGGACAACAAGAAGATGAGGTAAAGCCACCCCCTTTCCATTGAAGTCTCATTATTAGTGATAAATTAGTTCATAACTGTATGGTAGACTCAAGGGCAAGTAGTTCAGTTATGCCCAAGAGTGTAGCTAACTCTTTAGGATTAGTTTATGAGCCCCTTGTAAAAGGAGTAGTACAGTTACATAGGTTTGCACTTAGTACTGCGGGGATAATCAGAAATCTACCAATCACATTACATGATTGTCCCAATTTACCATCCATCAGGATATCTACATCATTGACCTTCCACCTAGTTTTGTAATTTGCCTTTCTAGGGAGTTCATAGCCAAATTGGGTGGGTTTATTTCATCTGACTGGACTCACTTGTTCTTTAGAACGAGATATGGTACAAAAGTAACTATACAATCCAAACCACTTGCAAAAGACCACATTGAACCCAATGTCCCTAGCCCAATAAATGTTAATCTATACATCACCAGTGGGAAGTAGGATGAACCCAATACACCTATAGAAGACATAACTTTAGATGATTGGGCAACTGAAGATCATGAAAGTGACCCTTTCCATCACACTGATGAGGTAGGATTAGGCATCTATATGATATAGGAACCAGATATAGTGATTCCTAATCTAATTAAGGATCAAAAATAGTTAGAACAGCAAGAAGATCATCTATGGAAGATGTACTTCAATGGATTAAGGACCAAGACAAGTGCCGGTGGAGGTAATATGTTAATTTCACCTCAAGGAGACAGGTACTATGCTGCCTTAAGGTTTACCTTCAGCTGCACAAATAATGTGGCTGAGTATGAGGCCCTGATCCATGGTTTAGAATGGGCTTGGAAAAAAGGTATCAAATCTGTCCAAGTTTATGGAGATTCTAAGTTGATCATTAACCAAGTTAGGAATCTAAATGTTGCTAAAAATGATCTACTAAAAAAATACAAGCATAGGGTGTTGGATTCAATTAAATTTTTTAATGCTTTTAATCTGATTTTAGTTCCTAGAGATCAAAATAAGTATGCAGATAGGTTGGCAGTCTTGGAATCTCAATTTGGGATTCCTGATCAAATCCAGAATGTTGAGGTACAACCATATGTTAAGATAGTTGTTAGGCCTTCTATACTTGACAATGGTGTTTCATGGCAAGTGTTTAATAGTGATGAAAAAATCTTAAGTTTTTTAAGTGCAGAAGCTAAATTTGTAGTAGATAATTAGCTAAATATCAGCAGTAGTTCGATGATCAGATTGTTCAGTTGAGGACCAACAAGTTGCCCAAAGGATTAGTCACCTTAGAATCAGTGTTCAACACTGATGATCAGTTCAGAAAAGATAAATGCAACATGACAGTGAAGCAAGAATATTATCAAACCATAGAAATTTTCAAAGACAAATTGCCAAAGCTTGGAAAGGTATGTACCAAAGAAGAACAACAATCTTTTATTCAATTATGTCAATATTTTTCTAATGTCTTTGCATCAGAGTATAGGGACTTGAGAGGTTTCAATCCTAGTTTGGCCTAGCACACCATAGAGTTAGAGCCTAATGCCAAACCTATTAGGCAAAAGCAAAGACCCCTCAATCCCAAACTTGAACACTTAATAAAGGTTGAGATGAATAAACTAATTAAGAGTAGTATCATTTTCCCAAAAAAACATACCTCTTGGGTTTCCAATCTGGTCCCAGTTAGGAAGAAGAATGGTGAAATCCAACTTTGTGTTGATTTCCATAATCTAAATCAGGCCTCATTAAAATACCATTACCCTCTGCCTTCTACGAAGCAAATACTGCAAGTTGTTTCAGGTTCTGATAGGTACTTTTTGTTAGATGGATACTCTGTATATAATCAAATTCTAGTCAAAGAAGAGGACCAATACAAAACTACATTCACAACTAAGTGGGGTACCATGGCCTATCAGAAAATGCCATTTGGTTTGTCCAATGTAGGGGCAAGCTTTCAGAGGGAAATGGATATGGCCTTCCATGGCCTTATGAACAGAATAGTGCTGGTCTATTTAGATGATATAACTATTTTTTCAAAAGATTCTAATGATCATTTTGACCACTTGAAGCGGATTTTTTAGAGGAGCGGGGAGTTTGGAGTTTCATTGAACCCCAAGAAATGTATGTCCTTAGTACATGAAGGAAGACTCCTCGGTCACATTGTTTCAAGAGAAGGGATTACTATGGACCCTGAGAAAGTTTCAGCTATTTTAGACCTATTGTTGCCTACACATAAGAAAAGTTTGTAGAGTTTTCTTGGCAGAATTTATTTTGTTAGGAGGTTTATTCCAAATATTACAGCTTTGTTACAACCTCTTACTACCATGTTGAAGAAGAATGTGCCTTTCAGCTGCACTAATGAGGGAAAATGAAGCTTTGAGAAGATTAAAGAAGACCTCACTGCTGCCCCTACCCTCATCAATCCTAATTATGAGAAAGATTTCATTTTATATACTTTTGGAGGAACTGACACTACTTCTACAATGTTATGTCAGCCAAATGATGAAGGATTAGAGTAGCCAATTGCATTTTTTAGCCAAGTGTTGCACAAGTATGAGGTAAAGTACTCATTTGTGGAAAAACATGTTTTTGCTATTGTAAGGAGCCTCAAGAAGTTTAGGTACATGCTCTCTAATAACAGAATTCACTTAAAGGTTGATCATCCCATTGTCAAAAGTTTTTTATTAAACAAAGATATAAATGACAAGAGAGCTGGTTGGATAACCAAGGTTATGTAATTTGATGTTAACATCCAAGTAACCAAGCTAATTAGAGTTAAAGGCTTATGTGAGCAACTTGTTGAAAGTGAAGAGTTTAAGCAAAAACAACAAGAAGAGACTGAAATGGTGCTAAATAATAATGAACCACCCAATGCACTAGCTCAAACAGATAGCTGGGTGCATCAGATAATGCATTATTTGCAGACCAGTGAATGTCCAAATGGTTTAGACAGGGCAGGAAGAAGGTATTTCATATTGCAAACTACTTCTTATATTATTATTGATGGTATTCTATATAGGAGAGATTTTAATGGTGTTTTTCTGAGGTGTGTTGGACGTGAACAAATTGATAGACTATTAGAAGAGTTTCATAATGGACCTTTAGGAGGTCACTTTGCAGCTAGAACAACCGCCTTGAAGATTATGTAGACTAGTTATTACTAGTCTGATCTATTTAAGGATTCTTTTGCTTAGGTGAGAAGATGTGAGAAATGTTCCCTATTTGCAGGTAAGCAAAGACTTGCTGCCTTACCCTTACATCATGTTAAAGTTGAACAAACATTCACAAAGTGGGGATTAGAGTTCATAGGACCAATAAATCCACCTTCAAGTGCAGGCCACAAGTGGATTTTGACTACCACAAATTATTTTACCAAGTGGACCAAGGCTGTTGCCTTAAAAGAAGCAAATGAATCTGATGTCCTAAGTTTTTATTAGGACTTAGTGTCAAGATTCAGTACACCAGATTCAATCATCTCTGATAATGGTCTAGCCTTTTTGGGATTGAGAATTTCAAATTGGTCTATTAGAAATAACATTTATTTGAGTACTCCATCTAACTATTACCCACAAGGTAATGGGAAGGCTGAATCTACCAACAAAAATTTGATAAGAATCATCAAGAAGACTATTTAGAGTAATCAAAAGACTTGACATGAAATGTTAAATTTAGCTCTATGGGCTAATAGAATCACACCTAAGAGGGCTACTAGTTGTTCCTCATATGTTCTTATGGAAAAGAGGCTCAGTTACCTATTTCAATTGAATTGCCTACATTGGCCTTTATCAAAGAACTTGAGCTGCTAGAGGAGTAGCCTCTTGTAATTAGATTTGCTTAGCTCATGGAGCTAGAAGAGACAAGAAAAGAGGCCTTAAGAAAGCTTGATATGCATCAAACCCAAATGAAGAGTACATTTGATAAGAGAGCAAGACCAAGGAACTTTATTGTTGGAGATCTGGTGTTCAAGTGGAATGAACTAAGGAGTAGGGTAGGTAAGCATTCTAAATTTGATGCCATTTGGGATGGGCCTTATGTTATCACAGAATGCAAAGAAAACAATGCATTTCAGCTATCCAAGTTGAGTAGAGAGGTGGAATTTATCCCAGTTAATGGGTTCCACCTCAAGCATTGCCTCTGAGGATAAGAGAGTTCTTTTGTATATAATAGAGTAGTTTTGCAGTAAATAAGTGCTCATTCACATTTGTTTTGGCCATTAGGGCCTATTAGATTGCTTTCAATGGAGTTGTTTTCAATTTGCTACTGCTATTTAAACTATTGGAGAGCTGAAGTACAGTGTTCTCTGAGTTTCTGATGAAGCACAGAGTGTATGCCCAATGGATGACAAGGCAACTGGTCAAATGCTTAGCAGGCAACCATATAGCAGAAGTCACCAAAAATGTTACCATTTTTTGACCCTAGCTCAAAAATTAGCTGAGCAGATTTTTTATTTATCATTTTTGAATGTGGTTTGATTTTTTTCTATTATGTGTTAGTTGCATAGTTGTTATGACAAGTGCAGTTTAGTTGTTCAGATACAGAAAAGAAAAGTTTCAATTATTCATTGTGTTGCAGAACAGTAAAAGAGATAAGTATTCATTCACTACAGTGATTGTTCATTTACAATTTTGAATACATAAGAGAACAAACATTGCATTGAAGGAAACTATGACATATCAGATGTCCCACACAAGCCGTGGGTTATACCTAGATTCATGCAAATACAAGTAAAACACTATGCATCTAATGAAGAAGAAGGAAAGACATAGCCATCATTACCTTTTTTGGGTTGATTTTCATAGAAGCCTCCAGTTCCTGCTCCTAACCTTAGCATGTACCTAAAAAAAAGTGGCAAAGTCTCGTTAGAAGCTTTGGTTATGAAAATCCTTCATCAATCAAGAGAGACATAGTATTTCAGTTGTAATGCATTGATCAAATAAGAGGATTCATGTGTAGAAGGAATTGAAGACAAGCAAACATAAGAGCGTCATTGTTTTATTCTAATATGTTTGTTTCATGTGCAAGTATAGGACAAATCATGAAGCTCATTGAAGACATTTAGCATGTGGTGTCAAATGAGCTCCCACAAGGGTCGAGCCCAGCATGTTGATGTCCCTTGTTCTTAAAAGGGATGAACAGAAGAAGAGAATCATTGACAACCTTCACAATACAAGATAAAAGATTAACAAGACAATCATATGCATCAGTCCCATGTCAACACATGACCATGATTTCACTTCAGAATATGAAACGCAACCAAGAGCATGACATGAGTAGATGGAGGACAAGTTCAAATGCATATGACAGCCTATACACTGTTCCAACTGCTATGGAATAACATTCTCAAGCATGATAATAATCAAGAGTACACAATACATTTGTAATCATCAGACTGATGAAGGAGTAAGTGTTCACAAGTATGAATTATCTGAAGGATACTTACTCATTCATGATCAACAGTCCAATTGGAATGTTCATTATAAATCAGTAAACAAATTGCAAAGACAGGTGAGTACCAAGCTTCATACTTTCTCATTTAAATGGAAAGATAGAATCAGATTTAGAATTCAATGACATAAGCTGCCTCTTAAATGATGAAATATATCCAATTATGCCTCATTTTTGCTATTGATAAGTTGATTATCAGAAGAAGTGTTATCACATGTTGCATTCTTTACATATCTATAAAAGACATAGGAGAATAGAAGACAGCTAATCTAGATGGCTCATCTTTTGCCTTTAACAAACTCCAAGAAAATCAAAAAGAGGCATTTCATTACATGTGTGTAATTGAGTATCATCATCATGTGACAAGAGTAGTCAAATTGATATAGTGGACCTAATCATATCCTACAAGACATCTCATATAAGCATTTGATATGATAGGATACAGCGAAAGAAGAGCAGTTTATATGTTACAGTTATACAGAAAAGTAAGTGATGCCTTCATGTGACAATGCCAACATTTCATGACAGCCAGATCATCATATATGAAAAAGTGTGAATACACAGTCCATTGAATGAACAAGTGAAAGATACAGAAATGAAAAAGCTATATTTTCTGCTACAGAAAGTGGAATAGTTCAATGTTGAAAAGTGACAATATCATTCCATATACAAAGTCCACATAAAGAGCAAATGGGGCTACAAAGATAGAAACAATGCATACGATTATCATCTCTTTTGAACAATAGCAGTGATAGCATGAGAGAGAAGAGGGAGAGATATCATATGTCATACATGTTATAGAAAAAAAATTATGCTCATAAAAGGAATAAATATTGCTTTATTTCTTCAAAATCTGAGTCTACATAGTAAAAAGGAAAATGCAGACTTATTCATAGTAATGGCCGTGGCATACAGTGCCTTATATAATCATCTTTTCAGACACCCATATCAATTTTTAGAACCATGTGTTTTGTAGTGTAGAGAAGGAAACTTATATTGTGAACTATCCAAACAAGGCTGTAAGGAGTGAGTTTATTGTCTAATGCAAAGAAATGAAACCCTTATCAGGTTTAAAGAAAAAGAACTTTTCTTTCTTTTCCCAGTCGAGCAGGGTCGAATAGAGTATAGAAGACATGGCCATGCATAGAAAGAAATTTCAGGGCAAAGTAAAAATGGAACCCTCGCTGACAATAGAGGAAGTCTTCACATTTTTACATTGAAGGACAAAAGGAAGCCACATAATGCATTACAAGGAGTGGCCGTGCCATTTGAAGAGGTGTTTCACATACCCATCTAATACAAAGAAAACAAGAAAACCCTCTTCGCAGTTTTGCAGAATGTAAAGATAAGAGAAGCTACAGGAAAGAGCAAATAATAGAGAGAAACATTAGACTTACCATTGATATTTCAATTGAGAGCAGAATGATGGCCGTGGCCATTTGAACAAAGCCTTGTCATTTTTGCCATTTTAAAGTAGAATTTAACACACAGAAAACACAAACAAATGCTTGTAAAAGACTAAGAGACTGAAGAAGCAGTAGTATGGCCGTGGCCATGTATTGAAATGTGAGCTATCAAAACATAGAAAAACATCAAAGAAACCTCAGATTCAAACTTATCAGAGGTGGCCTATCATTTTGGCCAAAGAGATGCAGAGCTTTTAGCATGGAAGTCAGTAAATGGAGCAAGAAAACATAGAGCATTCAAACCCCAAGTCGGCGGCTAGTTGTAGAGCCATCTCAACGATAGCAAAAATGAAATGACCGAGTTTTTAGGGTTTCTCACTTTCTTTTGTCCGATGTCCCTTCATATTTTGACCATGCAAACTTTTAATCATTTTTATCCAAATATGATCAAGCTCAACAGTTCATGTTGATAAGTGTCTAGCAATCATAAGCAAGAGTGGCCGACAGCATATGGGACATGGCTATATGCATTAAGTCAAAGCTACACAATACAATAAAATTTGCCCTTAGAATCTGCCAAGGCTTAATCATTATTGGTGGTCGACTCACTTTGGAGTCAAACCTTTATTTGATAATGCATGTGATTGAGTGTCTTTGACCTCCCACATATGCATTTTATTTATTCCTTCACAATTTCAGTATATACATGAGATCAAACCAAAAACATGTGAATATGAAGAATATGCTAGAGGAAGACATGGTCAAAGGGGGGTTAATGTGACATGGTGGAAAGATATTGACACATTGGAGTCCATGGTGTCAAGCCTTTTAAGGCTTTTATTTATTTTTGCAACACATGTAATAGTTTATATTATCATAATTTTTATAGAAAATCATAAATGATATCTTGTAAATATCTTGGTGAATTATAAACTAGATATCATTTTTTTTTTGCAAAAAAAATCATATCGATAGGATATCGATTAAAAATAGCCAAGTCATGTAAAGTTAACTTTAAAGCAATGCAGTTATAAGTTGCTTTTAAAGTTTAACTATTTTTAGGTAGTTAAAGAATTTGGATTTCCTTGGGCGAAATTGAGCATAATAGGACAAAAAATTTTCTTTCATGAGGCAGATTGGACAAATTTAGATGCATTTTTTGTGGGGACCACCTAGAGGATCGAGTTGGCAGTTTTATTTTGTAGTTTAGAGGCACTTCGATGCTATTTTTGGCATCTTTTATCTAAAGCTCAAAATGCATTGCAGATCTATTTTTAGGAGCTTTTTTTAGCTTTCTTCAGAGGAGATCAGTTGGAGTCATTTATAGGAGGAAAGTTTAGTTTTATCTCAGTTAGTTAGCATCAGTTTCTTCTCTCTTGCAGAGTTGTATACAACAATTGGCTCACATATTTTATTTTCTCATGCATTCTATTCATCTTAGTTCTAATAGCAAATCATCTTGTCTCACATAAATTTTTGCAGTCTTGATCTGATTTCATATTGTGACTGTTTCAATGCTTTATTTTGTCTCAATACTGTTAAAATTTAGTTTCTTCTTGGTTGGAGTTTGTGTTTGACACTAAACCTTGTTGCAAATTATTTAACGAGTAACTATTAATGAAGTTGTGAGGATTTATGTTAGAGGAGCTATTTATGAATGATAGAACTTCATCTAGTTTAGATTTCAGTTTGCACTTCAGTTACATCTTTCTATCCCTTTTCCTCTCAAGTCATAGTTTAGAAATTTTAAGAGAACCAGCTCACCCTGGAAATTCGTTGTCATGAAAGGAGACCCACATCTAAGAACGATTCCATGTTTCAACAAGTAGCTAAGCTTTCGTAAAGCTTAACAAGCGTGCATACTTGAATTGACAATAGTTTTTGGCATGCCCAAAGGGACTCTGGAAGTAATTTTAGAGAGATCTGTATCCTCATAGCTGTTGTTCTGGTATATATAGTAGTTTTACCAGCCTTTGGAGGCTTTCAATATACCTGGTGACTCATTTTTCTAGTTTGGATGCAGATTCGTGCTTGCATCTTATGAAAACTAGGTCTAATCCAGACCCATTTGACTACTTACAGCTATCTACACCTAGAAGGAGAGGTAGATCAACAAGTAGAATAGCTGAGTTATCAAGAAAATCAAAGTCAACACCTTCTTAATTTAGATCTATAAGCCTGATCAAAAGAAGTAGAAGCCTAGTGTTGATAGTCCAGATACCTATAATGGCCAGATAGTCTGCATTTACTGCTTTCAATGGAGGCAGCCCATTACAACTTGCCCAAAGAGATGATATTCCAATGGAAGCCCTTAAAAGTCTGCCTTATTTCACTGGATAGGATCACACTACTGCTGCTAAACATATTCAAGATGTAGCAAACTTGTGTTCCATACACAATGTCATGCAAGAAAATGTGGCAATCAGGCTTTTAGCTGCTTCATTAAAAGGGAAAGCCTTACAGTGGTTCAGAAGACTTGCTAAAAATTTAATAACATCATGAGACTTACTGGGAGATAGATTACACAAACACTTCGAGGACAAGTCAGATCATCTCTCACTGCTAGAGCAACTGAGCACCATCAAAAGGGCACCCCACGAACACATGGCTGATTTCAACTACTGATTTCAGAGAACCTGGGATAGGATTCCCACAACTGCAAAACCTTTGCCAAGGCATGTTTTCCTATTTTATCTCAAAGCTTTAAACAGTGAAATTTTAGTAATCATACAGTCTATGGGAGTGACCACCCTTCCAGCTTCTTTTGAGACCATTGTTAGAGTAGAAAACTATCTTATTCAGGCAAGGAAGATAGCCCCTAGGCCCCCTTTACTAATTTTCCCTAAAATCCAGCCATCAATGCCTATGGCAGTGCCTCCTCTAGCTATTGTCCCACCTGTTCCAACAATAGGATATCAAACAGCCCAACAAGTTGCTTTCCCAGTTCAAACCCAAAGTACCCCAGAGCTGGAAAATACTTTTAAGACAATTGCAAATAAGCTAGTGAATATGGAGAAATGTTTGCCATACTAAAACCAATAACAGCCTAATCAGAAACATACCCAATATTAGCCCAATCAACAATATAGACAACCCTTTTAGGCTGATCCTCAAGGACAGAGAAAAATTAATAACCCTTGGCCTTTTCAAACTTATAATCCAAATACTACTAGTACCTCAAGAGAGCTTGTACCCACACAAAATAATTTGGTTCAGGAAAGTGACTGGTGTTATCAATGTCACCAGCCACATAATCAAGCTGCCTGCACATATGGAGTGAGAAATCAGGCACTCATGGTTCAAAATAGCTATGCAAGTTTGGAGGGGGTTAATGGTGAAGCTCCAACTCAGCAGAATAAGGTTGATGTGGTCTTAATGAACTGGGAAGAATCTAATTTTTGTGGTGTAAATTATTTTCAAGGTCAGAATCATCAAGGTACACCTATTTCAACCAACACAAGATCAAAATTGAGGGCTGCAAATGTGAATCAACATGCTACTGTAGTACAACAGCAGGCTGTAAGGGATAAAAACCAAGTTTATCCATCACAGAACACCCCTACACCATAGTAGAAAGTGCAAATTCTACAAAGAGACCAAAGAGTACCAGTCAAAGAGCAAGCCAAAATGCAGCAGCAAACTTTACAAGGTCAGATTGATGTAGTTACAGCAAGAGGACAGCATAAGGTAAATCCTGTTGCTTTTAATATAGTTGATCATCTTAAGAGAGCCACAATGAGCATGTCAGTTATGGATGCTTAGGCATCCCTGGCTAGAAGAATTTTCTGCAAGAAGCTTTGACAAAAGTCTCACTTTCTAAGCGTTCTAGTCAAGAGAAGGCCAAGGTTTTACTTGCCAACAGTTTTGAGATCAAAAGTGGACAACAAGAAGATGACGTAAAGCCACCCCCTTTCTATCTAAGTCTCATTATTAGTGATAAATTAGTTCATAACTATATGGTAGACTCAAGAGCAAGTAGTTCAGTTATGCCCAAGAGTGTAGCTAACTCTTTAGGATTAGTTTATGAGCCCCTTGTAAAAGGAGTAGTACAGTTACATGGGTCTACACTTAGTACTGCAGGGATAATCAGAAATCTACCACTCACATTGCATGCCTTTCCCAATTTTGCCATCCATCAGGATATCTACATCATTGACCTTCCACCTAGTTTTGTAATTTTCCTTTCTAGGGAGTTCACAACCAAATTGGGTGGGTTTCTTTCATCTTGCTGGACCCACTTGTTCTTTAGAACGAGATATGGTACAAAAGTAACTATACAATCTGAACCACTTACAAAAGACCACATTGAACCTTATGTCCCTAGCCCAATAAATGCTAATCTTTACATCACCCATGGGAATTAAGATGAACCCAATACACCTGTAGAAGACATAAGTTTAGATGATTGGGTAGCTACAGATCATGAAAGTGACCCTTTTCATCACACTGATGAGGTACGATTAGGAATCTATATGCTACGGGAACAAGATATAGTGATTCCTAATCTAATTAAGGATCAAAATTAGTTAGAATAGCAAGAAGATCATCTATGGAAGCTGTACTTCAATGGATCAAGGACCAATACAGGTGGTGGTGGAGGTAATATGTTAATTTCATCTCAAGGAGACAAGTACAATGATGCGTTAAGGTTTACCTTCAGCTACACAAATAATGTGGCTAAGTATGAGGCCTGATTCATGGTTTAGAATGGGCTCAGAAAAAAGGTATCAAATCTATCCAAGTTAATGGAGATTCTAAGTTGATTGTTAACTAGGTTAGGAATCTAAATGTTGCTAAAAACGATCTACTCAAAAAATACAAGCATAGGGTGTTGGATTCAATTGAATTTTTTTATGTTTTTAATCTAATTTTAGTTCCCAGAGATCAAAATAAGTATGCAGATAGGTTGGCAGCCTTGGGATCTCAATTTGAGATTCCTGATCAGATTCAGAATGTTGAGGTACAACCATATGTTAAGATAGTTGTTAGGCCTTCTGTACCTGACAATGGTGCTTCATGGCAAGTGTTTAGGAGTGATGAACAAATCTTGAGTTTTTTAAGTATAGAAGCTAAATTTGTAGCAGATAATCAGCAGCAGTTCGAAGATCAAATTGTTCAGTGGAGGACCAACAAGATGCCCAAAGGATTAGTCACCTTAGAATCAGTGTTCAACACTAATGATCAGTTCAGAAAAGATAAATGCGGCATGACAGTAAAGCAAGAACATTATCAAACCATAGAAATTTTTAAGGACAAATTGCCAAAGCTTGGAAAGGTATGTACTAGAGAAATACAACAATCTTTTATTCAATTATGTCAATATTTTTCTGATGTCTTTGCATCAGATTATAAGGACTTGAGAGGTTTCGATCCTAGTTTGCACAACACACCATAGAGTTAGAGCCTAATGCCAAACCTATTAGGCAAAAGCAAAGACCCCTCAATCCCAAACTTGAACACTTAATGAAGGTTGAGCTGAATAAACTAATTGAGAGTAGTATCATTTTCCCAATAAAACATACCTCCTGGCTTTCCAATCTAGTCCAAGTTAGGAAGAAGAATGGTGAAATCTGACTTTGTGTTGATTTCTATAATCTAAATCAGGCCTCATTAAAAGACCATTACCCTCTCCCTTCTATGGAGCGAATACTGCAAGTTGTTTCAGGTTCTGATAAGTACTCTTTCTTAGATGGATACTCTGGATATAATCAAATTCTAGTCAAAGAAGAGGACCAATACAAAACTACATTCATGACTAAGTGGGGTACCATGGCCTATCAGAAAATGCCATTTGGTTTGTCCAATGCAGGGGTAACCTTTCAGAGTGAAATGGATATGGCCTTCCATGGCCTTATGAATAGAATAGTGCTAGTCTATTTAGATGATATAACTATTTCTTCAAAAGATTCTAATGATCATTTTGACCACTTGAAGGAGATTTTTTAGAGGTGCAGGGAGTTTGGAGTTTCATTGAACCACAAAAAATTTATATTCTTAGTACATGAAGGAAGACTCCTCGGTCACATTGTTTCAAGAGAAGGTATTACTATTGACCCTAAGAAAGTTTTAGCTATTTTATACCTACTATTGCCTACACATAACAAAAGGTTACAGAGTTTTCTTGGTAGAATTAATTTTGTTAGGAGGTTTATTCCAAATATTGCAGCTTTGTTACAACCTCTTACTGCCATGTTGAAGAAGAATGTGCCTTTCAGCTGGACTAAGGAAGGAAAAGGAAGCTTCGAGAAGATTAAAGAAGCCCGCGCTACTGCTCCTGCCCTCATCAATCCTAATTATGAGAAATATTTCATTTTATATGCTTTTGGAGGAACTGACACTATTTCTACAATGTTATGTCAGCAAAATGATGAAGCATTAGAGCAACCAATTGCATTTTTTAGCCAAATGTTGCACGAGTATGAGGTAAAGTACTCTTTTGTGGAAAAACATGTTTTTTCTATTGTAAGGAGCCTCAAGAAGTTTAGGCACATGTTGTCTAATAACATAATTCAATTAAAGGTTGATCATCCCACTGTCAATAGTTTTTTGATTAAACAGAGATATAAATGACAAAGAGCTGGTTGGATAACCAAGGTTATGGAATTTGATGTTGACATCCAAGTAACCAAGCTGATTAGAGGTAAATGCTTATGTGAGTAGCTTGCTGAAAGTGAAAAGTTTGAGCAAGAAGAGACAGAAATGGTGCTGAATAATAATGAACCACCCAATGCACTAGCTCAAATAGATAGCTGGGTGCATCAGATGATGCATTATGTGTAGACCAATGAATGCCCAAATGGTTTAGATAGGGCAGGAAGAAGGTATTTCAGATTGCAAACTACTCCTTATGCTATTATTGATGGTATTCTATATAGGAGAGATTTTAATGGCATTTTTCTGAGGTGTGTTGGACTTGAACAAATTGATAGACTGTTAGAAGAGTCTCACAATGGACCTTTAGGAGGTCACTTTCCAGCTAGAACAACCGCCTTGAAGATTATGCAGGCTAGTTATTACTGGCCTGATCTATTTAAGGTTTCTTTTGCTTGGGTGAGAAGATGTGAGAAATGTTCCCTATTTGTAAGTAAGCAAAGACTTGATGCCTTACCCTTACATCCTGTTAAAGTTGAACAGCCATTTGCAAAGTGGGGATTAGATTTCATAGTACCAATAAATCCACCTTCAAGTGCAAGCCACAAGTGGATTTGGACTTCCACAGATTATTTTACCAAGTGGACCAAGGTTGTTGCCTTAAAAGAAGCAAATGAATCTGTTGTCCTAAGTTTTTATTAGGACTTAGTGTCAAGATTCAGTACACCAGATTCAATCATCTCTGATAATGATCTAGCCTTTTAGGGATTGAGAATTTCATATCGGTCTATTAGAAATAACATTTATTTGAATACTTCATCTAACTATTACCCACAAGGTAATGGACAGGCTAAATCTACCAACAAAAAATTGATAAGAATCATCAAGAAGACTATTCAGGATAATCAGAAGACTTAGCATGAAATGTTAAATTTAGCTCTATGGGCTGACAGAATCACACCTAAGAGGGTACTGGTTGTTCCTCATATGTGCTTACTTATCGAAAAGAGGCTCAGTTACCTATTTCAATTGGATTGCCTACATTGGCCTTTATCAAAGAACTTGAGCTGCTAGAGGAGCAACCTATTGTAATTAGATTTGCTCAGCTCATGGAGTTGGAAGAGACAAGAAAAGAGGCATTAAGAAAGATTGATATGCATCAAACCCAAATGAAGAGTGCATTTGATAAGAGAGCAAGACCAAGAAACTTTATTATTGGAGACCTGGTGTTCACGTGGAATGAACTAAGGAGCAGGCCAGGTAAGCATTCTAAATTTGATGTCATTTGGGATGGGCCTTATGTTATCACAGAATGCAAAGAAAATAATGCATTTCAGTTGTCTAAGTTGAGTAGAGACGTGCAACTTATCCCAGTTAATGAGATCCACCTCAAGCATTGCCTCTGAGGATAAGAGAGTTCTTTTGTATATAGTAGAGTAGTTTTGCAGTAAATAAGTGCTCATGCACATTTGTTTTGGCCATCAGGTCATGTTAGTTTGCTTTTAGTAGAGTTGTTTTTAGTTTGCTACTATTGTTTAAACTGTTGGAGAGCTGAAGTATAGTGTTCTCTGAGTTTCTAATGAAGGACAGAGTATGACTCTATGCCCAATGGATGACAAGGCAACTGGTCAAATGCTTAGTAGGCAACCATATAGCAGAAGTTGCCAAAATTGTTACCATTTTTTAACCCAGCTCAAAAATTAGCTGAGCAGATTTTTCATTTATCATTTTTTAATGTGGTTTGATTTATTTATGTTATGTGTTAGTTGCATAGTTGTTATGACAAGTGTAGTTCAGTTGCTCAGATACAGAAGATAAAAGTTTCAATTATTCATTGCTTTGCAGAGCAGTAAAAGAGATAAGTATTCGTTCACTACAGTGATTGTTCATTTACAATTCTGAATACATAAGAGAACAAACATTGCATTGAAGGAAACTATGACATATCAGATGTCCCACACAAGCCGTGGGTTATAGTTGGATTCATGCAAACACAAGTAAAACACTATGCATCTAATGAAGAAGAGGGAAAGATATAGCCATCATTGTCTTTTTTGGGTTGATCTTCATAGAAGCCTCCAGTTCCCACTCCCGACCTCAGCATGTACCTAAAAAAATGTGGCAAAGTCCTATTAGAAGCTCTGGTTATGAAAATCCTTCATCAATCAAGAGAGACATAATATTTCAGTTGTAATGCATTAATCAAATAAGAGCATTCATTTACAAAAGGAACTGAAGAGAAGCAAACATAAGAGCATCATTGTTTTATTCTAATCTGTTTATTTCATGTGCAGATATAGGACAAATCATGAAGATGATTGAAGACATTCAGCATGTGGTGTCAAATGGGCTCCCACAAGGGTTGAGCCCAACATGCTGTTGTCCCTTGATCTTAAAAGGGATGAACAAAAGAAGAGAATCATTGAAAAACTTCACAATACAAGCTCAATGAGTAACAAGACAATCATATGCATCAGTCCCATGTCAGGATGTGACCATGATTTCACTTCAGAATATGAAATGCAACCAAGAGCATGACATGAACAGATGGAGGACAAGTTTCAATGCATATGAAAACCTATACACTATTGCAACTGCTATGGAATAACATTCTCAAGCATGATAATAATCAAGAGTACACAATACATTTGTAATCATTAGACTGATGAAGGAGTAAGTGTTCACAAGTATGAATTATCTTAAGGCTACTTACTCATTCATGATCAGCAGTCCAATTGTAATGTTCATTATAAATCAGTAAACAAATTGCAAAGACATGTGAGTACCAAGCTTCATACTTTCTCATTTAAATGGAGGGATAGAATCAGATTCATAATTCAATGACATAAGCTGCCTCTTAAATGATGAAATATATCCAATTATGCCTCATTTTTTCTATTGATAAGTTGAGTATCAGAAGACGTGTTATCACATGTTGCATTCATTGCATATCTATAGAAGAGAATACAAGACAGCTAATCCAGATGGCTCATATTTTGCCTTTAACAAACTCCAAGAAAATCAAAAAGAGGCATTTCATTACATGTGTGTAATAGAGTATCATCATCATGTGATAGGAGTAGTCAAACTAATACAGTGGACCTAATCATATCCTACAAGACATCTCAGAGAACCATTTGATATAATAGGATATAGTGAAAGAAGAGTAGCTAATATGTTATAGTTATACAGAAAAGTAAGTGTTGCCTTCATGTGACAATTCCAACATTTCATGACAGCCAGATCATCATTTATGAAAAAGTGTGAATACAAAGTCCATTGAATGAACAAGTGAAAGATACAAAAATGAAAAAGATATATTTGCTGCTATAGAAAGTGGAACAGTTCAACATTGAAAAGTGACAGTATCATTCCATATGCAATGTCCACATAAAGAGCAAATGGAGCTACAAAGATAGAAACAATGCATATGATTATCATCTCTTTTGAACAATAGAAGTGACAACATGAGAGAGAAGAGGGAGAGATATCATATGCCATACAGGTTATAGAAAAAAGTTTTATACTCATAAAAGGAATAAATATTTCTTTAGCTCTTCAAAATCTGAGTCTACACAGTAAAAAGAAAAATGTAGACTTATTCATAGTAATGGCCATGGCATATAGTGCCTTATGCAATCATCTTTTCAGACACCCATATCAATTCTCAGAACCATGTGTTTTGCAGTGTAGAGAAGGAAAATGATATTGTGAACTATCCAAACAAGGCTGTAAGGAGTGAGTTTATTGTCTAATGCAAAGAAATGAAACCCTTATCGGCTTTAAAGAAAAAGAATTTTTCTTTCTTTTCACAATCGAGCAGGGTTGAATAGAGTATAGAAGACATGGCCATGCATAGAAAGAAAGTTTAGTGCAAAGAAAAATTGGAACCCTCACTAACAATACATGAAGTCTTCACATTTTTACATTGAAGGACAAAAGGAAGCCATAGAATGCATTACAAGGAGCAGTTGTGCCATTTGAAGAGGTATTTCACATACCCATCTAATACAAAGAAAATAGGAAGCCATCTTCATAGTTTTGTAGAATACAGAGATAAGAGAAGCTGCAGGAAAGAGAAAATAGCAGAGAGAAACATTAGACTTACCATTGATAGTGTAGTTGAGAGAAGAATGATGGTAGTAGCCATTTGAACAAAGCCTTGTCATTTCTGCCATTTTAAAGTAGAATTTAACACACAGAAAACACAAACAAATGCTTGTCAAAGATTGAGAGACTGAAGAAGCAATAGTATGGCCATGGCCATGTATTGAAATGTGAGCTATCAAAACATAGAAAAATATCAAAAAATCTCAGATTCAAACTTACCAGAGGCAGCCTATCGTTTTGGCTAGAGAGATGCAGAGCTGTTGCCATTGAAGTCACTAAATGGAGCAAGAAAACATAGAGCATTCAAACCCCAAGGCGGTGGCTAGTTGCAGAGCCATCTCAATGATAGCAAAAATGAAATGACCATTTTTTTAGGGTTTCTCACTTGCTTTTGTTCGATGTCCCTTCATATTTTGACCATGCAACCTTTTAATCATTTTTATCCAAATATGATCGGGGTAAAGACTTCATGTTGATAAGTGTCTAGCATTCATAAGCAGGAGTGGCCGACAACATATGGGACATGGCTATATGCATTAAGTCAAAGGTAAGAAATACCATGAAATTTGCCCTTAGAATCTACCAAGGCTTAATCATTATTGCTGGTCGACTCACTTTGGAGTCAAACCTTTATTTGATAATGCATGTGGTTGAGTCTCTTTGACCTCCCACATATGCATTTTATTTATTCCTTCACAATTTCAGTATATACATGAGATCAAACCAAAACCATGTGAATATGAAGAATATGCTAGAGGAAGACATGGTCAAAGGGGGGCCAATGTGACATGGTGGCAAGATATTGACACATTGGAGTCCATGGTGTCAAGCCTTTTAAGGCTTTTATTTATTTTTGCAACACATGTAATAGTTCATATTTTCATGATTTTTATAGAAAATCATAAATGATATCTTGTAAATATCTTGGTGAATTATAAACCAAATATCATTTTATTTTTTGCAAAAAAAATCATATCGATAGGATATTGATTAAAAACTGCCAAGTTATCTAAAATTAACTTTAAAGAAATGCAGTTATAAGTTGCTTTTAAAGTTTAACTAATTTTAGGCAGTTAAAGCATTTGGATTTCCTTGGGTGAAATTGAGCATAATAGGACAAAAATTTAGCTTTCATGAGGCAGATTGGACAAATTTAGATGCAGTTTTGGTGGGGACCACCTAGAGGATCGAGTTGATAGTTTTGTTTTGCAGTTTGGAGGCAATTTGAGGCTATTTTTGGCATCTTTTATCTGAAGCTTGAAAATGGATTGTAGATATATTTTTAGGAGCTTTTTTCAGCTTTCTTCAGAGGAGATCATTTGGAGTCATTTATAGGAGGAAAGTTTAGTTTTATCTCAGTCAATTAGCATCAGTTTCTTCTCTCTTGCAGAGTTGTATACAGAAATTGGCTCACATATTTTATTTTCTCATGCATTGTATTCCTCTCAGTTCTAATAAAAATCATCTTGTTTCACATACATTTTGTAGTCTTGATCTGATGTCATATTGTGACTGTTTTAGTCCTTTATTTTGTCTTAATACTATTAAAATTTATTTTCTTCCTGGTTGTAGTTTGTATTTGACACTGAACCTTGTTGCAAATTATTTGAGTAACTATCAGTGAAGTTGTGAGGATTTATGTTAGAGGAGCTATTTTTGAATGATAGAACTTCATCTAGTTTAGATTTTAGTTTGCACTTTAGTTACATCTTTCTATCCCTTTTCCACTCAAGTCATAGTTTAGAAATTATAAGAGAACTGGCTCACTCTGGAGATTCATTCTCATGAAAGGAGACCCACATCCAAGAATGATTCCATGTTTCAACAAGTAGTTAATATTTTGTAAAGCTTAACAAGGGTGCATACTTGAATTGACAATAGCAACTATGATAGTTATGATTATCTTTTAACACTAGATAGAGCTTCATTATCATATCTATATGGAAACCTTTTATCATGATATCTATGAAGTTAGACAATATTGTGTACCTAGATGGAGACCTTCAATGCCTCATTTAGATCTAGATGGAGTCATTTTTCCATTTCTTTTGCAGTTGAGGCTTTCTATCACTTTCTATAGAAAGTGGGATCTCTTACCCTTCTCTATAGTTTTAATATTTTAAAGATAAATCCTTCTCAAGAAATTTGTGACTAATGATTATCTTAAAATGTGGGACTGACACTACACATTGTGTTTTTTTTAATAGGTTTTGATGGAGTACTCATTCCAAGAAGATTTGAAGAATGATATGTTACTTTGTATGGATTAGAATCCATTTTGAATGTCCAAAAAAGTTTTAGCTTACATGTTTATGGGTTATTTTTATTTGTCATGCATTCTACTAGTACTTTCCATGCACAAAAAATTGGGCTAAATATAATGCTAAAATTACATACCCAAGTCCTTTTCCCTCATGTTTTGCACATGCTTTGATTACAGTCTCATAAATATGATAATTAGCTTATAAATGACATAATTGCGCATGAAATAGGATCATGAATTTCCAATCTCTTTCATCACTAATCCTCATAATTTAATTCCTAAACCCTAGACCCATTATTTGTCACCTTGGATCAGATTTGTGGGTGGGGACTTGATTCAAGATACTTCCATAGTCACATATCTTAACCCTTCACTTTTAAAATTCAAAATTCAAAATTCTCATTTTGTTGACCACTTGATTAGCTATTGTGGATCAACTTAGTCCAAATTAGGTTAATTTGTGTGCTTGAATATTCTACTTAAGAAAATTCACTCATTCTTTTGAGAACATGTTAGAGAGCATCTAGGCACATACTAGGATCTTACTGATAAAGTATTTATAAAAGCATTCTAGAAGGATTCTTTAGAGAATCATCATAGCAGATCATCATAGGTCTACTGCATGCTTACTTGTTATCTTTGAATCTTTCACATAGATCCTTATAGATGATGCACTAGGGGCTTGATTGGGGAGAACATGACCATCATAAGCTAGTAGATTCCTCAATGTATTTGTGAACACCACCTATCCTTACAATAAGCATACATCATATTCAGGCAATTGAATCCTATGAGTCAGCATCCTTTTAAATCAGATATGTGAGCATTAGTATTGACCTGTGTAGAGGTTCAAGTCCACAAATGTAGATCTAAACCCAGATAAAGTATAGTTAAAATTCGAAATCAACAAATAGAGCACAAAAGTCTAGAACCTTAACAAAACATTTCTAATAGATAGACAAAAGCTTTGTAACAAAATCAAAACTAAATTACCTTGTAATTAATTTTTGTAATTTTCAAACTTCAATTAACATTTAGATTTCTCTAATTTTCATAATCAATCCTAATTTTATAATCTTAATTAATTAATTAATATTTTATTATATTTATTTAATTAGCGTAAATGATTATCATAAAACTATAATAAAATGGTGAAGAGCTTTAGTTATCTATCTTTCCCAAATATAAAATTTCGTTTGTAGGCACAACCATTATCGAATTAAAGAACATTTGAAAAAGCTTTGAAGCTGCAAACATCCAAACGCCTTAGATTTTTTAAAAACTGCTATACTTATTGTGACAAATATTATAATATAAATACAAGCGCCTAAATAGAGCGTCAAGGAGGAGAATAGTTTCTTTTTATTTCTCACTCCAAGCATCACATCATATTACAAACCACACACGATAATGACTTCATCACTTCAGTCGAAGCCACTAATAATCTTAACAAAGATCTGCCCAGTAAGAGTCTTAACAAAGATCTGGATCTTGGCCTTGACATTATCGATGGTGTCTGAACTCCCCACTTCAAGGGTAATCGTCTTTCCGGTGAGAGTTTTGACGAAGATCTGCATGCCTCCCCTCAGACGGAGAACAAGTGAAGGGTGGACTCCTTTTGAATATTGTAATCCGCTAATGTGCGTCCGTCCTCGAGCTGTTTCCTGGCAAAGATCAGCCTTTTCTGGTCTGGGGGAATACCCTCCTTGTCCTGGATCTTGGCTTTAACGTTGTCTATGATGTCGGAGCTCTCCACTTCAAGAGTGATGGTCTTTCCAGCGAGGGTTTTGACAAAAATCTGCATGCTTCCCCTTAGACGGAGAACCAAGTGAAGGGTGGACTCCTTTTGAATGTTGTAATCCGCCAGTGTGCGTCCATCCTCGAGCTGTTTGCCGGCGAAGATCAGCCTCTGCTGGTCTGGAGGAATTCCTTCTTTGTCCTGGATTTTGGCCTTGACATTATCAATTGTATAAGAGCTTTCCACCTCAAGTGTGATGGTCTTTCCAGTAAGAGTCTTAACATTATCTTTTTTATGAAATTCTAATCAAAGCATTCACAAAACAGACGAGAAAAGCGCATCAGTATGTAACTTTACCATTATATTTTGCCCCACTTTTATGTGCATGCAGTCTATTAGCAATATGCATAACAAAGTGAAATAACAAATCTACATGTAAATTAAATCTTTTTAATACACTCAAAAAGGATTTCAATCAATATAAAGTAACATATCATTCTTCAAATCTTCTTGGAATGAGTACTCCAACAAAACTTACAAAATAGAGAAAAATAATGCAATGTGTAATGACTACCACATATTTTGAGATAATCATTAATTATAAATTTCTTAATAATTATTTATCTTCAAAAATATTGAAACTATAGAGAGAAGGGTAAGAGATTCCAGTTGTTTTATAAAGTCATGTAGAAAGATTCAATTACAAAAGAAATGGAAAAGTGACTCTATCTAGATCTAAATGAGGTGTTGAAGGTTTCCATCCAAATACACAATAACATTTAACTTTATAGATAGCATGATAAAAGTATAACAATCACAAAAATGCAACTTCAAAATTTCTTAAAATTAAACAAGAACAAATAACTCACGAATATAATTGAATGTACCAAGATGAACTCATAATAACTTCGATGATAATACATGCTCAATAATGGCATCCAAAGATCAATTTGTATACTACAACAACTTGGCTTAACATAAATCCATGGTCAAACAATATGTAGGGTCACAACTACATCCCATCAAATATCCACCATATACAAATGAAACATACCCCAACCACCACATAACATTAGTGACACAATTTTAAAAAAAATACAATATAGAAATGTGAACTCAAAGATAAATGCTTGCCAAACATGAACAACTCCCTTCAAGTTCTTATTGTGTATGGGAAAGGTATTTGAATCAACACATCAAAAGAATCCATTTCCTCCCCACCCATCAACTTGGCTTGAAGTGATAAAAAAATAACTTAATAACCATGAAGTACCAAAAATAATCTATCATGTTTACATTATTTAGACTCTTTTCATATTCATGCCTAGATACATATATAAGTAATGCAAATCATCCATAGAATACAAAGCTCATATAAGACACAAGTAATTAAATACAAATAAATCATATTGAAGATCAGATGTAACAATTCCAAATTATTACTCGCATCCCATGTTATGAGAGTATTCACCCTTCACTTAAATATGTCTTAAATATGCCAAACTAGATCAAGGTAGATTAACATGCATCCCATAATACATATATTCATAGAACCCTAGCACAATCTCTTTTCCTTCTTATATAGAACCAACTCAAAAATCATTATGAAATACAGGAAAACACATGAATAAAATAAAATATAGATTACAAGAATACACACTACATATAATCAAGATGAACACAAGCTAAAAATACATAAACATTAAGTAACAATCATGAACACAAGATTAACATAGAATAGAAGAAGAAACATAAACAAGACAAGATCACAACAAACAATGACACTTATACAAACAATATCAAAAAACTTCCACAATTACGACACACACTCACTGTCCTCAAAACCCATCAAGATGTATCTCCCAAACATGTAGTGCACCCAAGGACTAGTTCCTCACATAAGATAAGATGCATCTCCCAACTGGTAGAAAGACATGCATACCAATATAATAAGGCACATGACTTAATCCTTAGAGATATCCTAGATATTAGTGATGGAAGGTAGTCAATTGATCTTTAATACAACTTTGGAACTTTTGACAACAAGAATACTAGAGCTCATCCATGATGTGGTGCCTATATTAAGAAGAACAAGATCAAATTCTAGATCAACTTCATTGGAAAATATCTCCAAATTTGTTGCCCAACTGAAGTTGGAAAGATGATGCTATGATATATCTCTCTAGAACTAGGACATCCAACCTCTCCTACTCCTTTTGAGTAACATTTTAGCTTTTAGTAATCCATTCTATTTATTCAAATAGAACTTCTACCTTTTAATAGACACACTATCTTTTGATAGCCATTCCATTTGTCAATGGAAACCCTATTCTTTCAAGTAGACACACTAAATTTTTATATCCATTATATTCTCTTGGATAGAACCCATGAGATAGAGCTCTCATGTGTCCTATTCTTTTAGATAGAGTACTACTCGTCATAATAACACAACTCATTAAAGAGATGATCTTTACCCACCAAGTTAGGGAGTGAAATAAAATGACAATGAAAGTCAAACATTCTGAACATGACATCAAAATTTTCATACACAAACCCACTTAGGGACTCTGAAAATAAGAAAAAATATATACTTAGGAGTATGGGAAGTAACACCCCTACAACTACTACCCATAAAATAAATTAACATACTCACTTTGAAGTACAAAGTCACCAAACCATGTTGGGGGACTATATAAATTAAACATGAATTTCATACTAAAAATTATATCTATGTTGCACAAATCACTTATAAAACCATAGAAGCATCTAGTCAAAATCAAACTCCATAGGATATGTAGGTGTAGTAGAAGCAAGGAAATGAGTTCACATTTGGCTTACTCACTAACTACATGATATACACTAAACTATCAATAAATCACAAATCAAACATAATATAGACATTGTATTGTAATGGATAGTTAGATTACCAATTAATATCTTAATCCATGCACTCATATATGAAATTCCATTAATAAAAGCATGTGTTGTCTTATGACATGTTTTTACCATTTTTTTCTAAAAAATAATCAACTTGTTTTAATCATAAAAGATAAATTGTACAAGATAACGTTCTAAAAATTTTAGAAAATCTTTATCCCCTTGTTTGAATCCACATATTCAAAAATTATAAATACATAGATCACTATTTAAGAGATATGATTTAACTAATATAGGCTATTACATTTCAGCACAACTAGTTCTTAGTTTCCTAGATCACAATTTTAACTAATTTCTCAATTCAAACAAAAGTTACATGAAATTGTAAACTCATTGTTCTAAATTAAAAATTTAACATTGATCACAATCATAAATTAATAATAGAAACATTCATCATGTCTTAATTAATCAAAACCCATCATAGGTTCATATCCTTCCATAGGTTTTTACCTACAAGTTTCACATTGTCATCAAAACTAACTTTACATCTTTAAACTTAAAATTTAGTCACATAATATAAAAAAAATGGAATTATGAAATTTTTATTCATTAAATTAAAATTGATACCAATATGGTTTCTTCAAAAAATATTCTACCATCTTTGCATGGGTTTCCCAACCTTTCTTCTAATTCAAGAACCTGGTCTTTACTACTAATTATTAGTTTCAGATTTGAGTATTTCACAATAACATTTAATAAGGTTTTAATTTTTTTTTAAATATCTAATATTTTATTTTATTCATTATATATTTACATTTAAAATCCTAATGAATTCATCATTTGAATATTGTATTTCTTCCATAACAACAAAACATAAATTTCATACACAATATTAATTCAACACTCATCATAAATTCAAATTAAATCCAAAATTTATTAATTATCTAAAATAATATATTCTCTACAACTTCTTTAAGAACAATGATCTAACCTCTTCAATTCTATTGTAATAAAGAATAAGAAATAATTGGATTGCAGCTTATCAATAGAAGATAAATTCTCATCATAATCAATTCTCTCAACCTATAAATATCTCTTTGCAACTAATCGCATCTTGTACTTCTCAATGTTGCCAAATAATGTGATCTTTATTTTGAACACCCATTTGCATCTAACAAATTTCTATCCATAAAGAAAAGGTACTAAGTCCCATGTGTAATTTTTATTTAATATAGCCAATAACCCATCCATGTCTACTTTCTAGGACTCTTAATCAACCATACCTATAACCTTCTTCATATTCCTAGGCTCATCATTGTTAGTAATTAAAGATAATATATATCTCCAATTAGGAACTTATATATATTTGGTTGTTATCTTTGTTGATTAGACCTCCTCAATGACTTAGGTGGAGGTTTTATATCTTCTCTAGAATGCCCATAACTATTTGAGCTATCCTCTTCTTTAGGTCCTTTATGGGCTTCTAGTTTAACCTTCTCAGTATTTGGGGGCAATTGAACCATACCTTCCTTTTCATCCTTTTCTAGTTATAATATTGTGGAATAAGGTTTACCTTCTCTAAAGATAGAACTTCTACTATTAAAAAAAAATTGGCTGCATGATCCCAAAGCTTGAACCCTTTCACACCAATGCCATTACCAGTGAAGATCTATATTATAGCATTTCTCTCCAACCTAGACCACTTATCACTAGGTAGATATACATATACCACACAACCAAAGACTTAAACATGTCTCAATGAAGTCTTTTTTCTTGGCCATACCTCCATAGGTGTTATCTCAATAAGAGATGATCTAGGAAGCCTGTTAACCAACTAAATGATAAACAGTAAAATGCTTTACTAATATTCTATTGATATGTTTATTCGGTGGTAGTAAACATTTATAAGCAAGGGAAATAGTTGTAACCGATGGCATAACTGTAGACTGATAGCATAACTACTATAAGTAACTAAGTAACTACAAACAAACAATGTAATAATACTATGCTAACATTCCCCCCCTTATTACATTGTTCCTGCAATAGTACTAAGGTACCCCCCTGAATGCTAATATACTCAACAAAGCTAATTACATAATATGAATACATATTTTGTAGAAGATTTTCTCCCAAAGAATAAATCCCAAACCAAGTGGGGCTCCATCATGCTGTCTTGTCTACCCTTGGAAAGGCGTAGCTTCAAGCTATGTTCTTGAGTTCTTTAGTTTCTAACTCTCAAATCACATAGTCTTGAATTATTCGACAATGAACCCTAAGAGATAGGATAGATCTCTGCCATTGTCTAGTGATCACAAAAGGGTATAACTCCTAATCATATACTCTTTGAAGCTCCCTGGACAACAATCCATATTGAGGTCAACAGCAAATCCCAAACCTGTCTCCAAAACAAAATCTTCACACAACATACATTCTTTAAATCTGTCAGCATCAACAAAGAAAAATAAAACAACCACAACCAAAATGCTTCTCATGCAAAGCATCATCTCAAAGTGCAAAGCTGATTTGAGATGATGGAAAATTCTCCATCCTCTGATGCCGCCTGCCTCCAATATGACTCTCTTAGTCCTTACCCTCCAAAGATAGAACTAGAGGAAGTACTACAATCCTCGAAGGCCTCAATAGGAACCATTTTGTTTCCATCTATGGTACAAAAAGATTGCATGATATTGAATAGATTTTCTCCAACCTTCATTAGTAGATGCTCTATGCACTGTTGTTGACTAACATTGAGGGCACGAACCATTCTTAATTCTTTAGCCTTTCAAATATCTTTACACCCTCTCTCTTAATCTGGCCTAAAACATCTTTCTTCTCCTTCATGCAAATGGAGATAACCCTGCAAATCTAATTTGCACCTTTCATGCCTATATCCTTCTTGTCAGAATGTGCTTCATCTACTAGCATACAAGGAATGTCCAATTCTAAAAATCATACAAGGCTATCACAAGTCCTGCGCCAAATCTGTATAGTTTTATCATGTTTTTATCACTATTTCCATTCAACATTGCAAAATATATGCTCAGGTATAGTCAGTTAATGTTAGGGCACCATAGATATTGCATAATAGCACACAAACTAGCAGAAATCAATAATGATAGTGGCCAACAAAGGTAGTTAAAAAATTGAATGGAGATTTTAGAAAAATAGTTCTTTTCACAGGCATAGAAAAACACACATTACTTTTGAAAGGCCATTCAAGATATTCAATGTAGCAATAGAAGGAAATAATAGCGCCAATATTCGTAAGCAATGCACATTAACTATAGTCAAATGTAGAACTCTCTCACACCATTTTTATAGTCACAGAAACATCAAGGAAAACCCATGGCAAACTATCATGCAGGTGTGAACTGTGAAGACGTTGTTTGCGGCCACAACAACAACCAACAAAAGATTAATATATGGTTGTTCGAAGCACGCTTTCTCCTCTATGCCCGATGTCGAGCCCAGCAATTTCTCCTTTGATTAGACCAGATGAGTTTGTTGTTGCAACAACCCCTATCTCCAATTGTTGTGACTTGTTTTACTACAAGGGCCACACTTCAACTGTGCTCTCCACGTCTCTTTTGTTCTTTCCATGTGCTAGTTCCCACGCACAGCACAAGACCTATCAACATTCTTACACAGACTTCATTATCAAGCCTCTACAAGTTTGGAGATCACGTCACTCTGATACCAAATGATAAATAGTAAAATGCTTTATTGATATGTTTATTTGGTGGCAGTAAACATTTATAAGAAAGGGATATAGTTGTAACCGATGGCATAACTGTAGACCAATGGCATAACTACTATCAGTAACTGAGTAACCACAAACAAACAATGTAATAATACTATGCTAACAGTAAAAAGTTAAGTAAGCTATGTTTGCCCAAAATAATTATTCTGAGTTGGATCCATTAAGCATACTCTTATCCTTATCAATCAATACATCATGTTCATTCTTTTTACAACTCCATTCTACTAAGGGTTGTACAAATTTGTATTATGTCTCTCTATCTCATGATTCTTATAAAATATATCAATTTTTTCTAAATAAAACTTGCCACCATTATCAATCCTCAAAATCTTAATCTTCCTACTAGTCTAGTTATCTACAAGACCCTTAAACACTTTAAAATGATCAAATACTTCAGATTTACTTATAAGGAATTATAATCATGATATTCTACTCTAGTCATCAACAAAAGATGAATAATACATATATTTAGAAATTCAACGAATATTAACATGACCAAATACATTAGAATTGACTAAGTTATATACCCCAATAGATATATGAGAACTAGAGTAAAACTAGATATAGTTCTATTTTCCATATACACAATGTTCACATAAATTAAATTTAGGATAACAATAGTTTAACCCTTCAAAATAGTTTTCACTTTTCAAGGCCCTTAGATCCTTCTCACCTATGTGGCCAATTCTATGGTGTAATAGAATTGTCTTCTCATATGGTAGCTTAGTCTCCAAAGCACAAGCACCATTAGGTACCCAAAAATCACAACCATCAAAAGTGGACACTTCACTTATCCTTATTTTCTATTCCAATGGTGAAGGTGTAGATTTCTTAGATCTCTTTGCTACATGAGTAGAAGAGCTATTACACTTGAATATCCATCCATCCAATTGAAATACAATGCCTATGAAGACACGCTCAGCAAGAACCATACCCACTTTGACCATATTACACCCTCCACTTAAAAAAAAACCTACACGCCTGGATCATTAAGTTTACTTACAAAAAGTAGGTTCCATGCCAAATTAGGGATATGTTGTACAACATTGATCCCCTTCACTTATCCATCAAGGAATCAAATTAGGACTCTACCATGGCCAACAATCTTAAAAGGAGAGCCATCTCCAAGGAATAACTTCCCACCATCATATTCTTCATATTTCAAAAATGAACATTGATGTGAGGTCATGTGGGAAGAGGCACTAGATTCTATCAACCATAGACCATTTGATACATGTGTAGCCAAGGCTGCAAAAATGGCATCACTGTCACCTTGGGAAGACATTTTAGACTCATCACTAGAATTACTCTCCTTCTTCTTTTTCTCCTCCTTCCAGTCTCTTCTAAAATGGCTAAGTTTGCTCTAGTTCCAACATTTTTCCTTGGTCTTACTAGGAGATTTGGATCTAGACTTATATCACTTTTTTTCCTTCTTCTTACCTTTCTCTTTATATCTTCCACAAAGATATAGGGCCACCATAGTATATTCAAAATTCTTTCTTCACATCTCTTCAAAAATTAATGATGCCACCACCTCATACATTTTCAATTTAGTGGTAGGGCTTCCAATAGACATAACAAGGTGGTCCCATGAATGTGTCAGAGAAAATAGCCAAGTCATACGTGGATAATCCTCCTCCATATTCACTCCATTAGAGTGCAACTAGGTCATGACCATATTGAAAGGATTCAAATATCTATCCATTGAACCAACATCCTCCATCCTTAGGGTATACAACTTCATTCTTGGGAAAACCATGTTTACCAAGGATTTAGCTTGAGAAGTCTCACCCGACTTCTCCAAAAAGTCCACTGTAGTAATCTCTTCATGCACATTTAACAATACTAAATTGGACAAAGAGATTCTATTGAGACACTTAACCTTTTAGTCTAAATCTCTCAGTCTTCTTATTTCATTGCAATAGGTTTATATCAGGATACTACAACCCATACATCTCTATCCACAAGCATATCTCTCATCTTGAGCTCCCAAACCTCATTTTTTTCCTAATAATTTCTCCATCTCTATCCTTGATGTGTATGTCATTTTTCCTGCAACAAGATCTTTTACTACATAATCTCCCACTAATTCAAGATTAGTACAAAAATCCCTTCTCCCTAACACCTAGAATATGAGGTGATTATGCTTTGATACAAAATGAAGGGAAGTAGAGGTGTAGGACACACTTTCTACACTAATCTATGAGAGGATATATGTGTAAAAATTAAACTAATCACATAGTTACAAGGAAATAAACACAAAAGCAATATGCTATAATAAAGTGACTTACATGGAAAAAGACCTTTCAAGAGAAAAACCCCACTCCAAAGTGAATCAAAGAATTATTCAATAATCAAAGGTACAATACACTTGTAGATTATAAGCCTTTATAGGAGTATCACAATTTAGAGACCTATAGTAATTTTGGTAGCATAATAATACCTAAAAAAGACACTATCGAAACCTCCGTCTCAAGCACCTAATAAATAGGAGACACACTACATGAAACCATCAAATGGTAACTAGAAAACCATGAGCTAAAAACAATAAAAATGTGGCACCCAAATCCCAAGATGAGTGCATAGGCTAAAAAGTAACATACTCGTTCCACCTACCATAATCTTCTAATAATCCACTCACCAACTTGGGTGCTGCAGTCTAGCTCCATTATATCTATTCAAAGATGCATCATGAAATCTCTATCTGGTATTATTGGTTGGTAAAGAAGTGTAACTCTCTCTCACAACTCTTTTATATGTTTTAGATATTTGTATATTTCGAATGTCAGAGCCCCAACTTTTGGAGGCCATAATTTTTTATTCCAGAGGCCATTCAATTTTTTTAAAATGTATATCCTGAATAGATGTGCATATTGGGAATACCTAGAAGTGATACCAAACAACATAGAATTATTTACCAGGGCTTGGAATGACCTCTATATCCCAAATATTAAGTTTTCTCTTCTATAGCCTAAAAATTGCATTTTTTACATTATGAACATTAGGGACAAGTTTGAGACACCTTTCCTAACATACATCTTAGGACACTTGTCATGCCCACATCCTTTAGATCCTTTTGATATTTAAGTGATCAATCTATATCCTACCTTTATGGTTATCCTTACCTTATGACTTGCCTATGCAGGGGAAAATACCTTAACACGTGCCATCACTCTTATCTTCTACTTATGCACTTAGATGTAAATCTTATTTAATATTTATCATTGTTCTTGCTTTGTCATTTTTCTATACTATGGGTAACTTGTTACACACACCATGATGTTTTTCTCTAGCTTATGCGCTTACATTTTTATCATACAAAGGTATCTTTTTCTATAGCATATACTTTAGAATAATTTTATATTTTCTCCCCTCCTCTAATTTCTTGCATCTTATGTAAGTAATGAATTGGTTAAGGGGGATATATAATCATTAACATTCTTGATGAGTTTGATTTTAGTGATGCAACTATGATATCTATGACCATTTTAGAACCAAATAGAGATTCATTACCATACCTATATGGATACATTTTATCATGCTATCTATAAAGTTAGATAGCATTGTGTATCTAGATGGAGACCTTAACACCTCATTTAGATCTAGATAGACTCATTTTTCTATTTCTTTAGTAGTTGAACCTTTCTATCACTTTCTATAGCAAGTGGAATCTCTCACCCTTCTCTATAGTTTTAGTATTTTTGAAGATAAATTTTCCTCAAGAAAGTTGAAATTAAAGATTATCTCAAAATATGTGATAAACATGACACATTGTATTTTTTTTTCTATTTGGTAAGTTTTGATGGAGTACTTATTCGAAGAAGATTTGAAGAATGATATGTTATGTTGTGTGGATTAAAGTTCTTTTTGTGTGTTCAATAAAGTTTTAATTTACATGTTTAAGGGTTATTTTACTTTTTCATGCATATGGCTAGTAGTTTGCATGCACAAAAAAGTGAGGCAAATTGTAATGGTAAAATTGCATACTAAAGTCCATTTCTCTTATGTTTTGTGCATGCTTTGATTGGAGTTTCATAAATAAGATAATGAGCTTACAAATGACATAATTGTGCATGAAATAGGCTAATGACATTCCAGTCTCTTCCATCACTAATCCTTGTATTTTTATTCCTAAATGCTAGACCCATTATTTGTCACCTTTGATCATATTTGTAGTTGCAGACTTCAGCCAAGACACTTCCAGTCACATATCTCAACCCTTCATTTTTAAAATTCAAACTTCAAAGTTTTCATCTTGTTGATCACTTGATTAGCTATTGTGGATCAACTTGGTCCAAATTAAGTTAATTTGTTTGCTTGAATATTTTACCTCAGAAAATTTACTAATTTTTTTGAGATCATGTTAGAGAGCATCTATACACATGCTACAATTTTATTGATAAAGCATTTTCAAAAGCATTATAGAAGTATTCTTTAGAGAATCATCATAGCACATCATCCTAGGCCTATTGTATGATTACTTGTTATCTTAGAGCTACATAGATGGTCCACTAGCGGTTTGACTGGGGAGAGCATGACCCTCATATGCTAATAGATTCCTCAAATGTGTTTGTGAACACCTATCCTTACAACAAACATACATCATTAATTGAGGCAATTGAATACTATGGGTTGACATCCTTTTAAATCAGATATGCGAGCATTAGTATTGATCTATGTAGAGTTTCAAGTCCAGACATGTAGATCTAAACCCTATGGAGTGTAGTTAAAATTAGAAATCGACAAATAGAGCACAAAAGTCTAGAACCTTAGCAAAACATTTCTAATAGATAGACAAAAGCTTTGCAACAAAATCAAAACTAAATATCCTTGTAATTAATTTATGTAATTTTAAAACTTCAATTAAATTTTGATTTCTCTAATTTTCATAATCAATCCTAATTCTATAACCTCAATGAATGAATACTTTATTATATTTATTTAATGAGCTTAAATGATTATGATAAAATGATAATAAAATGGTAAAAAGCTTTAGTTATCAATCTTTCCCAAATATAAAATTTCGTTTGTAGGCACAACCAGTCCACTACAGTTGACAAACTAGAAATGATTTAATATTGGGTAACCATATAAAACCATTATCGAATTTAAGAACATTTCAATAAGCTTTGAAGCTGCAAACATCCAAACGCCTTAGACTTTTTAAAAACTGCTATAGTTATTGTGACAAATATTATAATATAAATACAAGCGCCTAAATAGAGCGCGGGGAGGCCAAGGAGGAGAATAGTGTCCTTTTATTTCTCACTCACATCATATTACAAACCACACACGATACTGACTTCATCACTTCAGTCGAAGCCACTAATAATCGCCTTATTCATATAGTGGAAACACATGGGCAAATACTGAATGAAATCAAAAACTATACTAAGTCTATATGCACGTACTAGAAACAGTGGCATTACATTGCATAGTTGGCTTCTTTAAGTAAGAGATGGGCAAGTAAATCCAGCAGGAGGGGTGAGACCACATTGAACAAAGAGCTCGAGAGCGATGGGAAGGATGATGTTGAGGTTCAGAAGCTTAACCCGAATAATTGTACACAAACAGAGGGCTGCTTCCACTGCCAAAACGCCTTGCAGAACAGGGCAGCACGTGTTGACAGCAGTATCTCCAATGGTAAGATTTACCAGCCCTCCCAGGACGTCAACACACAATCCTAATTTCAATGCATTTAACGGACAACTACCTCCACTTGATGAACTCGGTGGCGGCGGAGAAGAAGAAGATGAAGTTGTGGGAGGCGTAGGGTAATGCCCTGCTTCCACTTGAGGACCCATGCTCATCGCCAAACAGATGATACCCATTACCACCAATACTGCACCGTTTCTCATCTTCACCTTTCTTAATTATCTGAAACAAAAGCAAATCAGAACCCACAACTCCTGCTGCAAGTTTAGGCTTGTAGAAGGAGGTCACTCGGTGGGATTTTATAGCCTCTGTGGTCTCAGATTTCAATCATGAAATTTTGTGCACCCGTGAACAATTCCACAACGTCAAAGTCTATACGTGATACATTTTTTGTCGGCTGTATTATTAAATTTTTTTCAAGAATGTGGGCCTGAGAATCCGCCCATATCTCTTCAACATCATCCATTTCGACAATATCAATCTGTCAATACCAATTTATTCCACCGTAAACCTGTTTACAAATTTTTCGACCTCCTCTGATTTTAACCGCTTTGTTGGACATAAACATCTAATCTGTTCGATCTGTTTCTTTCCTTCTATTTTTAGTTTTGGTCGATTTGTCTGCACCAGTCATTCAAATTTCGATTACCATATGTTTACAATGTACAACTCTTTAAACTTTTCCTAGTAATTTCACAGCTTAATCACTTTGTTAGTATTTGTACACTTTAACAAGTTAAAAATTTATATATAGTTGTTCACTTTGTTAGTATTTGTGCACTTTAACAAGTTATCTTTGTCGTTATTTGTTCACTTTAATAATTAAAAGTGACCAATCAAAATCTAATTTGTTTAACAGGTAACACTGGCATTTCTTAACGATCAAACTGTTGAATGATTAAAACTATTTTTATAAATTATTAAAATATTTAAACTGAGCGCCTCACCCAAACAGCCAGCACATCGTGCGTTGACTGTTTACGGTAATATTCAACCTCTGAATTTGTTGACACACGGCAGAGACAGTTTCAGTCGACCTGCATTCACATTCTGGACCACACCAATTGTCCATTAATTTCAACCAGCTGGCAGTTTTACAACGTGCCCGCTGGTTAAGCTCTTCCTAAACTGAGTGGTAGAATGATAAACTCTCCAAAATAACATGTCAGCGATAGAATAATAAACTGTCTTAATAGTAAGAAAGATTAACATAAAACATTTTACCACTCAAAATGCTGAAATAGCGTGATCGCTAAACAGAGCGAGTGACGGTCGAAAGAATTTCGAGTATAGCATAAATAAATCCACTTGGATAACGTAAGATAAACGCAAAAGGCCTTCTTGATTGAAGATATATTTTACCATGCGCATATAGTCTTGTACTCAACAGTCTGATTTATGCCGAAAAATAATATTATATTTCTACAAAATTTAAAAATTCCTTACAAGACAAAAACTATAACTGAAGGTTCATATACAACCAATAAACATCGTCTCCAACTACGCAATTGTTCTGTTAGACAAGGAAATGGCTTTCACGTACAAAGGCGTCGTATTGAAAAATGGAAATCGAACTAGAAAAATCTCAAGTTTCGTGTTTGTTCAATATACTTATACTTTTGGATGACAGCTCTTTGTACTTGTATTTATTTATTATTTGTCAATTTTATAGACTAGCAACCACACATTAGTGTGTAATGTGTATTGGGTACGCCAAAGAGATCTTAAATGTGAATTATTGGGTCTTTAAGAAAATGATGTGTTGTCCTAGGCATAACTCCACATGGGCACTTGCCATCTTTGGATTGTTGGCATGGAACATCTCTCTCTCTCTCTCTCTCTCTCTCTCTCTCTCTCTCTCTCTCTCTATATATATATATATATGTATGTATCTCCCTCTCTATTTCTCTTTACCTCTCTCTGTCTTTTGTGCATCTCTTTGTTTCTCTTTATCTTTGTATCAAGTTCTTAAGCAAATGACATGACCCCCCCCCCCTCTCTCTCTCTCTCTCTCTCTCTCTCTCTCTCTCTCTCTCTCTCTCTACGTAAAGCTTATCCATTTGAAATAGAGATACAAAGAAATCAAAGCCATAAGGGTTTCACTAGGAGTATCGGTGGCCATTTCTATGGTGACATTTGCTTAGTCACACTTGTAGAGAGGACCACCCTTGGTGTAAAAAAATCTCTATGCAATATAGGACTGAAGTTTATAAATTCTAAAATTCTTGTTTCAAACAAGTAATATAAAATTCTTCATGAACAACAATAGAATTTTCTTTATTAAATATCTTGTTGTTATTTTAATCCAAAACACATGTTTCAACCAAAAAAAATAGATGTATAAAGTAATAACAATATATTACATATTTCTTGTTGAATATTTCCCTTGATCATAACAAATGGGAAAAATAATTCTCATACAAAAATACAATGGAAGGCTGATGCCAAGATAACAAATATTAGGCAACATATAATAGGTATTTTTCAATGGAATAAGTACACTTTCCATCAATGCAAAAGAAATTAATAGTACAATGAAAATTTTTCCTAGTCCATGACAAAGTGTTTTAAATGTTTTTTTCCTTTCTTTCCAATGAGTGTTTAGACAATATAGTTTGTTTACTCAACTTCAATTGCTTTAATGAGACATGGCAACCCCAGAGTGACTTGGATATTTTAAGAAAATTTCTAATTTTTAAATGATGTGTCTGATAGATGTCTACTCAAGATGAATTTTATTGTCTCACATCCTTCCTATGAAATAGCCTTTGGTGCAAATTTTTTTCTAAAATATTTATCTTTTTCGTTTGTCAAATTATTTGTTGACTCCCAAAACTGTAACTCCACTTCCTAGGACAAAATCACACTCACAAGGCTAGGGAATGTTGTCATCTGAGCATAATCAGCCTGTCAATAGAATATGGAGGGTTAAAGAACAACCTATGGGAGTGGGTTTCATCCCTTGCACTTCGAGCTAAGCTTAAACTCTGGAGGAATATTCTAAGGGGTATACCTAAATAGGTATTAAATCCAAACTAGATGAACAACTAAAAACATAGACAACCAAACCCAACTTGCCTTCTTAGCCCCAAAATTTATCATTGAACTAAGAACAGTTGGCTGTCATAAAACCCCTATATAGTTGATTCAACGATGTGAATGTACATGCATAGGAAAGAAGGTGTTTTCCCCTAAACCACAGATGAATAATTTATTTGTTTTAAAAGGTGATTGGTCCCTCTCCAATATGGACTAGTGCCTATTCCATTGGGCAACTAAGTCATAAGCAATAAAGAGGAAAGAAATAGGCTAAACCAACATCAAAAGAAAAATAAAATATATTGACATATATTTCTCAGATTACATTTCATACCCTAGACATACTTATTTATCCAAAGTCAAACTATAATAACCCATTTGCAATAGAGAAATGACCCAACACAAATTTTGTATTGATTTTAATGCTGTCATACATTATCAAATCTCATTACAATCGCACCAGCAAATGTGGTGAAGGAAAATACAAAGCTGCGATAATGTATTCCCCTGAATTATTACAAACAGCCATGAAGACATACCATTGTATAAAACATGCATTACAATCTATTCCTATGATATATCGACCACATTTCTTCATTCACTACCTAGATGTTTTCCTCTGTTTGATGCCCTAAAATTTCCTTAGGCATTTTCCAGACCAAACAATTGGTTTAGCAACCAACCCCTTTTACATCTTTGATTTATGCATATATAGCCTCTGATTTTACTTGACCTAATCCAGGTTGCAATAAAATCCCTCTTGTGGGATATGTCAAAAAATCATGGCGAGAAGGGACGTTCATCTACCAGCAATAACTACAACAAAATATCTGGAAGGTGTAGCTAAGAAGATGAAAATCTTCATTTTTTGACCCCTGAATGTTTCTGCTGATTTGAAACTATAATTTTCTCTCGCTCGGGATGCCAAATAGTCTTCCTTCAACCATGGAGTTCTAGATCATATGGCCATGGGCTCCCAATATACACTGCAGCTAACTTTTTTGCAGCCCCACAGAAGTTACATGATGTCAGCCCTTTTTTCTCTGTGTGAGTGTGAAAAAACCCCCACATGGAACTTCGCCCACTACCCCGCAAGGAATTGACATCTTGAATAGATTCCTCACTGGCTAGCGGGAAACAATCATTCCAGAGCCCCTGTAAAGTCTGTGCTTCCTTTTAAATCTATAACCCAGAAAGCTACCACATGTCTCAATTCTAGAGCCACACAAAAGGAGAAGAGCCATCTTTGTTTGGGCCTTATAGAAGGAATTTTAGCCCTCCACGTGGCACCATGTTATAGGTACCAAAAACTGTGCATTGAAAAGGTTAAGTCACTGAGTTGGGCATTTTTATAACTTTCAAACCACAAGTCGGGAGTTTAGAAGTTGGGAAAACTCCTTACCTCTCGACAACAAAGGATTGAAAAGGCCTAGACCATTAATGAAAGGCTTGAAAAGGCCTAGAGATAAGTCAAGGAGTTAGGCGGTTTGCTAACTTTCGAACCCACCAACTTAGGTTCTAGAAATTGAAAATCCCCATACCACAAAGGAAAATAAAAGGGGTCGGCCACTTCACAGTTTAAAAAGGCTTCAAGTGAAAACTTAAGAGATTGGTAACTGAGACAAATGGTCAATGAAAAAATATAACATAAATTACCGAAATGACTGTAAGCCTTAGATTTTTGAAAGGAAAAATATGAAAAAATTTATGGGGACTAACTCAAAACCCTAAAACCTAAAAAGGTGTCAACACTGGCTCTAATTGGGGATGTGTGCCAACTAGTGGAATAGTGAGAATCTAGATCTCCAGGCAAACCAAAAGGAAAACAAAATGAAAAAGGGGAAGAATAGAAATGTATTTACAAAGTATACAGTCATAGGCATTAGGGCACAAAAGGAAAGTTGACTGTAATCAAAATTTGTAGTCACTTGCAGGTCAACCTACACAAAAATGCCACAACCACTTGCCTCTATCAAAGACAAGTTGAATGAAGGAGCTGATCTCCATCAAACCAAATTTGAATTTCTCACCTAGCTACAACAATTGAAGACTATCCTCAGCATGTGCCAATCTACAATAGATACTCATGGAGCCAAGGAGAGCTTCACCAATGAAATCACTACTATAGGGCTACCATAAGAAATAGGTGCTTGACCTATTCCATATTGCATCATGTTTGTTCCCATCAACAAGGGGTGCAAAACTAAAATTCAGGTCAACAACAAGAGAAATAAATGAAGATAAATCTCCATTATCATGTGCCAGGCTATCATACCCACTGACCTTTTCATGCAAATTGAAGGGAAAAGAAAACACCTCTGATTCACATGGCAAAGCAAACTGTGCATGAATGTACTACTGATCCACAAAAGAAGACATGTTTGCAACAAAATATAGATTTTAATAAAAGATTTGAAAACTATAGTGTAAACCCTAAAATCTATATTTAGTGCAACATAAGAGATTAATCATATGACTATAAAAATCACACAAATATAAATGTTACTGAAGTATTGAAATGTGGTTGCGCATTGTTTGCATAACTCCAATGTAAATTTTGCCAGGCCTCGTAATTGAAAAATGAGGTAGGTTTTATAAAGTTTGGGAAAACGGTTTAAAAATGGTTCGAGTAGTTGAACAGAAAAAAGGTAGATAAATAACGAGTTTTTGGTTATGTGAACCATAAATAATAAATTAAGTTTATTAAATTTAATTCATTTTTTTATGGGAGATGTTAGGTTTAGTAAATAATAAATTAATTTTAATTTATTATTCAAGGGATATGGTAACAGGTGAGAACATTTAATTAATTAATCAAAATTAATTAAATCTTTGGTTTAAGGGTGAATTAAAGATTAAGAGATATTTAATTAATTAAAATTAACTAAATTTCATGACATAAGGATTTTATTGATTGGTCAATTTTTTATGTCTACATTTTGCCCCTCTTTGAGATGATGTTGCAAAGCAATGTCGTTTCAAAGAAGATTAAAACATAGGTTTTGGATTGGATAAAATGGGTTAGATGGGATTAGATGGGGCTCATAAAAATGAAGGATTGGTAGATAATGCCCCCTCAAGAGGATATGCAAAGACGAAGGAGATGGATATGCTCTTGAAAAAGGAAATGAAGGGAAGGAGATGGAGTTATGCTGATTAAACTTTGAGGAACCTAATGTTTGATATAGCACCTAATGTTATGCACCATGGTATGAAGACTAGGGTGATGATGTGTCAAATGCACTCAGTGTAATACAACCTTGTCTAATGTATGAGGAAGTAAACTTAGAGCATTAATGTCCTAATGCGTAAAAGGTATGATATGACCTTAGATGCAAAGGATAATGCAAAAAGCTATTCCAACATACACAAGATATAAATATTAGCTCAAATGATATGGATGTGATTCAAATGCAAGATGAAATGATGACACATCCATGCAAGCAAGAAAGCATGCACAAATGATTCAAAAACAAAAAAGGTGATTGCCCCTGTCAAGCTAAAACCCAATGATTGATTGGATTGATTGATGATGATTGATTGATAAATGATTGATGATTGATAGATAGAATTGTTGATGTGGAAACAATTTATCCCAAGAACAATGTAGAGATGGTGTTTTTGATATGGGATCAATATATCCCATTGATAACACTAGGATTGGGAACGATACATCCCATTGATGATGATGATGATGATGATGATGATGATGATGTGATCGATTAGGTTTACAACAAGGCTTGAAACAAGACCATTGATGCAATCGGACAATTTGACTTGATTGACTAACAAGATTGGTATGGATTAAGGAGACTTGCATTTGGATCATTACTGTTTGAAATGATTTGATTGATTTGATTGGTTGAATCGATGGATTGATTTGAATTGATGTTTTGAGTTGAATGATTTGAATGAATTGGATGAACTTGATTGAAGTGATTTGAAGAATTGATGTGATTGGATTGAATGTGGATTGTTTTTTTGTTGGATATTTGATTTTTTTGTATTTTCAAATATTTTAATTTTTTTGGAGTTTTGGCTTGTTTTGGATGTTTAGAATTGGATTGTGCTTGGATAGCCTTTAGATATATACCAATAACAAGGGAAAACTAAACCAAAAGGCAAGCAGGATGATAAGATGTGGATGAGCAATAATGGATGGGATAGAAAAAAGGATTGGCAACAAGATAATAGTAGGATTGGATGGATAATAGGATGAGCAATAAGATGAAAGCAGGATTTGGATGGATAAAAGGATGGACAATAAGATAAAGGCAGGGGTATGGATGGATACCAAGAGTGGAAATAAGATAAAGGTAGGAGTATGGATGGATACAAGGATTGGACAATAGGATAAAGGTAAAAGTATGGATGTATGGAAGGATTGGCAATAAAAGGACCTACCCCCACTCTAGATATTATGCCTTAGGACTTGGTGAGGTGATGCTTTCTAGGATGCATGATGGGGATAACACTTGGAAGGGATGAATGGATGTAGTGGTAGATGGACATATAGGGGATATTCTTAGAAATTCATAGGTGAAATTTGGAGTATGACAAGAGGTATCAAAAGCATTTTTTAACATTTTGCCCCTATAGTCATCAAGATCAAAAGGAGGAAGGGAAGATGGATGATGTAATTGCTATCAATCAGGATTGCGCCACTAGTCAAGTCAAGCTTGACTATCCTATTGGAACATGGAAACCCTCTCAGATGTGGGTGATATATGTCAAGAGGGAATCTCCAAAGTGAGCTGGTTCTCCTTATGATTTCCTAATCTAATGACTTGCAGGGAAAAGGGATAGAGGGATATACTGAAAGAAATGAATCCTAATTAACTTGAAGATTGAATCACCTAATAGATCTTAATCACAAATAGATTATTGAACTCTAACCCTCACAACACTCAGATCATTTAAGTCATAAATATTTCACATGAAGATCTGGTAGACACAACATACAACCTAAATTAAACCAAGATTTTACAAAAAACATCATAGCTAAGACAAAGCAAAGGACAAACTTTCATCACAATGCAACATCAGATTAACTTGCAAATAATTTAGACAAAATATGAAGGAAAGTTACTCCTTAATAACTAAAGGAATAATGAGTACAATGAAAAATGAGTACAACACTCTCAATGTGAGAGGAAGACTCTATCTCTCTGCACTCTGATCTCTAAAACTCTCACTGAAAAACTAAAAACTAGAAATTGGAACTCCCAAAAGAAAGGAAAATTTGAGATATATGCTGTGAAAGATCTCCTAAAAGTTGGAATAAAGCTCCTAAAAATAGACTCCAAGTCCATTTTCGAGCCACTCATAAAAGTACAAATAAAAGCTCTTAAAAAGAGTCCAAACTGCCAAATCATGATGCCAAAATATCTCCTAATGTGTCCCCACCACAAAGCTACTTTCTTCTACTCATGAAATCTTCAAATTTTGTCCTATATGGCTCTAAATAAAACAAATCAAAAGAATATCTAATTTGTTTTCTTATCCTATAAACTGCCTAAAAATAGTTAAGTTTTAAAATCAATTTATCAATGATTGCTTTAAAACAAGCTTTACAATGTTATGGCAGTTCGATCTATATCCCTATTTGATTTGATTTTTGCAAAAATAAATAATACTTGGCTCATAATTTTGCCAAATATTTTACAAGGCATTACAATTGATTTTTCTATAAAAAATCACAAAAAATAATGAACATATCACTACACATTTTGCAAAATAAATCAAAGCCTTGAAGGCTTAAACACCACAGTTAGTATCCTTATACATGCATTGTCCATGTGTCAATCTCCTACTACCTCATCTTTGTCTTCATGCCTCGCAAAAATACCACCTCACTACTTATACAAACACCATCATGCAAAAAACAACCCTACTCACAATGCCATCACTTTGCATGCATATCTTGTCTTCATATGTTCTGCCATCTTTTCTTATCTTATCCTCACATTATTTTTACCTTTGATCCCTCATGCATTAAGTAATGCATAGTCATGAAAAGAATCTCCTTGATTCTATTCAGCCACCTTTGACTTAACAAAATCAAATATAACATGTGTTGTGTTGTCAGCCATTTCAACTCATGATCACTAGGAACTATCAAGAAGTCTTGACCACGGTGCATTTGGATAAGGTAATGATATTTTATTTTGTTAAGTCAAAACAACAAACGAAAGAAGCTTCCATAAACAGTGAGAAAACCCTAAAAGCTATCTCATTTTGATTGTGCATTTCATTCTTTTAGGCTTGCAACTTTACCATGGTTAGCTTAGGGTTTGAATCTTTTTGGTTTTCTCCTTCGTTTCCTTGGACTTTGGTGGTCAAATCCTTGCAATTTTTGTGTCGAAATCAAGCCTAGAACAAGGTAAACATGGTATGCGGGATTTTGACTGGCATTTCACTCTTTCTGTAGCTGTTCTTTCTTTTAATGGCTATAGCCATGATGACTTGTTTCTTTATCTGCAAACTCTGACATCTTTTCTTTGGTCTGCCTGTGTCTTCTCTTGCGTCCATGACAAATTTTTTGAGAAAACCTCATAATGAGGCTACAGCCAAGCTTCTTCTCCTACTGCCAATACTAAAGGTGATCTTCTTTTGGTTCTATCTTCTAAAATTTCTGTGTATGATTTCCTTTTCATTGTAATAGAAAAAAGATAAGGGTTCTCTATGAAAACAAAGTGGGTATCCCATTTTCTTTAAAAATGTGAACTCTCTGCTATTATGGCCACGACTGTGTATGTATTACTCACTATAAATACAAAACTTTGAGGGTTTCAAAACAAAAAAAACTCTAGGGTTTTATCATTTTGTGTATACAAAACTCCATTGGCCTCGGCCATGTTGCACTCTGCTTCTGTGGTGTTCATTTACCAGTAGACAAAAATGAAACAAGGGTCTAAAAATTTGAGAAGGATATCTCATTTTGCAAATACAAAACTACCTTCTTAGCATGGCTATGGCATTACATTGTCTCAGTAACTCTTCTCTTGATTGAATGTAAAATGAAATGAGGGTTTTAAATTTTTAAACAAAGCTTTCATTTTGTTGGCATAAAATGTTCATTTTCTTCACGACTAAGCTCCACCACCTCTGTAGACACAAAAAAATTGAAACAAAAGATGGGTTTCTATGTATATGAGACAAGGGTTTGAAATTTTTCTTTGCATAAGAACCCTTACTACTGTCATGACCAACATACCCTCTCTATGTTGAACATTGCTTACTATAGCTATCTTTCAACTGTAACAAGAAATGAGACAAGGTTTTGAAAACACAAAGAAACTTTCAATTTTCTATAGATAGAAACCTTTCAAAGCACAATCATCAAAGATCTTCCTCCATTTCTTGTGACTGTATAGTCAGATAATGCATTCTATCTTTATATCAGTCATTTGTTCTTCAAAAGATGTTATGAATATTCAAACTAGATCAGATTAGTATGTAATGATTCAAACCTGTATGACATTTTCTATCAAATATTCTTGTTAATTGTTTATGGCACATTATCATATGAGATAAAAATGATACATACATTCAAATGATTCCTCTACTTTAGACAGCTCATGTAGCTTGTATGCTCCTTCTTGATTTCCTGTATGGCTGCCGCTTGTTAGATGTTCTTCATTCAGATACATTTGAGATCTCTTGTTTTGTATGGAAGTTACTTTTCTTGTAGCATATATTTATCTCATCTCTATATCATTATTGATTACCCATGAACTCTGTATTTGTATGGTTCTACAGTCATGGAAAATACAGTTGTCATTTATTAAACTAAAGGAATAATGAGTACAATGAAAAATGAGTACAACACTCTCAATGTGAGAGGAAGACTCTATCTCTCTGCACTCTGATCTCTAAAACTCTCACTGAAAAACTAAAAACTAGAAATTGGAACTCCCAAAAGAAAGGAAAATTTGAGATATATGCTGTGAAAGATCTCCTAAAAGTTGGAATAAAGCTCCTAAAAATAGACTCCAAGTCCATTTTCGAGCCACTCATAAAAGTACAAATAAAAGCTCTTAAAAAGAGTCCAAACTGCCAAATCATGATGCCAAAATATCTCCTAATGTGTCCCCACCACAAAGCTACTTTCTTCTACTCATGAAATCTTCAAATTTTGTCCTATATGGCTCTAAATAAAACAAATCAAAAGAATATCTAATTTGTTTTCTTATCCTATAAACTGCCTAAAAATAGTTAAGTTTTAAAATCAATTTATCAATGATTGCTTTAAAACAAGCTTTACAATGTTATGGCAGTTCGATCTATATCCCTATTTGATTTGATTTTTGCAAAAATAAATAATACTTGGCTCATAATTTTGCCAAATATTTTACAAGGCATTACAATTGATTTTTCTATAAAAAATCACAAAAAATAATGAACATATCACTACACATTTTGCAAAATAAATCAAAGCCTTGAAGGCTTAAACACCACAGTTAGTATCCTTATACATGCATTGTCCATGTGTCAATCTCCTACTACCTCATCTTTGTCTTCATGCCTCGCAAAAATACCACCTCACTACTTATACAAACACCATCATGCAAAAAACAACCCTACTCACAATGCCATCACTTTGCATGCATATCTTGTCTTCATATGTTCTGCCATCTTTTCTTATCTTATCCTCACATTATTTTTACCTTTGATCCCTCATGCATTAAGTAATGCATAGTCATGAAAAGAATCTCCTTGATTCTATTCAGCCACCTTTGACTTAACAAAATCAAATATAACATGTGTTGTGTTGTCAGCCATTTCAACTCATGATCACTAGGAACTATCAAGAAGTCTTGACCACGGTGCATTTGGATAAGGTAATGATATTTTATTTTGTTAAGTCAAAACAACAAACGAAAGAAGCTTCCATAAACAGTGAGAAAACCCTAAAAGCTATCTCATTTTGATTGTGCATTTCATTCTTTTAGGCTTGCAACTTTACCATGGTTAGCTTAGGGTTTGAATCTTTTTGGTTTTCTCCTTCGTTTCCTTGGACTTTGGTGGTCAAATCCTTGCAATTTTTGTGTTGAAATCAAGCCTAGAACAAGGTAAACATGGTATGCGGGATTTTGACTGGCATTTCACTCTTTCTGTAGCTGTTCTTTCTTTTAATGGCTATAGCCATGATGACTTGTTTCTTTATCTGCAAACTCTGACATCTTTTCTTTGGTCTGCCTGTGTCTTCTCTTGCGTCCATGACAAATTTTTTGAGAAAACCTCATAATGAGGCTACAGCCAAGCTTCTTCTCCTACTGCCAATACTAAAGGTGATCTTCTTTTGGTTCTATCTTCTAAAATTTCTGTGTATGATTTCCTTTTCATTGTAATAGAAAAAAGATAAGGGTTCTCTATGAAAACAAAGTGGGTGTCCCATTTTCTTTAAAAATGTGAACTCTCTGCTATTATGGCCACGACTGTGTATGTATTACTCACTATAAATACAAAACTTTGAGGGTTTCAAAACAAAAAAAACTCTAGGGTTTTATCATTTTGTGTATACAAAACTCCATTGGCCTCGGCCATGTTGCACTCTGCTTCTGTGGTGTTCATTTACCAGTAGACAAAAATGAAACAAGGGTCTGAAAATTTGAGAAGGATATCTCATTTTGCAAATACAAAACTACCTTCTTAGCATGGCTATGGCATTACATTGTCTCAGTAACTCTTCTCTTGATTGAATGTAAAATGAAATGAGGGTTTTAAATTTTTAAACAAAGCTTTCATTTTGTTGGCATAAAATGTTCATTTTCTTCACGACTAAGCTCCACCACCTCTGTAGACACAAAAAAATTGAAACAAAAGATGGGTTTCTATGTATATGAGACAAGGGTTTGAAATTTTTCTTTGCATAAGAACCCTTACTACTGTCATGACCAACATACCCTCTCTATGTTGAACATTGCTTACTATAGCTATCTTTCAACTGTAACAAGAAATGAGACAAGGTTTTGAAAACACAAAGAAACTTTCAATTTTCTATAGATAGAAACCTTTCAAAGCACAATCATCAAAGATCTTCCTCCATTTCTTGTGACTGTATAGTCAGATAATGCATTCTATCTTTATATCAGTCATTTGTTCTTCAAAAGATGTTATGAATATTCAAACTAGATCAGATTAGTATGTAATGATTCAAACCTGTATGACATTTTCTATCAAATATTCTTGTTAATTGTTTATGGCACATTATCATATGAGATAAAAATGATACATACATTCAAATGATTCTTCTACTTTAGACAGCTCATGTAGCTTGTATGCTCCTTCTTGATTTCCTGTATGGCTGCCGCTTGTTAGATGTTCTTCATTCAGATACATTTGAGATCTCTTGTTTTGTATGGAAGTTACTTTTCTTGTAGCATATATTTATCTCATCTCTATATCATTATTGATTACCCATGAACTCTGTATTTGTATGGTTCTACAGTCATGGAAAATACAGTTGTCATTTATTTCACATGTCATTATGAATGACAATGGCTTCTTCCTTCTGTATAATGATAGATGAGACATTAAACTATTTGACTATCATTTAACTTTGTAACAAGATGTTTATTTGATCTACAACATATTATATCCTTTGTGTGTTCTTGCCACTCTAGCATACTTATGATGTCTCAAACAAAACATGATAACATTGTGAAATGATGACACCATGGCATTATTTCTTCATCATTAAAATGTGTAAATTGATTACTGTTCATGACTTAATGTGATGAAATGCCATTTGATCTACAATGCTCTCTTGGCCAGCTATTCCAACTCATTGTTCCAAATGACATGCTTCTGATGGAAGATTGAATAGATGTCTCTATCATTTATGAACAAACTTTATTGATAAAGTGCTTTTGTACTACAATTGAAAGTTGCACTATCTGTAGATTGGACATTTACATCTGTATTTGATTCTTCTTCTTATTGTGATAGTCACCTGGAATCATTAGGACTAACTCATGAATGAGATACTACCCCATATGGACTATGTAGTTCCTGTTGTTCTATTGCCTTACTTTTGTGGCACTGTTTACTAGAACTTATTTCTCTCTCCATGATGCAATTGTTCTCATACTCTAAAAAGTAATAGATCCTTGTCTCAACATGAAAAGAAATAAGAGCCTATGCTTTTCCAAGTTTGTTGTTTACTTAAATTAGTCTATGTGATGCAATCTGCATTCTACTCCACCATTGTTGCATGAGAACATGTCGATCCATATATGCATTTATGATACTATTTATTCAAATCATGCATACAAATGATACCTATTTTTTTTATGTTATGCTATCATCAAACAATTATATATAGTTGCCTCGTATTATCCACTAGCAACTTCTGACATTCAACTGATGCAATGTACCTTGATGTTCTCATTTTTCTCTGATGCATAAAAATACCATGAAAGATATATAAGTGAAATACCTATGAATGTCATTTTTCCAATGTCAACTGAAGTAATGATGATAGCTGCCATGTGCATTAAATACAGTCATTTTTATAGTTCAATTCATTTTCATGGTTACATTTCATTACTTGAACTATAATCATGACTATGTTCTAGAACAGAAACTAATGCATATGATTGCTTTTATTATTCCTTGAGCTTGTCATGTAAATGTGAATATTGATTCTTTCTTTTTCCATTCATCCCTTCTGAGATTAAGGGGAAGCTGCATGTTGGGCTCAACCCTTGTGGGAGCCCCCTTGAGACCACATGCTGAATCTCTTCAATCAGCTACATGACTTATCCTATACCTGCACATGAAACAAATAGATTAGAATAAAACAATGATTCTCCATGATTGTTTCCTTTTCAATTCCTTCTGCATATAGATGATGTTCATTTGATCAATGCACTATAATCAATGTATTATGCCTCTTCTGATGGATAAAGGATTTTCATAACTAGAGCTTCTAACAGGACCCTTCCCACATTTTTTAGGTACATGTTGAGATCAGGAGTAGGACATGAGGCTACTCGAAGATCGACAAAACCAAGGCAATGATGGCTATGTCTTTCCTTTTCATTCATTAGATGCATAATATTTTCTTTATATTTGCATATGTTCAGCTATAACCCATGGCTTGTGTGGGACATCTAATATGTCATCATTTCTTTCAAATGCAATGCTTATTCTTCTATGTATTTCTTTCAATGCAATGATTGATCTGAAATCTTTTCCTCAAACTCAATTGCATTTAACACTAAAACATAGAAACTATACAACTAACTCATAATAGAAGAATGCTAACCCTTACTCAGAAAATGAATTTGTCACATCTGCTTAGCCAATTTTGAGCTATCGTCAAAAAATGGTAACATTTCTAGCGACTTCTACTATATGCTTGCCTTCTAAGCATTTGATTAGTTGCCTTGAACATCTATTGGGCATTGAGTCATACTTTGTCCGTCTCAAACTCAGAAATCATTGCAATTCATCTCTCTAGTAGTTCAAATAGCAACAGAAAACTAAAAATAAACTCAACTGAAAGCAAACTAACAGGCCCTGATGGCCAAAAGAACTTGTGCAGCAGCACTTAGGGAAACAAAACTAACAAAAACAAATGTGTACTGAGCACTTATTGACCTAAAACACTATCCTAACCCTACTCTAACTAGCCAAAACTATTGATCAGATTGGGTGGAATAACTGCCTTTTCTCTGCAATTTGCAATACTCCATAAACTTGTGAATTGTCCAAAAGAGGTGGAATAAAAACAAATAGCCAACAAATTGTTGCAACACCTCTCTGATCATGATCATGCAATTACTCACCCATCTAACTTGTTTAGTAAACTGATCAAATGATCAAGAAAACTGATAGTGGTCAACTAGGCACCCTACTTGATGATCCAGATTAGTATCACTAAGAGGATGTTCTTCTTTGTTGGCTACCAACCCAGCCAGATACCTAATAGGACATCCTCTAGAAGGCTTTGGACTAAAAATAAGAGCATTATCTGGACCTTGCACGATAATCTGCAATATTGCTTCTTCCTCCTCAATCAATGGATCACTCTCCTCAGTCAAAGTAGCTAATAGCTCATCTAAACCATTGAAACCTGAAAGATCCTTAGAAAGAGCTATACTAGATTCAAAATACTCACTATGACCTGAGGGGATACATACCGAGACAAAAGTCTCTTTGGTAAATGAAGGAAATAATTCAAGTAGTGAACGAACCTCTTTATCAATTTGCATATCATCGATCTATACCCTATCTTCAAATCCCTCTGTACCATAGAAAGGCAGTCTCTCTTCTGACCAATCTAGATTCTGTTGCAAGTTAGGATGCTCTACAATCTCTTCCACCTCCTTGCTAAGCTATTGTAGATAACCATCCTCAATCAATGCTAGCACATCATCTAAATGTGAGTGGAAAAGTTTAATTTCTACTTGAAATAGATCATCTTCAAGCTCTTGATCATCTAATTCAGGACTATTTTCACAAGTCTGTCCTTGGATCAACACCTCATTGTCTGAGAAATCCTCATTATCATGCTGATCAAAACTTGGTATAGCCATGCCATGGTCATGCATGAACTCAAGAAGCTCATCAAATAGATCAACCATAGACTCATGACAGCTTCCAACCAGCCATGCAATTTCCATGACAGGTTTGCACTCTTCTTCTTGATCCAAGACCTTACTGTTAGACTACTTGGCTTCAGACAACAATTCCTTGTATTTTTGAAGATCATCTCACTGTTTAAAAACTATTGCCTTTGTAACCTGAGCATCTTGCGTGTGTAATTTCAAACTTTCACCTTGTGAGCTTTGGACCTTGCTTTGACGCATCTTATCAACAACATTAGAAAAATTTTCAAGGGAATCAAAATGTAGAGGGTTCAGGGTCATATTTGAATCAACTTTCTCTACACAAACAACATCAACCTTTTCATGTGAATCAGCCTCTTGTACTAGTTGATTTTCTGAAAAAATCTTAACATCTTCTATAACACAAGGAAGCCCTTCAGTGCAAACGTTAATAGATTCATTAGAAGGAGTCTTCTCTTACTTGATCTTTTTCTTCTTTAACCGATATTGCTCCATAACTATATGTAGTAAATTTACCTTCCTAGCTTCCTTCATAGTGGATGAGTCATTTTAGAAGACAATAGGGCCATCCTTACAAAGGTGAATAGTGGTAGGACAATCATATTTGTCTGATTGGGAAACTTGGAGAGTCTCTTGTATTTCTTAGAATGGACTCTTCAAGTGGCTGATCTACAACTGTACGAGACTAAACATGGTTATTTTCCTCAACTTGTAAGGGGTGAGGGTTTCTAAAATTGGGTACTTTAAACTTATCAGGCTGCCTTGCGGAATCAAGAACTTCATTCTGCCTAAAACTCAGGATTTCAACTTTAGGGGCACTAAGAGGTTTGTCTTGTCTGAAACTTGGAAAGTTATACTTACGTACCTCTTCTTGAGCTAGCTGTTCTGGGACAGTAGGGGCTGATTGGGCTTGAGCAAGCAAGAGATTTGTTTGTGTAACTACCTCTCTCTAAAGATTCTCTTCAAATTGTCTCTTTTCTGCCTCCCACTCCTGATCAGAAATAGAGATCTCACAGGGTGGTTACTCTAGATGTTGAAGGTAAACTTGGTGATTCAACTCGTGCAGCTACAAATTAGATTCTTCATACTTCCTTGCTTGAAATCCCCTTTCTTGCTGGTATTGATAACTCTTCATGCTTGTGATTTCCTACTCATACTGTGCTCTTTGTGCCTCCAACTCCTACTTATGTAGATAGGCTTCATAAGCCAGTTCCTTTTGGTGCTACTTATACTCCTCTTCCCTCTCGATCTCCTCCATCTTCCTATTAAAGTTTGACATAATGTCTTTAAGCTCCTTAGTTTGGGAATTTTGAAGTTGATTGGAAGCTTGGGCAAGAACAGGCATGCTATAAGCATCCTGAGTATTTGGACCAAAACTAGGATTATGACTGCTTGTTTATGGTTGGTAAGGAGACTAAGTAGGGGTGGGTGGGTGGCAATTATACTATGCATATTGGCTTTGTAGGGCCATGGAATTGCAAACAATAGCTGGATTAGTCTGATATGGCTAATAAGAGGCCCTAGGGACAACATTTTCACAGTATGGTGGTGGATATTCATATTGCCTATGAAAATCTAACATTTTTATTCATATAAAAGCTAGAAAATAGATCAATTCTATAACATACCAGCACTTGATCATAATGGAACCAGTAGATTTAAACTCAGAGTCGCCAAGTATACTTGAAGCTTGTGAAGGCTAGAACACTGCTGTGTATACCAGAACAACATCTTGAAGATTGAAAAACTTCTTTGAAAATGCTTTCAGAGTCCCACCAGGCATGCCAAAAACTATTGTTAATCAGGATTGGGCCACTAGTCAAGTCAAGCTTGACTATCCTGTTGGAACATGGAAACCCTCTCAGATGTGGGTGATCTATGTCAAGATGGAATCTCTAGAGTGAGTTGGTTCTCCTTATGATTTCCTAATCTAATGACTTGCAGGGAAAAGGGAGAGAAGGATATACTGAAAGAAATGAATCTTAATTAACTTGAAGATTGAATCACCTAACAGATCTTACTCACAAACAGATTATTGAACTCTAACCCTCACAACACTCAGATCATTTAACTCATAAATATTTCACATGAAGGTCTGGTAGAAACAACATGCAACCTAAATTAAACCAATATTTTGCAAAAAAAATCACAAGCTAAGATAAAGCAAAGGACATACTTTCATTACAATGCAACATCAGATTAACTTGCAAATAATTTAGACAAAATATGAAGGAAAGATACTACTCAATAATTGAAGGAATAATGAGTACAATGAAAAATGAGTACAACACTCTCAATGTGAGAGGAAGACTCTATCTCTCTGCACTCTAATCTCTAAAACTCTCACTGAAAAACTAAAAATTAGAAATTGGAACTCCCAAAAGAAAGGAAAATATGAGATATATGCGATGAAAGATCTCCTCCTAAAAGATGAAATAAAGCTCCTAAAAATAGACTCCAAGTGCATTTTCTAGCTACTTAGAAAGCATAAATAAAAGCTCTTAAAAAGAACCCAAACTACCAAATCATGATGCCAAAATATCTCCTAATGTGTCCCCACAACAAATCTACTTTCTTTTGCTCATGAAATCTTCAAATTTTGTTCATGAAATCTTCAATTTTTGTCCTATATGGATCTAAATAAAACAAATTGAAAGACTATCTGATTTGTTTTATTAGCCTATAAACTACCTAAAAATAGTTAAGTTTTAAAAGCAATTTATCAATGATTTCTTTACAATGAACTTTACAATGTTATGGCAGTTCGATCTATATTCCCATTTGATTTGATTTTTGCAAAAATAAATAATACTTGGCTCATTATTTCACCAAATATTTTACAAGGCATTACAATTGATTTTTCTATAAAAAATCACAAAAAATAATGAACATATCACTACACATTTTGCAAAATAAATCAGAGCCTTGAAGGCTTAAACACCATGGTTCCTAGATCCTTATACATGCATTGTCCATGTGTCAATCTCCTGCCACCTCATCTTTGTCTTCATGCATTGCAAAAATACCACCTCACTGCTTATACAAACATGATCATGCCAAAAACAACCCTACTCACAATGCCATCACTTTGCATGCATATCTTATCTTCATATGTTATGTCACCTTTTCTTATCTTATCCTCACATGATTTTTACCTTTGACCCCTCATACATTAAGTAATGCATAGTCATGAAAAAAATCTCATTGATTCTATTCGACCACCTTTGACTTAACAAAATCAAATGTAACATGTGTTGTGCTGTTGATCCTTTCAACTCATGATCACTAGGAACTATCAAGAAGTCTTGACCACGGTGCATTTGGATAAGGTAATGATATTTTATATTAAATCAAAACAACAGATGAAAGAAGTTTCCATCAAACAAAATAGTGAGAAAATCCTAAAAGCTATCTCATTTTCATTTTACATTTCATTCTTTCGACTTTGCAACTTTACCATGACCGACTTAGGGTTTGAAGTTTTCTGGTTTTCTCCTTCAATTTCTTGGACTTTGGTGGTCTAATCCTTGGCATTTTTGTGTCGAAATCAAACCTGGAACAAGGTAAACATGGTATACAAAATCTTGACTGGCATTTCACTCTTTTTGTAGCTATTCTTTCTTATAATGGCCATGGCCATGATGACTTCTTTCTTTATCTGAAAACTTTGACATCTTTTCTTTGGTCTGCCTATCTCTTCTCTTGCATCCGTGACAAAATTTTTGAGTAAACCTCATAATGAGGTCGCAGCCAGCTTCTTCTCCTACTTCCAATACTAAAGGTGAGATTCTTTTGGTTTTATCTTCTAACATTTCTATGTATGATTTCCTTTTCACTGTAACAGAAACAAGATAAGGGTTCTCTGTGAAAATGAAGTGGGTATCCCATTTTCTTTAAAAATGTGAAGTCTCTGCTATTATGGCTGTGACTGTGTATGTATTACTCACTGTAAATACAAAACTTTGAGGGTTTCAAAACAAAAAACCTCTAGGGTTTTATCATTTTGTGTATACAAAACTCCATTGGCCTCGACCATGCTGCACTCTGCTTCTGTCGTGGTTTGAAAATTTGAGATGGTTATCTCATTTTATATATACAGAACTACCTTCTTAGCATGGCTATGGCATTACATTGTCTTTGTAACTCTTCTCTTGACTAAATGTAAAAATGAAATGAGGGTTTCAAATTTTTAAACAAAGCTTTCATTTTGTTGGCATAAAATGGTCATTTCCTTCACGGCTAAGCTCCACCAACTCTATAGACACAAAAATTGAAACAAAAGATGGGTTTCTGTGTATATGAGACAAGGGTTTCAAATTTTTCTTTGCATAAGAACCCTTACTACTATCACAACCAACATACCCTCTTTGTGTTGAACATTGCTTACTGTTGCTCTCTTTCAACTATAACAAGAAATGAGACAAGGTTTATAAAACACGAAAATACTTTCACTTTTCTGCAGATAGAAACATTTTGAAGCATAGTCATGAAAGATCTTCTTCTATTTCTTCTGACTGTATAGTCAGATAATGTATTTTATCTTTATATCAATCATTTGTTCTTCAAAAGATGTCATGAATATTCAAACTAGATCAGATCAATATGGAATGATTCAAACATGTATGACATTTTCTGTCAAATATTCTTGTCAACTATTCATGCAACATTATCATATGAGATAAAAATGACACCTACATTCAAATGATTCCTCTACTTTAGACAACTCCTGTAGCTTGTATGCTCCTTCTTGATTTCCTGTATGGCTACCACTTGTTAGATGTTCTTCATTCTGATGCATTTGAGATCTCTCATTTTGTATGGCAGTTACTTCTTCCTATAGCATATATTTATCTCATCTCTGTATGTTGTCCATGAACTCTGTATTTGTATGGTTCTGCAGTTGTGGTAAATACAATTGGTATTTATTTCACATGTCATTATGAATGACAATGGCTTCTGTCTTCTGTATAATAACAGATGAGACTTTAAATAGTTTGACTATCATTTAACTTTGTAACAAGATGTTTATTTGATCTGTAACAAATTATATCCTTTACATGTTCTTGCCACTATAGCATACTTATGATGTCTCAAACAAAATATGATAACATTGTTGAATGTTGACACCATGGCATTATTTCTTCCTCATACAAATGTGTAAATTGATTACTATTCATCACTTAATGTGATGAAATGCCAGTTGATCTGTAATGTTCTCTTGACTAGTTGTTCCAACTCACTATTCCAAATGACATGCTTCTGATGGAAGATTGAATAGACGTCTCTATCATTTATGAACAAACTTTATTGATAAAGTGCTTTTGTACTGGAATTGAAAGTTGCACTTTTTGCATATTAGACATTAACATTTGTATTTGATTCTTCTTGTTATTATGATAGTCACTTGGAATCATTAGGACTATCTCATGAATGAGATACTACCCCATATGCACTATGTAGTTCCTGTTGTTCTATTGCCTTTCTTTTGTAGCACTATTTGCTAGAACTTATTTGTCTCTCCATGATGCAACTATTCTCATACTCTAAAAATTAATAGCTCCTTGTCTCAACATGAAAATAAATAAGAGCCTATGCTATTCCAAGTTTGTTGTTTACTTGATTTAGTCTATGTGATTCAATCTACATTCTACTCCACAATTGTGGTATGGCAACATGCTGATCCATATATTTTCTTATGATACTATTTATTCAAATCATGCATACAAATGATACCTATTTTTTGATGTTATGCTATCATCAAACAATTATATACAGTTGCCTCATATTATCCACTAGCAACTTCTAACATTCAACTGATGGAATGTACCTTGATGTTGTCATTTTTCTCTGATGCATAAAATACCCTGAAAGATATATAAGTGAAATACCTGTGAATGTCATTTTTCCAATGTCAACTAAAGTAATGATGATAGCTGCCATGTGCATTAAATATAGTCCTTTTTATAGTTTAGTTCATTTTCATGGTTGCATTTCATTACTTGAACTGTAATCATGACTATGTTCTGGAACAGAAATTGATGCATATGATTGCTTTTATTATTCCTTCATCTTGTCATGTAAATGTGAATAATGGTTCTTTCTTTTCCCGTTCATCCCTTCTAAGATTAAGGGGAGGCTACATGCTGGGCTCAACCCTTGTGGGAGCCCACTTGACACCACATGTAGAATGTCTTCAATCAGCTACATGACTTATCCTATACGTGCACATGAAACAAACATATTAGAATAAAACAATGATGCTCCATGATTGTTTCCTTTTCAATTCCTTCTACATATGGATGATGGTCATTTGATCAATGCACTATAATCAAAGTATTATGCCTCTTCTAATGGATAAAGGATTTTCATAACCGAAACTTCTAACGGGACCCTTCCCACATTTTTCAGGTACATGTCAAGATCGGGGGTAGGATAGGAGGCTACTCAAATATCGACAAAACCAAGGCAATGATGGCTATGTCTTTCCTTTTCATTCATTAGATGTAGAATATTTTCTTTATATCTGCATATATTCAGATATAACCCACAGCTTGTGTGAGACATCTAATATGTCATCATTTCTTTCAATGCAATGCTTAATCTTCTATGTATTTCAACTTGTAAATGAACAATCATTGTGGTGAATGAAATACTTATCTTTCTTGTAAATACCCTGCAATGCAATGATTGATCTGAAATCTTTTCCTCTAACTAAACTACATTTAACACTGAAACATAACAACTATGCAACTAACTCATAATAGAAGAATGTTAACCCATACTCAAAAAATGAATTTGTCACATCTACTCAGTCAATTTTAAGCTGTGGTCAAGAAATGGTAATAGTAGTAAGGAAGGTATGAAAGATATGATGGGTAAGGATAGGAAGATAGGATGTAAAATAATAGGATAGGATATGAGATGGGATAGATAGGATGGGATATATGTGATAGGATAAATGCAACAACATGCCCCCAAGTGTAAAGCACATAAATAATCACCTACACACGACGCCTGTTTGCAAGGTTTTCATCATGGTACTTATCCAAGGTGCCATAGAAATAGTTTTCACCATTGGACAAAGGATTTATCTTTACTATTTTGATTTCTTTTTTTTAGGGGATAGTTGGATGGAATAGGTAGGGGCTCAAGATTTTGTTCCCATAGCAAGGTGGTAATGTCCCATGATGGATAGAAGCCACTCATAGACTATGTCAAATGTCATTATGCTCATAGATGTTGGTAGGGGATTGCATGAGAGGGAAAAAGAGTAAGGAGAGTATATTATGGATGAATGGATAGTGGATTATGTATGGATCATGGATAGTAGATTATGATGGAGAGTAGGATGGAAGGATAGTGGATTAGGATGGAGATAAAGAGATAGATAGGACTTATGCAAAAGCATGGACCACAGGGATATGATGGAAGAAGTAAGTGGGATAGTAGATGGAATATGGGGAGATGGAGGTATGTGGGAATGTGGTGGAGTGGAAAGGAACCAAGACCAATGGTTGTACACACCAAATTGGATTTTGAAGCCTTTTATTGGAAGGGGGAGTTGGGAGTAATGGAGATGTTTTCTTAGGATATTGCCTATTTAGGACTTTAGGGACCCAAATGGACTTATGAATATTAGGATTTTGTGATAGGGATTGTGGATGCTCCATTTGAAATAGGTGTCTTTTTCTTGGGGACCCAAACTATTTTGGTTTTGAAATTATCTTTTTGAGATGTGGAATTAGGTAACCTTTTTGAGTTTTGATATTTCTTTGATTCTTTGCATTGGTGCCATGCAGCATGAGGAATATTAGGATTTTTTTCTTTATGGGAGGAGGCATCCAAATTTTTATTTTTGAATCCCATGGGGGTGTTTGGAATAGCTTCATGTGTATTCAATGTGTAGAGTTGTTGATCATGATTAGGAATTGTAGAGGATTTATAGGAATGAGAGGTATGCATAGATTCGTGGCTAAAATGATAAGGGGATTTGAGAATAGGAATATTAGGAGTTGGAAGGAGTGGAGGTAGAGTTGATGGAGGGATGTAAGGAGTTGGACGAAGTGGAGGTAAAGTAGATGGAGGGAGATGTATGGTCACATGCTTTTGATATTTGTAGGATAATGGAGGTGGAATGGCAACATATGTTTTGGAGGTGTGATAGGATTTGTGACGAAAAGTGGTGAGAAGCGCCAACATCTTGGGATTATTTTTTGGTGCAATGAGGGTGTGTTTTTTATGTACTCAACTCAATCATATAGGTTTGGTTCACCAATTTCAAGGTTTTCATGTACTTGTTTTAGAAACAGGCCTAAAGCCTTGTAGCTCTGCCTATAGGGTTTTTTCCACTTATCTTTCTCAATTTTAGTCCACTTAGAAAACTAAGAGTTGTTTAGGATACCCAATTCCATTTTGTTTAACATATCTCAGGATGAGGATAGGTTGTTTCAAAATGTGTCTCAAAAATTGAAAATACAATCAGCAATAAGGGCTAATTAGGCCTAATTAGGCCACCTCAATGAAGGAACTTGTAGAAAAACTAAATTTCTGCCTCCCAAACCACTTGGGAGCCCTATAAATATCCAATTTGACTTAACTTGACCAACCACACCCTCAAAATTCACTTTTATCCTCTAAAACTTATGACTATCTTCTTTAGAGGCCTAACACAAGGGTCTTATTAGGCCAAAACTAGGTCAAATGTGGTCAAAGCTCCATTCTCTATCCTAAAAATCATTAAAAAATGTGTATCTACCCTAATAAAACTCATTTTATCAGGTTGGAGGTATGTGGGGAGTCGATTTGGTCAAAAATCACATTCTAGCACTTCTAGAAACCCTAGTTTAGGTTTTTGGTAGTTTTTAGTAAAATGGATGGTTCTCCCTCAAAAATGAATGAAACGACCTCAAACCAATTGAATTTGGAAGGTAGTTCACCCCTATATCTAACCCAAGTGGTTGGAGGTCCTAAAATATCTATACAAGCATGTGGTACGGCTGGGAGAAGCACTTTTGTAGAAAAAAATAGCTTTAGGACAGTTTTCAGTAATTTCACTATATCTCCCTCAAATCTCCATGTTTAGACCTCCAAAAGGGTGTGAAATAAATTTTAATCCTTCCCCCACCTGATGCATGTGATTTGGAGATCTAACAGGGCCGTACTCGTCCATGGCACAGACTAGAACAGTCAGGTTTTTCAGAAAAACAAAAAAAATAGAGTATTATTTATATAAAAAATGTTTTTTTGTACAATCTCTGTTCTTTCTTTAAATCTCAATGCTTCCTTCCCTCCAATGTGTGAAGGCTCTAATATACATGTTTGAACTTATTTCCCATTGGTTGTGACTTTATTTCAAAGTATATGACCATTGGGAGCCTTTAATTACATGATTTGTTAAGTTGACATAGTAAACTCTTCCTATTACTTACATTTTTAGACTTTGTTTTTAACAAAATCCTAAATTATGACTCTAAACTCCAAATTTCCTCCTTTTAAACCTTGTCACATGGATCTAAGACTAAATTACTTCCTAAAAACTCTTTGGACACTCATATTTGACTAAGTATTAAGCCAAAATTGGCTATGGTGCTCCTACACCATACAACCAGCCTTGAAGCTTTTCTCAGTCCCTTGAAAATAGGTACTACCATGCTGTCTATGCTCCTTTGAAGCTCCCCAAATTGTTCCCTCACTTTATGACTTCCTTTCATAAGTCAAATACTACAAACTTGCATCATATCTGCTCTTGTACCGACCCATTCCATGGCCTTGTTGTCTTACACTTGACATGTGACTCCTCCTCTATACTACGCCTGAAAACATCTCCAAAATGCCCTCTTTGTTTACTACTACACATTCTTGTATCATGTAGGGTTCTTCCTCCTTTTGAACTTCCCATGTGGAATCCAGCCTACCCACTATGTCTTGTGACTCACCTCTCATCTCTACCTTTTTCCCCTTTCTATCATTCCTGAGTTCCCTTACCTTCAAGCCCTCTATTTTATCAGACTTAGACACCTCTGTTCTGTCAAACTATGACTATCCCTTCATTCCTTTTTCTCTCAGTGCACATATGACTGTCCCAACCACAGGTCTATCTTGTTCTTCTAACTCACCTTGCTACTTCATAAGCAATTTATCCTTTTCTTTTTCTTGGACTATCCTTACCATCATCTCATCTTCTTTTCTTTGCAAGATCAGGCTTCTCTTTGTGCTCACTGCCTTCATATTATCTTCCTTTCTTCCATATGTTTTCCTCACATTTGTAACTTTTGTCATGGTTGTCAACTGGTCATTCTTGATTTCACCAACATACACATCCTCCTTTCTACCCATCATGACTACCTTCACTGCCTTTGCCTATTCCTTGACTTCCTCTTACATTGGGAGTAAAGTAAATGAGTCTCCTTCATGTTCAATCTAATAGGTATTAGCGCATCCATCATACACAACAGGATTGTCAATTTACCAGGGCCTTCCAAGAAACAAATGTCAACATTGCATTGGAAGAATATCACAAAGCACCTTATCCTTATACTTTCCAATCTGAAACTCAACTAAGGCCTGCTCATTAACTAGGAGTGACTTATCATCATTTAACCATGACACCTTATAGGGTGTTTGATGTGGAACTCTTACCAAACTCAACTTATCTACCATTTCTTTTGATACTATGTTATCAGTGGAGCCAGAATTAATTACTAACTTGCATACTTTACCCTTACTCTTGCAGGTGGTCTTGAAAAGACTTCTCCTTTGTAATGGTTCCTTCTCCTTGGAGGTCTTCAAAAGTTGTCTTTGCAGCATCAAAACTTCACCAACTTCTAGTCCACAATCATACTTTAGATAATTAACACTTCCCTCTTCTTCTTCTTGCACAATTTGAACTTTCCTTTCACCTCTTCTTTCACTCCCACTTGAAGTAGTACCAACCTTTTCAGGGCACTTGAAGGATCAATGACCAAACTCACCACAAGTATAACACTTTCCTAAAAACATATTAGAACCTCTTCCTTGATCTACATATCTGTCCCTTGAACTTGTTCTTCCACCTCTCCATCCACCTCTTAAATCAGATTGCTCTTCACCCTTATTTGCTTCTTCTTGACTCTCATTTACTTGTTTTGTATTGGGAAATGATCCTCTGCCCCTTGATGTATTGTCTCTACCCCTTTGGCTTTGTTCTTGCCTTCATTTTATTCTTTCTTCTGCTCTACATGCCATTTGAATGCATTCTTCTACTGTCCTAGGAGGTGTTAGGCTGATTTCATCTCTTATGTTCAATCGTAGAACACTCAAGTATCTAGCCACTTTTTCCATTTCATCTTCATGGTGACTTACAGTCCTAATGCATAGATTATGAAACTCTTTGGTATAGGACATCACATCCAAGTCTCTTTGTTTCAAATTTTGCAATTTCATGAAGGTTTGTATGGCATAGTCTTTTGGTAGAAATTGTGACTTTACTTTAGTCACCATCCTGCCCAAAGAATTGATCTTAGCCTTTCCCTTTTTGACCCTCTCATATTGAACAAAGTTCCACCATGTAAGGGCTAGTCCCTGTTGATAATTGAGAGGGGGGGGGTGAATCAGTTATCCTAATTATTTCTTCTTTCTGAACTTTCTTATTAATCAATGCAGCATTAATTCAAACAAGCAAATATTACCGTGAAATGAAAAACACAACACAGTATTTTTGATGTGGAAACCCTGTTAAGGGAGAAAACCATGGGGTGATTAACCCAAAGATTATTCTCTGTTAGAAGAATAAGGAATTACAAAATGGCACTTGCCAATTAGGGCTCATTGCCCGAGCACACTGCTGACAAAGGAGGCACACTGCCTACAAGGAGACACACTGTCTACAAAAGAATGTTTATACAATACTTGAACTGATTGGAAGCATCCACATATGTTGGAGTTCAGTTCTGGTTAGGCTCAGTACACTGATCTGCTGCACTTCATCTTTCCTCTTCTCTTTATTCTACTTTCCTTTCACATACCGGATCTTTCTTACTACTTCTGCTCTGCTATGCACTTATTCACATATATCATCACACAACAACAACTCTCACAACTAAATCCATCATGCATATATATCCGCACAAGTAATTTCAGCACCTTTCTAGTTGGCATCTGGAATAGTCAATCTTTTCACTAATTCTGATCTGTCGGCTAAATCCTACCACATCAAGTAATGCGGATCAAGCATATACTTGTAGAAGTCATTAATCATGTCGGCCAAGTATGATTCATGCCTTCATAACCTTTAACACCATCAATAACACATCCGAAAGGTAGTCTGATGTTCTATCAGTTAGTTCTTCCTCTGTTCATACTGTCACTCAGGAATCTGGTACTCAACTATTCATATCTTTTTCCTCATCTATCACCGGAGGCTAAATCCTTGGAATATACCACTCAAGGTAATCCTCTTGACTTCCCCAAATCTGCACTGTACCAAGATACTTCCTCTGAGAGATCTGGACTAGTCTGTCGGACCTTGCCACATGCTCTGTTCTTGTTCACTGGACCACAATAATCTTCATTCTGACTTCCGGTAGAGACACACCATGACTTGCGGATATGTGGGATGACCTTTAGTGCCATCAATGACAACAACCATGAATCCATATAGTGTCTCTTGCCAACAATCTCCCCCTTTGGCATTGATGGCAACACTTAGTGAAAAATGACTAAGTGTTTACACTATGCTCCCCCTTGGCTGATGCTCTGTCTTTATATATATTTTCCGGAGCTCCCCCTTAGTTGGATTCCTCATTTTTCACTGCTCCTCACTCCCCCTTTGACATCAATGGCAAAGGGTATGGTCCGCACACCAAAATTTTCAAGAATTTTACTATACTTGGCTGTATATTACATATTCACAAAAACTGAAGAATGTCTACAAAGGATGTCTTCAATTGGATGAGTTCTGTAGCCCAACTTTGCTTCATTCTATCAAAAATTGAAATGTGACCACTCAACAAAAATGCAAAAGCTTCTTCCCTCTTAAGATCTGTCAGATCATTGGTTTGGGCGGTAGTCTTGGCATCACTTATGGCCTCATGCATGGTCTCTAACTTAGGGATAATAATCCTTCTAAGTTCTCCCATCTAGTTAATTATATTCTTCCTTTCCTTTTCAAAGTTCTTTATTGCATTTGTGATTGCAATAGTTTGACATTCTTGATTTACTATGGAGGAAGAGAGAGGATCAAAACTTTGAGACAAACTCAGTAGTTTGTCATGTTCCTCTTTTATTTTCTTCTTAATTTCTACTGTTGCTTTTGACCAGGAGATACAAAATTTGTAAATGTCACCGCCATCCTTAAGAGCATTTTCTAAGCTCTTTATTCCAATACTCATATTTCTCCTATCATTAGAGATTAATCCTAGTACCTCTGAGAATCTCTTATCCAAAAACTCCTTCCGGACCTTTTCTTCAGTTAATTTTTCTAGGGATTCAAAATGTGTACCAACACTGCTGACTAAGGTTTTGAGATTATCGGAAGAGAAGGCTGTGGGATCTTTCTAGACCGATGGCATAATCTTCTCAAGCACTCAAGAAGCAACCTCTATCAACTCACAGTCTTCCATATGAGACTTTAGGAGTTTTTCATTTTCCTTAGCATTTGCAAATGAAGCTATCTTCATTGACTGCACCGGAAAGAGGGAATCAAAGTTGAATGGACCTTGTAGAAGCTCCGGTTCATCAATCTCTATTGCTTCTTTGCTCAAAAATTTTTGGACAGTTTGTGCAGTGTCTCTTGCCAGAGACAGATGATTCTTCTCTTCTGCAGTCTTGGAGCTATCCTTTGAAATTTTCTCTCCCTCTACATTCCCACCACTGATAGTTGTGGTTTTCTCTGGTGAAGTCTTCTGTCCTTCTGCAATCTTTGCATTGTCACCTTCTTTTTCCTTCACCGCTGCTCCTTTCTCTTGTAATTACTCTTCTTCTTTAGATCTGGAGACTGTAGGGGAAACCTGAGGAGAGATGTTAGTCTATTCAAGGGCCACTTCTTCCGGAGCAAAGGATTCCAAGTCCACAGCTGTTTTTGCACCTAAGTCCTCTACAATAGGAAGATTAAACCTTTTGAAGGCCTTCCGGAGGATCTTTTCTATATCCATGGCCACCTTGTCAGTCTCACCAAGCATGAGTTGATTCATCCTTGCTTTACTCCTGAACTCATCTTTGCAATCTTTGAATATTATGTTCATTGTCTTGGGATCAATTTGAGGATATAGCTGAATAGCTATCTACTCCCAGATCTCAAGATCTTTTGCCTGGGCATTGTTCTTTCTTATTTCTAATTCCTTTTCTAGGCTTTTAGGAATTAGAGATATAATCTCAATGAAAGCCTTATTATATATGTTCAGATACCTGATTGTGGCTTCCTGCAGGATCTTTTGGTCAGCCTCATTATAGTCATCATAGAATTCGGCCATTGGTTGAAGGTTTCCATCCATAGTGACTGATTTGATTACACTGTCTAGAGACAGGGTGGGCTTTTCAACAAATTTATCTGCCATTTCTTCCTTGTCTTGGCCTGTGGAGGATTTACCGGATCCTTTCTTCTTCTGCTTCTTTATTTCCTTTACTCCCTCATCTGATTCAGTTTCCTCTTCATCTCTTTGAATTTCATAAGCCCTTGTGGCTTTTGTCTTGAATCTTTTGTCGGATGCCTAGACTTCCAGTTTTGAGCTTTTGACTGTGGTAGGTGCAGATCTTTTTGATGATCTGGTCTAGGTGGAGGTTTCAACCGGAACACTTTCTTCGCTTTTCTTTTCTGCCCTCTTCTTCTCTTTCTCATCCCCTTCCTTCTTCTTCCTGTGAGCATCAAGTGCCTCCATTGAGATCCCAAGGCCTTGTGCTATATGCTCTACTTCTTTTCTAACCTTCCTCTTGATCTCTGGTTCTCTGAGTTCAACATGGATTTTTATACTTAGTTCCTCAAATGTTTCGAACCTTTCTACCTTTGGATCTTTAGGTTGACTTAGCATGTGTTGAACATGCAGCTCCACAATCTGTTCATCCACTTCATACCCCATGGGCATGATCCACACAGTTCTTGGTTCTACTGCCTCCATTAGGCACTGATCTGTTTCCACCATAAAGCATAATGTGTCTTTGTACTTTTCAACAAGAGACTGGGGAATTCTTTCTCTTGCATGCATCATGCTCTGAAAGTTCTTGAAATATCCCCACAGGGCTGTTTTTCTTACTTTAGCATCCCCAAGTCCATGCAAATAATCTCTGATTTGGATGGCAATTGGTCTGTCATTCTGCCATATCCATCCACTGGATCCAGGAAGTGCATTCATGTAATAAAAGAATAAACAAAGGATCAAACTACCATACTTGAAGGAGTTTTTCTTGTCCTTCTTGATCTTCTGCAGATTTTCAAAAAATTGGTTTAGAAGAAGCTCACACAAGTCATAGTCTGCATTCTCCTTTAGCATTTGATAAGCTGTGTAAATTGCAGTTCCCGGTACTGAATTTTCCCTACTGGAGTGATAGATCTTGTAACCAATTATCATAGATGCAAATTTGACATCCGGTTCAGTGATGTCTTCAATTGTCATAGCTCTCTTGTCAAATTTTTTACAGACTTGAGAATAGGTAATCCACCGGATGAGTGCAGACTGGTTATAGCCCTAATTGCATCTTTGGTGATCTTGAAAGGCTTGTTCAACCATAGGAAATTGTCATGCACTCTACTTAGTACATACCGGACCCATTCAGCTTCTTCAAAACAGGGGAAATGAATGCACTGTGCAAAGTGCTTATCCCGGATGGCTTTGTACTGAGGTTTAATCTCAAAGGATTCATCTATCAACTGTTTGTGATAGATATCCATCAATTTTGATTCTCCAAAGTCTTCAAAATTTGCATGTATGTAAACCCTAATGTCCTCTGTATGCAATACACCATGCGGAACACTAGAGAAGGCTCCTAGGGGATCTACCTCCAAAGATTTGTATGGATGCTTCTTGAATGTGGGGCGAGGTCTATCAGAGATCTTAACTATATTTAGAGTAGCCATTTTTCAAAGATTTTTAATGAGATATTGAAAACAGAAAATACCTTATGCGCCTTTGGTTATACGGAGTGGTTGGATTGATTTCTGTGTAATAACTTCTGCAAGTGATCTTTGGTGAACTTGATGAATTTTGTTGCAGAGCTCCACTTTGTGCTTCTTCTTGAGTGTAGAATGAACAAGTGATTTATGAGAAATCCCTTATATTGTTTCGCAAACCCTAATATCTGTTTGCAATAAATGCTCGACCTACATTATTCTAGTTTGCCTTATTCGAATGACTTGAAGAACTGGATTAGTCCTGATTTATGAACATCATGCGGATCTTTTAGTTATGAATAAATCAAGATGACACATCACAAGGACATCCCAAATACTCTGTCCAATCCGTAGAATAAGACAATGCACTTCCGGATCTCTCCGGACCTTTTTGTAATCCTTTGTCATTCCGGAGCATCTCCCGGAACAGGTTTTACATGATCGATCACAACTTCTTCACATCTTCATGCAGACCTCTGATATCTTAGTTGGATCATCTCAAGATTCATATCTACAAACCCTTTACTCTGCATCTTGTGCCTAATCTGGCACCACTTGATTGGCTACGGGAACAAGATTTTCTTTGTGTCTCCCCCTGAGCCAGAGCTCATTTCTTAATTTCTAGAAGGAATATCAGCACCAGAGTCTGGTGCGGATCCAACCTCTACCTTCTCTGAACTTTTCTTCACCCAAATCTTGTTCATCTCATTCCTAACTTCATCCACATTCATCTTTTGTTTACCTTTGTCTTGATTCTGACTATATACCGGACCTCTTTTGTCCTGATTCTTGCTTCTGCAGACTTTTGCATTATGACCGGACCTATTATAGATTTGGCAAACAACATTTCTTTGCATATTTGACTGATAACCTCTTGATCTGCATTGATTACCCATATGACCTACTCTATTGCATGTAAAGCATCTACCATTGAATGATTTGTTCATTTGCATATTTCTGCATTCATGAGACTTATGTCCATACCTTCTGCAGTTAAAGCATTGTCCGGAGAAGGATGAATTAATCTGATTCATTCTCTTTCTGCACTGATTAGCTTGTGACCAAAGTGATTGCAGCTGTGGCAGTATCCATTTAAGGATGGATATCTTTAAGCATTGGGCTGTCTTACCAGAGGTTTTCTAGGCCTGTTCCTTGGATTTTCTGATCCAAAATTCTTCTAACCGGATCCGGAGCTTTCTCCTTTCTCATATCCTAAACCACACTTGTCATCTATCCTTTTTTAACTTCCAAGAAGAACTTCAAGTTGAGCAGAACTTATCTTGAATTTTTCTTTATATTCATTTGCTGTTTGAAGATCCTTTTTGAGAGAGACAATTTGATCCTCAAGTTTTTCTTCATTATCTTTAGCATCTTCAAGATCAAATTCAAGATGTCTGATAATCCTATCCATCTGGTGGCAATCTTTTGATTTCTTCTTGAGAGATTGTCTTAGATTGTCTTTAGTTTTTCTTTTCTCTTCAATCTCTTGAGTAAACTTTATAACTCTTGATTCTATTTCATGTCTTACCATAATGACTTCTTTTGATAACTTTTCACATAACTTGGTTTTTTCAGTCAGCTCTTCATTTGCATTACTTTCTTCACTTTGTCTTGCCAATTGCTGGGGCAGCTCCTTTCTCTTTTTCATAGAGAGACTTAATTTATCTTTTAGTTCTCTCATGAATTCATCAGCCTGTTTGAGTCTTTCCTTTAATTCATTGACTTCAGAGTTTGACTGTTCAAGATCCTCAAGGGCAATTTTGAGCTGCTCCCTTAAACCATATGCATCCATTTGAACTCCCAGATCTTCCTCAAGTTGTTAGGCTCTATTAGGAGGAACTTAGCTCTAACACCAATTGTTGATAACTGAGAGGGGGGGTGAATTAGTTATCCTAATTATTTCTTCTTTCTAAACTTTCTTATTAATCAATGCAGCATTAATTCAAACAAGCAAATATTACCATGAAATGAAAAATACATGACACAATATTTTTGACATGGAAACCCTGTTAAGGGAGAAAACCACGAGGTGATTAACCCAAAGATTATTCTCTATTAGAAGAATAAGGAATTACAAAATGGCACTTGCCAATTAGGGCTCACTGCCTAAGCACACTGCTCACAAAGGAGGCACACTGCCTACAAGGAGACACACTGTCTACAAAAGAATGTTTATAGAATACTTGAACTGATTGGAAGCATCCACATATGCTAGAGTTCAGTTCCGGTTAGGCTCAGTACACTGATCTACTACACTTCATCTTTCCTCTTCTCTTTATTCTGCTTTCCTTTCACATACCGAATCTTTCTTACTACTTCTGCTCTGCTCTGCACTTATTCACATATATCATCACACAACAACAACTCTCACAACTAAATCCATCATGCATATATATCCACACAAGTAATTTCAGCACCTTTCTAGTCGGCATCCGGAATAGTCAATCTTTTCACTAATTCTGATCTGTCGGCTGAATCCTACCACATCAAGTAATGCAGATCAAGCATATACTTGTAGAAGTCATTAATCATGTCAGCCAAGTATGATTCATGCCTTCATAACCTTTAACACCATTAGTAACACATCTGAAAGGTAGTCTGTGAAGAGAACTTGTGTCTCAAATTACTGCTTGAACCTCTTCGTCGAACCTTTATTACTGTTTGAACCTCTTTGTTGAACCATTCTGGAGTTCATTCGGTAGGATCAACTGTTCCTTGGTTCATTGGTTCAAGGACATGCGATGTTGGCATCGCTGTGACGAAGTGCTATCGGCAGGACCATGTGTAAGACCACCGATGACTTAGTACGTGGTGACCATCGGCGAGACAAGGCCTATCGGCCAAACTCTGTAGAGTTACTCGGACAAGAGTAGTCACTCCGATGGTGTATGTCTATCGGCAAGAGAATACCCGTCGGCATAGCCTAAAGGTGTTGAGCCGATGTACTGCGGACATCCTGATGGAAGTCTTATTGGTATCGGTGAGACAAACCACTGTCAGAGCGAGGGCTAGATCTTTTGCCAATGGAGAGTGTCATACCGATGGTAACCTTGGTGATCAGGGAGACAATGCTCATCAGTGGGAGGTGAAGTCTGAGGGCCGATGGGAGTTGTTATGCCGATGGACTTGGAGGCTTGGTATTGTCGGCAACAAAATTGCTGACAATACTCTTTCGTCTGTTGGCGCTTATAAACTGCAAAGTCCTTTGCGACTTGGTACATGTGGGACTAAACACCTCACTGAAATGTGAACCGTTGCGACGGTTAGATGGCAGCGACGTATGAGGAATTTGTTCTATCAGTTAGAGCAGAAGTGTGTAACGACTCTTGTTCTTGCAGACTGGAAATAGAATGATATGTCTACAGGTGTCGTTGGTATTATGATGATGAGACTTGAAGAAAGGTTCGTTCTGTAAATACACAGTGAGTGAATTGTTGGTAGGGAGTCGAGAATCAAAACCAGAGCAAGAAGTTGAGTTCTTTATTGTAACTGTATATCTTACTGTAATAAAGATTGTTTTCTTATGGTGGTGGGTTTTTTACCCGTAAGGGTTTTCCCACATAATACTGTGTGTCTGTGTTCTGAATATTGTCTATTTGGTTTCTCTCATGTACTTATCTGTGTTATTTGGTTTTTAAAAGTGACTTGTCTGCATCGTCCCCTTGGAATTAACATTAGGGAAGTTGTCTTCCGCACCTGTGTTTTCCTTACAAGTGGTATCAGAGCCTGGCCCGTTGTGTTATCCTTGTCGGTAGTTTGGGTTTTTTGTGTTAATTCTGTTGTGTGGGAGTTCTGTAGAGTGTTATTTTTAAATTAAATAAAGATGGCTAGTACATTAGACAAAATAGACATTGAGAAATTTGATGGCACAAACTTTGAGTTGTGGAAACTTAAAGTTGAAGACATGTTAGTCTATAGAGATCTTTGGGTTGCTGTGTCTGGAGTTCAACCTACAGGCATGAAGCAAGAAGATTGGGATCTGATATGCAGAAAAGCCAAAGGACTGATAAGACTGAGTCTATCTGACTCTGTTCTATTGAACATCCATGAGGAGAAGTCTGCAAGTGATTTGTGGAAGAAGTTGAATAATATTTATCAGGGCAAGTCCTTGGTAAATAAACTTTTTCTCAGAAAGAAGTTGTATTCTCTGAAGATGGATGAAGGTGCATCTGTAGCAGAACATCTGAGTGCATTCAATACGATTGTTACTCAGTTGACTTCTATAGGTGTAAAAATAGAAGAGGAGGATCGCTGTATGCTTCTGTTATGTTCCTTACTTGACTCGTGGGATCATCTGGTAATGGCTATTGGAAGTACAACAACTACGTTTTCACAGGAAACTGTTGTTGCCTCTTTGTTGTCTGAAGAGATGTGGAGGAAGTCTTCTGGAATGGCCAAAGAGGCCCTGTCAGTTCATGGTAGATCAAAGGAAAGAGGCAAGAAGAAGGATAAGAAGTCTAAGTCCAAATCAGAGGGGAAATCAAAATCTCCTGGCAAGAAGTCCAAGGTGAAGTGCTGGAATTGTGGGCAGAAAGGTCATGTCAAGAAAGACTGCAAAGAGGAGAAAAAGAAGAAGAAGAACTTCACTGACTCTGAGTCTTCACACAGTGATGCTGATGCTTTCATTGCTGCTCTGGCAACACCTGCTTCTGAAGATGTTTGGCTGATTGATTAAGGAGCATCTTTTCATATGACATCTCATAGAGAGTGGTTCACTAAGTATGAACCCTATGCTGGTGGCAAGGTGTTCCTGGCTAGTGATTCAACACTGGAAATTGTTGGCCGAGGTCGAGTCAGAATCCAGTTCCCAGATGGCAGAATAAAGGGAATGAATGGAGTTCTTCATATACCAGGTCTGGCTCGAAATTTACTTTCTATTAGTAAGCTTAATGATGTTGGAGTGCAAGTTACATTTGTGAATGGTGGCTGTAAGATGACTAGAGGTTCTATTGTTCTGGCAAAAGGTGAACACATTGGAACTCTGTATAGGTTAGATGCTAAACCAGTGTGCTGTAATAATGTCTCTGTAAAATCTGAAAAAGCCACTATTGTAACACATGATGTAAATTCTATGGAAGTTAAACTTCCTGCAGAGAAAACAATGCTCTGGCATCATAGACTTGGTCACATAGGTGAGAAAGGTTTAAAAACCTTGAAAAATAAAAACCTAGTAGATGGGCTGATTGATTGTAATCTGGAGTTTGATTTCTGTGAACATTGTATATATGGAAAGCAAAACCGTGTTTCATTTTACTCTAGTTCTCATAAATCTTCTAGTGTTCTGGACTATGTGCATTCTGATGTTTTTGGCCGAGTTGATGTTCCTTCTTTATCTAAGTCAAGATACTACGTATCATTCATTGATGATTATTCGAGAAGGGCATTTGTATATTTTTTGAAAAATAAATCAGAAGTGTTCAGTCAATTTAAAGAATTTAAAACTCTTGTGGAAAATCAGACTGGTAGAAAACTAAAATGCTTGAGAACAGATAACGGTGGTGAATATTGCAATGCAGATTTTGTTAAGTATTGTGTAGACCATGGAATTAAAAGGCATAAAACTATACCTTATACTCCACAACAGAATGGAGTTGCTGAAAGGTTAAATCGATCGTTGATGGAGAAAGCAAGAAGTATGTTGAGTTATGCTGGTCTTGAATAGAAGTTCTGGGCTGAGGCAGTTGCTACAGCTTGTTACTTGCTGAATCGTTCTCCCACTTCAACATTGGTTGATAAGACACCTATGGAAGCATGGTCTGGTAAGAAGCCCTCTCTAAGGCATATTCGAGTCTTTGGCTGTGAGGCATATGCTTATATTCCTGAAGTTAAAAGATCTAAGTTGGATAACAAGGCAGTTAAATGTATCTTTGTTGGCTATGGAGTTGGTATTAAAGGGTACAAGCTTTGGAATCCTGAAACTGAAAAGGTAATCTACAGCAGGAATGTAATTTTCAGAGAGTTGAAACCGTTGGTTGCTGACCCTCAGCTAGAAAAGACAGAAGAAAAGAAAGAAAAAAGTGTTGTGAATGTTCCTCTGACCCCTGTAAAAGAGGAACAACAAGCACCAAGTGTAGATGGTTCAGATGAGAGTTCAAGTAGCTTCGAAGATTCTGATCCAGAGCAAGAACCTGAACCTGCACCTCAACCTTTGAGGAGATCTACACGTGAAAGAAGACAACCAAATAGGTATGGATTTTTAGTACTTGATTCAACTTGTACCTATGCTTTACTTACTGATACTGATGAACCTAGGACTGTGAAAGAAGCTATTAGTATACCTGATTCAGATTCTTGGTTGGAAGCCATGCATAGTGAAATGACATCATTGGAGAAGAATGGAACCTGGGATCTGGTGCCCTTGCCTGAAGGAAGAAAACCTGTAGGCTGTAAGTGGGTATTTAAGAAGAAATATGGTCCAGATGGTAGTATTGAGAAGTACAAGGCAAGACTGGTTGCTAAGGGGTATTCCCAAAAGGAAGGTATTGATTATGGAGAAATCTTTTCTCCTGTAGCTAAGTTGACATCCATTAGATTTCTGTTATCACTTGCAGCAGCATATGATTTTGAAATTGAGCAGATGGATGTGACAACAGCGTTTCTTCATGGAGACCTTGAAGAAGAAATTTATATGTCTCAGCTAGAGCATTTTGTGGAAAAAGGTAAAGAACATCTGGTATGCAAACTTAAAAAGTCTCTTTATGGTTTGAAACAGTCTCCCAGAATGTGGTATCAAAAGTTTGATACGTATGTTTTATCCTTGGGGTATGTGAGATCTAAATCTGATCATTGTGTCTATTATAAAACTGAAGGTGATCGGATTCTTATAATCGCACTATATGTGGATGACATGTTGTTCATTGGCAACGGTAAGGGGATGATCTTAGAATTAAAATCTCAGTTGTCCTTGAAATTTGAAATGAAAAATCTGGGGACAGCAAAGTACATTCTGGGAATGGAGATCATATGGGACAGATCTAAGAGAAAAATTTGGCTCAGCCAGAGGAAGTATATTACCAATGTTCTTGATAAGTTTCATATGTCTGATTCTAAACAGTTAGTTGTTCCAGTTTTGCAGGGAACGAAATTATCTGTTGAAGATTGTCCAGAATCTTCAAATGACATTGATGACATGAAGAGAGTACCTTATGCAAGTGTTGTTGGTAGTTTAATGTATGCAATGGTCTGTACCAGACCAGACATTGCCCAAGCAGTGGGAGTTTTGAGCCGGTTTATGGCAAATCCAGGCAGGTCACATTGGGATGCTGTGAAAAGAGTTATGAGGTATTTGAAGGGAACTTCTGACTATGCTATTTTCTATCATGGAAACTCAGAAGGGTCTAAGAGATCTATCGGCATTCAGGGATATGTTGATTCTGATTGGGCAGGGGACATTGACAGTAGGAGATCTACCAGTGGATACGTGTTCATGTTACATGGTGGTGCTATCAGTTGGATGAGCAAGAGACAGGCTGTAGTCACTTTGTCCACAACAGAGGCAGAGTACATGGTAGCTACTCGTGCATGCCAAGAAGCTGTTTGGTTGAAAAGGTTGTGTTCTGATGTTGGTTTTAATGCAGGGCAAATACAAATTCACTGTGACAGTCAAAGTGCCATATGTTTGGCAAAGAATCCTACATTTCATGCTAGGACAAAACACATTGATGTCCAATATCACTTTGTTCGTGATATGGTGGAAGATAGGAAGGTGAAGCTAGTAAAGGTTGACACTTTGGAAAATGTCGCTGATGTCTTAACTAAACCAGTGAGCATGACCAAGTTCAAATGGTGTTCAGATGAAATGGGTCTTCGGGTCCATAGTTCTCAATAATCGAATAAGGACTAAGAGGTAGCAATAATCTCTTCGACAAGTGGGAGATTGAAGAGAACTTGTGTCTCAAATTACTGCTTGAACCTCTTCGTCGAACCTTTATTACTGTTTGAACCTCTTTGTTGAACCGTTCTGGAGTTCATTCGGCAGGATCAACTGTTCCTTGGTTCGTTGGTTCGAGGACATGCGATGTTGGCATCACTGTGACGAAGTGCTATTGGCAGGACCATGTGTAAGACCACCGATGACTTAGTACGTGGTGACCATCGGCGAGACAAGGCCCATCGGCCAAACTTTGTAGAGTTACTCCAACAGGAGTAGTCACTCCAATGGCGTATGTCTATCGGCAAGAGAATACCCGTCGGCATAGCCTAAAGGTGTTGAGCCGATGTACTGCGGACATCCTGATGGAAGTCTTATTGGTATCGGTGAGACAAACCACTGTCGGAGCAAGGGCTAGATCTTTTACCGATGGAGAGTGTCATACCGATGGTAACCTTGGTGATCTGGGAGACAATGCTCATCAGTGGGAGGTGAAGTCTGAGGGCCGATGGGAGTTGTTATGCCGATGGACTTGGAGGCTTGGTATTGTTGGCAACAAAATTGCTGACAATACTCTTTCGTCTGTTGGCACTTATAAACTGTAAAGTCCTCTGCGACTTGGTACATGTGGGACTAAACGCCTCACTGAAATGTGAACCATTGCGACGGTTAGATGGCAGCGACGTATGAGGAATTTGTTCTATCAGTTAGAGCAGAAGTGTGTAACGACTCTTGTTCTTGCAGACTGGAAATAGAATGATATGTCTACAGGTGTCGTTGGTATTATGATGATGAGACTTGAAGAAAGGTTCGTTCTGTAAATATGCAGTGAGCGAACTGTTGGTAGGGAGTCGAGAATCAAAACCAGAGCAAGAAGTTGAGTTCTTTATTGTAACTATATATCTTACTGTAATAAAGATTGTTTTCTTGTGGTGGTGGGTTTTTTACCCATAAGGGTTTTCCCACGTAATACTGTGTGTCTGTGTTCTGAATATTGTCTATTTGGTTTCTCTCATGTACTTATCTGTGTTATTTAGTTTTTAAAAGTGACTTGTCTGCATCATCCCCTTGGAATTAACATTAGGGAAGCTGTCTTCCGCACCTGTGTTTTCCTTACAATCTGATGTTCTATCAGTTAGTTCTTCCTTTGTTCATACTATCACTCAGGAATCCAGTACTCAACTATTCATATCTTTTTCCTCATCTATCACCGGAGGCTAAATCCTTGGAATATACCACTCAAGGTAGTCCTCTTGACTTCCCCAAATCCGCACTACACCAAGATACTTCCTCTGAGAGGTCTGGATCAGTCTGTCGGACCTTGCCACATGCTCTGTTCTTGTTCACCAGACCACAATAATCTTCATTCTGACTTCCGGTAGAGACACACCATGACTTGCGGATATGTGGGATGACCTTTGTTGCCATCAATGACAACAACCATGAATCCATATAGTGTCTCTTGCCAACAGTCCCTTCAACTTATATTTGGCATATTTCACCTTTTTCCTATCCTCTATCTCTCCAAATTCAAGGAAGTTGTCTAGAGCATCAATCCATGTCAAGACTTCCTAACTATCCATCTTTCCATTGTACATAGGTACTTCAACCTTCATCTTTGGAGTGCTTCCACCTTTTACTACCTTAGTAATCTTGATCATCATCCTTTCTTCTAGGTCCAAGTCGTCATCTTCATCATGGACTCCCATTGGAAGGCTTTCTTCTTCATCATCCTTGTCACTTTGGTCATCATTGACCACTCCTCTTCTTTGGTTCCTTTCCATGGCAGCTATCTTGGCTAAGGTGGTTTCTTGACTCTCCTTGTAGAGCCTATCCTTCTGGAGTACCTTCTCCTTCAACTCTCTTATCTCTTTGGCCATTGCACTAGCTTTTGGAGGCATCTTGTCTAGACTAGTCCTTCTTCACAATTTGAAATTTTCACTTCCCAAATCATAAACTAATGCTTTTATACCACTTTGATACAATTAGGGTGTGTTTGGGATGTACTCAACTCAATCATATAGGTTTGGTTCACCAATTTCAAGGTTTTAATGTACTTGCTTTAGAAACATGCCTAAAGCCTTGTAGCCCTGTCTAGAGGGTTTTTTCCATTTATCTTTCTCAATTTTAGCCCACACAGAAAAATAAGAGTTGTTTAGGATACCCATTTCCATGTTGTTTAACATATCTTAGGATGAGGATAGGTTGTTTCAAAATGTGTCTCAAAAATTGAAAATACAGTCAGCAATAAGGGCTAATTAGGCCTAATTAGGCCACCTCAATGAAGGAACTTGTAGAAAAACTAAATTTCTGCCTCACAAACCACTTGATAACCCTGGACATATCCAATTTGACTCAACTTGGCCAACCACACCCTCAAAATTCCCTTTTATCCTCTAAAACTTATGATTGTCTTCTTTAGAGGCCTAACACATGGGTCTTATTAGGCCAAAACTAGGTCAAATGTGGTCAAATATCCATTCTCTATCCTTAAAATCATTGAAACATGTGTATCTACCCTAATTAAACTCATTTTATCATTTTTGAGCTATGTGGGGGGTGGATTTGGTCAAAAATCACATTCTAACACTTCCAGAAACCCTAGTTCAGGTTTTTGGCAATTTTTAGTAAAATGGATGGTTCTCCCTCAAAAATGAATGAAATGTCCTCAAACAAATTGAATTTGGAATATAGTGCACCTCTCTATCCAACCCAAGTGGTTTCAAGTCCTGAAAATTCCATACAAGCACCTGGTACAGCTGGGAGCAGCACTTTTGCAGAAAAAAATAGTTTTAAGACAGTTTTCAATAAATTCACTATATCTCCCTCAAATCTCCATGTTTAGACCTCCAAAAGGATGAAGAAGAAAGGTTATTCCTTCCCCCACCTAATGCAGGTTATTTGGGGATCTAACATGGTAGTACTTGTCCATGGTATGGACTGGAACAGTCAGGTTTTTCAGAAAAAATAGAGTATTATTTATATAATTTTTTTTTTGTACAATCTCTATTCTTGCTTTAAATCTCAATTATGCCTTCCATACAATGTGTGAAGGCTCTAATATAGATGTTTGAACTTATTTCCCATTTTTTGTGACTTCATTTCAAAGTATATGACCGTTGGGAGCCTTTAATTACATGATTTGTTAAGTTGACATAGTAAACTCTTCCTATTACTTACATTTTTAGACTTTGTTTTTAACAACCTAAATTATGACTCTAAACTCCAAATTTAGTCCTTTTAGACCTTGTCACATGGATCTAAGACTAAATTACTTCCTAAAAACTCTTTGGACACTCATATTTGACTAAGTGTTAAGTCAAAATTAGCTATGGTGCTCTTGCACCATTTTCCTTGGGGTGTATATCCAAGGCCATATAAGCATGGAGGGACTTTGACATGGATGGGCTCCAAAATTCCTTCTTCATGAAGGTCTAAGCCTTTACCTTGATAGTCCATGTTTTGGAGTATGCGGTGCACTATGGGACAAGGTGTGTTTTGGGAACTAGACATAAGTTCATTATGGGATGGAGAAAGTGTGGTGGTAGACAATGGTTGTCTCTCTCCAAGGGAAGAACATTCATGAATGAAGGTAGTAAGACTATTAGGATATGCAATATGGTCAATAGTTGATGACAAATGATCATTAGGATCTTGATTATGCTCATTATGCACATGAAGATCCAAGACATTTCTTTGATGATCTATGCTTACTTGGGAGCTAAGTGTCTCATCAAGGGAAATAGATGTTGTGGGATCATGGACAGGGACGATGGAGGTTTATTGATAATGGATAGTATTGGGACCATGAGTGGAAGGAGTTATAAGATCTTGATCTTGGGAAAGTTGGTTTAGAGGAGTGTAGATAATTTAAAATTGAAGTGGGGACAAGAAAGGTTTATCATGCTTTGGATTTGACTCTTGACATACATATTGAGTTTGGATAGGAATGGAGGTTTCTTGGATAGGTTCAATGTATGGTGGAGAATGAATTGGGCTTATGGTAGGTGGATATTCAAGAGATTTGATAGTTCATGGACCACAAGATGGGATTGGAGAAATAGGAATGACATTTGAAGGTTCTTGGATAGTTTCAAGGATAGGGATTTGATGGCATGAGGGTAATGGTCGATTCCATGCTAGTATCCAATGAATCACATCCTTCATTACTATATGGGTGGATGTACAATATAATGGATGGATAATGAGGGTGGAAAGTGTAGGATTAAGATTGGGATTAGGTGTTATAGGAGTGGGATTAGGATCGAGTTGATGGATAATGGGATTCAGTGTGATAGGAGTGGGATTAGGATGCAATGGAGGGATAATGGGATTGGATATGATAGGACTAAGATATGGATTGGTCTTACATGAAATATTTGATGGTTTATACTCTAAGTGTGTTGGGAAATGGCTTAATGGATTAGGATTTGGAAGGTTGGAAGGATTATATGATGGTGGTTCCATAGGGATGGATGGATGAGGAAGATTAGTAGATGGATTGGTGTATGACTCCAAACTTAAAGTGGTATTTACCTTTTCAAGAGTATCACTAAGATGGCTTAAGGATTCTTGATCTTGGTGTGTGGAGTGACTAGTACTAGCATGCTCATGTTGTGGAGGATTTGGAGATGGATATTGAGGAATATTCATGAGATTGGTTGATAAGGAGGAACTAGGTTGACATGAAGATTGGGGTGACTCATGGAATTTTGATGTTGATGAGAGAAAACATGCTATAGGGAGATGACCATACTCTTTTTCAATTTGTGTTTTAACAAGGGGAGGCCATTTCGCATATTCATGTTCTATTTCTTGAAGTTTTGCATCCCAGTGAGAGTTGGATGTTGGTGGAGGATCGCCGAAACATGGTGGTGAAGGTAATAAAGGGATTGATGAATTAGAAGGTTGGTGGACCAATGGATTAGGATTAGATGGAATGTGTCATTGAATTTGTAGGTTTTGGGGTAGGCATCCAATTTGGCAATATTCAAAAGGATTTGGGTCGGCATAAATGGTAACCTCTTGGTCATTAAGTGGAAATTTGTTGTATTTGTTATGGGTGGGAGGAATAACCCTCATGGCTTAAATCCATGGGTGTCCTAGGAGGATATTATATGGGAGGTTGAGGTCTAGGACTTGAAAAGTGATTTCCACTAGGGCTGGACCTAATTGGATGGTTAACCGAATTGTACCTTCAATTCTCCTTTCAATTTCACCATAGGTTTTAATAGTGATGGAATGGTATTTTTCAATATCTATAGTGGAGTATCCCAATTGTTCCATTTGTTTAAAACACCTTAGAGTGCACAAGTTTATCCCTAAGTCACAATCTATTATGACCCTTTTGACTAAACACCTTTTGATCATAACTTCTATCTAAAGTTGTTCATTATGGGATGAAGGTTTGTATGAAGTTCATGGGGATGGCATATAAGATGGTGATGTTGAGATGACATCATCATATTCTTGGGGTGATAGTGATGTTGGTGAAAGAGAATATGGGGGGATACATGGTTCATGAGTATCAAAGTATGCATCATGATCTACCAAGTTCTCATCATCATTAGAAGTGAATTTTGGCCCAACTTGGAGTATGAATTTCGGCTTTCCAGTAGCTTTATTAATAGTTGTAGGAATAGGAGTTGTACTTTGGCTGATAAATTTTTTGATCCAAGAATTTCTATTATGCATGATGAAGGATTGCAAAAGGTATTTTGATGCAACTAGGAGCTAGGATGGGAATTTGGACTTGGTAGGCTTGGTATGAGACTAAGATGGACTCTTCACAAGATGAGCATAAAATGATGACTGTATAATGAGACTTGGGAAAATTTCAACTTTGTTGCAAAGAAGATTCAATCGTGGTTTATGCAATGTAAGTTTGACACCAAGATTTGGATATGTGCAAGGTTTTGTTTGCAAGAGTTTGAATTTTTTAGCAAACTTTTGAGATTTACAAGGTTGAAATGTTATAGATTATAGGTGTGATGTTTGATTGAGATGGAAAATGTTTGTTTTAAACACACACATAAAACATTGTAGACAGAAAGTTTTGGATGACTCTGATACAAAATCAGAGTAAAAGTCTGAATAGGGGCCTAGATTAGCCCCAAAAATTTTCACTAGTCTTGACAAATTTGAAGACACTTGTAAGCATGCACAACCTAGGCTAGAAATAGTATACTACTTGTCGAATCCATACTTGGATTACTCCATATACTGAGACAAGGTGGACAACTAGAGATAGTGGTGACACTGGCTCCCCCACCACAGCACGGGCATACCAAATCTCTTACCCCAAAGATCCAGAGATCTTTTGAACCGAGGAATTTTCCATCTCTACCTTGAATAGTATGTATAGGGTGGCTTCAAAGGTCTGACCTCCTACACCAATATATAAAAAGGTTTTTGGCCTCTATAATAAGTGGTTTCTAGTCAGTGTTTCAGGATAATCTTGTGTCTATACATGCAGTGGTTCACTCATTTAAGAGGTCTCCCAGTCCTTAGAAAGGGTTTTCATGCATTTCATGGATACTGAAGGAGACTTCCGTTGGTATAGAACATCGACACTAGGTGATTGATGACTTTCATCACAACCACAATTATTTGTAGAGTGGACCAAAACAAAATTACCACTTGGGTCATTCCCTCTCACAAATTGGGAGGCATGCCCTCTAAGGGGTTAAGAACATAAGATATGGGTCTGGCTTCTAATCACCAAGTTTGCACAAGGTGAGAGCATACACCTACCACCTTACAAGCACAAAAAACAGTGATTAATTAACCCCCTAATTAATCTATGTGCAAACAGACATTTGAAAAAGAGATCTAATCAATGAAAGCCCTACAAAATCACTGATAGTACTTTGAATTTCCATTCTTCAACAAGTGTAAAGCTACGAGATAAATGTTAGACGAAGATGAATGATCCTACAAAAGTTCACATGAAACGATAAATGCACCAACGAGAAATGCACCGCGAGATGAAAAATGTTTGATGATTTAAACCAAAAGGCTGAATTTTAAATGGTTATACTAGAAAATGAGTATAAATTTGAAAGAGATGATTTCCCTGTTACAAAGTTCTCTGAATCCCCTTTCCGACGCCTACAATAACATGAAAATCTGATGACAAATGCAAAAGTTATGTAAGTTTGAATGAAATAGACTCCTAGGGCTAAAAATGGGCAATATGACGGTTTACAAATTATGTGGTTGGAAATAAAATGTCACGTGGTCACATGTACAATTTCCTCTCTCGCAAATAACGTTACCGTTTGCAGTTTAGAGCATGCTAGTCATCTGGTGGTTTCAGATTTTAAGGCTATGCAATGTTTGAAGTTTTGAGGCTAGTCTTTTTAAATATTTACATTAGACATTCATCTTATGCCTCTTATTCACAAGATCTCAAGTTTGTTTTGCATGATGAAGTCTTGAACCACAATGACCATAAACGGTTTTCTCAAAATGAGCCCTCACACAGGCCTGGTAGCAAATTGCACTCGAAACTTAAACCCTAGCTTCAATTTCATTTCTATTCTCAAATTATAAGTGTAATGCTTCTTTCCAAAGCCAAGCCTCTACGTAGGAATATTATGATCATATGGAAGGAGGTTCAAACGACGAAAGTTTCGTATGCATTTTTAAGGAAAAAGATTAGGGTTAACAGTAGTGTTGCACATTTTCATGATGGCATTGCGGCGAAAAATTTGCAGTGCTTCGCATTAGTGTGGGGAAATTTTCCAGGCACTATAATTCTGACATATTAACTATCACTTGCACCCATAAGAGGTTCGAAAGAAAATGTTGATAGCAACAACTGATAAGTTCAAGGAATCCGCCGATGGGAACAAACAGCGAGTTTAGAAAATTTCCAAGTGTGGATTCTTTAGGGCATGAGACAATTTTGATGTGTTGCAAAACATATAAGCATGTGACAAATTTAATAGAAGGTTTAATGCTATTAGTTTGAAATAATTGCTGGTTGTGATTTTAAAGATTTAGCACCATGGCACAAGGCAATTATTGTCCATACCAACATCACAAAATTGTTATAACAAACATAAAACAATGCAAACGAATTCGACGGCTAAAGCTTCTACACTAAGAAACAATCCATAAACCGCCTTATACACAAAAATGTAGCACAAAAACACCGTATAAAGCCCTGCAACAGGAAAAAGCACAAAACGTTTAGGTAACAAGCATCTTGCAAATAAATTTAACAATAAGTGGCTAATCACATTAAACAATATTTGAATTTGACACAGTCGCACTGTTAAAACTTTACGCTGTCATTAAAAACTATAATTTGCTACCATACGAGATTAAGGAAAATGCCAAGAGAAACACCCAACGCGTTAAATAGACTTGTTGGCCTGTACCTACACCATTAAAACCCATCATTAACAAGATATGGAGTAAGCTGATAAGTATAACTGATTAGAGGTTTGGATAAACATTTGACATAAAATATGAAACAGAATGAAAGATCTTCAGATAGGCAGCTTTAACATTTGGTTACAGGTGAGCTTCCTTTATAGGGCCTGAGAAAATTCTAGCACTATAATGCTCATATATAAAAGCATACAGGGTGATACAATTTTCCAATTGCGGTAATACTCACATAGAACTAGATCATAAGATTTGGCCAAAAATATGAAATTTCCCAGCACTTTATACGACCACCTTCCACTGAAAAACTTGTTAAGCAGAAGTTCTGGCTTACCTTCACTCCATAGCGTTTTCACCGATTTATCATAGTTAAAGTTTACAGCAAATATGTTGATCAAACACTAAAACATTGAGAGCAAATTACGCTAAGAGAAACATGGTATAGTTTACAGCCAACGCATGTATTTGATAAGATATAATATGCTGATAAACGCCAGAAATACTAATGAGTTTTGTAAATTTTGAGTAGGCATGTTTTGTGTTCTGCATGAAACAATGTTTTGAGTTTTGAGTATTGTTCACTAATAAAGTCTCTCCACTGAGTAAGGCTAACAAAATTATTAAACGTAGTGATACTTATAATACTAACACTAGCATGAAAATCAGTTAAAACAAAAATAGTTGATAACAAAGGAATGATTTAAACCAACAAATAATGATGAAAATCTGAAAGTGAAATGGTTGTAATAATAACATTTGCATGCAAATGAAGATTAGTTAAAACCAAGAAACCCTTGAAAGAAGAAGGACGGCTTAAATCCACAAACAGAGAATGCTATTGTATAGTGACCGAAATGAATGATTTAAAGATAACCACTGAGCTATGTCATAGTCTGATTGTTGATCTGCTACAAACTCTATATGACAACAAATCAGCTTCTTGTATATCGATGGACAAGAAGCAAAAAAGACTTTGAACCCCAACTAAAACCTTTCAGAATGCTTATGATGAAAGAAAGATGCATAATAGAAAGACAATTTGTATAAAAAGATTAGTCCATATAGTATTGGCTGTGATAAAAGACTCAATAAGTAAAAAAAATTCAAAATTTTTCATTTTTTACCATTTTCCTAACACCTACAAAAATTCAACAAGAGCACTTGCAAAGCAAAGGATTAAGAAGGAGGGTTCACATCAGGTTCACCAATATTTGCAGTGAAATATAGATTTTAATAAAAGATTTGAAAACAATTGTGCAAACCCTATAATCTATATTCAATGCAATAGAAGAGATTAATGATAAGACTATAAAAACCACACAAATATAAATGTTATCAAAGTTTTGAAATGTGGTTGCTGGTTGTTTGCATAACTCTAATGTAAATTTTGTCAGGCCCCATAAATAAAAAATGAGGTAGGTTTTATAAAGTTTGGGAAAACAGTTTAAAAATGGTTCGAGTAGCAAAAAGGTAGGTAAATAATGGGTTTTTGGTTATGTGAACCATAAATAATAAATTAAGTTTATTAATCTTAATTCATTTTCTTATGGGACGATTTTAGGTTTAGTAAATAATAAATTAATTTTAATTTATATTCATGGGATATGGTAAAAGGTGAAAAGATTTAAATAATTAATCAAAATTAATTAAATCTTTGGTTTAAGGGTGAATTAAAGATTAAGAGATATTTAATTAATTAATTAAAAGTAATTAAATTTCATGACACAGGGAATTTATAGATTGGTCAATTTTTTATGTCTACAGACATATCTTCATGCAAATCAAAATGGAAAGAATCCATCACTAGTATACCTTCTAATTGCACTGCTATCTGTTCAAACTCAGGCATAAACATGCCTTGCTGCTCATTCACATCAATGTCCCACACACAGGACTCAAACTCTACTACAACACCAACACATTCAAGAGATAACAAGTCTTTCACATCAAAATGAAATCACTCATAAACATTTGTAACTCCATCAAGCTTTTGAATAAAATTTTCATATGTGCTGCTACAGACTTCACATTCTGAATCATAAGCATGACTCAGGATGCAACTCAAAACATCAACACATAAATCAATACCATGAGACACCTCAAGTGGAGAACCATGTTCTTCAAATTATTTCTTTGTTTCATGTCCATCTTGGCAACTTGCTATGTCATATTCACTACTGCAAATAGACTGATTACACACTTCCTCTTCCATAAATTCTATATCATTTCTTTGTGGCTGAGATGAAACACACTCTACATGAGGAAGAGAACATACCTTGCGCCAAAGGAACATGTTCTCATATGCGTCCACATGATCACCATCTTTAAAATTTAGGGCAAGCTCTTCACATGAAAACTCCATGGCTACACCAATAACTATCTTTGATCAATTATCATCATGTGTAGCAACCTATACCTCTACCTCATACAAACAAGCACTAGTTGCCTCATCACAAACTTGAACGAAAAGGGGCAACACATCAAACAAGAAACAAGTTTCTTGCTCATCATCTATTTCATTTACCTGTGCATAATCTTCATAATCAACTTTACAAGTTGATCCATCTGACTGTTTATTTATGCACACATCATCCTCATTGTTCACTGAACCACATACCTCATCACTAGGATTGGAATTAGCATTGGCTTTATCATTTTCAATTTCACTTGATGAGCTATCCAGTTGAAGGTAAGTGTACACACTGCCTTCATCATTTGCATCATTGTCATATGATGCACCATCTTCCACTTCTACCCTTCTAACTACAAAATCATCTTTAATTTATGATGTATTCATTTGATTGCCTATATCCGCACTGTTGCTATTTGGATCAACATGTTCATTACTAGCAGCACATGCATTTTTTGACAACAAACCCTTTATGTAGTCATCTCTCATTTTCTCCATAGAGTCTAGGGACAAATATGCCTACTACATTCTCATTATTTCAAAATCTTCCCACACATAACTCAATCCAATTTCATATGCTTCAAAAACATATCAATACAGGGGGGAATGTTAGGTCTAAAACCTTCAGGAATATGGGAAAGAGCAATAACAAACCTATGACAAAACTCCATGCTTGACTCTCCCTCTTGTCTTTTAATTGTTTCCAGCTCTATGACATGATAAAAAAGGTCAAGACCTTTGGCAAATTCATTTTCAAATGCTGCCACAAGTTCATTCCATGAGGCAAAGGACTGCCTTGGAAAATTTTGGAACCACTCTCTTGCCTTTCCATGTAATAACCTAACAAAAAACCTCATGTACATATCCTTATCCTCAAACTAATGTTCTTCCATGAATTTTGAGAATACATCAACATGTGTGTCCCCTTCCAAAATATCATACCCATCAAACTTGGGCAACTATTTGTAGACCTTGGTTGGCATAGTCATTGTTTTGTAATCAACTCATGAGAGGTCTCGCTGATCATACACAAGATCTAAGGGAAGAGTAGGGGACTAATCAAACTAATTTTTAGGGATAGAAATGAATGCATTGGACTTCATCCTAGACTCTAGTAGCCTAATCCAATTTTTTGTTTTTACTTCTTTCTACAACAATGACTCCAACAACTATTTGGTTTTATCAATTTCATAATGCTGCATTGGTAAGTCATTATGATTGTGCATGGGTGTATATAGGTTTTGATTTGAATAGCATGTAGACCCATGATTGGAATATGCATTACCAGGATAGTCATAGGAATCCACTCCAATGTAATTTCTAGGGTTTGATACATATGGAGATTCAGATAAAAAGGAGAATCCCTAGAATAGTCATATTCATACCAACCATCCATGACTAAAATATCCTACAATATAGGGAAGAAAAATGAGGTATATAAATTTGTTCCCTCAACATAACCAGAACAACCAACTTCAAAGGTCGAGAAGAAAACCATGTGTGCCTTTATTTTCATCAGTTGTTGCATACTAAGATGGAGCACATGAATTACCAATAGCAATAAAGTGATAGTAATAACAAAATTCTTGTTCTTTAACAACAGAGTCGCCACCTCTTCCAAAGAGGAATTTATTGAAGTGTGACTAATGTTGAAGGCTAGAAATGATTCTAGCTTTGACTCACTAGTAGAGTCATCAATTGATTTCAACCCAGTAGTATCATCCCCATGAACAACGCCAGAAATGTTGGCGTAAGTTAACGAGATGCCAAAATTACACACAACAACAAACTATCCCTAGAAATAATGCCAAAAATGTTGGCATAACTTGACAAGATGCCAAACTTAAACATGGCAACAAACTGTCTTGGCAATGGCGCCAAAAATGTTGGCGTAAGTTGACAGGATGGAAAACTTACACACAACAACAAACTATCCCCGGCAACGATGCCAAAAATATTGATTCCCAAAACCACAACTCCACTTCTTGGGATAAAATCACACTCACAAGGCCAGGGAATGTTGTCATGTGAGCATAATCAGCCCATCAATAGAATATGGAGGGTTAAATGACAACCTATGGGAGTGGGTTTCATCCCCTGCACTTTGATCTTGGGTTAAACTCTGGAGGGATATTCTAAGGGGTATACCTAAATAGGTGTGAAATCTAAACTAGATGAACAACTTAAAACATGGACAACCAAACACAACTTGCCTTCTCAGCCCCCAAATTTGTCACTGAATTAAGAATAGTTGGCCATCATAAAACCCTTATATAGCTGATTTAGTTTTGTGAATGTACATGCATAGGAAAGATGGTTTTTTTCCCTAAACCATAGGTAAATAATTTGTTTATTTTAAAAGGATATTGGTCCCTCTCCAATATGGACTAGTGTCTATTCCATTGGGCAACTAAGTCATAAGCAATAAAGAGGAAAGAAATAGGCTGAACCAGTATCAACAGAAAACTAAAATATATTGACATATATTTCTCAGATTACATTTCATACCCTAGAAATACTTATTTATCCAAAGCCAAACTATAATAACCCATTTACAATAGAGAAATGACCCAACACAAAGCTTGTATTGATTTGAATGCTGTCATACACTATCAAATCTCATTACAATTGCACCAACAAATGTGGTGAAGGCAAAATACAAAGGTGCGACAATGTATTCCCTTAAATTATTACAAATAGCCATGAAGACATACCATTGTATAAAACATGCATTACAATCCATTCCTACGATGTATCAACCACATTTCTTCATTCATTGCCTAGATGTTTTCCTCTATTTGATGCCCTGAAATGTCCTTAGGCATTTCCTAGACTAGACAATTGGTTCAGTGACCAACCCCTTTCACATCTTTGATTCATGCATATATAGCCTCTGATTTTACTTGTCCTAATCCAGTTTGCAATAAAATCCCTCTTGCAGGCTACGTTAGAAAAAATCATGGTTAACAGTAATAACTGTAACAAAATATCTAGAAGGGGTAGCTGAGAAGATGAAAATCTTCATTATTAGACTCCTGAATGTTTCTACTGATTTGAACCTGCAATTTTCTTGCCTTTGGAATGCCTAACAGTCTTCCTTCAACTGTGGAGTTCTAGATCATAAGGCCATGAGCCCCCTATATAAGCTAACTTTTTCATAGCCACGTGGAAGAAATGTGATGTCACCCCTCTTTGCTCTACGTGAGTGTGAAAAAACACCCCACGTGGACCTTCACCTAGTACCCCACAAGGAATCAACATCTTGAAAAGATTCCTCATAGGCTAGCATGAAACAATCATTTCAAAGTCCTTGTAAAGTCTGTGCTTCCTTTTAAACTTGCAACCCAAAAAGCTGCCACGTGTCTTGATTCCAAAGTTGCATAGAAGGAGAAGAGCCATCTTTGTTTGGGCCTTATGGAAGGAATCTAAGCCCTCCACATGACACCATATTATAGGAACTAGAAAGTGTACAGTGAAAAGGTTAAGTCACTGAGTCGGGCATTTTTAGAACTTTTGAACCACAAGTGAGGAGTTCAGAAGTTAGGAAAACTCCTAACCTCCTGACAACAAAGGCTTGAAAAGGTCTAGGCCGTCAATGAAAGGCTTGAAAAGGCCTAGAGACAAGTTGAGGAGTCAGGAAGTTTGCTAACTTTTGAACCCGCCAACTTAGGTTCTAGAAATTTAAAATCCCCCGACAATAAAGGAAAATAAAAGGGGTCGATCACTTCATGGTTTAAAAAGGCTTCAAGTGAAAACTTAAGCAACCGGTAACCAGGACAAATGGTCAATGAAGAATTATAACATAAAGTAGAGAAATGATTGTAAGCCTTAGAGTTTTGAAAGGAAAAATGTGAAAAATTTATTGGGACTAACTCAAAACCCTAAAATATAAAAAGGTGTCAACATTGTTAAGAAAAAATATATAATTGAATTTGAACAATATATTATACTAAATTTAGAATACATAAATGTAAATATAGTATAATAGATTTAAAACTAATAAAATAAAATAAATAATGTTAAAAATAAAAACTAAATAAATTTTTAAAAAATTAAAAAATAACCTAAATATAATTAACATGTTATAAAATTCTAATCATTATTAAATATTTTGTTTATCATTTTGTTTATAAAGTTTTAGGTTTTAAATTTTATTTGTCTTAATATGTTTATGCCGTAAACTTTTTTCTCATAAATCACTATGTAAAATAATTCATATAGCAACTAGTCTTTTAAAAATACTATTTTATTCTACAATAATGAGATATAACAAATTGTAATGATCATACACAATTGGAGAAGAACTGTGAAAGATTCCACCATATTACATGTGAAAAGACAACCAAGTATTCAGCTTCCACACAGCTCCAATCCCACTTCCAATCCTAGAATCTCTTTAAAATTCCCTACTATGTGCATATATAGCCTAGCGCGCAGCCTTGACATCACATGTGATTCTACCACTTGTCATGATTTCAAATCATTCTTAAGAATACCAAACCTCTATCCAAGAATAAATTCATGACACTCATAAGAACTACAAATTGCACAAAGAATTTAATCCCCACATCTTGAACCTCATGTTGGAAATATATTTGAATAAGCTTGGGGGTAATTTTTTTTACTCTTCCTGAGAGAGTATCACTATGCCAAACATCAAACCCCAACTACTCTTAATCCAATAACAAAATTCATTATGAAATTACATTTGTTGTTAGCATTTGAACTTTTCTTTACAACCTCCAATAGCTAATATTTTTCATATAAGGTAAAATTACTAATGTCACATATTAAAGGTTTGCAAAACATATATAGTTGTTACCTTTATAAATTTGAGATGTCATGAGTTCAAAAATTTAAGTGGAGTCCACCCAAAAAATAATTTTATGTCATCTCTAATTAGGAACATTGTGTTCATGTGTGGAGTCCACCCACAAAATAATTTTTAAAAAATGATTTGATGTCATCTTTAATTAGGAACATGTAGTTCAAATGAACAAGAGGGAGTCCAATAATCTTTCAAAACTTTAAATCACATTTGCCATTGGCACCTTCACCACTATCTCACAAAACCAAGTCAACCATCTCCAAGCCAATGGCACAACAATCTAGTGACACCAAAAGTTCTCAAAACTTGTGGGTCATTAGATTAAAATGCACTCATATGATGGCCAAATCCTTGCTCTTGATAATTTTGAGAATATCTCCTAGGGCCTCTACCAGCAATAGGATCAACTCATGATCGATGACGTAGACTGTCACCTTTCAACCTCTTTTCTCTTCTACTAGACTTGCTTTGTATCACAAACTATTTTAACCCACCCAATAGTCATTCTCATGCATTTAAATTATATGGAATGGCACACTACATTACAAAATTACTACACAATATCTAAAAGGGGTTGCATAGCATCCCATGCTAACATGGATAAACATCAAATTGGTGCCACTCCTTCAACATGTGTCACCTATATAAGACTTCCCAATATTTAACTTTGTAAAGCCTTCCTTGGTGCTATGCAATGTAGGTTTAGAACTCAACGTCTTCGATGGAAATTTCATGCTGGGCCTGTAATGTGCCACATCAAAATCCATATGCCACAATCATATGGAGGTAGTGTTGAATGTGAAACCCATAAATCACTCTTAACTCTTGACTCTTTACATTCTGTAATGTTTGCTTATATAAAGCATGCTGCTATATTGTGATGTATTGAGAGATAGTGAATAATAGTGCCCTAATTGAGAGTGGATGTAGCCTTTATAGTGAGCCACTGTAAATTTGCATTGTGTTCTTGTTTATGAATCTTTGATTTTGTTTTTTGACCATTTGTTGTTTAACAATTGGTATCAGAGCTGGTTGTGCTCAATCATCTGGCAGGAGAGATTCGAGTTTGAGTGGGAGCAATATCAATTAAAGAAGGAAATATTGAAAGTTTCAATGGCCATAATTATCCATTGTGGATTGAAAGATTCAATGGCCATAACTATCCATTGTGGAAGATGCAGATGGAGGATTACCTATCTTAGAAAGATCTATGGAGACCATTACATGGTAAAACAAAGAAACCAACTAATATGCCCGATGAAGATTGGGATATTTTGGATAGAAAAGCACTAGGAGTGATTTGATTATGCTTATCTCAATCTGTAGCATTTAACATATCTAAAGCAACCACATCTGTTGAGTTAATGAGTATTTTGGACATGTTGTATGAGAAGCCCTCAACATCGAATAAGTTATTTTTAATAAGGTGGTTGTTTAATATGAAAATGGATGAAGGTAGTTTTGTAGCTGAATATTTAAATAATTTTAACACAGTTACCAGTCAGTTAGCTTCTGTAAAATAAGTTTTGATGAATAAGTTCTAGCTCTTTTAATTTTTTCCTCTTGGCTAGAAAGTTGGGATAGCTTGGTTATGGCAGTTAGTTTTTGGTTCAAATACATTAAAATTTGATGATGTTGTTGGTATAATTTTGAGTAAAGAAATGCGTAGGAAGAGTATGGGTGAGACTTCAACAATAGGTAGTGCTTTGAATGTAGAAGATAGAGGTGTTAGAATTAGGGTTGACAACTGAGAGGGGAGGGGGGTGAATCAATTGCCTTTAAACTTTAATACTTGCTGAAGTTAATTCTTTTTTCACTTCATAACAGATTAAAGAAATAAGCAAGAATCAATAACACATGAGTAGAAACATAAATAAGACACTTGACACTAGGATTTTTAACGTGGAAACCTAGTTAAGGGAAAAACCACAGTGGGGGTAAACCCACAAAGATTATGCTCTGTTAAAAGTATTACAAAAGGGGAATGCACATGCATTCAGGCTCACTGCCTAGAGCTCACTACTTAAAGGAAGGCTCAATGCCTAAAGAAGGCTCACTGCCTATAGAAAGAAGATTGCAATGTGTTTGAACTAATCATTAGCATCTACCAACACATAGATTCAGTTCTGGTTAAGCATAGAATACTGATTTTGCACATTTCATCTTTACTCTGCCCTATTTATTGCTCTACTATAATCTAGACCTTAGATCTCTTCTCTTTTGTACTTCTATCTACCCTTTTTGCACTTACTCCATATTTACATACCACCATCTCACAAATACACTTGAATCCATCATCTATATATATCTGCCTCAAGAGATTTAATCACCTTTCTGTCGGACTTATGAAAAACTTAACAAACAATACAAGTATCATGTTCTGTCAGCGGAATCCATACACCAATATTGATGTGTACCAGGAATAAGACTTGTAGGTCACCATACAAGTCATCTACTAACATTCTATCCCATACGCAACTCACCAAAACACTTCTACTAGATCCGCACAAGGATCTAACACAAGTCATCTTGTTCTTCACTAAAATGTTCTGTCATATTAGGACCTAGTACTCAAATGCTCATAGCTTTTAATCCCTTTATCATCGGAGGCTGAAAACTTAGATTTGGATTGTCCTGACATTCTTCTACACTCCCTCAGATTCAAAACACATAATGATTTACTGGAGAGTTCCACTAACCAAAATACTGAACTCTGCCATATAACCTATTATTTTCTTATCCAGACTTGACAAATCTCATAACTGACTTTTGGTATGATCTGATATTACACTACAAATGTGTGGAAAAGACATAGTTGTCATAAACAAAAACACATGTCACGCCTTGTAGTGTCTCTTGCCAACAATCTCCCCCTTTGGCATTGATGGCAACACTTAGTGAAAAATGACTAAGTGTCGGAGCTACTCCCCCCTTACTCTGTACACTTGTGCTCTCCATTGTTTCCAAAGCTCCCCCTTTGTTGTATTCCTCATTTTTAACTGTTCTCCACTCCCCCTTTGACATCAATGGAAAAGGATGGAATCCGCAAACCAAAATTCACCCAAAAATTATGTATACAATGCCGCATATGTACAACCAATCCTTAAATTATGTTTACATATACTTAAGTACATCTCCAAAAATATTCTTCAATAGGGCCAACTCTGTATCCCAACTCTTCTTCATATTGTTTAAAGTTGAAATGTGGCCATTGAAAAAAAATGCTTATGCTTCAACCTTTTAGAGGTCAATGGGATCACCTGTTTGTGCAGCAGTTTGGGCTTCTGTCACAACATTGAACATTTCTTCTATCTTAAGGGAAATCAGTGTTGGTAAGAGACACTACTAGGAATGATAGATGTTGTCATTGATGGCAACTAAGATCATCCTAATTATCCACATAACACAATTTGTTCACACTAGAAGTCAGATTTAGAATGTGTCTAAGTCTATGCAGCTAGGAACAGAGTAGGTGACAGGGTCTGGTATTTTGGTCTGGATCTCTCTAGTGGAAAGTCATGATTAATTGTGGATCTAAGGGAGTTATATGCATTGTCAAGATAGTTTAAATCCATATTTTTTTCCTCTGGTGATGAAGGACTCAAAAGATATTAGCCTCTGAGTACCGGGTTCCAGTTTGTAAAAGTAGACAGAAGAAGAATAGGTTGACCTTGTAGAAGATCTTGATTCCAAACATATGGAAGTTGTTTATTGGACAAATGGTGATGATCAATGATAGTGGCCAACATGAGTGGTGATTTTCAAGAGCAAGTTTTGGTCCGCACCTTAAGTTATGCATAGATCTAGCTGACAGAGCAGAGCATTCATTAAAGTTCTAAATGTTTCTTGAATCTAACTTGGAAAATAATTGTAGATCATGTTGTGGATATATATAGCTGATGGAATTAGATGATTTAGTATATGTGGTGTATGTGAAGAAGGTGTATGTGAGAAGAGAAGAAATCCAAAGTGCGAATGAAGGCAGAATAGTAAGAAGAGTAGATCAAAGATGAAATGTGTAAGATCATTTTTTGTACCTGACCAGAACTGAAACTCTTGCATGAGTAGATGCTATTAATCAGTTGAAATCTCTGTTATTCTATTTTAATATTTCCATAGACAGTAAGCCTCCTTTTCAGCAGTGAGCTCCAGGTAGTGATCCTAAATGCATGTGCATTCCCATTTGTAAAAATACTTTTAACAGGGTATTAATATTTGTGGGTTAACCCCCACCGTGGTTTTTCCCCTAACTAGGTTTCCACGTCAAAATCTTGGTGTTAAATCTGTTGATTATGTTTTTTCTTATGTGTTAATATCACATGCTTTAATGTTTACATTATTAATCAAATTGACAATAAAGAAAGAAGTTTAAAAGAAGAATTTGGAGACAACTGATTCACCCCCCCTCTCAGTTTTCTGAGTTAATTCCAACAATTTGTATCAGAGCCAAGTTCCTTTGAAAAGCCTAATAGCTTAAGGAAAAGATCTTGGAAGAAGTCTCAAATGGGTTCAGTCAAAGATCAACTTCAACTGGCCCTAGAAGAGCTTGTTTAGTCTAAAGTAGAAATTAGCAATTTGAAAGGTGAACTCAAAGATGCTGATGATACCATTGAAATGTTGAAAGATAAAATAAAGAAATCTCTACAAAGGAAAAAGGAGCTACTTTTGCAGCTATCCAGTTTACCTAAAAAAAATGGCATGAATGAAGTTCTAGAAGAAAAGACAAAGGAATGTGAAAAGATATCAAAAGAAGTTGTTGTTATGAAAATTGAAAGTGAAGATAGGAAGAAAATTGAAGAAAATCTAAATCAAAAACTAAGAGAAAGAACTGAAGAATATTACAAATTAGATAGAATAGTTGGACATCTAGAATCTGATCTACAAGAAAATAGAGACAATGAGAGAGAACTTGAAAGGTAAATTGTCATTCTCAAACATGACCTAGAAGTTGCAAATGAATATAAGGAGAAGTTCAAGATAAGCTCATCAAAACTAGAAGCACTACTTGAAGGACAAAAAAGGGCTGATGATAAGCATGGTCTTGGATATGAGAGAGGTGAAAGCTCTGGATCCGAATAGAGAAATTTTCAATCTAGGAATGGGAGAAATAGAACTAGAAAACCTCTGGTAAGATAGCCTAATGCTCAAAGATATCCATCATTCAATGGAAATTGTTTCAATTGCAACAAATTTGGTCATAGAGCTATTCAGTGCAGAAGCAGAGTAAATCAAAATGGTGTATCCTTCTCCGATCAATGCTTCAAGTGTAAGGGGTATGGTCATAGATCAAATGAATGCAGAAATATGAAAATGAATAATGCTAACAATAGAAGAATTAGCAATTCTTTCAATGGTTACTGCTTTGTTTGCAATGGATTTGGACACATGGCTAATTAGTGTAGATCAAGAGAAAATTAGGTTTACAAGAAAAAAAATGTTGTGTACTTTAACTGCAATAAATCTAGTCATATTGCAAGATTCTGCAGAAGTAGGAACAATGGAAAAAGTGGTTTGGTAAACAGAAAACTGGATGAGTAGAGACAAAACAAAGGTAAAGAAAAAATTGATATGTATGAGACTTGAAATGAATCAAACAAGATTTGGGTCAAGAAAACAATTATGGATGACAATAATGGATCCACACCAGAATTTGGTGCTAAAAATTCCTCTGGGAATTAATTTGAGAGCCTTGGCTCAGGGGGAGCAGCATTGTAAATCAAATTCCCCTAGCCAGAAAGTGAGTGCCTAGATTTGGCACAATAAGAAAATGTACCCTGAATTGATTCAGAATAGTTGGAAACAATTCTGGAAAAAAGAGGTGAATATGGTAGATTGCAGAGTAATTTATGTGAAACTATTTAACAAATAAAAGCACCCAGATGTATTAGGCAGAGCATCTATTACAAAGACAAATTAGGTATTGTGGAACATAAAAAGATCATTCATTCCTCATTTAGATCACTTTGCATCAGAAGAAAGCAAGAAGAGGAGAAGTGAACGAGTTTAGAGCTGAGAATTTCCAAAAATTAAAGCTCGAAGAGGATCTCCAAGCTAAACCCTAATCTACGGAACAAGGTATTTCTATTTTCTGTGAAACATCTTGAATTCTCATTCTCTACAAATGGCTACACCTTTATTTGTTGATGTCACTTAGAGGCCCCGTCCTAAATTTAAGAAGCATCCCTATAAATCTGTTGAAGTTGAGCCACAAGGTGCCTTTTCGAGTGTCCCATATGGGGTTTTACATGTTGAAAACATTAAAGCATACATTCATTGCAATTTAGAAGAATTTGGGAATCTAAAACTAATGGAGTTGTTTAAGAATCATCTGAAAGATGACAACTACCAACTGAGACCTGAATTTGAAGCCCTTGAAAGCAAACACTTTTTGCAAATGATTGAATTTCCATCTTTTGATGAAAATGAATGGGTTCATTACATCTTAAGCTAAATACATGATGAATTCTTATGGCTAATGAAACCATTTAAGATCACAAAGGATGTTATCAAGATTGTAACTAGGTTAAACTCTTCCGGTGGATTACCCATGTTGAAAGCCATTAAAAACTAGATAGTAACTAATGCTACCAATGCCAAGTTTGACAAAAGTGCAATGACCATCAATGATATCATAGAACCGGATGTTAAATTTGCCTCTATGGTAATCGGGTACAAGATTTATCACTCCAGCAGGGAAAATTCAGTTTCTGGGACTGCAATATATGCATCTTATAAGATGTTAAAGGAGAATGTAGACTATGATCTGTGTGAATTACTACAAAATTAGCTGGTAGAGAATGTGAGAAAGATCAAAAGAGATAAGAAAAACCCCTTCAAATATGGTTCCTTGATCATATGCCTATTTTTCTATTTTATGAATGAAGTGCCTGAAGTGCAAGGTCTGCACTGGACAAATGACAGACCAGTGGCAATCCAGATACGAGACCATTTACATAAACATGGAGATTCAGGAGCACAAAAGATTGCAATCTAGGGATATTTCAAAAACTTTCAAAGTCTGATGCATGCAAGGGAAAGAATCCCTAGTTTAGTCTTAGAAAAGTATGAAAATGAAATATGTTTTATGGTAGACATAGATCAATGTTTGATGGAAGATATAGAATCAAGAACAGTATGGATAATTCCAATGGGTTATGAAGTGGATGAGGAAAGTTTGGAGATGTATGCTCAACATCTTCTAAGCACACCTAAAGATACCTCTGTGGAAAGGTTTGGAACCTACAAGGAATTAATTCTAAAATTACATGTGGAGCTCAGACAGCTTGAGACCAAGAGGAAAGTGCAAAGACAAGTTGAAAAGAATGCCTTGAGCATTGGCCTAACCAAGGAGGCATTAAAGCAGAATAGAGAAATAATTGAAAAGATGAACAAGAGCACTAAGAAAACTACAAAAGAAAAAGCAGAAAGTCAATAGGCAGTTACTTCAAAAATCCTGCCAAGTTCTTCAAGGAAGACAAGGAGTTCTGTAACTCCTGGTGAGCAACTCAAGTCCACTTCCACCAAGAAGCCAGAAGTGACTCCATCCGGTGATGGAGGCAAAAGGAAGAAAACCAAGGCCACAAGAACCCACACAAGCACAAAAGATGATGAGGAGATAGAGACAAATGAAGAAGTGAAAGAAATAAGATCCAAGAAGGTCAAAACTTCAAAGACTTCTGAAGACCAGCCTTCTGGAAGCAATAAGGCTAGTAAAAATCAAGCAATTGGTAAGGTCTCCATGACTATTGATGAAATTGTAAAACAATCACTATTCATGGAAATTTAAAACCTATCAGAGTTTACTATGATAACCTTGATCAAGAAAACAAGAAAATTTTAGAAGATGTCATTATCATATATCTAAATAAATTCAATAGAGCCCTATTGGAAATCTTACAAGAACTTCCTTAAAGTTTGAGGAAAGTAATGGAAATGAGGAAAGAAGCAGCCATGGACAAAGACATAGAACTTAGAGAGTATGTTCTCTCATCTTTGTACCTTGTAATGACCAGAAAAGAAGTAGATAAAATCCTCAAAGAAGTTAAAGATAAATTCAGAAGCAAGGTCTAGATGAACAAGCTAATTCTTGGTGAGACTGGGGAAATTGCAAAGGAAATAGAGGAAATTCTAAGAAAGGCTTTAGACAAAAATAAATACTTCTTTGTTTTAGAAAAACAAGTGGAAGAAGACAATCCTTCTACTCCAGAACAAGAAGCTCCTGAACAAGAAAATAACAAGAGAATTAATAACCAAAGTACTACTCTAGATCCTCCAAAACTAATCCATGAGGAGACCAATGATGGACTTGATTCTTCAAATCCAAATATTGGAGAAGTTCAGGAAGAGGAACAAGTCAATCAGGAGGACATAGATATGGTAGACAGAATAGTTGATATAGGGGTTACTCCACCACCTGATCACTTTGGAAAAGAAGAGGATATTACTACCACACAGAGCCCTCCGGATCAAGTAGCAAGTGGTGAGAAAACAGGAAAGAGTCCCTCAAAAGAGAACATAGAGAAGAGTAAAATAGAGAAAGAGGAAGAAAAAGGAAAGGAAGATAAGGCAGAAGAAGATGGTACAAATGTTGAAGCACCTAAAGCATATGTTGAGAAATCAGATAAACAAAAGGATGGTTCTGAAATGGTTGCAAGAGACACTGCATATGTAGTAAAAGGTCTTCTTGAAAAATAAATGATTGAACTTGATGAGCCTAAGCTACTCCAAGGTCTAGCCAATCCAGATGCTCTCTCTCCAATTCATTTAGTGAAAATAGCATCATTCACCCAAGTAAAGCCTAGAGAAAATATGTTAAAGTCCCACATGGAGGACAATGAGCTACTGGGACTTGTATCAAGAATTCTGGAGAAACTAATGCCAACCTATCAAAAGAATCAAAATGATTTCCCCTCTAGACATCTAAAAAATCTTGTAAATTCAGTAAACTCACATTTTGAGTCTTTTGAAAAGTCTGCGGAGGCAAAAGTTCAGAAAGAGTTCTTGAACAAGAAATTCAGTCAAGTTAAGAATCTGATAAGGAGTGATAGGTTGATACTGGGCATTAGCATAAAGACAATTTAGAATGCTCTAAGAGATGGAGGAGATATATATAAGTTTTTCCTATCATGGTTTAAGGTCAACGAGGATATTGAGAAGAAGATAAAGGAATAAGAACAGAAAATATCAGTTCTATCTCAAAATTTTGATCCTTTAACTGCCTCTCCTATAAGCCAGGAATGTTAGGTTATTAGCTTGATAAATGAAATAAAGGGACTAGTAAAAGAGAAAGGCAATACAATGAAGAAGATGTGTGAACTTCATGGATTGATTGCCCCCAAGTTGGAATCCATGCACAATGCCTTATCCGAAGCCCAGAATGCACTTCAGACAAGTGATCCTTCAGATCTAGCAAAGGCAGAAGCTTATGCATTTTTGTTGAGTGGGCACATCTCAATTTTGGATGGAATGAAGAGTACTTGGGCCTCCAAACTTGTGCAAATAAAAGCTAGTTTTGTAGACATTCTCAAGTTCATGTGAATAGAACTTAATGATTACTTGTACATATGCGGCAATGTATACAAAAATTTTGGAGAATTTTGGCTTGCGGACCCCACCCTTTGCCATTGATGTCAAAGGGGGAATGAAGGGTAGTGAAAAATGAGGTATTCAGCAAAGGGGGAGCAATAGAACAAGTGAAGTGCACGAATGTATAGACAAAGGGGGGAGTTGCACAAGACACTTAGTCATTTTTCACTAAGTGTTGCCATCAATGCCAAAGGGGCAAATTGTTGGCAAGAGACATTGCTAGGCATGATAGATGTTGTCATTGATGGAAACTAGGATCATCCTAATCATCCGCATAACACAATTCGTTCACACCGGAAGTCAGATTCAGAATGTGTCTAATTCTGGGCAGTTAGGAACAAATCAGGTGACAGGGTCTAGTATTTTGGTCTAGATCTCTCTGGTGGAAAGGCATGATTAGTTGCGGATCTAGGGGAGTTATATGCATTATCAAGACAACCTAATTCTAGATTTTTGTCCTCTGGTGATGAAGGACTCAAAAGATATTAACCTCTGAGTACCAGGTTCCAGTTTGTCAAAGCAGATAGAAGAAGAACAGGTTGACCTTGTAGAAGATCTTGATTCCAGCTGTATGGAAGTTTTTTATTGGACAAATGGTGATGATCAGTGATAGTGGCCAACATGAGTGATGATTTTCAAGAGCAATTTTTGGTTTGCACCTTAAGTTATGCATAGATCTAGCCGACAGAGCAGAGCATTCATAAAAGTTCTAAATGTTTCCTGAAGGTGACTGGGAAAATTTTTGTAGGTCATGCTGTGGATATATATAGCCAATGGAATTGCATGATTTAGCATGTGTGGTGTATACAAAGAAGGTGTATGTGAGAAGACCAGAAATCCAAAGTGAGAATGAAGGAAGAACAGTAAGAAGAGCAGATCAAAGATGAAATGTGTAAGATCAGTTTTTGTACCTAACAAAAACTGAAACTCTTGCATGAGTAGATGCTATTATTCAGTTCATATCTCTGTTATTCTATTGTAATATTTCCATAGGTAGTGAGCCTCCTTTTGAGTAGTGATCTCTAGGTAGTGAGCCTGAATGAATGTGTGTTCCCATTTGTAAAAATACTTTTAACAGGGTATTAATATTTGTGGGTTAACCCCCACCATGGTTTTTCCCTTAACCGGGTTTCCACGTCAAAATCTTGGTGTCAAATGTGTTGATTATGTTTTTGCTTCTATGTTAATATCACATGATTTAATGTTTACATTATTAATCAAATTGACAATACAAAAAGAAATTTAAAAGAAGAATTTGGAGACAACTGATTCACCTCCCCTCTCAGTTGTCTGAGTTAATTCCAACAATCAGTCCCTAGAGCTCACCCATTCTTGCTTCAATGTTCTCCTTTTCTCTTGTCAACTTATTTATTTCTTCCATCAGACTGATTGCTTGACACTCCTTACGTGCCACTGACACTATCAATAGATCAAAAGCTTGGGACATACTTGACAATTTCTAGTTGGAGTCCTTTATTTTATCTTATTTGTCCTCTATGACTTTAAGAGTAGATAAACAAAACTTATATATACTACCTCCTTCTGAAAGAGTATTTTGAATACTCTTTATACTGTTATGTAGCACTAATCTATCTAACCCAATCATGCCTTTAAGTGCATAAAATATTTTTCTATTAAATTCATTCTAAACTTTAACTTTTACAATTTTTTAAAAAAACTCAAAGTGTGTACTTACAAAATTTACAAGGCTCTTCAGATTTCTGGAGGGAGAATCAAATGGATTCTTCTAGAATGTTGGCATTATCTTCTCTAATATACTGGATGCAAGGCCTAACAACTCATTATCGTCTATGTGAGATTTCACTATCTTTTCTCTTTCCTTGGCTTGTGTGAAAGATGCTATCTTCATCATTTGGACCAAAGAAAGAGTATCCAGGTTGATTGGTTCTTGAATCAGTTCTGGTTCATCAAGCTCTAGTATTTCTTTACTCAAGAAGCTCTTCACTACATATGTAGTGTCTCTTACCACAATTTCTAGACCACCTTCCTTTCCTTGAGTTTTCTAAGTGATAGTATGAGGACTATTTTGTTTGGGTGTATTAACATTTGAACCATATTCTTTTGCTTTATCTTCCTTAGCCTTGACTTCTTCTTCTTCTTGGTTCTTACCCTTTTCTATTTCATGCTCTTCAATATTCAATGAATCATCTGCTTCTATATTCATCTTTGTATCTTCTTTGTCAGAATGATCTGAAAGAGTTAGAATACCTCTTACATTAGTAGTTTCATCTGTCATTTTTATTTCTTTTCTACTTATTGCTTCCTCTGCCGGGACAGCGGAATCATCCATTCAATATTGTTACTCATCCTTCTGCTACTTTTCTTCATCTGGGACTGGTGTGTCATCAGTTAGCTCATATAACACAACAAAGAACTTGTTCTTGTCCAATGCTTTTCTCAAAATTTGTTCAGTTTCTTGAACTATTTCATCTATCTCTCCAATCATAAGTTTATTCATTCTTGTTTTACTCCTAAATTCATTTTTGACCTCTTTGAAGATTTTGTTTGCTTTTCTGTTGGAGATTACCAGACATAGAGTGGTCAGTACATGTTCTCTCAACTCCATATCTTTTGCATTGGCAACTTCTTTCCTAATTTCCAATATATCCTTCAGACCTTTTGGAACTTCTAACAAAATTTCTACCAGTGCTCAATTGAACACATTCAAGTACTTGATAGTAGCTTCTTCTAAGAGTCATTTGTTAGCATTATTGCTGAGATCATACAATTTAGTGAATGGTTTTAAGTTCCCATCAATAGTGATTTTCTTGACAATGTTTTTCATAGAGGGATTTTTCTTTTCAGCATCAGCTTTTGATTTTTGTCTCTTCAATGTCTTCTTGCTTCTAGAAGGCTTCTCTTCAGATACTCTAATAGCTTAGGCACCTTTGTCCTTGAGGTTTTTAAGCTCATCATTTGAGTCTATCTTTTCTTTGTCCTCCTTTTCCAAACTATCATGAGATCTCTTTTCTTTTACTTTAGTTCTCTTCTTTTCCTTACCGGATAATATGTCTTTCGATTTCTTAGAATTGGTAGGTTTTGGGGGAATAGAGGTAGCAACAAAGATCCTAGTAGTCCTTAGAGTGGAGGAGGATTCTACTAGAGTATTTCCTTATTTCTTATCTTGCTTCTCCTTCTTAGCTTTTTCTATTCTTTCTCCGTTCTGCCTCACAGCTTTCTTTGTTATCCTAATTCTTTCAGCATACATTTCTACTTGCTTCTGAGCTTTTCTCTTAATCTCTGGCTTCTAGAGTTCAACCTGCAGTTTTTCACCAAGCTCTTTATAAGTCCCAAACCTCTCCACAGAGTCATCCTTGGGTTTGCTTAAGAGATGTTGAGCATACATTTCCAAAATATTCTCATCAACCTCATAACCCTTAGGAATAATCCAAATAGTTCTAGGTTCTACAACTTCTATTAGGCATTGATCAGTGTCCACCATAAAATAGATTTAATTTGTGTATTTCTCAACTATTGATTTGGGGATTCTTTCCCTAGAAAGTATCATATTCTAAAATTTTTTAAAGTAACCCTAGATTGCAGTCTTTTGTGCACTTGAGTCTCCAATGCTGAGTAGATGATCTCTTATTTGCCATGCAACTAGCTTGTCATTTGTCTAGTGCACACCTTGTACTCTAGTCACTTCATTCATAAAATAGAAGAACAAACATATAACTAGGGAACCATATTTGAAGGTGTTCTTCTTATCCTTTTTTATTTTGCTCAAATTTTCAATCAGTTGGTTCTATAATAGTTCACATAGGTCATAATCTGCATTCTCCTTTAAGATTTGATATGCTACATATATGGCAGTTTTGGAGACAGAATTCTCCTTGCTGGAGTGATAAATATTGTAGCCAATCACCATGGAAGAAAACTTAACATCCAGTTCTATAATGTCATTGATGGTCATTACCCTCTTGTCAAACTTTACACCAGTAGCATCAGTCATTGTCTAGTTCTTCACGGCTTTTAGCATGGGTAATCCATGAGTTGAATTTAACCTAGTTACAATCTTGATAACATCCTTTGAAATCTTGATTGGTTTCAATATCCATATGAACTCATCATACATTCGGCACAAGATATATTGAATCCACTCATTCTCATCAAATGTCAGAAATTCAATGACTTGCAAAAAATGTTTACTTTTTAGGGCTTTGTATTCCGATTTTAGTTTATAGCTATCATCCCTTAGGTGGTTGTCAAACAAATCCAAGAGTTTCAGTTTTCCAAATTCATCTATGCTATAGTGGATGTATGCCCTAATATCGTCAACATGTAGAACCTCGTATGGGACACCAGAAAATGCTCCTAAAGGTTCAATTTAGACTAACTTGTATGGATGCTTCTTAAATTTTGGCTAGGGCCTTTCAGTAATATCAACAACAAGAGGAGTACTAACCATGCAAAAGATTACAAATTCAAAGCTTCGCACATAAATACTTTTTTCTTCCATGGAGCTAGGGTTAGTAGACAAATTTTCCAGTCGCACTTCAAATCCTTGAAATCTTAGTTTAGATGCTCTTCTTCTTGCTATCTTCAAATGCAAAGTAATTCAAATGAGGAATGAATGACCTTTTTATGCTCCACAAAACCTAATTTGCCTTCGTAACAAATGCTCTGCCCTAACACATCTGGTAACATTGTTTCTGCATATGGTCAATCTTCAATTGCTCTGCAAATCATCATATCCACTTCTTATCTTTAAAAAATCCTTTCAAATGATCTGTAATAATCCCAATTGTTTTTGTTTTTTCATCAGGCCAAATTAAGGCACCCACTTACTAGCTAGGGGAATTAGATTTTTATTGCAACTCCCCCTAAGCCAGACTTTCTAGTTTAATTACCGGAAGGATTATCAACACTTGATTCAGGTGCGGACCCATCAACATTTTTCATTACACCTTTCTTTACCCAAATTTTGTTCATTTCATTCTGAAACTCATTCGCATCCACTTTGCCCTTTCCTTTGTCTTGTTTTTGATTTCTTTTTACTAGACCTTTTCCATCATTATTCCTACTTCTACAAAATCTTGCAATATGACCAGATCTATTGCAATTAAAGAATACAACATTTCTTTGCTTATTTACTTGATTCATTCTTGATCTGCACTGATTGGCCATGTGTCTAAATCCATTGCATGCAAAGCAGTAGCCATAAAAAGAATTTCCATTTCCTTTATCGTTAGGGTTATTTATACTTTTGCATTCATTGAATCTATGACCATACCTCTTACAATTGAAGCATTTATCAAAGAAGGATGGACTACCTTGATTTACTCTACTTTTGCACTGATTAGCTCTATGGCCAAATTTATTGCAACTGAAACAATTTTCATTGAAGGATGGATATCTTTGAGCATTAGGTTGTCTTACCAGAGATCTTCTAGGTCTGTTTCTCCTATTTCTTGATTGAAAATTTCTTTGTCCAGATCTGGAGCTTTCACCTTCCTTATACCTAAGACCATGCTTATCATTAGCCTTCTTTTGACTTTTAAGCATTGCTTCAAGTTTAGCTGAGCTTATCTTGAACTTCTCTTTGTATTCATTTGCATTTTCTAGTTCATGTCTGAGAATGACAATTGGCTTTTCAAGTTCTCTCTCATTGTTTCTTCTTTCTTGTAGATCAGACTCTAGATGGCTAGCGATTCCGTTTAGTCTGCAACATTCTTCTATTCTTTCTTTCAGAGTTTGTTTCATGTCTTCTTCAGTCGTCTTCCTTTCCTCAATTTCTTTGGTTAATCTCATCACCCTAGATTCCATTTCATGTTTTAGAACAAAAACTTCTTTGGTTAGTTTCTCACATTCCTTTGTCTTGTTTTTTAGAGCCTCATCCATGTCATTGTCTACATTCTGATTTCCATTTGAAGAGGTAGCTCCTTTCTCTTTTCATTAGATTTACTCAATTTTTCTTTTAAGATCTCAATGAAGTCTTCAGCATTTGTAAGGTTTTCTTGTAGTATTTTGACATCTTCTCTAGACTAATCAAGGTCTTCTAGAGCAAGTTTAAGTTGATCCTAGAGATTGTATGAATCCATTTTCATACCTTCCCAGATCTTCCTTAAGATATTAAACTTCTTACAAGGGACCTTTCTCTGATACCAATTGTTGGAATTAGGGCTGACAATTGAGAGGGGGTGAATTAGTTGTCTTGAAACTTTAATACTTGCTATAGTTAATTCCTTTTTCACTTCATAATGGATTAAAAAAATAAGCAAGAATCAGTAACACATGAGCAGAAACATAAATAACACACTTGACACCAGGATTTTTAACATGAAAACTCGGTTAAGGGAAAAACCATGGTGGGGGTCAACCCACAAAGATTATACTCTACTAAAAGTATTACAAAAGGGGAATGCACATGCATTCGAGCTAACTGCCCAGAGCTTACTACTCAAGGGAAGGCTCACTAGCTATAGAAAGAAGATTACAATGTGTTTGAATTGATAATTAGCATCTACCAATGCAAAGATTTAGTTTTGGTTAAGTATAGAATACTGATTTTGCACATTTCATCTTTACTCTGCCCTACTCACTGCTCTACCATAATCCAGACCTTAGATCTCTTGTCTTTCATGCTTCTACCTGCCATTTTTGCACTTACTCCATATTTGCATACCGCCATCTCACAAATACACTCGAATCCATCGGCTATATATATCCACCTCAAGAGATTTAATCACCTTTCTGTCAGCCTTCTAAAAAACTTAACAAACAATACAAGTACCCTATTCTATCGGTTGAATCCATACACCAATATTGATGCGTACCAGGAATAACACTTGTAGGTCACCATACATGTTGGCCACTAACATTATATCCCATACATAACTCACCAAAAAACTTCTACTAGATCTACACAAGGATCTAACACAAGTCAGCTTGTTCTCACTGAATTGTTGTGTCATATTAGGACCCGGTACTCAAATGTTCATAACTTTTAATCCCTTTATCACCGGAGGCTAAAAACTTGGATTTGGATTGTCCTGACATTCCTCTACACTCCCTCAGATTCACAATAGATAATGATTAACTAGAGAGATCCATTAACCAAAATACTAAACTCTGCCATATACCCTATTGATGTCTTATCCAGACTTGACAAATCTTAGAACTGACTTCCGGTATTATCTGATACTACACTGTGGATGTGTAAAATGGACTTAGTTACGATCAATGACAACACATGTCATGCCTTGCAGTGTCTCTTGCCAACAAGAGGAAGATCAAAATAAAGAGAGAAGAGTCCAACAGAGCATGGAAAGTCACAAGGAAGATCAAAATCTAAAGGTAAAGATGGTGTTTTCTGGTTTTGTGGCAAGCAAGGTCACACAAAAAGGAATTGTTGGTCTTACAAGAAATGTATAGAACAACCAAAAGAAGTTGAAGCCAATGTAGCATATCAAGAAGATGTAGGTGTTCTTATTTTAATCAAAGAATAAATTACAACTAATGTTTGGGTGCTTGATTCAGGATCATCATTTCATGTTACTCCATGCAAGGAGTATTTCAAAAATCTACAAATTAGTGACTTCAATTAGGTTTTTTTTGGTAATAATGATTCTTGTGATATTGTTGGCAAAGGGAATATTTCATTAAAACTAAAAAATGGATATAGTTGGTTTTTACATGATGTTAGATATGTTCCCTAGCTCAAAAAAAATGTAATCTTAGCTAGACAATTGGGTTCTCAAGGTTGTGAAATTAGTTTTGAATCAAATAGATGCAAAGTTAAAAAGAAGGCCTTGGTAATTTCAAGGGGCAGCAAATTAGGCACCCTGTATGTAATAGAGAGTCATGCTGAAGTGGGATTTGTTCATCCTACTTCAGATTCACCATTGTGTGAAATATGGGCTTCCTGAAAAAGGTTTGATCAATTGGATGTTGAATCTGATTCTATTATTAATGATTTCCTTAGTATGTTGGAATTTGATAGTGAAAGTTTTGGGGATTAGTTAGATGATGCCAAAGAACTTGGGGCAGATGAAATTGATGGTAAGTAAGAAAAATTGGAGTCTCTTCTTGCAATAGTAAACAATAATGATAATAGTCACATTGTAATTGTTCTTGTAGTTGTAAATGCTCTCTCGAATGTCCTACTCAGCTCACCTATCTTTACTGGAGATAGAGAAGGTGCAAGTGGTCTTTCTATAGTTGCAGCTGCTGGTGATGCTACTGCTACTGCTACTAAGGTGAATGCTAAGAGGGTAGAGGAATTATTTATAGAACTAGAGATTGTGAAAGAGTCATTGGATGTAGTGTATGTCAATCTCATATTTGCTGAGGATGATAAGGTTGCTACCAATGCTCAATTAGAGTCTAAAGCCAAAGAAGCAGTTGCGTTGGCAGCCAAGGCTAATCACTTGAAGTTCAATTGTTGAAAAAAGAGTTAGCATATGTCAAAGATCTTAAATCAAAGATATTTGAGTGTTAGGATTTGTTGGAAAAACTCAGCTCTAAGATGCAAAATGCTAAGGAATCTAAGTACAAGACTACAATGCTAGCTGAACAGGCTAATGCAAAACTTGAGAGAAAAAGGGAGGCTGAGAATAAGGCCTTTGAATCCCTTATGTCAGTAACCACTAAGATGGAGGAGCAAAAAATGTGTCTGGAAAAGGCAAAGGTTGATTCTACATCTCTAAGTGAAACAGTGGATTCATTGAGGAGTGAACTTGAGAGAAGAAACCAAGAGCTAGAAGACATAGATATGTTTCATGAAAAGGCCTTGATTGAATAAAGTTCTCTTATAGAATCTCTGGAAGTAATTAAGATTGAACTTGATAGGAGGAGAGAAGATCTGATCGAAGCACAATAGAAGGAGCAACTTGCAGTTTCGAAAGTATCTCAGTTGACAAAAGAGATGAATGTAGTCAAAGATGAACTTCTATAGGCTCTAGAAGTAGAGGAGAAAAGAAAGAAGGCTGTAGATGACCTTGTATTAGCTCTGTATGAAGTCACTAAAGAAGCTAGTGATGCAAGACATGTGGTTGAGGCTACACATGAAAATGTAAGGACTACAAAATTGGAAGCAGAGCATTGGAAGGCTAAATTAGAAGATGTGGATTCTAAAATGTATGGAGGGGTGGATGATTAGTTTGATAAGGTGCTTAAGACTGATTGATTCAGGCCTGATAAAGGATTTATTGGTGCTACTGAGAGAGGCAGGCCAAGGGATAGGCCTATGGAGTTTTCAATGTGATGATAGCAATTAAAATGCAGAGGATATCATTGTTCGTAGCAACTGTTGTTGGGTTTCAAGTGGGAGATTGTTGAATATAAAACCCAACAGCCACTCTTGACTCTTGACTCTTCTCATTCTCTAATGTTTTCTTATATAAAGCATGCTGTTGTATTGTGATGTATTGAGAGATAGTGAACAATATATTGCACTACTTGAGAGCGGATGTAGCCTTTATGGTGAACCACTGTAAATTTGTATTGTGTTCTTGTTTATGAATCTTTGATTTTGTTCTTTTGCCATTTATTGTTTGATAGGTAGTGCAATGCAATACGCCTATCTACACAAGGTATAACAATGGTAGATGTAGACACCTAAAAGTGTCCTTAGATTGTGAAACCCTAAACACTTCCACATTCTACCAATTTCCCCTAATTTTCCTCTATTTTTCAATAATTAATTTTAATTAATTAATTATTTAATCATTCACATTCCAAATATCCCCTTTCACTCACTTAATTAAATAAATCTCAATTGTTTAATTAAGGTTCACATGTCCCCTTCACTTGATTTATTCAAACAAATAAATCAGCCCCATCACATTATCCCTCTTCTCAAATAAATTAAATAAGTGTACACCATTTATTTAATTTTAAAAATCCATTCCACCTCACCATTTATCTCAATTTAAAAATCAATTTTGTCCTTTAGTGGTGAGGAAACCCTAACTGATCACAACCCTACATTTGGCTCAAAGGTCAACTCTCAATCTTGGCCATCCATTCAAATCAGGTCTTCTATAAAATCACCTTTTCCAGCTCATTTGTCTCTCTCTTAGTTCATTTTTTTTCTAAAATCTATTGTAAACTCTCCCATATCTTGCTATTCATACACATGAGCTTCTCAAGATCTTTGCATAAACCTACAAATCTAAGAACAAATAGTGCAAGATAGACTAGGACAATGTTGATAGGAGAATGACTAGCTTAGATTTGTAGTTGTTTTCATGTTTTTTTGATTGTTATCTAGACTAGATTACACTCCATTGGGAGCTAGGGTTAGCTGTATTTTCATTTCTGAATGTTAGCTAGCTTTTTCCTTGACTTCAGTAGAAATTTGTCATATGGAGGTTGGCCACACACATTAGTTTCACCATGTCTCCTCTGCTTGTTTCAGAGAACCATCCAACATCTAGCTAGGCTGCAGCCCCTTTTATTTGCACTAAACTCATAAACTACCATGCCATGATTCTGTAGTTCCAATGTTGATGCATGTTGCACAAGGCATAAATAGGTGTCTTGATGGCCATTTGATTTTCTTGGTTGCACCTCCTTTTAATATTTGAACATGGAATTTAAAAGAATGTTGTGCTAGATCTTTGAAAGGACACACCATATTTGTTAAGTTAGACACCGAGTTTTAATTTTTGAAGATTTCTCTGGTCCTTACTCATGCCATCCCCATAGCTCATTTGCTTCTATTAAGCAATTTCAAGCTAGTTGTTTCTCATCGATGCCCATCTTGTTCTCACATAGCGTGCCCTTCTTTTATTTCTACACAAACTTTGAACAAAACTCACAACATTAACAATTATCATCAGCCTCTAATTTGTTTTGACATTATATGTCATTGATAGAAATACAAAATGCACAATTCTATCACTGGAGTCATGACATTTCTGTCATTCCCTGCACAATCTAAGTTTCCACTATCCAAAACTCTCTGTTTGTTAATCTCATTTGTGAACATTTGGTGGAGTTTTAGTGGATGAAAATAAATGGATGAAATCAGTTTAATTATCTTACTCATTAAGAACCCTTCCCAACCATAGATCTCTCAAGCTAGGTTGGTCCCTCTCATAGACAAAACACCTTTAGCAGAACCATGTTGCTACATCTTCTATATCAAACTAGAAATTCTTGGTGTTACAGTACATTATTTTTGTAGAGAAGAAGCCTGATAAATATGTATAATAGAAGTAGTGTATCTATGATCTAAAACAAAAAATAAAATAATGGAAAGAAAAGAAAATTGTGGTATTTTTACCTGGGAAAACCCTTTTAGGTAAGAACCTAGCATAGTAAATTCTTTCATTATTGTAAAATATCAATCATTCTCCAATACAATAATGAATCTCTCTTACTTCACCCTTAACCATGTGCAGATATGAATAGGCACATCAAAAGCAATTTTATAGATTGCATGACATCATGCAATAAATTAATATGGGTGCCTTTAAATATAGGTGAAAATAGAAAATACACAGAAGAACAACCATTTTTTTTTTTGAAAAATGCTACTCATTTTTTAGAATTGGAAAAAATGCTTCCAATTTTTATGATCAATTTGAGAGGTTCATCCCATCCAAACTATTAAACATGCAAAGTCTACAACACTTATCAAACATTCTCACACTTGTTGGAAACTTTCCATAAGGGCCAAACTCTTAAAGTGTTAGTTGTTGAGGGAAAACATGCTCATTGATTTCCTACACCAAGAAAATTCCTCAATACTCATAGCTTTTGTCAATGAATCAACAACATTATTCTTTATATTAATTTTTTTCAACAATATTTGTTAATTTTCAACTATTTCTCTCACAAAATAGTATTGTACTCCAATATGATTTGACTAAGAATGATAGCTAGATTTTTTTTCCAAATATTGCACTTTGACTATCAATGTGAATCCTTACTGTCTTTATACCAAACCTAATGTCAAGAATAAATTTTGTAGCCACACTAATTCCTTACATGAATGAGTAGCTATCATGTACTCTATCTCTATTGTAGAGAAGGCATTCACTTCCTATCTTTTGCTCATCCAACTTATGGTTGTCTAAAAAGACTAAATACATATGAATTGGTATATCGTCCATAGTCAACATCTCCAACCCAATAAGAATTCACACCTCCTTGCAATTTCAAAGTTTTATTTTGATTAGTTCTTCCTTAGTAGCAGACTACATAATCTAAGGTATCACATAGATATCTAAAAATCATTTTCATAGTGGTCTAATGTTCTTTACCTAGTTTGGACATATATCTACTCAAAACTCCTACTACATATGCAATTTAAAGTCTATTATAAGTCATTTAATACATGAGGCTATCAACAACACTAGTGTAAAGAACCTAACATATTTCATCAATTTCTTCTTCAATTTTATGACAATATTCAACAAACAATTTTTTATTAATCAGAAATAGAGTACTCATATGTTTACTATCTTGCATCCTAAATCTCTGTAAAATCACCTGAACATATTGCATTTGATGTAACCACACTTTTATGTTTGCATGATCCATTTTGATTTCCATGCTTCATAATTTTTTTAGCACCAATGTCAAATTGTGAAGATAACCAAGACTTAACTAAATTCATAATTGCCGTATTAATGCTAATTAATACCATGTCATCAACATACAAAACTATGATAACAATATTTTTTATCTTTCTATTTGAAATACACATACAAATCAACTCTCCTATAATCTACCCCAAGTCCCATAACATACCTGTCAAATTATTTATTTCGCATATTTGGTGATTGCTTCAAGCTATAAAGAAACTTTTTCATCTTATGCACTAAGTCCTCCTTAATTTTTACCTTATAACATTTTGGTTGTGCCATGTAAATTTCCTCCTCAAGCTTAGCATGCACACATGTTTTCTTTACATCCACCTAATTCAAGATAGATAACAAAAATCTAATTGAAGTTGGGTTTGTAATAAGAGAAAACATTCTCCAAAGTCAATTCCCTTTACATGAGAGAATCTCTTTTCTACTAAATGAGCTTTATACTTCTCCATTTTTCATGTTACATTATACCTCTATTTAAATAGCCATTTACAACCAACTAGTTTTCCTCTATGGGGTAATTTAACCAAGTCCTGAGTCTAATTTTTATCCAAGGACTCCATTTCTTCCTTCATGGTGTCCTCCAAAGACACTTTATCATTTGATCTAACTGCTTCCTTCATAGTTTATTGGTCTTCATTAGTCAAAAATAGAGATGTTAAAAGAGATGCATAATGAAAGTTGAGATCTCTATACCTTTATGGTTTTCTTATTTCCCATTCTAATCTCCTCAAAGTTGAAACTTCTAGTTCTACATTCTCTAATTCTGCATTTCCTAGTTCTATATTTTCTTCTACTAACTAGCTCTCTAATTCATCTTGTGTAATTGTTTGAATTCAAACATAGATATACTCTCTCATGTTTCCACATGAACTCTTCCAAGTTATTTTTCTAGTTGTTTTTAATATTTTGGAGTCCTCTTTCTTTCTCTAAAAATCACATTACAACTATATTCTATTTTCTATGTCTCTAGATTCCATAGCTTGTATCCCTAATACTAGTACTACATCTCATAAATAAACACTTTGTAGATGAATAATCTTACTCAAACCTTCTTTCTGTAGGAATATACATATAAGCATCACAAAAAAAAACCCTTGAATATTTGAGTGGCAGTTTCATACCAATCAATGCTCCTGTGGAGTCTTATTAGACAATGTTGAGGTCGGTGAGCTATTGATATGATAAAAAATAATTGTTGTTGCTTCTACTCAAAGTTTATTATTCAAACCTGCTTTGAGCCTTATCCATTAGAATTTTGTTCAAAACTTAGTTTTGTTGTGGTGTAGAAGGAGTAGTCTTCTACCTTTCTATTCCACATTGATTGCAAAGATACTCAAATTCATCTAAGAATTATTCTCCACCATTGTCACTTCTCAAAATCTTGATTTTCTTTGAAAGCATTCAAATCTTTAAATGTAGTGAAACCTTCTAATTTATTTTGTAGAAAATATACTTGTGTTTCTTAAAAAGTCATCTATAAAAGTAACATAGTACATAGATTTTCCAAGTGATGAAAGTTTTTCTAGTCTAGAAACATTACTTTACACTAAATGTAAAATTTCTTCTAATCTTGTAGCACTACTAGGAAACATCATACAAGTTTTGTTTCCCAATGCATAATGCTCACAAGAAAAAAGTCCAATGGCCAATCAAAAATTCCTTTAGCCATACCTAAATGGGTTTTAGATCTCAAAGACCTTTCTCTCTAATGTGCCCCATTATTTGATGCCACAATATTATCTTTTTTGTAGAAGTGTATGAGCTTGATTTACAATATTATTTACTTTAGAAACATGAGATCGGTATTGCATCCGCTACTTATAATTCTTGCCTCAATTTTAATTAGTTTTCCTAAATAGACTCCTTTCTTGAATACCATAACACCATGAATCATTATGCAAATGTCCTTATTGAATACTACATGTGCACCCATGTTGTTCATTTTTCTTACTAGAATTAAGTGTGTGTGTAAGAAGTTGCGTTCACTTTTTGGCTTAAAAGTGGAAGTGTTTTTCCTCAAAATTAAAGTTTGTCACAATTGGACTCAAAATTTTAAGCACTTACACATAGAATGTTAAGAAAGTCCAATAATATGAAAGGTGTCATTTTGAGTCTAGTTGTCAAAGATGTAATTTATTCTAATACCCAGATGATATAAATTAATTTTTCTTAGGCTTGTACAAAAACCACTTTTTAAAAGTCACCTTTTTAGGACCATACCATGCACGTGTAGGACCAACATAATTTGACCTAAATAAAAGTATTTTTCTAAATCCTTCTAGGCAAAGATCTATATTATAGTGAAGTTTGATGAGGATATTTTTTATAATTTTTTTCCAAATATTTTTTTATTAATTTTTTATTGGCCCTAATTGCTATGACCAACATAATTGACATAAACTAATCATAATATAATTTTTTCATTGTATAAAGAATGATGTGTAGATTGATGAGATATTTTATTAAAAAATTAAAACTTAAAAGCTATTAAAAAATATTAGAACTTGACATTTCATGTTTATGGACTAGTTTGCTCATAAATTAATTAATTAATAGAAAAAAAAAAGTAGAATCATAAAAAAATTACATATTTGAAAACTACACATCGTCATCTATAATGGGGTTTAATTTCATAAAAAAATTTAGAAAAAATAATTGTTAGCAATATTGGTAAAGTTAGTCTTTTCTCTTGCTCTGAACATGGAGTTGTACTTGTAGGTCCAAGGATAAGGGTTAGCTTAACATGCCTTTCCCGAGCCTAAAACCAAATGAAAAATATAGGTTTTGATTTCAAAATGTTAGGAATGGGTACCCGTTTCTTTTCTATGGGAAGAAATGAGTCCGCAGGGTTTTTTTTAAAAAAATTAAATACCTTTATGAAATGGGTACTCATTCCTAAATGAGTACCCATTTAGGCACAAGCACCTATTCCTGTTGGTATTTTTTTTCCCAATGCTTCCCCTATTTGTGGACTCAACTTCTTGCTTTTACCCTTAAATTTCTTGCAAAAACTAGAATGTCCATAACACTAGGAAGGGTTTTTGGTCTTCTATATTTTAGCCTCAACTTCACTTTTCCATGACCTTTAATATTATATTTCTAATCTTCTCCTAAGAATTACCTCCATTAATCTGTTCATATTCATTGACCCACTCCTTATCAGGATTCATATGAAAAGAGGCACCTAGATCTGTCAGCCATTCATAATGATGTTCATCAAAGATTGTAGAAACCAAAAATATATCCCTTGAATCTTTAGTTGTGGTCTTTGATTCTATAGAAGAAGCCACTTTAGATGACTCACCATTATCACCCTGGTTGCAGCATTCAGGTGTAGACTTCATCATCAGCAATATACTAGGTAATTAAAAGATAAGACTGGTCAGTCCTCAACCATACATTGAGCCCCCTCTTTTTCTTCTCGCAATCTCAAGTCTATGACAACTGTCAACTACTCAATGGTCTACAAACCCATCTTTCTAACTCAAACATAGTCATATAAATTATATAGCCATTTTATCAAATCTGAAACTAACTTCGTTCTCTCAAGTCTAGTTAGAGGTGTTTGAGCATACAACTCTTAGAAGGATTTTGTACTCAATTAACAAGTTACTTAGGGGTATTTCCCTATACCTATCTATTGGAAATACCAGTGAACCTTTTACTATAGGTCAACTAGAGAGTTACAAGACAAAAGTCTAAATAAATTAAGTTGTGCATTAAACTCCTCTTTGCATTCTTCCAATCCTAGGTCAATAACATATTATTGGCCATCCTTAGCCAAGACAAGATAATACTAAAAGTCCATATTCATATCCACATCTTATATGACTTCCAATAGAAGGTTACATATGTTTACTATCATCTATTCATAGCTAGACAAATGTATTGCATGCCAAGTTGTTAGATATTCAAAATCTTACCACCACAACGTAAGTTAAGGTACTAGTCTTTATCATAGGTCAAGCACTTTGCTCCATTGTTTTCTAATATGTACTCTGATCATTTAGTTGCTTTACAACCTTAAACAAAAGAATTGTTTCATTCTAAACAATATTGCATCTAGTGATAAGATAGTCAGCCTTTGCAAGCATAGGCATAGACATTAGATAAGACTTCTATTGTATTAGGTGTCTTGAACTTTAAACAAGGCTTAATTAAGGATATGCTTACCTTTCAGCCTCTATAGGCTACCATTCATTTTTTTGTTGAATACCAATTCCATGATGGTTGGACTATACAAGCATTAAGAGTATATTGCCATCTTCTTGGATGTATAGTTATACAGAGTTGTCTACCATGTATAAAGAATACATAAATAAAAGCATGTCAACCTTCTACATGCACTAACTAGAACACAGAGTAATAATAATTTTAAACCCATTTCTATTTGCTTTGGTACACAGATTTCAGCCTTTTGGAGGTGACATAGTGCATACAGATCTGCCATTATTGGCCTCATGCAATAGATACTAAAATAGAAGTATGCTGGCCTTATGCAAATACCTTTGGAAAAAAGAATATTTCTTCTATAGACTCAACAAGAAGGATTGCATTCCTCTTAGCTTCTATAGGCATATGTACACATATAGAGTTATCAACCTCATGCAATTTATATAAAGGTATATCAGCTATGAACAGAGCTTGAATTCTCAAAGCTCTTGGCCTTACTAGCTACAAAAGCAAGAATTCAATAAAGAGTTACAATAAAAGTCAAGATTTATTAGCCTTTTAGTGGCACTAGAAAGCATGCACCATAACACAGATAAGTGTCAAGTTATCGGCCTTTTACATAGGCACAAGAAATTTTATTCAAATGGCTTCAATGAGATATTGGGTAGGCTCTCTATAGCTAAGATTGTATTACTATAGCTCCATAGTAATCATACTATAGTTTAAATATTACATATAAATGTTTCATTGTTCAATCTAGAGTAAGATGCAATGGCTCTAGAGTTTGAAACATCATTAACAAAGATGCACATAGAAAATAGTTTTTCTAGAGTTAAAAATAATAGTGTTTGATACTCTTGAATAGCCATGTCAAAGATTCATGGTATAGCAGGCTACTATAGGTTTGAGAAAGATTCTCCATATAACAAGATGCCTGATTCTTACATGTTGTATTCAAAGGTTCTAGACACCATCCTTCTGGTGGATGTTAACTCTACTACTTTCAAATCGTGCATACTATCTTAAAGCTTGTTTTTCTTTACAAAACCTACTTGTTATTTCCTCTCCCCTCTCACCATTCACTACATGTGCATTTTAAAGAATGAAGTGTTTAGTTATCTAACTACCTATGGCCTCTCCCCCATTTTATGCCCTAACATTGGCATAATGGAGTTGCTGCTCCTCTCCACTCCTCCTGGAATCTAGGAGGGAGCATGATGGGAGAAAGACTCCACCAAAAAAAATTAATCTCAAACAACTTAGGAACATTTATTCATAGCTATCAATAAACCATATAATATTCTAGCATGTCAAATGTATTTGACTATGTTTTAAAAATCAAACTAGAGTTTAACCATGGGTCTCCTAAACATTGATGTCGATAATTCTTAAACATTCTTTCAATGGTAAGATATCAACAGTGGTTTTCCATCAAGTCAACTTGCACAACTGGACTAACAACCTGGTCGACAACAATTTGACTAAAGAAGGATAGTATAAAAATCAAAAGGTATACCGACACATAGCAACTACTAAGTGTGTGTGTGTGTGTGGGGCTCTTAGATAGGACTTTGATCATTGTTTTCTCATGATCTATTACCCCCTCCCTAGTGATGCTCTCCCTCCTCTTTCGAGAGGCAAAAACACTATTCCTGCATCCACCTCAGTTGCACAAGAGTAGTTAGTCCATTACATCATTAAACCATGTGCATAATAATATTGCCACATACAATATCCATTGTACATAAAATAATATAAAACATGCATTTTCTAATCTATCGCAACATTACTTTAATCATCATTAATTTGACTGACTCACTATCTATCTACTTGAAATAAGATTATAACTATGTTTACTTTTAGGATGGGGTGTGACAATGCCAAAACATGTACCAATGGGAGGGGGTAGATAGGTGGTTGCATGGTAGTTACCCTTATATGTACCCCATTATAGGAACACAACTAGTAGTAGTAGGTACCCCAACAGTAGTGGCAAGTGCACCAATAGTAGCAGCAATGACACTACAAGGATCACTAAAGGGGTGTTATTAGGGAGGAGATTATCAAGGAGACTAGGAGCATGAGAAAGAGGCAATGGATGTATATGTGCCTAAGGTATAGAACCCATAGCCAAAGGGGGGTTAGGATACTCAAGAGGAGTTAGTGCTAAGATTGGGAGTAATGCTATCAGAGTGTGATGTAGCAGTGATAGAGAGAGAGATATGTAGCCTAGCTATAAAGAGACACACTTTAGGTGAGGTTAGATAGCCTCTAGGCTAGGTTAGATGGTGTGGTAGTAGAGTCAGATGGGTTGCAAGTGCATATGTAGTGGGTACAGATAGACATAAAGAGACTTATATAGGATCATGATTAGGTACAGTATATAGTTAGTAGAGCAAGGTTGGGCTATCTAGTGGCTAATACAAGTAGAGAAGTAGTAGAGGCACAAAGGTGGAATAGGCTAGGAGGGGGTGATGTACTATTTATCCCTCTATGGGTAGATAGTGTTGGTAGATCATCTGGCACTCTCCCTCATAGAACATACACATAACAGATCAAATTGATCATGTTGTTTAGGGAGATTAGTCTTACTAGGGATGCAGGCACCACCTCCTCCACATCTTGGGGGTCTAGGCTAGCCTTAGAGTCACATGCGGATAGTGCTAGCTAGGCCTAGCCAAATTTTGATGCATTTTTTTTTATCATGTACATGTATATGATGTATTATTCTCTACAATGTTTAGATATTTATGGAACTTGATAAATATGCTATGTTGAGCTCAATGTACCCCATTTTTATGATTATATATGATGAGACAATTATAGCATGATATTATCTTGATTTTATTATGTATATGATGATGCATATACTATGGATGTGATTTGATTTATGCCATTTGATGATTTGATTATGGATGCACATGTGATGGATGTAAATGAGATGCTTGTGTGATGGATTCATGTAATGTGATGATAATAATATAAAGTGATTTAATGTATGCATAAAATACATGTGTATGATGTAGATGGACATGGATGGATATAATAGATGACTAATGGATAGATGATGTGTGATATGATGGTGTGATAGATAAATTAGACTATGTGATTATGATGATGTATGTAGATTGGATAGATAAATAGTGATAATTTTATGCAAATGGAGGATATATGCTTATAGATGATAAATGCAAATGGGTAATATTTTTTTCATGGTATAACTATGTTATAAGAAAATGATAAATGATAGATAGAAAATTGTATTAGATAGAAGAGAATGATGGTAGAATGGATGATATTCACATAGTTGACTAATCAAATAATTTAACCAACCAATCACTTACACATTTCAAATCATGATTAATCATGGTAAAATGAACAAGATTTTACAATGGATAATAGATAATGGATAAAGCTAACAATGAATAGGATATGAATTAGTTTGATATTGAATGCAAGTACCATACTAAAATGTAGTGAGCACTTATTTTGATATAGGATGAGATATTATGCACCAAGGTATAAAGAACAAGGTGACAATGTATCTCATGCATAGGACTAACTTGGAAATAGCATACGTGAGGATGCCTCAACACATCACAAGGCATTTGAAAACCTTAGTGGATACTATAATTAGACAATCGATAGGAGAAAGGATGCCCTCGCAAATCACAAGGCATTTGGTGACCTTGGTGGGTGTTGTGGTGGGACAACCAAGAATACACAACACATAAAATGATAATACCATGCCCTAGTGTACACCATTCAAGATGCACCATGACAAAAAGGATTGTGGTGACCTTAAGGATGTATAATTTGGAACATAAAGAAAGATAGATAAAAGATCAAAAAGCAACAGTTGAATGACATACGATAGTGTTAACTTTTGTAAAAATGTCAATGATGGTGATGATGAGATTGGTGATGCCTCATTTGGGGAAAAATATATCTCGTGAAGGCAAAGGATGAGATGGGTGGTGCCTAATGTGGGGAACGATATATCCTATGAGAAAAAGAGTGAATCGATGTTGATCTTCACAATGGAAAATGAGGTGATCGATGGATGTTATTGAGGTTGCAATTGATCTTTGTTGGACATTTTAGTTTGATGTTTCAAGTGTAGAGCATGTGGATATAAGACCATAGATCTTGCAAGTGCATGAAGTTCAGAACCATGAAGAAGGCTCATCTAGGATGCAAAGGAAGCAATAGGGATAATTCCAGAAACCTTTTCCAAAGAAAGGCATAATCCATTGCCCCTAGTGTACTACAAGGTCATGATTCAAATTAGTGGGAGAAGGGTATGTAGATCAAGGATCTATGGTGGTGTGCTACACAACTCCCTTCTAGAATAGGATTTGGACATTCTCTTAGCTCAGGCTATGCCCATGGATAAGAGAAGCATTTTGAGATCACCTCTAATGGAAATAAGGAGTGAGATATATCGAATGGGATGCAATAGAAGACATGAATAGTAGATTTAGGTAGTGGTATGGTAGCTCAGAACTAAAGGATAATAAATCTGCCTCATACACATGGAACCTACATACAGGTGTTCACCATGGTACTTGTCCAAGGCACCATAAGAAGTGGTTTTCACTATAGGATGGATTATTTCTCTTTATTTTATTTTTCTTAATTTTTGACAATTATTTTTTTTTTGGGTTTTTGTGACTGGGATATTCTATGGAATAAACATGGAATCATTTAGATGGATGATATTGAGAGGTTTGTCAAGCTCTTGATCATTTGGAGTAGCCAACTAATAAGCCCTTGAATCATACTTGGTGATGATAGCATTAGGACCTAGCCAATTATGCTAAAATTTTCTTTTATTTTCTCAATCCTAAAGATTCTTCTATTTTTATTCTAGCATAAGGTCATCAGTCTCAAATTCACAAGCCATGATTCTCTTATTGTTGCTTCTATGGACATGGTTTCGACAATCTTGTAGATGATGTAGGGTGTTGAGGCGTTGCTCAACAAGTAGTTCTAACTCATGGAGGCATGGAACCTAATACTCATCATCAACGAGGTCACACAAGGAATGCACAATTATGGAAGTTCAATCTTTGTCAGAAAGATAGATTCATCACTAAGGACTAGGCAATATGGTGTTTCTCCAATGTAAGTGTGGATGCTAGTGCAATAAGCCCAAATAGTGGGATTGAGATGGAGGTGTCAATCATTGCTAGTATTCTTAATGATTTTGCGCATAGTTTTGTTTGTTGCCACTTCTTGACCATGCCCATTAGGCCACTCAAGCAAGTCTCTAGAAATAAATTGAGAGGTTCAAAGATTAACAAAATAGCAACACCCATTCATCTACCAAGTCACATAAGAGCAAGATGCAACCATAGCAAAGAAGATGGTGACTATTGCGAAGACACTTATAATCCAAGGATTAGAGCCCACAACATTTGTAGAACCACCTAGAAATAAGAGGAAATTAGTAATCCCGAGGAGTTCTGACTCTAAAGAAGTAGATATGGAGGTACCAATGCAAGCACAGCAGCAAAGCCTAGCACTTCTAGAAAAGTAAGTATATCTACCCCTTCCTCTCCTCTTCTATCTATTATCACACCTCTCTTGATGCCCCCAATTTAGGATCTTCCCCTATTCCTCAATTCGTTCAACCCGCTTCCTTTGTTGAGTCATCCCCTACTATTACGGTCAATGTAACATCACCTCCATTGTCACCACCATCAATTTTTGCACCAGGGTCAACTTTCTCTCCAATCTCTCAGAAATCGCCCACTCAAACCCCATCGCAGTCTCTACATCCTACCTTCAGTTTTCCTTCATTTTCTCTATCTTCCCTAATTGTCCACTCCTCTTTGCCTCTCATTATAATAATGGCACCATCCCAATAGATGGTGACATTTCCTTACACCATTCCCCAAGGATGCCCATTTGCACATGGTTTCATCCACCCTCCCCTAGATTTGCACCAATAGGTGTTGACAACCGAGTAGGCCTATGGGGCCAAGATGGATAGTTGGAGGCAATGAGAAGAGAGGGCCTCAGTGCACAGCTGCACTAGGCCATTATACGATCCTGCTCAATAATCATTGATAATTTCTTAGATGACTCCTAATATCGATAAGCTACAAGGCTTGATGCATATAGTGAATTGTTTAGTGTATGCAGTAGGGATGAGCCTATCTAAAGCATGACCAAACGATAGGGTCGAGCTAATGGAGGAAACACAAAATTCTGTTATTTCTAATTTCTTCAAGCTCAATAAAAAGATTGAAAAGAGGGAGGCTAGGCTAACAAGGACTAAGGACACTGTGAATCAGCTTAGGGAACAACTGAAGGAACAACATCATGAGATTCAAAAGTTGAATAAAGAGCTTCAAGTTTAGATTTGAGTTGAAGGACTACAGGTAGAACAAACTAAGTGTAATATGATGCAGCTGGATCTAGATAAAACTAAGCTCACTGTCGAGAGGCATTTCTAGAGACTGCAAAAGTCGAAGGAATCAGAGAAAGAAAGACTGGTAGAAGCCACAGACTACATAGAAGATTGACTAAATTGATGGACACCAATACGTAGACTACATAAACAATTCAGAAACTATAGGTAGAGATCTAGTTGGCCATGTAATCACCTAGATTCACACTCCTGTTAAAGGAATTATACGCATCATACTGGGTGAGGATAGCAATGATAACTTTAGAGCTCATCTTAGCTCTGAAATTCATAGACTTCACACAAACTCTTAATGCAGAGGTAAAATCCAAAGTAGACGAAGACCTCCTCTCACTATCTCCTAAGGTCTCTTAGATGCAATCCTTGGTTGAGAAATTCTATGGCCTATAGGATGAATGCCCAATTATAGCACGTGTTGACGATAGGAGAGCTGTTCCAATCAAGGTGAATAAAATCCTAAGAAGAAATAAAGACACTCTAAAGTGCGAATCCAAATTGGCTACTTTAGAGAAAGTTGTACGAGGAATGAAGGGGCACATCGTCTCTCTATTGTGCAATAGGGACTTCCCTCCCCATTCCAAGATGATAATAAGTAAATAGACATACAAGATATCTTATGGGCGCTGGGTCCATATGCTGAGCATTACAGGGATAGAGGCAATCTCTGTCCTCTAGCACAGTTGGAGATCTAGGCCAAAGCCATTATGGAGAAGCCCAAGAGCATCTTGCACAAATAGATAATTGACTTGGATATGGTCTTTGATGCATTTAAGAACAAAGACCACCCACTGTCCTCTAGCACAGTTGGAGTTTGAGGCCAAAGCCATTATGGAGAAGCCCAAGAGCATCTTGCACAAATATATAATTGACTCGGATATGGTCTTTGATGCATTTAAGAAGAAAGACCACCCAACTGACATGGAATGTATGTCATTTCAATTTTCCCTAGAAAAGATGTAAGTACTCCCTTTCATGTGACTACTCAATTTTGAAATTTTGATATTTGGATGAGGTTTGGTGCCCAAAAACTAATAGCTAGATTCTTCCTTGCATGTGAGGATCCCTTGAGAGGTCACCACAACTATATAGCTTTGCTCTACATTTGCCCCTTTGAGACATCATTTTTCATAGGCATTTCATTTCTTTCATTTCCTTCCTGGCTTTCTCTCTAAGGTTGGCTTTTTCTCTTTCATCTTGATTATTAATCAACTATTTTCATGTTCATTGTTCTTTTATACTTTATTTTAAATTTTGCATAATTGTGGGATTTTCCATTGGCTTTGCAAGGTTTTTTTTTCCTGAAGAATTCGTAATAAATATACACCATTAATCATTTTCAAGATCAATGATGCACACAACATTTAGATGATGTTAGTTTGACACATTCTTCTTCTTGTGCCATTGGTTAAAGGCTAACATATCAACACAATGTGGGACCCTTCACAGTAAACATAAAAATCCAAAACTTTAGAGAATGCATTTTTGGCAGATGGACAATGCTTCTACAACAAAATTAGAGCTAAATACCTTTATAATTAAATTTATTTAATTTCTCAAATTTACTTCAACATTTTTATTTTCTGTAATTTTCTTGATAAATACTTACTCTATAATCCAAATTAATTGATTATTATGTAATTACATTCATTTAATTAAACTAAATAAGTTTATATAGAAATTTTTTTCTCTTTGTAGTTTTCTTTCTTTCAAATAATAAAATACAACTCAAGAAACAAAGTTTTAGTTATCAATCTTTCCCAAATATAAAATTTCTTGATAGAACATCAACATCTCTTTTGTAGGAACAACCAGTCCGCTAAAGTTGACACAATAGAAATGGTTTTCATATTGAGTAACGATATAGAACAATTATCAAATTTATGAACATTTCAATAAGCTTTCGAGCTGCAAACATTTCGATTAATTTCGATTAGCAGTTCAAATGCCTTAGATTTGATTAAATCTGCTATTTCTATTGTGACAAATCGACCAACGTTTGTCTTCTCCATTATCCTCTGCACTACATTAAAACATTTTACATTATCCATTATCCGGGCCTAAACAAATCATACCCATTAACACCATTACAGCTCGCTTTCCCATCTTCAACTTTTCTTAATGATCTGAAGAAAAAAAACCAAATCAGAACGCGCAAGAACTGCTGGAAGTTTAGGCTTGTAGAAGGAGGTTACTCGGTGGGATTTTATAGCCTCTTGGTCTCAGATTTCAATCATGAAATTTAGTTTACCCGTGAAGATTTCCACAACGTCAAGTTTCAATGTGATGCAGTGATTGCCCACCCTGTATTATTCCATTTAATATAAGAATGTGGACTTGAGAATCCAACCTAACGTCAAATAATCTCCATTGTCCCTCTGTCAAGTCCTATAGTTTCTGCATTGGGGCACACGGCATATATACATATTCTGGCTACAACCCATTAGCAAGTTATCTTTGTGGTTGGGCTGTTCTTAAATATCATGGACTTCAACAGTCAAAGGTCGATTTTGGCCAATAAAAATATGACAAATATTTAGCACTTTTTATTTTGAATCAGGTGTAAAATTGCTATTGGCTGTTTGACCATTGAAGTGGATGATATTTGAGTAGAGTGTGTTCCTTGTAGGCATTAATAATAATTTAAACTGTTATTTTCTTCAAAATAACAATGTTATTAGTCCCTGCCTTCGGCAGGGTAACTGTTGTTTTCACTTGCATAACATTATTTTGGTGTTGGAATTTGTGCAACCACAATAATGAAAATTATTCTAAGTTTTTTAGTCCCTCATATTATTTTCGTGTTGAAATTTGTGCAATGAGAATGAGAATAATAGCTGTTAAGCCTAAGTTGTTTTAGTTCTGATCAATATTGAGAAAGCAATATTAGCTTTAGCCTTTTTTCCCATTGATTCGCTCTTTTTTAGGATTTCAAAGGCTGCAAATGTGTATTAGCTTGGTTCTGCCTAGGGTTTGCTTTTTTTTTCCCAGTGCCTCCGCGTGTGTTCCAGCTTCAACTCGTGGCGGCGTTAAATTTTGCATGGTTCGAGCATGGACACTTGACTGCTACAGTGTCTTTGTTATCATTCGTAATCGGCTATTTTATGGTAAATTTTTCATTCAATTAAAAATTTTGATCAGAATTGGGCAAATCATTCTTCATTCAATTATGATAGAATTCATGTATATGCAGACAAGAGTTACAATAGCGGTGCCACAGGATTGTGTATGTGCATACTACGTCTGCTGTGCAGAAAACCCCCAAAACAGAGAATTCGATAACACCATTTCTGATCGCGTGAAAGATTTTCAGAGAGCTTCTATGGTGTGATTAAGTAAATCTACCTATACTACCATAAAATCTTGGTTTTTCATTCATTATTATTCTGCCAATAGAAACTGCTATATTCTATAGGCATTTGCACCGAGAAAAAGTAGAGACTGCAGACGGAATTTCAATTGAAACCCTAAGGGGCCCTGTACATACAATAGGCTGAGGGCTATGATTTCATTATCAATTTCATTTATCTTGTCTGCATTACGCTATGATTTCATTATCAATTTCATTTATCTTGTTTGCATTACAGTTCAGAAAATCATACCACAATGTGTAAAATATGCAAGATAAAACATAAGTTTCTTTTGAATTACAGGCAATCAGAGCCTAACATATGAAATCTTAGGTCAAGACTCAAGACAATAAAACAAAAACTTGAAGAATTTATTTCTAAACAGCTTATCCATAGAAACAATCTCCTGAAAAAGTCATATACCTTGATACCAATGTAAGCTAAAGGATCGTCTCATCAATTTACACCCAAAACAGTCTAGAGTTCTTTCACAGACTTTAATGGACGCCCAAGTGTGCTCAACGCTTTTCCACGAATTTTAAAACACACCCAACTTAGTTCAAGCATCTTCAATACAATGTAAATGTGTAAAATATGCAAAGACCAAACAAAAATTCTTTGGAATTACAGAAAATCATAACCTAACATATGACACATTAGATCGAGTATTAATCTTCCCTCGGCATCCGTGCGTAGACAAAAATTTCAACTTTTACTAATGTTTTTTTTTCCCAAAGAATTTTGATATGTTGAAATTCAGCAAATTTAATTTTTCCATTGGTCCATTGCAATTTCTGCCCATTGGCATTGTTTTTTTTCTATTTCTTAAAATTTTAAATTTTTCTCAATTGCGGACGAGACTTGCTATGTTTTTTATTACAATGTTCTGCTCTTTTTCCAGGGCTGCACATTGCTCTGATGTGGCATTCCCCAAATCAGTTCACGTGCCTGGTCTCTGTCTCTACATTTTGCACACATGCAGTAGGCCTGTTCGCCTCTCAGCCAGTAATCTCAATCGATCGGTCTGGTTTGTATAATCCTCTAGGTGGGTATGTTAAATGGTCCTTTCTTTTTCACGTCTTTTGAATTAGGGCACCATTAATTTTTCCAATGGCCTGGCAGATCAGGAGCACAAGGTTCTTGTGGAGTCCCTCGCGGCGAAGGTAATGAGTGTCATTCAAGATCATGACAAATGCTATTAATTTATGTATTCAATGCAAAACAGTTGATTATATTGTTAAATATCGTTGCAGTTTAGGGGAGGACCGATTACAGTAGCAGAGTACATGGGTGAAGTTTTAACGAATCCTAATGCCGGGTTTTATATGAACTGAGATGTATTTGGGAGTTTAGAAGACTTTGTTACATCTCCTGAAGTCAGCCAGATATTTGGCGAGGTTGGGAAGTTTTTACTTTACCGTCTTCTTTTAGATGCCCTTTCTTTCTTATATAATGATGATATCGGAAACAACTGCACAGTTATATGCACCGATGACTTAATATTCAGAAGTTTTAAATCATAAAAATCAAATAATCCTTGCAGACCAGTTCATGATTTGACTATGTCCTTCACCCTTTGGCCAATGTGTTTTTTAATTTATAATGGCCACCTAGATCACGCATGCATCAGTTGATGCTGTTGCTGCTGGAGTTGCTGATGACCATGGCTCCCAAGAGACCTTACAAATTCATTCCAATGGTGTTCCACAAGGGAATGAATCTCCCTCTGAACAGTCTTTACCTTATGTTGTTTTAGAATTGTCTGGATTTGATAAAGCTTGTGCATGATTTGAACACTATACCCTTACTGCTTATTTTTGTTGGACCTATCCTGTCTGGAACCACGCTTATGAGCTAGGTGCAGGCTACTTGAAAGCCTCATGGTGTCAAGTTAGAGATGGTCCAAAATATGACCAAGGGTTTCTTTCTATCCAGGTTTTCCAACCCAGAGCATTGATTTGCCATTGTCAAACATTTCTGTGGTTCATTGGGCTCAGGACTTCATGGTTTTTGATAAATCCAAACTCAAAATCCCAATGTGGGTCAAGTTCCCTCGCTTGTCTTTATCTTTATGGGATTTTGTTACCCACCTTATCAAGCCTTTGGGTCATTTCATATGCCATGAGCAAAATAAGTTCTATTCAGCCTGTCATAAAAAAATGGGTCTGTCAAAGCCAACTTTTCCCAGGATTTGAAAGAAACCATTGAGGAGATAAATGCTTGTCCCAACATCTGCTTTACAATCTACCCAACAAAGCTTTCGCTTTCAATCTGTTGAAAATAAGACTCAAAATTGTCCTTTAATGGCAAACAACTGGCCAATTTTGAAACCTGTGATGGAAAATGGGAAAGCCATTTTCAATAGCTCTAATTGATGGAGAACAATTAACAATAAGAAAGTTGAGCAGCAAAGTCATTGGACTACCAAGGCCTTTGAGCCTATGGCTAATCTAGTTGGAGGCTCCTCCATAGGCAAAACCTTGTTGGTCCCGACTCCCAACCAGTTCTCAAGTTTCTCTCTGCTTTCCCTTAGTCCTCATGTTGCCACTATTTATTCCATGTCATAGCTTAGGTACCCCAAGTTTCACAACCTCCTCAAGAGGTAAACAAGGATGGGTCAATGCTAGTTTGTTGCCCTTCCATTGCAAACTTGCAACTCATTGCTCGTGCAATCTTTTTTCCATCTCCGGAGGAGGCAGTATATGTGAAGGACAAGTGTTGACTATTCCAAATGGTAAACTTTATGCAATCAAATGAGCTTTTAAGCCAATAGTCATGTCAATCTTGATGGGATGGCCAAGGAGAACATGCATCTTGATGTTTCTCCATGATTTTTATTCTTAGAATGTATGTGGCCTCACTAACCCCACTCAAAATTACATGGTTGGAGCCAACTGCCAATTTTTGTGAACAAAAAAAATTCTCTGCAAGAAGTTAAAATTACCAATTTTCATCTCCAACTAGCAGGTAATGCCATTTGGCCTGGGGCTTTATGCCACATTTCCAACCATGAAGCTGGTCACAGGGGTGTTATCACATTGCTTTCTCTAAATCTCGCCCTGGACTGCCATAACCAGATGACCTCAACTGTCCTGCATTACCTATCTCTCTTCTTGGCAAATATTCAGACTTTCTATATACTATTTAGAGGCAACACTCTCTTGTTGTACAAAGTAATACTTTTTTCTTCAGAACAGGTCATTTGATTGTTGTTTTCTTCCAGATTCGTTATACTATTCAGAGGCAACATTCTCTAGTTGTAAGGATTATATGATTTGTTTTGGTATATTTTAATTGCAGTGCACATTGTTTTATTTTTATTTTTTTCAAAGTTAGATGGTTTGCATTTCCTGTTCTTTTTTTTAATTGTGCTTTTACAATACCATTACCTAATTTTAACATTTTGTGAAGATCACTGTTCTTATTTTTAATTGTACTTTTACAATACCATTACCTAATTTTAACATTTTGTGAACATCAATATTTAAACTTATCTAATTTGATTTCAAATACTCTCGTCCTGAATCGATTAATGACTACAGACTATAACTGGTACAGCTCCTGGCGAATTAGCAAGCTGTTGGAGATACTATATTTGTTAGAAGAGGAAAAACAAGAAAATGAGAGATAAATTCGTTCATTCTCTCTTTGCCGATACAATTATCATGTTGTTCACTTCAGAAAATGATGGCCACAAAGATTGTCAATTTAGTATTATCTACCCTTGTATTTTACACAATTTGAATAGATCAAAACTCCAAAAGTTAAAAGCGGCGAATTTTAGGATCCAGTCAACAAGTCCCTCCTGAACATTGCAGCAGATCTTATGAAGATTAAAAGTCCGGAGTTAATTGAGTGTTTAACTTTTGAAATAAGGTCATCCATCAATGTTTTAAAGTTTCAATCTTGATATCAGAGACATTCTTATCATATGTTAAAAAACACAAAGTGAACTTAATAACAGTAATTAGATAGAGATACACAGGTTTTAGCCTGCGTGTTACTTCTACCTCGTAAAAACATAAAGCTTAAAAAAAAAATACATGAGCTTCTTATAAGTGATTAATTTCATTTACGGAGGAGGTTCAACTAAATCTGTGGAGTGGGGTCTAATGATTAGCCACCAACAAAATCTTTTTTTGTTCAGTTTGTTATTTTTTTCCGCAGTCTTTTGACTGCTTATTCATTGTAATCTGCATTTTTTTCAATATAAAAAAAAAACACTACTATAGTAAAGAGTGCCCTGATTTGTGCCCCTTCTCCTAGCCTGCATATGACTATCAAACATATTTTGCTAGAGTCTTGAAAACAGTCCTGACTTTTTAAATACATAATCCCTTGGAACTTTTTATGAGACCTAGATATAGCCAAAATGTTTTTTTTCAAAAGGATGTTGATTGTATGAAATTTCTGAATGGAAGGGCATGAAATCAACTCAATTGTAAGCTTTTGAGAGATGTTTTAGTTCATTCTCCTCTGCCGAATGTCACTTAATGCTAATTTCAAGATGGAATTTGGTAGAGAAATGATAGAGAGATTTCTTGGCTCACACGATGTAGGAAATAGCAGTTTGATTAGTTATCAAATTAGGCTATAAGATTAGCTTCGAAATTCCACAATCAGCTCCATACATCTAACTCAAGCCACCTCTATATGTCATTTAAATTCACCTCCTCTTCATATGAACCGGACAAGCTTGGTGTTGTTCAGATTCCAGTAAAACCAGAATCTCCGTTCAGATTCCGGGCTCCCCAGGTGATAAATTTTCTTTTGAGCCACTAACCTTATGTAGATGAGGACAAGGAAGTCTTTCTTTTATCTGTTTTCTATAGTTCAACTATTCAAATTGGCTCACTATTTTTTCATTGGTCCATTGCAATTTCTTCCCATTGGCATTGTTTTTTTGATTTCTAGCCAAGATTTGAATAGATTATTGCTAGCTTTGTCCTTTCGAGGCAACTCTACCACATCTTGGGACTCTGTTAAAGGGACCACAGCTATATTTTCTCTACCAAGAGCTGCAGGCTTGCATCCATTCCAGGAAACGCTACTCTCTACCATATTTGGTGTTCTTTTCCTGTCAATGCCATCAATTTCATTAAGTCTGGACAGTTGGAGATTACTATTTCCTAAGGAAGTCAGCAAACCAGCAACATGGTGAGTTGAGGAACTTGTGCTTAGAGATTGCTCTGTTGTTGAAAAAACAAGTCCTCTACTAAAAAACCCAGAGGGTCTTCTTGCAGCAACCAAAGGGCTTCCTTTGTCTGTACATATTGCTCTGTTGTTGAAAAAACAAGTCCTCTACTAAAAAGACCCAGAGGGTCTTCTTGCAGCAACCAAAGGGCTTCCTTTGTCTGTACATATGCTTTCAACCTCATCTTCTTATCCTTCATCCCAGTTCAAGGACTTTCGCCTTGGGTTCAATTGAATTTGCTGGTAGACAGGCACTGTTTCCTCATCGTTTGTCTGTAAGATATAAAAAAGTAGTTTAGGACAAAATATGGAAACCATAAAAGAATCATGAACTGAAAAGTTCATGTGTGATTATCAATTTTAGCCTAACCATGAAACATCTCGGTGTTTCATGGAATTTGTGTACTTTTATTTGTAATTGCAAATGCACACTCAAACACCAAAATGGAATCTTCAGTGAGAAACTTACTCTCATGATTATGAGAAGAATATCCAACATCCGAAACCAGATGACTTTAGCTTACACTATAAACTAACAATGTAATTTTCTCCAGGTCAATAGCAGTCCTACCCACGTCTAGGAAAACTCAATCCTGGTTTCCCTGAGAATGCTAATTAATTCCAGGGTAAAATAAAAGATAAAAAGCCAATTTCAATCTACCACTCAATGTCCAGACATTATCAACAAAATTGCTTCCAGATTATTTTCTTTTATACCTGTTTGCAATTTGGTTGAACACATACATACTAATACAACACTATATATAACTACAGAGTGTAGGATACTAATACAATGCACATATGCAGCTAATGCAGTCTTTATGCTCTTATTATATAAAATAGACACCTTATCAAGCAGTTTCCTGACAACTTTTAGAAGTTGCAGTCATACACCATTTTAGAGGATTACAAAATATGCAAGAAGCACTAAGATCCAAGTAAAATAAAGCACCTACAGGTGTGAAAACAGGATAGTCCTGAGCAGAGAGCTGAGGAGCCTGCAGATGTATGGTGGCTGAACCTACAGGTGTGAAAACAGGATAGTCCTGAGCAGAGAGCTGAGGAGCCTGCAGATGTATGGTGGCTGATTGAAACAAAGAAGTTGGATACAACTAGACTTAAACTGAACTGTTTTAATTTGATTCACCAGCTGACTAGTAATATTTTAGCACTTCACATCAGGAAGAGACTTAAATACAAGAAGAATTTAGAAAGCTTAAAAGGTGCAATAAACACTGTTATCGATTTATCTTTATGTGCAGTAATAATGCTGGTTTTATAAGAAATCAAAAAGTTATACATAGTATATATTGGATTATTATCTTTCTCTTTAATTCTAAACATTCTAGAATATAATGTGATGTAATGAAGGGCCAATTGTGAGCCTAGATTGAGGTGGGCTTATCATTGTAATTAGAATTAATTCAGCTTTAAACATATTTATTTCCCAATTTGAGTATTAGCTTTCACAAGCCTCCCTTTGGCACATCAAACAACATTAACAGATTTTATGCAGCCGACATGGAAATTTACAAGGGACAATGATACTTGCATCTTGAATTAAGATTATCTACAAATGCTGAAACTTTCTGGTCTTTATGTGCCCTTTTCCACCTGCGGTGCTAATTATTTTTAAAGTACGTTTAAATTCTGCTATATTTAGAAAATCCCTTGCGATGCATTTCTATTATGGATAATAGGACATTAATGCCAGTTGGTTAATTTCCAATGATACTTTACAGGTGGAGCCAGCAGTACGTGCTGCAATGCTGGCATGGAACTTCTATCTGAGGACCTCTTCAAATTGAAACATCAAGCTGTGAACACAAATTCTATACATAGATCATCTGTAACATGCTTCCTCTTGTCTACTAAATGTGAGTTCTGCTGATGTGATGGTCGTCTATCATTTTCTCTCTCACCATTATTTCTAGGTAACAAATTTGTCATCGATGACCCCTCTATTAGTAATTGCCACTTTCTTTGCTTGGCAGCCAAATTGGCTTATGAAATTAACTTCTTCCAATATTATTTAACCGTAAACAATTTCCATCTGCTATTGTGTCTAATCGTGCTAGCCCTAAACATTTGAATAAAAATGTTGACATAGATTGATCAAAGCAGTCTAATAATTTATAAATTCTAATGAAGAGAACTAGTTTATTATGAACCCTAATATTAACCTTACTTAGCTAACAAATCCATATTATTCATTAAGATAACAAGTACTTTTATTTTGATATCTGTTTATTCAACAATCTTATAAACAATAAATTGTTTTACACAGGTTTGCACAAAAAAATCCTTTCTGTGAGGCAGGGACTGCAGCTGCACGGTAGCCCTTGTTTATTTTATAGCTAATATTAATAGTGGCTTTTCAAATTGTAGCGTCGTTGAATAATAAAAAGTAACTTTTTATTTTAAAACAAGTTCATGAATCATTATTTATTTAACATTTTTATAAGTAAATGACATAAATAGTGATATATTAAACTCTAAATTAAAGAAACAAAATTGAAGTCCAAAGCTTGACATTTTACTAGTGAAAAAGCTGAAATAGTTTGATCGTTAACCCTAAATACTTCCACCTTATAACACGTCACAGAGACGTCCAAATCCTTCTTGATTGAAGATATATTTTGTTTGTTAAGCGCATACAAAATCTTTTATCTCCCCCGTCTCATTCATACCGAATAAGAATATTATATTTATGCAAAGTTCAAAAATTCCTTATCAGACAAAATAACTACGCAAGCAAAGTTTAAAAATTCCTACGCAACCAATTAACATTGTCTACAACTACGCAATTGTTCTGTTAGACAATTTATTGTCCTTCACGTGTAAAGGCTTCGTATTGAAAAAGGAAATACGGATGGTTTACATACACATCAGTGAACTAGAAAAATCACCATTTTATAATTTTTATTGATTTTTATTTAAATGATGAACATTTAATATAAAAGTATGATACACAATTTATATATAAGACAAGTGTAATGGAATGACATCCTAAAAATCAATCTCAGAACTTAAAAACAAACAAAAGGGAAATATAGCTAAGCAATAAGAGCTATACTAGCGAGATGAAGAGGGGGATCATTACTTGGGAGTTTACCCTAGCCAACCAAGAGATCCTAGCCATTACAAATGGGTTCTCAACCTATGATGGTGTCCTATGTGTCTTCTTCTTCTTATAGAGCTATGCATATAGGTGAAATAAGAAGGCCAGCCAAGGGAACTTCTTGTTGTCATGTCAACTAGGGAGGCCATGGTCATGCTAAGAGGTGGAAGATCATCCACCAAGCATGGGAGACTAGCCATGCTGTCGATGTTGATGGGGCCCTCATGATCCATGAGAATCACATCTTAAATAGACATTGTCGCTATTGCCATGATGGCACCTACATGGAGAAGAAGCATCCCTACTGGCAAGAGAAGGTAGCACATGAGCAATAGTAAAAGGTGCATTAGCCCAGTGCTTAATAAGTCTCTACAACTAGGAGAGCTCTAGAGTAATGTTATTGACCTACACCTAGATCTATAACTCAACATTAGAGAATATAATGGCTTTAGAATACAACAAGAAATGAACATGGATCGTAAAACTTGAAAATAAAAGAGCATTTTTATATTTCTATATGTTGAATAGAATCTCCACTTTGAATCCATCCCAAATTTGGGTAAATCTTGAAGGCATTATAGACTAGTTGCTTAAAGGAATAATATGCCAAGAAAAGAACTCTGGCTAGAAAGGCTTGAAGAAATCATATTTCAAGTTCCATGTAGATTAGGCCTGTGGGCGAAACTAGAAGAGATTCTTGAAAGTTTTCAAATGTCTAGAAAAAGGACAAAGGGGTTGGAAATGCCCAAACAGGAAGGATGAGATTCGATGGGAAGACCTTGATACAAGAGACACGAGGCAAAATGAGCCTATTTGGGCTCCAAAATAGAAAATGAAACTAATTCAAACCTACAACAACATTAAGTTTTAATGAAATAGAGGTTCTACCTAATATAAAGTTTCTAAATTATGGGTAGGTGAGGAGAAAGCTAAGAATACCCCTAGAAGGGTTTATAATTTTTATGGGAGTATCTAGATACCACATGCAATCTTTCTACCAAGTTGTAGTAGATTGAATCCCAACCCTATGCAACATTTGTAAAGGCACAAACTTTATAATAGTTAAAAAGGACTTAGAATCTTGATTTCCAAGCTTGTAGTTTATTAAAATTTTGAAAAGCCACTATTTAGTTTTTGTGGATTTTTATAAGCTTAGAAGAGTGGAGGTGGATAAATGTAATGATTATCTCATTTCTAGTATCATTATGTGTCTAGTGCTTAGTCAAAAGCCCAATTTAAGTCTAGTTGTTTATGTTCTCTAGTGTAAGAATGCACAAATGCATTTAATGAGAAATGTCTACTTGCCCCCATCCACTGTCAAGATGAATACATATAATATGGGCATGAGTTTACATTCCATGGACACATATTTTCATGAATATTACAAACTAAAAATCAAGATCTAGTTGTTATATGATACAAGGAAAATGATATAGAAAAAGTGGACATACACTACAAATATCCTATTTTTAAATTCTAAACTATGCTTTCACTTTAACATCTTATTGAATAGAGTATGGTGTCCAAGATTTGAAGGCATTGTGAATGACTTTATTGGACTCTATAGTTGCAAACTCCATGATGGCTTGATAAATAAAAAATGAACTATTTAGAATGAATGCCTCAATGCAAAAATGTAGCCTCAAGAAGTACATAGATGCAAGTTTATAGACAAAATTGATCTATAGGAAAAAAATTCTAAAATTCAAGAACATGCTCTTTAGTAGCATAAAACAAGACTTTAAAACCTTTTCCCATGTCCAAATACAATAGTAAGCATGTATATAGAATTTGGAATCATAGATAGGGTAGGTGAATCATATGTGTCTTTATGGAGTGTATAATTGCAACATTTACATGGGTGTACCAATTGAAAGAATTTTAAAAAACAACTTTCAAGTAAAGGGAATTGGTAGATGGACATCCATTGAAGCATGTTTTGGAAGTGAATTTTGTTAGATGATATACTAGTGAAGGTCACTTTAGCCATGATGTTTTTGTAATGTCAAAAATTGCATACCCTTGCAATTTTATGCTATGTTTTACACTCCTTTTGGTGTCCACTCCCTAGTATGTTTTAGGATCATTTTGGCCATACCTTAGCCTTTTTCTTAAACTAGACATGCTAAGTTTGTGTTGTGTTTTAGCATTTGTACTTATTTTTGTCAAATTTTATTTTAGTGCCTTGATTCTTTCACTATCCTAAGGTGTTCAATGAAATCAAGAGTTGATGTCACTTGGACACTAGCACTTAGCAGGTATGTCCATGCGATGCACTAGCATCCCGAGCCCATGTGGTGTGAAGTGATCATTTCTTGGGTATTACTTACCACCTCCTACAATGTGAGAGATTTTGCATAATGCCTATGCAACTTTGACCTACCTTTCCTATTTTCCCTCTAAGTCCTTCATTGGAAATTATCTTTTTGAATCTCTTGGCTCTCTTTTGGAAACTCCTTGAAAATTTATGAAGCTCTTGACATCTCTATGATTACAAACAACAATCTACCAATATTCTTGAAGATTTTTGTGGAGATCTTTTATTGCATCTAGAAATCTTGTTTTGTGCACTCAAGCTTACGTGACATTTTTTTGTGGATTTTCATTACCTTCATGGGGTTTTTTGGAACCACTACTTGTTTGGATCTGTCAGCATAACATATTACATTGTGTCATTGTTTCTGTACGTAACTACATCTGTTACGTCAGTTCCTGCAGTTATGGAATAACTGCAAACTGTTGTGTTAGTTTCATTAACTACCACACAGTATTTATTGATGTTTTGTACCAGCTTTCAACATCGAATAAAGCATATCTTTCTTCTGCCTACCATTAAATGGTATCAGAGCAAGTCTGATCGCTGGGGCATTATGTTTTGGCGCTGTTCCAGTCTGTGGCAATGTAGATAGGTGATGGGGCCTTCAAAACCTGTGGTGGACTGCTGATGCTGCCGGCCAAACAATAGGAGGAAATATCTGTTGGTGTCTGCAGTCTATCTCCCCATGTGAAGAAGACTAGGAGGCTGAAAGGAGGTCGTGGGTTTCTGGAGCATGTTCTTTATTTCTATCCCAATACCAGTCTGATGCTGTAGAGTTCATTCTTCTACCTTTCATTTAAAAACTACTGGACTGAAGTTGCAATCTACGTGGAGGAGGAGACTAGAAGGCTTTGGCACAGATTGCAAGCCGAAAGTGGATGTCCACCACACCTGATGCCAGCAATGTGGCCAGTAATCATGCTAATGAGCCACCTCGAGGTGGACGTGCTATTTCAGAAAGCTCAGGCTTCTACTTTGCACTTCTAGATGCCCTACAAAACACCGGTAATCTCTAATTCGATGAATTGTTTAGGCAAGGATTGCTAGATTACTTTCTATTTGATGTACAATGTCAAGCAAGGAAGATTAGAGCAAAACTAGACGAGGGTTATGATGCTGATGACGAAGATGAGGTAGAACGCACACCAAAGCGTCCCCGTTTCACAGTACAGGCCTATCGTGCTCATCTCTGTGCCACTATTTCCTCTTCAAAGTGAATATAGTGTCAAATAAAATAATAATAAATTTGTTGTCTAGATTATTTTGTTTTTTGAAAAATATCTGCCCCGAAATTGCTTCTTTCCGATGCTCAACTTTTGAAAGGGCCAAATTATGCCACATGGAAGACAAAGATGCGGACTATTCTCATTTTTGAGGAGCTATGGAGAATTGTCAAGGGTGACATAACCAGACCAACAGACCCAAAGGAAAGGCAGAAGTTTGACAAGGCCAATGCCAAAGCATTGATGTTGATAACTCTCGGCATCACCGATGAAGTTCAACCTCACATTCGGGATGCAGCAACATCAAAGGCGGCATGGGATTCTCTCTCCAGAATCTACCAAGCAAAGAACCAGATGAAGATCCTCCATCTACAGTCCAAGCTACATACACTCAATATGCATGCTGGTGAGAAAGTTGAGGAATTCTTACGGCGGGTATCTGAACTGCGAGCTAAGCTTGTTGCACTTGGAGAAAAGGTGGAGGACAAACTACTTGTCCCAATTACGCTGAGAGCAATGCCATCTCAGTTCAAAATCTTTGTCACCACCCTGAACATCACCAAGAAAGATGTTTCATATGATGAATTGGTGAATTTGTTGCAACAAGAAGAAGCCATTCAATCTGTTCAAGGTGAACTAGAAGATAAGGCCCTGATCTCCAGACAATCAAAAGGTCAGAAGTTTCATGGAAAGCAGTCACAGAAACAACAAGAACATCAACAGTCGAAGCCTCCAAAGGCAAACCAATGGTGTCATATATGCAACAAGAACAATCATGACACTATCAACTGTTGGTACAATGCCTTAACAAAAGGCAATTCAAGCAAAGAAGGCTTTTCTGGTTGCAATGATACTCAGCCATCCAAACGCCATCATCATCGCAGAAGGCACAAAGGAAATGTAGCGGCCCAACAAGATGATGCATCAGAAGAAGATGAACCAGAAATAGCCAACTGCGGCACTCATCATAATCTAGTCCTTGTCTCCCAAACCTCGCAGCCCACGAGGGATATTTGGTTGATAGACTCAGGTGCCAGCAAGCATATGATAGGCAATCGTGAGCCGTTCGATGCACTGATAGAACAACCTACTGGAGATAGAGTTTGAATTGCTGACAATAAGGAGTATGTTGCAGAGGGTATAGGCAAGGTCATAATTCCTCTTGGGACAAGCCATTGTACCCTCACCAAGGTGCTGTATGTTCCTGGTTTGACAACAAACTTGCTCTCTGTCAGTCAGCTTCTGAACCACAAACTAAAAGTTAAGTTCCAAGTGAAGGACGGGGTTAAGACCTGTCTAATCTCAAGAGAAGGTATGATACTTGCTAGAGCATTTATGAAGGATAGACTGTTTGCATTAGATGCTGTCTCCTCCCTTACAGTAGCTCTATCAACCTCAACAATAGAATCTACGGGACTCTGGCACTATCGCTATGGGCACCTTTCTGTTAGCTCCTTGTATCAGCTCAGCTCCAAACAAATGGTAAGAGGTCTTCCTCCAATTTCAAATTCATTGCCTATATGTCATGGATGCCTTGTAGGTAAACAACACCGGGATCCGTTTGAGGCTAGTAGCTTCCATGCTACACGTCACCTTGAGTTGGTACATACCGATCTATGTGGACCCATGCCTGCTTCATTTTTAGGCCATAAGTACTTCCAGTTGTTTGTGGATGACTTCTCCCGAAAGACCTGGGTGTATTTTCTCAAGAAGAAAGATGAAGCCTTTGCCAACTTTCAGGACTTTCACAAGCAAGTTGTCAAAGAAGCCGGCCAGTCTCTTCTTGACCTCCGGTCAGATCGAGGGGGGGAATTCACCTCCAAGGAGTTCGTGGCATACCTGAAGTATCATGGCATCAAGTAGCACCTCACTGCTCCCTATACACCCCAACATAATGGAGTTGCAGAACGTCGCAATCGGACTGTCATGGAGATGTCTCGATGCATGCTCTCCACAGCCAAGTTGGAGGAAAGATTTTGGGCAGAAGTAGTACGGACAGCTGTATACCTCATCAATAGGGCACCAACAAAGATTCTGCAACACAAGACACCGGAAGAGGTATGGACTGGACAAAAGCCTTCAAGTTCTCATCTAAGGGTGTTTGGTTGCACTACATACATGCATGTCCCTGCCAATAGGAGAAAGAAGACTGATCCTAAGACACTTCAGTGTATATTGTTGGGATATAGTATTACATCAAAAGCTTATTGTCTCATAGATCCTAAGACAATGAAGATACATGAGAGTCGAGATGTGGTATGTGATGAATCGTCATTCGATTCCTTATCACAGAAAGAAGAGCAACAGCCTCCTACTTCTCATAAATTGCTCTTACAATTAGATGATGAGCATATGGAAGACTCTCACAGAGACAGTGAACTACAAGGAGAGTTGTATGTTGATCTGGGCCCTCTAGAAAGCATTCCACACCAGCAGCAGCACAGTCAACCTCCAAAGTGGGTCCAAAGTACAATTAGGGACTCTAACCTGTACACTCTTCCAGACACTTCGTCAGGAGTCAGAACCAGGAGTCAGACAAGAAATGAAGTGAATCTTGTGCTCATGAGTATTGTTGTTGACAGCACTGAACCTGATACAGTTCGAGAGGCCTTAAGCCAACCTCAGTGGAAGAAGGCTATGGATGCAGAGTATGATTCTCTGATGCAAAATCATACTTGGGAACTTGTCGATCTGCCTGCAGGGAAGAAACCCATTGGCTGCAAATGGATCTTCAAAACAAAGTACAAGGCAGATGGATCTATCAACAAGTACAAAGCACGACTTGTAGCAAAGGGATATGCTCAACAGGAAGGCATTGATTATGAAGAGACCTTTGCACCCACTGCAAAGATCAAAACTATCAGAATGGTCTGTGCATTGGCAGCGCAGAAGGGATGGAAGCTTCAGCAGATGGATGTCAAGAGTGCTTTCTTAAACGATGATCTCAAAGAAGAAGTGTACATGACCCAGCCAGAAGGGTTTGTTGATGAACATCATCCACACAAGGTATGTCATCTTATCAAATCTCTTTATGGCCTTAAGCAAGCTCCTAGGGCATGGTACATCAAGATTGATGGTCACCTATTGTAACATGGATTCACTCGTAGCCCCTCAGATCCTAACTTGTATATTAAGAAGGTAGGCACAGAGATTGTCATTCTAGTTTTGTATGTGGATGATCTTATTCTCACTGGCATCTCAGACAGTCTTGTTGATGATGTCAAGAATGATCTCAAGAACTCCTTTGACATGACAGATTTGGGGCTACTTCATTATTGTCTTGGCTTGGAGATATGGCAGAAGAAGAACCACATATTCATCTCCCAAATGAAATATGCCAAGACACTCCTGGAAAAGTATGGAATGGTTAACTGTAAGCCTATGTCCACTCCAATGGAGAAAGGTTTGCAACTATCTTGTTTCCAGGATTCACCTCAAGTAGATGTCACTCTCTACAGGCAGCTGGTTGGGACCCTTATCTACTTGACCTACACCAGACCAGACTTGTGTTTTGCTGTAAGCTATCTTGCCAGATTCATGCAGGAACCAAAGAAGTGTCATTGGGTTGCAGCAAAGCATGTGTTGAGATATATCCGAGCCACAGTTGATTATGGTCTGGAATATAAGAAGAACACTCAGTTCTTCTTACAAGGATATACAGACTCAGATTATGCAGGATCTATAGATGATAGGAAATCCACCTCAGGTTATGTTTTTCATCTTGGATCTGGGCCAATTTTGTGGGTTAGTAAGAAGCAAACTATTGTTGCTCTTTCATCCACTGAGGCTGAATATCATGCCGCACGAGGAGCTATGTGCGAAGCGATTTGGTTACATTGCATTTTGGCAGATATGGACATTCCTGAAGACAAGTCACTAGTTCTTCATTGTGACAATCAGGGTGTGTTGAAACTTGTGAAGAATCCAGTTTTCCATGAGCGCACTAAGCATATTGAGGTCGAATGTCATTACATTCAGGATCAAGTTTTGAACCACCACATCCATCTCTAATACTGCCCTACAGACTCTCAGATCGCAGATATGTTCACCAAATCTCTTGGTAGAATCAAATTTGAATTGTTTAGGGGGTACATTTGTAAAAACAATGTAATAAGGGGGGGAATGTCAGCATAACATATTACATTGTTTCATTGTTTCTGTACGTAACTACATCTGTTACGTCAGTTCCTGCAGTTATGGAATAACTGCAAACTATTGTGTTAGTTTCATTAACTACCACACAGTATTTATTGATGTTTTGTATCAGCTTTCAACGTCGAATAAAGCATATCTTTCTTCTGCCTACCATTAGGATCTTCATCTCCAGTGAGATAGTTTGCATCTTCTCATTTGTAAGGTGACTGAATTCTATCTTTCCCTCATTTTTATACTTATTTATTCAATGTAGTCCATTTGTATGTTGATTACCTTTGTGCAAGTCATTCCATTTCCTTTCTTTCTTCCAATAGCTCACTAGGTTTCTCTTGTTTTTTAGTAGATTTATTTTACATTACTCATTTAATCTATTTGTCACTATTATTATTCATTGTAGATGCACTTAGAAGATAATAGAACACAATCTACTTCAATCTTTTCAATCTTGGTTGTTCATGGAGATAGAAATACTAAAATAGGGGTTTGACCTGAAGCAAAACTCCCGAGAATCCCCAACCTTCCTTTTTTCTTGTTGTAGATTCTAGATTTAGAGGAGAAGATTGCATCCACACACTAGTTGAGTGAGATAGAGTGAAATAAACTTGAATTTTTTAGTTTTCTATACTTTCTAAACTACAACATGACATGCAGATATCTACATAACACATAGACATCCACACGATGCATAGACATCCATGCAATGCACTAGTATCCTTGGTAGTGAGCATCTCCATCTAATAGTAGGTTCCTCTCATATTTCTCCTTTCTATTCTATTCTAAAGGGTTGTTGACATTATTCTATTAAACAAAGTAGGCAATAGAAAACTAAAATAGTCTTGAGTGTAGTTGTAGTGAAAAGTTCTTTCGATTAATACCTCTTAGTTGAACACTAAATTTTCCTTCACTATAGATTTTATTGAAAATAAATCTATTAAAAAGTTCTACAAACTTCAAGAAAATGCATTTAATAGGTGTACAAGAAAAATTGACAAATTTTATATCATCCTCACATCGCTCTATAACTTTTCCTAGCATCCTCATGCCTTGTTCCAAAATGGGACCTTTGAGATGTGGTATGAATATCCATAAAAGCATTTAAAAAATATTTTTTAAGATATTATAGATACAAGTGCATAGTCGTGGTGTATGTAAAAACAAAGGTAGAGATTATACAAACAAAAAATTTAACAAAATTTTAGACAAATCTTCACCTACAAATTTTGTATGTGAACTAGCTGATGAAGCATCGTAGAAATTTTTCCCATAGAACATACCCACAAATTATTTTTTAGAATACTTGAAAATAATGGAGGCATAGAGATGGTATGAAAACTATTTAACAAATACTTTAGGACATCCAAATTTAGAGCCATGATACATTTATGAAATAAAAAAATAAGAAATATGGTCTTATGGAATGGTTGTAGGAATAAATAGATCCACTAAAAGGGCTATTAATACTTTTAATGATTGATGGTCACTTGGACACTAGCACTTAGCACGCACGTCCATAAGATGTGCTCGCATCCCGATCCCATGTGGTGTGAAGTGATCATTTCTTGGGTATTACTTACCACCTCCTACAATGTCAGAGATTATGCATAATGCCTATGCAGTTCTGAATAACTTTCTTTGACCTACCTTTTCTATTTTCCCTCTAAGTCCTTCATTGGAAATGATCTTTTTGAATATCTTGGCTCTCTTTTGAAAACTCCTTGAAAATTTTTGAAGCTCTTGACATCTCTATGATTACAATCAACACTCTACCAATATTCTTGAAGATTTTTGTGGCTCTTTTATTGCATCCAAAATCTTGTTTTGTGCACTCAAGCTTATGTGACATTTCTAGTGGATTTTCATTACCTTTATGGGGCTTTTTGGAACCACTACTTGTTTGTCTCTTCATCTCTAGTTGGGTATCTTGCCTCTTCTCATTTGCAAGGTGACTAAATTCCATCTTGTCCTCATTTTTCTACTTATTTATTCAATATAATCCATTTGTATGCTAATTGCATTTGTGTAGGTCATTCCATTTCCTTTTTTCCTTCCAATAGCTCACTAGGTTTCTCTAGTTTTTTAGTAGATTTGTTTCACATTACTCATTTAATCTATTTGTCACTATTATTATTCATTGTAGATGCACTTAGAAGATATTAGCACACACTTTATTTCAATCTTTTCAATCTTGGTTGTTTATGGAGTTACAAATATTAAAATAGGGGTTTGACCTGAAGCAAAACCCCCAGGAATCCCCAACCTTCCTTTTTTTCTTTTTGTAGATTCTAGATTTAGACAAGTTCACTGCATCCACACACTAGTTGAGTGAGATAGAGTGAAATAATGTTGAAGTTTTTAGTTTTCTATACTTTCTAAACTACATTGTGATGTATAGACATCTGCATGACACATAGACATCTACACGATACATAGACATCCATGTGATGCACTGGCATCCTTTGTAGTGAGCTTCTCCATCTAATAGTAGGATCCTCTCATATTTCTTCTTTATATTCTATGTTTAAAATATTAAGCTTTTGTCTCCATTTTTCTGTATTCATCATTTTATCAATCTTGTTTTGTCTTCATACTCAATTAGCATAGTTTCTTTTTATTTACATAATACCTTAAAGGGTTGTTGACATTATTCTATTGAACAAAGTAGGCAATAGAAAACTAAAATAGTTATGAGTGTAGTTGTAGTGAAAATTTCTTTTGACTAATACCTCTTAGTTGAACTCTAAATTTTCCTTCATTATAGTTTTAATTGAAAATAAATCTATTAAAAAGTTCTACAAACTTCAATAAAATGCATTTAATAGGTGTAAAAGAAAAATTGACAAATTTTATATCATCCTCACACTGCTCTATAACTTTTCCTAGCATCCTCATGCCTTTTACCAAAATGGGAGCTTTGAGATGTGTTATGAATATCCATAAAAGAATTTTAAAAATATTTTTAAAGATGTTATAGCTCCAAGTGCATAGTGGTGATGTATGTAGAACAAAGGTAGAGATTATGCAAACAAAAATTTCAACAAAATTTTAGACAAATCTTCACCTACAAATTTTGCATGTGAACTAGTTGATGAAGCTTCTTAGGAATTTTGCCTATAGAACATACCCAAAAATTATTTTTATAATATGTCAAAAGAATGGAGGAATAGAGATGATATGAAATCTATTTAACAAAATACTTTAGGACATCCAAATTTAGAGCCATGATACATTTATGAAATATGAAAATAGAAACACACCCTATAACTTTTTGATAGAAATGCTCCAATGAAATATGGTCTTATGGAATGGTTGTAGGAATAAGTGGATCCACTAAAAGGGCTATTAATACTTTTAATGGTTGATGGTGTCAGTGTAATCAAGGGACATTTGGGAAAGGGATCAAAATCATGGAAAGAGTTCTTCAAGAAGGATGATGTTCTCTCATTATCTGTATATTTAGATCATGGATCTTGGGAGCAACCATGTCCTCATTGTAAGTTGCATGATTAAATTAGCTATTAAAATGGTTGAAACTCTAATTTAAACATAAACTTTCTTGATAGAATAGTGGATATAGGTTAGAAACATGCTATTCATTTCAGGAGTAAATTTAAACCTAAAAAAAAGTCCCTATTATCTCTTAAGACTCTAGCACTACATTTTATATTAATGAAAGACAATGTTTGATAATGAGTGATTATCAAGGGATCAATCAAAAAGTGCATCAACAAGCTAATCAATTTATGGTAAATGGTTGTACTATCTTTTAAACATTTTAATTGTGTTCAAATGGGGAATTTTTAAACAATTCCATACCTTATGTCTACTTTGGCCTTCACAAGTCTTTTATTATTTGTGTCCTTCTATATTTTCAAGTAAAAAACACATAAAAACTACAAAACAATCCCATCATATGAGGGAATTGTCATTCTACTTAAATATCATTCATTTGAGTGGTCAAATAGTCGATAGTAATTTTACACCTCATTCACAACAAAAAGTGGTAAATATTTATTGTATTTTATTGGCCAAAATTGACCATTAACTGTTCAAGTGGATAATATTTAAGGATAGCTAGGAATTTCCCCCCTTAAACGCAAAGGAAAACCACCCATCTAATGGTGATTTCTCTTGTTATTACAAGCACATGTCATTGCCTATTGGGCGAGTCACATTATCAATTACAAAAATCACAATGGTAAGTTTACTTGCTAACAAACTAATAATGCTAATATGGTTTGGGATACCATTACTAATGGTGAGGACTTGCTAGATTTTGGATGGGACTTTAAGTCAGTGATTGGAACCCACATCCTACCACTAGTCTTTTAACCCCTATTGCTTAGACATTTTTATATATGATGCAATGTTTCTGAGTAGTTAATTTTTTACAAATCTCAAGAATTTTTTATTGACTTCAAACTTTTTAATAATCTTGAGCATTATTTTTATCAAAGCATTATATATACCTATTTCATTTAAAAGTTTCTATATAATTAAACTTATATTGTTATCACCCATAAAACATTATTTTCTATGTTTCTTATATAATATTTCATTTTTAAAAGAATACATAAAACTTACATATAAAACTGCCTCATCACGCTACAAGAAAAAATAAAAATAAAAACATCATAAATCAATTAAAATTATGCTTTTAGAACATTATTCTATTGTTTATTTATCCACAAAAGTTCCTTCTATATTTATCGTTTCAGCGTACTCCCCAATTTAATCGTTAGACAGCATTTTCTCAATATTATTTGCATGAAAAAGGCAGAATAACGGTGAAGAAACTGAGATCACCAAAAATAAATACCGTATACCAAAAGGAACCAACACCGTAGAAGCAGCTTAGCCTGAACAGCCGCTCTTGATTCAAATTCCAAAATGAATTGGCTCCATAATAAATGAGTATAATTTATTTGGACCGAACAATTTAATACTCACACTGTGAGCAGTGTGAAGTGAGTTTACAAACCGCTAAGGGGTTATCACTTCCTCTCCTCATTCATATCCACAAATAATACTAAAATTAATGTAGCGGAAATCCAGAATACACGTAGAGAAATACTGAATGAAATCAAATCCCATACTAAATACAAATCTCCTTACTAGAAAGAGTGGCATTTTGTTGGAAGGTTGTCATGTTTAACTGAGAGGTGGGCATTTGAATCCAGGAGGAGGGATGAGGCCGCACTGAACAAATAACTCAAGGGCGATGGGAAGGATGATGTTGAGGTTCAGAAGCTTAAGCCGAATAGTTGTACACAAACACAGGGCTGCCTCCAATTCCAAAACGCCTTGCAAAACAGGGCAGCACGTGTTGACAGCAGGATCTCCAATGGTAGCATTTACCAGCCCTCCCAGCACATCCACACACGCTCCTAATTTCAATGCATTTAGCGGACAACTCCCCCCGCTTGATGAACTTGGCGGCGGCGGGGGAGGAGTTTTTGTTTTGGGAGGTGGAGGGGGAGGACATTTGGCTTCCACTGGAGGACCCATGCTGATTGCAAAGCAAATCATAACCATCGCCACGATTGCTGCACCGTTTCTCATATTCATCCTTATTTAATAATCGCAATCAAGGAAGCAAATGAAAACCTAGGAAAACTGATGCTAGGTTACATTGTAGGACTCTACTCTACAGGAATTTATAGGCTCAGGGTCTTAATTTTCAATCATGAAATTTTGTGCGCCCGTGAACGCTAGCACAATCTCAAGCTCTGCTACACGTGAAACAGTGTTTGGCCACCCTGTATTTTTCCATTTAATATAAGAAAGCGGGCGCAACAAGTCAAATTAATGTTAAAATAACTTCCACTGCCCCTCTGTAAAGTCCAATCATTTACGCGTTGGGGCACATGGTATAATAACATATCCTCGTTTTTCAACTTCACTAGACCTAACATTTAGCAAGTGGCACATACTTCTGCTCAACTAGGAAACAATTTGAATTTTTAATATTTTCTGGCACTTCGGTGTCCTGGAAGCAATTCTTTATACTTCTGTTTGAACAGAGTGATTCGCTTGATGTTGAAGGAAATGTTGTAGAAGATTGTTGCATTGCAGGAAACGAGAATCCATAGTATACACATCGGACAAAGTATACGCATCTATATGTTCAATTCATACCAGCTGTGCATAAATGTTGTCATTTATTTTATTTTCTCAATGGATATTGGGGTTCGCTAGATCCCATATTATTATTTGTAGGTACATTCCATATTATTATTATAATTATTAAGACTTAATGCATAATGTATGTCTCGAAAATAGTCCCTGGAGTTGTAAGTAATGTCCTCACGCTATGGAGGTTCGTGGGAGAGGATATTAAACCATAAAAAGTGGAGTAGACTTGGTGTATGGACATCAAAACAAGCTTGTGTAAATCGGTCAAGCTTGTGTAAATTGGTGATGGGAAATTTTATATTTATTTTGGGGAAATGTTTTGTTATATGTATATATTGATAGATGGTGTAATTTTGTGTGAAGTTGGACAATCTCCCAAGATTTTTCTATTCATCTATATGCATACATTCCTATGTACTAAGTCTGTACTTTTTTTTTTGAGTTAGATTTTAGGGAGCCATATCCCCTATAATGAAAGATAAAAATTTAGACCAGCTGCTCACAAAGGAGGGCTACCATACATTAATATTCTATTTTTCATTACTATAAGTCACATTAACTGGTTGTATTACATAGAAAAAAAGGATTTTCCCCTTATTTGATTACATAATAGCACTATATACGTACTAACTATTCTTCTATGTAGTTATCGGTTCTCCTATACTCCTTCCGGCTGAATCATCTTCAGACTCTTCCGTTTCAACTTCCTCCACCCATTCATGTCCTTCTGCAGCTATCCCTACCAACATTTTGAGGAAGTTGATTCCCCACCCAACTTCGTTCCTTCTGCCACCTTCGCATACGCCAACAGTCGGGATACGAAACAGTACCCATGGTCCATTATGGGTTGGCAAGATTAACGACTAGTTCTCTTATGGACGAAAGTCGATCCTAGGCACTGTTGCATTCAGCTTTTCCTCCAAACCACCACGCCAAAATGAATGAGTATGAGCCCTCGCCAGCTCTCTAGTGGAGTACTTAGATTTAGCAAAGTCCAAACAGACACCTACGAACATGGCAGCTATGTCTGTGTTAACCCTGTATTTGTGTTTCAGTTTATTAAAATATCTCCCAAAACAATCTCAATGGTGAACAAACCGATCTGTGACTACACCTTGAAGACTTTTCTCAACATTTATTCAAGATAACACCCTTCAAGGCCATTTGTCTCTTGCGTCCTATGAGAGTGAAAATAGCTTCCATTTTGCCAAAATTTCTTTTCTCATGAAATGCCAATCCATTGAACTATAAATAGATAGTCGCACGCACTGCTAATCACCTCAGCTCTGGCTTCCATCATCTCCCACATCACAGCTTAATGGGAATTAAATGTTTCCTGTCCCTTCTCTATTAATCCCATGCTTGAATCTCATATTCCATACAGTGAAATGATTGAAATATACCTTTGGCTTTCCATCCTTACCAACCAATAATTAGCTATCATCATTTGTCCTTATTCCAGCATCATCCCTCTTAACTGGCCTCCACGTAGACTCCCCTCACCAGCTCCTTGGTGGAGTACTTGGATTCACCCAAGTCCAAACAAACACCTACAAACCTGGTAGCTATGTCTGTGTTAACCCTGTATTTGTGTTTCGGTTTATGAATGTATCTCCCAAAACAATCTCAATGGAGAACAAACCAATCTGTGATTGTACCTTGAAGACTTTCCTCAGCCTTTATTCGAGATAATACCCTTGAAGGCCATTTGTCTCTTGCGTCCTATGAGAGTGAAAGTAGCTTCCATTTTGCCAAAATTTATTTTCCCATGAAATGCCAATCCATTGAACTATAAATAGATAGTTGCATGCACTGTGAGTCACCTTAGCTCTCACTTTCATCATCTACCACATCACAGCTTCATGGGAATTAAATGTTTCCCGTCCCTTCTCTATTAATCCCACGCTTGAATCTCATCTTCAATACAATGAAATGATTGAAATATGCCTTTGGCTTGCCATCCTTACCAACCAATAATTAACTATCATCATTTCTCCTTATTCCAGCATCGTCCATCTTAACTAACCTCCACGTAGGCTCCCCTCGCCAACTCCTTGGTGGAGTACCTGGATTCAGCCAAGTCCAAACAGACACTTACGAACATGGTGGCTATGTCCGTGTTAACCATGTATTTGTGTTTCAGTTTATGAGCGTATCTCCCAAAACAATCTCAATGGAGAACAAACTAATCTATGACTACACCTTGAAGACTTTCCTTAGCCCTTATTTGAGATAATACCCTTGAAGGTCATTTGTCTCTTGCGTCCTATGAGAGTGAAAATAGCTTCCATTTTACCAAAATTTCTTTTCTCATGAAATGCCAATCCATTGAACTATAAATAGATAGTCGCATGCACTGCCAGTCACCTTAGCTCTCGCTTCCATCATCTACCACATCATAGCTTCATGGGAATTAAATGTTTCATGTCCCTTCTCTATTGATCTCATGCTTGAATCTCATCTTCCATATAGTGAAATGATTGAAAAATACCTTTGGCTTGCCATCCTTACCAACTAATAATTAGCTATCATCATTTCTCCTTATTCCAACATCATCCCTCTTAATTGGCCTCCACGTACACTCCCTTACCACCGTGGATGATCCTACATCACTGTCTCCATCTTGCTTTAGAAGTATTTCTATGTCCGAGATCCTCTAGGTCCAATACTCAACCTTATTACTAATTTTGAGATCCTCTTGAACGTCAAATGCTATGTTAGATTGTTAGTCAACAATCTTATTACCTTCTCTATAGGAGTGGTTGATTTTATGGTCCCAAAATTTCTTCAATAACTCTACTAATCTCAACATAATATTGTTCAGTTTCCATATTGGAGTCTCCTTGCATCACAACGTGTTGATCATAACCAATGAGTTGCCTTCAATATAAATTCTTCTTAGTCCTAAAGATAACCCCAACTAGAGTCCCATTATTAGAGCTTCAAATTATGCGTCATTATTAGATTAAAACCCTATTCCCTTTTCTCTAGCCCACAAAAGCTTCCCTTCATCATTCCTAATAACACATCCTATACTTGCCAAACCTAGATTGCCACGTGATGTCCCATCAAAGATGATTTTTGACCATCCTAGGTCTGGTGGGATCCATCTTAGCAACTTTCTCTCCTTTGTGCCTTGATTAACCTGGCCAACCCCATTAATGGGGGTACTAAGTATCTACCTTATCTTTACACACATGTACTCCTATGTGTTCACCTTATTGTCACATTTATTATATTTACCCATGCACCTACCTCTATTTAGCCACTAGCCACCTAACTACGACTGTTTCATTCCTTGGGTCATTTCCAGATCATGGGGTCGACCACACAGTCATAAACTTAACCCTTTTCATCTCAAAATTAAAAATTCTAATTTCACTAACTAGACCACTTTATTTTCCCATCATGATCTTACTAAATAAGAATTTAGCAAAATTTGATGCTACGTGCTAGTACTTAAAGACATTCATTGCATTCATTATAAGATAGTCACAATACACAAGTCTCCTATTCTAGAACATTAAGAGAACAATCAATAGAAACACATTTTGATTTAATGTATTAAAAAGAGTAAGGAATTTGTGTACAAATTTCTAGGGTCATTTTCAATTTTGATCAAAATTGTTTACATATTTTTTATGTTGACTATAGAGAACTTGTCTTCTGGGGACATAATGACAACCATTCCAAGATATTCTTAAATACTACCATCGTTTAACTACTAGGAAGGAGTAGAGAAGAGAAGGATCTGTTAAGTGAATTATAGATTGAAATTCTACATTATATAGGATTGAGTCCAAACTCAAAGGATAAATCTGTGACTGTGAATTTTGACCTAGACATACAAATTTGACATCTAATAGGGCACAAATCTAGTGCATATTCAGAGGAAACCATTAATAGAGAGATCACACTTTAAAGGAAAGAAAAAAATTATAGAATCTTCCCCATCGGCTGTCATTCTTCTTTCATATAGCTAAGTACCTCCCACTATTATATCTACTTTTCAAAAATAGTTGCAAATTATTAGATTTATCCATCTCAAGTATAATTAGTTAATTTAGAGACCTGTACAAACATTTGAAAAATATTGAAGTTAAAATTATGGCATCAAATACTTTGGAATATGGTTCATCATCATGTAAGTATTCTTATATTTCTAAATATGAATAGTCTAATTTATTTTTTTGAAGCATAATGCATGAAGGAAAATTACTTCATCAAGCTGCTACTCCTTCAGTTTCTTCTATTAAACTAAAATTTATTTTAGGAGGTTTACTAAGCATCTATGGATGATGTGTTACAAAGTTTGTTGAGTTTTAATCTACTTAGAATTCCTCTCTTTTGTCCATTACATCTAAATAACCATTTGCTAAAACCATATAATAATCAAGTATTTTGCAACTATAATCAAGTAAATGGTCAATATACTCAAACTTACACAAGTATTAAGTATAAGACACCATACGTTATTGAAAACAACATAATTAGAGTTGAAGGGGAAATTATAGTGGAACTCCATCTATTGCACCTGCTAATAGTAGACTAGAAATTTATACCAACCAATTTCATCATCATTCGCATAATGCTAAGGAACATGATACCAATAATAATGATGATACTCTGGAAGATCAGGGTATTTGATTCTTAAGGTGAACTGGGGGATCATCTTACATATTAGATAAAAACACTAAAAGATCATAGAATGTATTAAGGAAAATTATGTAGAAAAGTGTGGAAGGATTATGGGAAATATGCCTTTTTTCTCAAGAATAAACATGATGAATTTAGAGATAGGTAATATAAGAATCTATTATGGCTCTTCTACTTTACAAACTGTACAAATAAGGTATTTATACAAGTAGGCTACAAATTAAGCTATGGAAATATGTTGACAAGTGTTACATGCATATGGTTCATTGACTATGTGAATAAGATGATAAAAAATGGCCAACCTTGATGGTGCTAGATGAATTTCATAAAATTATGGTACAAACATTGTCATGTGTTAGATGAGTATGGTTCCAATTGTATGTTCATGTTCTATGGTACAAAGGGTACTAGATGACATGCACACATATAAAAACAAAAAGTGGATGTGGATGGTCCATTTTTGCACACATATGGTCATGCTAGGCACCAAAATTTGTAGCTGCATGCAAAGTGTCATGATGCACGGGAGTAGAGTTGCATAATGAAACACAAGAAATGTGCATGTAGATGCATGGTGATAGTGTTGTGTGTGGATGCAAAAGTGTTGTATTGTGTGCATAAAGTGACTTTTGATTGTGTAGATAACATTGCAAGAACCTAAAAATGAATAGGCATACATGACAATTTAATGATAATTTGATGGCCTAGTTCATAAGGCTAGTAGGATGAAAATAAAATTGAACTTTCATTATACTTGTTTTTCATCATGGAAGTGTCTAGTGAGCTTATTAGGAACTCACTTCTACTGTTTTTAGCAAACCTAAGTTTCCTATGAAGTGTCCATATCCCTTTGTTTCTTTTAAATAATTATTTTTAGCCTTAAGTCATGAGTGCACTCATTTACATTTATCTTTCCCTCATTAGTGGTTCTTCCACCTTTGTGAATATGCATTTGCCTAGTGAATGATTTTATTTTTAAAAATTTGAATTCAAATTTTAAATTTGGCATTAGTGAGCTTTGTATGCACTTAAATCCTCTCAAATCACATTGTTTATACTCAAGTTAATGCTTGTTTTTAATGAGTTGTCTTTAGTTTAAATGTTGAAATTCTCTCCAAACCTTATCCCTCTCTTATTTGTAGTTTTTCTTAGGTATTTTTACAGTTTAAATTCTTATGCAATTTTATTTACATAGACCAAACTCTTGTGAATATTTGTTTTAGAAGCTTCTAAGCTTATCACATACCATAGCACATTATTTATTTCATTATTTTAGTCACCTAGAGCTTCCAATCTTTCATAGTATTTCAATTTACCAAGATTTTTCCACAAGAAAAAACACAAAGCTTTTGTGAAGAACACTACCTACAACTATAGTCAACTCTTTATTATGTATCAATCCATTTGATTTCTTTTCTTTTTGGTTCCATGAATAGATAATGTAGCTTTAGTTTATAGAATTAGTTGGGTCTTTGAGGATGATTGTCAATCTTAAGACCACTCTACAGCTTAGATATTATTTATCATAGGTGTGGGATTTTCATAGAGTTTAGTTTGATTAGTGATGAGATGTAGTTGAACCTCTTCACTTTAACATATTAGTCATCTCTTGTAAAACCAAGTTGTGTCATATGATTGTCTACAATAGGAAACTTGGAAACCTAACTACGAGTTTTCCTACTTTATGAAATAAATTTGTACAAACAAAATTGAAATTGTTGAATTCAATGTACTAAATTATAACTATACTACAAAAGGAAATGTTTATTCTTTCAAAAGGAATTTTCTTGAAAGAAATTAATCTAATTAACTTAATGCTTAGGCTAATTGAAATTTAATAATTTCAAGTAAAAGACCTTAAATTTTTTTTATTTTTATATGTTGGAAATTTTGAATACTAATATATATGTAGGACTTTTAAAAAAACAATTAAAAATACCGACCTATAGGTTAAGGCACATATACTATGGAAGCAAAATGAACATGAATTCACAAATTAATGCCCATAAATGAAAATAAAGAAGATGATACAAAAGAATTATCTACAACACATAAATTAGTTCTTATTTCTCCTAGTGAGTGGCTTGCTCCTCTAGAAGAATAAGAATTTATTTGAAATCACATTTAAATACTCATAACTTAGATTAAACATATATATTCATGTAACTCATTTTATTGTATCCTACTTCAAGATGATCACATAAAAAATTGTAAACAAACTATGACAAGACATTCACATCAAGACATGGTTTCATGTGAAAATAATATGGTTGTTGACATAAGAGGTATGGATTCAATTGCAAGGTGATGTAAACATTATTTAACCATTATGGGTGACTTGCATGCTTATAAACCTTACCTTTAATTTTACCCAAGTTGCAAGAATGAGATGTAATGTGATATACATACATGTAAATGAAATGTACTAGGTTGCTGGTGGCTTAATTGGTTGGCTATTTTTGGGCCCTACCCTACTATAGAGGTGTTCTTCATTAGTCAAGGTGATTCTAGAATATGAACCAATGTTGTTCAATCTTAGCTTTCTCTTGCCAATGTGCTACTATAGGCTACGAGAATCTATTGAATGGAAAGGTATTTCCAGGGTGTAGGTATCTCCATATGTATCTAGATGATTTCAATGAATAGATATGTCATATGTGTTCTTGAGGATACATTTGCTAAATTGGTATTTTATTGGTTGGTTATCCACATAGAGAGCCATAAAATGTGTGAAACTATATTTGAGAGAATCCATTTAATGCAACACATGGGATCAACTTGTTTATTTGTCGAAATTTGAAGTATGGTTTATCTTGTATGCCTCTAGTTATATAAAGGAATGTGTTTGGTTAATTATAGAGCCCAACTTACATTTAAGGAATGCATTTCTAATTCTTATATTTTTCTTGCACATATGTTTGTATATGAGGTATGATGCTTGACTTAGTTTCCCAAATGATCAAGGAACTAACCTACTTCTCATTATTCACCAATGATGGCATTCTTAGTCATTAAATGACATCCTTTTATTTTAGTTCTCATGTTATTTTTTATTGTACTATCTTTTATGGTTCAGTGGTATCACTCATGCTAAATCTCATGTGAGATAGTAGTTTACTAAATTCCAAGAGTGTCATGTTAGAATGAGTATGCTATGAATATGTGTATCAAATTTTGAGGGGATCCATATATGGTTATGTAGACATGTTTACATCTTTGATTACATGTTTATAATGTTTCAATTTTCTTAAAGTGAAGTCAAGTAGGTCAGTTCATGGTTGTCATTAGGGCATGGTTAGTGAAGGCCTATGTTGTAATATTTCTATTTCTCTTTAATTATCTAATTTTATCCTCAAAAGAAACACCCTCATAGGTTTAGGAGACCCTAAATAAGAAGAGGATGTGTCCTCTCCTTTTCATTTTTAAAAAGATATACACTTTCTAGAGATGAGGGCTCTTTTCCAATGTAATCATGCTTCACTTTAATGTGTAATGAGTGAATTTTCTATGGAATTGGATATATAGATTTAAGATCTAAAAAGATGATTAAGAGTTAAATATGGCTATATTAAATCATCTATGTTAAGTCGTAATGAGTTATATCCCAAATGTATCATTACATTATAGCAATTTTAGTTACTTTTACTTTGGAAAATTATTCAATATGCAAGTATAATTATGGTGTAACTAAACTACACTCATAAAATGTTTGAAAAGTCCAAGTGATATTGAAGGAAAAGGACCATATTTTCCAAGCCATGTCACAATTTGCAAAAATAGTTGTAATGTTTGTCTAGGTGAACTAAATGGGAAAAGTTTGGACACTAGGATAAATTATGTGATTTAAAAAAATTACATTCAAATATATCATTCCCACCTATATACAAAAGTAAATATAATTAACAAGACCTAATGAATGTTTTGTTTAGAGGCATAGACTCATAATGTGCAATTGCATACACATTTGACAAAAGACATTCTATGCCCACAAGTCCACCATGTGTAAGGAATGAATATAAGGCACACATGGACTTAATCCATATACACATGTATGTTTTGAAAAAATTGCAATGTCATATAATTCTTCCATAGAGGTAGATTTATAATGCATGCGTATGCATATAAACTAAGAAATGCCTACTTGCACCCACCCTCCACAAGTTTGCAAAGATTAATGAATACAAGACAAGACTAGGCTTAGAATGTATAGGCACCTATTTTTGTAATCAATGTAAATTGCTAACCAAGATCTACAAGGAGAAAATAATTATAAAAGTGGGCCTCCACTATAAATATAAAATTTGTACATTGTAAACTACATTTTAACTTTTGCATCCTGCTAAATAGAGGGTGATGTCCTTTAATGGAAATGTGAATTATTTTAATACACATTGAAGTTTAAAACTCCATGGTAAACATTTTTATTTAACATGGAATCATAGAAACAATCTGTGAGCTATTTAGACTAAATGCATGAATGCAAAAATTTAGCTTCATGGAGTATGCAGGAGCAAGTTCATACACAAAATGGATATACAAACAAATCCTTTAAGCTTCAAGCACATGATTTTTAGTAGTGTCTAGAACAAGACTCTAAAACCTTCACTCACATCTAAACACCATAGTAAGCATGTATGCAAAATTTGGAATCATATACATGGCACATGAGTCATATGTAGTTTTCTGTAGTGTATAGTTGTAGCATTTATGTGCATGGATTTGTTGAAACATTTTTTAAGAAAATTTAGCTTTTAAGAAAATGGAATTAGTAGATGGAAATCTATCAAAGCATGTTTTAGAAGTAAATTTTTTCTAGATGCTATAATGAAAAAGGTCACTCTAGCTGAGAGAGAGGCAGAGAATGAAGAATGTTTATTGGATGATTCATAGCAAATACATTATGTGAATAAATACTATGTGGTGGACATAGTAGCTGACAGTTATAATATAACTGTAGATAGAAACTAACATAACTATGAAATGTAGTTACGTAGTTACAATGTAATAACAATTATGCTAACATTCCCCCCTTATTACATTGTTTTTACAAATGTACAATCCAAATAGTTCAACTTTGATCCTACCAAGAGACTTGGTGAACATATCTGCTATTTGAGAGCCTATAGGGTAGTACTAGAGCTAGATATGGTGGTTCAAAACTTGGTCCCAAATATAATGACACTTGACCTCAATATGCTTAGTGCGCTCATGGAAAACTAGATTCTTCACAAGTTTTAACACACCTTGATTGTCGCAATAGAGAACTTGTGACTTTTCTTTAGGAATGTCCATATTTTCCAGAATGCGACATAACCAAATCACTTCGCACACAGCTTCTTGGGCAGCACGATATTTAGCCTCAGTGGATGAAAGAGAAACAACAATTTGCTTCTTACTAACCCACAAAATTCACCCAAATTCGAGATGAAAAATATAACTTGAGGTGGATTTCCTGTCATCTACAGATCCTGCATAATCCAAGTCTGTATATCCCTGTAAGAAGTAATGGACAGGTAGAAGAAAGAAAGAAATGCTTTATTTTATGATTATGGCAAATACATCAAGTGCATATATATCAGTGGCTATCAGTTATAAACTGGTGTAACTGCATGGAAGGTGTAACCACAGATGATAACTGATATAACTATGCAATGTAGTTACTAAACTAAACAATGTAATAATTACGCTAACATTCCCCCCCTTATTACATTGTTTTTACAAATGTACCCCCTAAACAGTTCAAATTTGATCCTACCAAGAGATTTGGTGAACATATCTGCGATCTGAGAGTCTGTAGGGCAGTACTGGAGCTGGATGTGGTGGTGCAAAACTTGGTCCCGAATGTAATGACATTCGACCTCAATATGCTTAGTGCGCTCATGGAAAACTGGATTCTTCACAAGTTTTAACACACCCTGATTGTTGCAATGAAGAACCGGTGACTTGTCTTCAGGAATGTCCATATCTGCCAGAATGTGACGTAACCAAATCGCTTTGCACACAGCTTCTCGTGCGGCGCGATATTCAGCATCAGTGGATGAAAGAGCAACAACAGTTTGCTTCTTACTAACCCACGAAATTGGCCCAGATCTAAGATGAAAAACATAGCCTGATGTGGATTTCCTGTCATCTATAGATCCTACATAATCTGAGTCTGTATATCCCTGTAAGAAGAACTAGCTGTTCTTCTTATACTCCAGACCATAATCTACTGTGCCTCAGATATATCTCAACACATGCTTTGCTACAACCCAATGACACTTCTTTGGTTCCTGCATGAATCTGGCAAGATAGCTGACAGCAAAACACAAGTCTGGTCTAGTGTAGGTCAAGTAGATAAGGCTCCCAACCAGCTGCCTATAGAGAGTGACATCTACTTGAGGTGAATCCTGGAAATGAGATAGTTGCAAACCTTTCTCCATTGGAGTGGACATAGGCTTACAGTTGACCATTCCATACTTTTCCAGGAGTGTCTTGGCATATTTCATTTGGGAGATGAATATGTGGTTCTTCTTCTGCCATATCTCCAAGCCAAGACAATAATGAAGTAGCCCCAAATCTGTCATGTCGAAGGAGTTCTTGAGATCATTCTTGACATCATCAACGAGACTGTCTGAGCTGCCAGTGAGAATAAGATCGTCCACATACAAAACCAGAATGACAATCTCTGTGCCTACCTTCTTAATATACAAGTTAGGATCTGAGGGGCTACGAGTGAATCCATGTTACAATAGGTGACCATCAATCTTGATGTACCATGCCCTAGGAGCTTGCTTAAGGCCATAAAGAGATTTGATAAGATGACATACCTTGTGTGGATGATGTTCATCAACAAACCCTTCTGGCTGGGTCATGTACACTTCTTCTTTGAGATCACCATTTAAGAAAGCACTCTTGACATCCATCTGCTAAAGCTTCCATCCCTTCTGCGCTGCCAATGCACAGACCATTCTGATAGTTTTGATCTTTGCAGTGGGTGCAAAGGTCTCTTCATAATCAATGCCTTCCTGTTGAGCATATCCCTTTGCTACAAGTCGTGCTTTGTACTTGTCGATAGATCCATCTACCTTGTACTTTGTTTTGAAGATCCATTTGCAGCCAATGGGTTTCTTCCCTGCAGGCAGATCGACAAGTTCCCAAGTATGATTGTGCATTAGAGAATCATACTCTGCATCCATAGCCTTCTTCCACTGAGGTTGGCTTAAGGCCTCTCGAACTGTGTCAGGTTCAGTGCTGTTAACAACAGTACTCATGAGCGCAAGATTCACTTCATTTCTTGTCTGACTCCTGGTTCTGACTCCTGACGAAGTGTCTAGAAGAGTGTGCAGGTTAGAGTCCCTAATTGTACTTTGGACCCACTTTGGAGGTTGACTGTGCTGCTGCTGGTGTGGAATGCTTTCTAGAGGGCCCAGATCAACATACAACTCTCCTTGTAGTTCACTGTCTCTGTGAGAGTCTTCCATATGCTCATCATCTGATTGTAAGAGCAATTTATGAGAAGTAGGAGGTTGTTGCTCTTCTTTCTGTGATAAGGAATCGAATGACAATTCATCACATACCACATCTCGACTCTCATGTATCTTCATTGTCTGAGGATCTATGAGACAATAAGCTTTTGATGTAATACTATATCCCAACAATATACACTGAAGTGTCTTAGGATCAGTCTTCTTTCTCCTTTTGGCAGGGACATGCATGTATGCAGTGCAACCAAACACCCTTAGATGAGAAATTGAAGGCTTGTGTCCAGTCCATACCTCTTCTGGTGTCTTGTGTTGCAGAATCTTTGTTGGTGCCCTATTGATGAGGTATACAGCTGTCCGTACTGCTTCTGCCCAAAATCTTTCCTCCAACTTGGCTGTGGAGAGCATGCATCGAGCCATCTCCATGACAGTCCGATTGCGACATCCTGTAACTCCATTCTGTTGGGGTGTATAGGGAGCAGTGAGGTGCTGCTTGATGCCATGATGCTTCAGGTATGCCACGAACTCCTTGGAGGTGAATTCCCCCCCTCGATCTGACTGGAGGACAAGAAGAGACTGGCCGGCTTCTTTGACAACTTGCTTGTGAAAGTCCTAAAAGTTGGCAAAGGCTTCATCTTTCTTCTTGAGAAAATACACCTAGGTCTTTCGGGAGAAGTCATCCACGAACAACTGGAAAATTATGCTAACAAGAAGAACAATTAGTAAGTCAAGTAGATAAGGCTCCCAACTAGCTGCTTGTAGAGAGTTGCATCTACTTGAAGTGAATCTTGGAAATGGGATAGTTGTAAACCTTTCTCCATTGGAGTGGAAATAGGCTTATAGTTGACCATTCCATATTTTTCCAGGACTGTCTTGGCATATTTCATTTGGGAGATGAATATGTGGTTCTTCTTCTACCATATCTCCAAGCCAAGACAATAATGAAGTAGCCCCAAATCTATCACGTCGAAGGAGTTCTTGAGATCATTCTTTACATAATCAATGAGACTATCTAAGGTGCCAGTGAGAATAAGATCATCCACATACAAAACCAGAATGACAATCTCTATGCCTACCTTCTTAATATACAAATTAGGATCTGAGGGGCTATGGGTGAATCCATGCTATAATAGATGACCATCAATCTTAATGTACCATGCCTTAGGAGCTTGCTTAAGGCCATAAAATGATTTTATAAGATGACATACCTTTTGTGGATGATGTTCATCAACAAACCCTTCTGGCTGGGTCATGTACACTTCTTCTTTGAGATCACCATTTAAGAAAGCACTCTTGACATCCATCTATTGAAGCTTCCATCCCTTCTGTGCTGACAATGCATAGACCATTCTGATAGTTTTGATCTTTGCAGTGGGTGCAAATGTCTCTTCATAATCAATGCCCTCCTGTTGAGCATATCCCTTTGCTACAAGTCAAGCTTTTTACTTGTCAATGGATCCATCTGCATTGTACTTTGTTTTGAAGATCCATTTGCAGCTAATGGGTTTCTTCCCTTCTGGTAGATTGATAAGTTCCCAAGTATAATTTTGTCTCAGAGAATTATACTCGGCTTCTATAGCCTTCTTCCACTGAGGTTGGCTTAATGCCTCCCGAACTGTGTTAGGTTCAGTGTTGTCAACAACAGTACTCATGAGCGCAAGATTCACTTCATTTCTTGTCTAACTCCTGGTTCTAATTCTTGACAAAGTGTCTGGAAGAGTGTGCAGGTTAGAGTCCCTGATTGTACTTTAGACCCACTTTGGAGGTTGACTGTGCTGCTGCTGGTGTGTAATGTTTTCTAGAGGGCCCAAATCAACATACAACTCTCCTTGTAGTTCACTTTCTCTGTGAGAGTCTTCCACATGCTCATCATCTGATTGTGAGAGCAATTTATGAGAAGTAGGAGGTTGTTGCTCTTCTTTTGTGATAAGGAATCAAATGATGATTCATCACATACCACATCTCGACTCTCATGTATCTTCTTTGTCTCAAGATCTATGAGACAATAAGCTTTTGATGTAATACTGTATCCCAACAATATACACTGGAGTGTCTTAGGATCAGTCTTCTTTCTTCTATTGCCAAGGACATGCACATATGTTGTGCAACCAAACACTCTTAGATGAGAAATTGAAGGATTTTGTCCAGTCCATACCTCTTCCAGTATCTTGTGTTGCTAGATCTTTGTTGGTGCCTTGTTGATGAGGTATACAGCTATCTGCACTACTTCTACCCAAGATCTTTCCTCCAACTTGGATGTGGAGAGCATGCATCAAGCCATCTCCATGATAGTCTGATTGTGACATTCTGCAACTCCATTCTATTGGGGTGTATAGGGAGCAGTTAGGTGCTTCTTAATGCCATGATGTTTCAGGTATGCCACAAACTCCTTGGAGGTGAATTGCCCCCCTCGATCTGAGAGGAGGACAAGAAGAGACTGGATGGCTTCTTTGATTACTTGCTTGTGAAAGTCCTGAAAGTTGGTGAAGGCTTCATCTTTCTTCTTGAGAAAGTACACCTAGGTGTTTCATGAGAGGTCATCCATGAACAATTGGAAGTACTTATGTCCTGAAAATGAAGAAGGCATGGGTCTACATAGATTAGTGTGTACTAACTCAAGGTGATGTTTAGCATGGAAGCTACTAGCCTCGAACAGATCCCAGTGTTGTTTACCTGCAACGCATCTAGGACATATAGGCAATGAATTTGAAATTGGAGGAAGTCCTCTTACCATTTCTTTGGAGCTAAGCTAATGCAAGGAGCTAACTAAAAGGTGCCCATAGCAATAGTGCCAGAGTCCCATAGATTCTATTGTTGAAGCTAATAGAGCTACTGTAGGGGAGGAGACAACATCTAATGCAAATAGTATATCCTTCATAAATGCTCTAGCAAGTATCATACCTACTCTTGAGATTAGATAGGTCTTGACCCCGTCCTTCACCTAGAACTCAACTTTTAGTTTGTGGTTCAGAAGATGACTGATAGATAGCAAGTTTGTTGTCAAACCAGGAACATACAACACCTTGGTGAGGGTACAAAGACTTGTCCCAAGAGGAATGATAACCTTATGTATACCCTTTGCAACATACTCCTTGTTCTCAGCAATTCAAACTCTATCTCCAGTAGGTTGTTCTGTTAGTGCATCAAATAGCTTGCAATTGCCTGTCATATGCTTGTTGGCACCCGAGTCTATCAAGCAAATATCCCTCGTGGGCTGCGAGGTTTGGGAGACAAGGACTAGATTATGATGAGTGCTGCAGTTGGCTGTTTCTAGTTCATCTTCTTTTGATGCATCATCTTGTTGGGTCACTACATTGCTTTTGTACCTTCTATGACAATGACGACATTTGGATGGATGAGTATCACTGCAACGAAAAAAGCCTTCTTTACTTGAATTCCCTTGTGTTAAGGCATTGTACCAACAATTGATAGTGTCATGATTGTTCTTTTTGCATATATGACACCATCAGTTTACCTTTAGAGGATTCAATTGTTGATTTTCTTGTTATTTCTATGGCTGCTTTCCTTGAAACTTCTGACCTTTTGATTGTCTGGAGATCAGGGCCTTGTCTTCAAGTTCACCTTGGATAGATTGAATGGCTTCTTCCTACTACAATAGATTCACCAATTCATGAAATGAAACATCTTTCTTTGTGATGTTCAGTGTAGTGACAAATATTTTGAACTGAGATGGTAGTGCTCTCAGTGTAATTGGGACAAGTAGTTTGTCCTCCACCTTTTCTCCAAGTGCAACAAGCTCATCTCGTAGTTTAGATACCTGCCATAAGAATTCCTCAACTTTCTTACCAGCTTGCATACTGAGTGTATGTAGCTAGGACTGTAGATGGAGGATCTTCATCTAGTTCTTCGCTTGGTAGATTGTGGAGAGAGAATCCCATGCCCCCTTTGATGTTTCTGCATCCCAATGTGAGGTTAAACTTCATCAGTGATAATAAGTGTTATCAACATCAATGCTTTGGCATTGACCTTGTCAAACTTTTGCCTTTCATCTGGGTCTTCCAATCTAGTTATGTCACCAATGACAATTCCCCATAGATCCTGAAAAATGAGAATTGTCCACATCTTTGTCTTCCATGCGGCATAATTTGGCCCTTTCAAAAGTTGAGCATTAGAAAGAAGCAATTTCAGGGATGACATTGCTCACCACAAATAGAAAAAACTAGTCTAGACAACAAATTTATTATTATTTTATTTGATAGTACATTCACTTTCAAGAAGAAATTGTGGCACAGAGATGAGCACGATAGACCTGTGCTATGAGACGGGGACGCTTGGGTGTGTGTTCTACCTCATCTTCGTCATCAGCATCATAACCCTCATCAAGTTTTGCTCTAATCTTCCTTGCTTGACATTGTACATCAAATAGAAAGTAATCTAGCAATCCTTGCCTAAACAATTCATTGAATTGAAGATTACCATTATTTTTCAGGGCATCTAGAAGGGAAAAATAGAAGCCTAAGTTTTTTGAAACAACATGTCCACCTCAAGGTGGCTCATCTGCATGATTACTGGCCACACTGTTGGCATCTGGTGTGGTGGACATCCACTTCTGATTGATTGATGAGTGCCTTGTCACAGTTTACACTTCACCGAGTAGTGCCAAACGTGTGCAACTCAATCTTCAAGTGTCTTCTGAAGGGGGTTTCAAATGGCATGGATGGAGAAGTATCAGTTCAGGCAACGATCTCTTCAATCTTCTACCAACGACCTCTTCAATCTTCCAGCAACAACCTCTTCAATCTTCCAACACTGTTTCTTCCTACCACATTACAATCTTATAATGCTATTTGCTTACTGTGGGCTCTTCCTTCCTCACTGTCTGGTTTGCACTAGGTGCTTCCCTTACTTCTGCACACCTCAGGAGTATTTCATTGTCAACCTATGAAGTCTACCATTGGTGTGCTACTACATAGACCATGCTTGCTTTGATACCATTTGAGAGAGAATCAGAGAATGAAGAATGTTTATTTGATGATTCACAACAAATACATTATGTGAATAAATACTATGTGGTGGACATAGTAGTTGATAGTTATAATATAACTATAGATAGAAACTGACGTAACTACGAAATGTAGTTACGTAGTTACAATGTAAACAATGTAATAACAATTATGCTAACACTACCTACCATGTTTTAATAAAAATAAATTTTCTAAAAGAATCTATAAACTTCAAACAAATGCATTTAGTAAGTGTAAAACCATACTTTGTAGTTTTACTATCAACCACATGTATCTCTCCATCAAATAATTTTAAGAATTATATTATTAGATGTTGTATGTGAAAGTTCACACTTTCCATGTATACCTAATCAACATAGAGATTATGGACACAAATTTCTTAACAAAATGCTATACAAATGTCCACATATATATATTTTTTATGAAATGTATTAGGAATTTCTTCTTCCCAACATACAAACAAATTTGCTTGACAAAATATTTCAAAAGAAAGGAGATACAAAGATAATATAAGAATGTATAACAAACTAGATGAAGGCATTCACATACAAAGCCATGGTACATTCACAAAATATGGGAAAAAAACATGACCAATTTCTTTTGATAGAAATGCTCCAATGAAATGTAATCTTATGGAATGATTAGATTAAATAGGTTTCTTTAAAAGGATTTTAAAACTTTAAATAACTAATGATGTCAATATATTCAAGGAACATTCAAGAATGAGATCAAAACTGTAGAAAGGGTTCTACAAGTGAGATGATGTTCTAACATAATCTCTCTATTTAGATAATGGTTCTTGGATGAAATCATGTCCTCAAAGTGCTTTGTATAATTAAACTATTTAAGGAAATGGTTGAGACTCTAATTTAAACATACCTAAATACTTGATAGAACAAAGGATTTATGCTATGAACATGATATACACGCCATCAATTAAACCTAAAAGAATAGTCTATATTATTATGTAAGAATCTAGTGCATTTGATGAAAGGTCATGTTTGAAAATGAGTGGTTACAAGAGAATTGGTTAAGTAGTCCTTCAACAAGCTAATTAGTTAATTGGAAGAAGAAATTTTGATACAAGTTACACATTCTATTTATTATATAGACATATACAACTACGGAGTACATCACAGAATGCAACACCTAAAATGTTTCATGAAGATAGTTGAGTTTTTGATCAATCGGTTGCAAGGAACCAACAACCTGAGAATGGTATAGGGAACACCATCAATGCAATCCATTTAAAAAGAAGCACTTTAACATTTGTTTGAATGCTAAATTTCAATAAAGGTTTAATACTTTTTTACAAAGTTACTTTCTAATGTTTGTGAAGAAATACTTTAATGAGAAAAAGGTTTCCTCATATAGGGAAGATTGTAATTTATTTTTAAACATTTAAAAAGAGCTCAAAAGTGGAATTTATTTTCAAAATGGATCTATGTTTTAAAATGTATAAGAAAGTAAAACCTAACAAAAAAGTTCGTTTCTCACCTATTTAAGAGGCTATAATGTAATTTTAAGGGATTTTTTTTCCCATTTACACATATCACTATACAACAAATGAAAAAGAGACATTGTGTGCTCATCTATTAAGAATAAGGAGCATAATTTTAGAACTTTATATCTACTAGTCTCTTCATGATTCGGGTATTACTTCTGTGCCCTTTTGTACTTTTAGGTTAAAAGTGCATGTAATCCTCAAAACACCCTCACCATGCAAGCAAGACCACCATCTCAAATGTTGAGTAAAACAACCTATTGATTTCTCATGCTATTGCAAGAACATGCCACTGCTAATTAGGCAAGTCACATTAACAATTATTAAAACTATAGTGGCAAGCTTACTTGCCAACAAATTGATAATGCTAATATGATTTGAGATACCATGCCCAATGGTGAGGACTTGCTACATGTTGGATGGGACTTGAAGCTAGATGATCAAGATCTACCTCCTACAGGTAGTCTTTTAGCTATTGTTGCTCAAATTTTTTATATATGAGGTAATATTTTTGAGCAGATAAAATTTTAATCCTTCCTTGTATCTTATATTGAATTTCAACTTTCCTTAACTTGTTTTAGGATATATAATTCCTCCTTGTTTAACCTTTCTTGTACATTATTTATTCAAATATTATATATACATATTTCATTAAAAAGATTAATACAATTACAACTTATATTATTACCATGTAAAAAAACATTACTTTTACATATAAAAACATTGTTTTCTATATTTTTATATCTATATTTTTAAAAATATTATATTAAAAACTTATAGGTAGCATTGCCTAATGATAGTATAAAAATTAGATAAAAGAAAAAACATAAATCAATTAGAATTATGCTTAAAACATTACCTTTTGCTTATTTACCCACAAATGTTTCTTCTATATTCTTTGTTTTTTTCATCTACTCCCCACCTAAACCTTAAACAGATTTTCTCAACATTATTCCTAAGATAAAGCAAGAATAACGACGAAGAAACTTTGACCACCAGAAATAAATACCGTCTAGCAAAAAGAACCAACACATGGAAAGAATCTTAGCTTGAATAGTCAGACTTTATTCAAATTTCAAAATGATTCATTACTCTACTAGAAGAGTATAATTTATTTGCACCGATGAATTTATCCTCACTCTAGTGAAGTGAGTTTACAGACAGGATGCGATTATCGCTTCATCTCCTCACTCATAGGTAAATTTAAGGTAGCGGAAACACAGAATACATAAATACTGAATGAAATCAAATCCAATACCAGATCTATATGTACGTGCTAGAAAGAGGCATAACGTTACAGACTTGCCATGTTTAACTAAGAGGTGGGCATTTGAATCTAGGAGGAGGGGTGATGCCACATTGAACAAAGAGCTCAAGAGTGATGGGAAGGATGATGTTGAGGTTCAAAAGCTTAATCCGAATAGTTGTACACAAACAGAGGGCTGCCTCCAATTCTGAAATTTTCAATAATGAAATTATGTGCACCCGTGAACAGTAGGGCAATCTCAAGCTCTGATGCACGTGAAACTTTGTTTGGCCACCCTGTATTTTTTCCATTGAATATAAGAATGCGGGCGTGACAAGCCAAATTAATGTCAGTAACGTCCATTACCTCTCTGTAATGTCCAAAAATTTAGGTGTTTGGGCACATGGTGTAGTAACATATCTTGGTTTTCCAGCTTCACTACTTAACAGTTAGCGAGTGGCACATACTTCTGCTCAAATAGAAAACAAGGTAAGTTGTTTAACAGATACCAGCGAAGACAATGGTTTGAATATATACCATGAATGTGTATTGTCTTTTGTAACACGACCTTAGAGAAATGTGAAAAGCCTTCTTGAATCAATAAATATGCATGTACTAGAAAATAATTTGCATATTTAATTTTTATCGGGGCGTCGGTGTTGTGGAAGCCATCCTTGAGCATAAATAGCTTTTATATTTTATTTAATTTTCTAAATTCTAATTTTTCTAAATTCTTAATGTCTAATTTTAGATTAAATAATGTTTTCTGTTTCACCACGACCAGATGCTTTGTTTTTTTAAGCCCTTACTAACTAGTGGCCAACCTGAACATGGCAATCTATGTACTTATGTTCAAAAAGAATGATTAATGTCACTTGGTGTTGGAGGAAATGTTGTAGAAGACTGTTGCATTACAGAAAACGAAGTTTCAAAAAGGAGTCCTTGCAATTGTAAGTAACATCCTCTCGCTATAGAAGTTTGTTGGAGAGGATATTATCATCAAATTAAGTATTTAAAGGTGTTATTAAACCATGGATATATATATATATATATATATATATATATATATATATATATATATATATATATATATATATATATATATGATTAAGTATTGTATATTATGTTTCTGTTTATAATGTGTAGCACTTAATTAATAAGGTTATAAATATTTGTGTCTATTTATTATTTGATAATAATCTTTAGTGTTGTTACTAGATTTAAAGAATTTCATAGTATTGACAATTTAAGAGATTTTCAATTATTTTAAAAGAAAGAAGCAATTTTAAAGTATTATAGATTATTAACATTGGTGATCATTTCCAAAGACACTAAATAGTGACATAATAAGTATTAATCATGAGAAACTTAACTCTACTATAAATTATATTACTGAAATCTTGAATTGGACTTGTAACAATTATTTGAGCCTCATGCCAGTTCCTAAGGTTATCTATTTTATTTTGGGTTTTTAGAAAATCAAGTGTGAAATAACATTAAGTGTGAAATAACATTAAATAACAAAAGGTTATGCATCCAACTCCAAGGCCAAGTGAGGATCAAATTAGTTCATTTTAAATTTTTTTATTCTTATCACATTTTCTATGATGGTTAATACATTTTCATATATTATTTATCATTCTACATCCATCTATATAAGAGGAAGTTTGATATCATTTAAGGATAGCTAGCATTGATTAGATGAGATTAGAGACAAAATGATACTTCAAATTCTAAATATTAAATATCATAATCCTATAAGCTCTATAAGATATTTTATAACTAAATGGCTAAGACCTAGTATGTATAAAACTTATTGAATCTTTATTGCTATTCTATTTACAAAATAACATATCAATTATTTATGTCAAATTTTATCCTTTCTGTTTCATATTGTGTTGAGTGTATACTTTAGTTGTGTGGTTAGATAGTCCTTAATTGGACCCTCCAACCAAAACTACATTAGATGATATTAGACCATGGTTTTTGAATCCTAAGAGAAATCATTAGATTATTAAAGCTTGTTTATAAATTTTATCAAAAGAGGATATAATGATATAGACCATTAGATTGTATTTGAATCTTGAAAGGAAGAGTTGAATAAAGTTTCCCATCACCAAGTTATTGAATAAGAAATTCCTTGGCGAGAGTCTTCAAACACTTAGTTGTTGGGCAATAGATTCTTTATTATGTTGTGAGCTAATTGTGAATAGATTGCTAATTGTGTCACAATTTACACTAGGATAGTTACACGAGATTTGAATTCAATATGCTCCCTAAAAAAATGAATAGGGGTTGATGCGTAATCCATGTTGCAAAATGCATTTAGGAAAGATTTCATGTATGATGAAAAATGTTCAATATAAATTAGATGTCATTGAAGAAGTCTACAAAAGTGTTCCTAACCCTAAGGAAATTGAAAATGATGAAAAAGAAGTTGAACACATTGCCATTGTACAAGAAGATAGAGAAGAAATAATGTTGAAATCTATCTCTAATATTGGTAAGAAAACAAGAGTTGATTTTCCTAGTTATTATTTCAACTCTCCACATGATGCCCCTAAAATTTTGATTTTTTAGGACCCTAGTGCTTAATTTCTAAAAAATGTATTTTCTACAAAGCTTGGGTATTTTTTCATTTGTCCTTTATTTTTATTTTTTCATATTGTAATTGTGTTACCCAAAAAATTTTAGCTTTTATGTTTTGTTACCAAATTGTGCTTGGTAGTCCAATTAGGCTGGGCTGTAAGTGTTGTTTTCTAATGCTTTTAGGAAGCAAATGACTTTAAATGAAGCAGAAAGGAAGAGAATATCAGATCAAAACAGTCAAAAGAGAGGCTTCGACCTCTACATTTTATCTAACATGTTTGTTCACTATACAGATACAGGTACCTGAAGACCATAAATCCCCCCCCAAAAAACTTTTAGCAAGGTCATAACTCCTCGCTACTTTATCAGAATTCAAAGCTTTCAGACTTGTTAGAAAGATAAACCAATTATCTAGCTCGAGTTGCAGGTTGCTAAGACTAACACCAACGCTACCTTAAGGTGGATTTCCTTGATTTTGCTCTGAAGGCCTCTAAAAATGCAATTTACTAAGATGTAGAAAATATTTTAAAAAATTATATTTTTGATATTTTCTCAAAAATACCATTGCGGACTTGATCAGAAGTCTTTCGAGGTACACAAAAATAGGAGATGAGTCAAACTGAAGTGCATGGTCATACAGGGAGAGATATTTGGAGTTCAATTTTTGACATGACTATTTTTGGTAGTTTCTTGGGCAAAGACTTTGAGACTTGGAGCTATGAACTATTTTTGCTCATCTTGGAGGAGTTTTGGGGCCTAAATTTTAGGCTTTTCAGGTATCGAATATCTTGGCAAATTTTTGAATTTAAAAGTTTAATAAAATAAATGTTATGGCAATTTAACTAGGACTAAAATTAAATTTTGTAAAAATGTGGTGATTTAGGTCGCCTTACAGCTTGAACTATTAACCAAATTTTGAATCCCTAATTTCAACTATTAGCTAATTGGTGAATATTAGCCACTAAAAATATCACTGATAGTGATGTTTTCAAAAGTTGGATCGGGCTCCTGATTTGCTCTCTAAGATTCTTGGAGAAGTTGTTTATTTTTGGAAAGTCAACCGGAAGGCATTGTTGCACATCCCAAACCTTACAAAGCATAATGGTTCAAATTATTTGGCAGTTGGGTGAAGTTTGAGATTTTGTGCAAAAAGATGTTATTTAATGAGCTATTTTAATTATTATTTTTGCTTAAGTTCCTAGAGGTGAAAAAAGTGATTTAAATGTTATAGTTCATTAGTAAGGGGAAAACATATTCTTTTATTTAGGCACTTAAAAAGTGAGCTTTAAGTGGAGAAAAAAGAAATTTAAGTTGGAGGGGAAAGGTTATTATTTTTAAGAAACAATTCATTTCCGTTGTAACTCCTAAAGTGCCTATATAAAGAGGTTGTGAGCTCATTGTTGAGACTTATGCTTGATTTGATATTATTATGTTGCTAGAATTGAACCAAAGAGTTCATTCTTCTTTCTTGAGGATGAAACCCCTACAAAAGATGTCTAGTTTCAATGGTGAAATATTCTTCCTAGCTTAAGCATGGTGACTTCACCCTGATATTGTACAGAGCTACATTGGATTCGAGGATTCTTTGATGTTTTATTATACATTTTCAGATCATGATTTTGTTGTGGGACTTCATATATTTTAGTGTGATTAGAGTGAAGTTTTTGGTGATGTTTCATTGTATGCCAATGTTGGTCCGTACTTTCAGTCCGTACCATTAGAGGAGTACGATTTGGACTGATCATTTGAATATTCTGATTGTAGAGTCTTTGATAGTCTTTGGCGCCTCATAGCAGATACATTTACTTGTGTATTTGGCAGAAATCTGTGTGTTCTGAGGACATCCATACCTCTTGATGGCCATACAGGTTGAGGGAAGTTATCATTGTTGTGAACTCTAACAGTAGTCTTGAGGAAGTTTAATGCTTGGGTTTATTTTGTCTCATCCCTGCGCTACCATTCGCTGTTTGGATTGAATTTTATGTGGGCTGAAACTCTTGTTATTTGCAAATCCGTACTTCCCAGGCAAAGGGCACCATACAACATGAAGAGAAGACTTCTGTATACATTTAACAATCAGATTTTCTGAGTTGTGTGGGGGCAGTTTGAAAGTTAAATACAATCGATTGTGGGCTGCAACAGTGTTATGAAGTTGGTGGATTCTTTTTAGAGATTGGTACCATCCTTTCCTCATAGTGTCGTCCGTACCAGTGAGTTTATGACAGCAAAAACAGTGCCTTGTATTCATCAAGGAATGCTCAGATTTTATCATCTAGGTCATCAGTTTTTTCATGGATTTGATTGACATTGTTTTGTGCAGGGTATCTCCATGATACAAGTCTTCTTTGGCACTTGCTTGATACCCTAGTTGATAATTCTGATTTTGAACTACAATTATTTGAAACATTGTATTTACATTCTTTATTTGCAAACTCACTAAAGAACCCTAGATGGTTTACCATCAGTGTGGGCAAATCAGACTTTATCTTTGATGTTTTTATCCACTGAATAAGTGGTGAATTCCCACTAGATAAGTGGATGTTTTTTAATTTCATTCTTGTATTCTAACCCATTGAAAAGTGGTGAATCCCCACTACAATAGTGGATGCCTGCTCATAACAGATGAATATATTTCTTTTTGCACAATGCTTAGTTGTAAACCAAAGCACATCATGCTCTCACCTTGCCCAGTTGAGATCTTGGTGATCAGAAGTGTGGAGGCCATTTAGTTGTTCATGCATCATTCTACTAACATTGTGTTATCCCTATTTAAATTTCAAAAAAAAAATTGGGGTAGCCTATTACACCATCCGATATATTTAAAGTATGCCCTATCTAATGGATAGAATGAATGGCTCTTTAAGAGGGAAGGGCATGCCACACCTCTTATCAATATTGTTGTTTAGATCTTCATTTTCAACTCAACCATGTGGATTTAAAGCATGCAATTCTCAATTTTTTAATTTTTGGCACTATTTTGTCTATGTATAAGGATATAAATATGAGGGTTAGTAGGAAAAACTCTTTTCTTTTGATTTTATTCCTTCAATGTGAAGTATTGTATATCATTTTTCAGCTATGAAGAAAAGGTGTGAATATGCATTTATCCAATTGTAATGCATATTGATATACATGAATACAATATTCCTCTTGCTATTCCTATCAATTTCTTTCTCTATTGTTCCCTTATTAATCCATTGATATGTTATTTTTTTAGTACTTTGAATATTCAATGTTCTGTGATTTATATGAAAACTAGCAACCACGAACATATGTCCCTTTTTCTACTTGGTATAGTATCTCATATTTTGGATAAAGAAAATTATGTGTACATATTAGAATGCTAATAATAAATCTTATGCTCGGGGCTTTACCTGATATATTAGATTTTTTTTTACAACATTCTTTTTCCTTTTTCATTCATTCAATGTAAATTAAATTTATGCAATATTATATGAAGTATGGCTAGCTTTCTAATCCTAGAGGTCATCTTATGAATCACATCCCACATTTACAACAATTCCAATGTTGATATAGAGGAGCATCAAAATGAAAATTTAAATATCAATATTAACCAATTAGAGGGGCATATATTAATATTGATGTTCTCAATGAATTTGATTCTAGTGATGTATCTATGACAATTATGATAATTTTCTAGTAGCAAATAGGGCTTCATTACCATTCTAGATAGAGACCTTTTATTGTGCTATTTGCAAAGTCATATCCTATTTCATATATAGACAAAGACCTTTTAAACCTCATCTAGATCAAGATAAAGTCCTTCCTACATTTCTTCATTTTGAAAGATTTCTATCACATTCCATAGAAAGTGAAATCTTAGCCTTCTATCTTTACTTCTATTATTTTTTAATAGAGCTCCTTTTCAAGTATGTTGTAAGTAATGAATATCTCAAAATATGTGATAGACACTACACATTGCATTTTTTCTATATTTTAAAGGTTTTGATAGATTTCTAATTATAAGACGAATTATGGAATGATCTGTTCCTATATATAGATCAGTATCCTTTTTAGTGTACAAAATCTTTAATTTATATGTTGATTACTTGATTGACCTCAAAATGCATATGGCTACTAGTTTGCAAGTGCATGATCCATTTGGGGTAAAATATGAAGGTAGAAATTGCATACCCATATCCCGTTCCTTATGTTTTAGGCCTACTTTGATTATAGTGTCATAAATGAGATAATCATCTTATAAGTGGCATAATTATAAATGAGATAGGCTCAAGATGCCCCAAGCCTTTCCATCACTAATCCCTTGATTTGCATTCCTAACACTTGCAACCTTTGTTTGTCACCTTGGATCATATGTGTGGGTCTAGACTTGACTCAAGTCACTTCTATAGTCACATATCTTAACACTTCACTTTTGAAATTCAAACTTCAGGTCTCTTGCCTTATTGATCACTCCATTAGTTGTGAGTGTTGGAATCGTTTTCCGTTGCACCAAAAGCTTGAGCTATCAACACTCGCTACAAATGCCAAACTTAACCCAAATCCACGGGAGGCTCACTGCCATGTCACAAACCCTGAGGTCAGCGTTGAACACCTCACTGATAAGGGGGCAGCTCACTGCCAACAATCCCCCCCTCAACTCAACCTAAGGATTCAAACCCATGACCCATGGCTCTGATACCAATTGTAGGAGTCAAGAACAACACTGAGAGGGGGGGTGAATCAGTGTTGTGTGAATTTTCAAATCTTTTTACAAACTTTAACTTTCAGAGCACAAGGAAAGAAAGATACCATTGATTTGTTAAATACATATGCACATGACTGTGAATGCAAAAAGAAAACAAAACTTCATAAGTAAATCATACACACACAGAGAAGATTATGACACAAGATTTGCACGAGTAGAAAACCCTCTAGGGGTAGAAAAACTACTCCAAGACTGCCTCACTGGCAATATAAAATGTATCTAGGGGCACCAACTCCAATACCAAATAGAAGCACCCACTTCCAACACTGATATACCTCACTGGTAAACAAATAGGTCTCACTGACCAACAAGCCTCACTAGCTAATACAAGGCCTCACTGGCAAACCAAATCACAATAAAAGTTATAAACCAGATTAGAGGGATACTCTATTTTCATTCAATTCTCAATTCCTTCACATTTGCATAACAATTCATCTAATTATCTCTGCATCACATACTCAGTTTCATATTATCATCTTTCTTTTCTCTTCAAGAGGATGTCATAGAAAATGTCTTCATTTCTATGTATAGTTCCACACACACTCTGTCAATGTACTTGTAAAGCAAATAAAATATGAGATTGAAGCCAATAAAATCCCTCTCTGCATTCTGCAAAATCAATTTCATATGACCTTTCATATTCCAAACTAAATAGCTTTTTCTTTATTTTTGTTTCACTTTCACATTCTGACCCTTGACATCTGCATAAAAAAACATCTTAAGAAAAATGAAATCAATCAATGTCCTGTAAATAAAATCTCTTGGATCTTCTTCATATTCTCTTCTCTCTGCAAAAGATTAGTCTTCAAAAACTTTATCGAATCTGCCTTTCAAAAGAAAATCACTTTATTTGTATCCAAATCTCAAGAATAGAAATAAATCTTCCATCTCAAAATAACTCCTCAAAAAAAATCTTAAAAAATCACTTTACTAGATGATATCTCAAGGAGTCAACAATTTAGGAGGTAAAAGAATTAAGTTTCTAATTTTAAAAAAACTTATCATCTCCAAAAATATTTGGTGGCCTTTTAATATAAATGTCATAAACATATGACATAAAGGGAGCAATTTAAATACAAAGTTTTCTATTTTTAACAAAGCTATTAATATAGCTTGTTCTAACATCCTTATCTCCCCTTTCAAATAAAACAAAAAGCACTTAAAAAACTTATTGAACACTCCATATCACGAGCTCTCATTTTAATGCTTTTTAAACCAAAAAAATGCCTTCAATGAAATCGGGCTCCAAAATAACATTCTTATAAAGAATGTTCCTTTTTTAATAGAAATCATCGGTGCTCTTTTAAAAACAATAACCTTACCTACCACCGGTTTGCTTTTTCTTGCCACCAACAAATACAATATGAGACTTGTGCCATCAGTGAGGAGGAGGGAAGGGATCGGTCACCATAATGACCCAAAAGGCCTTCAACAGGTAATTTTTAAGTTATAAACCTGCTATACTAAGTCCCCTATATTTTAAAACATATAGTGCAAAATGGGCTAAGGTAAATAATAAACATTGATTTCAAAATATTAGAGAGTCTAATCCTCCATGATCATATCAAGTCTGACCCTTCATTATCATATCAACCACTGATTAAAAATTACTAAAAATCCAGAACTCAAACTTACTTTCTCTGATGCAATACTGAGTCCTGAAAACACCTCAACCTTGAATTAATAACTCTACTTTGTCTCATGATACAAAGAGTGTCAAAGTGCCACTAAATGATACAGAGAATGTCATAATACAAGAAGCTCACTATTCATTCTGTAGAATACTCATCACTGAGAATATTACCTTATCAACCCGTGTCAACCTTGAGGCACATCAACAGCAATATATCACCAACAACCTTGTCTTGAGGCAAATCTTGAAAAGCATAATGTATGATGACATATTAAAAACATCTTGAAGAAAAGCTTCACACTGATTATCAAGAGGCATAACAAAACACCTTATGAGTTATCCAAGTGACGGCTCTAAAAACTTCAACTCAATCCTGATTATAACTTATGGCATGAGAGCATGTACATCTATATTATGTAACCTCTTTGGATGAAATCATGACAAACTTATGTCCTGATATCTTCTTTGAACATCCTACATTGACAATGCTTGAACTTCTTGAAATGATTAACATAAACAAGTATGAACCAGTCATAAACATGGTGATCAAGAATGAGTCATGAAGTCAAACAATATGAAGTCTACATGAGATCCTGGAGCTTCATATGATCATATGACAATTCCTAATGTATAAAGGCACCAATTCAAACTCAAAACCATATTGATATCAAATTCATTCATTCAGAAGATTATTGGCAGTGAGCTGCCCCCTTGTCAATGAGGCATTCAACGCTGACCTCAGGGTTCGCGACATGGCAGTGAGCCTCCCATGGATCTGGGTTAAGTCTGGCATTTGTAGCGAGTGTTGATAGCTCAAGCTTTTGGTGCAATGGGAAATGATTCCAACAATTGGTATCAGAGCCAGTTTCCCTTTTGCAGCTTAATCAGCTTGGGTAGGTCCTATGTGTGGAGTCCAATGGGTAAGTCCAAAAGAAATAAGAACATGAGAAATGTCAAGCTTCATTCTAGTCAGAAGACACAAAAGACATTATCGAATCTAGATATTGATATAAAGTCAGTTGATAATAATGTTCTTCAAGTTCAATTTGATACTGTATTAGAAGAAAAAGTTTCAGAAGTTCCTCAGTTTGATGGTTCAAATTTTCAGTTTGGTATGTTAGAATGCAAGTGTATTTATCCTCCTTAAGATATGATGTTTTAATGTCAGTTGAGAATGGTATTTCTGCAAATAACAAAGAGGCTCTTAAATGTAATCATATAGCCAAGAAGGTTATTTTATCTGGTTTATCTAATGATATTTCTTGTAAGGTTGTGCAGTGTGAAACAACTCAGGATATCTAGAAAGAATGGATAAGAATTTATTAAGGTAATGATAAAGAAGAGGACAATTTGGTGTCCAATGAAAATGACCATGAAAGGAAACTTTCAAATAAAGGGGTTGAAGTTCAAACCAAATCAGATTTAGAGGAAGCTAGTATCACAAGTGATGATGATCAAGAAGATGATTATGAGATTGATATGGAAGGTGAGCTCATTTGTGCCCTTGATGAGATTAAAGAACTCAGAATGGAGAACAAAAGGTTAAAGTTGCAACTTCAAGAGGAAAAGGAATCCAAGACAAAAATTCTTTCAAATCTTCAAGATGTAGAAAAATAGATAATAGATTTGAAGGCTCAAATTGCAGAAGTTAAGAAAATAAAAGAAGTTGTCAATAATCAACTAAATGTCAAAGAAGTTGATTGTGAAAAGTATGAATCTGAAATAATCTTTTTAAGAAGGGAGTTAGAAAAGGCTTCCTCTAAATTACACAAGAATCTGTTGTTTGAAAAGAATATTGAAGAAGGGGAGTGTTCAAAAGCCAGGGAAATTCCAAGAAAGAAAATTGATCTTCATGCTAGTGCTCTTGAAGATAAAGAGAAGAGAGAAACTAAAAACAAAATGAATAATCAAAGAAGAAGAAATGCTCCTATAAGACAAGCATACATGTATAGGTATAACTATTCTTTTAATGGTTATTGTTATACTTGTAATCAATTTGGGCACAAATCAGTTACTTGTAGAAGAAATACTGATATTGTTTGTTACAAGTGCAATAATGTTGGACACATACAAAGAAATTGCAAAGTGCATAGAAGGTATGATCCTACATGGAAGCTTAATATGAGTGCTCAATGATATTATTAGTCAATTGATTTTGATTACAACATAATTTGTTATAATTGCAACTCTCTTGGTCATAAAGCACACAGTTGCAGAAGAGCATCACCTAATTTAAAAGGTTGGGAAAAGAAAAAGGTTGAAAAGGTTTGGAGGAAGAAAGCACCTGTGAAAATTTGGAAGCAAAAAGAAAGTAAAGAGAAGTCAAAATCTAAGCTTGTGCATCTTGCACAAGTCACTTCATCTATTGCATAATAGATAGCATGAAGTGAGGGGGAATTATTCATGTTCTATCAAGTATCCCCAAAGGGTTTCAGAAAGAAGATCATTTGATATTTGATTATCTTGTTTTGGTTGAATTCATCTTTGATAATTTTTGACAGTGATACAGGTGATCATTGACTTATTATGCTTTCAAGATATTGAAAAAATGTTTCAGGAGTTCAAATACACAAATTATTAGAAAAATGATCCTGATTAGAAAGATTGAATTGTCATAGTATTGCAATCCAAAGTGTTTTGGAAAGTGTTGTTGCAATAATATCTTTATTTGAATGATAAAGTCAAAAGGCAAGAGTTCTTGTTAATTGCAGTATGTTTCAAATATGATTATGTATATATTAGATTTGACAGTGTGTTGTAAAAAGATGTGCAGGAACAACAAGATGGTCTTCATTCTTTTCATGTCAAAAAGGATGTGCAAGAATTCTTGGTTGCAGAATGAATGTTCATTTAGAAGTGATCATTGGTGTAATAAAATGACATGTTTTGTGAATGCAAGGTGTTGATAAGTTATTAAAGGATTTAATTCTTAAAGAGATTGATGATGTTGAATGTCTTGTCCTATTCATATCATGTTGGTGCTCACAAAGGATCTTAGATAGATGTTTTCTTATGTTGCCTGAGGAGGTTGAAAAATGGAAGAAGTTAAATTCTTGTCTTTGCATTTGGTTTTGCAAAGTGTTGTTGCAAGAAGAACTTGGTGTGCAGTCTTGATGGGCTAATTTGAATTTCAAGGTTAAAAAGGGATCAGTTCTTATGTTGTGAAAACTATCTTGTGCAGAACATGAGGATAATAGTTCATGTTGGAAACCATTGGTAAGGACATCCCTTGTATCATGGATTGTGCTTCAGATGTAAGTTTCATGGTATCTTTTTCCTCTCATGTTTGAAATATTGATGTTCAAGATAAGTTTAGCAAAATTGCATTCAGTGCCTTCAATATGTTGAAAGACAAGTGGTTTCAAAGATTTTGGTAAGTGGTTCTCATTTTTATTTTTTGGTTGAAGATAACAAGATGATAGGAGTTTATGCCTTCAAAGTGTTCATAATTCAATATGATTATAATGGTTATGATCATGCTATAACATCTTTCAGTGGAGTTGTTCTTAGGGGGGGTTAATTCAAGCTTTGTCATCAGATGTCAAAAAGGGGGAGAAAGAAAAATTGCATAATCAGTGTAAAGCTTTTCTTCAAGATGTTTATAATATGCCATCATACATTATGCTTTCAAGATTTGCCTCAAGACAAGGTTGTTGGTGATATATTGTTGTTGATGTGCCTCAAGGTTGACACAGGTTGATAAGGTAATATTCTCAGTGATGAGTATTCTGCAAAATGAACAGTGAGCTTCTTGTATTATGACATTCTTTGTATCATTTAGTGGCACTTTGACACTCTTTGTATCATGAGACAAAGCAGAGTTATTAATTCAAGGTTGAGATGTGTTTTCAGGACTCAGTATTGCATCAGAGAAAGTAAGTTTGAGTTGTGGATTTTTAGTAATTTTTAATCAGTGGTTGATATGATAATGAAGGGTCAGACTTGATATGATCATGGAGGATTAGACTCTCTAATATTTTGAAATCAATGTTTATTATTTACCTTAGCCCATTTTGCACTTTATGTTTTAAAATATAGGGGACTTAGTATAGCAGGTTTATAACTTAAAAATTACTTGTTGAAGGCCTTTTGGGTCATTATGGTGACCGGTCCCTTCCCTCCTCCTCACTGATGGCACAAGTCTCATATTGTATTTGTTGGCGGCAAGGAAAACCAAACCAGTGGTAGGTAAGGTTATTGTTTTTAAAAGAGCACTGATGATTTCTCTTAAAAAAGGAACATTCTTTATAAGAATGTTAGTTTGGAGCCCGATTTCTTTGAAGGCATTTTTTTTTTGGTTTAAAAAGCATTAAAATGAGAGCTCGTGATATGGAGTGTTCAATAAGTTTTTTAAGTGCTTTTTGTTTTATTTGAAAGGGGAGATAAGGATGTTAGAACAAGCTATATTAATAGCTTTGTTAAAAATAGAAAACTTTGTATTTAAATTGCTCCCTTTATGTCATATGTTTATGACATTTATATTAAAAGGCCACCGAATATTTTTGGAGACGATAAGTTTTTTTTAAATTAGAAACTTAATTCTTTTACCTCCTAAATTGTTGACTCCTTGAGATATCATCTCGTAAAGTGATTTTTTGAGATTTTTTTTGAGGAGTTATTTTGAGATGGAAGATTTATTTCTACTCTTGAGATTTAGATACAAATAAGGTGATTTTCTTTTGAAAGGCAGACTGGATAAAGTTTTTGAAGACTAATATTTTGCAGAGAGAAGAGAATATGAAGAAGATCCAAGAGATTTTATTTACAGGACATTGATTGATTTCATTTTTCTTAAGATGTTTTTTTTATGCAGATGTCAAGGGTCAAAAGGTGAAAGTGAAACAAAAATAAAGAAGAAGCTATTTAGTTTGGAATATGAAAGGTCATATGAAATTGATTTTGCAGAATGTAGAGAGGGATTTTATTGGCTTCAATCTCATATTTTATTTGCTTTACAAGTAAATTGACAGAGTGTGTGTGGAACTATATACAGAAATGAAGACATTTTCTATGACATCCTCTTGAAGAGAAAAGAAAGATGATAATATGAAACTGAGTATGTGATGCAGAGATAATCAGATGAATTGTTATGCAAATGTGAAGGAATTGAGAATTGAATGGAAACAAAGTATGCCTTTGATCTGGTTTATAACTTTTATTGTGATTTGGTTTGCCAGTGAGGCCTTGTATTAGCCTGTGAGGCTTGTTGGTCAGTGAGACCTATTTGTTTACCAGTGAGGTATATCAGTGTTGGAAGTGGGTGCTTTTGTTTGGTATTGGAGTTGGTGCTCCTAGATACATTTTGTATTGCCAGTGAGGCATGTTTTTCAGTTAAGCTAGTGAGGTAGTTTTGGAGTGATTTTTCTACCCCTGGAGGGTTTTCCACTCATGCAAATCTTGTGTCATAATCTTCTCTGTGTGTGTATGATTTACTTATGAAGTTTTCTTTTCTTTCTGCATTCACAGTCATGTGCATATGTCTTTGACAAATCAATGGTATCTTTCTTTCCTTGTGCTCTGAAAGTTAAAGTTTGTAAAAAGATTTGAAAATTCACACAACACTGATTCACCCCCCCTCTCAGTGTTGTCCTTGACTCCTATAGTGAGATGACTTAGCATGCATTATGTTAATTTGTGCCATTGGTTAATTTTTAAGAACATTCACTACTTATTTGAGTTCATGTTCATAGATTTTTTTAGTGGTGAATCTTCACCAATTGGTGAATAGTTAAAATCAGGACCTCCAAAAATGGCAAATAGTTGAAGCTATAAAAGGGATTAAATTGCTAGATGTTTACGAAAAATTTAATTCAGTCTTAGTTAATTCACCTAAGCATTATTTTTTGAACTAATAAATTTAATTATTTCATCAAGTAAATAATGCATGATTAGAGTTGATTTGCTAGTATTTTATAATATATATAAAAATATTAATCATATTATCCATTAATATTATATTTATGTGATTAATTTAGGGGTAATATCATCATTAATATGAAATTATCATATACTTCTAGGGCTATTTTCAATTTCAATATGACTTTTATTAATTACCATTGATTATAATTTTGATCTCACAACTATTATTGAACTCTGGGGGACTATGAGCACATGCCTTTTAAAAGGCTTGTTGAGCCCCCAAATTGCTTTTGGGCCACACAATTAACATAATTAATCGAATCATATGGCCCAAAAGCAATTTTGGGGATCAACAAGTGTTGTTGTCAACCACCTCCCAGGAGCACTTCCTACATCAAACCACCTTCACAAATGAGAGAAAACAAATATTTCACGAGAGAGAAAAATATATTTGAGGTATAGGAGATAGGTTACATAGTGTACAATGCAAAATATAAATAGTATTCAGGAGTAAGTGAAAACTATCCAAACAGGTTATGGGAAATAACTTCCCAACCTAACTATTATTTAGGCGTAAGTTAAACTTAAGAAAGGTAAATGCAATTTACTCTAACATCCCCCTTAAGTGCAACTTAGGGAGATTATTATGCAATATGGGTCCCAGCTACACAACAATGTTAGGTAAGCATTTACAAAGCAAAAAAGAGAAAAGAAGACAAAATGATGCATGGATGGAGGACTCAATTACACCCCCCAAGGACTACATACATCATGTATATACAATCAATGAACCCCTCATAAAAGGGAAAGAGAAAGACTATGTAGCCCCCCACAATGTGTAATCACCTACAAAAATGGGAAGTACCTGAAGACAAAACATGATTTAGCATCGACAAACAATTTTTCTTCTTTTTGGAAGAAATAAAACCAAGTACAAATGTAGGTATGCTTCCCATTTTGGATAGGAATTAGCAAGTGAAATATAAATGTAGGATGATAATGTCTCTGAAATCTACTCATGTGTTGCCAAGTCCTTGGAAAATGATGCCATGAACCAATCAGTAACATACCCAATCACAATAGAAGGTGACAAACAATGTACCACTAGAAATTGATTTTGTACATTCTCCAAAGACAGAGATGGGGTGACAACAATTATACCACAACTATCATCAAATTGGAAAATTAATCCCTCAAATGTGTCTTCCAAGTTTGAAATGTGAGATTCCACAAACAATGAACCAATGTCTAGAAAATACGAATCCCAATCATGAAGACAATGATAATCATGTTGTTCATGAAGGATGGAAGTACATAATGAAGGTGGATCAACTATCTCTGACAAAAAATCAAGAACCTCTGAAGTAGCTGCAACCTCATCTGAAGTCCCAAAAACCTCCAAAGGACCACAAGCATTGTTTATCTTCTCTGAAGAATAACAAGGCACATTGGTATTGGAAAGAGGGTCATCGAGAGATGGCGGAGTATCATGATCTCCATATTATTCTCGAATGTAAGTCCAAAGAGAATAAGGGCATTCAAAATGAACAAGTGAATCCAAAAGGTCATCATCATTTATATGCTCATAAATAACTCTAAAGACTTGAGCCCTATATCCTTTCCAAAACATATACCAATAAGGTTTTCCTAGAATAGGAACTTCATTATTCAAATATAGCAATAGATTCTGTTCACTAAGATGAGTAAGAATAAAATCACTCCATTGCCTAAAGTTCCCTTTCTCCAAAGAAACCATTATAACTGAATTCTTTTTCATGTAGCTATCCAAAATCATGTAAAACATCATATATTATGTAGAAAAGGATGCTACTTCACCCAACTAGTGAATGGGTTTGTTTGACCAGCTTCTTTGGCTAGTTAAAGCAGGTTAGAGTTAGTGTTTTTAGTTAATTAAGTGCTCAAGGCTCATTTGTTTCAGTTATTTTCTTTCCCTATGTGGTACTACACATGTTTTCTGGCCACTAGGGCCCTTTAGTTTGCTTTTAGTTTGGTTTGGTTTGGTTTTTTGCTGCTGTTTGGAGTAGTTTGCAGTGCTAAGTTTTCGTTTTCCATGTTTGAGATGAGCAGAGTATGACTCCATGCCCAATGGATAGTTAAGGCAGCTGGTCTTGATTCCTAGTAGGCAAGCATGTAGTAGAATTCGCCAGAAATGTTACCAATTTTTCACCTATAGCTCAAATTAGTAGAGCTGATACATTTTTCTATATTAAGATGAAACATTTTTGACATTTTTTGCTATTACTTTTTTGCATAGTTTAAGGTGCTTGAAAGATTTCATTTTACCATTGTTATAATAGAGGAAAGAGATTTAGTTCATCATTCATTTAATGCTTTGTTGAGTATTCATCAGTGATAGAAGTTATTTCATTTCACATTACAATGATTATTCATTTTGACAAATGAGATATACACAAACGGAACAAACATTGCATTGAATGAAAGTAAGATAGATCAAATTTCCAACACAAGTCATGGGAATAGCTGAATCAATACGTGAGAAAGAATATACTATGCATCTACAAAAGACTAAAGTAATGAAGCAAATAAGATAGAGCATATCTATCATTGCCTATGGAAGTCTTGAATGTATCCTTGTTGCAGTTTGCCCTTTGCTCCCGACCTTCGAATTAAACTACAAGAGTTTGAAAGAGTTTTGTTAGAGCTCCAGATATGGTTATATTATGTACTTCAACAAGAAGAGAAATAATAGATTCTTTGTGATGCACAAAATCAGTTGATCAAATCATCCATATGCAAGAAAGTCTGAAGAAATGAACATCAGTGAGCTTCATTGTTTTAAACTAACATGTTTGTTTCTTGTACATGTATAGAAGAAGTTATGCTGCTGATTTGAAGACATTTCAGCATGTGGTGCAAAGTGTGCTCCCACAAGGGTAGAGCCCAGCATGATGCCCCTGAATCTCAAGGAGAATGAATAGGAATACATATTCATATTGTTTAGATAGAATACATTCAACTGAAGGAAGACTACATAAAATCAATGCACTAATCTCTTTTCAAGATTGCCTAATGATCTAGTCTTGCAGTGGAGGAAACAATCATCAAATAGAGCCTATGACAGAATGTAGCTTAATTAAGTGCTTATATGTTCAGGACAGCACTCTTGTGCTAATAAGAGAATAATACATGCAACATATGAAGCATAGTCACAAATAAAAGGTATAGAAAATCAAATAAATCTATCTCCATGTATGCATTGTAATGTTAGGGAAGATACATCAGAAGATGACAACAATATGTTGTTGATGAATTAACATTCAATACCCACATGAAGGTACCTTCCAGGTGATATTTGTATACAAGGGACATCAAACAAATGTTTCATTCAAAGTCCTCATCAAAGGAACAAATGGAACAACCAAAAGATCATAAGTTATAGGTACAACTACAATTTTTATGCCAAGTGAGTTCAATCATGAACTACATCATCTCATGATATATATTGCTTCAACCATATGTCTAGCACTAGTTGTAAGAATAAATATCATTATCATACCTGAATGATATAATTGATGAGATACAGTTGCAAGTTATACACAAAATGTCCATGCCTCAGCCAGTGAAAAGACTTACAACCATTCAAATATGGTATGTATATGAATACATTTGATGTAATACAATGAACTAGATAGAATATATATATATATATATATATATATATATATATATATATATATATATATATATATATATATATATATATATATATATATATGCCATGTTATAAGTTTAATGTAATCATGCCAAGTGTATACAGAGTAGATAGACAAAAGTGCCATAATAAATCTATCTCCATGTATGCATTGTAATGTTAAGGCAGATACATCAGAAGATGACAACAATATGTTGTTGATGAATTAACATTCAATACCCACATGAAGGTACCTTCTAGGTGATATTTGTATACAAGGGACATCAAAGAAATGTTTCATTCAAAGTCCTCATCAAAGGAACAAATGGAATAGCCAAAAGATCATAAGTTATAGGTACAACTACAATTTTTATGCCAAGTGAGTTCAATCATGAACTACATCATCTCATGATATATATTGCTTCAGCCATATGTCTAGCACTAGTTGTAAGAATAAATATCATTATCATACATGAATGATATAATTGATGAGATACAGTTGCAAGTTATACACAGAATGTCCATGCCTCAACCAATGAAAAGACTTACAACCATTCAAATGTGGTATGTATATGAATACATTTGATGTAAACTAGACAGAAAAAAAATGCCATGGTATAAGTTGAATGTAATCATGCCAAGTGTATACAAAGTAGAGAGACAAAAGTGCCATAATAATCAAAATGTATGCAGTTGTCATTAATGATGACTAGGGAGTGAGGATTTTGCTTTAGAGTATCAAGAGAACCCCATTTTAGAAATATGAAAATGGCAGTACCTATAAAGTCTCAACATTCATATTCATCTATGGGATGTACAAAAAGGAACATGTATGTTATCACTACAGAATATAGTAGGAACAACAGAAATGAATCATAATCTTTCTCTCATGTTAGATTTCATCAAATAGTATTTCTTGTAGATCAAAAAGATAGTGAAGTGTTAAAGAGCAATTATGTTGTTACTACAATAGGTTAATTATCATCATACATTCTTGTTCATGAAGTAATCATCATGCTGCTACAGGGAGAGAAATTTCAACATCAAGAACCATTGCCTAGTATAACGAAAGATAAAGCTTTGTTTTTTTACATTTCCAGAAATGAAAGAGCAATATATTCTCATTATCTTTTGCCTTTTTTTGAAAATGGATTAGGTTTTCATTACATAGGAAGTCAAAGTGCAAGTTGAAATTGTGTATGGGTTCTTAGAAATAGCCCAAAAAATGCATTTTTCTTCATAAACAATAGAACCCATATCAATTTGCATCACGGAATCTTAGATATAGGATGAAGAAGTTCAAGCTCATAGTCATATAGAATCGTCAGGAATAAAGAACTAGTAAATATATGGTCATGGAAAGTAATAAAGAGAGAAATCATCTTTTTCTCATAACAAGTTAAACCCATTAGGGTTTCAAACAAAAATGCAGATACAAAAGGAGTGCTTAGAAATGATAAAACTGGTAAGTATGGCCGCAACCTCTTGTATGGAGGTAATATACATAAGTTTTTTCATAAACCTTTCACAGAGTGTAAGATATTGTCATGCTCGACAAAGAGAGAACTCACCTTTGTTCTTAATGGTGATGAATGCATGAAGCTATGGGTTTTTACCCATATTTTTTTCTTTAATATTGCCTTTCCAATGGCTTAGAAGAGCCTGAGCCAGTTAGCCTTGGTCATGGCCTCAGAATAGAGAGAACAATATATCGACTCAAGGAAACAGAGAACAAAAATGAATGCATCAGATGAGCCATAGTCATGACTTGAAAGCTAGAGAGAATGGTTTGAAAATGTGCAAAATGATCTTACCTTTTCATTCTTTGTAGAGATTCTTCAAGAAATTACAGTGATACAGTGAGGAATCAAAGTTTTCTAGTTCAAAACCTAGCCCCATGGTGGTAGCAGTAAAGCTTCATTAAAAAACAAAGTGTGAAATGAGCCTGAGAAACAAGGGCATAATGTGTTTTGTGTTAGGGTTATCGTAAAGCCCTAAGTTCGATGGTGGTATTTTATCACATCAAATTTATTTTCACATGCCTTGATTAATACCCATCATGGTATTGTATTTACTTTGTATTCACCTAGTCTCATGACTTAGGATATCATATGTCATAGGTCCATATGCCTTAGACTATTTGTAAAACTAGATGCAGGATAAGCCCTTATAGGCTTTTATTTTACAAATCATTTAATATGCCTTGTGATATTTTTGCAAAAATCGAATCAGGTCAAATTAGCGAATAAAACTACAAAATCATTGTAAAACTATATTTAAAGGAATATATTATTAATTGCTTTTAAACATTTGTTATTTATGCAATTAAAGTAGAGAAAATCTAGGCATAATCTTTCTTTTGGATTTGATTTTTCTTCTGGGTGAAATTGGGCAATTTTGGACAATTCAGAACTTTTTCTAATCAGGTAAAGCCTAATTTTGAGAGGATTTTGGTGGGACTACTTGGGATGATATTTTGGCATCTTCTATTTTCAGTTTGGAGACATTTCAGAGGGCTTTTGATAGCTTTCTAGTGGATTTTGAAAATGATTTGGGGGGATAGTTTTTAGAGAGCTTTTTTTGGTAGTTTTCTTATTTTTCCATCTTAGAAAATTAGAGGATATATTTGGGAGGAAAACTTAGTTTTTTGACCAGCAGAGAGCTTGTAATCACTTTTTGTAATTAGATTCTCATTTTTCTACTCCTTTCAGTTTCAATAGAGTAGCAGAGTTCTCCTTTTCATACTTTCTAGTTTGTTTTGCAGTCAATGCTTTGATATTCAATTGTGATTCAATTTTTGATTCCTTTTCCTATGTCTCATTGTTGCAAGATTGAGCATGGGAGTTTCATGTAATACAGGTCGCATGCTATGTTTAGCCTAGTTAGTGGGTTGAATTTGTGATAAAACTTATGTTTGTCCTTCATGAAAACCTCTAGCTTTCAAGCTTTTATGCGAATTACTTATGTATTGCATTGTTTTAGTGAAATTGTGAGAATAAAAGGCTTTGTGAGGCTAATTGTGAGTCAATAGATACAATTTTGGTAAAATATCCTTAGGTTTTAGAATTTAAATTTTAGTTATCTTCTTAACCATTTCCTAAGAAATTATTTTAGATTAGGTGATTTACCAGGGGAACAAACCTACTATGGAGGTTCACTCCATGTTTTAGGCAAACCACATGCGTAGGAGTGTTCCCATGTGTCAACAAGTAGCTAAGTTGATAGCTTAGCATTTGGGTGCATACTTTGTTGATAAGACCTCTAAGAAGGAAATAGAATGATTTCTCTTCACCCAAGATCCCTATAAAGGTGAGGGGAGAGGATACTTTGGTTCTATACCTTAGGTTTACAAACATGCACAACAAATAAACAAAAAAGATAAAACATACATGGCATGAACAAGGTTCTTTTTAAACACCAAGCCCAAATGTTTCTAGATTTATTGAAAAATGAGTCTTTGACTGATTGAGCCTATAGATAGATTTGTCAGTAGTTATGATCCACCTTTCTTCGACAAAACGATAAGATGCTACAATGACAAGAAGAAACATGAACTTGCAAGCCAAAGAGGATTAGGTCAAAAAGATGCATTTTGTTAAAAATATGGGGTAGATCATCTGATATAGAAAAACAAGTTACATAAATAGAAAATTTGGGAAATTCTAGGAAGTTTTAATAAAAATTTGGTTGAAACTTGATAAGTTTAGCTCAAGTTATGCTCAACTAAAGTTTAAAAGAAAGCTAAACTTTAACTATAAAAATACCTAGAAAATGACACATTCACTTGATAAAAGTTACACCGTTGCAAAGTTCATCATGTTAGATTTCTGATGAGTCCTCATTTGTGTGATTTTGATGTCGTATGGTCCTTTAATAGTGAAAAGAAAAAATATCCCCCTTATGGCATGTAGAAAGAACAAGGTCAAGCTACCAATTGAATTTTTTGACCGCCAATGGTGTGGTCACATGTTATAGTCAAGATCAAAAGCAGATCACTAACTGGGAATTTACATCCCTTATTCAAATCTTATTTAAATCCATATGCTAAGCAATGTTGAAATATTAAATGTCAAACCATAAATGCTAAAGTCTTAATGAAATGCTATTATCAAACCTAAATATAAACACAAATATGAATGTCAAAAGAGATTAGAAAGGTGACCAAGCTTTTATCCAATCAACCAAACATTTTAACACTGACTTTTAACCTTTGAATGCGAACCCTAAACTTTTTAATGCCAATCTTTGATTTTGACGCCAACCCAAGATTTCACCTCTGAACTAAGATTTTGCCTCCGACCTAAGATTTTGGATTGCGACCCTAAGAGTTAGATGTTGACATGTGATTTAAGGCTACTAAAAGGATGATGGTGGTGACGAATGGCAATAATTTTAAGTGGTAGGTCAACTGTTAGTGCTCAAAATGCTAGGCTAAAGTTTAAGAGCTGACAGTGCTTGAAACTCAGAGTCAAAGTTTAAGAGCCAACGATAATAGCTTATCAAGTGACAAGAGCAGGAGATAGTGGCGGAAGGGATATCGATGGGTGGCAGTTGGAGTTGTGGTCAAGGTTTTCTTAAGAAATGTAGAGGTGATAGGATATTTAGGTGACTATGACTTAGACTTAGGATTTTGATTATGACAAGATTTGAGACTGCGACAGGTAAGGTGACTGGGGTTTATGACTGTGACCAGAGAGTGTTAAGGGTCAGCAACCAGATTGAATGCTAGGTAGCAACTAAGATACTAGGGAGGTGACTCTACAACTATGTCATTGATAGACACCCCTTTTGGTCGCGATAGAAACTTGAAGCTAAAAGTGGATGGATGGAAAGTGACTGGAAGGATATTGGACAAAAGTCATCAAACAAGGGTAACGACAAATGAAGACTGAGGTCAATGTCGAGGTTAGGGTTAAGTCTTAGGGGTTGAAAGAGGATAGGAATATTCACATATATTGATGGCTTTGATCACAGTGACCGGGAGTACTCAGAGGTCAATAGCAAATGGACTATATAAAGAATGGGGTCACCAAGGTGTAAAAGGTTGACAGAGAGCTTTATGCCTTTAAATAATGAAAATAAACCTGCAACAAAGAATAACTGGAAGGCCACCATACAACACCATCACATGCAATACCAAAGCTACCCCTCAATGGTAGATCTGTATTGTACGGATCTAAACAGATCCATACAGTATGGCTGCCAGGTAAAAAAATTTCAAAAATTTACAAAAAAAAAATTATGTGAGAAAACCTTGACAAATTTATAGTCAAAATTCATGGAAATGGCCTCCTACATATGATGGTGCTATCTTTTTGAGCCCTGAAGATCACCTTTTGATAGATCACATGTAAAACTTGATAATGGGGGTTAAAAAACACAAATTTTTATAACAAAAACTTGCAAAAAACATAAGTTTTGATCATGAGAAGTGTGTCCCACTAGGTGTGCCAGAAATGTAACTAATAAATTTGGACAAAAGAAAGATAAAACAATTAAATTCAATACCTTTTTGACCCATAACCTTTCAAATACCTTAGATGCCTTGAAAGTTTGATGCATGCATGATTGATTGGTTGAATTATTGGACGTTGATTGCTCACGTTCACATCATCATGATGATAGGAAAATGAATGATGCAAAGGTTCTAATGATAATTCAATAGTATAAGGATATCAAACTTCAATGCATACAAATGGCTTATGAGTGGGTTAATTTATAGATTTTCAAGGATGAAGGGAAGAAGATTTGATAAGATTTGATTTTTGATAAAAGAGGAAATAAAACAAGAGAAGATAAGATAAAAAAAAAAAAGGATAGAAAGATTAGCTTTAGTTTTAAATCCTCAAAAAAGAAATAAATCTTTGAAAAGGATGGAAGGATAATTGATGAATTATCTAATTAAATTAATTAATTAGATACACATGAGTTCAATTTTGGAAAGAAAGCAAGAAGATATTTTTAGGATTTTATTAATTAAATAAATATTTAATTTATTTGATTACTGTTGGATTGTGGTGAGAGATGATGTGGAGAGATAATTAAATAAATAAAAATTCATTTAATTATAAGAAAATAGATAAATGACTAATTAAACAATTAAAAATAATTATTTCATTAGAGGGGATAAATGGCCATGAATAATTAAATAAATAAAAATTTATTTAATTATATAAGAGGGGATTATGGATAGAAAGGGAATAAATGAAATTAGTCAAATAAATAAGATTTTTTTAACTAATAAGGTGATGACATGGGTACCTAGGGAAAAACATGAGCTACAAGATGTCTAAATGATGTAATGTTGTAACAAGGTGTTGCAAGAGGACATTTTTGGGTGTCTACAAACCTCATATCTTGTAATGTACCAATTCTTTCGTACATTTCCATGGATTCAACATTGCACAAAATCTACTCGTAGCAAGGGTTACAAAACTCCACAACTCGGAAACCAAGTTCATATGAACAATCACATGCAAGTAACATACAAGTCCATGCAAGTACATGCAACTCACATGCAAGAACATAATCTCTCACACACATGCAAGAAACATGCAAGTCCATGCAATGACATGCAACTCACATCGAAGCCATGAAAAAAATTCTTATGGATCTGATACCAAATGAAGGGAAATTTACACCCATTAAGACAAATTTCCTGGTAACCCTATCAGAGATATTTATGCAAACAAATATTTAGAAACCCACATTTAAAAGAATAAGAAAACATACCATCAATGTGATGCAATATATACCATGGAAAAACCCTCATTGAGGGAAAAACCCAGCTTCCAAAAGCATCCACAACCATTGTATTATCTCATGAACAAAGATTACAATACATAGTCTCTATGAATACTTCTGAATCACCAAGTTCTCTAATTACACTCCATATGAACAAGAAATTGAGAATCATGTAACCACACATCCCAATCCATGCTTTCTCTCCTCATAGAGGTAACCTACAAGAGAATCTCAATCTTGGCTATACAAGCCAAATAACTAACAAGCTAACCCAAACAACTAACCATGTGCTTGATTTTATAGACTCAAGCTCACACAAATACAACTTGTGGTATTGGGTTAAAATGATGTGACTCAAAGCCATGAGTATACAAAACCATTGACCCCACATTTAATAATTGGTACCAAGTTTTCCCTTTTTCCCAGTATTAAATAATTTCCCAATATTACCAAGTTTTCCCTTTTTCCCTCAGCCTCATTTTACGCATATCGGGCTTTTATATGCATTTTGGACACACAAAGGTGAAATATACATTGAAGATTCCTAGAATATTTTGTGGATGTATCAAAGAGTTTGCATGTATATTGTGTTGTATGTTTGACATATAATGGGTTAGATACAAGAAGCGAACATCAATGAAGATTTAGATCAGATTAAATTGTGGTCAGGCCCATAGGTACATGCAAAAGGTCATCGGCAAACCCTTGTACATTGGCAGCTCAACAAATTGTCTCCCTGATGGCCAATGTATATACAATGGAGAATGTACATTGGCAGGCGGGAAGGTGAATGTATATTCGATATACAAAAGGGACATGTGCAATGTCAAGATACAAAGAAAAGAATGCAAATAGTGGGGACCACAAGTTGTATGTTTGCACATACAAGGCTGACAAACAAAGCAAAACATACAAGTCTCGGACATCAAAGTTTATCAAATTGGGCTTGGCGGCATAAATACATTGGCATGGTTGAAAGGTCAAAGGCATTTCCCTTTGTATGTTTGCGTTGTATATATCCAATGTATCTTCGATATGCAAGTAAAACATACAAGTGAAACATACAAGCGGGAGTGGTAAAAAAGTCAACCATTTTCAAGAGTATGGTGGGGCCCGCATCTTGTATGTCCTGGGTTGTTTGTATGTCTTATATACAAAGCAAATGTACAAGTAGGCATATACAATGCCTAGATGTGAAGGGGGGAATGTAATATAGTTGATAAGGTGTTGAAGTCTGTAGCTTGCATGTATGTATGCATTGTATATGCCGATGTACAAAGGTGGAGGATACATTTGGTGGGGTCTACTTCACATACAATGGCGATTGTATCTCCTATGAAAGTCACATTGTATATGCGACATGCAAGGCAGAATGTACATTGCAAATATACAAAGGTGGCAACATACAACGCCCAGACCCGATGGAGATTTCAAAGTGCTTCATAAACATTTGGAGTCCACATTGTATGTATATTGCATTTGTATGATGTGATATGCAAGTCGATATACAAAGAATGAAGATGCAAGTTTTGGACCCGTTGGCAATTGCAATGTGCTTCATAATGGTTTGGGGTCCGCGACATGTATATTGCATGTTGTATGTACAATGTACAATGAGATATGCAAAAGGAGGATATACAAGCTAGTCCTAAATGCAAATTTAATTTATTCCATAAAGATTTGGGGTCCATGCCTTGTATGTTTGTGATTGTATGTAATTTCTTTCGCATATACAAGGGCGATGAGGGAAAAATCAGCAATGGAAAAAGGGGAAAATATACATCTCATTGGTCAATGGCTATTCCAAGCGATTTCAGGCTGCAGATCTTGGCGATAGAGGGAAATTGATGGCTATGTTCAAACGAAGGGTTTTCCACACTTCTACAGTAGCATTCTTGGTGGGAAAGCATTGCAAAGCACAAAGTTGTGAGTTGGTATGCCATTAATGATAGAATTGTAGAGAGGTATGGGTCAATGGCACATTCTCATTGGTCAATGGCTATTCCAAGTGATGTCAGGCTGCAGATCTTGGCGATAGAGGGAAATTGATGGCTATGTTCAAACGAAGGGTTTTCCACACTTCTACAGTAGCATTCTTGGTGGGAAAGCATTGCAAAGCACAAAGTTGTGAGTTGGTATGCCATTAATGATAGAATTGCAGAGAGGTATGGGTCAATGGTTGATGAAACAACTACCAAATTCATGACAAAAATCTTCAAACGGTGGCACATCTCTTAATTTAACCTACCTTTCCTTCTTTTTCTGCATAGAGCATTCAATGTTTTAGGCACCATTCTGATGGCACATTGTATTTCGCAGATATTTTGAAATGTCATGGTACTTGATGGATGAGTACACACTCTTTCTATATAGCAGACTGTGTCACTCATTTTTAGGTTGTTGAAGACTTGGACATTTTTTTGGAGAAAATAATGAAGAACAAAGCCTTTCTTGGTTGTTCTGTCTCATTTTGGAGTTTATGAGTTGCATTTTGAATGCAAGTTGCACATATTTTTAGTTTTAGTGTTGTTTTATGTGAAAAATGTGTTGTTGCATGTACTTAGTTGCTTCTCTCCATTTGCTCTATGAATAGATTCTTTCGAATCTGGTTGCTAAGGGTTCCTCAGATTCTAGAATATAGACTTTCTGTATTGCATGCTTGATCTGTGACTTCCATTCAAGGAGTGGATTAAATTGTTTTAAGTCAGGTATAAAAAAGAATGTATGTCAACAGGGATATTAGTAAGTAGAGGTAGCTAAATACTTAATCTTAGGTGGTGTTTGTAAGGCAAATTCCAGTCTTAGCCCCTTGAAACTTGAATGCCAATGCAAATCATTCATTTGCATATGTCTAGTTGACTCCTTGCCCTGAGATAGGCACCAGTTTGCTCCCTGTGTAGTAGTTATATTTTAAAAACCCCTTGTCTTACATTTGAAACATTAATATAAACCATTTCATTATTCCAACCTGTTAGTTGTAGGAGTAGAAATAGGATCCCTGCATACTCTCATACCTAACCAGTTACATATGTCCAAGACTGTTGCCAACCTTTTGATCTAGCATGCAAATCTTGGTCCAGACATGAGAGTATTCTGCCTGTTGTTGTAAAGCTAAATCTTTATGTCATTGGGCAAGTCAAAGATCAAATCTTTAGCTATAGGGATAAACCCCTTGGTGCGGTAGAACCAGAAGTGAAGGGGAGGCAGCTCACGCAACCTCTTGTATTAGTTGGTTGAATCTACCTATGCATAGGAACTAGAAAACCCTCTGCTGATTCAGGAGAGGAACCAACAGGGCTCAACTTAAGGAACAAGATCACAAGATTCAAAATTTGAATAAAGAACTTTAGGTTTGGGTCCTACTTGAAAGACTACAAGCATAACAAAATAAGTATAATATGATGTAGCTAGAGCTAGATAAAACTAAGCTCACTAAAGAGTGTCACCACTAGAGACAATAAAAATTAGACAATCAAGGAAAGCAAGAGTGGTGGAAGCCATAGACCACATAGAAGATTAACTAAATTTATTGACACCAATGCAAAGAATGCACAAATAATTTAGTGATTACAAGAAAAGATCTAGTTGGCCAAGTAATCATCTAGAGTCAAACCCCTGTTGAAGGAAATATATGCGTCAGACTAGGTGAGGATTGCAATGGTATCCATAGATCTCACCTCAGCTCTAAAATTCATAGTCTCCACACAAAATCTTAATGCAGAGTTAAAATCCAAAGTAGATGTAGTCCTCCTCTCACTATCTCCTAAGGTCTCTTAGGCACAATCCTTGGTTGAAAAACTCTATGGCCTACCAAATGAATGCTTAATTGTAACATGTGTTGACAATAGGAGATCCATCATAGTCAATGCAAACAAAATGCTAAGAAGAAATGAAACCACTCTAAAGTGCAAAGCCAAATTACCTATTTTAGAGAAAGTTGTGCAAGGAATGAGGGGGCACATAGTCTCTCTAGTAAAATAGGGACTTCACTCCCCATTCCAAGATGATAATAAAGTATTAGGAGAAGAGGAATTTAAGGCAATGATCATAAGTAAACAAACAAAATAGACATCTTTTGGGGGCTAGGTCTATATGTTAAGCATTGCAAAGATAGAGGTAGTTCTCTATCCTCTAGCATAGCTAGAGTTCTAGTATAAAGCCACTATGGAGAATCTAAAGAGCATCTTGCATAAATACATCATTGATTTCAATAAGGCCTTCAAGACCTTCAAACTAAAGAGGTCACCTAATTGATGTGGAATGGGCATCACTTCAATCTACTCTAGAAAAGATGTAAGTACTCCCTTTCATGTGAGTACTCAAGTTTGAAATTTTTCTTTTTGAATAAGGTTTAGTGCCCAAAAGCTAATAGTTGGATTCTTCCTTGCATGTGAGGATCCTATGAGAGGTCACCACAACTTTGGATCTATGCTTTGCATTCACCCCTTTGAGATGTAATTTTCCATAGGCACTTCATTTCATTCATGGATTTCTCTTTGAATTCGGCCATTATTGTTTTTTGGCTTGGTTATTAATTAGCTACTTTCATTTTCATGGTTCCCCTATACTTTATTTTAAATTTTACATAGTTGTGGGACTTTCCATTAGCTTTGAAAGGTTCTTTTTTCCTAAAGAATTCATAATAAATCTTCACCACTAATCATTTTAAAGGTCAATAATGTACATAACATTTAGATGTTGTTAGTTTGACATATTTTTCTTGTTGTGTCATTGGTTAAAATCTAACACTTCAACACAATGTGGGTCCCTTCATGATGAGACTTAAAAGATGTACAATTTTATTTGGATGCACTAGAACCATCTATATCTTCCAAAGATCAATCACTGGCACATTTTTTCAAGGTTATTAATTTGACAACTTGAAACTATTGTTCTATTGGTTGAAAACTAGTGAGTTGGAAAACCTAGTGGGCCTAGGTTTTTGTATCACTATTGTTAACACATAGAGGAAATAAACAAAGGAATAACATCTAGGTGCTACATGTCTCCTCAATGCTCTTCAAAAGCATTGTTAGTGTAGTAGGTTCTTTCTAGTGTGCTATTGACTAGAGATGATGCATTGGAAGAAGTGGGCCCCTTTTCTATTATAATCTAGGAGATGTAAGGAAAAGTTGTAGAATGCTACAAAACTATTGATCATTCTCAAATCAATAATGCATGCAACATTTGAGAGTTGTTAGTCTAACAAATTGAAAATATTGTGATATTGGTCATAATGATACACATCAAATTTTGGTGGAGCCCACTATAGAGAGGATTTTACAAAGGATATAATGTTGTAACTAAGACACATGGCACTCCAACACTCTTGAAATGTATTTTCAGGCTAACACATAGTTTATGCTACATAATTGCTGGGCTACAAATACAATACAAAGAAAATGGGTTTCTAAGAACCATCCAATATACTCAAAGGATACCCTATATAATGGATAAAATGAACGTCTCTTATCAATATTTTTGTTTAGATCTTCATTTTCAGCTCAACCATGTGGATTCAAAGCATGTAGTTCTCAATTCTTTATTTTTTTGCACTATTTTGTTTAAGTATAAGGGTATAAATATGAGGGTTAAGAAGGAAGGACATGCCATATCTCTTATCAATATTTTTGTGTAGATCTTCATTTTCAGCTCAACCATGTGGATTCAAAGCATGCAGTTCTCAATTCTTTATTTTTTTGCACTATTTTGTTTAAGTATAAGGGTATAAATATGAGGGTTAGTAGGAAAAGCTCTATTTTTTTAATTTCATGCCTTTAATGTGAAGTATTTTATACCATTATATTCATCTACGAAGAAAAGGTCTGATTATGTATTTATATATTGTAATACAAATTGATATACATGAATAAAATATTCCTCTTGCTATGCCTATTAATTTTTTTCCTAATTGTTCCCTTATTAATCCATTGATACGCTATTTTTGCCTTAATTTGAATATTCAAAGTTTTGTGATTTGTATGAAAACTAGCAGCCATGAACATATGTGCCTTTTTCTACTTGCTATAGTATCTCATATTTTAGATAAAACAAATTATGTGTACATGTTAGAATGCTAATAATAAATCTTATGCTTGGGGCTTCACCTAATAGATTAGATTTTTATTTACAACATTATTTTGTACATTTTCCTTCATTCAATGTAAATTAAATTGATTGAATATCCTATGAAGTACCAACTTCTTAATCCTAGATTTCATCTTATGAATCATGTCCTACATTCATAAGAATTCCCATGTTGATACAAAAGAACATCAAAGTGCAAATTTAAATATCAATTGTAACCAACTAGAGGGGCATATATTATTATTGATGTTATTAATGAATTTGATTGTAGTGATGTAACTATGACAATTATGATCATTTTCTAGTACCAAATAGGACTTCATTACCATTCTAGATAGAACCTTTTATTGTGTTATTTGCAAAGTCATATCTTATTTTATATCTAGACAAAGACCTTTAAAACCTCATCTAGATCTAGATAGAGTCCCTCCTACATTTCTTCATTTTCAAAGCTTTCTATCACATTCCATAGCAAGTGTAATTTCTTACCCTCTTCTCTTTACTTCTATTATTTTTTAATAGAGCTCCTTTTAAAGTATGTTGTAAGTGATGACTATCTCAAAATATTTGATAGACACTAGACATTGCATTTTTTCTATCTTTTAAAGGTTTTGATAGAGTTCTTATTATAAGAGGAATTATGGAATGATCTATTACTATATAGATCAATATCATTCTGATCAAGTACAAAATGTTTAATTTATATGTTGATTTCTTGTTTTACTTCAAAATGAATGTATAGCTACTAGTTTGCTAGCACATTCAATTGGGGTAAAATGTAAAGGTAGAAATTGCATACACATGCCCTTTTCCTTATATTTTAGGCCTACTTTGATTAGAGTGTCATAAATGACATAATTAGCTTATAAGTGGTATAATTATAAATGAAATAGACTCAAGATGCCCCAAGTCTTTCCATCACTAATTCCTAGATCTGGATTCCTAGCACTTGCAACCTTTGTTTGTCACCTTGGATCATATGCGTGGGTATAGATTTGACCCAAGTCACTTATATAGTCACATATCTAAACCATTCACTTTTAAAATTCAAAGTTCAAGTTTCTTTCCTTATTGACCACTCCACTAGTTGTTGTGAGATGAATTAGCATGCATTATATTAATTTGTGTCGTTGGTTGTTTTTAAGAACATTCACTACTTATTTGAGATCATGTTAGAGAGCATCTAGGAGCATGCTAGGGTTTTATCAATAAAGTATTTATGAAAGAATTGTAGCATCATTTATTAGAGAATCATCAAACCAATTAATCTTAGGTATTTTGCATGCTTACTTGTTGTCTTTCAATCTTCCACTTATAGGCATAAAATGGTCCACAATGGGTTTGACCAAGAAGAACATGACAATCATAAGCTAGTAGATTGCTTGAAGGTGTTTGTGAGCACTACCAATCATACAAGAAGCAAACATTAGAAATTATGTTGACTAAATCTTGCGAGTCTACATTCTTTTAGATCAAATCTATGAGCATTAGTTCTGATCAATTTTGAGTTCAGGTCTAGACACAAAGATCTAAACCCATATGAAGTATAGTTATAGTTAGAGGTCAACAAACACAACATAAAAGTATTAAACCTTAGAGAATGCATTTTTGGCAGATAGACATAGGTTTCTACAACAAAATTAGAGCTAAATACCCTTATAATTAATTTATGTAATTTCTCAAATTTAATTCAACATTTTTATTTTCTATAATTTTCTCCTTACTCTATGATCCAAATTAATTTATTATTATTGAATTACATTCATTTAATTAACCCAAATGAATTTATATAGATATATTTTTCCCTTTATAGTTTTGTTTCTTTCAAATAATAAAATACAACTCAATATACAAAGTTTTAGTTATCAATCTTTCCCAAATATAAAATTTCTGGATAGCACATCATCTCTTTTGTAGGAACAACCAGTCCGCTAAAGTTGACACGGTAGAACTGGTTTTCATATTGAGTAACGATATAAAACAATTATCGAATTTATGAACAATTCAATAAGCTTTGGAGCTGCAAACATTTCGTTTAAGTTCGATTAGCAGTTCAAATGCCTTAGATTTTTTTAAATCTGCTATTCGTATTGTGACAAATCGATCAATGTTTGTCTTCTCCGTTATCCTCTAAACTACATTAACAAATATTACAATATAAATACAGCGTCAAGACGCCAAGCAGTAGAATACTTATTTTTATTACTTACTCCGAGTTTGATCATAACATATTACAAACCACATACGGTAATGACTTCAATCACCTTAGTCGAAGCCACTATTAATTGCGAAATTAATATAGAAATACATAACACACTTAGACAAATACTGACTGAAATCATATCCCATAATACATCTATATCTAGGTCGTAGGAGAAGTGGCATCACGTTGCAGAGTTGTCTTATTTAAGTGAGAGCTGGGCAAGTAAATCCAGCTGGAGGGGTGAGGCCACATTGAACGAAGAGCTCAAGAGCAATTGGAAGGATGATGTTGACGTTCAGAAGCTTAAGCCGAATAGTTGTACACAAACAGAGAGCTGCTTCCAATGCCAAAACGCCTTGCAGAACAGGGCAGCACGTGTTCACAGCAGTATCTCCAATGGTAGCATTTACCAGCCCTCCCAGCACATCCACACACGCTCCTAATTTCAATGCATTTAGCGGACAGCTGCCCCCACTTGATGAACTCGGCGGCGGCGGAGGAGAAGATGAAGTTGTGGGAGGTGGAGGGGGATGCCATGCTTCCACTACAGAACCCATGCTCAGCGCTAAACAAATCATACCCATCACCACCATTACAGCACCCTTTCCCATCTTCAGCTTCTCTTAATGATCTGAGGAAATATCCAAATCAGAACCCACAAGAACTGCTGCAAGTTTAGGCTTGTAGAAGGAGGTTACTCGGTGGGATTTTATAGCCTCTTAGTCTCAGATTTCAATCATGAAATTCTGTTCACCCGTGAACAATTCCACAACGTCAAAGTCTGAATGTCTTGCAGTGATTGCCCACCCTGTATTATTCCATTTAATATAAGAATGTGAACTTAAGACTCCAACCTAACGTCAAATAATCTCCATTGTCCCTCTGTCAAGTCCTATCGTTTCTGCATTGGCGCACACGGCATATATACATATTCTCACTACAACACATTGGCAAGTTATCTTTGTCGTTCGTTGTGGACATTAATAATACTATAAACTGTTATTTTCTTCAAAAATAACAATGTTATTTATTTTATAGGTAATATTAATAGTAGCTTTTCAAATTGGCCCAGCGGTAAACAGCCGGTGCGTTGTAAATGACCGACTGTACGGCTTTTTCGATGTGGCATCCAGTCGGCTCCAACTAGATTTCGACCAGGCTCAACTTCTTTCGACCAGTGCCGCCTACTACCTGTTGACTGGTTTTCAACTGTTATTGTTAGTCCATACAGATCTCAACCAACCGATCGTTTACAACTCACTGACTGGTTAAGGTTAACCTTCAAATTGTGGGGTCGTTGAATAATAAAAATAACTTTTTTTATTTTAAAACAAGTCCATTATTTAACATTTTTATACGTAAATGACATAACTAGTGGTATATTAAACTCTAAATTAAAAAAAAAACAGAATTGATGTCCAAAGCTTGACATTTTATTAGTGGAAAAGCTGAAATAGTTTGATCGTTAAGCAGGGCGGGTAACAGTGAAAACGGTGCTCCGAATATAGCCTAAATACTTCCACCTTCGATAACACGTCACAGAGACGTCAAAATCCTTCTTGATTGAAGATATATTTGTTTATTACGCGCATCCAAAAATCTTTTGTCTCCCCGGTGTCATTCATACCGAATAAGAATATTATATTTATACAAAGTTTAAAAATTCCTTATCAGACAAAATAACTGAAGGTTCCCATACAACCAATTAACATCGTCTCCAACTACGCAATGTATTGTGTTTCCCGTGCAAAGGCTTCGTATTGAAAAAGGAAATATGGATGGTTTACATACACATCAGTGAACTAGAAAAATCTCCGAGTTCGTGTTTGTTCAATATACTCCATTTTTATAATTTTTATTGGCTTTTTTTTTAATCGATGAACATTTAATATAAAAGTATGATACACAATTTATATAAAAGATGAGTGTAATGGAATGACACCCTAAAAATCAATCTCAGAACCTAAAAGCAAATAAAAGTGGTATTGTAGCTAAGCAATAAGAGCCATATTAGCGAGATGAGGAGGGGGATCATTATTAGGGAGTGTACCCTAGCCAACCAAGAGATCCTAGCCATTAGAAATGGGCTCTAAAATTGTGCTGGTGTCCTCTTTCTCTTCTTCTTCTTCTGGAGCTATGCAAATAGGTGAAATAAGAAGGCCAGCCAAGGGAACTTCTTGTTCTCATGCCAACTAGGGAGGCCATGGTTGTGCTAAGAGGTGGAAGATCATCCATCAGGCATGGGAGACCAGCCAGGCTGTCGATGTTGATGGGGTCCTTAAGATCCATGAGAGCCACATCTTAAATAGACAGTGTCGCTATCGCCATGATGGCATTTGCATGGAGAAGAAGCATCCCTACTAGCAAGAGAAGGTAGCACATCAGCAATAATACAAGGGTCATTGGCAAACTGTTATTGTACATGGTATCCATTGAAGTCAATGTGAATGGATTTATTCGACTCTATAGCTGCAAACTCCATGATGGGTTGAGAAATAATACATGAACTATTTAGAATGAATGCCTCAATGAAAAAATGTAGCCTCAAAGAGTTTCAAGAACATGCTCTAAATAGTAGCATAAACCAAGAGTCTAAAACCTTTGCCCATGTCCAAATACCATAGTAAGCATGTATATAGAATTTGGAATCATAAATATGGTAGGTGAATCATATGTGGTTTTATGGAGTGCATAGTTGCAACATTAACATGGGTGCACCTACTGAAAGAATTTTAAAAAATATCTTTTAAGTAAAAGGAATTGGTAGATGGACATCCATTGAAGCATGTTTTGGAAGTAAATTTTGTTAGATGATATACTAGTGAAGGTTTCTTTAGCCATGATGTTTCCGTAATGTCAAAAATTGCATAGCCTTGCAATTTTATGCTATGTTTTGCACTCATTTTGGTGTCCACTCCTTGGTACATTTTAGGATCATTTTGGCCCTACCTTAGCCTTTTTGTTAAAGTACACATGTTGTGTTTGTGTTATGTTTGAGAATTTGTGCTTATTTTTGTCAAATTTTGTTTTAATGCCTTGCTTCATTCACTATCCTAAGGTGTTCTAGAAAATAAAGAGTTGATGTCACTTGGACACTAGCACTTAGAGCAGACGTCCATGTGATGTGCTAGCATCTCAAGCTTATGTGGTGCCAAGTGACCATTTCTTGGGCATTACTTATCACCTCCTACAATGTGAGAGATTATTCATAATGCCTCTACAATTTTGAACAACTTTCTTTGACCTACATTTTCTATTTTTCCCTATAAGTCCTTCATTGGAAAGGATCTTTTTGAATCTCTTGGCTCTCTTTTGGAAACTCTTGGAAAAATTTGTGAATCTCTTGACATCTCTATAATTACAAACAACACTCTACAAATATTCTTGAAGATTTTTGTGGCTCTCTTATTGTTGAGTTGTTTGTCATTAATGTCAATGGTGTTTGAATCGGTTGCTTCATGAGTTGATGATCAAGCTAGTGGTGTTGATTCTAAGTTGAAGGTTTGAGTTGATGACCATGCTTAAAGTTCATGTCTTGATTATGATGTCTTGATAATGATCTTAGAGTTATCATATGTTGCTGTTGTCTTTGTTGCAGTTGGCACTTTTTATTGATCTTGATAACATCAGTATGATCTTGTCTTGTAGTGTGATCTTAGGATTTCTTGGCAAAGTTGAGTTGATGTTGTGGCATTTCTTGGACTTCATCATCAGAAGGATGTCATGATCTATATTCCTTGTTTGTTGATGATTAGGGTTTGTCCACAAAGGCACAGAGGGCTTCCAAAGGTGATCTATATAGTGTCCTTTGTAACTAAGGTAGAGACTAAGGTGTACCATTTGAGAGAAATGACTAGCTCAACTCCCTACAAGTGGTATCAAAGCCTTAGGTTCCTTGCTCAAAGTTTAATCAAATTAGGTGATCCTGGTAGTGGAGTACTATGGGAAAGTGTAAAATAAATAGAGGAAGGAAAGATGCCAAGAAAAAAGTTGTTCAATAAGTCCAAATCAAATCAAATGATCAGGTGTTGCAAGAAATACCCCTACCAGTTGACACAGGACATGATATATCTGAAAGAGAAGATGATTTTATTAAGATTGATGACAAAAAAGGAAACCTCTTTGTGATAGAAGATGAACTTGAATAAGAATATGATGAAGATGATTGTGAAATTAATGTTGAAGGAGAACTCATGTGTTCCCTAGGTGAGATTAAGAAATTCAAAAAGGAGAACCACAGATTAGTACAACTTCAACAAGAAAAGGACTCCAAGGCCAAGGTACTTTTAGACCTTGCAAAAGTTTCTTTAGAACTTGAAGAAGAAATAAATCTGATTAGCAAGGTCAGTGAGTCTAAAAAATTAGTTGCATACCTAAAGATTCAACTTGAAGAGAGAAAAATGGTTGTAGAAGTCACCAAAATGGAGTTAGACACCAAAGAAAAGGAGTGTCATGCTTTAGAGGCAGAAGTTGTAGACTTGAGAAAAAGGCTTGATATGTGTAACAGTAGTGACAAGTTAGTAGATCTCTTGGGAAAACAAAAACTCTACAAGGACTCTGTTGGCTTGGGATATGATAGAAGACAGACTTCTAAAGTGAGAAATGCACCAAGGAAGAAGATGAATTTGGGTTATCATGCTGCTGCTCCTAAAGACAAGACAAAAGATAAATGTGTTGATGAAGGTAGAAGGACAAGTAGATCCTCAATCAGACAGATTCACTCAATAAGGTACAACTATTCTAAATTTCATGGTTATTGCTATTCCTGTCATATTTATTGTCATAGAGCTAGAAATTGTAAAACTTATATAAGAAATGGTTATGGATGGAATAAGGATAAAAGTACTTATAGATTGTCAAATCAGGAATATAATAATGTTTGTTATAACTGTAATAAAGTTGGTCATCTAGTAAGAAATTATTGGATGCATGGAAGATATGATCATAGAAGTACTCTTGGGATGTTAAGAAGTAGAAACTATCATCCCTTTGGTCTATTTAGTAGTATCATATGCTATAGGTGTAACAATCTTGGACATACAACACATTGTTGCAGAGAAGGATCCCCTAGTTTGAAAGGTTGGAAAAGAAAAAAGCTTGAAAAAGTTTGGAGGAAGAAATATGAACAAAAGAGAGACCCCATGAAGGTATGGAGAAAGAAACAAAATCAAGAAATGGATAAACCTAAACTTGTGCATATTGTAAAGATACATCACAAGTTGCATAAGAAGTAGCACAAGGTCAGGGGGAGTTGCCCAATGATCTATCTCTTACCCCTAAGGAGTTTCAAGAGGTTTGGTGTGGAGATCTTAAATGACATCAGGTACTTGTTCACTCATTTCCATGATGTTCGTTGATTGTCCCGGTCTTTGGTGTTGACAATATACAATTCAGGAGTTTATATGGTGCTTGATGGTGTCTCATTCTTATTTAGTTGATGGTGGGATATATTGACCATAATTTAGAAGTGTTGTCATGGAGGCTCATGTCATAAATTTTGTTTTGTGCACTCAAGCTTATGTGACATTTTTAGTGGATTTTCATTACCTTTGTGGGGATTTTTGGAACCAATGCTCGTTGGGCTCTTTATCTCTAGCTGGGTAGTTTACATCATCTCATTTGTAAGGTGATTGTATTCCATATTTCCCTTATTTTTCTACTTATTAGTTCAATGTAAACCATTTGTATGCTGATTGCATTTGTGTGGGTCATTCCATTTCCTCTCTTCATTCCAATAGCTCACTAGTTTGCTCTTGTTTTTTAGTAGATTAGTTTCACATTACTCATTTAATCTATTTGTCACTACTATTATTAATTTTAGATTCACTTAGAAGATAATAGCATGCACTTTATTTCAACCTTGTCAATCTTGGTTGTTCATGGAGGTAGGAACACTAAAATAAGGGTTTGATCTAAAGTAAAATCCCCAAGAAGCCCCAACCTTCCTTGTTTCTTCTTGCATTCCAAATTTAGAGGAGAAGATTGCATCCACACACTGGTTGAGTGAGATAGACTTAAATAGAGTTTAAGATTTTAGTTTTCTATACTTTCTATACTATAGTGTGACATGCAAACATTTGCATGACACGTACACATCCACAAGATGCATAGACATCCATGCAACACACTAGCATCCTTGGCAGTGAGCTCCTCCATCTAATAGTAGGTTCATCTCATTTTTCTACTTTCTATTATATGTTCAAAATATTAAGATTTTGTTTCCATTTTTCTATATTCATCATTTTATCAGTCTTGTTTTGTTTTCATAATTAGCATAGTTTATTTTTCTTTACATAATACCTTAAAGGGTTTTTGACATTATTCTATTGAACAACAGTAGGCAATAGAAAACTAAAATAGTCTTGAGTGTAGTTGTAGTGAAAATTTCTTTCGACTAATACCTCTTAGTTGAACTGTAAAATTTCCTTCTCTATAGTTTTTATTGAAAATAAATCTATTAAAAGGTTCCACAAACTTCAAGCAAATGCATTTAATAGGTGTGAAAGAAAAATGAACAAATTTTCTATCTTCCTCACAACTCTGTATAATGTTTCCTAGAATCCTCATGCCATGTGCCAAAATGGGAGCTTTGAGATGTGGTATGAATATCCATAAAAGCATTTTAAGAATATGTTTTTAAGATGTTATAGCTATAAGTGCATAGTGGTGATGTATGTAGAACAAAGGTAGAGATTATGCAAACAAATTGTTCAACAAAATTTTATACATATCTTCATCTACAAATTTTGCATGTGAACTAGTTGATGAAGCATCTTAGGAATTTTTCCTATAGAACATACTAACAAATTATTATTTAGAATAATTCAAAAGAATGGAGGCATAGAGATGGTATGAAAACTATTTAACAAAATACTTTAGGATATTCAAATTTAGAGCCATGATACATTTATGAAATATCGAAATAGAAACATGCCCCATAACTTTTTGGTGGAAATGCTCCAAAGAAATGTGGTCTTATGGAATGGTTGTAGGAATAAATGGATCCATTAAAAGTGCTATTAAAACTTTTAATGATTGATGGTGTCAATATAATCAAGGGACATTTGGGAAAGGGATCAAAATTATGGAAAGAGTTCTTCGAGAAGGATGATGTTCTCTCATTCTCTATCTATTTAGATCATGGATCTTGGGAGCAATCATGTCCTCAATGTGAGTTGCATGATTAAATTAGCTAGGAAAATGGTTGAGACTCTGATTTAAACATAACTTTTCTTGAGAATAGGGGATATAGGTTACAAACATGCTATTCATTCAATGAGTAAATTTAAACCTAAAAAAAGTCCCTATTATTGCTTAAGACTCTAGCATTACATTTTATCTTAATGAAAGGCAATGTTTGATAATGAGTGATTAATGAGGGATCAATCAAATAGTGCATCAAAAAGTAATCAATTTATGGAAAATGATTGTACTTTATATTTAAACATTTTAAAAGTGTTCAAATGAGGAATTTATTTTTAAAATAGATTATGTTCTAAAATGTATATAAAAATAAAGCCCAACGAACAATTATTGTTTACTCACCTATTAGAGAGGTTGGAAAGTAATTGTATGGGACTTTTTTATTTTTCCATTTACACATAGCAATATACAAGGAATGAAATGAGGACTTTGTGCTTTCATCTATGAAGACTATGAAGGATAATTTAAAACCTTATGTCTACTTTGGCCTTCACGAGTCTTGAATTATTTGTGCCCTTCTATATTTTCAAGTAAAAAGCACATGAAAACTACAAAACAAGCCCATTAGATGAGGGAATTGCAATTCTACTTAAATATCATCCATTTCAATGGTCAAATGGTCAATAGCAATTTTACACATCATTCACAACAAAAGGTAGTAAATATTTATTGTATTTTTATTAGCCAAAATTAACCATTAGTTGTTGAAGTGGATAATATTTAAGAATAGCTAGGAATTAGCCCCCTTAAGTGCAAAGGAAAACCACCTATCTAATGGTGATTTCTCTTATTATTACAACCACATGTGGGCGAGTCACATTAACAATTACAAAAATCACAATTGAAAGTTTACTTGCTAACAAACTAATAATGCTAATATGGTTTGGGATCAGCCACTGTAAACAGTCGGTGCATTGTAAATGACCGGTTGTATAGAAATAGCAACCATTCCTACAGTCAACCACTACTAGTGACCCAAATGAATCAGGTCCTTTCGACCAGTCCAGCCGTACGTTTCATCGACCTATTTTCGACCGTTTTCGTTGGTTTGTACAATCTTCGACCAGCGGGTCGTTTACAACGCACCGGCTGGTTAACCATTTCCGTTTGGGATACCATGCCTAATGGTGAGGACTTGCTAGATGTTGGATGGGACTTTAAGCCAAGTGATTGGAACCCACCTCCTACCGCTAGTCTTTTAACCCTTGTTGCTTGACTTTTTTATTATATGATACAATGTTTTTGAGTAGTTAATTTTTTTAATCTCTCTGGCATCTTTTATTGACTTCAAACTCTCCTTAACTTATTTTACGGCAGAACATCCCACCTTTCTTTTTAATAATCTTAAGCATTATTTTGTCAAAACATTATATATACCTATTTCATTGAAAATTTTCTATATAATTAAACTTATATTAATATCACCCATAAACCATTATTTTCTATGTTTCTTATATATTATTTCATTTTTAAAAGAATTTTAAAACTGCCTCATGACGCTGCCCCAAAAAAAAAAAAAACCATCGTAAATCAATTTAAACTATGCTTTTAGAGCAATATTCTATTGCTTATTTACCCACAAAAGTTCCTTCTATATTCATTGTTTTATCGTAGTGCCCAATTTAATCATTAGACAGCATTTTCTCAATATTATTTGCATGAAAAAGGCAGAATAACGGTGAAGAAACCGAGATCACCAAAAATAAATACAGTATACCAAAAGGAACCAACACCGTAGAAATAGCTTAGCCTGAATAGCCGCTCTTGATTCAAATTTCAAAATGATTGGCTCCATAATAAATGAGTATAATTTATTTGGACCGAACAATTTAATACTTACACTGTGAAGTGAGTTTAGAAACCGCCAAGGGGTTATCACTTCATCTCCTCATTCATATCCACAAATAATCGTAAAATTAATGTAGCGGAAATCCAGAATACACTTAGAGAAATACTGAATGAAATCAAATCCCATACCAAATCCAAATCTACGTACTAGAAAGAGTGGCATTATGTAGAAAGGTTGTCGTGTTTAACTCAGAGGTGGGCATTTGAATCCAGGAAGAGGGTTGAGGCCGCATTGAACAAAAAGCTCAAGGGCGATGGGAAGGATGATGTTGAGGTTCAGAAGCTTAAGCCGAATAGTTGTACACAAACACAGAGCTGCCTCCAATTCCAAAACGCCTTGCAAAACAGGGCAGCACATGTTGACAGCAGGATCTCCAATGGTAGCATTTACCAGCCCTCCCAGCGCATCCACGCACGCTCCTAATTTCAATGCATTTAGCGGACAAGTTTCCCCACTTGATGAACTCGGCGGCGGCGGCGGGGGAGGAGTTTTTGTTTTGGGAGGAGGGGAAGGACATTTGACTTCCACTGCAGGACCCATGCTGATTGCAAAGCAAATCGTAATCATCACCACGATTCTGCAGTGTTTCTCATATTCATCTTTATTTAATGATCGAAATCAAGGAAGCAAATCAAAACCTAGGAAAACTGCTGGTAAGTTACACTTGTAGGACTCTACTCTACAGGAATTTATAGGATCAGGGTCTTAATTTTCAATCATGAAATTTTGTGCGCCCGTGAACGCTACCACAATCTCAAGCTCTGTTGCACGTGAAACGATTGGCCACCCTGTATTTTTGCCCTTTAATATAAGAAAGCGGGCGCAACAAGTCAAATTAATGTTAAAATAACTTCCATTGCCTCTCTGTAAAGTCCAATCATTTACGCGTTAGGGCACATGGTATAATAACATATCCTCGTTTTTCAACTTCACTACCTAACATTTAGCAAGTGGCACATACTTCTGCTCAACTAGGAAACAATTTGAATTTTTAATATTTTCTGGCACTTCGGTGCTGTGGAAGCAATTTTGTTTGAACAGAGTGATTCGCTTGGTGTTGAAGGAAATGTTGTAGAAGATTGCTGCATTGCAGGAAACGAGAATCTATAGTATACACATCGGACAGAGTATAGGTATCTCTATGTTCAATTCATACCAGTTGTACATAAATGTTGTCATTTATTTTATTGTCTCATTGGATATTGGGGCTGGTTAGATCCCATATTTATGCCGAGAGGCATTCTACACTCACAGTAAGGGCTGAAAGATTCAAATTCCCTTAAACAATTAAGATTCATTACACCTAGAGGTGTCTGAAAGATTCAGATTCCCAAGTAAACAAAATTCATAAAATATGTAAATAAATAAATTCGTGGAAGCCAAATGAATAGAAAAATAGAAAAACTTGGGTGGAGTGAAATCTTTATCATGTTAAACAAAAAATAAATAAATTTGTGGAAGACAAATGGATAGAAAAATAGAAAAACTTTGGCAGTTATGGAGTGAAATCTTTTTTACATTTGAAGAATATGAAAAGTCTCGCAGCATAGTCTCTTTAAATTAACTAATGTGAGCACATCAAATATTCTAACTGCAAGTAATTTATAAATGCCAACAAATTGGAAGATATCTCCTAGCATACTGTAGATATATTTTTTTAAATATAAATATACTTGTATTATTTTTAGGTACATTCAATATTATTATTATAAGAATTAATGCATAATGTATGTCTAGAAAATAGTCCTTGCAATTGTAAGTAATATCCTCACACTATGGAGGTTCGTAGGAGAGGATATCAAACCATAAAAATTGGAGTATACTTGGTGTATGCACATCAAAACAAGCTCGTGTAAATTGGTAATGAGAAATTTATATATTTATGATTTTTTCTAATTATTTTATGTTTATTTTGGGGAAATGTTTTGTTATATGTATATATTGATAAATAGTGTAATTTTATGTGAAGTTGGACTATTTTCCAAGTTTTTTCTATCCATCTATATGCATAAATTCCTATGTACTAAGTCCCTACCTTATCTTTACACACATGTACTCCTATGCATTCACCTTATTGTCACATTTATTCTATGTACCCTTGCACCTACCTCTATTTAGCCATTAGCCACCTAACTATGTCTGTTTCATTCCTCGGGTCATTTCCAGATCATGGGGTTGACTACATAGTAATAAACTTAACCCTTTCCATCTCAAAATTAAAAAAATTAATTTCACTAACTAGCCCACTTTATTTTCCCACCTTGAGCTTACTAAATAAACATTTAGCAAAATTTGATGCTATGTGCTAGTACTTAAAGACATTCAATGCATTCATTATAAGATAGTCACAATACACAACTCTCCTATTCTAGAACATTAAAAGAACAATCAATAGCAATACATTTTGATTTAGTATATTAAAAAGAGTAATGATTTTTTGTACGTATTTCTAGGGTCCTTGGCGATTATCTTCAAAATTGTATACATATTTTTCATGTTGACTATAGAGAACTTGTCTTCCTGGGACATAATGACAACCATTCCAAGTTATTATTAAATACTACCATCCCTCAACTACTAGGAAGGAGTAGAGTAGAGAAAGATATGTTAAGTGAATTGTAGACTAGAATTCTACATTATATAAGATCGAGGCCAAACTCAAAGGATAAATTTATGACTATGAATTTTGACCTAGATATACAAATTTGACATCTAATAGGGCACAAATCTAGTGCATATTCTGAGGCAACCATTAATAGAGAGACCGCACTTTTAGGGAAAGAAAAAAATTATAAAATCTTTCCCATAGGCTGTAATTCTTCTTTTAGAGAGCTAAGTACCTCCCACTATTACATCTACTTTTTAATAATAGTTGTTGCAAATTATTAGATTTATCCATCTCAAGTATAATTAGTTAATTTAGAAACCAGTGCACACATTTGAAAAATCTTGAAGTTAAACTTCTAGCATCAAATACTTTGGAATATGGCTCATCATCATCTAAGTATGAATAGTCTAATACTTTTTTGAAGTGTAATGATATGAAGGAAAATGTGAATCAAGTTGCTACTCCATTTTTCTTCTATTAAACTAAAATTAGTTTTAGGAAGTTTACTAAGCATCAACAATCTATAGATAATGTGCTTCCAAGTTTGTTGATTGCTAATCTACTTGAATCCATCTCATTTGTCCATTACATCTAAATAACCACTTACTAAAAGCATATAATAATCAAGTATTTTTCAACTATAATCAAGTAAAAGGTCAATATACTCAAACTTACATAAGTATTAGGCATAAAGCACCATACCTTATTGAAAACAATACTATTAGAGTTGAAGGGGAAATTATAGTGGAAATTCATCTATTGCACCTGCTAATAGTAGACTAGAAATTTATACCAACCAATTTCATCATCATTCACATAATGCTAAGGAACTTGATACCAACAATAATGATGATACTATGGAACATGAGGCTATTTGATTCCTAAGGTGAAATGGGGGATCATCTTACATATTAGATAAGAACACTACAAGATCATAGAATGTATTAAGGAAAAAATAAGTAAAAAAATTGTGGAAGGATTATGGGAAATATACCATTTTTTCAAGAATAAACATGATAAATTTAGACATAGGTAAGATAAGAATCTATTATGGCTCTTCTACTTTATAAAATGTACAAAGAAGGTATTTATACAAGTAGGCTACGAATTAAGCTATGGAAATATGTTGACAAGTGTTACATGCATATGGTTCATTGATTATGTGGACAAGATGATAAAAGATGGCCAACCTATATGGTGCTAGTTGAATTGCATAAAATTGTGGTATAAACACTATCATGTCTTAGATGTGTATGGTGTCAATTGTATGATCATGTTCTATAGTACAAAGGGTACTAGATGACATGAAGACATACAAACAAAACAAGTGGATGTGGATGGTCTATTTTTTGCACACATATGGTCATGCTAGGCACCAAAATTTGTAGCCATGTGCAAGGTCTCACGATGGATGTGAGTACAGTTGCATAATGGCACACAAGAAATGTACATGTAGATGCACGATGATAGTGTTGTATGTGGATGCACAAGTTTTGTATTGTGTACATTAAGTAACTTTTAATTGTGTAGATAATACTACAAGCACCTAAAAATGAATAGGCATACATGACAATCCACTGATAATTTGATGGCTTAGTTCATGAGGCTAGTGGGATGAAAATAAAATTTAAGTCTCATCATACTTATTTTCCCTCCATGTAAGTTTCTAGTGAGCTTGTTAGGAACTCCCCCAAGTTCTATTATTTTTAGAAAACCTGAGTTTCCTACAAAGTGTCCATATCCCTTTGTTGCTTTAAAATAATTATTTTTAGTTTTAAGTCATGCGTGCACTTGTTTACATTTAGTTTTCCCTCATGATAGGTTCATCCACCTTTGTCAATAGGCATTTGCCTAGTGAATGATTTGGTTTTGAAAGAGGTGAATTTAAATTTTAAATTTGGCATTAGTGAGATTTGTATGCACTTAAACCTTCTCAAATCACATTGTTTATACTCAAGTTAATGCTTGTTTTTAATGAGCTATCTTTAGTTTAACTGTTGTAATTCTCTCCAAACCTTATCCCTTCTTATTTATAGATTTTCTTAGGCATTTATAGGGTTTAAATTCTTATTCAATTTTATTTACATAGACCAGACTCTTATGAAGATTTATTTTTGAATCTTCTAAGCTTATCACATACCATAGTACATTATTTATTTTATTATTTTAGTGACCTAGAGCTTCCAATCTATCATAGTAAATTTACCAAGATTTTTCCACAAGAATAAATACAAACCTTTTTTGAAGAACACTACATACAATTATAGTCAAGTCTTTATTATGTATCAACCAATTTTTTTATCTTTCCTTTTTGGTTTCACAAATAGAGAATGTACCTATAGTTTAGAGAATTAGATGGGTCTTTAAGGATGATTTCCAATCTTAATACCTCTCTAGAGCTTAACATAGGTGTGGGATTTTCATAGAATTTAGTTTGATTAGTGATGAGATGCAGTTGAATCTCTTCACTTTAATACATTATTTATCTCTTGTAAAACCAAGTGGTGTCCTATGATTGTCTACAATAGGAAACTTAGAAACATAACTAGGAGTTTTCCTACTTTATGAAACAAATTTGTACACAACAAATTGAAATTGTTGAATTCCATGTACTAAATTGAAACTGTACTACAAAAGAAAATGCTTATGCTTTAAAAGGATTTTTTCTTGAAAGAAATTACTCTAATTAATTTAATGATTATGCTAATTGAAATTGAATTATTTGAAGTAAAAGACCTTGCAAATTTATAATTTTTGTATGGTGAAAATTTTGAATAATAATATATATGTAGGACTTTTAAAGAAATAATTAAAAATACTAACCTATAGGTTAATACATGTATAATATGGAAGCAAATGACACATGAATTCACAAATTAATTTCTATTAATGCAAATAAAGAAAATGATACAAAATAATTATCTACAACACATAAACTATTTCTTCTTTCTCCCAATGAATGGCTTGCTCCTCTAGAAGAACAACAATTTCTTTGAAATCACATTAAACTACTCACAACTTAGATAAAACATATATATTCATGTAACTCATTTTATTGTATCATACTTAAAGAAGATCATATAAAACACTGTAAACAAACTACAACAAGACATTCACATCAAGACATTCTTTCATGTAAAAGGAATATGGTCATTGATGCAAGAAGTATGGATGAACAAGTGTAAGGAAATGCAAACATTATTTAACCAATATGGGTGTCTTACAAGCTTATAAACCTTACCTCTAAATTCACCTAAGTTGCAAGAATGAGATGTAATTGTTGATGATTGCAGTATACAGCCTTCTGGCCCTCCTTCTAGCGCCAGAAAAATTGTTGATGATTACAATATACAGCCTTCTGGCCCTCCTTCTAGCGCCAAAAACTGTTGATGATTGCGGTATACAGCCTTCTGGCCCTCCTTCTAGCGCCAGAAAAACTGTTGGTGATTACAATAGACAGCCTTCTGGCCCTCCTTCTAGCGCCAAAAAACTGTTGATGATTACAATATACAGCCTTCTAGCCCTCCTTCTAGCGCCAAAAAACTGTTGATGATTACAATATACAGCCTTCTGGCCCTCCTTCTAGCGCCAAAAAACTGTTGATGACTGTTTTGATGCAATCATAACAATAAGTTTAAATTCACATAAAATGAACTGAAACTATACTTGAAAGACAAGAAGGAATCTTTTGAGATTCAACTAATCCCAAGTCTACAATGGTTCGGTTGGTCAAGTTTAGTTGGTCAATGTGAAGCTGTAATGTTCAAGGGGCCTTACGTAGTTTAGGGTTTGTTTGATGGTTTACCAGACTAAGAATATGCAAAGAGGTCATAAATTTCAACAAGTATTCTGTTCATTTGCATACAAGTGTTACCGGGCTGCAAGTTTCAGAGGGTTTTCTTGGATTCTTGCAGCTTTCTTCTTTATCTGTTTATGAAAACTATCTACTTATAGCTCTGTTATACATGTTTCTTCAAATTTGAGACAATTTCCTTTGGATTTCTACGTTTTCAGCTAAATATTTTAGATGGGTTGGGAAAAGTTAGAGAGATCTAATCTATACCTCACTTAATCTACAGAAGGATCTAATTGTTTCTGTTATGCACTATGTAAATACCATAGTAATTTGATCAAATCCACAGTAAAAACCTTAAATGCAAGTTCTGAGCATTTTCACAAACATACATTTAAAATTGCAAGCTCTCAAAGAAGATATTTCAAAACACAAAGAAGAGCAGGAGAACACTCAGAAGATAGATGCAGAACTCCAGATTCTATTGTATTAGAAACGAATAGTCATACATGATTTACAATGTAGGAATGACTCTTAGTTTCATTGATCATACTACAGAGAACTTACAAGCTTTACAGATACAGTAAGGCAGCCAGACATTCCACGCGCACCTTACTGCAGACAAACAGGCGACCTCCTTCTTCTACTCTAAACTATGCCCAAAAAGGCTCTACAATTCTGGCAAAATCCTAAATTCCCTGTGTGTAGGCCCTAAAAAATCCCTGTTGTAAAGTATTACAGTGTAGAGAGGCACAATATAAAGACATTCTGATTGTCCTCACTATAGCAAAAACCTAACTGAACCCCTGGTTCAAACCCTTGGTTACAGCAATAAATGCAGGTGAACCAGTTCTCAAAAATATCTGAGCAGTGTCAAATCTGGGCGAAATATTGCCCCTTCTGAGAAGTTCCGGTAGCTGGGTAATAACTTCTGTTTGTCTGTTGTGATAATACCTTCAGCTGCAACCCTCTTCTTCACTTGAATGGCCTTGACTTTTTGCATTTCATCCTTATCTTCTTGCTCCTGAGATCAGATCTTCTTCCTCCATGAGGTCACTGTGTTGACTTTCCAGCTACTTCCTCAACTGCAAGCCTGCAAGACAAGACAAGCAATACGTATTTCATTTATCACATAAACAGCAGGAAATTAAAATAAGCATTTAAATCTAGGTGACTGTGCAAGACTGAGAAAATCGAATCAGAATACTCCTCAAAACACGTCCAAAATGCGCTCAAACTGCTCAAAGTTCATCGGGTCAACCATCGCCGACTGGGAAAATGCCAGAAGCGCCAAAAAAAAAACACTTTAAAACTCCACCGCTTCATTTCCCGCCCATTGGCATGACCATCGCTGTCGGTGAGTCAAAAAAACATTGTTAGCCGACATACTTCATCATCATGATATTTCCTTCTGCATATTGGAGAAAAGAACAACATCATCATCATCATCATGCTGAAGAAGAATAGGAGGATATGAATATGATCATGCTGCCGAGGAGAGGAAAATGATGGTGACGTCATCATGATATTCGGGCTTCATTGAAATGCTAAGGATGATGTCATCATCATGTTCAGTTAAGATCAGGGGATAATTGTGATATCGGGTCACCCAAGGAGCATGATCAGGATGATGAATGTAGTATGATCCTTTTTGTGGCTAAGGTAACCCTCTCGAAAAAAATCAGCATGATGAAGATGATCAGGATATTTGCTTTTGTCGAACTTAGAATAAGACGTCATCATCATATTTGGGAACCGGATCGTGCTTTGGAAAACATCCTACCGAAGAGAAAATGTGATGATGATGATCATCAGGATATTTGGTTCTTCGTTTATTAGATCGGGATGACATCATCATGATATCCGGAGCCTTTGTTAAACTTAAAATATGACGTCATCATGATATTTCGCCAACCGGATCATGTTTTTAGAAAAATCCCGCCGAAGGGAAAATGTGATGATGATGATCATCAGGATACTTGCAAAAGGTTGTATTTCATCGGCAGGAGGACTTTGCGAAATATCAGGTGGACAAACAAGATCATGATGATCTTGATGATATGACAGGATAAAAAATATATGATGATGATCCTCCTTATCGAATTATCCAGATGACGTCATCATCATAATTTGTCTTCGGAGCACAAGGATGAGTTAAGGTCATCATGATATTTGCGCTAGGGTGATATTGTAAAATATGATCATGCTGTTGAGGAATGCAATATCGACCTCTTCTGAATAGATAGGGTGATCATCATGATATTCGCCAACCAGAGATCAGGAGGATATGAAGATGATGATCCTCTTAATCAAATTATGATGATGATGTTTCCATCACTTAGCCAATTTCAGCGAATGACCCTCGTGAAAGATCAGGATGATATGAAGTTGTCATCATCATAATTCGAACTTCAGCAAATATCATGATGATGACCTTGCGATAGGTTTATAGCATGCGCATGCAAATATGCCGATGATGAATTTGCTAAGTTAGGGTGATCTTATACTATCAGCATGATATTTTAAGATCAGGCGATGCAAAGATATCATGATGATGCTCGCGATACAAAGACCGCTCGACGGGGGAACTTATCTTGACTTAAAGTTGATGTCATCATGATATTTGGACCTCAGGATATTATCGGGGGGGCTTTTCAAATATGATGATGATGATGCTCTTCATGTAACCAAAACTGAGTTTATAATATGACCTTCCTAAAAGATATCATGATGCTGATGATGCGCATAAGGCCATTTGACGGGTAAAGGGCACTACCACCTAAGATTGATGTCCGGATGTTGCGACTGCATGATTTTTATCGGGTGATAGACCAAGATCATGATGATCTTGACAACATGACTTAGGATATAAAAATATGATGATCCTCCTGTGAATATCAGGTTTGACCAAAACTTTGACCGTGCATAACTTCCACATATGGACGAATTTTCAAGTGAAGTAAAAGGCAAACCTGCATGGAATTTCAAGCTCTTTCTAAATATGAGGTCACAGAAACAAAATATGAACTTTGACAAACTGACCTCATGATGATGACCAACCTGATCCAATATCATGATGATGATGCACCTGACCTTCATTTTTACCAAACCGCCAGAAAGCAGAAAAACACAAGCAGAAGCAAAAAGCAAAACATCAGTAGGGGTCCCCATTTTGCTAAGGAGCATAATGGGGCATGTTGTGAACATCACAACAGTAATGTTTTCCATAGATATGTATTAGGTTGTTGGTAGCTTAAATGGTTGGCTAGTTTTGGGCCCTACCCTACTATAGAGGCGTTCTTCATTAGTCAAGGTGATTCTAGGATATCAACCAATGTTGTTTACTCTTATCTTTCTCATGCCAACATGGTGCTATAGGATAGAGATGATATTGAATGAAAAAAGTCTTTCCATGGTGTAAGTTTCTCCATGTGTGCCAAGATCATTTCAATGAGTAGATATGCCATATGTGTTCTTAAGGCTACATTTTCTTTTAACTAGTATTATATTGGTTGGTTATCCACATAGAGAGCTATAAAATGCGTGAAACTATATTTGAGACAATCCATTTAATGCAATTAGTGGGGTTAACTTGTTTATTTGTGGATACTTGAAGTATGCTTCATCTTGTATGCCTCTAGATATATAAAGGAATGTGTTTGGTTAATCATAGAGCTGAAATTACATTTAAGTAATGCATTTCTAATTCTCATATTTTTCTTGCACATATGTTTATTTATGAAGTGTGATGCTTGAGTTAATTGCCCAAATGATCAAGGCACTAACCTACTTCTCATTGTTCACCCATGATCACATTCTTAGTCATTAAATAACATCTTTTTTATTTTACTTCTAGTGTTAGTTGTTATTGTACTATCTTTTATGGTTTAGTGGTATCAGTCATGCTAAATCTAATGTGAGCTAGTAGTTTGTTAAATTTCAAGAGATTCATGTTAGAATGAGTATGATATGAATACATGTATCAAATGTTATGGTTATCCATAGATGGTGATGTAAACATGTTTACATATTTGGTAACATGTGCATAATGTTTCCATTTTCTTAAAGTGAGGTGAAGTAGGTCAATTCATGGTTGTCACTAAAGCATGATTAGTCAAGGCCTAGGTTGTAATTGAAGACAAGAAAAATGAAAGGTAAATAATAGAATATTAGCAATAAACATGCAATACCTTCACCTTAAACTTTCATTTCTCCTCGGATAGAACTAATTGAAGCTACACCCACTACTTCAATGGATTTGCTCAATGATTATAATATGGCTTGCTTTCTATTAAACCAACATAATCAGGTGTATAATGGAGGTAAAATGAGCAAGGGAAGCTATGGAGGTAGTTTTGTGAAAATGGTTGCGCAAAAGTTGATAATGGAGAATGTTTTTAATATCACGAGGCTATAACTAGAAAGCATAGAGTACATAATGCCTATAGAATGTCCAATTTATAGAAATTTGGAGATGAGATGATCAATGGATGTGGTTGCAAGTTGAGATCAATGGTTGTGATCAAGAGGTGTTGCAAGAAAATAGGAATGAGAGTTGAAGAGGTCCAATGGGATTGTGAGATGGAATGGATGACCTAGATCATCTCCCAAAGCATATTTCAAAATTGAGGGATAAGATCAACTTGAGAGTTAACTTTTATATTTGTCATTTTGTGGGAGGAATTTTAAATTATGTTTTATTTTGGTGAGTGGTGAGGATAAGGATGTGTGGTAGGTTAACTAATTAAATAATATGGATTATTTAATTAGTTAGGGGAAGAGGATTATATGGGTGTTAGGATTAATTAAATAAGTTTCATTTAATTAATCTAGTTGTGGGAAAGTTAGTGGAAAGATATTATTTAAATAAAATGAAATTAATTTAAAGACCATAGGGGTATGAAGGTTTAGGGGTCAAATTAATTAAATAAATGGAATTTATTTAATTAATTTAGGCTATTGGGGGCAAAATGACAATTAATTAAATTGATTAGAATTTATTTAATTATTTTTAGGTTAATGGATAGAAAAATGTGGAATTATTTAAATAAATTTCATTAATTCAGGACTAGGGATAATGAAGAATGGATAAATTAATTAAATAAAATAATTTATTTACTTAATTTATGTGGTGGAAGGGGGATAAATTATTGTGAAAATGGTTTTAGAAGGGAGCAGGAAAAGATGGTGGAGACCCTGTCTTTTTTCAATGTCTATAGTAATATTTTCATTTCTCTTTAATGCTCCAATTTTATATTCAAAGGAAACACCCTCATAGGTTTAGGAGACCCTAAATAAGAAGAGAAGGTGTCCTCTCCTATTTATTTTTAAAAATATATCCACTTTCTAGTTATGAGGGCTCTTTGCCAATGTAATCATGTTTCACTTTCATTGCTAATGATTGTATTCTCTATGGAATTAGATCTATAGATTTGGGAGCCAACAAGATGATTAAGATTTACATATGGATATATTGAATCATCTAAGTCAACTTGTAATGAGTTGTATGGACCAAATGTATCATTACATTATAGCAATTTTAGTTACTTGTACTTGGAAAATTTATCAATATGAAAGTATAATTATGGTGTAACTAAACTACACTCATAAATTTTTTAAAAAGTCCAAGTGATACTGAATGAAAAGAACTAGAGTTTTCAAACCATGTCATAATTTGCAAAAATAGTTGTAATGTTTGTCTAGGTGAACTAAATGGTAAAAGTAAATATAATTAACAAGGCTTGATTCATGTTTTGTTAAGAGGTATAGGCACATAATGTGCAACTGCATACAAATTTGACAAATGACATTGTACCCCCACAAGTCCATATTGTGTAAGGAATAAATATAAGGCACACATAGACTTAAGCCATATATATGTATGTTTTTAAAAAAGTTGCAATGTCATACCATTCTTCTATAGAGGTAGATTTATAATGCATGTGTATCCATATAAACTAAGAAATGTCTACTTGCACCAACCCTTCACAAGTTTGCAAAGATGAATGAATACAAGACAAGTCTAGGATTACAATGTATAGGCACATATTTTTGTAATTAATGCAAATTGTTAACCAATATCTACAAGGAGAAAAATAATTATAAAAGTGGACCTCTACTATAAATATAAAATTTGTAAATTGTAAACTACACTTTAACTTTTGCATCCTACTAAATAGAGGGTGATGTCCTTTAAAGGAAATGTGAGTTATTTTATTACACATTGAAGTTTCAAAATCCATGGTAGACATGTTAATTTCACATGGAAGCATAGAAACAATCTATGATCTATTTAGACTAAATGATTGAATGCAAAAATGTAGCTTCATGGAGTATGCAGGTGTAAATTCATACACAAAATGTCTCTAAAAAAATCTTTTAAGCTTCAAGCACATGTGCTCTTTGCTAGTGTATAACAAGGCTCTAAAACCTTCACTCACGTCTAAACACCATAGTAAGAATGTATATAGAATTTGGAATCATAAACATGGCACATGAGTCATATGTAGTTTTGTGCAGTACATAGTTACAACATTTATGTGCATGGATTTGTTGAAACATTTTTTAAGAAAATTTAAATTTTAAGACAATGGAATTAGGAGATGGAAATATATCAAAGCACATTTTAGAAGTAAATTTTGATAGACACTATAATAAAAAAGGTCACTTTAGCTGCCATTTTTTAGAAAAAATAGACTTGCTAAAAGGATCTATAAACTTCAAGCAAATGCATTTAGTAGGTGTAAAACTGTACTTTGTAGTTTTACTATCATCCTCATGCCTCTCTCCATCAAATAATTTTAGGAATTATATTATTAGATTTGTTATATCTAAAAGTTCACACTTGCCATGTATAACAAATCAACATAGAGATTATGGACTCAAATTGCTTAACAAAATGCTTTACAAATGTCCACATATAGATTTTTCATGTGAATTGTTTGATGAAATGTCTTAGGAATTTCACCTACATAACATACAAACAAATTTTTCTGACAAAATATTTCAAAAGAAAGGAAATACAAAGATAATATAAGAATGTATAGCAAACTACATCAAGGCATTCACATACAAAGCCATGGTAAATACATAAAATATGGAAACAAAAACGTGCCCAATTTCTTTTGATAGAAATGCTCCAATGAAATTTAGTATTATGGAATGATTAGATTAAATATATTTGTTAAAGGATTTTGAAACTTTAAACAAATAATGGTGTCAATATAATTAAGGAACATTCAAGAAAGGGATCAAAATTATAGAAGGGGTTCTACAAGTGAGATGATGTTCTCACATTCTCTCTCTATTTAGATAATGGTTCTTGGAGGAAATTATGTCCTCAAAGTGTCTTGTATAATTAAACTATTTAAGGAAATGGTTGAGAGTCTAATTTAAACATAACTAAATGCTTGATAGAATAGGGGATTTATACTATGAACATGCTATACATGCCATCAATTAAACCAAAAAATAATAGTCCATATTTTTATGTAAGAATCTAGTGCATTTCATGAAAGGTGATGTTTGAAAATGAGTGGTTATAAGAGAATTGGTTAGGTAGTGCTTCAACAAGCTAATTCAATTATTGGAAGAAGAAATTTTGATACAAGTTACACATTCTATTTATTATATAGACATATACAACTATGGAGTACATTACAAAATGCTACACCTAAAATGTTCCAAGAAGAAAGTTGAGTTTTTGATGCAGGGGCATCGTTGTCTTGGTTTTAATTAGTTTGGTTTTGATTAATTATGTGTTAGTGCTTGTCTGCTAGATAGTTAATTAATGTTTCAGTTGTATCAACCTCTTATGGTAAAGTGAAAATAGTTATGAATTGATTCTTGTCACTGGTTTGGGACATTGAATTACTGTTTCAAAATAGTTTTATAAATTGATAGAAATGTAGAGGCGGAATGAAAGAATATGTTCGATTAGTTTTTAAAGAGTAAGGGCCAATGCCTTAGAGAGAGTGGAACAGTGAGAAAGAGTGATGATAGCCAAAGAAGACATTATATAAATTGTGAAGAGATTGTTGGAAGGAGATGACAATTGACATGAACGACTCCAAAGAGGTGAAGATAGTGAACAAAGGGAGGGGTCACCTACAAAGTAGAATGAGATAAGAATTAAAAATCACAGAGTGAAGGGAATTGTGGTAGAGGATAGAGAATGGAATGGATCAGGTGTGAGATCAAAAGTCTTGGGAAACAATAAATAGTATACTATGCTAAGTGAAAAAGGGGCAGTAACATCTTGATTGATTCGATAATGAAGAAAGATACAAGACATAGTTAAATACTGTAATAATATAGTTATGCAACATCGTAACCATCAGACAATTAAAACTAAAGACAGTTAAAACTAAACCAACCGAACAACCACTAGACTGAATAATGTATTATGCTAACATTCTTCCCTTATTACATTGTTCTTACAATAGTACCAAGGGAACCCCCCCTTAATGCTAAAATACTCAACAAAGCTGATTACATAGTATGAATACATATGTTATAGAAGATCTTCTCCCAAAGGACAAATCCTAAACCAAGTGAGGCTCCATCATGCTATCTCGTCTGCCCTCAGAAAGGCGTCGCTTTGAGCTATGTTCTTGAGCTCTTTAGTCCTAAGCTCTCAAATCACAGAGTCTTGAAATATTCAACAATGGCCCCTAAGAGATACAACAGATCTTTGCCATGTTGTCTAGTGACCGCAAAAGGGTATAATTCAAGATCATATACTCTTTGAAGCTCACTGGACAACAATCCATATTGAGCTCAACACTAAACCCCAAACCTGTCTCCAAAACAAAATCTTCACAAAACATACATTCTTCAAATCTGTCAGCTCCGTCAGCATCAACAAAGAAAAACAAAACAACCAAAACCAAAAATGCTTCTCATGCAAAGCATCATCCCAAAGCAAGAAGCTAAATTGAGATGATAGAAAATCATCCATCCTCTGATGCCGCCTACCTCCAATATGACCCTATTACACTTTAACCAACTGATGTCTTGGATGAATCTTTGGAGGCCTCATCAGAAATATAAAGGATGGCCCCGAAAGCATAAGTGATCTTTGACATATGTGCATTCATGATTAAAATATGATAATGTCAATTTGCACCAATGATAGACCCATACACTAATCAACCTTATATCTCCAAGATATTATTAAACATTCATCAAATTAAGACTTCAACAATTTTTACCTTATTACTCCAAATAAAAATATAAAAACTCTAGAATTTCACACTACCATGGTCCTCTGAACTATAATTTTTCTATCGTTTCTTTTTATTACCTTCAATGGCTTCTATCATCTACAATTTGGCTTTCTATGCTTTCCTTTTCCTTGACCGCACTTTGATTTCCTTCCAAAAGAAAAGACTCAAATCTTATTTTCAAACAATTTTCTTTGATTTGCCTTCAATGATTGGTGTCTTGCTCACTCAAATCTCCCTTTTGATTTTTGATGGAGATAAAATAGTTACAATCTTCCAACAATTCATCCATAGCAAAATAGAAATAATAAAGAACAATTTCTCATAATTAACAGAGACAAATCAAACCAATAATGATGAATGGACTTATCTATGCTGTAATGGCAATATTCCAAGAGATGTTTTCTCATTCTTTCATTTGGTCAATGACTTCCTTCATGTGTAACAGTTGCATATTCAAATGGTGCTAAACATCTGTGATTCCTTTTAAATTCCAAAAAAAAAAATATAATATGCTTTGAAGATTTAACTTCTGCAATAAAATAAACTTTAATAAATGGAGTAAAACTTAAGTCTCCTCTCTTGAAAAGCCCATATAAAAACACCCCCAATTTTGTTTCCATTGGCTTATCTCCTAAAAAAAATTTCCTTCCTCCCTTTACCTCCAAGCATATAATATCAAAAGATCTTCATACTTTTTTTAATAGATGTATGCAACATTCTTGTCTATGTGCCTTGCTATGAATTTTGAGATGGTTCCAAATAGAATATATAAACACAATTCAACGCCAACAATTATTTTCATTTGTTTTCAATGTTTTTATCATACTCACATACCTTTATCAAAAGGTTTAAATTGCTCTTCTACACATATCTAAAATGCCTCCCTCAACAACATTCAAACGACCTTCTTGCAGCAAAGACCATTGACTCTCATAGTATTTAAATGCCCAACAGCAGTTTAAACAACCATCATAAGAGTGTAGGCACCCAACAAGAAATTACACGGCCCAATGTCCTCATTTCATTCAAACAGTGAACTTCTTAAGCCAATAGAAATTTGATGATCAATTTATTCATTGCAGATTTTCACGGCACAGAATCATGGAAATGCTCTGATACCAAATGAAAAAGGGGCAGTAACATCTTGATTGATTTGATAATGAAGAAAGATACAAGACACAGTTAAATACTGTGATAATATAGTTATGCAACATCATAACCATCAGACAATTAAAACTGAAAATAGTTAAAACTAAACCAACCGAACAACCACCAGACCGAACAATGTATTACACTAACACTAAGTAAGTTGATATATCTATATTCATGGCATTATGGCCAAACAATGAATAAATTCTTCTGTGAATAATGTTTAGGTATCAAATTATTGTTTCCTTAAATTTCATTGAATTCTAGTCTGATGTTCTTATCTCTGAGTTATATTATAGTTGGTGTATCTATCATCATTTGTAGTGTCAAGGATCTGTCAATAGATATGTATCAGAGCATATGTGTTGCTTAGTAGCGTGCCATCGAATTGGTATCAGAACCTAAAAGATCTGGGAGAGCCTATATGGTATGGGAGAGTTTAAAATATGTGGAAGGAGAAGTGGCTTATATGATTTTGTATAAGCATGTAGGTGGAGGTTTGATAGGTTAAGAAGAAGAACTTGGGTACCAAAAGACTGGGAAACATAAAAAGGAGAGAAGCCTTTAGGTAAGGTATCAATAAATCCTTAGGAAGAAAGACAAAATAAAACTAAATGTGGAGAAGCAAAACACAGAGTGGGATAAACAAATAGTAGAGTTGAGGAAAGATTTCAAGAAATGTGAGCTCTTGGTGAAGTAGTGGCTTCAGGAAAGAAGCCAAGGCTATGGTTGGTGTTGGCCAATGAAAAAGAAGTTGAAGTGGCCTATGAAGATGATTGCTAGGCAAAGAAGAGGCCATAAAATGGCTACCTTGAAAAGAGAACATGAAAGAGGTTTTGATAGAAGAGAGTTGCCAAGAGAGCAATGTGCACTGGAAAAGGTGAAGAATGTTCTCATTAAAGAGAACATAAGAAAAGGATCACTTGGAAGGAAAAGTAAAGAAAATAGGAGAATGTCCACAAAGGAGGCATTAATAGAGAAATTTTGGTCTATTATTTTATTTGTTAATGTTGCATTTGTATATGTGTATGCAGGTATGAGAAACATCATAGGAGGGGTCATGGATGAGACATTGCAATTAATGAGAGAAAGGGCAAATAAAGTACCTGTAGATGGAGATGAAGGTGAACTAAAGCTAAAACAAGTTGCAACAATTTATGAAGAAGGTATACAAGGATAATTTGCACTAGTCCATAGAAAAGGTACATTACAACGTATTTAAATATGAAGATAAGAATGGTGTTGAGATGTTACTGAATGATAGTAAATATGTAGAGGATGTTTTAGAATTTCATGATGCATTAGGAAGTATTGTAGAAGAAGGAAAGGAAACCCACAATAGGGAAGAGTTGGCAAGAAAAGAAGTCAAGGATGAGGGAAAATAGAAACAACATAGTATTGCATGGGTATATGGAGGTATAAATGTTAATTTTAATCATGCATATGGAAATACAAATGCTAAAATGCAAGCTAATAGGGAGAAGAGGAATATGAAGATTCCAAATATTGTCAAGGATCATCAATACATGGTGCCAAGTTGGCAAAGGAAACTAGTTGTTGAGGAGCAACATTCAAAGTGTAAGCAAGTGGGTGCATTTGAGGAAGTTTATGACAACAAACTAGTGCAAAAGATGAGAGTCATGAAAGAGTTCAAGAAGAACCAAGAACATAGAGTAAATTCTAAAGAATGGAAGCATAAAGGAGGTGTTCTAGAGTAGCAATAAGTCGATGAATCAAGGAGAACAAGTGCAGCAATAAAGAGATATCAGCCCAAAGTTATGAAGAGACAAGTGTGGTTGGTCAAGAGCATAAAAGAAGTCTAGAGAAAAATTGTGCTGCAAGGCATAGTGATGAGGAAAAACTTTAAGATAGGATAAGATATGAAGGAAAGGTCAAGTCTAATGAACAAGAGATCATGGTTGAACCATCCAAGGATGAAAGGATGATATTGCAGCATGATAGTCGAAGACAACAAACTAGAGATTATGAAGAAGAGCCCAAGAAGATTGACAGAGGTCCAAGAGAAACTTGCAAGAAGCTCGAGGTGAGCACAAGAAATATTAAAGGTAAGAAAGTTGATGATTTAAATAATGATGCTTTTGAATCTTTGAATGAAATTGTTGAAGGGAAGAGTTTAAAAGAAGAAGATAAAAATGATGTAGAATCAAATAGTGACAATGATATATATGAATGTGAGATGGAGTTTTGGAGGCTTGTAGATGAAATAGACATAAGAAGGAGAAGATACAAAAAGAAAAAGGAAAACAAACGAAAGCAGAGTGAAAAATCAGAATGAACAAATATAAGTATGGAGTGGGTACAAAGGAAAAGTTGACCAAGAGCAGTGGAAAGCAAGAGTGGGAAGTGAAAGCAAGGTATGATGAAGGATTGAAGAATAAAGAGAAAAAAAAGGTTTAACTGAAAATGTAGAAGCAGATGTTAGAGCAATAGTGGAAGGCAAAGAAATCTATGGTGAAGAAGTTATAGAGATGGAATTTGAAGAAGGTACAATAAGTACAGAAGATTTGTGGGCACAATTTTTAGTGATAGAATAGGAGTGGATGGAGAAGCTTTCTAGTGAAAGTATGAAGACAAATGGGATAGTAAAGGATACAAAACTCAAGTTAGTAGTTGATGATAAAGAAGTTATTGCAGCAAAAAAGGAAGAGGTAAATTTATTGGTCTTAAGTAAGGATATTGTTTCATTTTCATTTGTTATGTTGAATGTTGAGAAGTCTAGGAACGAGTATGGAGCAGTATATGTAGATTTTAGTGTAGATGTTGTGGGTTGTAATCTGAATTGAAAAACCAAGAATTATAAAGGTGAGAAGTTGAACATTATAACACTGGATCAAAAGGTAAATTTGTTAGTAAATTGTTGAGATGATGTTTTATTTCCATTTGAGATGATAAAAGTTCTAGAATGTGTAGAAGACTATAGGATAGTAAGTGCAGATTTTTAAAAAGCTATGAGAGATTTTGATGTAGTTGAAAAACAAATGGAATAACAAATGGACAGGATGAATGAGTTTCAAGATATTGAAATATTTAATTTCCATCAAATTGTTTCTATCAATGATTGGGCACGAAGACCTTGGAGGAGGATGGTAAATAATGGTTATACATCCATGAGTGTAAAGATGGAAGGTGTGCAATGATGCTAGAGAAGGATGATACTTGTTCTAGAATGATGTTGGAAGAAGCAAAAGAAAACAAACAAAGAATAATTCTAACCTCATGTGCAAGAGTAGATGCTTTCTTTTGTCTCCTGGGGAGTTTGATGCAGGGGCATTGTTGTCTTGGTTTTAATTAATTCTGTGTTAGTGCTTGTCTATTAGTTGCTTAATTTATGTTTTCGTTATATCAACCTCTTATGGTTAGGTGAAAACAATTATAAATTGGTTCATGTCGCCAGTTTGGGACATTGAATTCATGTTTCAAAATAGTTTTAAAAACTGATAGAAATGTAGAGGAGGAATGAAAGACTAAGTTCGGTCAGTTTTTCTAGAGCAAGGGTCGATACCTTAGACAGAGTGGGATGGTAAGAAAGAGTGATGATAGACAAAGAAGACATTACTTTTTGTTGGGCAGAGATTGTTGGAAGGAGATGAGAGTTAACATGAATGACTCCAAAGAGGTTAAGATAGTTAATAGAGGTGAGGGGTCACCAATGAAGTAGAATGAGATAAGAATTAAAAATCACAGAGTGAAGGGATTTGTGGTAGAGGATAGAGAATGTAATGGATCAGGTGTGAGATCAAAAGTCTCAAGAAACAATCAATAGTATGTTGTGCCAAGTAAGCCAATATCTTTGTATTCATGACATTATGGCCTAACAATGAATAAAGTCTTTTGTGAATAATGTTTCTATATCAAATTATTGTTTCCTGAAATTTCATTGAATTCTATTATGAAGTTCCTGTCTCTGAGTTATATTATAGTTGGTGTATCTGTCATCATTTGTATTATCAAGGATATGTCAATAGATAGGTATCAGAGCATATGTGTTGCTTAGTAGCGTGCCATCAATTTTTGATCAATCAGTTGCAAGGAATCAACTACCTGAGAATAGTATTGTAACATCCTACTACATAACCCCGAAGGGTAAGAGTCAAAAGGGGACAAGATAATTTTTTTTTTGACATAAGTAAACAACATACACAGGTTTAGCTGTCAATTTAATAGATTGATACCATTCATTTTAAACACCAAAGCAAATGTTCCTAATCCTATCTTATAAAAAAACATGAATCCATAAGCATAAAATATAGGCAGACCTAATACCCATGCCAGAATCTGTAAAGCAATAAAGGAACATCACATTTCTTCTCATTAAATACAATGATTACAACTTCTCTCTGAAAATAGTTCAATTACATAATTGCATATACAATTACAATGATATATTCCAGAATATGATACAAGTATAATAACATAGTCCTGAGTATGATACAAGGGCTGAATGGTTACAATAGTTGAATGAAGTAATGGAAAGAGAGATCATCTCCAACTGGTGCTCCAAACCCTGTTTGTCGGTGCCCAATGGTGGTGGCAATGCCTCCCAACCATATGGACTCCTAAGAGACCACCCCACCATGCTCAAAGATAGTCACAAGGCCCAAATGGATGAACAACAACAAGGGGATACAAGATGGCTAACACACACATCAAACACAGAGTAGACACGGAGAACAGTGCTTACAGTCAAAGTCATAATATAGGTGTACTCATCTAAGTCATAAGTTGGGTACTACTCACGACTGCTAAGGTGCTAGATACTAGAGTGTAATCATATGGAGTGTCATCATGTGTGCTCGAAGGGATGGCAAACATGGGACCAAGTACCTCTCATACAAATGAGGAGACTCAATCGTGCCTGAATCCACGCCCCGCAGACGGATGACTCAATGCCCCGTAGACGGATAGGCCTTCTCGTTGCATCCTTAGCCTTTACAAGTGCTCAAGGCCATGCATGAGATTTAATTATCTTATTAGTGTTTTTATCTGAATGTTTTAGTTTTAGTTATCACTTGTTACTGTAACTCTACTACTAGTTCCCCTGGCAGCCACTTACGGGCCCTGGGCCTCGGTCCCATAGAGAGCCACTCCAGACGACCACTCTAATGCCTAGACCTAGTTCATTTCCTTTGACAAAATGAGGCATCCAAAAAGACTAAAAACACTGAGTTATAAATTTAAAATAGTAAAGGTGAAAAATATGATCTACAAGAGAAAAAATTGCAATAACAGTGTAGTTTATTGAAAATAGCCCTTTGCCAATAAGATCAATTTCATAATAACTCTAGTGACCCTAATTTGGTCACAATTCACAAAGATATGCACAGATAAAAGAAAAAATATGGCAAGTGGCATTGCAAGATGTAATATCTCGCTATGTAACCCCGAAGGGTAAGAGCCAAAAGGAGACAAAATAATTTTTTTTTTGACATAAGTAAACAACATACACAGGTTTAGCTGTCAATTCAATAGATTGATACCATTCATTTTAAACACCAAAGCAAATGTTCCTAATCATATCTGATAAAAAAACATGAATCCATAAGCATAAAATATAGGCAGATTTGATACCCACACCGAAATTCATAAAGCAATAAAGGAACATCATATTTCTTCTCATTAAATACAATGATTACAACTTCTCTCTGAAAAAAGTTCAATTACATAACTGCATATACAATTACAATGATATATTCTAGAATATGATACAAGTATAATAATATAGTCCTGAGTATGATACAAGGGCTGAACAGTTACAATAGTTGAATGAAGTAATGGAAAGAGAGATCATCTCCAACTAGTTCTCAAAACCCTGTTCACCGGTCCCCAATGGTGGTGGCAACGCCTCCCAACCATGTGGACTCCTAAGAGACCACCCCACCATGCTCAGAGATAGTCACAAGGTCCAAATGGATGAACAACAACAAGGGGATACAAGATGGCCAACAAACACATTAGACATAGAGCAGACACGGAGAACAATGCTTAATTTTCCCTCCTCTAGAGATTTCCTTTAGATCCTTGAGTTGTGTGATTGATGTTCTAAATCAGAAATTATGTAACCAAGTTAAATGCATAACATAGGTCGATAAAACTAAGGTATGTTAGTGCCATAACATTCTTTCACTCAAGACTACAGTTTCCACAAGGCTGGTGTTTAAGCAGAAAATGACCATAATGCTCAAAACAAAACCCACTCCATTTTCTTAAGAATAGTTGTCAAAAAAGAACTCTGCAGATAGTCAATGTGTAACATAGGGATTCCATGGGGTTGAGATCTCTTCAATCTCTATCATGCATTCCAATTTTTTGTGTATAGCTGCCCTCATTATATTCTCAATAAGATCGAACCCTAGTTTCTTACCTTAAAATTATAAGTCAGAAATCACATGCTCTATTTTTTTTTCTTTTTAAATCATTTTATTTAAAGAATTTAGGAAATAGTTCTGCAGGTTCAAAATAGATTTTAGGTAAGAGGTAATGTAATATCTTGCATTGAAATAAATTTTGGCATAATCTTTGAAATGGATTTTTAGTTTTTTTATGCATAAAGAAATTGCAGCAAACAGGTTTTAGTTATAACAGAAGGGTTCCATGGAGTTCAGATCTCTTGACTCTCTAACATGGCATCCTAATTTTGTATGACTACTTTCATTATATCCTCAATAAAAATTAAACTCTATGATTATACAAAAAAAAGATTTTTAAATCAGCAAATGTATGATCTTTCTGTGAAAACCCCTTTATCAAGGAAATAAGAAAATGGTTCTGCATTGAAGAAAACGATCCGAGGAAATAGGAAATGGAACTATCTTGCATTGAAATATCTTTCTGACACATATTATGTTTAAGGAAAAATGGGTTTCAAAATTTTTTTTTCTGTGCTTAATAAAACACATCTAATGAATTTTAGTGTATAAAGAGGCAATAATGGGGTTTGAGTGTTTTCTGTGCTTAATGCAGTCATAGCAAATATATTCTAGTTCTTTTTATGTGGGAAAATAATGATAAGAGGTAAATACCTCTTCCCAAATCGCACTCCCTTCAACTTGCCTTAGATCTGCAATGATATCTTTTCCTGAGTTGATACAGTCGCTCTCTTCTTCCCTATTTCTTCTATGTCTCTCTCTCTGAAAATAGAGAGTCTTTTCCCATAACCCTCTGCTTTCTTCTACAAAACGCGTTCACTCCCTTCTAAATCTTCTTTCTGTCTTTTCATTCCCTCTAGTCTTTCTACCTCCATCCTCTCTTATCCTCTCAAAATGCGTTGATTGACTTTCCAAGAGATATTTTCTCAGATCCTTATCCTCCTTCCATCAGTCACCCACTCGGCAAATATTTCTTCCTCTTGTATTAAATTCCCTTCAAATTTTTCTACAGCTATAAACTCCCTCACCAACTTCTCAAAGGGGTCATCACATGGCATGTGATGGAGTTGAAATAAAGTACTATAAAAAACTGACTTTGTTGACTCTATGCAGCAAGGGGCGGTGGTTGTTACAGGTATACGGAACATCATCAATGAAATCCATTTAAAAAGAACTATTGCAACATTTGTTTGAATGCCAAATTTCAACAAAGATTTAATATTTTTTTACAAAGTTAGTTTCTAATATTTGTGAAGGAATTTCTTACTGAGAAAAAGGTTTGCTCATATAGGGAAGATTGTACTTTATTTTTAAACATTTAAAAAGAGCTAAAAAGTGGAATCTATTTTCTAAATGGATCTATGTTTTCAAATGTTCAAGAAAGTAAAACCTAACAAAAAGGTAAGTTTCTCACCTATTTAAGATATTAGAAAGTAATTTAAGGGATTTTTTTTCCATTTACACATATCACTATATAACAAATGAAAAGGAAACTTTGTACCCTAATCTTTTAAGAATAAGAAGCATAAATTTGGAACTTTATATCTACTTTTCTCTTCACGCTTCTTGTATTACTTTTGTGCCCTTTTGTACTTTTAGGTTAAAAGTGGATGTAATCCTCAAAACACCCTCACCATGCAAAAAAGACAACCATCTCAAATGTTGAGGAAAATGACCCAATGATTTCTCATGCTACTACAAGACCATGCCACTGCCAATTGGGCAAGTCATACTAACAATTACAAAAACTATAGTGGCAAGTTTACTTGCGAATAAACTGATAATGCCCAATGGTGAGGACTTGCTACATGTTGGATGGGACTTGAAGTTAGATGATCAAGACCCACCTCCTACTAGTAGTCTTTTAGCTATTGTTGCTTGACTTTTATTTATATATGAAATAATATTTTTGAGCAGATGAAATTTTAATCTCTCCTAGTAACTTATATTGAATTTTAACTTTCCTTAACTTGTTTTAGGATATATAATCCTTCCTTTTTGTAAACTTTTCTTGTACATTCATTGTTCAAAATATATGTATATTTGTTAAAAGATTATATAAAAATTTATAGTTAGCATTGCCTCGAAAACATAAATCAATTAGAATTATGCTTAAAACATTACCATATTGCTTATTTACTCACAAATGTTTCTTGTATATTCTTTGTTTTTTTCATCTAGTCCCAGCCTAAACCATTAAACAGTATTTTCTCAACATTATTCGTTTGATAAAGCAAGAATAACGACGAAGAAACTTATACTGTGTGCCAAAAAGAACCAACACACTTGAAGAATCTTAGCTTGAATAGACAGACTCTATTCAAATTTCAAGATGATTCATTACTCTAATATAAGAGTATAATTTATTTGCACCGATGAATTTATCCTTACTCTAGGGAATCTGGTTTAGAAACAGGCATGCGGTCATCACTCATAGCCACTAATAATCGTAAAATTCAGGTAGCAAAAATACAGAATACACAAATACTGAATGAAATCAAATCCAATACCAGATCTATATGTACGTGCTAGAAAGAGGCATAACTTTGCAGAGTTGCCATGTTTAACTGAGAGGTGGGCATTTGAATCCAGCAGGAGGGGTGAAGCCGCACTGAACAAATAGCTCAAGAGCGATGGGAAGGATGATGTTGAGGTTCAGAAGCTTAAGCCGAATAGTTGTACACAAACACAGGGCTGCCTCCAATTCCAGAACGCCTTGCAGAACAGGGCAGCACGTGTTGACAGCAGGATCTCCAATAGTAGCATTTACCAGCCCTCCCAGCACATCCACACACGCTCCTAATTTCAATGCATTTAGCGGACAACTCCCACCACTCGATGAACTCGGAGGAGGAGGGGATGAAGAAGAAGTTTTGGGAGGTGGCGGGGGAGGAGTTTTTGTTTTGGGAGGTGGAGGGGTAGGACACTTAGCTTCCACTGCAAGACCCATGCTGCTTGCAGCGCAAATAACAACCATCACCACCAATGCTGCACCGTTTCCCATTTTCATCTTTATTTCTTGATAGCAATCAATTAAATGAAACCCAGGAAAACTGCTGCTAGTTTACACTTGGAGGAGGAGGTTACTCGATAGGAATTTATAGCCTCTGGGTCTTAATTTTCAATAATGAAATTCTGCGCGCCCGTGAACAGTACGGCAATCTCAAGCTCTGATGCACGTGAAACTGTGTTTGGCCACCCTGTATTTTTTCCATTGAATATAAGAATGCAGGCGTGACAAGCCAAATGTGTTAATTTTTATGTAGCTTGGACAGGTGTTCTAGTCTCGGGTGGTGATTTCGAGGCTGGAAACACAGCCGAAATATTTTTCTCTATACCTAGAAAATTGATTTCTCGAGAGACTTCTAGATATTAGGGTTTGCTAGAGTCTATTTAATCCTAGCCATTAATTTAGATTAAATCATGGCCATTGGTTTTCAATGAGGGGATTATAAAAGAGGATCAATGGGCATTTGGAGAACACAGATCCGAGAAGTATTTGCAGCGATAGCAAATAAATAAATTTGCAGCAATAGCAAATTGATTTGTGGTGAGAGCAAAGGGCACAGTGATAGCGTTGGAGAGCAGTGGAATTGCCGGAGAAGGAAAATATTGCCGAAGCAATTTCAGCAGGAACAATTGAGGGAAGGGAATTTACAGGAAAGAAATTTCCAGAGCTCTACCAGTAAGAGGCAAGCAATTTTGTATCTCTTGATTTTCTACAGTTGAATAGAATTCTTATCTGCTGACTGGTTTTCCCTTCGGGGTTTTTCCAGGGACAATTTGTCCAAAATATTGTGTTGATTTTATTTTTCTATCTCCGTGATTTTTCCGTGAAATTGCAGCTGTGTTATTAATTAATATTTGCTGTAAATCAGTTAATTTTTCGGCAGTCAAATAATCTTATAAGATAGGAAATTAATAATCAGTAGCTGCAATAAATTTTTCATATGGTATCAGAGCGGATCTGAGGGCAAAACAGGCACAGGGGGAAAAGAAAAATAATAAATAAAATCTAGGGTTTATAAAACCCAGTTTGACCTCTTCAAAATTATTATTATTTTCTTTTGAGATGGCCTCAGCAGGTTTAAGAGATCAGGACATATTGGATGGAGCCTCAAATTTTGGTGTCTAGAAAGCCAGAATTTCTTTATTGCTGGAAGAGAATGGTATCAAGGATTATGTGACCACTGTTGTACCTGTACCTACAGATGCAACACAGCTCTTAGCATATAAGAAGGAAGATGCCAAGGCGAAGAGGTTGATTCTTGACAGTGTTAAGGATCATATTGTTCCGCATATTGCAGAGTTAGATACAGCAAAGACGATGTGGGACGCCATTATGAATCTGTACCAGAATGCTACCCTTAATCGGAAGCTGATTCTCAGAGAAAAGTTAAGGAATACCCGGATGAATAAGGGAGAAGACGTCACAAGTTACCTCACCAGACTTAGACTTGTCAAGGATGAATTGGCAGCTGTTGGAGACAAACCAAAGGATGATGAGCTAGTACGAATAGCCCTGAATGGGTTTACTAAGCAGTGGGATGTCTTTGTTCAAGTTATTAATGGACGAGACACCTTACCGAGTTGGGATCGACTATGGAGTGACTTCACTCAGGAGGAGCTTAGACTAAGTCTTGTCAATGGAGCCAGCAATAATAGTCAGAAAAGTGAGGTGGAATAGGAAAACGTTGCCCTAGCAGGAAAAGGGAAAGCGAAGAAGGGGTCTGGCAAAGGATCAAATCCAAAAAGTGAGAAGAAGGACTTATTTAAAATCAAATGCTATGGCTGTCACGAGTTCGGCCACTATGTCAGTGATTGCCCACAAAGGAAGAAAAATGAAAAGAAAGGCAAAAAGCAGACGACAGCTTCAACAAGTGTAGATGAGTTTTCTAGCAGAATGGAGGATGAGTTTGCACTCATAGCTTGCCTAACTAGCTCAACCTCACAGGGTGTTTGGTATATAGATAGTGGGGCATCATTTCATATGACAGGAGTTAGGGAGTACTTCTCCAGCTACAAGGAGGAGGACAGCAGATTCCAGATTCAGATGGGGAACAAGTCCAAGTGTAATCCAGTTGGGAGAGGGACTATTCTATTTCAGAGGGAGAATGGCAAGCCTATTTCCATTCATGATGTGTTGTATGTGCCAGGCTTGGGCATGAATCTAATTTCTATATCTGTCCTTCAGGATAAAGGCTACAATGTACTCTTTAGAGGGGCGCATGTTTTAGTCAAGCATAAGGATTGGAAATCACCCATAGCTATTAGAGTTAGTAGCGGCCGACTTTATAGGTTGCAGTTTGATACTCCTAAGGCACTAGTGAGCAGTAGTAATCCTAGAGATCAAGGAGAGCTATGGCATAGGAGGATGGGCCATATACATCATGGAGCACTTAAATTGCTTCGTGAGACAGTGACAGGTGTTCTAGACGTGAGCACAGAGCATGATGATGTATGTAAGGGATGTGTATTGGGGAAGTTTGTGAAAGCAGCTTTTCCAAGGAGTGACACCAGATCTAAGGGGATTCTTGATCTAGTACATTTGGATATATGTGGACCAATGTCAACGAAGTCTCTCAGAGGATATGAGTACTTTGTTACTTTTATTGATGATTTCTCTAGGAAGACCTGGATATACTTCTTGAAGACCAAGGATGAGGTCTTTAGTCACTTCCAAGAGTTCAAAGCTCTTGTGGAGAATTCGACAGGCAGGAAGGTAAAGGTTCTTCGGTCAGACAATGGAGGCGAGTACAAAGGGAAAGAGTTCCAGGAGTTTTGTACCAGGGAAGGAATCAAGAGAGAGTGGACCGTTCCTTACAACCCACAGCAGAATGGGGTTGCTGAGAGGAAGAATCATTCTATATCAGAGGCAGCAAGGGCTATGTTGTATGACCAAGATATGCCACGTTACTTATGGGCAGAGGCATACAGTATAGCAGTATACATACAGAACAGGGTTCCACATAAGGTATTGGGCAAGATGACACCAGAGGAGGCATTCTCAGGGAAGAAGCCAGATGTTAGTCACTTTAGGATATTTGGGAGTTTGGCGTTTTGTCACATTCCAGGGGCTACACGTTCCAAGTTAGATCAGACTGCAGAGAAAAGGTACTTTGTGGGGTACAGCGAGACCTCAAAGGCATATCGGATATTTATTCCAGGGACCAGGAGGATTATAGTCAGGCGTGATGTCAAATTCATGGAGGACAAGGGATATAGGAGGTCCAGAGATTTGCCAGCAGATGATCAGAATGAGCAGCCAATAGAAGCTCCAAGGATTGTTCAACCAGAACAGGGGCAGCGAAGCACGAGTACAGTTACTAGTACAAGCACAGGTTCAGGTACTGAGAGTTCGCAGAGTATGGAGTAACAGATACAACAAATCCAAGAGATGCATCAAGAAGATATGGAGTTTGATATTTCATCCTCTATAGTTGGCAGGAGGAATCGTGAGGTTCAACAAACACATAAGGATACTCAGGAGTTTGTGGGAGCTCCTAGGATGAGTAATAGACAGTGGAAACAACCAGCTAGGTATAATGACTATGTGGCATTGGTTAGTCAGTTGGTAGATAGTGAACCTTCCAACTATCAGGAGGCTACACGGCAACAGGTGTGGCAAGATGCGATGGTTGAGGAATATACCTCAATAATGTAGAACGATGTGTGGGAGGTTGTGCCTAGACCGACAGATAGGGCAGTGGTTGGATCACGCTAGATCTATAAGATTAAGCATGGTGCAGATGGTAGCATCAAAAAATACAAGGCAAGGTTCGTGGCCAAGGGGTTCTCTCAAAAGGAGGGAATAGACTATGAGGAGACATTCGCTCCAGTGGCTAGGTATACTTCTATACGAGCCGTAATCTCACTTGCAGCGCATATGGGATGGCAGATCCATCAAATGGATGTTAAGACGACATTTCTTAATAGTGAATTGGCAGAGGAGGTATACATAGAACAACCAGAGGGCTTTGTAGCACATAGCAGTGAAACCCACGTGTGCAGATTGAAGAAAGCTTTGTATGGACTCAAGTAGGCTCCCAGGGCATGGTATGAGTGCATTGATAGATACTTGCAGGGAATAGGCTTTGTGAAGAGTGAGGCAGATGCTAACCTCTACTACTTGGTGGTTGGGGGTGAAATTCTCATTCTTGTTATATATGTGGATGACTTGTTTTTAACAGGTTCACTGGGGCTTATAGAGGAGAGCAAGAGGGACCTTGCAACAGAGTTCGAGATGAAGGATTTGGGGCTTATGCACTACTTTCTAGGCATGGAAGTGTGGCAGACAGATGGAGAGATTTTCCTTGGACAAGGGAAATACTGCATTGAAATCTTGAAGAGGTTTGAGATGCAAGATTGCAGAGCCATGTCTACACCTATGATCATGAATTGGAAGAAGGTAGACGCATCCAAGGAAAAGGATGTAGACCCCACCTTATATAAGATGTTGATTGGATCTCTCATGTATTTGGTCAACACTAGGCCAGATATATCCTTTGCAGTAAACTCTCTTAGTCAGTTCATGGTTGAGCCAAAGAGAGTGCATTGGATAGCGGCAAAGCATGTGTTGCGGTATTTGCATGGTACAATCGAGTATGGGATCAAATATGCTCGAGGTGATGGTATCAAGTTGATAGGCTATACTGATGCAGATTGGGCAGGTAGTGTAGTGGACAGGAAAAGCACTTCAGGGTGCTGCTTTAGTTTGGGATCAGGAGTTGTCTCTTGGTACAACAGGAAGCAAAAGTCTATGGCTTTGAGTTCTGCAGAAGCAGAATACATAGCAGCTAGTATGGCAACATATGAGGCTATATGGCTTTGGAAGTTGCTGGTAGCCTTGTTTGGTTAGAGGGTTGAGACTACAGTGATACACTGTGATAATCAGAGTTGCATCAAATTATCTAAGAATCCAGTGTTTCATGATAGGTCTAAGCATATAGACATCAGATATCATTTCATCAGGGATTGTGTACAGCGGAGGATTGTTCAGCTACAGTATATACCTACAGATCAGCAGGTAGCAGACATTTTAACAAAGGCATTGGGGAAGGCAAAATTCATCTTCTTCAGAGGTAAGTTGGGTGTTATGCAGAACACCTTTCTCGCTAAGAGGGAGTGTTAATTTTTATGTAGCTTGGACAAGTGTTCTAGTCTCGGGTGGTGATTTTGAGGCTAGAAACACAGCCGAAATATTTTTCTCTATACCTACAAAATTCATTTCTCGAGAGACTTCTAGATATTAGGGTTTGCTAGAGTCTAATTAATCCTAGCCATTGATTTAGATTAAATCATGGCCATTGGTTTTCAATGAGGGGATTATAAAAGAGGATCAATGGGCATTTGGAGAACACAGATCCGAGAAGTATTTGTAGCGATAGCAAATAAATAAATTTGCAGCAATAGCAAATTAATTTGTAGTGAGAGCAAAGGGCGGAGTGATAGCGTTGGAGAGCAGTGGAATTACCAGAGAAGGAAAATATTGCCGGAGCAATTTCAGCATGAACAATTGAGGGAAGGGAATTTACAAGAAAGAAATTTCCAGAGCTCTACCAGTAAGAGGCAAGCAATTTTGTATCTCTTGATTTTCTGCAGTTGAATAGAATTCTTATCTGCTAACTAGTTTTCCCTTCGGGGTTTTTCTAGGGACAATTTGTCTAAAATATTGTGTTGATTTAATTTTTCTGTCTCCATGATTTTTTCGTGAAATTGCAGTTGTGTTATTAATTAATATTTGCTGTAAATCAATTAATTTTTTGGCAGCCAAATAATCTTATAAGATAGGAAATTAATAATCAGTAGCTGCAATAAATTTTTCACAAAATGAATGTCAGTAACATCCATTGCCTCTCTGTAAAGTCCAACGATTTAGGCGTTCTAACGGTTAGCAAGTGGCACATTCTTCTGCTCAACTAGAAAACAAGATAAGTGGTTTAACAGATACTAGCAAGGACAATGGTTCGAATATATACCAGGAATGTGTATTGTCTTTGTTAAGACGACGATAGAGAAATGTGAAAAGCTTTCTTGAATTAATAAATATGCATACACTAGGAAAAAAATTGGTCTCCTCTTTGTCATCTTCTTCTCATGTAGCTATGCAAATAGGTGAATTAACTAGGCCATCCAAGGGAACTTCTTGTTGTCATGCAAACTAGGGAGGCCATGGTCATGCTAAGAGCGGGAAGATAAACCACAAGCATGGGAGACTAGCCAGCTATCAATGTTGATGGGGTCCTTAGGATCTATGGGAGCCACATCTTAAATAGACATTGTCACTATAGACATAATGGCACCTACAGAGAAGACGCACACCTACTAACAAGCACATGAACAATAGTACAAGGGGCATTGGCCTGGTGCTTAATAAGTGTCTACAAGTGGGAAATCTCTAGAGTAACTTTATTGACCTTCACCTAGATATATAATATAACATTAGAGCATATAATGGCTTTAGAATACAAAGAGAAATGAACATGGATTGCAAAACTTGAAAATAAAACAACATTTCTATCTTTCCATGTGTTGAATAGAATCTCCACTTTGAATCCATCCCAAATTTGGGTAAATCTCAAAGGTATTATAAACGAGTTGCCTCAAAGAATAATATGCCAAAAAAGAAACTCTACCTAGAAAGGCTTGAAGAAATCATATATCGAGTTCCATGTAGATTAGGCCTCTGGGCAAAACTAGAAGAGATGCTTGGAATTTTTCAAATGTCCACAAAAAGGACAAAGGGGTTGGAAATGCCCAAATGGAAAGGATGAGATCCAATGGGAAGACCTTGATACAAGAGACACCAAGTAGAATGAGCCTATTTGGGCTCCAAAATATAAAGCCAAACTAATTCAAACCTATAACAACAATAAGTTTTAATGAACTAGAGGTTCTACCTAATATGGAGATTCTAAATTATGGGTAGGTGAGGAGAAAGCTAAGAATACCCCTAGAAGGGTTTATAATTTTTAAGGGTGTGTCTAGATACCACATGCATTCTTTACATCGAGGTGTAGTAGATCGGATCCCAACCCTATGCAACATTTCTAAAGGCACAAACTTTATAATAGTTAAAAAGGACTTCGAATCTTGATTGCCAAGCTTGTAGTTTATTGAAAATTTGAAAAGCCACTATTTAGTTTTTTCTAGATAAAGGTGATGATCATCTCATTGCTAGTATCATTATGTGTCTAGTGCTTAGACAAAAGCCCAATTTAAGTCTAGTTACATTTGTGTTCTCTAATGTAAGAATGCACAAATGCATTCAAAAGAGAAATGTCTACTTTCCCCCATCCCCCACAAGTCTGCAAGATGAATACATATAAGATGGGCATGGGTTTACATTACATGGACACATATTTTCTCAAATATTACAAATTGAAAACCAAGCTCTAGTTGTTAAATGATATAAGGAAAATGATACACAAAAAGTGGACATATGCTACAAATATGCTATTTTTAATTTCTAAACTATGCTTTAACTTTAACATCTCATTGAATAGAGTATGGTGTTCTTTGAAGGAAATGTGAATGACTTTAGGGTAAAAACACAAACCTATGTCATTCTTTTATAAAGGAATTGGCCAACACGAAAAAAAATTCAACTTCAACCTTAGGGTAAGTGCAGAAAGATGGGGGGTCAAAAAGGGGTCTTAAGTGGCCACTTTTTTTTTTCTGAAATCAGGAAATACTAACCTTGGACGAGAAATTAAGCATATTTACACTCAAAATTTTAAGATGCAACAAAAATAATGTTCATAGTGCTTCGAGTCTACTTTCTAAACTACTATTTTTTAAAAAATGGTATAGATTAATGGGTTCAAAAAAGGGAGTCACAGAAATTGGTGTTGTTTCTGTTCAAAAAACATAACATAATGCATTTTGTGGCTCCCTCAAAGGGTTAACTTCTTTTGGTATTTTTAAAATCGCTTTGGTGAGAAATTAGCTACAAACATGTAGTTTATGCCTAATTTTTCTAAGAATTCTTTAATGAATATTTGATTTTTTACTAATTTTCAAAGTGGACACATCCTAAAAAATAGAATTTGGCCGTGCTACCCTTATAATTTTGAAAACTAATTGAAAATCAAATTTTTTTAATATGTGTAGAATGGAGTCTAGTTTATAAATATTTAATTTATTTGAAATTTCATTGAACGGTTAATTTATAAAGAAAAAATACCAAACACTAGTTTTTTTCCAAAAAATGGACACACAAACAAAAGAAATTAAAGATGAAAGGCTTAACATTGTCAAAATGTGAAACAAATTACATCATTAAATAGCCAAGATAAAGCCTAATATTACCTAGGTGTTTGATTTGTTCGACCTTGAAACACGTGCAAACCTGATGGTTAGCACGAATGAGATTATGTGAAATCATGTAGAATATGCAAAAACACATCTTTGAACATTGGGAAGGCACTCCAAGACTTTGGGTTGGAAATCCAAAGCAAATCCCGAGCCTAAGACTTGGGATTCCCAAAGCTTTATATAACATGCTCGCGTTATGATTTACTTTACATTTTTTCTTTTTCTACAAAAAATTGTCCAATGTTTGTCAAGTTTGACATAATGCGAGCACGTTATAATGCGCTTGCATTATGTCTCCCTTGGAATGTTTTATGTTCAAGTTTTTTAAATATATTTTTATGTAAATATATTTGTATTTATGTATGTATGTATGTATGTGTGCCAAATTGTATGTATGCTTGTATGTATGCATGCATGTATGTATACCTATATGTATGAATGTATGTATGCATGCTTGTATGTATGTATGTATGTATGTATGGTTGTATGTATGTATGTATGTATGTATGTAAGGATTTTGGGTTTAGGGTATATAAGGACCTGAGCCCATATAGTTTTTAGGGTTGAGGGTTGAGGTTTTTGGGTTTAGGGTTTAAGGTATAGGGTTGAGGGTCGAGGGATTAGAGCTTAAGCAATAGGTTGAGGGTAGAGGGTAGAGGGTAGAGAGTTGAGGGTTATAGTTCAGGAATAGTATTGAGCTTGTTGAGTGTATAAGATTAAGTGTGTAAGGTATGCAGTTTAGGGTTTAGGATATTGGGTTTAGGTTTACGATATGGATTGACGGTATATAAGGCATAGGGTGACTTGGGTTGAGAGTGTTTGGTTTAGGTTTTAAGTATAGGGTTGAGGCATAATATTCATGGTTTAGGGTATAACAGTGAGGTTATAGGGTATAGGGATGAGGGTTTATGGGTGTATGTTTCATGGTTTAAGGTATAGGGTTGAGAATTGAGGGATTAGGACTTAAGTATATGGTTGAGGGTATAGGGTAGAGGGTTGAGAGTTTACAGTTGATAGATAATGTTCAGGGTTTAGCTTCTAAGATATAGGGTTTAGGGTTTAAGGTTGAGGGTATAAGGCATATGGATGAGGGTTGAGGGTTTAGGGCATAAGTATAGGGTTGAGGGTATAGGGTAGAGGTTTGAAGGTTAAGGGATTAGGGTTTATTGTATAGTGTCGAGGGTAGAAGGTTTAGGGATAGGGTTTAGGGTTTAATATTTAAGGGTTGAGGATTGAGGCTTTAGGGATATGGTTTAGGATTTAGGGTTAAGGGGTCAGGCTTTAAGGTATAGTATCGAGGGTTGAGGGTTTAGGGATAGGGTTTAGCATTTAAGGTTTAAGGGTTGAGGGTTAAGGCTTTAGGGATAGGGTTTAGGGTTAATGGATTAGGGTTTAATGTATAGTGTCGAGGGTTGAGGGTTTAGGGATAGTGTTTAGGATTTAAGGTTTAAAGGTTGAGGCTTGAGGCTTTAGGGTTAGGGTTAAGTGAGAGAACTAGATGGCTAAGGATGGATGGAGAGACAAACAAGGAGTGATTGAGAGACCTAGAGAGGGAAGAGGTAGAGAGGTGAAGGGGAGACAAAGGTTAGAGATAGAGAGCTAAGGGGAGAGATAGAATAAAATGAGAGAGTGAAGTTGACAACTTGAGGGAAAGATCGGTAAGGAAGATGGAGAGACATGGAGAGGAAGGGAAATATCTAGAGAGCCCTAAGAGATATACAAGTGAGAGACCTACAACCTAGGGAGAGAGGGGTGAGAGAGATAGGGGAGAGATGGGGATGTGGCAGATAGGGGAGGAGAGGGATGGATAAGGGTTAAGGGTTTAAGGCCTTAGGGTATAAGGGTCAAGGGTTTAAGGTTTAAAGGTTGAGGTATTAAGGGTTTAAGGGTTGAGGGATTAGGGTTTAGGGTTAAGGGATTAGGGTCTAAGGTATAGCGTCGAGGGTTAAGGATTGAGGGATAGGGTTTAACATTTAAGGTTTAAGGGTTGAGGCTTTAGGGATAGGGTTTATGGTTTAGGTTTTAGGGATTAGGGTTTATGGTATAATTTCGAGGGTTGAGGGTTTAGGGATAGGGTTTAAGATTTAAGGTTTAAGGGTTGAGGGTTGAGGCTTTAGGGATAGGGTTTAGGGTTTAGGCTTAAGTGAGAGACCTAGATGGCTAAGGACGGATGGAGAGGAAAACAAGGAGTGACTAAGAGACCTAGAGAGGGGAGCGGTAGAAATGTGAGGGGGAGACAAAGGTGAGAGATAGAGAGGTGAGGGGAGAGATAGAATTAAATGAGAGAGTGAAGTTGACAACTTGAGGGAAAGATGGGTGAGGAGGGAGAGGTGGAGAGGAAGGGAAATAACTAGAGATCCATTTGATAGATATAGAGATGAGAGACCTATAGCCTAGGGAGAGAGGGGTGAGATACGTAGGCTGAAAGATAGGTGTCAGAGAGATAGAGGGGGGAGAGCCATGGGTGATGAGACAATGAGTTAGGAAACCTTTAGGAAATCAACTTTTTGAAGAAGTTGAAATATGGTCATTTTGTATAGCAAGATAAAATGCAAGTGCTTTTGGTTTCCTATACAAATGGTAAAATACACAAGACACCCATGATCTAGGTCCACATGCTCTGTTATTCTCTTTGTTATGCATGTGTTCTGACAAAAAGAAAGATTTTTGATGCTATTGGGAAGTGCACATGCAAGTTTTTTACATTCTACCACATTTGCATGAACTTCCCACCTCCTTTTTCTTTTTTGCCAACTTAGGAAGGTGGAAATAACATAGTTTTGACATTGAATTTGATATATTTCAATTCAAGTTTCAATTTTTGTAATGTTGCAATGTTAATTGTGATTGAGTTGTAGGAATTTAACATTATACATTGGTTACTTGTATTGTTGTTAGTAATTCTATTTGAGTGATATACAATTGAACATTGAAAAGGAAAGTGAGTTTGTGAAAAACTTAAATTGTTGAGTTTGATGCAAGAAGAAAAAAAGACTACATAATTGGGTAGTCTCTCCATTTGAATTTCCATTTTTTTAGGTATGTCATGTCTTTACACATGATCTTTACATTTTCCTTATTTCTATTATGTTTCTTCATCATCCCTTATCATACATGCTTACAATGCTTTGATTCTATTATTATGCATATTCCATGTTCATCATTGTTTGTTTCTCATTATAACCTTAGCCCCTCTTGGAACATTCTAAACTACACAATTCTTTATACTTGCCAATTACATTTTCTTGGAGGATTCAAAATATTTTTCATGGTGATGGACATTACCATGAGACCACATTTCCTTGAGGCATTTTTTCAAGCATCTCAATGCCTTCTCTATGCTACCACATTTTACATACATGTCTACCAAAGCATTTTGTTCATATTATAAAATCATGGCATTCTATGAGACCAAATTTCTTTGAGCAATTATATGTCAGATAGTTCATGTGCCTTGTCTATGCTTCCACATTTTCCATACATGTCTAATAGGTAATTTGCAACTATAACATTTGACAAATACCCCCCTTCCATTATGCTTTGAGGGATGCCCATACCTTGTTTGAAATAGCTGATTTTGGAAAATCTAGGGGGATGCTATCAAAGGTTGTCTATTTTGTCTTTACACTTTCCAATTGTATTAGATTGAAAGATTCTAAAAACTTTTTAGCAAATCCATTTTGTTCATATTCTACAATCATGATGCTCTATGAGACCATATCTCTTTGAGGCATTTTTTCAAACAATCCACCTATCTTATCTATGCTTCTATAATCAATAAAATTTGGATAAATGCAAGATAAAACAATACAATGTAAATTACCTTTTACCCAAACTTTATCGAATACCTTGAATGATACGTGCAAGATTGATCAAATGTTGATTGCTCACAGTTGCAACATCACAGTGAGAAGATTTATTTACTGCAAGAAGACCAAGAAGTCCCAACTTTGCCAACAAAAATTTATGGTAAAGGACTCCAGATTCTTAAGAACATGGGCTATAAAATGTAGAATTAATCATATAAATGTAGAAGATTTAATTGGTCTTATTGGAATTAACAATCTGGAGTACCTTGTCATTAGCACATTTTGCCCTAGGTACCTGTATCATTCACCTAATTACTTAAATAAATCTTATTTATTTAACTAATTTTCATTTATTCCCTTTCTATCCATTTATCCTATCTTCTATAATTAAATAAATTTTAATTATTTATTTAATTATTCATGACCATTAATCCTCTCTAGTTAAATAATTATCTTTAATTATTTCATTAATCACTTATCTATTTCTCTTATAATTAAATAAATTTTATTTATTTAATTATCCACATCATCTTCCATCATAATCCAAATTAATTAAATATATTAAATATTTATTTAATTAATAAAATCCTAATAAAATCATCTTGATTTCTTTCTAAAAATACAACTCATGCATATCTAATTAATTAATTTAATTAGATAATTTATTGATTTATTCCTCTCATCTTTTTAGGATTTATTTCCTTTAAAGCAAAAACATAAAATCGCTTTCTATCTTTCTAAATCTTATCTCATATTGTTTTATTTTCTCTTTTGTCTAATAAAGCAAAAATAAAATCAAATCCAATCCTTATCAAATCTTCTTCCCTCCACAAACCTTAGTCAGCCTTGCCTATAAATATGGCTTCTTACAAGCCATTTGAGATCATCATTTGAGTTTTGAGCATCCTTATTCTGTCAAATCATCTTCTCACTGTTATGCTGCATTTGTGGGCAATCAACATTTGATCATCTACATTCGATCAATCTTGCACATATCATTCAAGGTATTCGATAAAGTTTGGGTAAAAGGTAATTTACATTGTATTGTTTTATCTTGCATTTATCTGAATTTTATTGATTACAACTTCCACATTTTTTTACACATCTACGAGGGTAAGCTATAACTATAAATTTAATAAGTGCCTCTATCCTTAATGCTTTGATGGATGCCCATATCCTATTCCAAAGATCATTTCTTGGCATGGGTAGTGAGGAACTTGACAAAGGTTGTAGAATTTGGCTTCACACCCACTAATTGCATTTGTTGGGAAGTTTCCGAAACCTTTTCAACAAATCCATTTTGTGCATATCATGTTGTCAAAAGTCCCTCATATAATTAATTCTACATTTGCAGCAAATGCAATTCCAACCTACACCACAGTCCTACCACAATAGATCAAGACCGCCATGGGGTAGCAGGACCACATACCTTTCACATTTTAGTCCATCCTACAACACCGCACATCACCTTTGATGTCATGGTACACCTATTATGGGGTTGTGGGTTACCTTATGGTTATTTAATTTATTACCGCCATCCCGCACATACCCCCACTGATTGATATGGTATTATGGTGAACATTTACACTGCACCTCAACCTCTCGTAAACCTATTAAGGACTATTAGGGGTGACTACAAACCTCCACATGAATGTGGTATTTGACCCATATATATGTCAAGATGGAAACAGAAGGATGCAACATAGGTGTAATGGAAAATGACCTAATGAGGACATTAGTAAAGGTTTTTTTTTTTTTAATTTTAGGATATGAGTGGCAGAAGGATTAAGACCCTTTACAATAGATTTTTTGGTTTAAGGTTTATAAAACTGGGAGAATCGCTTAAATTTTACAAGTTCCAACACCCACAATCATTGCAATCCATGACATATCTCTTTGAAGCATTTTGTCAAACAATTCACATGGCTTGTCCATGATTCCACATTTCTCATACATTGCTATTAAGGGAGATGCATTTTTATAACATTTGACAAATATCCTCCTTTCTTTCAATGATTTGATTGATGCCCATACCTTGTTCCAGAGGTAGGATGTTGACAAAAGTTGTGGAATTCAGATTTGTACTCAAGCCAATTATATTTTCTTGAAATTTTGTAATGCCTTTTAAAAAATCTATTTTGTGCTTATGTTTCAATCATGGCATTCCATAAAAAAATTCATGTGCTTTGTGTATGTTACCACTCTTCTATATGATGATTGTATGTACATTTTGTATGAAGGGTTAAATGACATATATTTCATTTATTTGTATAGATTCATTTTTTAGCAACTAATATTTGTCTCTTTATCATGCTACAAATAAATTCTCTATCATGCTAAGGAAATGATCAAGGATTAAACCAACACATAAAGAGAAAGAAGCTAAGAATGGAAAGAAAGTAGTAGGTATGAGGGGACTTCATGAAAAGAGAAAATTGCACATGATTTTCAAAGAAATGCCAATTGAAGAGGAACCTCAACTGTTAACAAGAAATATGGTATTGGTAGCACAGAGGGAACAAATGCAAAAACTTTGTGTTATGAGAGATTTGAATACCATAGTTGGAGACACATCCTCTACTGCAAGTCAAGATGGAGGGACACCATCTACCACATCTCAAGTTGAGAGTACATCATCACTCACATGTGAGGAAGGAGGTACACCATCGTTCCCACCTCAATGTCAAGGTACGTCATCTATTCCATCTCCAATTGAAGGTATGCCATCTAGCCCATCTCAATTAAATATTGATGAAATTCCTAATGTTGAGATGAATTTACCTTTCACAACACCACCTAGAATTTTTCATAGAAAGCCAAAGTATTTGATTGATATTGATGAGAATATTTTGCAGCCAATGGAAGGTAAGATTCCAAAATGCACTTGTAGAAGATATGCTCATAAGATTTGGAGAGTGTTATTTGAAAATTTAAATGAGACTGCAAGATGTCAACTATTTGTGTAAATGATGTGAAGTATAAAGTATAGGTCCATCATGAAGATTCTTAGGTTGAGAACATTAGAGGATTCAAGTGAAAAATCTATTGTCAAGAATCTAATGAGTGCATATGAGAGTGTGAGTAACACCTTATGCACAAAAGATAGTAATGTCACATGAAATGTCATTACATTGACAATAGTAAGTAATCAAACAAGGAAAGCTCATTTCATTATAAAGATGAGTCAAGCATTGGGAATTAATAGAAAAACTTTATCAAGAGCCATTGGAAGGAACCAAAGAATTGAGGACACCGATGCCAATGAATTATGGGTGTTCTCGAGGAGACTACAATGAAAAGATAAACTAGTTGTTGAAGCATTGAGATAACTAATTGAAGACTTTTGAAAGAATTACACAAGGGCATCTCCGAATCAAAGGGATGTGGTAAGAAGGAGAATCAGTAGTCGAAACCATGAGCCACATCCAAAGAATTTTTTGGATACAACTCAAACACATTTTTTTAATAAATTTCTAGAGATGTATTCTCAAATTAAAATTTGTGAAATATATTTTGAAATTCTAAAACCTTTCTATATAAAATTCAATCACACATGTACTACTTGTTGTAGATTACATATTGAATTTTCTAACCATTTTGATGTTTATCAGTCTATATGTTTAGATTTGCATACTAACAATGTTTTGTAGGATTGTGGCATACATGCCCCACCAACATCTTCAAGAGACTTCATATCAACAATTTTACGTGAAAAGAGGAAAGTCAAATATTCTACAAGAAATTATGCTTGGATGGCACATGTTAGCATTGCGGTGGCTTGCAACATATGCCAATATGTGAACATATGCAAAGCTCACATGTGGTTGGAAATGAACTAGTAGAGTTTAGCAAGTCTAAAATAGTGGCCTAAAATACAAAAGATGGTAAAGAAGAAAAGAGGTGTGATTTGGTTATTCAAAAGATTCCAGTGTATCGGTTTATGTCTACATTTCATGATAGTATAGTGTATTATTATGCAAGGCACACCTATAGAGATCGATGGTTGGACTTGCAATTCAAGTTATGAAAGGACACATTTCCACTTGGTAGCATTGTCTCAGTTGTTGACTTTGTAGAGAACTATAGTCTACAACCACAACTTGAGGTGCAATCACAATATTACAACTCCACATAGGTTTCTATATTTGTGCACACACATTCATTCATGCGAATGATAGTACAAAGGATGATATAAAGATCATAAGGGAGTATCATTTTTATATTAGTGATGATTGCATGCATTCTATGGAGTTTGTGCAAGGTTACTTTTAGGGGTTCTGTAATGATTTTGCTTCTAAAGGGGCATACCATTCAGTTAGCATATCATATGGTCAAATAATTGTGCATCACAATTCAATAACTCATGGATGTTCTATTGGTTGATCATGATGCATAATATTACTAGTGTTCAACGCATGTGGAATTTTTGTGAGGCCACACATGGAAAAGGGGAGCATGATGGTGCAGGAGCATATATCAAAAGAGCCATAACATGAGAAGAGTTAAAGTATTTAAAGACAATGCAAAGTTGATAGATGCAAAATCAATCGTCGAGTGGTGTAATGCTTCGATGGGTTTAGGTAATGAAGGTAAGTCATCAGTGATTTTTTTAGTTAATAGATTATACTTGTTGATGTTTAAAATTGTCAAGCAATCAAAAACAATGGAAAATTTCAAGAATGCAAGATTGAATCCTAAAATAACCTCTAGATTTTAAAGAAGTTGGTTCTTCTCCATGGGTCTTGGGGAAAAGGGATGAAAGAAACAAGATTATAAATGAAATTCCTAATCTGCTAAGGTGATGCACTAGATTCATTATCTACCCAACAACACAATTATTTAAGACAAACTTGAAAGAGTCTACTGGTAAAATAAAAGAGCAAAATGCATGATTAATGATAACCACATACTATACCAGTTTAATCAAAGGATCAGAAATAAAAAGAAAGAAGAAAGAATAAGAAATAGATCCAGAATGCACAGAACACAACTTACTTCATTTTGATGGAGAACAAAATACAGAGGCAAAATTTTGCACAAAATACAATACTTGAATCCTTCATGAGAGGCACGTGCTAAGGAAAAAATATGTATCTACTCTAGCTACTCTACTCTCTGATCATTTGGTTCTATCTATTGTTAGTGTCTCTATCCTAGATCTTTGTATTTAAAGCCAAAGAAACCCTTTGTGAAATCCTCTAAAACTACCCATAAATATCTCCAACTGTAATCCCATAAATCCCAGCTCTAATTTCAGCTCTGATAACTAATTCTTGCAGTTAACTAGTTCTTTTATTTTGCCTCCATGACTATAACTTACATTACTTTGACATGCATAAGAAATAAAACTCTCAGTCTTTTCTTCTTGTTAGCTTCCGTGAAAATAAAGCATGGCTCTATTTATGAGGGTTTCTTGCTTCATCTCTCGTGAGACTTAAGAGTATTCAATATTTAATAAAGAAATATCTGTAGTCCCTTTGGGGTCCCACCATATTTTATAATAAGAGACCCAACATTAATAAGACTCCATTTATTTAATCTTATTTCAAACCCTCCCGTGGCTTTTATGCTCACACAAGACTTTATTTTTAAAGCATTTTAGCTTTATCTAGAAGGGGCCCACCGTACGATAATAAGACTCTACCTTAAAATAGTGACATATCCCAAGACCCACATGACTCTCATTATTACCTTATTAAAAGATTTGACTCTTTAATATAGACTTTCTCTATTGAATTTTATAAAAAAATAAACAAAACAATTATCTCTTTTTCGCTTCTCCCACATGGCGAAGTGGCGCTCCTCTAGAGAGAATTTTTCTCTGCTTCTCCTCAAATTAGGGTGGTTGTGCCAAATGACATCTTCCATAGCCTTCTTTCATTCTAATGCTTGAGCTGTTCAATATTCTTTTTGAATCGAACAATTGCTGAGTTTCTATTTTAGTTGCATCTATTTCTGAGTGTTTCATTCTCTGTAATGCTGCGATGAGGCTCCTCTTTGGCTTGCGTATAGAATACCCATTGTTTTGAATGTGTTGTGCCATATTATTGATGACTGAGTTTGAGTTTGTAGAGGAAGTGGCTCCTTTAATGGTTGTGCCAACTCAAAATGCTACGCCATCACTAAAACTTGTAGTGCTATCTCTGATAATGATCTATCCTTTCTCTATTTGAAACCTACACCATATTCATTCAGATGAGCCTTCTAATATAGGTGACTGCACCTCTACTTTCTCATAGGTAGTGCAATTATATTGCCTTGCTCCTTTGATTTTAGGATTTGAAATGATAAAAATATATGCCATATAGTTGTGTGCTTGGTATCTGTGTAGTGCTCTACAATGAAAATGATATGTCTCTACTTAAAGCTCTATGGTTTGAATGACTAGTAGCACCATTTCTACTATTGAATGAGTGTGTTCCTTATAAACTTGATACAACTTCACCTTTGAATAACTACACCTCTATAGAGGTTGCCTTTATTGATTTGTTATGCATCATGTATAAGCTTAGCACCATTCTTCTCATAGGCATCTATGAATGCACCATGTTTAAATGGCTTTACTACAAGACTGCACCTTTTCATTTCATAGGCACTTCTTTTGTGACCTTGGACCTTGTATTTGATAGAAACTGCATTAAATTCTATGTTAGGTCTTTGCTCTTGACAGGTAGAGATATGCTTCATTAAAGTTGTGCCATCTTGAATGGTAAGCCAGACACCATTCAGAATATAGATATGAATCATTAAATAATGGTATCATCATTGAAACTACATTATCTTGGCTTGTGCGAGCCTTTACTTGTATTGTGCACTTCAAAAGATGATCTCTGTGTTACTGAATCTCCTCTCGTTCAAGTCTGGCTTGAAAATTATTATTGCTAATCAATTAAGATCCCTAAGTCTATGACTTGTTCCATATGCCTATCTGTTGTGATGTTCACAACACGCCCCATTTTGCTCCTCAGCAAAATGAGGACCCCTGCTGTTGCTTTGCTTTTTTCTTCTGCTTGTGTTTGTTCTGTCTGGTGGTAAAGGGAAAAGAGAGTCAGATTTGCAAACCTTGTTAAAAATATAGAAAATTGCATTTTCAATACCATTGCATAATATGGTTGGATTCCTTGTGAAAAATGAGCCAGGGTTGCTTTTTGAACCATCTTAAAATTCATCATATTTTGCAAGTTATGATCATTTAGGTAAAATGTACTATCAGGTTTTGCATGATAAATAGTCAGTTGTTTGCCCTTTTTCTTGTTGGCATTCGTTTTAAATTTTGAAAAATTTCATACTTAGTGGTTCTGGGTCGTGGGCAATTTTGTCTGGGTTTCACTCTGTATGTTACATTTGATTGTCTTGCAGAAAATACATCGAACACTTTGCTCGCCATTATTTATTCATTGAAGTGTTTTTTTTCGCAGGTTTGAACCTGCGCATTGAACCTTGGTTCGATGGTTCAAATGTCCAAAGTTCGTGGGGTTCTTTTTCTTTTTAATAGTTGCTATGCATCATTGAACCGTTGCATTAAACCTCTTTTTGGTTCAATGGTTCAATGGACGGAGTTGGCTTTAGCGAGATTGTCGCCGATGGTATGCCATCGGCATAACATTAACTATCGGAGTATTGTTTTTGACTTTCGCCGATGGACGAAGTCACACAGATAAATGAAAGGGGACTTGGCCAGATATAAAACAAATGCCATCAGCGTAACATAGAGCATTGGTCGAGTTTGAATTCATCGTACCGAAGGGTATGGTCTCGCCGATAGCCAAGGGCTATTGGTATAAGGTAAGTCATCAGCCAAGTTTTTCTGGCCTTCACCGATAGAGCATGGGGGGGCGATATCGGCAGCACTTACGCCGATAAAGGCCATCGGCTGAGGTAATGCCATCGGAAGGAGGAGTTTGTGGATCACCGATGGGCGATCTCACGCCGATGGAGAACAACGAAAGAGTGTTGGTATAAGGTAAGTCATCGGCGGAAGAAGTTTAGCGCCCGCCAATGGTATAATCTCTTGCCAATGGGAGGTCATCGGCCAAGCAATATAGATCGGTGCGAGCATTTGGACCTTTGCCGATGGGCAAGGTCAGGGCGATGGAAGTAAGGTGGATGATATGAAGGGTTGTCGGTAAGAGTCTCACCGATGAATGACATCGAGGAAACAGTGAAAATCGGTGAAGAAATTTGTGAGTTCGTCGATGGCGATTCTCATGCCGATAAAAAATAAATACAAGCCAAAGAGCCATCAACCAAACAATAGTGATTGGCGAAGGAATTTTGGAGCTCGCCGATAAGTAGGCCTCACGCTGATCAGGGCGATGAGAAGGTAAGCTGGGCCATCGATGAAACAAGAGGCATCGGCGAAAGAAATAAGGAGCTTGCCGATAGGCGAATCTCTCGCCGATGGAATAAAGCAAAAGGGGCCATCGGCCTAATGATGAGGATCGGTGAAGAGGATTTAGAGTTCGCCGATGGCGAACCTCTCACCGATGGAGAGCAAGGAAGAAATAACGAAGTGATGGAAGAGAATGATCGGTGAAGGAATTTTGAGGCTCGCTGATAGTACAGACTTACGCTGATGGAAAGAAATAAGGAGGAAATAATGAGAAAGGCCATCGGCCAAATAACGAATATCGCCCAAGCGATTTTTGGACGCGCTGATAGTGATTATCACGCTGATGGGCGGGAATGGACGAAGCGGTGGGAATTTTAAAACACATTTTTGGCACCCGTGGCATTTTTCTGGTCAGCGATGGTTGACCCGTTTGGTTTTGGGCAATCTGTATACATTTTGTGCGCATTTTGAGGGTTTTCTGAGCCAGATTTCCACATTTTTGCACAGTCACCCTGATTTAAATAGATATTTTGAGTTTCCTGCTATTTATTTGCTAAATGTGATACTTATTGCTTGTCTTATCTTGCAGGCTTGCAGTTGAGGAAGCAGCTGGAAATTCAACACAGTGACCTCATGGAAGAAGAAAATCTAATCTCAGGAGCAAGAAGTAAAGATGAAGTACGAAGAAGTCAAGGCTGACCAAATGAAGGACAAAATTACAGCTGAAGGTATTACTACAACAGACAAACATAAGTTATTGCTTAGCTACCAAAGCTTCTCAGAGGGGGCAATATTTTGCCCATATTTGACACTGCTCAAAGATATTTTTTGAAGAATTGGTTCACCTATATTTATTGTTGTAACCAGGGGTTTGAACTAGGGATCTAGTTAGGTTTTTGCTATAGTGAGGACAATCAGAAAGTCTTTATATTGTGCCTCTCTGCACTGTAATACTTTACAACAGGGATTTTTAGAAACACACAGCAAGTTAGCTTAGTTTAGTTTCAAAGTAGAAGAAGGAGGTCACCTGTTTGTCTGCAGTAAGGTGCGCGTGGAATGTCCGGCTTCCTTACTGTATCTGTAAAGCTTGTAAGTTCTCTGTAGTTTGATCAATGAAACTAAGAGTCATTCCTACACTGTAAATCATGTATGACTATTTGTTTCTAATACAATAGAATCTGGAGTTCTGCATCTATCTTCTGAGTGTTCTCCTACTCTTCTTTGTGTTCTGAAATATTATCTTCGAGAGCTTGCAATTTTAAATGTATGTTTGTGAAAATGCTCAGAACTTGCATTTAAGGTTTTTACTGTGGATTTGATCAAATTGTTGTAGTATTTACATCGTGCATAACAGAACAATTAGATCCTTCGGTAGAGTAAATGAGGTGTAGATTAGATCTTTCTAACTTTTCCCAACCCATCTGAAATATTTAGCTAAAACGTAGAAATCTAAAGAAAGTTGTCTCAAATTTGAAGAAGCATGCATAATAGAGTTAAAGGTAGAAAGTTTTTCATAAATATATGAAGGAGAAAGCTGCAATAATTCAAGAAAACCATCTAAAACTTGCAGCACAGTAACACTTTTATGCAAAGGAATGAAAATCATTGACATATCTCATGATCTTTTGCATAATCTTAGTCTAGTAAACCACAAAGAAACTCTAAACTACGTAAGGCCCCTTGAACATTACAGCTTCACATTGACCAACTGAACTTGGCCAACTGAACCATTGTAGACTTGGGATTAGTTAAATCTTAAATGATTCCTTCTTATCTTTCAAGTATAGTTTCAGTTCATTTTATGTGAATTTTAACTTACTGTTATGATTGCATCAAAACAATCACCAACAGTTTTCTGGCGCTAGAAGGAGGGCCTTTCTGAGTTAGAGTTTATTTCAAACTAGCTAATAACAATAATAGAGTGACTAGGTCTAGATCCAGTTCAGGGGATATATTTGTGCAACTACCTGATATTAGGCAAGGTAGGAACCCTTTAATTTGGAATCCAAATATATCGCAAGCTAGAAGTTCATCTGGAACACTGCCTGGGTCACCTTTTAACATCCGTAGTATTGTGAGTCCTGACAGATCACTGTTCAGATCTTTAAATCTTGGTTCAGGCACTCCTAGAGGTCTCAAACCTCCTGTAAATCCTAATCCACCAATCAATCTAGGTATTCCTACAAGTTCAGGTCAAGCTCAAACACCTGCAATGGCTTATTTCGATGTCAATTCTCCCATACTCTTCAATGATTATCATGAGATGCCTAAAAATCCAGAAAAGATATGTCCCAAATACCAGTTGCATCAGGACCCAGAAGATCATATTAGAATATTCAAGGAAGCATGTTTTAGAGCTAGGTTAGAGCACGAGGATGTGGTGTGTAGATTGTTTCCCTACACCTTTAATGAGCAAGCCTCTAGCTGGTATGTAAACTTACCCAACAGTTACATTTCTTCCTGGCCGCTTATGGAAGAAGCATTTCTGTCAAGATTTAGGGGACCCATTGACCCTTGTTCTTTGTATCATAAATTGGCTACTATAAAATGTGGTGAGGGAGAGCTGATTGATAATTTCAACGACAGATTTCAAAAGGCCTATTCTAGGCTGGTAGCCCCTTATACCATAGATGATGATCCCTTGTTGGCTATGTACTATGCTGCCTTGGATCCTTTAACTGCCATGTTTGTCAAAAGAAAACCTGACATAGATTCAATATCCAAAGCCTATAAAGAGGCAGCCTCAGTGAACCAAGAGATGAGGCATACAACTTATAACCCATTTGTTAATGGAGGAAGTTTTGGGGTGCAGAATTAGGCACCACCATGGAATGGAACCTCTATGCAACACACTCCACTATTAAATCCGGTTCCTTCTTACACACCTATGTATAGTCCTACCCCAATCCAAACTATATCTCCTTACACGGCTAGCACTTCCAATAATAGTCAAAGCAATGGTCAGTCTTTCTTCCAACCTCCTAGGGATACAACTGTGGCAAAAGCACAAGAGGATAGGGAAGAAATTAAAGAGATCACTGCCCATTTGAAAAGGTTAACAACTAAAGTGACGCAACTAAGAAATCAGAACCTCTATGGAAGAGGCAACCAAAACTACAATCAACATCAAAATCACAACCAAGGCCAAAATCAGAATTATAGTTTCAATCAAAATTAGCAGAACAATTAGAACCAAAACTATAATCAGAATCAAGGCCCCAGCCAGGGGCAACCAATGCAAAATAGGGGGCCAGTGATAGATAATAGGACCTGGGGCAATAATAACAGAAATCAGAATCAACCTAGGCCACCCAAGACATGGAACACTGGGCCCAACAATGGTACTCTAGCTTCTCCTTTTGAGAATATAGATAATCATGAGGCAAAACAAATGGCTGGCATACAAATGGCTAGTACAACACCCAAAAGTTGGTGCAGATTTCACAATACAAATGCCCATGCTGAGCACGACTGTCCGCAATTCCACTTAGCAGCCAGCATTTTCAACATAGATGTGCAACCTCCTACCTCTGAATTTCTCATTCCCAAGGGTAATGAGGTAGTACCCTCAGGATACGACACAACATTAGTCTTAGAAACGTTTACCTTTGCAACTGCAGAAGAGAAAGAGGATGAATTGCTGGAAGATGAACCATACTGTTGTGAGAATCTTTATCCTGAATCAACCTTTGTGTTAAATGCTTTTCAGTTTCCCTTTGAATCTGAAAACGAGATATTAAATGAAACAAAGGAGGTATAGGCCTTTCAACAGACAAATAAAGGCCACACTTACAATTTGAGGAACAACCCTAGGCCAGGAGGGCCTTTCACCACTTCCATTCCTCCGAATAACATCAATACACCCCCAGATCAGAATGCTAGCAACAATCCTGCCACACTTAAAGCTAATCAACACACAGATAATGGAACAACAATACAAAAGGACCAAACAAGTAAAACCGAAGCAATCGAGACAACAAGATTAATGAGTTACTTGTCAGAGGAAATAAAGAAAATTAAGGTTAGTATACCCCTAAATGAATTATTGAAGACCCCAGGGATCAGAAATACTTCTATAAAATCCCTGGATACGTCCATGACAAACGAGATGTCTGCTGATATAACTGTTCCTAATAGTGATTCACCACCTAAAGAGAAGAATAAGAAAGTTGAGCACCCTTCCAATACAAATGTAGTAATACATGCGGATAAGAGGGATACTCCCCCTTTCTTGCTAACTATTAGATTGTGTGGGAAGAATATACACAATTGCATGGTAGATTCTGGTGCCTCAGCCAATGTAATGCCCTTAGGAATATGTAAAACTCTCGGGCTGACTCCCACCAAATCTGCCAAGGTTGTCACACAATTAGATAAGACTGAGGTTAGCGTGATAGGAGAGCTCATGAACATTCAAATGCAATTAGCTTCAGACCCTAGGGTAAGCCAAATCATTGACATTCAAATAGTGGATATACCTGTAAATTATGGAATGCTGTTAAGTAGGGATTGGTCCAAGACATTAAACGGGTATATGGCCACTAACTTTTCACACATGTGGTTACCTTGGAGAGGCATCCCAAACCAGATCAGAATAGAGGTAGAGCCTAGAATGAAACATATGATAACAGAGTATAATCGAACTAATGAAATATTATATGCTGCTGTTGAACCGAGTGTCTATAGAATTACCAACAATGGGTACAAATTGAAGAGATCATGATGTTAAACAGTAGAAAAAAATGTGTCAACAATAGGACGGCATTATTCATTGAGTCTGATGGAAATTCCTCAGATGAAGAAAACAATGCAATAAATGAATTTGGTCATGCCATTAGACAAGAGGTGGATGAGTGCGTTAAACACAATCTCCCAGTCCAATATAAATTGTACAAAAATAGGTGTAGAGTCCATGATAGACAACATTCTGAGGAAAGTTGTGAAATATGCAAGGACATCATTGAATACGAATACAAAAAATGCATAGGAAAGGTAGAGTTACAAGAGGAAAATGAGAATCCTGATCCAACACAGAAATATGTTCAGGATAATATAGATGCCTTGATTCTAGATTTAAGAGAAGAAATAAAAGACAAGGGTAGTTGTCTTTCTGAGTTGCAAACTAAAAACTCACATATGCAAGTTAATTAAACAGAAAAATCCATGAATAAACAGGACAACACCCCACAGGCAATAAAAGAGGCAATGCATGCTAAGATAAAAGATCAGAAAAGTAAAGATGGCATGTGGACGTTAAAATGTGATGGGTCTAAATCAAAACAGGGCGCAGGTGCAGGTGTAGAACTCATAAATCCCCAAGGTAAATCACATATGGCAGCATATAGATTACAATTTTCCTACACTAACAATATTGTTGAATACAAGGCCCTAATTTTAGGACTCGTCATGGCCATCAAGAAAAGAGTAAAAACCATCAGAGTATTTTCAGACTCTGAATTAGTAGTCAGACAAGTGAGAAAACTATATGCCTGCAATTACAAGAAAATGATTAGTTACAGACATAGAGTATGAGGTTTAATAGATTCATTTGATGCTTTTAACATAGAGCACATCCCTAGAGAGCTGAATCATAGGCTAGATGCACTAGCAGTTGCTGCTAGTACATTAGAACCATTGACACTGTCAGGATTGAGACGATTTGCTGTTGAGCTAGTTAACATACCCAGTATACCAGATAACGTTACATACTTTCAGGTATTTGGAGGGGACCAACAAATTATTGATTTTTTGACTTATAATGAGGCATTTGAGGCTCAAATCATTGATGAGTAGGAAAGGCCTGAAGTAACATGGGACGAAGAGGATATAATCAACTTGAAAAGCAACTTCTTACCGAAAGGAGTAATTGAATTAGAACATATCTTTGATTTCGATGGAGTAATAAGACAAAAGGACTTGCCTAAAACAGAAGGGGGTAAGTGTGATTTACATAACTTAGGGACTAAGCAAAGTCCATGAAATGTACTAATTGGGAAAGCTTGCTCTGAAAAAATTAGAAAAGAGGTTTTAGATGTTCTGAAAGAATATAAACACGTCATAGCATGGACTTATGAAGACTTGAAAACATTTGATGAGTCCATTATAACTCACGTAATACCTTTGAGAAAAGAAGTCAAACCATTTAGGCAGAAACAGAGGCCTATGAATGCCATTCTAGAGCCTCTAATCTTTGAGGAAGTAAAAAAATTGCTGTCTGCTGGAATAATTTTTCCAGTCAGACATTCGGTCTGGGTAGCTAACTTAGTACCAGTAAGGAAGAAAAATGGAGACATCAGGTTATGTGTAGACTTTAGAAATTTAAACAAGGCATCTGAAAAGGATAATTATCCTCTGCCCCCAATAGACGAAGTGCTGCAAGTAGTAAATGGCGCAAGAATGATGTCTTTTTTAGATGGTTTTTCAGGTTATAACCAGGTCTTAATTGACAGAGAAGATAGATTAAAAACCACTTTCACTTGTAAATGGGGAAATTATGTGTATAGAAGAATGCCTTTTGGTCTGATTAATGTAGGTGCCACTTTTCAGAGAACCATGGACATTGCATTCCGTGGATTATCAGGTAAGTGCATTGTTGTGTATATGGATGATTTAATTGTGTATTCCAAGGATGCATCCACTCATGCTGAAGACCTCAGGAAAATACTCAAACGATGTGAAAGGTATGGGATTTCCCTTAATCCTAAGAAATGTATATTTGGCGTAACTGAAGGTAAATTATTAGGCCATGTCATTTCTGAAGGTGGAATTTCAATTGATACAGATAGAATAGAATCTATAAAAAGTTTGCAAATACCAAACAGTAGGAAAGAGTTGAAATCATTTTTTGCTAAAATTAACTTTGTTCAAAAGTTTATAACATGTTTTGGAGAGATCGTGCAGCCGTTAAATGCCATGTTGAAGAAAGATGCACAGATGGAATGGACGCCAGTGGCCAAAGCCGCATTTGAAGATATCAAGGAGGCAATTTCTAATGCCCCTGTATTGGCAAGTCCAGACTACACAAGCCTATTTTACATCTACTCCTTTGCATCTTCTCATTCAGTCGCAGCTGCCTTGACACAGAAAGGTGAAAACAATGAAGAGAGGCCCATAGCATTTATGAGCGCACCTCTGAAGGATGCATAGCTGAGGTATCTAGACACCGAGAGGCAGGCATTAGCATTAGTAAAGGCTGTTAAAAAATTTAGACACTACATTCTGCGCAGCTAGGTCAAAGCCATAGTGCCAGACATAGCAGTAAAGATGTTGCTGATGCAGAATGAGCCTGGAGAAAAAAGAGCCAAGTGGATCACCACGCTACAAGAATTCGACATAGAAATCATACCTATGAAGCTGGTCAAAGGGCAGGCATTGGTGCAGATGATAGAAAATACAGATCCTGATTTAATAAAACAATAATACGTATTGAATTCCCAGAGCGCATCAGGCTGGTATGATGATTTAAACACCTACTTGATAGTTGGAAAGTACCCAAACAGGATGAAGGCTTCTCAGAGGAGAGCTTTGAAGATTAAGGCACAAAATTATATGGTGCAAGGAGGTCTTCTATTCAGGAAGAACCATGATGGAATTTATCTAAGATGCATAAACAAAGCTGAAGCTAATAAAGTGTTGACAGAACTACATGACAAGTACAGAACCGGCCATGGTTCCCATCTAGACACAACACACAAAATACTGAGGGTGGGCTATTACTGGCCCACGATGTTCAAAGACACTAAGAGTCACATCAGAAGTTGCCACATCTGTCAGACTGCAGTAGACAAAGGGAGAAATTAGGCCAATCCACTACAACCTGTGATTGAATCCAGACCGTTTGCATATTGGGGCTTGGATTTTATTGGAGTCATCAATCCCCCATCTTCTGCAGGACACAAATTTATACTGACGATAACAGATTATTGTACAAGGTGGACTGAGGCCACCTACTGCAAATTTTCCACGACTGAGGTAGTTATCAAGTTTCTTGAAGAAAACATCATCACCAGGTTTGGAACTCCCTATTCATTGGTATGTGATAATGGCCCTGCTTTCTCTTCTTTAAAATTTTCTAAATGGGCATTTGAATACGGGATCATTTTAAGGTTTTCTTCGAATTATTACCCTCAAGGTAATGGACTGGCTGAATCAACGAATAAAATTTTATTAGACATAATCAAGAAGTTAATTGCAAATAGTCCTAGAGAGTGGAATACCCTGTTAAGGTATGCATTATGGGTAGATAGGACCAAATTTAAAACAGCCTTAGGTAGCACACCTTATCATTTAGTTTATGGGACTGATCCCATACTTCCAGTAAATCTGAGAATACCAACCCGGAAGTTTGTCAATGAGTATCTAGGCTTTGATAACCATAGGGAAGCCAGAATAGTGCAAATGCTACAACTAGATAAGAAAAGAGGTCAAGCCATCGAGAAGTTTGCCAAACACCAAGCAGTTGTTAAGAGGTGGTTTGATAAAAGGGCAAAAGTCAAAATATTTAGGATATCAGACTTAGTGTTGTGGTGGGACAAAGCACATGAAAAGAAAGGAAGCCATAGAAAATTTGATAAATTATGGCTAGGTCCCTTACAAGTCTCAGAAATAATAGGAGATAACACATTCAGACTTAAGACCTTGACTGGAGAAGATGTGCCATTACCAATTAATGGCCAGCATTTGAAACACTACTTCCAGGCTTGAGGTCATGGGAAGTCCATTTTGGTGTAAAGTGCTGTAAGTAATGTACAGTTCTTCTTTTGCTATTTTCTTTTTTTGGTTGGCTGTTTGTATAGTTTGTCTTCTGTTTGTTTCTGTTTTCTGTTTCTTTTTGTTTGTTTTGTTTTTGTTTGTATAGTTTTTTCTATTTTTTTACTTTTTGTACAGCCTATTTGTCTGGTTAGTTTTTTATCTCCTCAGCAGGGATCTTTGTTTTACTTTAGAGTATTAAGGAGCAAAACTAGCAACCATTCAAAATAGTATAAAATTTAGGATATTCAAGTTAATCATTTGCAATTTACGCATAACTTGTTACTGTCATGAGTGTAGAGAGTTATTCATCTTCTGAAGTTTCGTATTCAATAAATGTGATTGAGAATTCAAAGCAAGTTTCTCACGATGACACACCTAAAATCCTTGGGTTTGTTGAACCTACCAGTGTAGATATTAGGTGAAAAATTAGAGGTTACCCTTGCTACCATTACAATTCTCAGCTTAATTTCAGCAAGTGTCCACTCCTTGCATCATGAAGTTACAAATTGTTATATCTTGTGAAATCTTTCAAAATCAAAAAATTAGAAAATAAAAGACAAAAGAAAAAATAAATAAATGGATTATACTAAAAATCCAAATTAAGCCATCTAAGTAACTCTACCAGGGCTATAAACGCTCGCTGGCAGTGGGGCTCTACTTAGGAGAATTATAACGATAACCTTGCCAGGGCTATCGATGCTCGCTGGCAGCAAGGCTCTATCCAGTTGGCTATGAGGGAATATCCTCACCTACGTAGGCTAATGTCAGTCACTGGTTTGTTAAACCGATCTTCAAGATGAGGATAATTAATCACGTGCACACAACTAGACTGAAAATGAAAATTCATGCACCCTTATTGAATACCTTAAGTCTCAAGTTGAATAGTAATTTGCAGGAGGGATAGTTGGAGGTTATGAGTTCATTTCATCTAGTTTTCTTAAACACTCTGAATTTAGTTGTTGTGATGTTCACAACATGCCCCATTTTGCTCCTCAGCAAAATGAGGACCCCTGCTGTTGCTTTGCTTTTTGCTTCTGCTTGTGTTTGTTCTGTCTGGTGGTAAAGGGAAAAGAGAGTCAGATTTGCAAACCTTGTTAAAAATATAGAAAATTGCATTTTCAGTACCATTTCATAATATGGTTGGATTCCTTGTGAAAAATGACTCAGGGTTGCTTTTTGAACCATCTTAAAATTCATCATATTTTGCAAGTTATGATCATTTAGGTAAAATGTACTATCAGGTTTTGCATGATAAACAGTTAGTTGTTTGCCCTTTTTCTTGTTGGCATTCGTTTTAAATTTTGAAAAATTTCATACTTAGTGGTTCCGGGTCGTGGGCAATTTTGTCTGGGTTCCACTCTGTATGTTACATTTGATTGTCTTGTAGAAAATACATCGAACACTTTGCTTGCCATTATTTATTCATTGAAGTGTTTTTTTTCACAGGTTTAAACCTGCGCATTGAACCTTGGTTCGATGGTTCAAATGTCCAAAGTTCGTGGGGTTCATTTTCTTTTTAACAGTCGCTATGCATCGTTGAACCGCCGCATTGAACCTCTTTTTGGTTCAATGGTTCAATGGACGGAGTTGGCTTCGGCGAGACTGTCGCCGATGGTATGCCATCGGCATAACATTAACTATCGGAGTATTGTTTTTGACTTTTGCTGATGGGCAAAGTCACGCAGATAAATGAAAGGGGACTTGGCCAGATATAAAACGAATGCCATCGGCGTAACATAGAGCATCGACCAAGTTTGAATTCATCGTATCGAAGGGTATGGTCTCGCCGATAGCCAAGGGCTATTGGTATAAGGTAAGTCATCAGCCAAGTTTTTCTAGCCTTCACCGATATAAGAGGCTCTCACCGATAGAGCATGGGGGGGGCGATATTGGCAGCACTTACGCCGATAAAGGCCATCGGCCGAGGTAATACCATCGGAAGGAGGAGTTTGTGAGTCGCCGATGGGCGATCTCGTGCCGATGGAGAACAACGAAAGAGTGTTGGTATAAGGTAAGTCATCGGCGGAAGAAGTTTAGTGCCCGCCGATGGTATAATCTCTTGCCGATGGGAGGTCATCAGTCAAGCAATATAGATCGGTGCAAGCATTTGGACCTTTGCTGATGGGCAAGGTCAGGGCAATGGAAGTAAGGTGGATGATATGAAGGGTTGTCAGTAAGAGTCTCACTGATGAATGACATCGAGGAAATAGTGAAAATTGGTGAAGAAATTTGTGAGTTCGCCGATGGCGATTGTCATGCCGATAAAAAAGAAATACAAGCCGAAGAGCTGTCAACCAAACAATAGTGATCAGCGAAGGAATTTTGGAGCTCACTGATAAGTAGGCCTCATGCCAATTAGGGCGATGAGAAGGTAAGCTAGGCCATCGATGAAACAAGAGGCATCGGCGAAAGAAATAAGGAGCTTGCCGATGGAATAAAGCAAAAGGGGCCATCGGCATAACGATGAGGATCAGCAAAGAGGATTTAGAGTTCACTGATGGTGAACCTCTCACCGATGGAGAGCAAGGAAAAAATAACGAAGCGATGGAAGAGAATGATCGGCAAAGGAATTTTGAGGCTCACCGATAGTACAAACTTACACCGATGGAAAGAAATAAGAAGGAAATAACGAGAAAGGCCATCGGCCAAATAATGAATATTGCCCAAGCAATTTTTGGACGTGCTGATAGTGATTATCACGCCGATGGGCAGGAATGGACGAAGCGGTGGGAATTTTAAAACACATTTTTGGCACCCGTGGCATTTTTCTGGTCAGCAATGGTTGACCCGTTTGGTTTTGGGCAATCTGTATACATTTTGTGCGCATTTTGAGGGTTTTCTGAGACAAATTTCCACATTTTTGCACAGTCACCCTAATTTAAATAGATATTTTGAGTTTCCTACTGTTTATTTGCTAAATGTGATACTTATTGCTTGTCTTATCTTGCAGGCTTGCAGTTGAGGAAGCAGCTGGAAATTCAACACAGTGACCTCATGGAAGAAGAAAATCTGATCTCAGGAGCAAGAAGTAAAGATGAAGTGCGAAGAAGTCAAGGCCGACCAAATGAAGGACAAAATTGCAGCTGAAGGTATTACTACAACAAACAAACAAAAGTTATTGCTGAGCTGCCAAAGCTTCTCAGAGGGGGCAATATTTCGCCTAGATTTGACACTACTCAGAGATATTTTTTGAAGAACTGGTTCACTTATATTTATTGCTGTAACCAGGGGTTTGAACCAGGGGTCTAGTTAGGTTTTTGCTGTAGTGAGGACAATTAGAAAGTCTTTAAATTGTGCCTCTCTGCAGTGTAATACTTTACAACAGGGATTTTTAGAAATACACAGCAAGTTAGCTTAGTTTAGTTTAGAAGTAGAAGAAGGAGGTCGCCTGTTTGTCTACAGTAAGGTGCGCGTAGAATGTCCGGCTTCCTTACTGTATCTGTAAAGCTTGTAAGTTCTCTGTAGTTTGATCAATGAAACTAAGAGTCATTCCTACACTGTAAATCATGTATGACTATTTATTTCTAATACAATAGAATTTGGAGTTCTGCATCTATCTTCTGAGTGTTCTCCTGCTCTTCTTTGTGTTCTGAAATATTATCTTTGAGAGCTTGCAATTTTAAATGTATGTTTGTGAAAATGCTCAGAACTTGTATTTAAGGTTTTTACTGTGGATTTGATCAAATTGTTGTAGTATTTACATCGTGCATAACAGAACAATTAGATACTTCGGTAGAGTAAATGAGGTGTAGATTAGATCTTTCTAACTTTTCCCAATCCATCTGAAATATTTAGCTAAAACATAGAAATCTAAAGAAAGTTGTCTCAAATTTGAAGAAGCATGCATAACAGAGTTAAAGGTAGATAGTTTTTCATAAATATATGAAGGAGAAAGCTGCAATAATTCAAGAAAACCATCTAAAACTTGCAGTACAGTAACACTTTTATGCAAAAGAATGAAAAGCATTGACATATCTCATGATCTTTTGCATAATCTTAGTCCAGTAAACCACAAAGAAACTCTAAACTACGTAAGGCCCCTTGAACATTACAGCTTCACATTGACCAACTAAACTTGACCAACCGAACCATTGTAGACTTGGGATTAGTTGAATCTTAAATGATTCCTTCTTATCTTTCAAGTATAGTTTCAGTTCATTTTATGTGAATTTTAACTTACTGTTATGATTGCATCAAAACAATCACCAACACTATCCATTCATGATTCTCTCTTGAATCCTACTAGATGAGTGTTTTAAATCCACATTCGTCAAGAACTTCACCCCTTGACTGTAATAAATTTTTTTGAAATGGTGTGCAAAAATTGCACAATAGTTCTTGGCGACTGGTGGGAAAATGAGCCTTCTCATTTTGAACCCAAAAAATTGTGCCTTATCCATTCGGCATAGAGTCAAATTATGTTGAAACTGAAACACTCGTCAAACTAAAAATAGACCCACAATCAAAACTTGTGCAAACAAACTAATACACAACTACCCAAAAACATCATTGAATCTAAAACTAGAACACTACTGGGCAATGACTAATATCCAGTGAAACTAACCAGACATCCTTTATTGTAGCTAAGACTTATTGAAAGAAAACAAACTGAAACTGAAATAACTGTTGCAACTACAACTTATTGTGAATAACTAAATCTAAACTATCTTCAAATTAGACTGATAAGGATATGTCCATTTAAAGAGATAGTAAAATAATTGTCATGTCTAATGATTATGCTCCATTGAATCCACAGGTAACTGATAATGGACCGAATGAAATACATGAAAAAGTATAACAGGAACTTGTACCTTTTCACCTTCCTACTTTCCAGAGACTATTCCTTGGCATGAAAATACCAGTTAGGTTGATCTATATGTTGTTCTTGCTTCAACGAAGGGTGGTAAGGGAAAATCAAACTATTACCAAAATTATACTTTGCAACCCAATTAGGTTAGGCTATAACAACAATTGTCATTGCCACTTTGAAGAAGTAGAGAGGTTCAAGAGGAAGGGAGAAAAGAAAATTCAAGTTCACAGGCCAGTCTAGAAGGGCTACTATCCTGATGGAGTGTTGGGATAAAGTGCCATTAACCTTGTAAATCCCAATATTATATTTATTCCATTTATTATATGTAATTTGTAATTATGCATGAGGAGATGTACTAGTTTCATTGGCAGGAGTAATTTCAGAGTAACTGGAGGTAATTATGAAGTGAGTTTTACTAATGGCAAATGTAAAAAATCAAAATAAATTAGGGTAGGCATTTTACCTTGAGGAATCTACTATTTTTGGCATGTATGACAACTGTCATAATATTTGGTATGTGAATCTATGATAGTTGCAACTTGTCATAAGATTCTAAGATTCTATGACGCATATGATAGATATGTTAGTTGTATATTTGCTATATTTAGCCCTAGGTTACTATCTTGGAAAGATATTCTTTTATGGAATCTATGATGGTTATGAAATGTCATAAGATGCTGTCAGAGGCTAGATTTAGTCTTGGGGGCCCAACCTTTACATGTCTATTTTAGGACAAGTGTAAGATGCTTGTAAGATGGTAATTAATGTTTACAGGTTGGAGAATCTTAGGAGAGAGAAGGTGAAAACCTAGAATGGAGTGCGAAATGTTTCTATAAGTATATTCCAAGTATTTGTTGTTGCAATATAGATTTTGGGTACTCAGGTGCTACTGGAATGCTATCAAATTGAATACTGAAGGAGAGATTGGTGGTGTTGTTGTATTGTACAATCTTTTGCAAATTAATACAAACATTGGGCCTCTTTCTTGTTGGAGTTTTTACCTAAAATAGTTTCTCCTTGTTATACACTATTTCATTGTGTATGTGTTAAGTTTTCTAATTTGGCATCTCTGTGAAGCATAGTTTTAGTTTATGTTACAATCTCCATTGATAATACACACTTAAAAGATTGGAAAAATTTATCTTGAATCAGATTTCTATTGAAGTAGTGTTTCTTTCATTTATAACATTTGGTATCAGAATCTGGCCAACTTTGACTCTTGGGTGGTAGTGTGGAAGCTGTAGTTGTAGTGGGAGATTTGGTTGTGATTGTTTTATGAATCTTGTGTTGTTATTATGGCTGCATCCACCATTGCATCAACCTCTCGAATGGACATTGAGAAGTTCAATGGAATGGGGTATGAGTTGTGGAAGCTGAAAATTAAAGATTTTTTGGAAGAAAGAAACCAATGGTTGGTTGTTCAAAAAGAGAAGAAACCTGATGATGTCTCTCCAAATGAGTGGGCAAAACTAGATAAGAAAGCACAGGGAACCATCTGTTTGTGTTTGTCAGATTCTATCCTATTGAATGTCTCAAAGGAAGAGACTGCACACAAGTTGTGGAAATGATTGGGTGAGATCTATCAAGCCAAGAGTATGGTAAATAAACTTTACTTAAAAAGAAAATTGTTTTCCTTGAAAATGAAAGAGTATGGTAAATAAACTTTACTCAGGATGGTCATTTCAAATGACCCCGCATAAGGAATGGTTCTCTACATATGAAGAATATGATGGAGGTAATATCTACCTTGGTGACAACTCTTTATATTTGATTGTAAGGAAAGGAAAGGTATTATTGTGTTTTAGTGATGGGAGGATTAAAAACCTCCCTGGTGTTTTGCATGTTCCTAACTTAGCTAGAAATCTGATTTCAGTTTCAAAGTTGAATGATTTGGGAATGCATGTGACATTTGACAAGCATGGCTGCAAATTGGTGAGAAGGAACTTCATGGTAGTGAAAGGGAAGAGATTTAGGAACTTGTTTAAGCTTGAAGCCACTATAGTTTGTAATGCCTCTTATGTTTCTAAGGCTTTTGAAAACACTTGTATGTCGTGGCACCATAGATTGGGCCATACAAGTAATAATGTACTAACAACTAATAAGAATAAAGAATTGTTGGACTATTTCTCTTATTCTGATGAGCACTTTGATTTAAGTGAGCATTGTGTGTTTGGTAAAGAAAATATAAAAACATTTCCTTAAGGAAGCAATAGAGAAAAAGAGAAATTAGAAATTATTCATACAGATGTGTTTGGACCCATGGATAATGAATCTATTGGAAAATCTTGTTATATTGTCACCTTCATTAATGATGTATCTAGATTTACATGGATTTATTTTATGAAACAAAAATCTAAAGGTTTCACTAAGTTTAAGGAATTCAAAGTCTTAGTAGAGAACCAATCAGGTTTAAAGATAAAAATATTAAGATCTGACAATGGAGGGAAATATTGCTCTAAGGAATTTGATGAATTTTGCAAGCATGCAGGTATAATCAGACAAAAGACAACTCTATATACACCACAGCAGAATGGCATTGTAGAAAGGATGAAACAAACAATTATGGAAAGAGCTAGAAGTATGCTTAGTGATGCATAGTTGTATAAATGCTTTTAGGTAGAGGCTTTATGTACTACTTTCTATTTGATAAATAGATCCCCTTGTAAGGCTCTTGATTCGAAACCTTATGAAGTGTGGATGGGTAAGAAACCTTTTGTTTCACATTTACTAGTTTTTGGCTATGAGGGTTTTGTTCATGTGCCGAAGGAAAAGTGATCTAATTTGGATCCAAAGGCTAAAAAGTGTACATTCATTGGATATGGTGATAATGTCAAAGGTTATAAGATTTGGAATCCACTAATCCGCAAGATTCTCTTTTCTAGAGATGTTATTTTTAGGGAAGTTAGAGCTATTTCTGAACCTGAGTAGCCAAAAGAAAAAGAAGAAAGGTAAAGAATGTGTACTTTGATTTAGAGTAGGAAGATGCACCTCAGGAAGAACAGAATGATGGATTGGGGGTTGAAGAAGAATAAGATTCAAGTAGTTCTAATGAAGATGAATCTGTTGCGACAGAAGAAGTTGGTACAGATGATCATACAGAAAAACTAGTAGAGTCTCTTACTCCACCCTTGAGGAGATCCACAAGACAACGAAATCTAGTTGATAGGTATAGCCCACCAGATTTCCATTGTGTATATGCTTTATTGAGTACTAACAATGAACCTAGATCCTATAGGGAAGCCATTTCTATAGATGATACTGAGTCTTGGCAATTAGCCATGTAGGAGGAGATGATGGCTTTAGACTCTTGTAACACTTGGGATCTTATTCATTTGTCTAAAGGAAGAAAGGGCATAGGTTGTAAGTGGGTCTTCAAGAAGAAGTTTGGAGTAGACAGGTCATTAGAGAAGTACAATGCTAGACTAGTAGCCAAGGGCTACTCCTAGAGAGGGAGTTGATTTTGGTTAGATATTCTCTCCTGTTAATAAATTGACTTCTATTAGATTTCTCTTATCCATTGCTATAGCTTATGATTGGGAGATTAAGCAAATGGATGTTAAGACTGTGTTCTTGCATGGGGATCTTGAAGAAGAAATTTATAGACAACAACCTACAGGTTTTGAGGTAAAAGGAAAAGAACATTGGGTTTGTAGGTTAAAGAGGTCCCTTTATGGTTTAAAAAAGTCCCCCAAAATGTGGTATCAAAAGTTTGACTCATTTATTTTGAAATTGGGTTTTGTTAGAAGCAAGGAGGATCACTTTTTTACATTTATTGTGTTGATGATTCTATACTAGTTATTGCTTTGTTTGTTGATGACATGTTTTTTAGCAATACTAAGGGTATGATCAGTGAGCTTAAAGCCCAATTTTCAGGTGCATTTGAGATGAAGGATCTTGGAATTGCCAGATATATTCTAGGAATGGAGATAACGAGGGACAGAGTTAACAAAAAGCTTTGGTTGTCACAAAGTAAGTATTTGAATACTATTTTGCAGAGGTTTAGTTTACAGGATTGTAACCTAATTAGAGTTGCTTTACCTATTGGTACTAAGCATTCATTAGATATGTGTCCAAAGACTAAGGATGATTGGTGTAGGGCACCTAGGTCTTCATAGGAAAAAAGTTACAAAGTGTTAGTTTTGGTGTTATTAAGTCATTTTTGGTTGTAATAAGGTCTTTTAAGACCATGTCTCAAGTTTTTGTGTGGGGTCAGTTTTGTAAAAGTTGTCAATTTTGTAAAAATTACAAAAAAAAGTGCAAAAATGGGAATATGAAGAGTCATCGGGGGTTAGGAAGGCATTTGAATGGTTGGAAAAAAAACGTTAGTGGGGGATTGGTTGTAAAAAGTTAAAACATGCTTTGTGAGGTCAAAGACATGGTTGGAAGTCGATTTTTGATGAAAAACAATAACAAAAACTCTATTTTCTACTTTTTCCTGTGTTTGTTCATTGTTCCAGCTTGTTGTATGGCCCAGTACAGTACTGTCATGAACCAAACATAATTGCATGTGATAAAATAGAGTCTTCATTCATTTGAAGTTGATTTTATTCATTTTCATCATGTTTGAAGAAAGTTAGAGGAATTTTACTAAAAATAGTCAGGAAACCCTAGGTGGTGATGGTTTGGTTTTAAAAAATGAGGTTTTAAACAATTACACATGTGGAAAATTCTAAAAAATTAGTGGAATAGAAGTAGATATGATGCTTTTAATGATTTTGGCATTTGCAGGAGCAGGGGATGGAGTTTGGGTCAAATTTGAGGCAGCCCTAGTCTGATTTCTCTATGTATTTGACTTGAAGTGAATAGGTAGACCTAGTGTTTTTTTTGTTTAGTGTTTTGGTGATAGTTCTAGTCGATAAAATTTGCATATTTAGACCCCATGTAATGTGAGGGAAGCCTTGATATAAACTTTTGTGGGTTGGGTTTTGAATTTCACACACTTGCTCTGTAAAACAAGGCTAATTAGGCCTAACTGAACTGTAACAATCAATTTTAGAGGGTTTTGTTCCAAAACAACCCTATCCAAAATTTTGATGTTTCCAAAGGGCATAAAAAGTATCTATAATTGTATTTTTTTCTGGGTTTGAGGCGTTCTATGAAATTTATAGTGAAAAAACCTTGTTTGTTGTCTTACTGGGGGAATTGAACAATCCGTGAGAAACCCATCAAGTTAGGGTTTCAAAATAGCAAAATTGGCTTATTGTGATTTCTGTTGATATCCTCCACTTTCTCTGCATCATATTGGTATCAAAGCTTAGGTTTTGGTCAATAGGTGGAAAAGATTGAAGATTGAAAGAAACAAAGATGCCTCCTAAAAGTAATCCAACAGCCACAGAAGTGAGAGAGTTGAATGAAAAGCATGCCAAGGTGTTGAGATAGGTAAAAGAGACCTAGGAAGCTATGCTTGCTAGACTTGCAGCACTTGAATCAAATCAAAGAAGAGGTGTGGTCACTAGAGACCAAAGTGATGAAGAGGAAGAGAAGGGGGTGAGAATGAAAACTCTCAAGAAGAAGTCCAAGAGGAAGAGTTGGACCTTGATGAATTAGGAATGATAAAGTTGTTGAAGGCTATGAAGGTAGATACTCCTAAGGTGAAGTTAGAATTGTCCATGTATGGTGGGAAGATGGATAGTGAAGAGGTGCTAGGTTGGATTGATACACTTGATAACTATTTTGATTATGAGGAGGTAGGAGAAAACCAAATAGTGAAATTTGCCAAAACAAAGTTGAAAGGCTTTGCCTTAACTTGGTGGAATTATGTGCAGGAAAAGAGGGTAAAGAAGGGCAAGTCAAAAATCAACTCTTGGGACAGGATGGTGGCTAAAATCAAGAGCCATTTTCTACACGGTGATTATGTAATTCTAACATTTAGAAAGCTTCAAAACCTCAAACAAAAGGAGATGGATGTCATGGCCTACACAGAGGAGTTTCATAAGCTAAGTATAATGATAGGTCATGTTGAGGATGAGGTGGAAAAGGTAACAAGATACATAAATGGGTAGAGGTTCAATATACAAGATGAGTTAAGCCTTACCCCCCCAAGAATGGTTGAAGAATGTTTTCAAATGGTAATTAGGACAAATGAAAGGTTGAGTAGAAGGTAGGAGAAACAAAATAGAGGTAGAGGAAAGAACTTCAGTGGTAGAGGAACCTTTGGAGGAAGAGGAAAGTCTCAAAAGCCACAAGGAGAGACAAGTGGTCATCAAGAACAGAGCTCATAATCAAGAGGTAGTTTCAGAGGTAGGAGATCAAATAACAGAGGCAGATTTGGTGGTCAAGGTAGATGATGAAATATATTCTCAAGAAGATGCTATCAATGCAATCAGTTTGGTCATCAAGTGTGGAAATGTCTAGATAAGCAACCTTCTACTTCACATGGTGGAGAAAAGAGAACTCAATTGGTGCAAGATGAAGTTAATGAGAGTGTCAACTCTCCATCTTAGCATGTTGTTCCAGAAATTGGAGAAACTTTAATGATGAGGAGAACATTACTCAAAGTTCTTGTGATGAAAGAGCCTCCACAAAGAAAATCTATGTTTAGAACCACATGCAAATCTCAAGGTAAAGTGTGTAAAGTTGTTGATTCTGGTTCCATAGATAATTTGCTTTCTTTTTAGATGGTTGAAAAGTTGAAAATGAAAAGAATCCCACATCCCACTCCTTATAAGGTCTCCTAGTGGAACAAGGGACAAAAGGTCCTAGTTAATGAACAAACTTGGGTAGAATTTAACATAGGAGGATACAAAGATAAAATATTGTGTGACATCATCCCAATGGATGTTTGTCATCTACTTTTAGGGAGACCCTGGTAGTATGACAAAAGGGCTAATCATGATGGGCAAAAGAACACCCATGTGATTGAAAAGGATGGGGTCTCATTCATTCTTATTCCATTGCAAGATGAAGGTGTAGATACACAAGTTGGGTCTAGTGTAATGCTGATTTGGGAAACAGAGTTTTTGAAAACCATGAAAGAAGAAGGTGGAGAAGGTTATGCCATTGTAATTAGACCAACGTCTATCATGACAATAGCAACAAAGGTTGAAGATGTACCTAAAGAGGTCCAAGCCTTGTTGAACAAGTATAAGGACATTGTGGTAGATGAACTCCCTAGCTCTTTGCCACCAATAAGAGATGTGAGACACCGTATAGATTTTATACAAGGAGCAAACCTACCTAACAAAGATGCATATAAGATGACTCCAAAACAAAATGAAGAAATTAGGAAACAAATTCAAGAGTTTCTAGACAAAGGCCTAATAAGGGAGAGTCTTAGCTCATGTGTTTTCCCCATAGTTTTGGCACCAAAGAAAGGGGAGATTGGAGAATGTGCACCGACTCAAGGGCAATTAACAAGATTACCATAAGGTATAGGTTCCCCATACCAAGAATGGAATACTTGATGGATTGTTTAGGAGGGGTATGTTATTTTTCTAAGATAGACCTAAAAAAGTGGGTACCATCAAATCAGAATTAGAGAGGGGGATGAGTGGCAAACTACCTTCAAGACAAATGAGGGGTTATATGAATGGCTTATCATGCCTTTTTTGGGCTTTCAAATGTACAAAGTACCTTTATGAGATTGATGAATGCTGTCCTCAAATCCTTCATTGGTAAGTTTGTGGTTGTCTATTTTGATGATATTCTTGTTTTTAGTAAGACAAAAGAGGAACACTTGCAGCATTTAGACTTGGTCTTGAAATAGTTGAATGAAGAAAAGCTGATGATAAATTTGAAGAAGTGTGAATTCATGAAGGAGGAATTGGTCTTTCTTGGCTTTGTGATCTCAAAAGGTTCTTTGAAGATGGACCCTAGCAAGGTGGAAGCAATTCTCAATTGGCCTACTCCTACATCAGCAAGTGAGGTAAAAAGTTTTCATGGTGTAGATAGTTTTTATAGAAAATTCATTAAGAATTTCAATCACATATGTGCTCCAATCATTGATACAATAAAGGAAGATAAAAGGAAGAAGTTTATGTGGTCTAAAGAGGCAGAAAAAAGTTTCCAATATCTGACACAAAGGGTAGCACAACAACCTATCCTAGCTCTTCCTAATTTTAACAAAGTTTTCACCATTGAATCTGATGCAAGTGGGTTTACAATTGGGGAAGTATTGAGCCAAGAGGTTAGGCCTATTGCTTTCTTCAGTGAGAATCTCAATGAAGCAAAGAAGAAATATTCATCCTATGATTTGGAGTTGTATGCCATGGTACAATCATTGAAGAAGTGGAGACAATATCTCCTACCCAAGGAATTCATTATTTTTACTAACAATCATGCCTTGCAATTCTTAAAAAGCCAAGAAAAACTTAGCCACAGACATGTGAAGTGGGTGGAGTACCTACAAAGCTTCACCTTTACCATCAAACACAAAAAGGGGCTGTCACACAAGGTGGCAGATGCTTTAAGCAAGAGAACACTATTGGTTCAAGAAGTTCAACTCCAAAGTATAGGTATTGATGCTTTGAAAGATATGTATGAAGGAGATGATGATTTCAAAGAAGTTTATGCTATTTGTAATCAGTTTAATGGAACATTTCATGAAGAATATTCTAATTTTTTGATACAAGATGGCTTATTGTTTAAAAGGGCTCAGTTATGTATTCCAAAATGCTGTATGAGGACTAATCTAATTAAGGAAAAACATTGTGGCAGCTTAGGGGGTCACTTTGGTGTGGACAAAACTTTGGAGCAGGTAAGAAGGAATTATTATTGGCCAAAGATACAAAGTGATATCAAAAAAATTGTTGAAGGGTGTGTTGTTTGTCAAAGGGCCAAGGGTTGTAGTGCAAATGTAGGTCTCTATCAACCATTACCAATTCCAAATAGGCCATGTTAGTCCATCAACATGGATTTTGTGTTGGGGTTGCCCAAAACTCAGAGAGGATTTGATAGTGTGTTTGTTGTAGACTAGTTTAGCAAAATGACACATTTTATACCATGTAAATGCACAAATGATTCCCCATACATTCAAGGGTTGTTCTCCAAGGAGGTGGTCAGGATTCATGGGTTTCCATTAACAATTGTTTCTGACAAGGATAGTAAATTTGTGGGTCACTTTTGGAGAACCCTTTGGAAGTTGGGAACAAATTTGACCTTTAGCTATACCTGTCATCCCCAAACAAATGGACAAACTGAAGTAGTCAATAGAATTCATGGGAATCTCCTTAGATTCTTGACAAAAGAACATTCAACCCAATGGGATTTGATCCTTCCCCAATTTGAGTTTGCATATAATGACTCTGTGAACCGAAGTGTTGGAAAAAGCCCATTTGAGATTGTGTATGGATTGAAGCCTAGGGGATTGTTTGAACTTAGATATTTGAGTGGAATGGAGAGGAGTGCTAAAGGAGAAGAATTTACAATTGCCATGAAAGACATACATCAGCAAGTCAGAGAGAATCTTCAAGAGTGTTGATAAATACAAACATGCAGATTTGAAAAGGAGAGAGGTTCATTTCAAAGTGGGGGACTTGGTATTAGCTCATTTGAGGAAATAAAGGCTACCAAAAGGAAGTATTCAAAGTTGTAGATGAAGAAGATAGGGCCATGTAGGGTGGTCCACAAATTTGGAGAAAATGCCCATGAGATAGAACTCCCTCCTGGAGTTGCTATCTCTCCAATTTTTAATGTTTGTAACATATACCCTTTTAAAGGGGTTGTGATTGTAGGTATAGATGTAGGTACACCAGAGGTTCTAGATGAAGGTTGGATTAGAGATTTGCCACCAAGTCAACCATTAAAGCTAGAATGCATTGTGGATACAAAAGAAACCAAAAGAAAAAGGCACAAGGTGTACTATGAGTACCTAGTGAAGTGGCAAGGCCTTCCTATGGAGGATGCCACCTAGATGACATATGGGGATATTAAAAAACATGGTACAATAGTCCAAGATCTGCTCTCAAGTGGAACTTGAGATTTTGTTCTTCCCAGGAGTATAGTGCAGGGCACCTAGGTCTTCATAGGAAAAAAGTTTGAAAGTGTTAGTTTTGGTGTGATTAAGTCATTTTTGGTTGTAATAAGGTCTTTTAATACCATGTCTCATGTTTTTGTGTGGGGTCAGTTTTGTAAAAGTTGTCAATTTTGTCAAAATTGTAAAAAAAGGTGCAAAAATGGGAATACGAAAAGTCATCGGTGGTTAGGAAGGAATTTGAATGGTTGGAAAAAAAGTTAGAGGAGGATTACTTGTAAACAGTTTAAACATGATTTGTTGGGTCAAAGACATGGTTGGAAGTGGATTTTTGATGAAAAATAATAAAAAAAATTTGTTTTTTGCTTTTTCCTATGTTTGTTCGATGTTCTCACTCATTGTACAATCCAGTACACTACTATCATGAACCAAAATTAGTTTCATGTGATAAAACAAAGAGTTTTCTTTCTATTGCAGTTGATTTTATTCATTTTCATCATGTTTGAAGAAAGTTAGAGGACTTTTACTTAAAACAGTTAGGAAACCCTAGGTGGTGAGGATTTGGTTAAAAAAATGAGTTTTTTAACAATTACACTGGTGGACAATTCTAAAAATTAGTGGAATAGAAGTAGACATAATGCTTTTAATTATTTTGGAATTTACAAGAGTAGGGGATGAAGTTTGGGTCAAATTTGAGGCAACTCTACTCTGATTTCTCTATGTATTTGACTTGAAGTGAGTAGGTACACATAGTGTTTTGTTTGTTTTATGTTTTGGTGATAGTTCTATTTGATAAAATTGGCATATTCAAACCCCATGTAATGTGAGGGAAGCCTTAAAATAAAATTTTGTGGTTTGGGTTTTAAATTTCACATACTTGCTTTGTAAAATAGGGCTAATTATGCCTAATTGAACTATAACAGTCAATTTTAGAGGGTTTTGTTCCAAAACAACCCTATCCAAAATTTTGATATGTTTCCAAAGGGAATAAAGGGTATCTAGAATGGTATTTTTTTTCTAGGTTATTGGCCTTCTCTAAAATTTATATTGAAAAAAACCTTGTTTGCTGTCCTACTAGGGGAATTGAAGGACTGGTGAGAAACCCACCAAGTTAGGGTTTCAAAATAGCAAAATTGGTTGATTGTGATTTGTGTTGATAACCTCCATTTGCTCTACATCAATGATCCTAAGGATATGTCCAATGTTCCATATGCTAGTGTTGTAGGGAGTTTGATGTATGCAATGGTTTGCACTAAACTAGATATTGCCCAAGAAGTGGGAGTTTTGAGCAGATTTATGTCTAAACCTAGTAGGCAACATCAGAACTATTTGAATAGGGTGTTTAAATATCTTGTAGGTACTCTTGATCATTGTTTGGTTTATTCTAGTACTAATAGTACTAAAATATCTTTAGACATACATGGTTTTGTTGATGCAAATTGGGCAGGTGACTTAGACAGTCGAAGGTCCACTAGTGGCTATGTATTTACTCTATTTGGAATAGTGAGTTGGATGAGTAAGAGGCAGCCTATAGTTTATTTGTCCACCATAGAAGTAGATTATATGGCTGCTACTCATGTCTCTAAGGAGGCAGTTTGGTTGAGGAGACTATGTACAGGTATTGGTTTTGATTACAAGATCATTTAGATTGGTTGTGATAGCTAGAGTGCTATCTATTTGGCCAAGAATCCCATGTATCATGCTAAGACTAAGCATGTTGATGTTCATCATCACTTTTTCCAAGCATTTTTTTCAAATGGAGAGATTGAGCTAAAGAAGACAGACAATTAGGAGAATATTGCAGATTCATTAACCAAACATGTGAGCACAGAGAAGTTCGTGTGGTGCAGAGAGGCCATGTGCCTTGTTTTTAGTGCCTAATTAGTTTCATTTGATTTCCTATGGGTTTATTTACAATGTATAATGTCAAGTGGGATAATGTTGGGATAAGGTGCCATTAACCTTGTAAATCCCAATATTGTATTTATTCCATTTATTATATGTAATTTGTAATTATCCATGAGGAGATGTACTAGTTTCACTAGCAGGGGTAATTTTGGAGTAACTAGAGGTAATTACAGAGTGACTTTTACTGTTGGCAAATATAAAATCTCAAAGTAAATGAGGGTAGGCATTTTACCTTGAGGAATCTACTATTTTTGGCATGTATGAAACTATCATAATGTTTGGTAAGTGAATCTATGATAGCTGCAAGTTGTCATAAGATTATGAGATTCTATGATGCATATGACAGATATGTTAGTTCTATATTTTCTATATTTAGCCCTAGGTTCCTATCTTGGAAAGATACTCTTTTATGGAATATATGATGGTTATGACATGTCATAAGATGATGTAAGAGGCCAGATTTAGTCTTGGGCACCCAACCTTTGTATAGTTGTTTTAGGACAAGTGTAAGATGCTTATAAGATGGTAATTAATGTTTATAGGTTGGCAAATCTTAGGAGAGAGAAAGTGAATGCCTAGAATCAAGTGGAAAATGTTTCTATAAGTATTTACCATGTATTTGTTGCTGCAATATAGATTTTTGGTACTCAGGTGCTGTCGGAATGCTGTCAGATTGAATATTGAAGGAGGGATTGGTGGTGTTGTTGTATTGTACAATCTTTTTCAAATTAATACAAACATTGGGCCTCTTTTGTGTGTAGAGTTTTTTACCCAAAAGGGTTTACTCCACATTATACACTTTGTCATTGTGTTATTTATTGAGTTTTTTGTAAATTTGCATCTCTGTGAAGCATTGTTTCTATTTATGTTATAATCTCCATTGATAATACACTCTTAAAAGATTGCAAACATTTATCTTGAATCAAATTTCCATTGAAGTAGTGTTTCTTTCATTTCTAACATGGAGGACCCTTCCAGTGATCATATTACCATGATCATGTACTAGCTCAATTAAAGCTGCTACATAAGCCAAATAACATGAAAGGATACTCCAACAAGGGAGGAGGCATCATAGGACTAACAGTTGAAGTTAAAGTTGATCTATGCATTGCAGAATATGTTTTAGTTTCGTCATTGTTCATTCATTATAGTTTGATACATTTCATAAAGGTACATAAAATATTGCCAAGTTTATTCATGATTATAAACACCTATACCATGCAATAATGTTTAGTTTATGCTTATGCAATTGATTTACAAAAAGGAGAAATTATACACAAGTCATTGCATGAAATAATTGTTTATATTCAAAGGAAAAGTGTTAATATGATCCCACACAAGTTGTGGGAGTAATTGTATATGATACAATGCATGATAAAAAGTACATTTGAAGTAAATGAAAGCATATGAAAAAAATGAATGACGAATCCCATTGATAGCTGCATCATCTTCAACTTTTCCTAATGATAACTTCAAAGAAGACCTACAAGAGGAAATGAACATGATGGTTAGAGCTCATGGTATCTTATACTTCTATATGCAGATAAATTAAACATGCACTTGCTATCTTAGGTTTGATCAACAAGAGGGAAAAGAGAAACAAACATCAAAAGTAGATAGACAACCATAAAGAAAATGCAAATGTAAGATCAATCAAATCAAGGAGAGACTAGCCCCTTTTGTTTTCCTAACATGTTTGTTGACTGTGTAGGTGAAGGTATCTGAGGACCAATCATTAATGGCTATTTTGAAGCTATTCTAGCAGTCAACCTTACCATTCATTAATGGCTATTCTAAATCATATTAGACAAACAAATCAAAAGAGGAACTATGATCAGAAAGCTTGGTGAATAATGTAAAGAGCAAAATAGCAAGAAGGAGTTATAATTAGGAAGTATATACAGTCATAGCAACATCTTGGAATGAGTAGTTAATAGTCATAAAGCAACAAGGGTAGTGATGAGAACTGGGAAGGGGCTATACATGGAGATAATGACTAATCACAATTTGAAAGGCTTTTTCATAAGCCCAAGGCATATCAATAATAGTATCACCTTTCCCAAAGCATCATTTTTAAAATGTTTGAACTTCTTTTCAAGATATTAAAGCATAAAGATCATTAAAGGAGAAGACAATGAAATTAATGGCAGTCCCATATAGTCACAACAAGGAATAATCCTAGAAAAAGATTATAAAAATTCAAAGACTTGAAAGTCTATCAAACCTATACTCTTTGTCCCAGCAGTGTTTTACTCATGCTATTATGTGGTAGAGGGTTCTCAAGTATTGATTGCCTTGATCACAAACATAAAGAGTAGTATACAAAAGTTGCCATAAGATCATGAAATAGAAATCAGTGATATCTGAGCCTTACATGAAAGTAAAATAGAATGAAGGAGTGGTCATTAGAAGAATGAATTAGCAATAATGAAGGTTGGAGTTTTTTAATGAGCTATCACATACATTACCTATGTAGACATGAATGGATTATCACATGCCTTAAAACAAAGGGTAACATGGTAATATGTAGGTATAATCTAGGGGAGACATATGCTTTGTCAATAAGAAGAGCTACTTTGATGTCCAAGTTAAATATCCAAAGTTAGACAAGCATAGAGATTGAAAAAATAAATGGGAGCAGTCACCTAAATGAGTGCAGGATAGTCACATAAGTGCTGGTACATAAAGATAATTAGTGAGATATAGGGAGTAGTGTAAACTTCCCCTTGGTGCTTTGAAAGTCATGAAAGATGCATTGATAACCAAGGAATAGTCTCAAGGAAGATAAGAGTAATCTGTGAATGACAATATAAGAAAAAATGCACAATTTACAAAGAAGGACAGTCTAGAGGGTCTTAGGGACTATAACAATGAAGAGGCGGCCAATGATATTGAGATCTCTGTTAGAACTTGAGAAAGACACAAGCCACAATCTGTTAGAAGAGATACTTAGCATAACATGAGATTTCTTAAATAAGGCACAATCACTTATATCAGTCAAAAGGATAATTTATTATGAGCAACAATCATATCTAATGATTGTATAACTGCTAAGCAATAGTCATTGAATAACTGTTACAATGTAATCATGAAATAGTCACCATGACAAGTAGCAGTCACTAGGACAGTGAAAGAATAGGTCAGTGATGACTGTTGAGTAAAGAGATAGTCATATCAAAAGAAACAATCATGTTGAAAGGAAGAGCATGTAGACTATGTGAAGATAGTGCTCTATCAAGTCTTGAAGATAGTGATGTGTGAGTTCAGGTGTTTGCATTCTCAAGGAAACAATTATAAGCAGTAGGGATAGTCATGAAGGAGATAGACATACTCAAAGGACAAGGATAGAGACACAAGGGTCTGATAATGAGACAAAGAACTGTTGAAACCTAGAAGAGGACAGTGTGTAGTAATAGATGACTCTATCAAAAGACAAAGAACATTCTCCATTACTTTATCAAAAGGTCAAATAATAGTCCAAACGACTATTACAAGAGATCAAATTGCAAAAGGGATTGTTTGAGATAGCATAAAGAAACTAGGAGCCACTATCAAAGGTCCAAGGGTTTGTATTTATGTCTAAGGTTAGAAAGCTTTGATCAAATCTTCCAAGACTATCTTGAAACCTGCACATAAGGAGAAGTAGTGGCCATTGTTTTCAATGTAAATGGATGACAGTCATAATATCATTAAAAGGAAACAATCAATTGTGATAGAATAATCATGATATAAGGACCAACATACATAGTTCAAAGAACTAATAGTCATCATAAGGAGGCACAGTCATGCAAGGATAGCAAGGGCAGTGGCTTGATGAAGTAAAGACAAATATGAGTTTTTAAGAGGAAACATGTCATATACAAAGCAATCACAGATTTAGTAGACAACATTCATAGGAGACAATAATGAGGAGTTGATGCAAAAGGAACAGAGATACATAAAGATAACCAATGTCTATCAAAGTCACTCACAAGGACTAGGGATAGTCACAACTATGTTAAATAGGCCACCTGCTAAAAAGAATTTCAAAAGGAGGAACAAAATGACATGATGCATTCATAATAGGTGCCCAGTTCAAGTGTGATTAGATGCATGATACATAAAAACCCTAGCAAATGATTGTGACAAAAGATTGAACAAAATATTGATGAGGTAAGTATTTCAATAACCCATTTACAACTTACTTATGATCATTCACAAATCCATCACATTAGGTCTTGTTAAGGCCTGTATAATGAGCAGAGGAGGTTTGCAATCCTTGCATATTAAAGAGGCTAGAGACAGCGTTGATCAAGAAAATGAGATAAAAGAGAAACCCTAGAAGAAACCCTAGCTAGGGTTTTTATCTAGTATATCATCAAAGAGGCAGGAGTATCAAGGAAGTAGTACCTTCTTCAGTGTCCATAGCAACATAATAGTCTGAGAATATATAAAATAAAGTTATCAATGCTAGGAGTTATTAGAAGTAGGAGCATTTCTATTCACAAGAGGAGTAAACAAATACTATTAAAATAACTCACATGATATAGGAAAGTAATAGTCAAAGTAGTAGAAGGATAACTATCTTAGACAAAACATCAAGTTACCTAAACACAGTAATGAAACCCTAGAAGATTCATCATAAGGGGAAATAGTAAATGAATGATATCAAGCAAAGATATATCAAAATGGAGTTTACCACTGTTAAGGGTAGAAAGAAAGAATAGAAAGAGCTCATTTTTTCATTATTTTCATCATGAAGGCTGAGAAAGAAAAGAGAGAGGAACAAGGATCATGTGAACTTTTTATTCAAAATAATAGTCTAGCAACATACAAAATCAAAGTATTTTCATCATCTTATTCAAAAGGGAAAAGTATTTTTCACGTTTTGAGTAGATATGTACAAAAGGCCAATAAAAAAATTCATTTTTCCATCATTTCCATCACAAACCAGAGCAAGAAAATAATGGTATAATAGAAACACGAGGGTTTCATCTTAAGTTTTCACAGAAGCAATAGTTAAGGAGTGTTTTTTAAAGCATCTTCTTATGGTAGATACAGTCATATGTAGGAAGAAAGAGAGTTGCAGCCTCAAAAAATGGAGAGTGTTGCTTACCAATGAAGGAGAATAGCCTTCTATAGCAGTCATGGGAATCCCTCAAAGGAGGTCATAACCCTTGAACTTTGCAGTGCCTCTAGCATACAGAGCCAAGTGAGAAAATGACAAGAATGAGAGAAGTTTTTAGGGTATTGAGGATGATTTGTCCAAGAGAAACCCTAGCCTGAGTAACTCTATAAGTTTTTTGACTTTTGTTTTAAAAAAAGAAATCATTTAATCAAATGGGGCTATGGGGAATGACTGTTAAGTCATGAGAACCTAGTAAAGAATGATGAACTTGTGGAGTAGAAAGGAAAAAAATATATCTTTTGACCTTTTAAACATAATGAACATTATAACTAGAGTGAAAAGGTGACCTTTGAAAGTGTGGTTTGCCTTGACTTATGGGTTTTCCTTAATGATGGTAGATTCGAATATTTTTATGAGTCAAAGGGTATTATGGATAGCTTGGAGAGATTTTGTAAAGGATGGAAGTCAAATGAAAATTATGTACCCCTTTTATTTTTTGCATGAGTTAAGACAAAAACAATGTATTCTAACACCTATTAAGTGTAATATATCTATAAATTGCCTTAATAATTGTTAAATAATAACCTGGAGCGAGAGAATAGGCATCACACAACACTTATTAAAGCAAATCACATTGATTGCCTTTAATATTTGTTAAAATAGGTTATTTTTCCCTGAAATCATGCAAAAAATAGAAGAGGAGTTGAACTGAGGTCTCAAACTCATGCAGAAGGAGATTCTTTTCTATTTTTGACTTGGAGTCAAACTAGGCTATTTTTGGTAGTTGTTTTGGTCAAGCATCTTGGGAGGTGGAGTTCTGAGCTATTTTAACTCATGTCTTGGAGCAGTTGTAGACCCTATTTTTTAGGCTTTCCTCTTGTGCTCACCCAACAACTTGGATTTGCTTTTTCAAAGTCTTTCATACATCATTTGGAGTCTAGTTGAGCTAGAGTTGACTTCCCTTTCCCTTTTGGGATAGATTTTGTATTATAGGGAAAAAAACTCATGCTTTTTTCTTAGATCTTGCTTTTTGCCTTGCCTTTGCACATTGCAGAGAGAGAGATTCAATCTTGTAATAGCTATTTTTACAATTTTATGCAGTAGTAGCAGTTTATTTCAGCATTTCATTGTTATGTTGCAGAGTTTTCCTTCTATTATTCAATATAATCAGGTGTTCTTCTATTCAGATTCAAGCGTCTTGTCTCATTTTTGAGTGATTTGATAGGGATTTATTGTGTTTTACTTCAAAATCTTTAAGTTTTCTACCTCATTCTTTTAATGCAAGTATACAAAGTATAATTTTATTATAGGTTATGGATTGTGCAAGTCATTTCATGCCTTTTTGTGAAATATTTATGTGGTAAAGATTGTTTAGTTTGAGTTGTATGAACAGATATTGATGATAGATATGACCCAGATAACAAGTTAAGATATTCAAAACATTGGTGTATCACCCCCCTAGGATAGATTTTAATTTAGTTTAGTTTATTTTAGCATTCTTCTATCTATTTTCCAAAAAAAATATAAGGATCCAAGGGGCATTTAAAGGTTGTCGACCCTTCTAAAGGCTCATTCTCATCACAAACAAACCCACAGTCTAAGAATATTCCAATGTTCCATGAGATTGTAAAGCTTGTAAAGGCTTAGCATTCAAGGTGCAATCCTTTATGACAACAATTTTTGGCATGCCCGATGGAACTCTGAATAGAATTTGAGGCCACTAGAATACAAATTTTCTTTTCTGTTTTAGTATGCACAATAGAGTTTTAGTCTTTTAGATGTAAAAACAACATACTTGGCGATTCATTTTTTTTTTTTTTGCAGATGTAGTGAATATAACACATGAGAAGGATCCAAACGAGGGGAAGTTCAACTCTATTTGAGTATCTACAGATGTCACCCCCAAGAAGAAGAGGTAGAATGATAATAAGAATACCCAGTACAGCAGGGGGAACTAGATATACTCCTTCAAATCTTAGAACTGCAGAGTTTACTCAAAAAATCTAGTAATAAATCTTCAAATACAAACTCCACAAGCCCCTCAACCTCCACCAATGGAAAGATAGTTTCCATTTGTCACATTCAATGATAGAATCTCATTGTTGCTTGTAACACATGATGATATTCCAATGGCAAACTTGAGAGGCTTGCCTTTCTTCACCAGTGAAGATCAAACTATTTCAAGGATTGATTGCAGGTTCAATTATTTCATGGGATTTACTATCTAGCACATTGAACAAGCAATTTGAAGATAAGTCAAATAAACTATAATTATTTGAACAACTGAGTATAACAAAGAGGGCTTCACAGGAGCACATGGAAGATTTTAACTTCCATTTTCAAAGGACTTGGGATTGAATACCAATAGTGGTAAGGCCTATTGATAATCATGTATTTCTATACTTTCTTAGACCTTTAAATAGTGATATTTCTATAATGATTCAATCAATGGGTAGTACAACATTACCAAATTCTTATGATCTTGCCATAAGAGATAAAAATAACCTAATTCAGGCTGGTAAGATAGCCCTAAGACCACCTATGCCTATTTTTCCAAAGGTACAGCCACCTATCCCATTACAAATTCTACCTATTGCTATTGTACTTGTTGTACCAGCTCTAAACTATCAAGTTACTACTCAAACAAATGTTGTCCCAGCCCCATCCTAGGAGTTGCAAGAACTTAAATGGATGTTTCAAGGGAAAACAAGGTTGTTAAAAATGTAAACAGATCTATTACAAACAATTGGGAAGGAGATGATGAACATTAAAAAGCATCCAAACTAGATTTATAGACCTTATCAGGCCCCATATAAGAACTAGAAGCAAAATAACTAGCAAAATATACCTTCATATCAGCCTGAAAAATTAAGGCCAAAGAAGGAATTTCAACACAAGGCCTTATCAGCCCTATAACCAACATGCTTCTAGATCTTCAAGAGAATTAGTAGTGTAGAACAATATGGCATAAGAGTACGATTGGTGTTACCCATGTAACCAACCACACAACCAATCGACCTACTCAAATGGCATGATAAACCAGGCCTTAATGGTGTAAAATAATACTGTTGTTAAGTAAAGTATTGTACAAGAAATTTTAGAATAGCAAGTGTCTCATTTTGAACAGGAGCAACCTGATGTAGCATTCATGAATTGGTAGGATGATGAGTTTTGTGGGGTTAATCATTCACAAGGGAAAAATTAATTAGCCCAGTCCATAGCAGCTAACACGAGAGCCAAAAAGAGAGCTATTGATATAGGACAATAAGATAAAAGAAGTCAAAATTAGGCAAATTGTTGCTAGTCCATCACAGTAGTCAAATGTTCATGTTTTACCAAGAGGATAGCCTGTCCCAAATCAAAATCAGTATAGAGGATAGCCACAACAAGTACAACAACAAGTATATCCTACTGTTTCAAGGGGACAACCAAAGGTTGGTTCATTTTATTATAATATTATAGACTATATGAAGAAATAAAATGTAAGCATGTCTGTGTGGGATTCATTGTCTCTTCAAGGCTAAAAAGACCTATTAAAAAAAGCCTTATCTAATGTCTATTTGACAATCAAATCAAGCCAAGACTAATCTAGAGATCAACCAAGAGTTGTGCTTGCAAATGATCCACTAGTTCAAAAAGAACAACAAGCCCATGATGTCAAACCAACATCATTTTATGTATCTCTGATAATTGGTAAAAACCTTGTGTATAATTGTATGATTGATTCAGGTTCTAGTATGTCAATGATGCCAAAATAGATAGTGTATAAGTTAGGACTGACTTATGAATGTCCAAAGTTGTATTATAGCTAGATGGTTCATCCATCAATACCCTTGGAGTAATCAAAAACCTAGATCTTACCTTGGATGCTTGCCCAAATTTTGCAATCCCGCAAGATATTTATGTTATAGACCTACCCCCGCTCTTTGCTTGATGCCTTTCCAAGGATTTCACAACAAGGTTAGGAGGTTATTTGTTACCTAATTGGTCACATATGTGATTTAGGCTGAGGTATGGTACAAGAGTAACTATAAAATTTGAATAGTAAGCCAAATACCACATTGAGCCTTATGTTCCTAGTGTTGTTAATGCTAATTTGGCCTATAATGATGAGGATCAACCTATTGTTCATGACAATAGCATTCCAATTAAGAGTAATGCAGATCTATTTTTAGATGAATGGGCATTTGAAAACCATGAAGATGACCCTTACAAGAAAATGGAAGAGGCTAGATTAGGCATTTACATGATCCATGAGTAGAATCAACATGTTCCTAACCTTATGAAAGGGGAAAATCAGTAGGAACAACAAGAGGGACAACAAAATAATCATTTATAGCAGCTGTACTTTGATGGTGCAAGAATCAAAATAGGTGTCGACGGTGGAGATATGCCCATTTGACCTAAAATGAGATGTACTATGTAGAATTTAGATTTGCATTTAGCTGTACTAATAATACAATTGAACATGAGGCACTCATTCATTGCTTAGAATGGGCTAGAAAAAATAATATCAAGTGTTTGCAGGTATTCAGTGATAGTGAATTGGTTATAAATCAGGTAAGGAACATAAATGTCATCCAAAATAACTTGCTTAAGTCATATAAACACACAATATGGAACTTAATTGAAGATTTTGATGCATTTAACTTGCTGTCTATGCCTAGGAACCAAAACAAACAAGCTGATAAACTTGCAGCCATCAGGGTTGAATTTGATATACCAAAAGAAATCAGAAATACTGACCAATACTAGTATGTGAAGGTAGTTGTGAGACCATCAATCCTTGATAACAACATACATTGGTAGGTATTCAAAAGTGATGACCAAATAGAAATTTTTCTCATTGTAGAAGCTAAGTTTTTAGTTGATAATCAACAGAAATTACAATAGTTTGAAGACCATATTGTACCAATCAGAACCAATAAGCTACCAAAGGGTCTTGTGACTTTGGAGTCAATTTTCAATTCATATGATTAGCTGAGAAAAGAAAAACCCAGCATACTGATCGAGGAGGAACACTATGAATCAATTAAAATTTCCAAGGCCAAGCTTCTCAAGTTAGGCAAGGTATGTACAACTGAAAATAGGCATGCATTTGTGTTGTTATGTCAAGAGTTTGATGATATTTTTTCCTGGGAGTACAAAGTCCTCCAAGTTTTTAACCCAGAGCTAGCTCAACATACAATAGAAATAGAACTGGTTGCAAAACCAATGAGGCAAAAGCAAATGCCTCTTAATCCTAAGATTAAAATTTTGATGAAAATAGAGCTTAATAAGTTGATTCATAGAAACATTATTTTTCCAATCAAACACACTTCATGGGTGTCTAATTTGGTTCCTATTAGAAAGAAAAATGGTGAAATTAGGCTATGGGTTGATTTTAGAGACTTGAATAGGGCATCATTAAAAGATCACTATCTGCTACCCTCAATGGAGTAGATTTTGTATAAAACAACATTTACAACCAAATAGGGAACCATGGCTTATCAGAAGATGCCATTTGGGTTGTCAAATGTTGGAGCAACCTTTTAAAGATCAATGTATATAGCCTTTCATGGCATCATGAACAAGTTTGTATTGGTTTATCTAGATGATATAACTATTTTCTCAAGAGATGCAAAAGATCACTTTTATCATCTTAGATATGTCTTTGTAAGATGTAGAGAATATGGAGTCTCACTTAAACTGAAGAAGTGTATTTTCTCTATTCATGAAGGTAAGCTACTGGGTCACATTGTTTCCAAACATGGAATCACAATTGATCCAGAAAGAGTAAGTGTTATTTTAGCCTTACCCTTACTGGCTCACAAAAAGGGACTGCAAAGTTTCTTAGGAAGAATCAATTTTGTTAGATAATTTATTCCAAATATTGAAATTTTATTAAAGCCTCTAGCGGCCATGTTGAAAAATAATATTAGTTTCAGCTAGACTAAAGAAGGAAAGAACAACTTTGAAGACATCGAAACGACTATAGCACTAACACCAACATTAATAAATCTAGACTTTTCAAAAGATTTCATGCTTTATGCCTATGGTGGAAGTGATACTGTCTTTACTATGTTGACTTAACAAAACAAGGAGGGCCAGGAGCAACCAATTGTCTTTTCCAGCCAGGGGTTAGAAGGCTATGAACAAAGGTACTCATTTGTTGAAAAGCATGTACTTGTAGTTATTAGGAGCCTTACAAAGTTTAGGCACATGCTCTCTAACAATAAAATTCAGCTGATGGTTTCCCATCCAAGTGTGAAAGAATTCCTACTAAGCAAGGATTTGGGAGATAAAAGGGATAGCTGGGTTACCAAAGTGATGTACTATGATATTGATATTAAAGTCACTAAGCTAGTTAGGGGTAAATGATTGTGTGAGTAGCTAGCTAAAGGGGCATAAAATGACTTAGAAATGTCAAAAGATGTTTTAATGGCTGATAATGCTTTTGTACTTGCTGTTGCAGCTAATAACACTAGCTAGACCCATGAGATGATTCATTATTTGCAGACCGAGGAGTGCCCAACAAGGCTAAATGTTACAAAAAGAAGGTATTAAAGGCTACAAGCCATCCCATATGTAATTTTGAATGATATCTTATTTAGAAAGGACTGCAATAGAGTTCCCTTAAGATGCATTGAAATAGTTCAGATTGATAAAGTTTTGCATGAGTTCCATGATGGACCAGCTGGTGGTCATTTTTAAGCCTGCACAACAGCCTTAAAGATCATGAAGCCTAGATAATATTGGCCATCTATTTTCAAAGATGTGCATACCTGGGTAAGAAATTGTGTGAAATGTGATGTATTTGCAGGAAAGCAAAAGTTGGTAGCCTTGCCACTACAACCCATCTTAGTTGATCAACCTTTTACTAAGTGGGGTCTTAATTTCATTGGACCCATTAACCCGCTTTCAAGTTCTGGCCACAAGTGGACATTAACAGTCACAGATTATTTTCCTAAGTGGACATAATTAGTAGCTTTGAAAGAGGCTTATGAGAGTGTAGTATTAAAGTTCTATGAAGACTTGGCAGCTAGATTTGGTGTACCATATTCAATCATTTCAGATAATGCCTTGGCTATTGTTGGCATGAAAATGACTGACTGGGCCATTAAACATGGTGTTTACCTAAGGACTTATTCAAACTACTATCCTCAGGGGAATGAGTAGGCTAAGTCCACTAATAAAAACCTATCAAGATCATCAAATAGACGATAGAAGAGAATCACAGGACCTAGTATTCAAAGTTGAAATCAGCCTTATGGCCTAATAAAGTGACTCCTAAGAGGTTAATAAGTCAATCTCCATTCATGCTTGTGTATGGGAAAGAATCCAAGATACCTATTTTAGCTGAGCTACCATATCTAAGCCTCATGAAAGAACTTGAATTCATGGAGGATTGTCCTATGGACATATGGTTAGCTGAGTTGTTGGAGATGGAAGAGACCAGGAGACAAAAAACAAAGTAGTTGGAGATGTATCAGATGCACATGAAGAGGACATTTGACAGGAGGGCAACATTCAGAGTTTTCAAAGAGGGAGACATTGTTCTCGAGTGGGATGAGTTAAAAAGTAGACCTGGTAAGCACAACAAGTTTGATGCTATGTGGACAAGCCCATTCATGATCGGTGAATGCAAACAACATAATGCTTTTTAGCTGGCCACTATGGAAAGAGAGGTGTTACCTATCCCAACCAATGGGATTCTCCTCAAAGACTATTTTTGAGGAGCTAAAGTTTGCAAATGTACCATAGAAGAGTAGTTTTTTCTGTTAATAAGTGTTTCGTACATAGTAGTTTCATTTCAATTTTGTTTTCCAAGAAGTGTTGATGCACAATTGGTTGGTCCTATTTGGAGCCAACATTTCTTTTGTTTTCAATTTTGTTTTGCTACTATTATTTTCAAGCAACTGAGTTTCAATAAGATTTTCTAAGTTACAAGGGATAAGGAAAGACTCTATTGCCTGATGGATATAATAGGCAACTGGCCTTGAGAGTTTTAGCGGGCAAAACTAGTGTATAGGTCACTAAAAATTTTACCAAAATTGTGCTTTGCAGTCCAATTAGGTTAGGTTGTAACAATAGTTGTCATTGCTACTTTGAAAAATCAGAGAGGTTCAAAAGGAAGGGAGAAAAGAAAATTCAAGTTCACAGGCTAACCTAGAAGGTCTACTATCCTAATGGAGGACCCTTCTAGTGATCATATTACAAAGATCATGTACTAGCTCAATTAGATCTACTACATGAGCTAGAAAACATGAAAGGATACTCTAGTAAGGTAGGAGGTATCTTAGGACTGACAGGGGAAGTTAAAGTTGATCTATGTATTATAGATTATGTTTCAATTTTGTCATTGTTCATTCATTACAGTTTGATACATTTCAAAAAGGTACATAAAATATTTCCAAGTTTATTCATGATTATAAACACCTATACCATGCAATAATGTTTAGTTTATACTTGTGCAATTGATTTACAAAAAGGAGAAATTATACACAAGCTATTGCATGAAATAACTATTTATATTCAAAGGAAAAGTGTTTATATGATCCCACACAAGCCGTGGGAGTAATTGTATATGATGCAATGCATGATAACAAGTACATCTAAAGTAAATGAAAGCATATAAAAGAAAGGTGGGACCCGTCATTACTTGAATGAATGACGAATCCCATTGACAACTGCATCATCTTCAACTTGTCCCAATGATATCTTTAAAGAAGAACTACAAGAGAAAATGAACACGATGGTTAGAGCTCAAGGTATCTTTTTCTTCTATATTCAGATAAATTCAACATGCACTTGCTATCTTACATCTGATCAATAAGAGGGAAAAGAGAAATAAACATTAGAAGCAGATAGACAACCATAAAGAGAATGCAAATGTAAGATCAGTCAAATTAAGGAGAGGCTAGCCTCTTTTGTTTTCCTAACATGTTTGTTGACTATTCGAGTGTAGGTATTTGAGGACCAATCATTAATGGTTGTTTTGAAGCTATTATAGTAGTCAACCTTACTAGTCATTAATGGTTCTTCTCAACCATATCAAACAAACAAATGAAAAGAGGTACTATGAACAGAAAGCTGGGTGCCTAATGTAAAGAGTAGAACAACAAGGAGGTACAGTCAGCAAGTATATAAAGTCAAAGAAACATCTTGGAAAGAGTAGTTAATAGTCATTAAGCAGTAAGACTAGTGAGGAGAACTATGAAGGGGCCTACACATGGAGAGAATGACTAATCACAATTTGAAAGGCTTTTTTATAAGCCCAAGGCATATCAATAAAAGTATCACCTTTCCTAAAGCATCATTTTTCAAATGTTTGGACTTCTTTTCAAGTTATTTAAGCATAAAGATCGTTAAAGGAGAAGACATAGGGATTAGTGGTAGTACCATATAGTCACAACAAGGAATAATCCTAGCAAAAGGTTATAAAAATTTAGAGACTTTGAAGTCTATCAAACCTGTGCTCTTTGTGCTAGCAGTGTTTTTCTAATGCTATTAAGTGGTAGAGGGTTCTCAAGTATTGATTGCCATGCTCATAGAGTTAAAGAGTAGTATACAAAAGTTACCATAAGATCATGAAATAAAAATTAGTCATGTATCTGAGTCTTACATGATAATAAAATAGAATGAAGGAGCAGTCATCAGAAGAATGAAGGAGCAATAATGAAGGTTTTAATTTTTTTTAATGATCTATCACATACATTACCTATGTAGACATGAATGGATTATCGCATGCCTTCAAACAAAGGGCAACATGGTAATATGTAGGTGCAGTCAAGGAGACATATGATTTGTCAATCATGAAGAGCTACTTTGATGTCCAAGTTAAATATCTAATGTTAGATAAGCATAGAGATCCAAAAAATAAATTAGAGTAGTCACCTAAATGAGTGCAGGACAATCACATAAGGGAAGGTACATAAGGATAGTCAGTCTGAGATAGGGAGCAGTGTAAACTACTACTTAGTGCTTCAAAAGCCATGAAAGATACATTGATAACCAAGGAACAGTCTCAAGGAAGATAAGAGTAACCTATGAATGACTATATAAGAAAAAAAGGCATAGGATACAAAGAAGGATAGTCTAGAGGGTCTTAGGGACTATAACAATGAAGAGGAGGCCAATGATATTGAGATATCTATGAGAATTTGAGAAAGAAAAAATCCACAATCTATCAATAGAGATACTTAGAATAACATGAGATGATTGCTTAAATAAGGCATAGTCACTTATATTAGTCAAAAGGATAATTTTTTAGGAGCCTCAGTCATGTCTAATGACTGTATAACTGCCAAGCAAGAGTCATTGAATAATTGTTACAATGCAATCATGGAACAATCACCATGACAAGCAATAGCCACTAAGACAGTGAAAGGATAGGTCAATGATGACTATTCTGTAAAGAGACAGTCATATAAAAAAGAAACAATCATGTTGAAAGGAAGAGGATGCAGACTATGTGAAGATAATGCTCTACCATGTCTTGAAGATAGTGATGGGTGAGATGAGGTGCTTGCATTCTCAACAGAACAACTATAAGTAGTAGGGACAGTCATGAAAGAGATAGACATAATCAAAGGATGGTGATAGACACACAGAGGTTTCATAATGAGATAGAGAACTATTAAAATCTAGAAGAGGACAGTGTGAAGTAATAGATGACTCTGTCAAAAGACAAAGAATAGTCTGCATGACTATATCAAAAGGTTAAAAGATAGTCCAAATGACTATTACAAGAGATCAAAATGCAAGAGGGACTATTTGAGATAGAATAAAAAAACTAGGAGCCATTGTCAAAGGTCCAAGGGTTTGTATCCATGTCTAGGGTCAACAAGATTTAATCAAAGCTTCCAAGACAAGCTTGAAGCTTGCACATAAGGAGAAGTAGTGACCAGTGTGTTCAATGTAAATGGATGATAGTCATAATATCATAAAATGGAAACAACCAATTGTGATGGAATAATCATTATATAAGTAGCACCATACACATTTCAAGGAAGTAATAGTCATCATAAGGAGGCACAGTCATGCAAGGATAGCAAGGACAGTGGCTTGATGAAGTAAAGACAAATGTGAGTTTGTAAGAGGCCACATGTCCTATATAGAGTAGTCACAAATTAAGTAGACAACATTCATAGGAGACAATCATGAGGAGTTGATTTAAAAGAAATAGAGATACATAAAGATAACCAATATCTATCACAATCACTCACAAAGACTAGGGACAATCATGACTATGTTAAATAGGTCACTTGCTAAAAGGAATTTCAAAAGGAGGAATAGAATGATAGGATGCACACACAATAGGTGCCCAGTTTAAGTGTGATTAGATGTTTGATGTCAAAACCCTAGCAAATGACCATGACAAAAGCTTGAACAAAATAGTGATGAGGTAAACATTTTAGTAACCCATTTACAACTTACTTGTGATCATTCATAAGTCCATCACATTAGGTCCTGTTAAGGTCTGTATAATGAGTAGAGGACGTTTGCACACATTGCATATTAAAGAGGCTAGAGAGAGTGTTGATCTAGAAAATGAGATAAAAGAGAAACCATAGAAGAAACCCTAGCTAGGGTTTTTATCTAGTATATCATCAAAGAGGCAGGAGTATCAAGGAAGTAGTACATTTTTCAGTGTCAATAGAAACATAATACTCTGAGAATATGTAAACAAAGTTACCAATGGAAGGAGGGATCAGACACAGGAGCATTTATATTCAGAAGAGGAGTAACCAAATGCCATTGAAAGAACTCACATGATATAGTAAAGTAACAGTCAAAGTAGTAGGATAACAGTCCTAGACAAAACATCAAGTTACCTGAACACAATAATCAAACCCTAGAAGATTCATCATAAGGGGGAACAACAAATGAATGATAGCGAACAAAGATACAACAAAATGGAGTTTACCACTATTAATAGTAGAAAGAAAGAATATAAATAACTCATTTTCTCATTATTTTCATCAGAGAGCCTGAGAAACAAAATAGAGAGAAACAAGGATCCTATGAACTTTTTCTTCAAAATAATAGTCTAGCAACAAAAAATGAGAGTATTTTCATCATCTTATTCAAAAGGGATGAGTCTTTTTCAATTTTTGAGGAGATATGCACAAAAATACAAGAAGAAAATTCATTTTTCCATCATTTCCCTCACAGAAATAGAGTAAGAAAATAATGGTATAACAAAAACAAGAGGCTTTGATCTTAAGTTTTCACAGAAGAAACAGTTAAGGAGTGTTTTTTACAACATATTTTTATGGTATATATAGTCGAGTGCAGGAAGAAAGGTCTTAGCCTCAAAAAATAGAGAGTGTTGCTTACCAGTCAAGGAGAATAGCCTTGTGTAGTAGTCACAGGAACCCCTCAAAGGAAATCAAAACACTTGAGCATGGCAGCACCTCCAACATACAAAGCCAAGTGAGAAAATGAAAAGAATGCGACATGTTTTTAGGGTATTGAGGATGCTTTGTCCAAGAGAAACCTTATCTCGAGTAACTCTAGAACTCTTTTGACTTTTGTTTTAAAAAAAAGAATTCATTTGAAATCAAATGGGGTCATGGGGAATGAGTGTTAAGTCATGAGAACCTAGTAAAGAATGATGGGGTCATGGAGTAGCAAGAAAAAATAATATCTTTTAACCTTTTAAACATAATGCACATTGTAACCAAAGTGAAAAGGTGACCTTTGAAAGTGTGGTTTGCCTTGACTTAGGGGTTTTCCTTAATGATGGTAGTTTTAAATATTTTTATGAGTCAAAGGGTATTATGGATAGCTTGGAGAGATTTTGTAAATTATGGAAGTCAAATGACAATTATGTACCCCTTTTATTTTTTGCTTGAGTTAAGACAAAAATAATGTATTCTAACACCTATCAAGTGCAATATATCTATAAATTGCCTTAATACTTGTTATATATTAACTTGGAGGGAGAAAATAGGTATCACACAACACTTATTGAAATAAATCACATTGATTGTCTTTAATAGTTGTTATTTTTGCCCTCAAATCATGCAAAAAAATAGAAGAGGAGTTTTACTGAGGTCTCAAGAAGGATATTCTTTTCTGTTTTTGACTTGGAGTCAAACTGGGCTATTTTTGGTAGTTGTTTTGGTCAAGCATCTTGAGAGGTGGAGTTCTGAGCCATTTTAGCTCATCTTGGAGTAGCTGTAGACCCTATTTTTTAGGATTTTCTCTTGTGCTCGCCCAACAACCTAGAGTTGCCTTTTTAGACTCTTTCATGCATCATTTGGAGTCCCGTTGAGCTAGTGTTGACTTCCCTTTACTTTTTTGAGGAAGATTTTGTATTATAGGGAAAAAAGATCATGCTTTTTTCTTAGTTCTTGCTTTTTCCCTTGCCTTTGTACATTGCAGAGAGAGAGATTTAGTCTTCTAACTCAACCATTTTTATAGTTTTATGTAGTAGCAGTAGTTTATTTTAGCAATTCATTGTTATGTTGCATAGTTTTCCTTCTATTATTCAATATAATCAAGTGTTCCTCTATTTAGATTCAAGTATCTTGTCTCATTTTTTAGTGATTTGATAGGGATTTATTGTGTTTTACTTCAAAACCTTTAAGTTTTCTATCTCATTCTTTGAATGCAAGTATACAAAATATAATTTTATTATAGGTTAGAGATTGTGCAAGTCATTTCATGCCTTTTTGTGAAACATTTATGTGGTAAAGATCGTTCAGTTTGAGTTGTATGAATAGATGTATTAAGGATTGTTGTGAACTAGATAACAAGTTAAGATATTCAAAACATTGGTACATCACCCCCTTAGGATAGATTTCAGTTCAGTTCAGTTTATTTCAGCATTCTTCTATCTCTTTTCTACAAATGTATAAGGAACCAAGAGGCATTTAAAGGGATACAATTCTTCTAGAGGTTCATTCTCATCACAAACAAACACATAGTTTGAGAATGTTCTCATGTTGCACAGGATTACCAAGCTTGTAAAGGTGGATTTCACCTCTTTGCTCACATGTGAAAGCATTTATGATCTTGGCCTCATCAATGACTTCTCTTTTTTGTTCTTCAACTAGATCATGACTCAAGATAGCATCAAAATTAGGTTTGCAAGTGAGGGAGTTGCCAATTATAGATTTAAATGTGATTGGAATTTCTTCATGAAAGAAGAATGAAGTATGATGCAATTCTTTATGTGACTCTTCATTACTATAGATGTCTCTTGAGGCCTCATCATCATGGAGCTTCACACGCATCTATGGATCCTCATCAAGAAAAAGAGAATACCCATCATCTAAAATAAAAAATAGATCAACACTTGCATCTACATTTTCTTCAAAATTTTCTTCATGATCACCTAGAAGAGGCTTCGCAAATGAGCCATTCACTTGCTCAATAGTCAGATTTTCTTCAGCCAGAATCTTATACCCTTGTTGGATCACTAAGAATAAATCCTCATTTTTTTGCTCCTCATGTTCAAGCATCACTGTACTATCCTCTACAAGATGTGAAAACTCATTGTAAAAATAAAAGCACTTAGTCTGTATAGATTCTGTAGAAATTTCTTTTACAACATTTTTTTCAATATGAGGTATAGATGTTGCATCATTCTCCACCTATTACTTTTTAGCTTCTACAAGAGTCAATTCATCATCATCAACTAAATCTTCTTCATTACTTGACTGAATTTGTTAATCACACTTTGCCACACGTGCATGATGCTTAGGATTTGCAGGGAACACTGGATAAATAGGAGCAACCATTGTACTTGCATTTTGATCTTTAAGACTTGAATTTTCTTTGATATCAAAATGACAAAGTACCTGATCTGTCACTTCTATTGGCTGATTTGTAGTCATAGAGGCTTTTAAGATAGAATTCTCAAAATAAGTGGGTCTCTTCTGTGCCTAAGGAATAATTTCTTCTACTAATTGATTGTATCCATATTGTTGTCCACAAAGACTTTGAGGCATGATATTTGGATCAGCATGATTCAAATCTTTGTTTCTTAGCTCTTTGAGCTCATGGTTGAGGGTTTTATAAGTTCTTTTATTGCACTCATCTCCTTATGATTTGACAAATCAGCAGGGAGGGTGGGTAGACTAGAACAATTATGCATTTGGATATAAGAAAGAGCTTGGGACGGGATATTTGCATGAGGAATCAATGGTTTTAAAGGAAGAGGAGACAATTTACCATCTTATATGAGGTTCTTTTAAGCTCTAATAGAAATATTATATGATTGGGGAAAGGCTTGTATTAGAATAGAAATTTTAGGGTCTAGAGCCTTTAAATAATATACAAATACAAAAATTGGAGGTCTCATATCAATTGAATTTTTTTTCCATACCTTGTCAAATCTTGCATTGAAATCACACATGCTCTCTGTTGGATGCCTTTTAATTGTGATGAGATTCTAAGTGAGGGAGTTGACATCTGTCCTTTCTTGGAATTGCCTATAAATGAGCTCACCAAGTTGGTCCCATCCTATGACTGAACTGGGATATAAACCTCTATACCATTCCGTTGCTTTGCCTCTGAGAGAAGATGCCAACAATAGAAGAGCTTCATCCTCAGTTGTGACATGATGAATGGTGCACAAATTTTCCACATCTTGAATGTGATCTATAAGACAAAAAAATCCATCCCCAAGAAAATGAGGTAATACTTCCCATGCTGCCTCAAGAACTTGACCTTGTTGTTGTAGAAGAAGAGGACTTGAATCGCAAGTCACAAAAGGCAAGTTTCTTGTAGGAATATTGAGTTGCACAAAACATTTTGAGGCTGCAATGATCTGCATAAATAAAGACCCGAGAAAGAGTCACTAGTAGAGTTACCAGATGGAAGATTCATGCTCCTATGAGAAGATTTTTTTGTGAGTTTCCACCAAAACTACAAAATATAAAACAAATATTCAAGAAAACAAAGATTCAAGTCTTTGATTCCAGTCCCATCGGGCGTACCAAAAACTGTTGATGTTTAAATTGGTCAATCAATAACCAATAATGGGAAATTACATTGTCTCTTGAAATAACCTCTAGATTTTAAAGAAGTTGGTTCTTCTGCATGGGTCTTGGGAAAAATAGAAGAAAGAAACAAGATTATAAATGAAATTCCTAATTTGCTAAGGTGATCCACCAGATTCATTATCTACCCAACAACACAGTGATTTAATCTTGAAAGAGTCTACTGGTAAAATCAAAGAGAAGAATGCATGATTAATGATAACAACATACTATACCAGATTAATCAAAGGCTCAAAAATAGAAAGCAAGAAGAAAGAATAAGAAATAGATCCAAAATGGATTAAACACCACTCTCTCTTCATTATTTGATGGAGAACAAAATATAGAGGCAAAATCGTGCACAAAATACAATATTTGAATCCTTCATGAGAGACACATGCTAAAGCAAAAATATGTATCTACTCTATCTACTCAACACTCTGATCATCTGGTTCTATCTATGGTTAGTGTCTTTGTCTCAGATCTCTATATTTAAAGACAAGGAAACCCTTTGTGAAATCCTCTGAAACTGCCCAGAAATATCTCCAACTGCAATACCGTAAATCTCAACTCTAATTTTAGCTTTGATAACTAATTCTTGCAATTAACTGGTTCTTCTATTTTACCTCCATGACTATAACTTCCATTTCTTTGACAGACATAAGAAATAAAACTCCCGCTCTTTTCTTCTCATTAGTTTCCATGAAAATAAAGCGTGGCTTTATTTATGAGGGCTGCTTGTTTCATCTCCAATGAGACTTAAGAGTATTCAAAATTTAATAAAAACTTATCTTTATTCCCTTACGGGTACCACCATATTTTATAATAAGAGACTTAGCATTAATAAAACTCCATCATTTATTTAATCTTATTTCAACCCCCCTGTGGCTTTTATGCTCACATAAAACTTTATTTTTAAAGCATTTTAGCTTTATCTAGAAGGGGCCCATGGTATGATAATAAAAATCTACATTAAAATAAAGACCCAACCCAGGACCCACATGACTCTCATTATTACCATATTAAAAGATTTGACTCTTTAATATAGACTTTCTAGTCAATTTTATAAAAAATGAAACAAAACAATTATCTGTCTTCTACTTCTCCCACATGGAGAAGCGACGTTCCTCCAGAGTGAAATTTTCTTCACTTCTCAAATTAGTGTGATTGTACCAAGTGGCATCTTCTGTGGCCTTCTTTCATTTTGATGCCTGAGTCATTGGATCTTCTTTCTACATCAGATGGTTGCTGAGTCTCTATTTCAGTTGCATCTATTTCTGATTGTTTCATTCTCTATAATGTTGTGATGAGGCTCCTCTTTGGCTTGTGTATATCATAGCCACTATTTTGAATGGGCTGTGCAATATTATTGATGACTGGGTTTAAGTTTGTAGAGGCAATGACTCCTTCAAGGGTTGCGCCAACTCAGAATGCTACGCCATCACTAAAACTTGCAGCACCATCTCTATTAATATTCTATCCTTTCTCTATTTGAAATCTACACCATATTCATTTGGATGAGACTTTTGATATAGGTGATTGCACCTCTACTTTATCATAGGTAGTTCCATTATATTGTCTTTCTCTTTCGATTCTAGGGTTCATCCTATTAAAAATATATGCCATATTGAAGATGGATGTGTGCTTTATATCTATGCAACACTCTGCAATGAAAATACCATGCCTATACTTAAAGCTCTATGCTTTGAATGGTTGGCAGTTCCATTTTTATTATTGAATGAGTGCCTTCCTTATAAAATTGATACGACTTCACTCTTGAATAACTGCACCTCTATAGAGCCCACCTTTATTGATCCATTAAGTGTCATGTAAAAGCTGAGCACCATTCTTCTCATAGGTGTCTATGAATGTGCCATGTTTAAATGGCTTTACTATAGGGCTGCACCTTTTCATTTCATAGGCACTTCCTTTGTGACCTTGAACCTTGTATTTGATATAAACTGCATTGAATTCTATGTTGGGTCTTTGCTCTTGATAGGAAACAATATGCTTCATAAAAGCTATGCCATCTTGAATGGTAAGATGCACCATTTAGAATATAGATACGACTCATTAAATGCTAGTATCATCACTGAAATTATAGTTTCTTGGCTTGTGTGAGCCTTTATTTGTATTGTGCACTTCAAAAGATGATCTTTCTATTATTGAAGTGGTGCAGGAGCACATTCTCTGTAGTGCAGGGTTATCTTTTCTTTTGTTTTCTCATAAGGCTCTTAAGCCATTTCATTTTGTAATAAGGGTCAATTTGGTCCCATGAATGTAATTGTGCAAGACACACATGTAGTTTTGCTTGTATGAAGGGTAAACCAACGGCTAACTGATTTGAAAATCCGTTTGCACAGTTGGAGGGGATAACTGCTATCTCTACATCTTCTTTAGAGGCAAGTTGTATGTCACACGGGGCAGAGAGAGAGAAGTGTGTATTACAACAAGTTCTTTTTGATAACTGAATAAAGAGAGTTCTGGGTATGATCTGTGTTGATTCTCTTGGTTGTTCTTAGTGATTTGATATCTTTATCCTGATTTTGTAAATGGAACCCTAACCGGATGCTATCTGTCAATCCATAGTGACTCTGTAGTGTGCAGACGGTGTAAAACCCATGGTTCCACAGTGGCTGGTTCGTAACCTAGGAGTAGGGTTTTGATTCATACATGGAGGCCCTTTCCTCTGTCCACTGAAGCCCTGTATAGTATCAGTGTGATGGGGGAAAGACTTTTCACATTTGTTGTTGCTGAATTCTTACCCAGGAAGCCAGCGAACTCAGTCAAGTTCGACTAGACATCGTCATGTGGCTAGTCAGGAAATCGGAGTGAAATTGGATAGTTTTGATGTGGGATCAGATTGCTACAAGTAATCGAGGGTTTGATATATGAAACGGCCAAATTCCATTGTTCGGTCGAAAGGAATTCTAGTTCGGCACCTCAGAACAGTTGGAGATCCATCGGCGTGAAAGGTTCTCCGTCTTGTCGAAGATTGGTATAGTATCAGAGACACATACCTTTGTTATTCGCATCGGTGAGAGAAACGATATCGGGCTAAGGAAAATACACTTAGTCGATGGTATACAGTTTCACTGATCGGTGAGACATCCTCGGAGTATCACCGATAAAGAGTATCGGCGTGAGGAACCTTGTCGGGGGAAGCTGAAGAAGTCACGGCGACCATTAGAGTCCCGCCGATAGAAGCCCATCGGAATGAGATGAACCATCGGGGCCGCGAACTGGAGTCTTGCTGAAGCGGAGGATCTGGCCGATGTGCCTGACGATATCGGCGAGAGACAAGGCGTCGGTGTAGGTGAAAGAAGCTTCGCCGAAGGAGGAAGTCTGGCCGACGAAGATTGGTCATCAGAGTGACGGAGTATATCAGCCTAAGAAATTTCTCGTGGTTCGATAGTATGAGGTGTTGCCGATAGGCAACTAACCGCTACGGGGATATCGGTGAGAACTTGGGAGACCTCTTGCCGATAGGGAAGATATAGTCAATCTTCATTCGCTTCTGCTGGCACTCTGCATCAAATTGGTATCAGAGCCAATATTCTGAATCACAGCCGTGTATGTCAGACGAAGAATTGGAGATAGAAACAGAGGCTAGCACAATGCCTCCCAAGACGATGAGTAAAGCAGCCATCCAGAAGATGGTGGAAGAAATGCTCGAAGAGAGACTGAAGGAAGAAAGATCCAAAGAGAAGGATGGAAGCACTTCTGAGTCAGAGGAGGATGAAGAAGGAGAAACTGGGGTGAATCCTCAAGGAGAAGGTATGACTGCTGATCAAAAGGCATTTCTGAATGCACTCAAGGGTCATGGAGATAGTGGTGATCCGAAAATGGATGTTCCCACATTCAATGGGAAACTGGATGGAGATACTCTTGTGGACTGGATTGAAGCCATAAGTAATTACTTTGACTTCAAAGAGTATAGTGACAGTAAGAAAGTAAAGTTTGCAAAGACCAGACTGAGAGGTTCTGCATTGGTTTGGTGGAACTACACTCAATGTGAAAGGGAGAAGGTTGGAAAGAGTCCAATCACCAAGTGGAGCAGAATGGTGGCCATGCTGAGAGCCAAATTTCTACCATGTGATTATGATCTGCAGACTATCAGAAAGTTTAATCATCTTAGGCAGAAAGATATGGACGTGGCTACATACACTGAAGAATTCCACAGATTGAGCATGAGAGCCAATCACAGAGAAGAAGAAAAAGAGATGGTGGCCAGATACCTGGATGGTCTGAGGTACAATATACAGGATGAGTTTAGTATGGTGGTTCCCAAGACTATGGATGAATGTTTTCAGTTAGCCTCTAGGGCAGAGGATAAACTGAAAAGGAGAGGTGATCAAAATAATAGAGGAAGAGGTGGCAGGAACAATAGAGGAAGAGGTAATTTTGGCAGAGGACAGCCAAACAAAGGTGAAAGTTCAAGTCAACAAGAATCACATTCTGATACAGAACAAAAAGGTGGTGGTTTCAGAGGTTGGAGAAGACCTAATGGCAGAGGAAGAGGTGGTGGTGCAGGCAGAGGACGTGGAGTCTTCACTGGAAGATGTTACAATTGCAATCAAGTAGGCCACACTGCAAGTAAGTGCCCTGAGAAGGCATCTAGCTCTCATGATGGTGGGAGAAGGAACCAACTATTGCAGGAGGATGATTGTCAGAGTGTAAACTCACCAATTGGTAGTGCTGCACCAGTGCTTGAAGGAGAGAACATGATGATCAAGAGGACCCTCGTGAAGATGCCATTGAAGCAGGAGCCCCCACAAAGGAAGAATCTCTTCAGAACCCAAGGAATAGCATATGGTAAGCTCTATAAAATCATTGTTGATTCAGGTTCTACTGAAAATGTAGTGTCTACTGAAATGGTAGAAAAGTGTAGACTAAGAAGATTACCCCATCTTAATCCTCACAAAATATCTTGGTTGAATAAGAATCAGAACTATTTAGTGGAAGAACAAACTTGGGTAAAGTTTGAACTAGGTGATTATAGGGATAAGGTGCTATGTGAAATTATTCCTATGGATGCTTGTCACCTTCTTCTTGGACGACCTTGGCAGTATGATGTGAAGGCACAGCATGATGGTGAAAAGAATACATATATGATCACCAAGAATGGTAAGAAGTTTCATATGGATCCCTTACCAGAGTAGGTTGGAGAGAAGAGCAATGACAACAGTGTCATGTTAGTGAGTGGCAAAGAGTTCCTACAACTCATGAAGGAGAAGGATACCCAAGGGTATGCACTGATGATGAAGCTTGCATCCAATCAGCAAAGCAAACAGCAGAAGGAGATTCCATTGGAAGTGCAACAATTACTGGATAAGTACCAAGATCTTGTGGTAGAGGATACTCCTAACTCCTTACCACCTATGAGGGACATAAGTCATCAGATTGACTTGATTCCTGGAGCCACATTACCCAACAAAGCTGCCTACAAGTTGACACCACAGCAGAATGAAGAAGTAGGTAGACAGATTCAAGAACTTTTGGAGAAAGGTTTGATTAGGAAAAGTCTTAGTCCATGTGCAGTCCCTAGTGTACTTGCTCCTAAGAAAGATGGCAAATGGAGACTATGCATAGATTCAAGGGCTATCAATAAGATCACCATAAGGTATAGGTTTCCTATGCCAAGAATTGAGGATCTGTTTGACTATCTTGGTGGTTCATGTTACTATTCCAAGATTGATTTGAAATCTGGTTATCACCAGATCAGAATAAGGCAGAGAGATGAATGGAAGACTGCTTTCAAAACAAATGAAGGTCTCTATGAGTGGCTTGTCATTCCATTTGGTCTCAGTAATGCTCCAAGCACATTCATGCGGTTGATGAATGAGGTACTTGTAGAATTTATTGGAAAATTTTTTATTGTTTATCTTGATGACATATTGATTTTCAGCAGGACCAAAGAAGAGCATGTGAAGCATCTTGGACAGGTGTTAAAGAAATTGCATGAGAGTAAGTTGATGATCAACTTGGATAAATGTGATTTTATGAAAATTGAACTAGTGTATCTTGGATTTGTGATTTCCAATGGCTGTTTGAAAATGGATCCTACAAAAGTTGAGGCTATTCTCAATTGGCCTACTCCTAAGACAGTAGGAGATGTAAGAAGTTTTCATGGTTTGGCAACCTTTTACAGGAAGTTCATTAAAGGGTTCAATCACATAAGTGCTCCTATTCTCAATACCATCAAGGGTGGAGTGAAGTGTACATTTCAATGGACAAAACAAGCAGATGATAGTTTTGAACTGTTGAAACAAAAAGTGGCCGAGTTACCTACGTTGGTACTCCCTGATTTTGACAAAGTATTTGTTGTGGAATGTGATGCAAGCCAATAGGCTATAGGTGTTGTTCTTAGTCAGGAAGGACATCTAGTAGCATTCTTTTCAGAGAAGTTGAATGAGGCCAAACAGAGGTATTCTACCTATGACCTAGAGTTGTATGCAATGGTGCAAGCTCTGAAAAAATGGAGACATTATTTACTGCCAAAAGAGTTCATTGTTTTTACTGACAACCATGCTCTTAGCTTCCTAAATAGTCAAGAAAAGTTGAATCATAGGCACGTCAAGTGGATGGAACAATTGCAGGCCTATACCTTCACTATTAAGCATAAGAAAGGTGTTGCCAACAAAGTGGCAGATGCTTTGAGTAGAAGGATACTGGTCATACAGGAAGTACAGATGGAACATATGGGTCTAGAATGTCTGAAGGAGTTGTACAAGGATGATGCAGATTTCAAGGCTGCCTATGAAGTGTGTGCAAGTTTGGCTAACACTTTTCATGGTGAGTATTCTAATTTTGTGCTGCAAGAAGGACTCCTATTTAAAGGTAGTTTGTTGTGTGTTCCTAAATGTTCAATGAGGGACAATATCATCAAGGAGAAGCACAATGGAGCCTTAGGAGGACATTTTGGGTTGGACAAGACTTTGGAACAAGTCACCAGGTTCTATTATTGGCCCAAGGTACAGACAGATGTAAGAAGATATGTTGCAAGCTGTACCATATGTCAAAAGGCCAAGGGTATGTCTTCTAATGCTAGTTTGTACCAACCACTGCCCATTCCCACCAGACCTTGGGAAAGCATTAGTATGGAATTTGTGCTTGGTCTTCCTAGGATAGCAAGGGGTGTAGACAGTGTTTTTGTCATTGTGGATAGATTCAGTAAGATGGCTCATTTTGTGCCATGCAAATGCACAAATGATGCATCTCATATTGCTGGTCTCTTTTTCAGAGAAGTGGTCAGAATTCATGGTTTACCCCTATCAATTGTTACTGATAGAGACTCCAAATTTGTTGGTCATTTTTGGAGGACCCTATGGAGAAAATTGGGCACTCAGTTGTCTTTTTCATCAGCCTACCATCCCCAGACTGATGGTCAGACTGAGGTTGTTAATAGGTCCTTGGGAAACCTTTTGAGATGCCTTACCAAACAGCATGGATTGGCATGGGATTTAGTGATCAGTCAAGCTGAATATGCTTATAATGATTCAAGAAACAGAAGTACTGGGAAAAGCCCTTTTGAAATAATTTATGGTTTCCACCCAAGAGGACCACTTGAACTCAAGGACCTCCAAGAATGGAATAAAAGGAGTGCTCTAGGAGAAGACTTTGCTGCTACTATGAAAACAGTACATGATCAGGTCAAGCTTCAGTTGGAGAAAACTGTCTCCAAGTACAAGGATAGGGCAGATCTGAAGCGAAGGGAGGTACAGTTTAAGGTAGGAGATTTGGTGATGGCCTACCTCAGAAAGGAAAGATTACCTAAGGGGCAACCAACCAAATTGTTGATGAAGAAGATAGGACCTTGTAAGGTAGTGCATAAATTTGGTCCAAATGCATATGAGATAGAATTACCATCTGGCCTTGGTATCTCTCCCATTTTCAATGTTGCAGACCTGTTCCCTTTTAGACCTCCATTACATGCTGAAGATGGCTCAGATGCTGTGATTGAAGATGAAGACTGGATCAGAGATTTACCTCCAAGTAAGCCTTTGCAATTGGAATGCATTTTGGATTCCAAAATTGTCAAGAAGACAAGAAAAGGGGTATACAAAGACTACTTGGTCAAGTGGCAGGATCTTCCTGATTCAGAGGCAACCTGGATGAGTGAAGCAGATATTCTAAAGCATGGGAAGACACTTCAGCAGTTAGCAACTCAAGGGACTTGAGTTTTTCCTGCAGGGGGAGTATGGTGTAGGAACACATTCTCTGTAGTGCAGGGTTATCTTTTCTTTTGTTTTCTCATAAGGCTCTTAAGCCATTTCATTTTGTAATAAGGGTCAATTTGGTCCCATGAATGTAATTATGCAAGGCACACATGTAGTTTTGCTTGTATGAAGGGTAAACCAACGGCTAACTGATTTGAAAATCCGTTTGCATGGTTGGAGGGGATAACTGCTGTCTCTACATCTTCTTTAGAGGCAGGTTGTATGTCACACGGGGCACAGAGAGAGAGAAGTGTGTATTACAACAAGTTCTTTTTGATAACTAAATAAAGAGAGTTCTGGGTATGATCTGTGTTGATTCTCTTGGTTGTTCTTAGTGATTTGATATCTTTATCCTAATTTTGTAAATGGAACCCTAACCGGATGCTATCTGTCAATCCATAGTGACTCTGTAGTGTGTAGACAGTGTAAAACCCACGGTTCCACAGTGGCTGGTTCGTAACCTAGGAGTAGGGTTTTGATTCATACATGGAGGCCCTTTCCTCTGTCCACTGAAGCCCTGTATAGTATCAGTGTGATGGGGGAAAGACTTTTCACGTTTGTTGTTGCTGAATTCTTACCCAGGAAGCCAGCGAACTCAGTCAAATTCGACTAGACATCGTCATGTGGCTAGTCAGGAAATCAGAGTGAAATTGGATAGTTTTGATGTGGGATCAGATTGCTACAAGTAATCGAGGGTTTGATATATGAAACGGCCAAATTCCATTGTTCGGTCGAAAGGAATTCTAGTTCGGCACCTCAGAACAGTTGGAGATCCATCGACGTGAAAGGTTCTCCGTCTTGTCGAAGATTGGTATAGTGTCAGAGACACATACCTTTGTTATTCGCATCGGTGAGAGAAACGATATCGGGCTAAGGAAAATACACTTAGCCGATGGTATACAGTTTCACCGATCGGTGAGACATCCTCGGAGTATCGCCGATAAAGAGTATCGGCGTGAGGAACCTTGTTGGGGGAAGCCGAAGAAGTCACGGCGACCGTTAGAGTCCCGCCGATAGAAGCCCATCGAAATGAGATGAACCATCGGGGCCGCGAACTGGAGTCTTGCCGAAGAGGAGGATCTGGCTGATGTGCGTGACGATATCGGCGAGAGACAAGGCGTCGGTGTAGGTGAAAGAAGCTTCGCCGAAGGAGGAAGTCTAGCCGACAAAGATTGGTCATCGGAGTGACAGAGTATATCAGCCTAAGAAATTTCTCGTGGTCTGATAGTATGAGGTGTTGCCGATAGGCAACTAACCGCTACGGGGATATCGGTGAGAACTTGGGAGACCTCTTGCCGATAGGGAAGATATAGTCAATCTTCATTCGCTTCTGCTGGCACTCTGCATCATGAAGCTCCTCTCATTCAAGTCTGGCTTGAAACTTAGTATTGCTAAGCAATTAAGATCTGTAGGCCTATGACTTTTTCCATGTGGCTATCCATTCATGATTCTATCATGAATCCTATTAGTTGAGTGTTTTGAATCCACATTCCTCAAGAGCTTTAATCAAAAATTTTGAAATGGTGAACAACACTACAAATTTTGCACCATATGAGGATTGTTGTACACTGACAGGATCAAGTGAGCTACACTCTTTTAGAAGAACAAATGTAGGTTCATGGAGTATCCATATGTGAAAGATGGCATAGTTTTGTTCTTCATGTACAATTCAAGCCTAGGATGAGTATGAGTCAAAGGAGTGGGTTGACAAATTGTGGTTAAGTTGTCTTAGCCCACTTCAAACGTATCAACCCTTGACAACACTAGAACTGACACAAATAGAATCATCAGTTGACTTTGACCATAGATCAGATCTAGTTTAACTAGGTAATATATCTAATGGCATAGTTTTTAAAATTCCTAATGTTATCTTACTTTCTAGTGTTTTTGTAATGTTGACTAATTTCATCTAATTTTCTACACATATCAATGTAGGACATGTTTATGTAGTTATTGTAGATGTTCAAGACAATGAAGAGGGAACATATTATTACTTGTGTTGTTGTGTTGAGGTCAGAAAGAAATTGGAGGCCCCAGTTACAGATGGAGAAAACATTGAATACCCTACAGGCTCAATGGTTGTTACTGGAACATGGCATAGAAGGTACCCACATAAGAGTGTTAATGTTTGTTGTTTCAGGACTTTGACACACATCAAAAGATTCTTCATTACTTGAACCTTGTTGTTGCATCTAATGTTGATTTGATACAATATCAGGGTAGACCTTTGAACAAGACCTTATGGAAGGTGCGTGAGTCTGACCATGAGGCAATACTTGATACAATAAAGAGTAGAGTAGACCCGGATGGTTCCTTGGATTAATTTTTAGGTATGCACATTAATTGTGTAAATTCATGTTATTGATATTAATGTATTGCAATTGATAGTTAAACCACTTGTTTCTATATTTCAAGTTTACATATGTTATTCTTCTTTTTGCTACTGTATTTTTACACATAAAGTGAATATTGGGCAGATTATATGCATATTTGTGGTTTCACCATTTGACCATCTAGAGACCTCAATTTGCAAACTTGACCTTTGCAGCCCTAGATCAGACTTGGAAGACCCTTCCTCAACCATCATCTCACCTAAAACATCAACCATTTCCATCACATTCATCCAAAATATATCATTTTTCACTCATCTTAGCATTTTCATCCATTATCATAAGCTAGTCATCACAACCATCATCCTTAGACCTTGGTCCTTTTGGCCATTAGCCTACCCTTATAAGCTTATCATTGTCATCATCATTGGATTTGAACAAATGAAGTCAAATATTCTTGAACTTAAGACTTCCATGGAGTAGATATAATTGGAAATAGATGATAAGGAATAAGCAATATCAAATGTAATTGCAAAAAAGAGAATCGTTGCTGTGGACACATGAAGGGATTCAAGACATTGAAAAGTCTATCAAACAAAGGGATGTTGTTGTCCTAAGTGTTGATGACAGAGAAAATGATCTAAAGCTCAAAGTAATTTAGATATGAAAAATAAGTTACAAGATCATGAAAAGGAACAATGGGGGGTGTTAACAGGTAATAGCCCTTAAGAGTCCAAAGCGAAAAAATGTAGTAATCTTTGAAGGGATATTAGTCAAAAAGCATGTAAATTAGAAAAAATCTAAGGCTATGGGATCACATAGGGCCCCTCTACAATAACCTCTCTCAGTTTTTGATATCACTGAGGCGTTTTCCCGTGGTGTCCAGTTTTCAGTTGATGGAAAAAGTGTCAAATGCATGTAGTGTAAAGTTGCAAAGGGGTATAACTTTCATTCTGCTCCTTGTGCAACCAAACTTATAGTTCCAACATGTCTAAATAGGTATGTTTAGGCTAGGAATGGTCCTATCTCACACCCAAACATGCCAAAATAGTTTGAGCTACATTTTACTAGTGATATCCATTAAGAGTCCAAAGTGCAAAAAGGCAGCAATCTTTGACAAGTTGTTACTCAAAAACTGTGTCACTTAGAAACATTCCATCTAAGGATTTGGGATCATGTATGGCCCCTCCACAATAAAGTCTCTTATTTTTTGATATCTCTGAGATGTTTACCTATGGTGTCGAGTTTTCAATTGATAGAAAAAGGGTTAGATGCATGCAGTGTAAATTTGCAAAGGGGTGTAACTTTTGTTCTGCTCCTCATGTTACCAAACTGATAGTTCCAACATATCTATATTTTTGGGTTTATACTAGGCATGGTCTTGTTTCAAACCCAAACATGCCGAAATAGTCTGAGCTACATTGTATAGGTGATATCTCTTAAGAGTCCAAAGTGCAAAAAGGCAGAAATATTTGACGAGCTATTACTCAGAAAGTGTATCAATTAGAAACAATCCATCTGAGGATATGAGATCATGTATGGCCCGTATACAATAACCTCTCTTAGTTTTTGATATCTCTAAGGCGTTTGCCCATGGTGAAGGTTTTTTTGATTCTCCAAACATCATTAGATGTATGTAGTGTAAAGTTGCAAGGTAGGATACTTTTTTTTAATTCTTGATGGGGCCAAATTGTTAGCGCCAACATGTTTAGTTGGACACATTTATGCTAGGCATGGTCACCACCCTTCATTATAAAAGGGTCGTAGTCTTTCCAATTGGAAGGGTCAAGTTTTCTCCTTTGAAATGTCAAAACCTAAATCATATCATCACTATTCGTGAGAACCTAAATTCACTTATTTGCAATATTGCCTAAGGTTGTATTCTTAGTTGTATTCTTCAAGGATGTTATGGATGTCTTTCTCAATGATAAATTGCTCTCCCTTTTATGTTAGTGCTTATCAACCTAATATATGAAGTATGAGGTGTACACATGAATACATGTAATATGTGAAGTATACACAGGAAGCATGAAGCATACATGTGAATACATGAAGTCTACATAGGAAGCATGAAGCATACATGCAAAAAAATGAAGTGTACATAGGAACCATGAATAATACAGGTGAACATGTAAAGTATATGTTGTGCAAACTTTGCACACCATCTCATAATTTTCTAATGCATGTCTAATTAGTAGTAGTCTTAGTTCTGATGGTTCTCCAAAGAATGATTCAAAGAATAGATGCAGATTATCCTATTTCAGAGATAAAGGTTCTGCCATATGAAAAGATGGCACATAAATCATAATCACAAATAAAGAGTGTGGCCTTTACAAGATGAAAGCATCCAAAAATAAGTCACAATCCTAAACAATATTACAACCAACCTATGTGAATGAAGAGTGATAGCTTGTATTATGTGCCAATATTATAATCAAATGCATGCTACTTATAATGAGGCACAATCTATTTATGAGTTTGAAATAAAGTGATATTCACATAGAAATTAACTAAGGCATAACCTTATGTATTGAAGGCATAAGTTTTAGGAAAGAGCACTCACTCAATGATGATGTTGTTTCAAGATAAAACAATTCTCATATAACTCAAGCATAGAAATATGAATAAAGGCACCTTCTCCTATGATCATGGAACAAGCATAAGTTTTGAAGCAACAACATTCAAAGGATGAGGTGTTGCCTTGTGAGATAGGGCGTAGTCCATTATAGGTGAAGGATTAGTCATATCAAGAGTAAAGATGCCTACTCAAAGATGAAGATATTGCTAATTCAATGGAGTATTCAATATGCTGGTGTGACCATTCAATATGGTGGTTATCATAAGGATCTAACAATGTTTATTAAAGAAGGAACTACCCAATAAAAATCTTTACAGACCAAAGACCTTCCCTCCATAATATAGGCTCCACCACTATTGATTCAATGAAGAGTTTCACAAACTATACCTCATTTCAATGCACATAGCCACTATATTGCAAATGATGTTTTTCTTGCAAATGCACACAATCATTTCAAACCTTCATATCAACGCTGCCAAAGTTCCTAAGGTGGTAGATGCTGATCAATATCACTAGCCTTCTAAATGAGGCACATTCTTAGCATTGAAATAGAGACTCTCAACATATAAATACTTGTTTCAAGCCTCAAACAAAATGGCTTGGTCAGCTGAAGGTATAACCTGAAAGGCTCAACAAATATTGTTAGTAATGACACATGACATTCAACCATCCTTTCAATGAAGACACACTCCATTTCAACATGGTGCTTGTAGTAACAAAACAAAGAGCACTAAAAGATCCTAGCACAAGAATATTAAGATGGTGTAGCATTCTAAAGAAGAGACACAACCATTTCATTTGAGAGTCTAAGCTTGGCCTCAAAGTAATAGTGCAAGCCATAAAACTCTCAGAGTCATTTCAAAACCATTGTAGCACAGGTTTGATGATGCGAAAGGCATATATAAAGGGTCAAAGTTTCATCTGATTCAACACAATGTATCTCAACCTTTCCAAATGAAGGTGCATATTACGGAAGAAGCATCCATATTAATACAAAGTGCAACCATTAAATCCAAGGCATGGATTCCATTATTAAAAAATAAATGGTAGTGCTGCTCATTATAAGGTACATAAAACCTAAGTATCTTTGTAGCCCAAAGGACACAGAGCCTCTAAATCATATTTGAAGACCCACAAGTATAGCGTTAACCCAAAGCACACGCACAAAACATAGAAGCCACAGTAACCTTACGATGAAGTTCCAATCCAAAGGATCAAGCATCAAAAGAAAGGATGAAGCAGAAGGCACAAGATGTAAGTCTCCGCATGAGTTTCTTCAAATATGTAAGAAAGGATGAGCTGTGAAAGATGCCAAGTGGCATAACCATGCTCATTTGAGGAGCTGTAAGGAGATTTCCATCCCAAACAATCACCAGTGTGACGTGTGGAGGAAGCAGAAGAAAGATAAATAAATTTGTTTCAATTTTATAAAATGCATAGGAAAGTCTATATTAAATAATGAAGAGTCATGTAAGCTAGGAGATAAGTTGAGTTATATTATTTTAATGATTGAATCCCTCATAAAGTATGGTGGGTATGTTAGATTTAGGATAGACAACTGAGAGGGGGGTGAATCAGTTGTCCAAAACTTTCTTGATGTTTAAACACTTAAATCCACTTTGTAATTTAGTAGCATAATAACAATTTAATCATTGAAACACAATGCATTTAAATCAAGAGCAACAGTACATCAACACATAAGACACCAAGATTTTGACGTGGAAAACGTAGTTAAGGGAAAAACCACGGGATGATTAACCCAAGATTGTATTCTCTGTTAGAAGAATCGAAAGAACAAATGGCACATGCCAATTAGGGCTCACTACCTGAGCACACTGCTCACAAGAGGCTCACTACCTACAAGAGACACATTGTCTACAAAATAGTAAGTATCACATACATGAACTGGAGAATAGCATTTTCACCATGATTGAATCAGTTCCATTTAAGCCCAAAACTTCTTCTCTGTCTTTCACTCTCCTCCTCGGTACCACACACTCATCTCCACAAGAATACTTTTGAAATGAATTTACAATCCCTTATTTATAAAAGACATCGACTTAGAAATAATCATCTAAGTCGGCAAACAACTATAAGATCATCCACAGGATGTGTAACTCATTCGGTTGGCTAGTCTTAGGAAGAACACCATCAGCCAGAAGTAGTTCTTCAATTGTGAGCTCAAACTTCAATGTGGACTACCAACATGAACTGGACATGATCCGAAGACCTCCACAAGCTTGCTTGAATCACCAAGAACATCCACACTTCATCTACTTATTGAAATCATTCTCTCCTTCATCCAGAACCTCAAGAACACAGTCTGTCATTACTGTCACAAAGGAATAGATGCTTGTAGACCTTCAAACCATGAACCAATTAAGTTGACACTTCACAAAGACTTCCTCAACACTCCATCAAATCTACAGATTAGGATAATGCATTTCTGGATCTTACCGGACCTGTCTATATCAATCTGTCACCTCTGAACACCAACTGAAACTGGTTTTACTTGAGCAGCCACAACTTCTTCAGATCTTCATTTGGACCTCTGAAATCTCTACTGGATCACCTTAAGACACATGTCTACAAACCCTTTAAACTGCATCCTCTGATCCTCATCTTAATTTGGACTTTTATCTTACTATCTTCATTGTTCTTCATTATTCCTGATATGACCAATTTTCTCAATATCCTCAACAGACAGTTCATCCAATCCTTATCATTAATGCAACAGGAGTATGTTGGCATCAATGACAACACTGGTTAGGTCCATACTTGCAACAATCTCCCCCTTTGTCATTGATGGCAACATATGATGTGAAAAACTATTTTGACCATCAAGACAAGAACTTCTCCTTGCTGTCACAACTTCCCCTATCAACAACAACCATTCACATGTCTTCTCTCCCTTTACTGCTCCCCCTATGATCAGCAACTACTTGTTTTTGACATGTCTTCTCTCCCCCTTTGACATCAATGGCAAATGGCACATACTTGTAACTTCAACACTTCATACCCATTGCTCCCCCTGAGTAGCAGCTCCCCATCATCAATCTAGACCACAAGATATGACTGTGATATCCACTGGACTAATGCACATCAGTGCACCTTAGTTCAGCACCAGAGGGGAAATAACCCCTAACTTCTCCCTGAGGTACTCAAAAGAGTCCTTAGGTAGAGGTTTAGTAAAGATATCTGCAATCTGATCCTTGGAAGGCACAAATTCCAATCTAACTTCATTCTTGTTCACTTTCTCAAAAAGTGAAACTTGATGGATATATGTTTAGTCTTTGAATGCAACACTAGATTCTTAGATATATTTATTGCACTTGAATTACCACAGAAGATTGTGATAGGCTCCTCATACTCCACTCTTATGTCTCTTAGCATTTGCTTCATCCACAAAACTTGAGTGCAACTACCTGTTGCTCCAATATATTCTGCTTTTGTAGTGGACAAAGATATTGCCTCTTGTTTTTTCCTTAGCCAAGAAGCCAATCTCTTCCCCAAAAAGAATGCTCCACCACTGGTACTCTTCTGGTCATCCACATCTCCTGCCCAATCAACATCTGTATATGCATGAAGAGAGGAATCATGATCTCTAGGATACCACAATCCATACTCAACTATCCCTTTAAGATATCTAAAAATCCTCTTGATCACCATGACATGAGATTCTCTAGGATCAGCTTGAAATCTAGCAACAAGACCAGCAACATTCATAATGGCAGGTCTAGTTTGAGTGAGATACAACAATCCTCCAATCATTGACCTATACTTTTTTTTATCAGCCTTGGGAGAGTCATCATCCTTTCTCAACTTACATCCGGTTGCCATGGGAGTACTCATTGGCTTTGAGTTTTCCATCCCAAATTTCTTCAACAATTCTTTCACATATTTGGTTTGAGAAATGAAGATTCATTTCTTTGTTTGAGTAATTTGTAGACCCAAGAAGAAATTCATTTCCCCAAGCATGGACATCTCAAATTCACTTTTCATTTGATTTGCAAAGGTTTTATACATACTATCTCTTCCTCCAAAAATGATATCATCAACAAACACTTCAACAATCAAGATGTTTTCATGATCAATTTTGGAATACAAATTACTGTTAGCAGTACCTTCATTGAAACCAATCTTCAAAAGATGTTTATCCAATCTTTCATACCAGGATCTTAGGGCTTGCTTCAGTCCATACAGTACTTTCTTCAACTTGCAGACCATATCACCATGATCAGACAATTGAAATCCATCTGGTTGCTCAATGTACATTTCTTCTTCCAAGTCACCATTCAGGAAGGTAGACTTGACATCCATCTGATACACATTGAAATCTTTGAAGGCAGAAAATGCAAGAAATAATCTGATTGCTTCAATTCTTGTGACCAAAGCAAAACTTTCTTCAAAATCAACTCCTTCGATTTGAGAATAGCCCTTGCAGACCAATCTAGCTTTATTTCTGATTACTTCACCAACTTCATTTAGTTTGTTCTGGAAGACCCATTTGGTTCCAATCATATTCTTGTTTCTAGGTCTAGGAACAAGATCCCAAGTGTAATTTTTCTTAATTTGCATCAGCTCTTCCTCCATTGCTTTAGTCTAGTTTTAATCATTGCAAGCTTCATTCACTGTCTTAGGTTCAATCTTTGAAATCAGACAATACTTATCTAAATCTTGAGCAATTCTCCTTCTAGTTTGTACACCTTTGCTTTTGTCACCTATGATCTGATCTTTAGAGTGGTTCAGTCTTACATACCTTGGAACTTTGGGAATTTCATGTACTTCTGATTCTTGATTAGGCTCATTAAAACTCATCTCTTCTTGATTTACCAGATCAGTTTGAATCTAACTTTTAGAAGAGGCTTGGGCCCCTTGAATCAAAACACCATTCTAATCATCTTCATCATATTCATAAAACCTTAAGGGTTTTTCAATTCCTTCATCAACCTTCACATTTGTACTTTCTATCATCTTTCTTAGTCTCTTGTTGTAACACCAGTATGCTTTGCTTTGAGTAGAGTAACCCAAGAATATTCCTTCATCACTTCTAGCATCAAACTTTCCTAGATCTTCATCTCTTTTAATGTAACATTTGCTACCAAAAACTCTAAAATACCTCATAGTAGGAGTGATGCCAAACCAAAGTTCATAACGAGTCTTACCGGTATTGCTTCCGATTTGAACTTGATTGAGAGTATAGACTACAGTGCTAACAACTTCTCTCCAATAGATCTAAGGAACATTTGCTTCCATCATCATGGTCCTATATACTTCTTGGATGGTCCGGTTCTTTCTCTCCACTACTCCATTATGCTGTGGAGTCCTAGGAGCAGACAACTGTCTCTTTATTCCATGCTTCTCATAGAATTCTATGAACTCATCGGATGTGAATTCTCCACCTCTATCAGACCTTAGACATTTTAATTTTAATCTAGTTTCATTCTCTACCATAGCCTTGAATATTTTGAATTTATCAAGAGCCTCTGATTTCTCCTTTAGAAAAGTTACCCACATCATCTGGGAATAGTCATCAATTAGTAACATGAAGTATCTATCACCTTGCACACTCATGATTCTTGCCAGACCACAAAGATTAGTCTGAACTAAGTCGAATAATTCGGTAGAAGATTGTTCCTTGCTTTTAAGTGAGACTCTTCTTTGTTTTCCCAACTGACATTCTTTGCACAAACTATTTGTAGGTTTCACCAGTTTTGGAAGATCTCTTATAGCCTGAGTATCACTTATCTTGATGATATTATCAAAATTCACATGACACATTCTCCCATGCCACAACCAACTCTGATCAAATTGAACAAATAAGTAACTTTTACCAGTACCAACCAAGTGGAAGATATTATCTTTAGTTTGAGTACTGGATGCAATCTCTGTTCTGGAACTTTCAAAGATCTTGCATTTTCCATTCTTGAATCAGAGATCATAGCCTTTGTCCACCAATTGTCCAACACTGAGAAGATTGTGCTTCAATCCTTCAACATACAGTACATTACCGGTTTTGTTCCTTCCATCAAAAGAGATAGTTCCTCTTCCTCTGATTCTACCAGTAGAATTATTACCAAACCTTACCACTCCTCCTTCATACCTTTCCAAATCTATGAACTTATTTTTGTCACCAGTCATATGGTGAGAGCAACCATTGTCAATGACCCAATCATCCTTTTCTTCAACTTGGGCAGCCAGAGTTCTTTCTACAACTTTATAATTGACAGATTCATAGGGCATTGGTTCTTCTTCCTTGATGGCAATAAACACCCAATCACTTCCAAATTTATTTCCTGTCTCTGATTCATCATCTGTTACTCCTTCATTATCACCTTCCTCATGAACATTGTAACAATTCTTTTGGAACCTTGATTTGTTAGAATTTGGCCTTGAAAATCTTTCCAGACATCTTGAGGCAAAATGACCAATCTAATTGTAGTTAAAACACTTAAAAGGCAATTTCCCTTCATACTTACTAGATCCTCTTAGCAGTCTTTTTGCAATTCAATGTGAGTATTTTTATCTTCTTCTTCTTCCAAGTCTTTTCTTGCTTTTTCATACCATGAAAGTTTCCTTGAAGAGTTCTCTCTCGGATCAAACATTTGTTTACCTTTTACAGAGGCACTGGCTTTGAATGCTGATTCAATCTCTGGGGGGGCATCTCCAAACTTGGTCATTTCAAATGCAGCCAGTTTACCAACCAATTGATCTCTTATGATAGTTGTATGGGGTCTGAATTCTTCAATGGCAACAACTTTGATTTTATATGAAGCAGGAAGGGATTTGAGAACTTTGCCAATAATCTCATCTTCATCCAAGACTCCACTAGCACATCTAATGCCATAGACAATCTCATTTACTCTTGGAATAAAAGTAGTAATATTTTCAGCATCTCTCATCTTCAGATTTTCAAATTTCCGTTTCAGACTCTGTAACCTTGCACATTTAACATACTTGTCTCCTTCATGTAGAAGTTCCAGTTTTTGCCAAATCTCAAAAGCAATTGGTAGGTCAAAAACATTTGAAAGCTCTGAATCAAATAATGCACTTAGAAGAACTTTTATAGTCCACAGATTGTTTTCAGCATCTGTGATTTCATTTGGCGATTTCAGACCACCTTGAGGAGGAGTATACTTTGTTGAAGCCATGTTCCAGTACTACATTCCCATGCATTGCATGTGACATTTCATGTGACTTTTCCAGAGATTAAAATTGGCTCCATCAAACTTTAGACTATCCTTCTTGTAGGACGACATCCTAGATCTCCTCAAGTAGTTAAGCTCCTTTTAGAGAAACTTGTCTCTGATAACAATTGTTAGATTCAGGATAGACAACTGAGAAGGGGGGTGAATCAGTTGTCCAAAACTTTCTTGATGTTTAAACACTTAAATCCACTTTGTAATTCAGTAGCATAATAACAATTTAATCATTGAAACACAATGCATTTAAATCAAGAGAAACAACACATCAACACATAAGACACCAATATTTTGATGTGGAAAACCTGGTTAAGGAAAAAACCACGGGGTGATTAACCCAAGATTGTATTCTCTGTTAGAAGAATAGAAAGAATAAATGGCACATGCCAATTAGGGCTCACTACCTACAAGAGACACACTATCTACAAAATAGTAAGTTTCACATAGATGAACTGGAGAATAGGATCTTCACCATGCTTGAATCGGTTCCATTTAAGCCCAAAACTTTTACTCTGCCTTTCGATCTCCTCCTTGCTACCACACACTCATCTCCACAAGAATACTTTTGAAATGACTTTACAATCCCTTATTTATAAAAGACATCGACTTAGGAATAATCATCTAAGTTGGCAAACAACTACAAGATCATTCGCAGGATGTGTAGCTCATCCGGTCAGCCAGTCTCAGGAAGAACACCATCATCCAGAAGTAGTTCTTCAATTGTGAGCTCAAACTTCAATGCAGACCACCAATACAAACTGGACATGATCCAAAGAGCTCCACAAGCTTTCCTAAATCACCAAGAACATCTACACTTCATCTGCTTATTGAAATCCTTCTCTCCTTCATCTGGAACCTCAAGAACATAGTCTATCATTATTGTCACAAAGGAATAGATGCTTGTGGACCTTCAAACCATGAACCAATCGAGTTGACACTTCACAAAGACTTCCTCAACACTCCCTCAAATCCGTAGAATAGGATAATGCATTTCTAGATCTCACCGGACCTGTCTGTATCACTCTGTCACCTCTGAACACCTACCAGAACTAATTTTACTTGAGAAGCCACAACTTCTTCAGATCATCATGTGGACCTCTAAAATCTCTACTGGATCACCTTAAGACACATATCTACAAACCCTTTAAACCGCATCCTCTAATCCTCATCTTAACTTGGACGTTTACCTTACGATCTTCACTGTTCTTCATTGTTCCTGATATGACCAATTTTCTCAATATCCTCAGCAAATAGTTCATCCAATCCTTAACATTAATGCAACAGGAGTATGACATCAATGACAACATGGGTTAGGTCCATACTTGCAACATGGCCCTCCTCCTTTTTAAAGCTAAGCTCTATTTAATATTAAACAATAGTCTCATTTAAATAAAAGCTCATGGGTTTTAAATAAGATTTTAATAAAATACAAGTCTTTTGATAAGAATGATAACATGGTGGGTTCCTCCAAGGAATGAAGCTAAGTGATTTATTAAATTAAAGACTATTATATGACTATTCACATGTAAAAGAAATATGCAGCCCTAAGATAATAAAGCTATGCTTTTATTTTTAAAGCAAGCTAATAGAGGAAAGAGTGGGAGTTTTAGCAGAGCCAAGCAATAGAAGCCATATCTCATTGGGTTTTGAATAGAAAGACCCAATTAACAAAAGAATTAGTTATTAGAGCTAAGATCAGAGCTGAGATTTATGGGATTTCATTTGGAGATTTTTCTGGGTGGTTTCAGAAGATTTTAGAAGGATTTTTTGGCTTTAAATGCAGAGATCTGGGACAAAGAGAGATAAACATACATAGTTGAACAAAAAAAAAAATTAGTAGTAGAGTAGAAAATTTTTTCTTGCCTTACCATGTGCCTCTCATAAGGGATGTAGTATTGTATTTTGTGCAACCTATTACCTCTGTATTTTGTTCTCCTGTCAAGCAATGAAGAGAGTGGTGTTTTGTGCCTTTTGAATCTGTTTCTTATTATTTCTTCTTTCTTTCTATTTTGAGCCTCTAATTAATCTAATGTATGCTAAGATTATTAATCATGCCTTCTTCTCTTTGATTTTATCAGTAGACTCTTTAGGTTTAATCACTGTGCTGTGTAGAATTAGATCATGAATCTGGTGCATCACCATAGCAACAAATTAGTCATTTATTTAATAATCTTGTTTATTTCTTTCCCTTTTCCAACAAACCCTAGAGAAGAACCATCTCCTTTAAAATTTGGAGGTTATCCTTAGAGTCAAGTCCAACATTCTTAGGGTTTCCTATTGTTGGTGATTTATTGGTAAATTTAAACATCAACAATTTTTGGTGACAATGGTGGGACTGGAATCAAAGACTTGAGTCTTTATTTTCTAGAATCTTTGTTCTATATTTTGTGGTGTTGGTGGAAAATCACAAAAAATATCTACTCATCGGAGCATGAATCTTCGATCTGGTGACTCTACTAGTGACTCTTTCTCAGGTCTTTACTTCTATAGATCATGGTAGCCTCAAATATTTTTGTGCAACTCAATATTCCTGCAAGAAACATGCCTTCTGTGACTTGGGATTCAAGTCCTCTTCTTTAGCAGCAAGGTCAGGTTCCTGATGCAGCATGTAAAGCATTACCTTATTTTCTTGGGTATGGCTCTATTTGTCCTGCATATCACATTCAAGATGTGGCAAATTTATGCACCATTCACCATGTTACAATTGAGAATGTGGCTCTTTTGCTACTGGCATTTTCTCTTAGAGGCAAAGCGAGGGAATGGTATAGAGGTTTGTAGCCCAGTTTGGTCACAAGATGAGACTTGCTTGGAGAACTCATCTATAATCAATTCTAAGAAAGGATAGATTTTATCTCTCTCACCCAGAATGTCATCATGATCAAGAGGCATCCTATGGAGTACATGTGTGATTTCAATGTAAGATTTCATGAGATATGGAAAAAAATGTAGTTGATATGAGACCTCCTCTAGTTTTTGCATTTCTGTATTATATGAAGGCTTTGGACCCCAAATTTTTTGTTATGATTCAACCCTTAGGAGGTGAAACTCTGCTCCGATCATATAATCTTGCTATTAGAGATTAAAAGAGCCTCATAGAAGTTAGTAAATTGCCTCCCATTCCTTTAAAACCACAGTTTCCTCATGCAAATATCCTGTCTCAACCTCTTGCTTATAGCCAGATGCATAATTGTTCTAGTCCACCCACCCTCCCTATTGATTTGACAAATCATTAGGAAATGGAGGATCTAAAAGAGCTTATAAAATCCTTTACCCATGATCTAAATTAGCTAAAATGTCAAGAATTGTATCTTGTTGATCATTACTTCATGCCTCAAAGTCCTTATGAACAACAATATGAATACAATCAGTTCATCAAAGATATCCTTACTCATACACACAAGAGATCCACATATTTGGAAAATTGTGCTTATCAAGCCTCTCTAGACAAAAAACAACCAATAGAAGTCACCGATCAGGTTCTTTGTCATTTTGGTATCAAAGAAAATTTGAGTCTCAAAGATCAAAATACAAGAAAAGGGGTAGCTCATGTTTATTCAGTATGTCATTTTGGTTATGAGCATCATGTACATGTGGTAACATGTACTTCAGAAGCTCAGTCAAGTAATGAAGAAGACTTAGATGCTACTTATGACTTGGATCTTCTAGAAGCTAAAAAGTACTTTAGAAGGGGTTTTGAAGTTGTTCAAGATACTGAGTGCAGAATGATCCACAATTTGTAACTTCTCTTAAAAAAGAAGTTGTAAATGGCATTATACCAGCATCTACAAAGAATGTTTGCCTTTATTTTTGTCATGAGTTTTCACATCTTGAAGGAGATATTATAGACATTATTGAGCAATTAGAGTAGAAGAATGAAGATTTATTCTCAATTTTTTGACAAGGGTATTAGATTATTGATGGAGAGGATCCCACCATTGAGCAAGTGAATGGCTCATTTGCAAAGCCTCTTTTAGATGATCATGGATAAAATTTTGAAGGGAAAGTAGATGCAAATGTTGATCTATTTTCTATTTTTGAAAATGGGTATTTTCTTCTTCTTGAAAAAGACCCACAGATGCAAGAAAAGATTCATGACAATGAGGTATCAAGAAACATTTGTAATGATGAAGAGTTGCATAATACTCCATTCTTCTTTCAAGAAGGAATCCCAATCAGATTCATGACCATTATGGGTAGCTTAGTCACCTACACACCTAATTTTATGCTATCATGGGATAGTATTCTATAGAAGAGCATACAAAAGAAATCACTGATGAAGTCCTGTTAATAGAAGCTTTCATCTGGAAGCAGATAAATGAACTCCAATGCTAGATTTCCCCTTCCCACCCTTCGCTCAAGCAAGAAGAACATATAGATCAACTTGACTGGTATTTTCATGCCAATGAGGAGTCCTTGAAAAAGAAAGGTGAAAAGGTACAAGCTCCTATTATTCTTCTTCATGTATTTCATTTGGTCCATTATTAGTTCAATGTGGATTTAGTGGGGCAAAGTCATTAGATATGGGAGTTATTTTGCCATCCCTGTGAATGGGTATGTCCCTATCAGTCTAATTTCTATGTAGTTTAGATTCAATGATTTAGAATAAGTTGCATCTGCAACATAGATTTTAGTGTCAGTTTTTTTGATTTAATAAGTCTCAGTTGTTGCAATAAAGGATGTATGATAAATTTCAATGGTCATCAGCTCATTTCAATTGCAAAATTTTAGTTATGGTTTAGCAGTGTTATATGAAGAATCAATGCATTTGTGAGATAGTTTGCATCATTCTGGTTGCACAAATGTTGGTTGTAGATGTGTTCTCAGGATGTTGGTTTGGTTTAGCCTATTTTTGACTCTATTGCCCAATGAATTAGGAACTATTTTCTGGGATTCGAAATAAGCAGGCTCATTTTCCTAGCCAGTCACCAAGAAATATTGTGCAAATTTTGCACACAATCTCAAAATTTTCTAATGCATGTTTGATTAGAAGTATTCTTGTTTCTAATGGTTCTCTAGGGAATGATTCAAAAATTAGATACAAATTCTCCTGACTCATAGAAAAAGGATCTGCCATATGAAAAGATGGCACATAAATCACATTCAAAAATAAAGAGCATGACCTTCACAAGATGAAAGCATCAAAAAATAAGCCATACTCCAAAATAATATCACAACCAGCATATGTGAATGAAGAGTGACAGATTATATTATGTGCAAATATTATAATCAAATGCATGCTACTTATAATGAGCCATAGTCTATTTATGAGTCTTAGGTAGTTGAAATAAAGTCATATTCACATGGAAATTAACTAAGGCATAACCTTGTGTATTGAAGGCATAAGTTTTTTGAAAGAGCATTCATTCAATGATGGTGGTATTTCAAGCTAAAGCAATTTTCATATAAGTCAAAGCATATCAATATGAATAAAGGCACCTTCTCCTATGATCACGGCAGAGGCACAAATTTTGAAGCAACAACATTCAAAGGGTGAGGCATTGGTTTGTGAGATAGGGTGTAGTCCAATATAGGTGAAGGATTAGCCATATGAAGAATAAAGATGCTTACTCAAAGATGAAGACATTGTTAATTCAATGAAGCATTTAATATGCGAGTGCAACCACTCAATATGGTAGTCATCATAAGAGTCTAACTAAGTTTATTAAAGAAGGCATTGCTCAATCAAAAGCTTTATAGAACAAAGATGTTGCCTCCATAATATAGGTGCCGTCACTATTGATTCAATAGAGAGTTTCACAAATTGGACCTCATTTCAATACACAAAACCACAATATTGCAAATGATGCAGTTCTTGCAGAGGCACACAATCATTTCAAACCTTCATATCAACGTTGCCAAAGTTCCTAAGGCACCAAATGCTTATCAATGTTACCAGCCTTCTAAATGAGGCACAGTCTTAGCATCAAAATAGAGACTCTCAACATATAAAAACCCATATCATGCCTAAAACAACATGGCTTGGTGAGTTGAAGGTATAAGGGAAGGCTTAGCAAATATTGTTAATAATGGCATATGACATTCAACAATCCTTTCAATAAAGACACACTCCATTTCTACATGACACTGCTAGTATCAAAACAAAGAGCACTAAAAGATCCCATCGCAACAGTATTAAGATGTAGTATTCTAAAAAAGATATGCAACCATTTCATTTAAGAGTCTAAGCTCGGCCTCAAATTAATAACACAAGACATAAAACTCTCACAATCATTTCAAAATCACTGTAGCATAGGTTTGATGATGTGAAAGGCATATATAAAGGGTCAAAGTTTCTTTCGATTCAAAATAATGTATCTTAGCCTTTCCAAATGAAGGTACATATCAGGTAAGAAGCATCCATATTAATACAAAGTGCAACCAATCTATAAATCAATCCAACATATAAATGGAACTACCATTAAATCCAAGGTGTGGCTTCCATTATTAAAAAAACAAATGGTGGCACCGTGCATTATAAGGTACAAAAACCCTAAGTATCTACGTAGGCCAAAGACACAGAGCCTCCAAATGCATATCTAAAGACTTACAAGTACAATTATATGATAATGGCATTAACCCTAAGCTCACGCAACAAACATAGAAGTTATAGTAACCCTTCGATGAAATTCAAATCCAATGGATTGGGCATCAAATGAAAGGATGAAGTGGAAGGCGCTAGATGTAAGTCTCCACATTAGTTTCTGTCATGCCCACATCTCCCATGTAGTCGTGACATGATATCCACGTGTCATGTCCACATTTGTCATATGGTCATGACACGAATTACCAAAAAATGTTTCCCACCCAACTCCAAAACCCTCTCATATGCAACATGCATGCTCAGTGACATACGCACAAAGGCAAAGACATTAATCAAATGTCGAGGTAATGCAAACTCCTTCTGCAACCCCTACAAAATGAAATCCTACTAAGAGGGTATGCAACGTGAGGGGTGTCACTTAGAGGGGTAGTTTCCATATTTAAAACCAACACCTAGGGTTCTTAGATGAGGTGGTATGATTTTGATACAATCGAAATCCAACCCTAGGAAAACTACTAACATAAATAATATTAAATAGTTATCTAAACCATTGATTTAAGCACTTAGCAATTAATTAAAGCAATAAAAAATTAAATAAATAAGCCACAAAGATTATTGCATGAACACAATTACAAACTAAACTTTTAACAATTATCTATAAGGAAAATTAATTAATCAAATAAATTTATATAATATTTCCACCTATAACCTAGGGAAAAATTAATAGCATAATACCACCTTAACAATAGAAGGATAAAATATATTGAAAGACAATATAACTTGCACTATACCCCACTTTGACATTTAAAAGAATAAAAATACTAATCACTTAAAACTTTCCAAAATTAAATCAATTTAACTAAAGTACCTAAAGGATTTAATCAAATTAATTCCAAACATATAATTTCCACACTTGACAAAAGGCTTGGAAGTAAATGAATAAATAAATACAGTACATTTAAAAATCACAACATTTAAGTTCCATCTCTAAGAAATTCAATTAAATGCTTAAGAAATACCTTCCCACATAATATTTAAACCATTTGATTAAAATCCTTAAAGGGCTAGTTAAAACAAATTATCGTACAACACAAATAACCTCCACCCTTAGGTTCAAAAATGAAAATTCCTCCACTCTCCAAGTGGGCATAACTTAAATAAACAAATATAAAGTCCAAAACTCCCATAGAATTAGGTTTACCCTAAAACCCAAAAGCTAAGCTTATAAAACCTACACAAACCTCTTATTCGCACTCATTTTCTTGTTTGAGTTTTCTAACCATTTCATTTATTTTCTACAGGTTTGAATAAATCCTTCAACATTTATTCTATCACTCCAACATTTATTCTATCACTCCAACACACAATTTATCTAACCTATTCTTTCCAATACTGTAATTTTTTTCTAATCAATTTCTATTTGGCTTAGGTTTCCTTTAATTTATTTGGTAAATGCATTTTGTTATTTCTAAAAAAACCCTACCCTGACTTTAATTTCTGTGTTCTCAGCCTGTTTTCTTTCTTTTAAAAAAAATTACAATAGAGAAGAATAAAATCTTTTTTCTTTTATATATTCTCTGCTAACCCTATGCATTGAATTTCTCTAAGTTTAGCATACAAATCTCTCTATTTAGAAAATATTCTATGAGATCTAAAAGCTCTCTGGTTTTTTTTTTTTGTCATAAAAATAAATACACAAAAGACTAAAGTTTGGATAATATAAAAAAATATAGATGAAATTTCAATGACCGAATTGTGCTTTACATAGAGGCAATTTACATAGCTTAAGGGCGGATTTAAATAAAGAAGTAATATATTAAATTAGTCTATAGACATTTGTGTACTGTAGGTGGCATAAAGAAAAACTCATAGAGCCGAAGCATCATGTTAGGGTTACACAGAGGATAATGTATAAAGGGGATTTTAAATAATATACTGATGTTACAAAAACTGCAGGGGTAGGCAAGTGTCAATAGGGCTGAATGGCCGATAAGCAAAGGCAAACTATAGCAATGGTGACCAAAATCTAAAGGGTCCATACAGTGCGGGTGGCTTAGGATTTAACTCCAACAATAATATCAAGGGGAAGTAGGGTTCCCACTGCCTCCCTACAGAGATTTGTGGGGAGGCGACGGGGGTCCCAAACCCCTTGCCCCTCCTACTGTATCATAAGGGTCGAGCCCTCACTACTGCCTACGGTGGATATCCCACTCCCAGTTTCACTTCAGGTTTAACCCTAAATCTAAACTTAAAAGATGCTATTGTATGTGCTTTTTGTAACATTTAACCTAAGTCTTAAGTATTATAAGTTTAATAAATGTTGTATGGTTATTTATATATATATATATATATATATATATATATATATATACTAAAATAATTCATTGTCCTAACAAAAATGTCACTGTCAAATAAAAATATAGTGAACACAAAAAAACCAATAAGCTTAATTAAAAGATTTCCCCTCACACACACACATAAAAAAAAACAAGGATAGGGAAGGATTATTTTTCCATGACATAAACAACTTGATTTTTATTTAAAAGCAAAGGCCTATCCATTTTTAATCAAATGTTAATAAAGCAAAATAAAGGTCTATTTTCCCTTTTTTTTCTCATATTAAACTAATTCATATCTTTTGTTTTCTCTAATATGATTTTCTCATGCATTTTATTTCAGTAATATATATAAGAAGAGAGGTAGAGAGAGTTAAATTTCCTTTCATAAGAAGAAAATAAAGATAAACAAATTTCCATCATATTATTAAAATGAGTACATCCAGCTACAAGGAGTGAAAAGAAGCCCATCCCATAAGAGAGTTCATCAATTTAATACAATGCCAAATGGCCCATGGCAACCATGATGCCACCAATTGACAAAACGCATAAAACTATTATTCCTTCCAAGCTCCAAATAACCCAAGAATCACCAAAACCTGCAAAAACCACAATGAAGGTTTTCAAAGCCCATGGGAGCTCACCTACCATCCACAGACTTGAAAAAAGTCACCCTCGAAGTTGGAGATCACCCACATAACCAAGTTCACACAAAAACAAGGTTTCAACACCAAAATCACTCACACCAAGCATAAACACACCCTCCCAAGGATTTCGCATAACGAATCCACATAACATAGATTTTTGGGGGTAGGAGAGTGGACAACTCTCAACTCAAGGGGAGAACCAAAAATAACCAAAACACATAATACTCAAATTCACAAGGCCTCTTGCCTTAATCTCTCAAAATGTCAAAAATCCCAAGGCACTCTTACCTTCACCAAAATCTCATTTACTTCACAATACACTCCCATGGCCATCAACACCTCCAAATGTAGTGAGGGTGTCCCTGAGGAGGTTCACTCCTCTACCATCCCAAAACAAGATGAGCTCTTCTCAATGGAGAGCTTCATCAAACACCCAAAATGAAAACCCACACAACACATAAACCAAAACTGAAACATATACAAAGCAATCTTCACATACAATGAAAGTAAAAACATAAGGAAGGCATATAGCCTTGGGTGCTTATCTTATAAGCCCAATTTGGCAAGAGGTTGGTGAAGAGCTCATAAGTCTCCTTCCAATCTCCTTACATCAAAAATCCTCCAACTCTAGCTAACTTCCCCAATCAATATTTAAAAAAAGCGAAAATGAAGAATCCTCTCCATCTCTCAAAGAGGGAGTTTAATAGGCTAAACCAAAGAGCCTTGAGGAATGAGAAGGTGACACATGTCACATTCTCCTTCCTCCTCACAACCCACTCACAAAACCTAAGAGATGAGGAGGTGACACATGTCACATTCACATCCCACAAAGCCTCACTCTCTCCCACAAATTCTCTCACACATGTGAGAGCATAGTGGAGAGGGGAATCCCACATGGAAGACTCCATAAGGATAAGGAGAAGACACATGTCATCCTCCTATCCAACAAGGCAAACCCATTCACCCATAGATTCTCTCACACATGTGTGAGAGCATAGGATGTTGTTATATGGAGCCTAATCAGACTCGGAGGTTAAATTTTTCTCACTTTTATTGGTGCAGTTTCTCCCAAATTATTTAATGGGGGAGTGTAGGGGGGGTAGAGTCCCTCTTGCTGGGCTCGAGGGGCTTATCCCCCGGTGGGGGCCCAAGGACAAAGCCCATGGTGGGGCTGCTGGGGATAGCACCCCCAGCTGGGGGCTCGGGGGAAACGCCCCCAGCGGAGACTACTAGGGGCAGCGCCCTTGAAGCAAAAATTGCCTATTATTTTATAAAGGTGTCGAGAGTTATTTTTATATTGGCCGACACAAAAAACCCTATTTTGTAACTGACATAAGGCTTGATAAAAGTTGCTAAGGGTTAGGGTTTCTGTTGATGTATTGTAGCATTTTGCAGCGGTATTGAGTTGCAATGATTGTTGGTTGTAATCAGTTTGATTTACTAGATAATAATATTGGACTCTCTATTGGTGGATCTAGCCTAAGTTTGGGTGAACCACGTTAAAACTTGTCTCTCACTATTATTATTTCTATGTATTTCCATTCCTCTATTTAATCTTTATTTAGATTTAATCAATATCTTCTGCATGCAATGCCTAACATAGGAATGAGATCTCTAACACTTGAAGGCCTTGGAAGCTTCCCAGGCCTTCAAGATAAGGGAGACCTTATCCTAGGGAAGTGGAGTTGGTCATGGTGGAATCTTGACTTGTTTGCCACCTCACCCAACTTCAAATTTCGTCACTTAACATCAGGGTCAAGTTAAGGTGACCAAAAGAAGGTTAAACTAAGGTCTCACATGTTCAAATTGGTCCTAGACCCTAGGGGTATGACCTAGGGTCATTATTTGACCAAAATAAACACCAAGGGGTCCATAAATTCACATAAAAAGGCCCAATAAATAAACAACACCAAAATAGTGCAACTCAAATGTTACAACTTAAAACACATCAATAAATCAATGAAAAAGTTGAACCCTAATGAAAATAAACATCAATTATAGACATTAAAAATCATCATGCTCCATCACAAATGACCTTGGTCCCTCTTGGGACTAGGTTTGCTAAACATGGATATCACATAGAATTACTGGAATGACCTCCAATTTTCCACGGGCATGGAAAATTTCCCACACACTTCCACAAACGGATCAATAGCACATGTTCATCATAGCTTAAATGAACATAAATGCACACACATGCACACACATAGAGTCACATAATTACCTATTTATCCCTCAATTATACACATGCTATCATATACATGATTCATAATTCATTTGCATTTCTAAACATCAAATTAGGATTAAAACTACATAATATTTCATTCATTTAATCATCAACTAACATTTCAATTTGCATCAAAATAAATATCACATAACATTATAACATCAAATGAAATCTAACATACGAGCTATAACATCATCACATCATGCTCTATGTAACTAATCAAAGCATACGATATAGTCATGAATGTCCGAATAAGAGGATCAACAGTCCCTAATGTCCACATGTCCATCAAAATGTCCATACGATGTAAACCAAAAATAGAAGGAGAGATAAGTAGGCCTCAGATTTTCTATATAAAGCCTTAAGGTAGCAAGAGATGTCAAGTGGCACAATTGTGCTCATTTGACAAGCTGCAAGGAGATTTTCATCCCAAATGAGCATTAGTGTGACGCGTAGAGGAAGTGAAATCAAGATAAATAAATTTATTTCAATTTTATAAAATTCATGGGAAAGTCTATATTAAATAATCAAGAGTCATGTGAGTTGGGAGATAAGTTGAGTCATATTATTTTAATTATTGAATCCCTCTTAAATTATAGTAGGTCCTCTTTTTTAAAGCTGAGCTCTATTTAATATTAAATAAGAGTCTCATTTGAATAAAAGCTCACGAGTCTGAAATAAGATTTTAATATTATATAAGAGTCTTTTGATAAGAATGATAACATGATGGGTCTGTCCAAGGAATGAAGCTAAGTGCTTTATTAAATTAAAGACTCTTATATGACTTTTCACAGGTAAAAGAAATATGCAACCTTAAGATAATAAAGCCACACTTTTATTTTTATGGAAAGATAACAGAGGAAAGAGTGGAAGTTTTAGTAGAGCCAAGCAATGGAAGCCATAGCTCATGGGGGTTTGAATAGAAAGACCCAATTAATAGAAGAATCAGTTATCAGAACAAAGATTAGAGTTGGGATTATGGGATTGCAGTTAGAGATTTTTTTGGGTAGTTTCAGAAGATTTCAGAAGGGTTTTTTGGCTTTAAATACAAAGATTTGGGACATAGAGATAGACATACACATATGACCAGAAAGTTTTTTTAGCAGAAGAGTAGAAACATTTTTCTTACCTTAGTAGGTGCCTGTCATAAGGGATGTAATATTGTATTTTGTGTAGCTTATTGCCTCTGTATTTTGTTCTCCTATCAAGCAATAAAGAGAGTGTGGTGTTCGGTGCATTTTGAATCTGTTTCTTATTCTTTCTTCTTTCTTCCTATTTTGAGCCTCTGATTAATCTAATGTATGCTGAGATTATAAATCATGCATTCTACTCTTTGATTTTATTAGTATACTCTTTAGGTTTAATCATTGTGTTGTGTAGAATTAGATTGTGAATCTGGCTCATCGCCATAGCAACAGATTAGTCATTTATTTTATAATCTTGTTTCTTTCTTTCTATTTTCCCACAAAACCTAGAGAAGAACCAACTTCTTTAAAATTAGGAGGTTATCCTAAGAGTCAGGTCCTACATTCTTAGGGTTTCACATTGTTGGTGATTAATTGGTAAATTTGAACATCAACAACTTTTGGTGACAATGGTGGGACTGGAATCATGGACTTGAATGTTTGTTTTCTACAATATTAGTTTTATATTTTGTGGTTTTGATGTAAAATCACAAAATATCATCTCATGGGACCATGAATCTTCTATCTAGTGACTCTACTGGTGACTCTTTCTTAGGTCTTTACTTCTGGAGATCATGGAAGCCTCAAATATTTTTTTGTAGCTCAATATTCCTGCAAGAAACCTACCTTTTGTGACTTAGGATTCAAATCCTCTTCTTCTTTAGTAGCAAGGTCAGGTTTTTGATGCAACATTGAAAGAATTGCCTTATTTTCTTAGGGATGGCTCTATTTGTCCTACAAATCACATTCAAGATGTGGCAAATTTATGCACCATTCACCATGTCACAACTGAGAATAAATCTCTTTTACTACTAGCATCTTCTCTTAGAGACAAAGCGAGGGAATGGTATAGAGTTTGTATCCCAATTCAGTTACAAGATGGGACACTCTTGTAGAAATAATCTACAATCAATTCCAAGAAAGGACGAATGTTAGCTCTCTCACCCAGAATCTCATCATGATCAAGAGGCATCCGATGGAGTACATGTGTGATTTTAATGCAAGATTTGATAAGGTATGGAAATTTTTTTTAGTTTATATGAGACCTCCTCTAGTTTTTGCATTTTTGTATTATTTGAAGGCTTTGGACCTTGAAATTTCTATTATGATTCAAGTCTTTGGAGGTGAAACTCTTCCCTAATCATATAATCTTGCTATTAGAGCTAAAAAGAGCCTCATAGAAGCTGGTAAATTACCTCCTGTTCCTTTAAAACCATTGTTTCCTCATGCAAATATCCCATCTCAAGTTCTTTTTATAGCCAGATGCATAATTGTTCTAGTCCACCCACCCTCCCTGTTGATTTCACAAATAATAAGGAAATGATGGAGGTAAAAGAGCTTATAAAATACAAGTTATTCGTGAGCTAAATGAGCTAAAATGTCAAGAATTGTATCATGTTGATCATTACTTCATGTCTTAAAGTCCTTATGAACAACAATATGAATATAATTAGTTTGTCAAATATATCCTTCCTCATACACAAGAGACCCACACATTTGGAAAATTGTTTTTATCAAGCCGTTGTGAAAAAAAATCAGCCAATAGAAGTCACTGATTAAGTTCTTTGTCATTTCAATATCAAAGAAAATTTAACTCTCAAAGATCAAAATAGAAGAACAGAAATAGCTCATGTTTATTTAGTATGTCCTTTTGGTTATGAGCATTATACACATGTGGTAACATGCAATTCAGTGACTTGGTCAAGTAATGAAGAATACTCAAAAGCTGCGTATGACTTGACTCTTCTAAAAGCTGAAAAGTACTTCAGAAGGGGTTTTGAAGCTGAAAGGTACTGGGTGGAGAATGATCCACACTCTATACCTTTTCTTGAAAAAGAAGTTGTAAATGACACTATACCAGAATCTACAATGAATGGTTGCCTTTATTTTTGTCATCATTTTTCACATCTTGAAGGAGATAGTACAAAGATTATTGAGCAATTGGAGCAGTAGAATGAGGATTTATTCTTAAATTTTTGACAGGGTATTAGATTCTTGATGGAGAGGATCCCACCATTGAGCAGGTGAATGGCTCATTTTCAAAGCCTCTTTTAGATGATCATGGATAAAGTTTTGAAGGGAAAGTAGATGCAAATGCTGATCTATTTTCTATTTTTGAAAATGGGTATTTTCTTTTTCTCAAAAAATACCCACATATGCAAGAAAAGATTCATGACAATGAGGGATCAAGAAACATTTGTAATGATGAAGAATTTCATAATACTCCATTCTTCTTTCAAGAAAGAATCCTAATCAGATTCGTGACCATTATGCGCAGCTTAGTCACATACACACCTGATATTTATGCTATCATGGGTCATGATTATATAGAAAAGCATACAAAAGAGATCACTAATGAAGTCTTGTTAACAAAAGCTTTCATTTTCAAGCAAAGAAATGAACTCCAATGCTTGATTTCCCCTTCCCACCCTCCTCTCAAGAAAGAACAACATATAGATTAGCCTGACTGCTATTTTCATGCCAAAGAGGAGTCCTCAAAAAGAAGAAAGGTGAAAAGGTACAAGTTCCTATTATACTTATTTATGTATTTCATTTGGTCCATTATCAGTTCAATGTGGATTTAGTGGGGGTAGATCCATCAGATATGGGAGTTATTTTTCCATCCCTGTGAATGGGTATGTCCCTATCAGTCTAATTTCAATGTAGTTTAGATTCAGTGATTCGGAATAAGTTGCATCTGCAACATAGATTTTAGTGTTAGTTTGTTTGCTTTCAATAAGTCTCAGTTGGTGCAATGAAGGATGTATGATTAGTTTCAATGGTCATTCATTGGTTTCAGTTGTAAGATTTTGGTTATGGTTTAATAGTGTTATATGAAGAATCAATGCATTTGCTAGACAGTTTGCATCACTCTGGTTGCACAAATGTTGGCTGTAGATGTGTTGTTAGGATGATGGTTTGTTTCAGCCTATTTTTTACTCTATTTCTCAATGGATTAGGCACTATTTTCTGGGATTTGAAATAAGCATGTTCATTTTACCATGCAGTCGCCAAGAAATGTTGTCCAAATTTTGCACACCATCTTAAAATTTTCTAATACATGTCTGATTAGCAATACTCTTGTTTCTGATAGTTCTTAAGGGAATGATTCAAAGATTAGATACAAATTCTCCTAATTCAAAGATAAAGATTCTACCATATGAAAAGATGGCATAGAAATCATAGTCAGAAATAAAGAGTGCAGCCTTTGCAAGATGAAAATATCCAAAAATAAGCCACAATCCAAAACAATATCACAACCAACCTATGTGACTGAAGAGTGACATATTATATTATGTGTAAATATTATAATCAAATGCATCCTACTTATAATGAGGTACAGTCTGTTTACGAGTCTCAAGTAATTGAAAAAAAGTGATATTCACATGGAAATTAGCTAAGGCATAAACTTGTGTATTGAAGGCATGAATTTTAGGAAAGAGCATTCACTCAATGATGTCATTATTTCAAGCTAAAGTAATTCTCATATAAGTCAAAGCATAGAAATATGAATAAAGGTGCCTTCTCCTATGATCATGGCACAGGCATAAGTTTTGAAGAAACAACATTCAAAGGATGAGATGCTTCCTTGTGAGATAGGGCACAGTCCATTATAGGTGAAGGATCAACCATATCAAGAATAAAGACACCTACTCAAATATGAAGATGATGCTAATTCAATGGACCATTGAATATGACGGTGTGACCATTCAATATGGAGGTCATCATAAGAGTCTAAAATAGTTTATTAAATAAGGCATTGCTCACTCAAAAGCTTTATAGAACAAAAATGTTGCCTACATAATATAGGCACCGCCACTATTGATTCAATGAAAAGTTTCACAAATTGGACCTCATTTCAATGCACACAGCCACTATATTGCAAATGATGCGGTTCTTGTAGAGGCACACAATCATTTCAAATCTTCATATCAATTCTGCCAAAGTTCCTAAAGCACCAGATGCTTATCAAAGTCACTAGCCTTCTAAATGAGGCATAGTCTTAGCATTGAAATAGAGACTCTCAGTATATAAAAATGTATTTCAAGCCTCAAACACAATTGCTCGGTCAGTTGAAGGTATAAGGAAAGGCTCAACAAATAGTGTTAGTAATGGTGCAGGACATTCAATCATTCTTTCAATGAAGACATGCTCCATTTCAACATGGCATTTCTAGTAACAAAGCAAAGAGCACCAAAGGATCCTAGTGCAGTAGTATTAAGATGGTGTAGCATTCTAAAGAAGAGATGTAACCATTTCATTTAAGAGTCTAAGCTCGGCCTCAATGCAATAGTGCAAGCCATAAATCTCTCATAGTCATTCCAAAATCATTGTAGAATAGCTTTGATGATGCAAAAGGCATATATAAAGGGTCAAAGTTTCTTCGAATTCAAAGAATTGTATCTTAGCCTTTCCAAATGAAGGCACATATTAGGCAAGAAGCATCCATATTAATACAAAGTGCAACTAGTCTATAAATCAACGCAACATATAAATGGAATTACCATTAGATCTAAGGCATGGCTTCTATTATAAAAAAACAAATGATGGTGCTGCTCATTATAAGGTACAGAAACCCTAAGTATCTACATAGGCCAAAGGATACATAGCCTCCAAACGTAGATCTGAAGACCCACAGGTACATCTATAAGATAGTGGCATTAACCCAAAGCTCACGTAGCAAACACAGAAGCTACAGTAACCCTACGATGAAGTTCCAATCCAACTGCTCAGGCATCAAATGAAAGGATGAAGCAGAAGGCACTAAATGTAAGTCTCTACATGAGTCTCTTTATAAACCCTCAAGGCCGTGGAAGATGCCAAGTGGCACAACCGTGCTCATTTGAGGGCCTACAAGGAGACTTCAATCCCAAATGAGTGCCAGTGTGATGCATGGAGGAAGCAGAAGCAAGATAAATAAATTTGTTTTAATTTTATAAAATTCAAGGGAAAGTCTATATTAAATAATTAAGAGTCATGTGACCTGGGAGATAAGTTGAGTCATATTATTTTAATGATTGAATGCCTCTTAAAGTATGGTTGGCCCTCCTTTTTAAAGTTGAGCTCAATTTAATATTAAATAAGTCTCATCTAAATTAAATCTCATGGGTTTGAAATAAGATTTTAATATAATATAGGAGTCTTTTGATAAGAATGATAACATGGTGGGCCCCTCCAATGAATAAACCTATCTTCTTTATTAAATTAAAGACTCTTATATGACGATTCACAGGTAAAAGAAATATGCAGCCTTAAGATAATAAAGCCAGGCTTTTATTTTTACGGTAAGCTAATGGAGAAAAGAGAGGGAGTTTTAGTAGATCCAAGCAATGGAAGCCATAGCTCATGGGGGTTTGAATAGAAAGACCTAGTTAATAGAAGAATCAGTTATTAGAACTGTGAGGACCGCCCTTTTTACTACTGTTGTTATGACTATTTACAATACTGTTATTGTTACTTTCATATTTGTGGGATAGCAGTTCCCAAAATTTGTCAGACTATTTAACTTTATTATGTTTTCGGAAAAACTAATTGGGTGATGTTTGGATAAGTTACTTTTCAGAAAAATGAATTAGGTGATGATGGAAAATTGTAATATGATTTTTAATTATGTTAAATTGTACTAGGGCATGAGAATGCATGTGTTATTTAAGTTGCTTCGGCTATGATGAATTTATGTGGTTACTGATCTTGTAATTGAGTGTACAGGGACTACTAATCAAACCACAGATTTTGGAGATCATTCCACACCTTGTTATTTGTTATTCCCTGTTAAGCCGATCTGGTTCCACGAGGAACCAAGATCTCTTTGTGTTTGATGTCATGATGTAATGTGGTCTTTCGTATGGTCGAGTGGGTTAGGTTACCCTCATGTAACATTATTTTTTTTATAAGTAAGTGTTGTAAAGAGGTTGAATTTGAAATTTCTATTTTTTTTTTATTTATATTTAAATTATGAGGCCCTTTTTCTTGTGCTTTACCTTGACCTGGGGTGTCTTGTATGGGTTAAAATTGACCCTGGGTTCTACCCCATGGGTCCAGGGGCCCATTTGACATGGCTAACCCTTGAGTAACCTCCATCTAGTCAACTTAACCTTCCCCTGAAGTTAAGTGGCGAAAATTGGAGGTAGGAGGGGACATGATGGGTTGTACCAACACTCAACCCATCCCCTCTACTTTTCCCTAGATAAGAGATGCCATCCATTAGTGAAAGTCACCTCTTCTTTAGTAAGATTCCCCCATGTACTATGGGGACACCCATGTGAAGAAAGGAGAAAGAGGCATGGGTCACCTGTCTTGTTCCCATTTAACTCTTTTTTTTATTTCTCCCATGAGAAAGTGGAGTCACATGAGAGGAATAAGGAGCACCCTTGGGAATGGAGAGTGACATAAGCCACCTGGACAGAATAGTGGTTTTTGGGAAGGGTGAGGAGGTGACAAGTGTCACTTCCCCATTTCTCAAAATTAGAAGGAAAGAGAATTTTGGGTTATTTATTTTTAAAATTTTGGGATGAGAGGGAGTTAGTTGAATTTTGGGGAAAAACTTTCATTTTGGCCTTACCAAAAATAGAGAAGTTAGTTTGGAAGATAGAGAAGGGAGAGGGAGTTGGTGGCTAAGGTTGGAAGTGAACTCTGTGGACTCTGCAACAACTTCATCCCAGGAGGGCTTTGCAAGGTTGGTCTGAATTTTACCTTTGTTTTGGTAGAACTGAAATGTGCATGAAATGTGTGTGAAATATGTGTTTAAATTTGTTTTCTGTGGGTTCTTGTCAGGTTGTTTGACAGAGCGTCTCCCACTTGGGAGAAATGCTCATCACGTTTGGGGTAGGGGAGGAGAGATCCTCCTCGGGTGCATACTTGTTTCCATCTTTTGGGATGTTGAAAGCCTTGAGGGCATGTATCTGTGACTGTATTTTTGACTTGGGAGTCATATACAGATTTCTTACAAATTGTGATCACACTTGGTTGAGACCAAGAGAAATTTATATTAGTTCATTTATCTGTCAGGGTGACACTCTGGAGTCAAGTGTGTCCACTCTCCTGCCCCTTATGAAACTCACTGTAGTTGAGTTTCCGTATTGTGTAAAATACCCACGGGTGTATGTGGGCTTTGGGATTATTGTTGTTTCTGTTGTGAAGTGGAGTGTTTGAGTACCCAGGTGTGAGTATGGTCTCCCTAGCTCGGGGGTGACCCTCTTGCGGGTCTACGGTAGGGAGGAGAGCTAGACGAGTGGTCTTTTCTTCTTGTTTGTCTTTGATACGCAGGTTTTTCTCTTGGAGCTTCTGGTTGGCTATTTATGAAGAAGCAGTTCATCTTCTTGTCATGAGAATTAGGCCTGGTTCATTTCATAGAGATGAAGAGAGAACACCTCTCTTGTTATTGTTGTAAATTAATGATATTCTAGGAGTGAAGAAAATCACCTCCCTGATCTTGTTATTATTGGACTTTTATTGGTTGTCATAAGTTTTCAGTGGTATACTGTTTGGGAGGAGAAAGTTCATATCTGGGAAGTTGGTATTCATGATTGAGAAGCTGTAATATGAATGTGCTTAAATTTTAAGTTGATGTTTGCAAACTTTGTTCAATAGCAATTTTTGTGTTTCAAGTATTACTGAAAGGAACAAGTTCGTTTTTGCAATTTAATCTGAGTTGTTTACATTTGAAAGTTTGGAATTGTTTCACTGAAATGCTAATTTTCTTTATAGTTCAATGTTAAAATGGAAAAGACAGTTTTAAATATTGGAGTTATTCTCATGGATTCTGATAATTTAGAGGAAATCTAGCATGTAAATATATAATCTGTTGTAAATTTACGAAGTCTTAAATGTTTATGAAAATGGAAAATTATACTTATAATAAGGGGATAGTTAGTTACCATTTCTATCAATTAAGTGAAATTGGGATATATATATATATATATATATATATATATATATATATATATATATATATATATATATATATATATATATATATATATATATATATAAGTGTTATGACAATTTCTTATAACAGGTTGATTTGGAGAAAATGCATAAAGTAGTGAAATTGAGAAATTTAGGAATTAGTTAAGCACATATAAGAATATTTTTATATATAAATAAATTTAAATATATGTATATATATATATTTATATATATATATATATTTCATATTTTGAGTAATTATCATTTTCTAGAATAATAGAGAAATGGAAAGTAAATTATCATTTTTATGAGATTGACTGATAAATATCAATATAAAAATAGATATATATATGTATATATATATATTTGAAATATATATATATATATATATCTCTAATTATATAATCATTGATAAATATAAATATATATATATATATATATGAATATATATATATATATATATATATATATATATATATATATATATATATATATATATATTTTATTGTTGAGAGTAATCAACGAATAGCACATATGAATGGCGGTCCAAATTTAAGCCGCGGATAAAAAAAACACAGTCGCTATTTACAATGGGCGGTGGGGAGAAAACCCCACCGCAGGTTTTTTTGTTACATTTGGAGGTGTGGAGTGGGGCGGAGCCCCACCCACACCCCACGTCGTGGGAATGTGGGTGGGGCTCCGCCCCACTCCACATCTCCCCCCCCAATCCCTTATACCTCCCGCGGCCTGCACAGGCCCGCCGCTCTGCGGCCACCCGACCCTGCTTCTCTGTCACAGCGGCCACCGCCGCCCATGGCCGCCGTCGGCTGTGTCATCTAATGCAATAAAATCTTAGGGCTTGGGCCCTAACATATGATTGGTTTATTTAAATATAAATACAATTTTTATATAACTCTATATATAGGCATATATATATTCTATATATGTCTATGTATATAGCTATATATATAATATTATATATATATATGTATATATATATATATATATATATATATAAATCGTGGTAAACCAATTTCGTCCTATGCATAGACATTAAAAGAAATATATTATATATATATGTATATATATATATATATATATATATATATATATATATATATATATATATATATATATATATATATATATATATATATATATCATATCGATAGGAGTAAATCTATGAACTATTTTGTTGGACCCTCGTTTAAAATCGTTATAAACTATGTCTCATGGATATAGAGAAAAAAAATATATATAACAATTATATTCTCACAGTAGATGTTATTAAGTGTTGAACACAACAACCAAAGAAGATATATTACCATGAACAGAGTTTTATAAAGTGGTGAACCACCTACATCTATTGATAACGTCATATGAGTCACAATCAGTGTATGAATCGTAATTAAGAGTAACAGTAACAACAGTAATTCTAAACAAGAGAAAATAAAATTATAATGTAAAAGAGAGTTTAGGAATATTCAGTGATACTCTGGAAAGAGTTTCTCGGAAGTTTCACCCGGAAAATGAAGAGGAAAATTACACAATTCCTTGCTCAAAAGAACACTGGAAATAAACTTAAGAAGCCACCACTGACAATCCATGTGGCCATATTAATCTCAACTGTAGCAAACGATCTCTATGTAAACCTGTAAGAGGTTCCGAAGAAGAAAAAAAAAAAAAAAAACTAACATTGGAAAACACAGAGGAGAAAATGCGCGACATTTCTCACACGGGATAAGAGAACTAAGTTGACGGACCCTTCTGCCAAATTTGCTTAGGAACAAGTTGACTAAGTATATACGAAGAGGAGGAACCTGGATCGGGGAAGATTAGGAGACCGAGTCCAGTGAAATAGTAAACCAGCCTTTGTGATCTAGATCATCCTGAAATTAGGTTTAATATCAACAATAGCTGCAGTAATAACCCTGATTGACGTAAATCATGAAGAAAGGCCAGGATGCACATAAAGAAAGCATAGAAAATGAAAGAGAGAGAGAGACCGAAATATAAACACACTAAATGAACTAAGAAATAGTTAAGGTAAGGGCGATAAAGATATAATCAAAATTAAGAACTTGTGAAAAGGGAAGAGAGGGCAACCAAACCGCCTTGTTGAAAATGCTAAGTCATAGGAGAAGTATGTTTCAGGAAACAAGAGAGGAGACAGACAACCGTGCCTGGCTGAAAAATGACTAAATAGGGAGATCACTAGCCGGTTTAGTTGGAACAAGGCGTCGTGGGAAGTGGATCCTCTATCAGCGAACCACGTGCATAAATGAGTGCAGCGTAATTCCCACTAACGCCGTAAGGCATTATGCTACCGAACATTGCCGAGGGTTCGATTTAAGAACGTTGGTAATCTCACTCTTGCAATGACGTTAGTAGCGTTGTATAGACCCTCTTGAGGACCTATATGCTTCTGGATGCACGCAATTGTACTTGTATTCCGCCGAAGAGTGTAGCGTTTCGCCATGAGAGAACACCGTTGAGTATGTGTACGCATGCGAAGGGGGTTTTTAGGACAGTGTGAGAAAAGTTTTTCATATCTCGTGTCATAACCACATGACAGATGTGGCTATGACACGTGCGATGTGTGTTGTGACCACATGGAAAATGTGGGCATGACATTTGGTATCAGAGCCAAGTTTGTAAACACTGGGCGTATTTGGGCACGTTATTATTCCGCAACTTTGGCTAATTAGTTTCTACCTTGTTTTGTAGGATGCCTCCCCGACGTGTTCGACGAGCGCGATCACGCCACACAGCGTCAGTCGAGGTGCATAGCGATTCCTCAGCCGAGGGATTGGCACCCGCAGATTCAGCAGCACCACCTGCACCACCTGTACCACAAGCACCACTAGTACCACAGGCGACACCAGTATCAGATATAGGTCCACAGATCTTACAGGCACTACAGACTATGCTAGATAGGTTACCACCAGTGATTCCTGAGCCACGTATAGAGCCTCGTATTGATCCGCGAGAGGAGCCACGTGCCGAGTCACGTATTGAGCCACGTATGGAGCCCCGCGTTGATCCACTAGAGGTGCTACGTGTGGAGCCCTTCGTTGAGATTCCCGACACAACAGTAGAGGAGGTAGGGTCGGCCTCCCGAGCACGGAGCAGGAGTCCTTCGAGACTTTTGAGACAAGAACAGGTTCAGCAGGGAGTATATGAGGATGGTGTGGAAGAGCCACTTGGGAGACTTAGAGACAGAGGGGACCCTATCAGAGATCTACTGAGGCTCAACCCACCCACCTTCGCAGGAGCTACAGAGGGAGCTGTGGCCGAGGCTTGGCTAATTAGTCTAGACAGGTGTTTCGCATTGCGACCGTATGGGAGCAACACGAAAGCACGAGTGGCAGTACATCTTCTTAGGGATGCAGCAGCCACCTGGTGGCGCACAGAGGAGTGCAAGCGCCGACTCTCCGTGGATACACTCACATGGGACACCTTCATTGAGCGCTTCAATGCGCGATATTTGTCTGAACATTATAGACAGCGTAGAATCGATGAGTTTCATGATCTACAGCAGAGGGGACTCACCGTTACTCAGTATGAGAGCCGATTTATAGAGCTTTCTCGTTACGCGGAATACCTCCATGACAAGAAAATCTTAATACACAAATTCATCAGGGGGCTAAATCACGGGATAGCAGGACCAGTTCGTATGGCAAATCCCCAAACCATGAGCGAGGCTGTTGAAAAGGCCCTTATATCAGAGGAAATTCAGGGATGAGGACAGAATTCACGCCCACAGTACCAGGAACGGAATCCCCAACAACAGCAAAATTTCCGAAGGCCTCAAAACACAACACAGAGAGGAGGATATAATCCTTCTTCATTACCTCCTAGGCCTCCACAGCAACAGCAACATCAGCAAAAGTCCAAATTTCAACAGAGGGGACAGGGAGGACAGAACCGTGGATGGCAGCAGCAGGGACCACGCAGGGATCAGAGACAGCAGGGTTCATCGGCAGGACCCGCAAGGTCCCAGCAGTCTTACAGAGGCTCACAGGGATCCACCGGACGGACCGGGCAACAACAATCGGGCAGAACACAGTCAGGGCAGTTACAGGTTAGAGGACCATGTTATGTATGTGGTGGGGCAGGGCATCTGGCTAGAGAGTGTCCGCAGGGATTTACTGCAGGGGGTCAGCCCCGATCAGGAGGGTCTGAGCAGACCGTAGGTGACGTGGGCAGATCTCACCACATGTTTGCAGCGATTGATAACCGCCAGGCCGATTTCCAGGCTTCTGTCATCGAGGCAGCAGGTATGATTAGAGACTTTCCCATCTCGATCCTTTTTGACTCAGGAGCTACTGACTCCTTTTTGTCTACATCGTTAGTGGAGCGTTGCAGGCTGGTGGCTTCTAGGCAAGACATTAGGTGGGAAGTTGAGTTGGCCTCAGGGGCCAGGATGTCAGTAGATACCTTGGTTAAAGACTGTGAGATCACATTGGGACCCTTCACCACAACATGCGACCTTAGGATTATGCCATTAGGGTCTTACGGAGTAGTTCTGGGTATGGATTGGCTTGCGGCACATAGAGCCAAGCTTGATTGTCGCCAGAGAACGATTAGCTGTTTAGACGATCATGGTTCGTCGGTTGAGATAGTGGGCATTCAAAAGCCCACGGCGGTTCGTATGATATCCGCACAACAACTTAAGCGCTGTATGCAGAAGGGATGTCAGATGTTTGCCATCACAGTCAGTGATAGAGCAGAGGATGAACCTGAGGCTACTTTAGATGATCACCCTATCCTTAGAGAGTTTGCCGATGTATTCCCGCCAGAATTACCTGGTATGCCTCCACGTAGAGAAGTGGACTTCCACATCGACTTAGTGCCAGGTGCAGAGCCGATATCCCGCGCACCCTATAGAATGACGACTTATGAACTCACAGAACTTAAGCTGTAGTTGGAAGAATTACTTGAGAAGGGACACATCTGACCTAGCGTTTCACCATGGGGCGCACCAGTGATCTTCGTGAAGAAGAAGGATGGGTCTCTTCGTCTATGCATGGACTACAGGCAGTTGAACAAGGTGACGGTGAAGAATCGTTATCCTCTACCTAGGATTGACGACCTTTTTGATCAGATGCAGGGAGCCAGAGTGTTCTCGAAAATTGATCTAAAATCTGGGTATCATCAATTGCGCATCACGGAGTCAGATATTCATAAAACTGCTTTTCGAACCAGATATGGCCATTATGAATTCACAGTGGTACCTTTCGGGTTGACGAACGCTCCTGCAGTATTCATGAGTCTCATGAACGGGGTGTTCCGTACATACCTAGACCGGTTCGTGATCATATTCCTAGATGACATTCTGATTTATTCACGGACTGAGGAGGAGCATGTAGAGCACTTGCGTCAAGTTTTGCAGCAATTACGAGGGCAGCAACTTTATGGCAACTTGGCGAAGTGTGCCTTCTTCAGGACAGAGGTGCAGTATTTGGGACACATTTTATCAGGCGATGGCATCTCCGTAGATCCATCTAAAATTAGAGCAATCCAGGAGTGGCCGGCACCCACGAACGTGACAGAGGTCAGAAGCTTTATGGGGTTAGCCGGGTATTATCGTCGGTTTGTCGAAGGTTTCTCCAAGATAGCACATCCCATTACTTCCCTTCAGCGAAAAGGGAAGGGTTTCACTTGGACCGAGCAGTGTGAAAAGGCTTTTGGAGTCCTCAAAGAGCGTCTTACGAGCGCTCCTATTTTAGCAGTTCTAGATCCTTCAGAAGAGTTTGTAGTTTGCACGGATGCATCATTAGAAGGTTTGGGAGCCGTGCTTATGCAGGATGGTCGAGCGATCGCATACGAATCGCGGAAACTAAAGACACATGAGTTAAACTATCCTACGCACGACTTAGAGCTTGCAGCTGTTGTTCATGCCTTGGTTCGCTGGAGACACTTTCTCTTAGGGCGACGCTTTGAACTCCATTCAGACCATCATAGTTTGCAGTATATTTTTACACAGCCTAATTTGAACGCCCGCCAACGGCGTTGGATGGAATTCTTATGCGAATATGACTTCGATGTCCATTATATCAAAGGGAAGGAGAACGTGGTCGCTGATGCTTTGAGTCGAAGACGTCACGAGATCCAGACCCTGACCTTGAAGATGGACTTGAAGGATCGCATCTTACAGCATCTGCCGGAGGACGAATGGTTTCTTGAAGTGCAGCAGGCAGTACTAAATCAGAAGGCCCTTGAGGGCAAATTTACAAGATATACTCTTGATTCTGATGGTATGCTTCGACATCGGCAACGCATCTATGTACCCCATGTGGGTAATCTTCGTACAGTAATCTTATCAGAGGCTCATAGAGCACCCTACGCAGCACACCCAGGAGTGAAGAAGATGCATGCTGATTTACGACAGCTTTATCATTGGGCTGGGATGAGGCGTGACATTGCCGAATTTGTTGCTCATTGCCTAGAATGTCAGAGGGTCAAGGCCGAACATCAGCATCCAGCAGGACTGTTGTACCCTCACGCGATACCTGAATGGAAATGGGATACCATTTCTATGGATTTTATCGTTGGTCTACCTATGTCATCGCGTCGCCATGATGCTATTATGGTGACAGTTGACAAGCTGACCAAAGTGGCGCATTTTTCACCAATTTGTACAACATACAATGCACCATCTGTGGCAAAGGTGTTTCTTGATCAGATTGTTAGACTTCATGGGGTACCTCGCCGCATTATATCTGACAGAGACTCCGTATTCACTTCATCGTTCTGGAAGGCCTTACATCAAGCGTTGGGCACACAGCTCAACTTCAGTTCCGCATATCATCCGGAAACCGACGGACAAACAGAGAGAGTTAACCAGGTGTTAGAAGACATGCTTCGCATGTATGTGATGGACCACCAGTCTAGATGGGAGGAGTACCTGTATCTAGTTGAGTTCGCCTACAATAATGGGCATCATAGCTCGTTGGGTATGCCTCCTTTCCAGGCATTATATGGCAGACCATGCAGAACACCTCTGAGTTGGGATCGTATAGAGGACAGAACAGTCATCGGCCCAGAGATAGTTCAGAATATGGAACTGCAAGTTAAACAGATAAGACAGAGGCTTCTGGAAGCACAGGACAGGCAGAAAAAGTATGCCGATGCTAAAAGGACAGACCGAAGCTTCTCTGTGGGGGAAAGAGTATTTTTGAGAGTGCGGCCACACAAAAGTCCAATCCGTTACGGAAAAGGCTCTAAACTCGCACCTCGATTTGTTGGACCTTTCGAAATCTTGGAGCGGATAGGACCAGTAGCCTATCGTCTAGCCTTGCCACCTAGCCTGTCACGTATCCACGATGTATTTCATGTAACAGTTTTACGTCAATATATTTCTGACTTATCTCATGTGTTGGATTGGAGTGCTCTTCAGGTAGAGGCAGACGGACGACTGGCGTTGGAGCCAATTCGCATATTGGCTCGTCGGACGCTGGCCCTTCGAGGTCGAGAGCTGGACCAGGTTAGAGTCCAATGGGACTTATACGACGAAGTCACTGCAACATGGGAAGATGCAGAGAGATTGAAGACCCTGTATCCTCACCTTTTTTACGACTTCCAGGAGGAAGTACCGTCTTAGGGGGAGAGGATGTGAGGACCGCCCTTTTTACTACTGTTGTTATGACTATTTACAGTACTGTTATTGTTACTTTCATATTTGTGGGATAGCAGTTCCCGAAATTTGTCAGACTATTTAACTTTATTATGTTTTCGGAAAAACTAATTGGGTGATGTTTGGATAAGTTACTTTTCAGAAAAATGAATTAGGTGATGATGGAAAATTGTAATATGATTTTTAATTATGTTAAATTGTACTAGGGCATGAGAATGCATGTGTTATTTAAGTTGCTTCGGCTATGATGAATTTATGTGGTTACTGATCTTGTAATTGAGTGTGCAGGGACTACTAATCAAACCACAGATTTTGGAGATCATTCCACACCTTGTTATTTGTTATTCCCTGTTAAGCCGATCTGGTTCCACGAGGAACCAAGATCTCTTTGTGTTTGATGTCATGATGTAATGTGGTCTTTCGTATGGTCGAGTGGGTTAGGTTACCCTCATGTAACATTATTTTTTTTATAAGTAAGTGTTGTAAAGAGGTTGAATTTGAAATTTCTTTTTTTTTTTATTTATATTTAAATTATGAGGCCCTTTTTCTTGTGCTTTACCTTGACCTGGGGTGTCTTGTATGGGTTAAAATTGACCCTGGGTTCTACCCCATGGGTCCAGGGGCCCATTTGACATGGGTAACCCTTGAGTAACCTCCATCTAGTCAACTTAACCTTCCCCTGAAGTTAAGTGGCGAAAATTGGAGGTAGGAGGGGACATGATGGGTTGTACCAACACTCAACCCATCCCCTCTACTTTTCCCTAGATAAGAGATGCCATCCATTAGTGAAAGTCACCTCTTCTTTAGTAATATTCCCCCATGTACTATGGGGACACCCATGTGAAGAAAGGAGAAAGAGGCATGGGTCACCTGTCTTGTTCCCATTTAACTCTTTTTTTTATTTCTCCCATGAGAAAGTGGAGTCACATGAGAGGAATAAGGAGTACCCTTGGGAATGGAGAGTGACATAAGCCACCTGGACAGAATAGTGGTTTTTGGGAAGGGTGAGGAGTTGACAAGTGTCACTTCCCCATTTCTCAAAATTAGAAGGAAAGAGAATTGGGTTATTTATTTTTAAAATTTTGGGGAAAAACTTTCATTTTGGCCTTACCAAAAATAGAGAAGTTAGTTTGGAAGATAGAGAAGGGAGAGGGAGTTGGTGGCTAAGGTTGGAAGTGAACTCTGTGGACTCTGCAACAACTTCATCCCAGGAGGGCTTTGCAAGGTTGGTCTGAATTTTACCTTTGTTTTGGTAGAACTGAAATGTGCATGAAATGTGTGTGAAATATGTGTTTAAATTTGTTTTCTGTGGGTTCTTGTCGGGTTGTTTGACAGAGCGTCTCCCACTTGGGAGAAATGCTCATCACGTTTGGGGTAGGGGAGGAGAGATCCTCCTCGGGTGCATACTTGTTTCCATCTTTTGGGATGTTGAAAGCCTTGAGGGCATGTATCTGTGACTGTATTTTTGACTTGAGAGTCATATACAGATTTCTTACAAATTGTGATCACACTTGGTTGAGACCAAGAGAAATTTATATTAGTTCATTTATCTGTCAGGGTGACACTCTGGAGTCGAGTGTGTCCACTCTCCTGCCCCTTATGAAACTCACTGTAGTTGAGTTTCCGTATTGTGTAAAATACCCACGGGTGTATGTGTGCTTTGGGATTGTTGTTGTTTCTGTTGTGAAGTGGAGTGTTTGAGTACCCAGGTGTGAGTATGGTCTCCCTAGCTCGGGGGTGACCCTCTTGCGGGTCTACGGTAGGGAGGAGAGCTAGACGAGTGGTCTTTTCTTCTTGTTTGTCTTTGATACGCAGGTTTTTCTCTTGGAGCTTCTGGTTGGCTATTTATGAAGAAGCAGTTCATCTTCTTGTCATGAGAATTAGGCCTGGTTCATTTCATAGAGATGAAGAGAGAACACCTCTCTTGTTATTGTTGTAAATTAATGATATTCTGGGAGTGAAGAAAATCACCTCCCTGATCTTGTTATTATTGGACTTTTATTGGTTGTCATAAGTTTTCAGTGGTATACTGTTTGGGAGGAGAAAGTTCATATCTGGGAAGTTGGTATTCATGATTGAGAAGCTGTAATATGAATGTGCTTAAATTTTAAGTTGATGTTTGCAAACTTTGTTCAATAGCAATTTTTGTGTTTCAAGTATTACTGAAAGGAACAAGTTCATTTTTGCAATTTAATCTGAGTTGTTTACATTTGAAAGTTTGGAATTATTTCACTGAAATGCTAATTTTCTTTATAGTTCAATGTTAAAATGGAAAAGACAGTTTTAAATATTGGAGTTATTCTCATGGATTCTGATAATTTAGAGGAAATCTAGCATGTAAATATATAATCTGTTGTAAATTTACGAAGTCTTAAATGTTTATGAAAATGGAAAATTATACTTATAATAAGGGGATAGTTAGTTACCATTTCTATCAATTAAGTGAAATTGGGATATATATATATATATATATATATATATATATATATATATATATATATATATATATATATATATATATATATATATATATATATATATATATATATATATATATATATATATAAGTGTTATGACAATTTCTTATAACAGGTTGATTTGGAGAAAATGCATAAAGTAGTGAAATTGAGAAATTTAGGAATTAGTTAAGCACATATAAGAATATTTTTATATATAAATAAATTTAAATATATGTATATATATAGATTTATATATATATATATATTTCATATTTTGAGTAATTATCATTTTCTAGAATAATAGAGAAATGGAAAGTAAATTATCATTTTTATGAGATTGACTGATAAATATCAATATAAAAATAGATATATATATATGTATATATATATATATATTTGAAATATATATATATATATATCTCTAATTATATAATCATTGATAAATATAAATATATATATATATATATATATGAATATATATATATATATATATATATATATATATATATATATATATATATATATATATATATATTTTATTGTTGAGAGTAATCAACGAATAGCACATATGAATGGCGGTCCAAATTTAAGCCGCGGATAAAAAAAACACAGTCGCTATTTACAATGGGCGGTGGGGAGAAAACCCCACCGCAGGTTTTTTTGTTACATTTGGAGGTGTGGAGTGGGGCGGAGCCCCACCCACACCCCACGTCGTGGGAATGTGGGTGGGGCTCCGCCCCACTCCACATCTCCCCCCCCAATCCCTTATACCTCCCGCGGCCTGCACAGGCCCGCCGCTCTGCGGCCACCCGACCCTGCTTCTCTGTCACAGCGGCCACCGCCGCCCATGGCCGCCGTCGGCTGTGTCATCTAATGCAATAAAATGTTAGGGCTTGGGCCCTAACATATGATTGGTTTATTTAAATATAAATACAATTTTTATATAACTCTATATATAGGCATATATATATTCTATATATGTCTATGTATATAGCTATATATATAATATTATATATATATATATGTATATATATATATACATATATATATATATATATATATATCGATATATATAAATCGTGGTAAACCAATTTCGTCCTATGCATAGACATTAAAAGAAATATATTATATATATATGTATATATATATATATATATAGATATATATATATATATATATATATATCATATCGATAGGAGTAAATCTATGAACTATTTTGTTGGACCCTCGTTTAAAATCGTTATAAACTATGTCTCATGGATATAGAGAAAAAAAAATATATAACAATTATATTCTCATAGTAGATGTTATTAAGTGTTGAACACAACAACCAAAGAAGATATATTACCATGAACAGAGTTTTATAAAGTGGTGAACCACCTACATCTATTGATAACGTCATACGAGTCACAATCAGTGTATGAATCGTAATTAAGAGTAACAGTAACAACAGTAATTCTAAACAAGAGAAAATAAAATTATAATGTAAAAGAGAGTTTAGGAATATTCAATGATACTCTGGAAAGAGTTTCTCGGAAGTTTCACCCGGAAAATGAAGAGGAAAATTACACAATTCCTTGCTCAAAAGAACACTGGAAATAAACTTAAGAAGCCACCACTGACAATCCATGTGGCCATATTAATCTCAACTGTAGCAAACGATCTCTATGTAAACCTGTAAGAGGTTCCGAAGAAGAAAAAAAAAAAAAAAACTAACATTGGAAAACATAGAGGAGAAAATGCGCGACATTTCTCACACGGGATAAGAGAACTAAGTTGACGGACCCTTCTGCCAAATTTGCTTAGGAACAAGTTGACTAAGTATATACGAAGAGGAGGAACCTGGATCGGGGAAGATGAGGAGACCGAGTCCAGCGAAATAGTAAACCAGCCTTTGTGACCTAGATCATCCTGAAATTAGGTTTAATATCAACAATAGCTGCAGTAATAACCCTGATTGACGTAAATCATGAAGAAAGGTCAGGATGCACATAAAGAAAGCATAGAAAATGAAAGAGAGAGAGAGACCGAAATATAAACACGCTAAATGAACTAAGAAATAGTTAAGGTAAGGGCGATAAAGATATAATCAAAATTAAGAACTTGTGAAAAGGGAAGAGAGGGCAACCAAACCGCCTTGTTGAAAATGCTAAGTCATAGGAGAAGTATGTTTCAGGAAACAAGAGAGGAGACAGACAACCGTGCCTGGCTGAAAAATGACTAAATAGGGAGATCACTAGCCGGTTTAGTCGGAACAAGGCGTCGTGGGAAGTGGATCCTCTATCAGCGAACCACGTGCGTAAATGAGTGCAGCGTAATTCCCACTAACGCTGTAAGGCATTATGCTACCGAACATTGCCGAGGGTTCGATTTAAGAATGTTGGTAATCTCACTCTTGCAATGACGTTAGCAGCGTTGTATAGACCCTCTTGAGGACCTATATGCTTCTGGATGCACGCAATTGTACTTGTATTCCGCTGAAGAGTGTAGCGTTTCGCCATGAGAGAACACCGTTGAGTATGTGTACGCATGCGAAGGGGGTTTTTAGGACAGTGTGAGAAAAGTTTTTCATATCTCGTGTCATAACCACATGACAGATGTGGCTATGACACGTGCGATGTGTGTTGTGACCACATGGAAAATGTGGGCATGACAAGAACCAAGATCAGAGCCATGATTTATGGGATTACAGTTGGAGATTTTTCTGGGTGGTTTCAGAAGATTTCAGAAGGGTTTTTTTGGATTTAAATACGAAGATTCGGGATAGAGAGAGAAAGACATACATAGATAACCATAATATTTTTTTAGCAGCAGAGTAGAAACTTTTTTCTTCCCTTAGCAGGTGCCTCTCATAAGGAATGTAATATTGTATTTTATGCAACTTATTGCCTCTATATTTTGTTCTCCTGTCAAGCAATGAAGAGAGTGTGTTGTTTTGTGCATTTTGAATCTGTTTCTTATTCTTTCTTCTTTCTTTCTCTTCTAATCCTCTGATTAATCTAATGTATGCTAAGATTATTAATCATGCATTTTGCTCTTTGATTTTATCACTAGACTCTTTAGGTTTAATCACTGTGCTATGTAGAATTACATCATGAATCTGATGCATATCCATAGCAATAGATTAGTCAATTATTTTATAATCTTATTTCTTTCTTTCCCTTTTCCCACAAACCCTATAGAAGAAATAGCTTCTTTAAAATCTAGAGGTTATCTTAAGAGTCAGGTCCTACATTCTTAGGGTTTCCCATTGTTGATGATTAATTGGTAAATTTAAACATTCATAGTTTTTGGTGACCACAGTGGGACTGGAATCAAAGACTTGAGTCTTTATTTTGTAGAATCTTTGTTCTATTTTTTGTGTTTTCGATGGAAAATCACAAAAATATCTTCTCATGGGAGTGTGAATCTTCCATCTGGTGACTCTACTAGTCACTCTTTCTCAGGTCTTTACTTCTATAGATCATGGTAACCTCAATTATTTTTGTGCAATTCAATATTCTTGTAAGAATCCTATCTTTTGTGACTTGGGATTCAAGTCCTCTTCTCCTTCAGCAACAAGGTCAAGTTCTTGATGCAACATGGAAAGCATTACCTTATTTTTTGGGGGATGGATTTGTTTGTCTTGTATATCACATTCAAGATGTGGCAAATTTATGCACCATTCACCATGTCACAACTGAGAATGAAGCTCTTTTGTTACTGGCATCTTCTCTTAGAGGCAAAGCGAGGGAAGGGTATAGAGGTTTGCAGCCTAGTTTAGTCACAAGATGGGACTAGTTTGGAGAACTCATCTATAATCAATTCTAAGAAAGGATAGATGCCATCTCTCCAACCCAGAATCTTATCCTAATCAAGAGTCATCCTATGGAGTACATGTGTGATTTCAATGCAAGATTTGATAAGGTATGGAAAAAAAATTCAATTGGTATGAGACCTCCTCTATTTTTTGCATTTTTGTATTATTTGAAGGCTTTGGACCCTAAAATTTATGTTATGATTCAATCCTTAGGAGGTGAAACTCTACCCCTATCATATAATCTTACTATTAGAGCTAAAAAGAGCCTCATAGAAGCTGGTAAATTGCCTCCTATTCCTTTAAAACCATTGTCTCCTCATGCAAATATCCTATCTCAAGCTCTTGCTTATAACCAGATGCATAATTGTTCTAGTCCACCCACCTTCCCTATTTATTTGATAAATCATAAGGAAATGATGGAGGTAAAAGAGCTTATAAAATCTTATACCCATGAAATAAATGACCTAAAATGTCAATAATTGTATCATGTTGATCATTACTACATGCCTCAAAGTCCTTAAGAACAACAATATGAATACAATCAATTCATCAAAGATATCCTTCCTCATGCACACAAGAGACCCACACATTTGGAAAATTGTGCTTATCAAGCCTCTGTGGCAAAAAAATAGCTAATAGAAGTGACCGATCAAGTTCTGTCATTTCGATATCAAAGAACATTTGAGTCTCAAAGATCAAAATACAAGTAAGGGGTTAGTTCATGTTTATTCAGTATGTCCTTTTGGTTATGAGAATCATGCATATGTGGTAACATGTAATTTAGTGACTCAATCAAGTAATGAAGAAGCCTCAGAAGTTGCTTATGACTTGACTCTTCTAGAAGATGAAAAGTACTTCAAAAGGGGTTTTGAAGCTAAAAAGTACTGGGTGTAGAATGATTAACAATCTGTACCTTTTCTTGAAAAAGTTATAAATGACATTATACTAGAGTCTACAAAGAATGATTTCCTTTATTTTTGTCATGAGTTTTCACATCTTGAAGGAGATACTATAGAGATTATTAAGCAATTAAAGCAACATAATGAGGATTTATTCTCAATTTTTTTACAAGGGTATCAAATTCTTTATGGAGAGGATCCCACCATTGAGCAAGTGAATGGCCCATTTGGAAAGCCTCTTTCAGATAATCATGGAGAAAATTTTGAAGGGAAAGTAGATGCAAATGTTGATTTTTTTTCTATTTTTGAAAATGGCTACTCTCTTCTTCTCGAAAAAGCCCCACAAATGCAAGAAAAGATTCAAGACAATAAGGTCTCAAGAAACATTTGTAATGATGAAGAGCTACATAATATTCCATTCTTCTTTCAAGATGGAATCCCAAACATATTGAAGACCATTATGGGCAGCTCAATTACCTGGACACTTGATTTTCATGATATAATGGGTCATGATTCTATAGAAAAGCATACAAAAGAGATCACTAATGAAGTCTTGTTAATAGTAGATTTCATTTGCAAGAAAAGAAATGTACTCCAATGCTTGATTTACCCTTCCCACCCTCCTCTCAAGCAAGAACAACATATAGATTATCCTAATTGGTATTTCCATGCCAAAGAGGAGTCCCTATAAGGAAGAAAGGTGAAAAGGTACAAGTTCCTATTATACTTCTTCATGCATTTTATTTGGTCCATTATCAGTTCAATGTGGATTTAGTGGGGTAGAGTTATCAGATATGGGAGTTATTTTGCCACCCTTTGAATGGGTATGTCCCTATCAGTCTAATTTCAATGTAGTTAGATTCTGTGATACAGAATAAGTTGCATCTGCAACACAGATTTTAGTGTCTGTTTGTTTTCTTTCAATAAGTCTTTATTTCTGTAATAAAGAATGTATGATCAGTTTTAGTGGTCATCAATTGGTTTTAGTTGCAAAATTTTAGCTATGGTTCAGCAGTGTTATATGAAGAATCAATGCATTTGCTAGACAGTTTGCATCAGTTTGGTTACACAAACGTTGGTTGCAGATGTGTTCTCAAGATGCTAGCTTATTTTAGCCTATTTTTGACTCTATTGCCCAATGGATTAGGCACTATTTTGTGGGATTTGAAATAAGCAGGCTCCTTTTCCCAGCCAGTCACCATGAAATGTACCATCTTAAAATTTTCTAATACAATCTAATTAGCAGTAGTCTTATTTCTGATGGTTCTGCATGGAGTGATTCAAAGATTAGATGAAGATTCTCCTGATTCAGAGATAAAGGTTCTTCCATATGAAAAAATGGCATAGAAATCACAGTAAAAAATAAGGAGTGTGGCCTTTGCAAGATGAAAGCATCCAAAAATAAGGCACGGTCCAAAACAATATCACAACCAGCCTATGTGAATGAACTGTGATAGTTTATATTATGTGCAAATATTATACTCAAATGCATGCTACTTATAATGAGGCATAGTCTATTTATGAGTCTTAGGTAGTTGAAATAATGTGATATTCACACAGAAATTAACTAAGGCCTAACCTTGTGTATTGAATCCATAAGTTTTAGGAAAGAGCATTCACTCAATGATGGTGCTATTTCAAGCTAAGGCAATTCTCATATAAGTCAAAGCATAGCAATATTAATAAAGGTGCCTTCTCCTATGATTGTGGAATAGGCATAAGTTTTGAAGAAGTAACATTCAAAGGATGAGGCACTGCCTTGTGAGATAGGGCATAGTCCATTATAGGTGAAGGACCAAACATATCAAGAATAAAGATGCCTACTCAAAGATGAAGATGCTATTAATTCAATGGAGTATTAAATATGTCGGTGAGACCATTCAATATGATGGTCATCATAAGAGTCTAATGAAGTTTATTAAAGAAGGTGCTACTCAATCAAAATCTTTATAGAACAAAGACATTGCCTTCATAATATAGGTGCCACCATTATTGATTCAATGAAGAGTTTCACAAATTGGTCCTCATTTCAATGCACACATCCACTATATTGTAAATGATGCAGTTCTTGTAAAGGCACACAATCATTTCAAACCTTCATATCAATGCTGCCAAAGTTCCTAAGGCACCAGATACTTATCAATGTCACTAGTATTCTAAATGAGGCACAATCTTAGCATTGAAATAGGGACTCTTAGCATATAAAAACCCATTTCAAGCCTGAAAGAAAATGGCTTGGTTAGTTGAAGGTATAAGGGAAGGCTTAGCAAATATTGTTAGTAATGGCATAGGACATTCAACCATCTTTTCAATGAAGACATACTCAATTTCAACATGGCGCTGCCAGTAACAAAACAAAGAGCACTAAAAGATCCTAGCACAGTAGTATTAATATGGTATATCATTCTAAAGAAGAGATGCAACCATTTCATTTAAGAGTCTAAGCTCAACCTCAATGTAACAATGCAAGCCATAAAACTCTCACAGTCATTTTAAAATCATTGTAGCACAGGTTTGATGATGTGAAAGGCATATATAAAGGGTCAAAGTTTCTTCTGATTCAAAGCAATGTAACTCAGCCTTTTGAAATGAAGTTGCATATCATGAAAGAAGCATCCATATTAATACAAAGTGCAACCAGTCTATAAATCAACGTAGCATATAAATGAAACTATTATTAAATCCAAGGCGTGGCTTCCATTATTAAAAAATAAATGGTGGCACTGCTCATTATAAGGATCATAACCTTAAGTATCTATGCATACCAAAGGACACAGAGCCTCCAAAAGCAAATATGAAGACCCAAAGGTATAGCTATAAGATAATTGCGTCAACCCAAAGCTCATGAAACAAACATAGAACCTATAGTAACCCTACGATGAAGTTACAAACCAATGGCTTGGGAATCAAATGAAAGGATGAAGTGGAAGGTGCCAGATGTAAGTCTCAACATGAGTTTCCTTATAAAGCCTCAAGGCCACAAAATATACCAAGTAGCACAACCGTGCTCATTTGAGGAGCTACAAGGAGATTTCCATCCCAAACAAGTGATAGTGTGACGCTTGGAGGAAGAAAAATAAATTTATTTCAATTTTATAAAATTCATGGGAAAGTCTATATTAAATAATGAAGAGTCAGGTGAGTTGGGAGATAATTTGAATCATATTATTTTAATGATTGAATCCCTCATAAAGTATGGTGGGCCCTCCTCCTTTTTAAAGTAGAGCTCTATTTAATATTAAATACGAGTCTCATTTAAATAAAAGCTCACAGGTTTGAAATAAGACTTTAATATAATATAAGAGTCTTTTGATAAGAATGATAACATGGTGTGTCCCTCCAAGGAATGAAGATAAGTTCTTTATTAAATTAAAGACTCTTATATGACTATTTGTGGGTAAAAGAAATATGCAGCCCTAAGATAATAAAGCCACACTTTTATTTTTATGGCAAGCTAATAGAAGAAAGAGCAAGAGTTTTAGTAGAGCCAAGCAATGGAAGCCATAGCTCATGGGGGTTTGAATAGAAAGACCTAATTAATAGAAGAATTAGTTATCAGAGCTGAGATCAAACCTGGTATTTATGAGATTGCAGTTGGAGATTTTTCTGGGTGGTTTCAAAATATTTCAAAAGGGTTTCGGGGATTTAAATATAGAGATCTAGGGTAGAAAGAGATAGACATACACAGATGACTAGAAAGTTTTTTTAGCAGTAGTGTAGAAACATTTTTCTTTCCTTAGTAGGTGCCTCTCATAAGGGATGTAATATTGTATTTTTTGCAACTTAGTGCCTCTATATTTTGTTCTCCTGTCAAGCAATGAAGAGTGTGTGGTGTTTTGTGTATTTTGAATCCATTTCTTATTCTTTCTTCTTTCTTTCTATTCTAAGCCTCTAATTAATCTAATGCATGTTGAGATTATTAATCATGCATTCTGCATTTTGATTTTATCAGTAGACTCTTTAGGTTTAATCACTATGCTGTGTAGAATTAGATCATGAATCCAATGCATCACCATAGCAATAGATTAGTGATTTATTTTATAATATTGTTTCTTTCTTTCCCTTTTCCCACAAACCCTAGAGAAGAACCAGCTCCTTTAAAATCTGGAGGTTATCCTAAGAGTTGGGTCCTACATTCTTAGGGTTCTCATTATTGGTGATTAACTGGTGAATTTAAACATCAAAACTATACAGAAGAAGCATAGACAAGGTAGTGAGCTATTTGAAAAAATGCCTCAAAGAAATGTGGTCTCATGGTGATGTCCTTGTCTATGCATTTACTTGTCATGGCATTCCATTAGACTACATTTTTTTGAGACTTACTATTATGCTTTGATAGATTTTTTCCAAGCATCCATATCATAGACAAGGCAGTGAACTATTTGAAAAATGCCCCAATAAAATGTGGTCTCATGGAATGCCATTAAAAGCAAATGCAATTAGCAGCTGCTCCTAGTTATTACTTACACAATGTGAAGTAATTGCATAATTGTTTATGTTGACTTTCTAAAACCTATACTGTAATTGAAATTTTATCATTTATCAACATGTACTTATTAGTTATGCAATGTGTAGTAATGCTTTGAGTTTGAAATATGTGGAATGTAATGTAATCAATTATATGACTATAAACTTCCAAAATCCAGTAAATACAATTCATTAGTTAAACTCTTTATTTTATTACCTGAGTGAAGTTTTGAACTCCACCTCCACTAGGAGGTGTTGTCATGAAATCTCCAAGATTAACCTATTCAACATCAAAAATTAGATATTAGAATACCATTCATATAAAAATGCTATTCACATGTAATATTTGTTGTTTACTAGATACATGCCTCTACAATACATGTCCTAGTTTAATATGGAGGTGGAGAACCGCTGAAAACTGAATGAATGCTATGAACCTTAAATTTCATTACAATCATTAAACTAAATTAGTTAATCTTTCATTTCAAAAATGAAATTTAATAAATTAAATTAAATGAACTTGCTAACACTTACTTGAATACTGAGGCTGAAAATCTCATTCAGGAGGGCATTTGTCATCACCATCTGCTCAACTATAGATGTAGCATGGGCACCTACATCCTGACTATCCATGGGGTTATAACCACAGGCTAACCTACAAGCTTGACAAGTATGGGGTGGAACCCTACTCCTCGGAGTCTCCCTGACTCTTGTTATGTTGTAGGACTGACATGCTTTATGATGCTCTGGGTCAAAGAGCTAATAGATTGTAGTGTCTCAACATCAACACTCTCCTTCACAACATAAAGGGATAGACACATGCTCATGGGCTCATCTGGTGAATGCTCATCTTGCTAGCCACTGTGGGTCAAGAAATACCCCTAGTCTATCATTTGATAACCCCCCACCACTACCCTAGAATTCCCACATATCAAAAAATTTTGGTACTTTATTGAGGACAAACTCATAGTAGAATTTCTTCAAACAATATTATAGGACCTCATTATTGTTGCATGGAGGATGATCAAAAACCATCCACCACCTCTTCCCAAAATGGTCCTTTATCACTTGGTTGTTGCACTAATGAATAGGGAACCTCTTGCATGTAAGGGGTACATGTTGGTTGTTCATGGGTCTATGAAAAGGGAACACAAGTAAAATTTTGTAATTTTTCATTTTTGATTTGTTCGTAAGATAACTTTTTTGTATAGACTTTTCTAAACTCTCTCCTCTTATCTGACCAACTAGAGATTTGCTTGCTAATTCAATCTACATTTGATAACATAGATTCAAGAGATTGAGAAAGCATGGCTCTATGTGAGGTTAAAGTTGTAGGATCTTTCAACCTTGTAATTGTATCCTCAATTTGTTTTTTATTATTTTTAATTTGCCCCATTAAATTTTCTTGTGTTCCATGGGCATATTGAGGAATTACTGGAGGTGTTTGTTGTTGGGGTTGTTCTTCATTGAGTATTTAGTTTTCAGGTGATTGAGGTTTTTGAGGATTTTCAAGAGGAGGAGGTGAATTATCAATTCCTATATTTTAAAGAAATTTACATAAAAAACCACTTAAATCTACCTATTTAGTAACAAATTAACACAAAAATACAAACATTTGTTTTTGTGGTGTTTTGTGTATTTTGAATCCATTTCTTATTCTTTCTTCTTTCTTTCTATTCTGAGCCTCTGATTAATCTAATGCATGTTGAGATTATTAATCATGCATTCTGCATTTTGATTTTATCAGTAGACTCTTTAGGTTTAATCACTATGCTGTGTAGAATTAGATCATGAATCCAATGCATCACCATAGCAATAGATTAGTGATTTATTTTATAATATTGTTTCTTTCTTTCCCTTTTCCCACAAACCCTAGAGAAGAACCAGCTCCTTTAAAATCTGGAGGTTATCCTAAGAGTTAGGTCCTACATTCTTAGGGTTCTCATTATTGGTGATTAACTGGTAAATTTAAACATCAAAACTATACAGAAGAAGCATAGACAAGGTAGTGAGCTATTTGAAAAAATGCCTCAAAGAAATGTGGTCTCATGGTGATGTCCTTGTCTATGCATTTACTTGTCATGGCATTCCATTAGACTACATTTTTTTGAGACTTACTATTATGCTTTGATAGATTTTTTCCAAGCATCCATATCATAGACAAGGCAGTGAACTATTTGAAAAATGCCCCAATAAAATGTGGTCTCATGGAATGCCATTAAAAGCAAATGCAATTAGCAGCTGCTCCTAGTTATTACTTACACAATGTGAAGTAATTGCATAATTGTTTATGTTGACTTTCTAAAACCTATACTGTAATTGAAATTTTATCATTTATTAACATGTACTTATTAGTTATGCAATGTGTAGTAATGCTTTGAGTTTGAAATATGTGCAATGCAATGTAATCAATTATATGAATATAAACTTCCAAAATCCAGTAAATACAATTCATTAGTTAAAATCTTTATTTTATTACCTGAGTGAAGTTTTGAACTCCGCCTCCACTAGGAGGTGTTGTCATGAAATCTCCAAGATTAACCTATTCAACATCAAAAATTAGATATTAGAATACCATTCATATAAAAATGCTATTCACATGTAATATTTGTTGTTTACTAGATACATGCCTCTACAATACATGTCCTAGTTTAATATGGAGGTGGAGAACCGCTGAAAACTGAATGAATGCTATGAACCTTAAATTTCATTACAATCATTAAACTAAATTAGTTAATATTTCATTTCAAAAATGAAATTTAATAAATTAAATTAAATGAACTTGCTAACACTTACTTGAATACTGAGGCTGAAAGTCTCATTCAGGAGGGCATTTGTCATCACCATCTGCTCAACTATAGATGTAGCCTGGGCACCTACATCCTGACTATCCATGGGGTTATAACCACAGGCTAACCTACAAGCTTGACAAATATGGGGTGGAACCCTACTCCTCGGAGTCTCCTTGACTCATGTTATGTTGCAGGACTGACATGCTCTATGATGCTCTGGGTCAAAGAGCTAATAGATTGTAGTGTCTCAACATCAACACTCTCCTTCACAACATAAAGGGATAGACACATGCTCATGGGCTCATCTGGTGAATGCTCATCTTGCTAGCCACTGTGGGTCAAGAAATACCCCTAGTCTATCATTTGATAACCCCCCACCACTACCCTAGAATTCCCACATATCAAAAAATTTTGGTACTTTATTGAGGACAAACTCATAGTAGAGTTTCTTCAAACAATATTATAGGACCTCATTATTGTTGCATGGAGGATGATCAAAAACCATCCACCACCTCTTCCCAAAATGGTCCTTTATCACTTGGTTGTTGCACTAATGAATAGGGAACCTCTTGCATGTAAGGGGTACATGTTGATTGTTCATGGGTCTGTGAAAAGGGAACACAAGTAAAATTTTGTAATTTTTCATTTTTGACTTGTTCGTAAGATAACTTTTTTGTATAGACTTTTCTAAACTCTCTCCTCTTATCCAACCAACTAGAGATTTGCTTGCTAATTCAATCTACATTTGATAACATAGATTCAAGAGATTGAGAAAGCATGGCTCTATGTGAGGTTAAAGTTGTAGGATCTTTCAACCTTGTAATTGTGTCCTCAATTTGTTTTTTATTATTTTTAATTTGCCCCATTAAATTTTCTTGTGTTCCATGGGCATATTGAGGAATTACTGGAGGTGTTTGTTGTTGGGGTTGTTCTTCATCGGGTATTTAGTTTTCAGGTGATTGAGGATTTTGAGGATTTTCAAGAGGAGGAGGTGAATTATCAATTCCTATATATTAAAGAAATTTACATAAAAAACCACTTAAATCTACCTATTTAGTAACAAATTAACACAAAAAGACAAACAAAACTTACTCCTTTGACCTCCTTGACATCGGGGCAACATTTTCATGAAGAATCAGTGACAAGTTGGTGAAGAATCTAGCCTCCAATAGCGTGATCATGCTCCCAAGGGTTTGCAGGCCATGGGTTTGTAAGAAAATACAGATGAAAAAAATGACAATTATTGCCTTTTTTTGGTATAAACAGTCATAATGCGAGTGTGTTATAATGTGCTCAGGTTATGGCTTTTTAAAAAGTTTTAAGAATTTTGGCCACTTTTTTGCCCCGATCTTTTTGCACCCACCCCTCATAAAAGTGGCATTTATATTTTGAATTCCAAAATGATGTAAACTAATGAAAAGTTGAACTCGTGATGAATTTTATGCCTGTAATTTTTCAATAAAATTTAAAAAATATTTTGATACTTTTTTTATAAATTTAAGAGGAGATTTTGAATTGCTAAAAATTTTAGGAAAAAGTGACGTCGATTCCATGTCACAGAAAAAAAAAATCTTATTTTTGCCTATTTTTTTTCTCAAATAGATTAGTTCAATATCTAGTGCATTGGAAAAAAAAGTTTTCAATACATATTTTCCCCATAATATAGTGCATATACAACACACACACACACATATGATGTATATGTTGTATATGTTGTATGTTATTGAGCACATATAGGAAACACAATAAATATACGTATATCCTCCAGTATATATACACCATATATGTTGAACACATGAAGATACTGAGAGGGGAGGTGAATCAATATCTAAACAATCTTCAAATTTTATAACTTCAACTCATCCGGAGTAGATTAAAAGTTAAGCATCACAACATTAACATAAGCATAAAAGATTAACACAATGCACATTAACACATAACACTAGATATACATGGAAAACACAAGAAGGGAAAAGTTATGGTCAGGATTAACTCACAATATATGAAGCTCAAAAATAATAACTTTGTTTTAGGGCTACAACCCAGGGAAGCTACTACTCCATGAAAACTTTGATTTAGGGTCACTCCCAAGGAAGATACTACTCCCTGAAGACTTTGTTTTAGGGTCACTCCCAAGGAAGCTACTACTCCCTGAGTTGAGAACACACTTACAAAATATCACTGTATGACAATCCTTATACTATCTGAAAATTGACATTGAAACTTACACCTTTGATGATTGCAATTCTGCCTCTTCACACTTTCTTCTGATGATCAAATTAGTTAGGCACACTCTACACTTGATCGCTATCAAAAATATGCCATCAAGATGAATTACAACAGCATTTATCACTTCTTCTCTTTCTCCTTCAGTCGCACATCAAAACACATTCATTCCTCTCCTTATCTTCAATGCGAGCCCTATCAATCACTTTACAATCCCACCATAACAACTTGAAAACCTTGTGCAGTATTGGAAACAAGAAAGATCTTCATGAAAACCTTCTAGATGAGTCTACATGACTTATAAAGCATCTCCAAGCACCCATTTACCTCCATACATCAAATATTTGTGCCGTACATCTTCAACCATAAACTCTGGGAACAATAGGTCATCTAGAACACATTGCAACATGCTGTCATTGAGAAACTAAGCTTGTGGACCACCAAGAACCTCGAAACTGCAAGAAAGCATGTAATGTACATCTGTTAACATGTCCACAAAACTACAAAGCCAAACATTCACTTCTGGAGGAATACAGAGCATTCCAACAGGCCTTCAACACTAGATCACTTTGCTAGAACACATGCTGGTACTCTATCATGTATAATTCTCATAGAGGAAGAACAAATGATCTAAAACTTTGGAAATATCCCCTTTACTACACCCTAAACATAGTTCTAGAACTACATAGCCATATCTACAAATGGGGAGGAATGAAGAGCATTTTGTTTCTATATAGTAGTTGTCTTCAATATTATCTTCAAACTGCAAAACATATTTCCAAAAATCTTATCATCATAAAACTTGGAACATAGATACTTCAGGCTATCAGTAACATCTTCTAACATTAGCAATACATCTAATCATCTTAGTGTTTCTAATTCCCATATTAGTATGTCTTCATACTTAACTCTGCGCTGATCAAGGCATGACATACAACCATGACCTATATCGTCTCTACACATGACATCCAACCATGAACTATGTCTTCTTTGCACATGACACCTAACCATGAACACCATCTTCTCTATTGGACATGACATGACATCCAACCATGAACACCATCACACCTCCATGATCTAGTGTTGACATTAATCAACCTAGTGATTTTATTGACATCAATGACAACCCTAGGAACCATATGTGTAATAATCTCCCCCTTTGGCATTGATCACAACAAATACCTACATGTTTATCTCCTTTTGACATTAGGACAAAGGGAAACCACTACCTTCTCATCAGTGACCACATACCTGCATATTTTTTCTTAGGGCATAATTTCTTCTTGCATCAAATAGACTCCTATCATCAGTAACCACTACTTGCTCCCCCTGAGAGGTAGCCACCATTAGTCTAGGAATAAGATATAACATGAACTCCCCCTATGAAAGGAAGAAAAGTGTGTGGAAAACACTTCCTACACTAATCTAATGAGGGGAGATGTATGCAAATTCTTTTTAACCTTTACAATTACAATGTTGTTAACACAACTATAGAGATATTGCAGCAATACATACACACAGAGAATGTAGACACAAGAGAGAGAGAGAGAGAGAGAGAGAGAGAGAGAGAGAGAGAGAGAGAGAGAGAGAGAGAGAATATATAACATGGGGAAAACCATTTTGAGAGAAAAACCCCACTCCAAAACCTACATAATGTTTTATAAAAATAAAGAATTTTTACAACACACTTGCAATGCAAGTCTTCTAGGAGTCTTCAACACTCATATCTAGAGATATTTTGGTAGCATAACAATACCTATCAATAACACTATGTGTCTCCAACTCCAAGCACTTGTATATAAAGAGAAGTAGTACAAATGGAGGTAGCTTTTAGAGCAAGTCACACAAGGAAGTCGTCCAAATCCATGTGGCTGAATTTCCAAGGCCATAAAACATGCATATGACAATTGTAAGAGATTCTCTTTCATCTCTTACTACCCCCAACTTGGGCACCCAAAATTTGCCCAATTAAGGTATGACAGATGCTCTTACAATGTCATAAAATCCATCATATATGATAACTCTTACAGTTGTAGGAGAATCTATCATAACTAACTATTAATAGAAGATTCTCTTACAACCTTATCATTGTTAAGCTTAGGTACCTACTTCCTCCATGCAAGATGCTTTCTGACATTTGCCTTCACCTGTCATAGAATCTTCCTTTTCTGGCTCTTATATCTCATAGATTCTGTCATAGGAATCTATCATAGCTCTTACATATCATAAACCTCTTACAACACCTAAAAGATGCCGACACATGGAAAAACTCCCCTACCACAAAGTGGGACACCTATCTCCTCATATGACGACAAAAATACATGTAGTCACCTTCCATGTAGGATGATACATCACTGTGCCAACTCCCACAAACTGACAAATTACAATAATAGGCAAAAACTAAATACAATTAAATAATAAATGCTAGGAACTTGCAAAGGTTGAGACAGCTTAATTCCCATCACCCTAGATAGATGCACCATTATGCATCTAGAAAGGAGGGGAAATTACCCCTATCCTCTAGTGTAGATCCTCAAAAGTATCGTTTGCAAGAGCCTTAGTGAAAATTTATACCATCTAATACTTTGTTGGAACATATTCCAATCTCACTTCCTTATATGCAACCTTCTCTCTCAAAAAGTGATACTTGATTTCTATATGCTTGGTTCTAGAATGCATCACTGGATTCTTGGAAATATCGATAGCACTTGTATTGTCACACAAGATAGGAAAAGGCTCATCATATAATACCTTGATATCCTTTAGGCTTTTCTTCATCCACAACACTTGTGTACAGAAGGATGCTACTGCAATGTACTTTGCCTCTACAATTGATAAGAACATTGAATCTTGTTTCTTGCTCTACCAACAAACTAAACTACTTCCCAAAAAGAAAGCACCGCCACTTGTACTTCTTTTATCATAAACACAAGTAGCCCAATCAACATCAATCTAAGCACTCAAATCGAAGTCATTACCTCTTGGATACCACAAGCCATAATCTAATGTTCCTTTCAAATATTTGAATATCCTTTTCACTACCTTCTCATGTGTTTTCTTGGGATTGGTTTGATATCTGGAAATCACACATACTGTATGCATAATATCAGGTCTAGAAGTAGTCAAGTGCAATAGTCCTCCAATCATAGATCTATAAATAGTCTGATCCACCTCTAGAGTCTCATCATCCTTGCTTAAGTGACATCCAGTGACCATGGGACTACTCACTAGTTTTGAATCCTCCATACCAAACTTCTTCAACAACTCTTTGACATACTTAGCATGTGAAATAAAGATACCACCATCTAGCTAGGTAATTTGAAGTCCAAGGAAGAAAGAAGTCTCACCAATCATAGACATCTCAAACTCTTTTTGCATCTCCTCTACAAACCTCTTACACATATCATCACCTCCACCAAAGATGATGTCATAAACATATACTGCAACTATCAATATCATGTCTCTTTCTTCCTTGATGTAAATATTTCTATTTGTAGTACCTTTCTTGAATCCTTACTGAAGTAAGTACTTTTCTATCCTAGCATACTAGGCCCTAGATGATTTCTTGAGACCATACAAAGTTTTCTTGAGTTTGCACACCATGTCTGGATCTTCTGATATCTAGAAACCATCTGGTTTCTCAATGTAGACTAATTCCTCTAGATCACCATTTAGAAATGTTGACTTAACATCCATTTGATATACTTTGAAGTTCTTATGAGTTGCAAGAGCACGAAACATTCTAATCGCCTCCATCCTGACAACTAGAGCAAAAGTCTCATCAAAATCAATACCTTCAACTTGTCTTTATCCTTTACATACAAATCTTGCATTGTTCCATACAAATTCACCTTCTTCATTCATCTTGTTTGGGAACCAATTCCCATGTTTGGTTCTTCTCAACCTAGTCCAATTCTTCTTCCATGGCCTTTATCCATCCATCATCTTTGCTAGAATCAACAAAGTTTTTGGGTTCTACCTTTGATAGCAAACACAAGTTTATTTTCTCATGTGTCTTAGCAAGCCTTCTCCTTGTCTTCACTCCATCCTTATCTCCAATGATCTAATCTATTGAGTTGTAATTTAGAACATTCTTTATTGGAGTCTTAGGCATCTACTCTGGTTCTTTTTCCTTTTCTTCTTTCACTTCTTCATCTTCAATGCATGGAAAGATATCAAATTTGTAGTCCTCTAATTCATGTGAGATATGATATAGGTCTTCATCTACCTTGGAATTCATGCTTTCAATCCTGTTTCCCAACCTATCGTTGTAGCATTTATAATCCTTGCTTCTAGCTAAGTAACCAATAAATATTCCTTCATCACTTATTGAATAAACTTTTGTAGGTCTTGTTCATCTCTTTTGATGTAGCATTTCTTGCCAAAGACCCTAAAGTATCTAACAGTGGGAGTTCTTCCATGCCATAGCTCATAAGGGATCTTGGTGTTGTTGACCCTCAATTGTACTCTATTACTTAGATAGACAACAGTTTTAACTACTTCATTCCAGTACATATTAGACAGATCTACATATTTCAACATTGCCCTAGACATCTCATGCATAGTCCTATTCTTTCTTTCCACTACCCCATTTTTCTTAGGGGTCCTAGGAGTTGACTGATGTCTCCTAATACCTTGATCTTCACAAAACTTTTCAATTTCATTTGAAGTAAACTCACATCCTCTATTGGACCTCAAACATTTGATCTTGGCATCTACTTTATTCTCATCCATACCTTTGAACACTTTAAATTTATCAAGGGCATCTGACTCTTCTCTTAACAAAGTAACCCAAGTCATTCTAGAATAATCATCAATAAGAAGCATGAAATACCTCTCACCTTGTTGACTCTTTACTCTTGTAGGGCCACATAGATCAATGTGAATCGGCTCTAATGGATTTGAAGAAGAATACTCCTTTCTTTAGAAACTTTTCTTTGTTTTCTTTCCCATTTGGCATTCCTTGCATATTGTGTTTGCAAGCTTGATTATCTTTGGCATGTCTCTCACTACATGAGTAGAATAGATCTTTACCATATTATCAAAATTGTTATGTCCCATTCGCTTGTACCACAACCAACATGCACTAGATTGAGCCAACAAACATGTTCTTCCATTGACCTCTTTCAGATGATAGATATCACCATATGTCTTGATACCTTCTTCAACTAGTTTTCCAGACTTTGCCTTCCTAATTTTACATCCCTTGGCATGAAAGGTGAGATTATAACCCTTGTTGTACATCTGACTGACACTGAGAAGATTGTGTTTTAGCCCTTTGACATAAAGGACATCCTCATTCTTATTCTTCCCATCAATAGTTATACCACCTTTTCCACATATTTGTGTTGACTCTTCACCACCAAAATTGACAACACCACCATCCCACTTCTCAAGGATGATAAACTTCTCATTGTCACTAGTCATATGATATGAGCAACCACTATCTATTACCCAAGCCATATCTTCTTCTTTTGCATGAAAAGTAGTCCATACAACCATTAATCTATCATTGTTTTGATTTGTTCGCAAGGCATCAGTCTTCTCATATTTTCCAACATCATCCTTTTTGTCACCAACACTCAAGGCCATGAAAAGTGTTTCATCACTTGAATCATCATGATCCTCATCTTCTGAAGAATAACTACTCTTTATGGAATATAGACTTCATTTGATCTTGTCTCTCTTGTTACTACTCCTTGATTCCTTAAAAGGACATTTAGAAGCAAAGTGACCAACCTTTCCACAATTGAAACATTTGAAGGTTAACTTACCTTTGTATTTTCCAGTGCCTTTCTTCAATGTTCTCACAAAATTTGCTTTAACTTCTTCCTTTATCTTCATATTGGCTTTTAAATTAGCTTCTTTCGTTGGAGCATCACTGCCAAACTCTCTTATTTCAAAGGCAGTAAGGGAACCAAATAATTTATCTATAGTGTATGTATCCAAATCTGCATTCTTCTCAATAGAAGATACCTTATGACTATAAGATTTGGGAAGAGATCTTAGAACCTTCTTCATAATTTCATCCTCTTCCACTTTCCCACCAAGACCTATGATTCCAGTGACTACTTCATTCACTTGGAGCATATATCTAGCAATGTATTCATCCTCTGTCATTTTTAGGGTCTCAAATTTGCTTTTGAAGATTTACATCTTTGCTTTCTTCACCTTCTTATCTCCTTCATAAATAGTTTCAAGTTTAACCTAAACATCTTTAGCAGAACTGCAACTCATTACCTTTGATAGTTCTGAATTAGCTAGCCCACACATCATAGAAAACTTTGCCTTGGCATTGTTATCATATTCCTTAACTTTATCTGGATATGAAGGGATAGTAGAAGGAACTTTGTAACTAGTCTTGATAGATTGCCACACACCACATCCTAGTGAATTGATATAGCCTTCCATCCTTAGCTTCGAAAAAGAATAATTTTGTTCCATCAAACCTAGGTATCTTGTTGGATCCATTATGTGCCATCCCAAACCTTCCTCAAATGGTTAAGCTTCCTTTAGAGAAACTTGGCTCTAATACCAATTTTTGAACACACCAAGATAGTTAGATGGGGGTGTGAATCAGCATCTAAACCATCTTCAAATTTAACAACTTCAACGCATCCAAAGCAGATTAAAACTTAAGCATCACAACATTAACATAAGCATTAAAGATTAATACAATGCACATCAACACATAACACTAGATATACATGGAAAATCCAAGAAGGGAAAAACCACGGTGAGGATTAACTCACAATATATGAAGCTCAAAAATAATAACTTTTTGTTAGGGCTACAACCCAAGAAAGCTACTACTCCCTAAAATTTTTGATTTAGAGTCATTCCCAAGGAAGATACTACTCCTTGAAGACTTTGTTTTGGAGTCACTCCAAAGGAAGCTACTACTCCCTTAGTTGAGAACACACTTACAAAAGATTTTAGCATGACAGTCCTTCTACTGTTTAAAAACTGACATTGAAACTCACACCTTTGATGATTGCAACTCTGCCTCTTCAAACTTTAGTCTGATGATCAAATCCATTAGGCACACTCTAAACTTGATCATTATCACAAATATGTCTTCAAGATGAATCAGGACAACATCTAAAACTTTTGGTCTTTCTACTTAAGTTGCACATCGAAATGCATTCATTCTTCTCCTTATCTTGAATGGGATCCCTATCAATCACATTACAATCACACCTCACCTCATTCAATTTGATTTACAATTTATACAAGATATTACATTGAATACATTACTTTTTGGCCAGATACAACATGACAAATACATTTACTTGAGTCAACCAGACAACACACAACATGAAATGTATAGAAGACTCATGTATTATAGACACCAACACTTGCTTAACTAGGTCCAAAACATCCTTCACAGCTTCATACACCAAGGAATTACATCCGCACACTCTGCTCATTTGAAAATAGGAGAGCCTTAAGAAAAAACATATGAAACTTGAAGCATAACAACCACAACAACTTGAAAACCTTGTGTAGTATTGGAAATAAGAAATATCTTCATGAAAACCTTCTAGATGAGTCTACATGACTCATAAAGCATCTCCAAACACCCCTTTAGCTTCACACATCAAAGATTTGTACCGCACATCTTCAACCATAAAATCTGGGAATAATAGGTCATCTGGAACACACTGCAACATGTTGTCATTGACAAATTGGGCTTGAGAACCACAAAGAACCTTGAAACTACAAGGATGCATGTAATGCACATCCATTAACATGTCCACAAAACTACAAAGCCAAACACTCACTTCCAAAGGAATGTGGAGCATTCCAACAGACCTTTAACACCAGCTCACTCTACTAGAATAGATGCAAATACTCTATCATGCATAACTCTCACAGAGGAAAAACAAATGATCTAAAAGTTTGGAACTATCCCCTTCACTACACCTTGAACATAATTCAAGAACTACATAGCCATATCTACAAATGTGATGGAATGCATAGCATTCCATTTTCATATAGTAGTTGTCTTCAATATTATCTTCAAACTAAAAAACATACTTCCGAAAATCTATTCATCATAAAACATGGAACATACATGCTTTAGGCCATTAGTAACATCTTCTAACATCAACAATACATATGATTGTCTTAGTGCTTCTAATTCCCATCTTAATATGTCGTCATACTTAACTCTACACTGATCAAGGCATGACATCCCGCCATGAACTATATCTTCTCTACACATGACACCCAACCATGAACTATTTTTCCTTTGGACATGACATCCAACCATGAACACCATCTTCTCTGTTGGATAGGAAATGACATCCAACCACAAACACCATCACACCTCCATGATATTGTTGACATTAATGACAAGCTAGTGATAGTGTTGACATCAATAACAACCCTAGGAACTGTATGTGTAACAATATCCACACACACACACACATATATATATGTGTGTGTGTGTATGATGTGTATATATATACACAACATATATAGTACAATGCATATATAGTGCATATGTTGTATATGCTATATGTTATCTAGAATATATAGTGGACACAATAAATATATGTATATCCTCCAATATTATACATATATGTGTGTGTGTGATGTATATATACAATATATACAGTACATATACCACACACACACACCTATATATATATATATATAAACTTTCAATTGCATTTAAATGGGGCTCGTGTATAGTGAACTACCTGGTATGCTTGAAGGTGGTGGATGGTAACAAATTAACCCGAATGAAACCCTAACCATCCACTATCCCCACCCAATATGTCGTTGTCTACCAAAATCCTGCCACCAAATATGTCAGGATTTCTATTTTTTTGTTTTAAATTTATCAGTTTTAGGTAAAACTAACTCAGGCAAGAAAAAATTGCCCAAAAAGTACAAGACACATATGTAGCACATAGGTGTGATGTGGTTTTAGGTGAAACAAACTCACACAAATTTGACTCGAGCGAAAATAACTCAAATTGTACTATGTTGTTGGTCGAAATTGTGACACAAGTTTGTACTTTTACCCTTTATTGGACTCTATAGTTGCAAACTCCATGATGGGTTGAGAAATAATACATGAACTATTTAGAATGAATGCCTCAATGCAAAAGTGTAGCCTGAAGGAGTATGTAGACGCAAGTTTATAGGAAAAATTGATCTATAGGAAAAAATTCTAAAATTCAAGAACATGCTCTTTACTAGCATAAAATAAGCCTCTAAAACCTTTTCCCATGTCCAAATACCATATTAAGCATATATAGAGAATTTGGAATCATACATAGCATAGGTGAAACATATGTGGTTATATGGAGTGTAAAATTGCAACATTTACATGTGTGCACCTACTGTAAGAATTTTAAAAAACAACTTTCAAGTGAAGGGAATTGGTAGATGGACATCCATTGAAGCATGTTTTAGAAGTGAATTTTTTTATATGATATACTAGTGAAGGTCACTTTAGCCATGATACTTTTGTAACGTCAAAAATTGCATACACTTGTAATTTCATGCTATGTTTTACACTTATTTTGGTGTCTACTCCCTAGTACATTTTAGGATCATTTTGACCCTACCTTAGCCTTTTTCCTAAACCACACATGATGTGTTTGTGTTGAGTTTTAGCATTTGTACTTATTTTTTTTCAAATTCTGTTTTAATGCCTTGATTCTTTTACTATGCTAAGGTGTTCTATGAAATCAAGAGCCGATGTCACTTAGACACTAGCACTTAACACAAATGTCTATGCAATGTGCTAGCATCCCAACCCTATGTGGTGCCAAGTGATAATTTCTTGGGTATTACTTACCACCTCCTACAATGTGAGATACTATGCATAATGCCTCTATAGTTTTGAACAACTTTCTTTGATCTACGTTTCTATTTTCCCTCTAAGTCCTTCATTGGAAAGGACATTTTTGAATCTCTTGGCTCTCTTTTGGAAACTGTTGGAAATTTTTTTTAAGCTCTTGACATCTCTATGATTACAAGAAACACTCTATCAATATTCTTGAAGATTTTTGTGGCTCTCTTATTGTATCCAAAATTCATGTTTTGTGCACTCAATCTTATGTGATATTTTTGGTGGATTTTCATTACCCTCATGGGGTTTTTCGAACCACTTTTTGTTTGGCTCTTCATCTCCATCTTGGTCATTTGCACCTTCTCATTTGTAAGGTGATTGAATGCCATCTTGCCCTCATTTTTTACTTATTTCTTCAATGTAATCCAATTGTATGCTGATTGGATTTGTGCGGGTCATTCCATTTCCTTTCTTTCTTCCAATATCTCACTAGGTTGCTCTTGTTTTTTTAGTAGATTAGTTTCAATTGACTCATTTAATCTATTTGTCACTACTATTATTCATTGTAGATGCACTTAGAAGATAATAACACACACTTTATTTCAATCTTGGTTGTTCATGGAGGTGGAAATACTAAAATAGGGGTTTGACCTGAAGGAAAACCCCTAAGAATGCCCAACCTTAATTGTTTCTTCTTGTAGATTCCAGATTTAGAGGAGAAGATTGCATCTATAGACACCTCAAATTGACTCCACCTTCACCATCACTTTTGACATCATCCTAACACTATCCTAGCATCATCTTCATCCTAGCATGTCCCCGTTACCATGTTTCCTTCTCAATTAATTAAATAAATTATATTTATTTAGTTAGTTGTCCCTTTTTATCCATCACCTATAGTAATTAAATAAATTTTATTTAATTAATTTAAACATTGTATCCTCATTCCCAAATTAATTAATTAAATAAATTATATTTATTTCAATCCATTATTTTGTATAGCTATGATTAATTAAATAATTTATTTAATTAATTAATTTTATCGTCACATATCCTCCCTCTCTAATAATTAATTAAATATTCTATTTAATTAATTATTTCTACATTTCTTATCCTCATCCATTTACCATAAATAAATAAATTTAAAAACAAATCCAACTCATCACAGGACTAACTAGAAGCTTCCATCTTTATATCATAAAAATCCATTTATCTTTTATCTTATCCTTTTGTCTTTTTAGAAAGTCTTTATGTCAATGAGAATGAGACTCTATCCTTCTCTATCACATAAATGTTTTTCTAACCATCATGCTTGGTCTTTCTGTCATGTTGCCAGGGTCTTCGTAGCAGCAGGTGACAAACATCCATAGGAATGATGTCACAAAGGATCTTATCTCTATAACCCCTAATGTTAAACTCTACCCATGACTGTTCATTTACCAAGACTTGTTGACCCTTGTTTAACCATGGCACTTTGTAGGGTGTGGGGTGAGGAATTCTCTTCAGGTTCAACTTCTCTACCATTTCTAAAGAAACCAGATTATCAGTAGAACAAAAATCAAAAACTACTTTGCATATCTTTCCATGTGACTTGCAAGTTGTTCTAAACAATAATTTCCTTTGTGAAGGCTCCCTGGTTGTTGGCACCTTGAGGAGTGTCCTCCTTATCATCAATGTATCACCTACCTTAGGAGTAGCAGGCTGAAGTGGTGAATTAACACTTTCACTGTCCTCTTCATGCACTATTTGGGTTCTACGTTCACCTCCTTGAGAACTTGATGCTTGCTTGTCTGGGCACTTGAATGTAGGATGTCTCAACTAAATACAGTTGTAACATTTACCTAAGAAGGTGCTTGACCCTCTTCCTTCACCACTAAATCTTCCTCTAGTGTTAGGTCTTCTACCTCTAAAATTGCCCCTATCACTTAATTCCCCTTTTTGCTCTTGTTGTCCACTTGATTCTCCTTGTTTCTTTTGGAATTATGTCCTTCCCCCAAAGTTACCTTTGTCTTTACTATTCTTTCCTCTACCCCTAGCCTGTTGTTCTTGTCTTCTTTTGATCTTCTCTTCTACCCTTACTTCCAATTGGAAACATTCATCCACATTTCTAGGTGTGGCAAGGCTTATTTCATCCTAAATATTGAGCCTAAGCCCATTGATATACCTGGCAATTTTCCCAACCTCATCTTCATTATGTTCTGTCCTCATGGTCAGCTTGTGGTATACTTCAGTATAGGCCATAACATCCATTTCCTTTTGTTTTAAATTTTGTAACCTTCTAAAGGTTTGAATTCCATGATCCCTTGGTAGGAATTGGATTTTTACTTTGGACACCATCTAGTCCCATGAACTAATTTTTTCTTTTCCTTTCCTTAACCTCTCTGATTGAACATAGTTCCACCATGTCAATGTTGCTCCCTTCAACTTGGTCTTTTCTAATTTTACCTTTTGTTCTTCTGGCATCTCCTTGTACTCAAAGTAGTTATCTAAGGAATCAATCCAATCTAATAATTCCTCACTGTTCATTTTTCCTTCATACACGGGTAACTCCATTTTAACATCAGTGATTTCCCCTTTCACGGCCTATAGCATCTTCATAAACCTTCTATCATCAGGATCCATCTCCTCCTCATTGGATCCCCTTTGAGGGTTTGCACTCTCACCCTCATTCTCTTCCTCTTGGTTACTCTCTTCCTTAGTGACTCTACCTCTTCTTAGGTTTGCTTCTATGCCTGTAAGTCTGGTTAGAACTCCATCTTGAGATTCCTTCATCATTCTCACTTCTCAAGTGAGTACTAGATTGTTTCTAGGAGGCATCTTGCAACTATATCTCCTTCACACTTCAACTTTCTTCTTTCTTCCCAATTAGAACCTGAACCTAGGCTCTGATACCACTTGATCTAGAGCAGGGGATAAGATCATCATGGACTTCACTGCAACACATGTTTTCAATGTTTGGGAAAGGTAACACAACATGGTTTGAATGCATGAGCCACCTGCCAATCCTCAAAGAAACCTTAGTCCACATCAATAAGGCTAGTTAACACTGATGAAGCCACCCAAGAGCCCTATTCATTTGTCCTTCTTAGCATTTGCCTTGAAAACTATCCTAAATGCATGTAGCCCTTGGAAAGGGGTTTTTCAATCATAACTTGAAAAATACTAGGCAAATCCACATACAAATTGACTTTCTAGATACCTATTGGGCACCTACACAACATATCTAGAAATCAGATGGGGTTGTTTTGGCACATGGGCTTCAAAAACTGATGGTACCTATTTTTCTAGGGCTAATTAGGCCTCTTTTACAAAGCAAGTGTGTGCCCAACTTACTTAAAACTCCTAATACCAACTTTAGGGTGCCTATGGGGTTACAAAATGATAGAATATTCTAGTTTTAGGGATCCTAAGTCATCCCAAGTCAGCTTTCCACCTTTTAGTTACTTCACTATGCTAGAAAAAGTCTAATACATGAAAATATTAGACTCAAATAGATTCAAATAGAACTTCTTCCCTGTCCCCTACTCCTACAATGACATAAACAAGGAGACACAACCTACCTAAATCCATTCCACCCATTTTGAAGATACAACACAAGTGGAATGGGTCAAAAACCCATCGTTCTACCCTAAACCCTTAAAATCTAGGTTTTACACCCAATTTCAGAAAATCAATAATAAAATGCTTTAGAACCAATGAAAATCCTCCTAATCCAATTCAAATGAGAGTTAACTCAACTCACTTCAAGATTTCATGCATTAGGATTCATGACTGTACTATACGGGGTTGTACCAATGTTGGGAAATTAGAAAAATAGTGAATAATGCAGAAAACTAGAAATCTCTTTATTTTGTTCACTTCAAACTTTCTCTCTTTGATCTTCCTCGAAATGTGAGAGGCATAATATATCATGTTTACATTCAAACTCCACATTTCATAACTCCAAGGTCGTGGAAAAAAAAGCCAAAAAGAAGGCATAAACAACATGTCCACTAAACTGCTCAAAATAGAATGTTCTATTCTTGTGCCATAATCAAGAATCCACTCTAGGTGACCACAAGGGTCATCCCACAATAATTGGTTACACTTTTTAGCCAAACTTGACATCGAAATCAATATTTTGAACTATATCTTCACTTTCTGACACCTATAGCTATTAAACCATTAGGAATTTGAAGATGATATGAACTAGTGATTTGTGAGATTTTGTTTGTAGATTCTAAATATATATTTTTTTAAAATTTTTGAGTTAAATTGTAAATTTTTTTCATCTCCTTTGATAACTAGTTTTTAATAGTAAAGAACATTTTTTAAAGTGATGTGTATTCTGTAGCACATAACTTTTTTTCTATAAAGGATAAAATTCTGATTCTTTTGAATTTAGATTGGTAATACCAATATATAAGGCATGCATTTGGTTTCATGATGGTTTGTTGAATATTTTTAGTTTAATTAAGTTTTGAAGTCAAACCAATTATAACTTAGACATAGACGTATTCCATAAAACATAACTTTTTCTATATGTATCGAAATTTAATTTTTCTTTTTTTTTTGTTGAAACAAGGACACCAATACCAAGGGCATCAATATTTTTTGAGAATTTTTTTCACTAATTTACTAATTTTCCATGTGTGTAGAATAGAGAACTTGATGTTTAGAGAAAAACCTACATTCACAAGAAATAAAAAATAAATATGATAATCAAATTAAATATATTTAAAATTATACTTTTTGGGACGCTTATAGTAAGGACTACATACTTACAAAACATAAATTTTAAATGAATTCATTTGATCCCCCAAAAGGTAAATCAAAAGTGGTTTTTTATCAGCATTTTGATAAGTGTAGAGGAGACTCCATTATAGGTATGGTTTAAAACTAGCAGGGTTCTTTCTGAGGGGATTTGAATCTAAGCGGGTTTGATCAAACCCTCTTCAATTAAAATCCTTTAAATGGAACCTTTCAAGGCTTAACTCATTATATTTTCTAAAAATATGTGATTTCAGCAAAAATCAGGATGTCCCAGAAAGTGTAACCCATTATTGTGGCAGTACCCACTGTAAATACATAAAAAATGGTCTTTAATAGACTTTATTACATCAGTTATGAAGGAAAATTCCACCCAGGCTCTTTATTGAGACCAAAAATTCAAAATTTGTCTTAGGCCTCTGCACCACCAGGGAAATAAATAATAGCTTGTACATGATGTACCATGTAATGAATATTGGTATGTAGCATTTGTGTGAGATAGATCAACCTACCAATGTATGCTTTGTCAATTTTTGTGAGTTAAAAAGTGTTTGGAAGGGTTTGAAGAGTATGAAGGTTCTGCAAAGATTTTTGATTGAATAATAATCTGATAAGATAGAGTTGTATGAGGGATTGTAGATATGTTTATGAAAGCATGGGTGATCACTTCTTTTGCATAGAAACAATGAGGTATTCTTTGTTTTGATAATAGTGTAATGTACTTTATCTTATGCTTGAGACAAGAAAATGATGTAGGGTTGTTCTCAAGATTTAGAATTCTTTAGTGATGTCATTGTGATTAAAAGCCTTTGTATTGTCTTTTCAGTATTGATTACTTGATGGTCTTGTAAAGGAGAGATAAGGATTTGTATGATCAATTGGGGAGTTTATAGATGTTGTTTCATGTTGAGGATAGGGAGACATAAGATGTATTGTACTTCAAAGAAATAGAGTAACCCTCTATATAAACTTATTCTTTCTTTCTAGTGTTCATATTTTTGCCAGTTAGGCACATTCAGCCAGTGAGGCATTTGTACTTATTAGTGAGACATTTTTTTGTAGCCAGTGAGGCATGTTTTTTATTAAGCTAGTGAGACTTATTTATAGTGGTTTTTCATCCCTATGAGGGTTTTCTACTCATCAAATCAATTGTTATGTTTCTTGTTTGTCTACATGTGTTCATATGGCCTACTTCTCTTATGATTGCTTAAAGGTCTTACTCATTATGTTAATCATTGTACTTGTATGAATCCTTGATGTCTTTCTCATGTTTAAAAGGTGGAAAATGTTGTTAATTTTTCTAGACAACTGATTCACCCCCCCTCTTAGTGGTCCTATACTCCAACAAGTGGTATCAGAGCATAGGTTCCCTATAGAAGCCTAACTAGCTGGGGTAGGTCCTGATAGTGGAGTACCACGGGTAAGTGTAAAAGAAATAGAGAAAAGAAAAAAGCCAAGAAAAAGGTTGTACAACAAACATCGGTCAACTCATGTGATGAGTTGTTGCATGAGTCTCTCCTGAATGATCATATAAAGTGTGATAAAAGAAAAGATGATTTTGCTATTAAGATTGATGACAAAGAAGGAGACCTCTTTATGGATGAATATGGACATGAGTTTGATGAAAATGATTGTGAAGTTGATTTAGAAGGTGAACTATTTTGTGCCTTAGATCCGATCAAGAAACTTAAAAAGGAGAATCAGAGGTTAGAAGAACAACTTCAACAAGAAAAAGACTCCAAAGACAATGTATGTTTAGATTTTGCAAAAGTTTCTCTAGAGTTCAAAGAGGCAAGAAATCAGATTGTAGACTTAAAGAGTCATGTTGAAGAATCAAACAAATTGATTATTAATCTAAAGACTGAAATTGAGGAAGCCAAAAGAATAATAGATGTAACAAATTCTGATCTTGAGGTGAAAAGAATTGAATGTCTAAAATTAGAAATAGAAATTGTCAATCTGAGAAAAGATTATGAAGGTCTCAAGGCCCTGTCTAAGAGATATTAGGAGTTTGAAAAAAATGCAAGCAAGTTACATGAAATGTTGGGAAAACAAAAATGCTATAAAGACACTATTTGCTTAGGATATAAGGAAGGATAGTCTTCTAAGGCAAGAAAGACACCTAAAAAGAATATAGACTTGAGTTTTCATGCTACTGCTCCTATAGATCAGAAAGAAGATAAAATTATTGATAAAGGTAGAAGAAGTAGAACCTCAAGACTCCAATCTATCAGGCAATATCATTCAATGAGGTACAACTATTCTCAATCTCATGGTTATTGCTATTGTTGTCATGCTTATTGTCATATGGCTAGAGATTGTAAAATAAATGGTTTTGAATGGAATAAAGAGAAATTTTTTTATAGCTGGTCAAATTAGGACTACAATAATTCTTGTTATAATTGTAATAAAGTTGGCCACCTAGCAAGAAATTGTTGGATGCATGCAAAGTATGTCAATAGAGACTCTCACAGATTGACTAGAAGAAACTATCTTTCTCTTGGTCAAGACTATAACACCTTATGCTATATGTATAATATGTTTGGGCACAAAAGATAGTGGTGTAGAGGAAGATTGAGGAAATCATCTAGAGATTGCATATTGAAGCAAAAGCAAGTGAATGTTCTGGACAAGGAAAACAAATACCCTATACTAGTTTGGAGAAGAAAACAAAGTCAAGAAGAAGGAAGTCCCAATCTTGTGCATGTTGCACAAGAGACATCACAAACTGCTTGAGACTTAGCTTAGAGTGAGGGGGAGTTGTCTAATGTTCTATCTCTTACCTCCAAGGAGTTTCAACAGTTATAGTGCCAGGCATAGTGCACTAGGAGTTGATCATCATGCCATTGTTTGTGTTGGTTAAGAAAAGAGTTTGATGTTGGTCATCTTATGAGATTCAATTGACTGAGTTCATATCCTTCCTGATATTCAGAAGTTCATAATGCACATAGTGTGTTGTTCATGATCATGTGTTCATTAGGAACTTGAGTTATCATGATCTTCAGAGTGTCATATTTCATGGTTCAGGATCATCCTTTATAATCATCAGTATGCTCTTTTGTCATGATGTGGTTCATACTTCACATATGTCATTCTCTTCATGTTGAATTAGAGATGTGTTACTCATTGACAATTTTAAAGATTATGTTGCAGAGAGTTTCAATGATAAGGGCATGGTTTATTAAGGGACGGTATATACAATGGAGGAGTAGAGTCTTCAATGAAACATAATCATGATTTCAATTTGCATGAGGCAGTTCTTTGAAATGAAATGAGGAAGGGAGGTTGAATATGGTCAAGTCACAAGAAATGAAGTATTTTCAAGAAAAATGCAAAATATCATCACCTCATTCTAAGTGTATAACAATCCATAGATCATGTTATGTAGTCAAAAAGAACATAACAGTGAATCCATACAGTATTATCTTCATGATAGTAATGCTAATGAATGAGACTAGACTGTGTTTGCAGAATTACAGAGTGCAGATTAGATTAGAGGTAGTGTAAGGGGTAGATTCTAGAAGTGCAGCAGGAGTACAAGGGCATTAGGATATATATTTTTATTTATATAACCTTGCATTTCAAATGATATAACAGTTTATCAGTGCATCAATTTTTTGTGATCAGAATTAATGTTTACAAGATACACACAAAATAGTCAACTGCTCAAGAAATTGTCATAGCAGGTGTGGTCCTTGATACTTATTACTTATCAGAGATGTCAAAGATGATAGAAGCGTTGCAGTGGTATTTGTATTGATTTTGATATTTTCTCATTTATTTCATCATGAAAAGGTTCTTGGATCAATTTTGTCATTGGACAATGGATTGCTTGTCCATTCTTGCTAATGAAATACTTCATGTGGAGCACAAGATTTGATAGGATGTATTATCAAGGGTACTTGGATTGTCATTGGTCATTAGATTTTCAAGAGTTGATTTACTTACTATATTGATGGATACAACAATTACTCATTGTTGCATAGAGGTGTTCTCAAAAGTGCTTATAGATTTGCAAAGAGGATCTTTGAATGTTGTTTGTTGTTGTATATTCATTAGTAGGATTGTATAAGGGGTTATCTCCATGAGCAGATGTGTGACTTGCAGGTGGATGGCAGAGAACAATGATCTTGAGCAGATGTTGATAATCTCTTGTTGATGTTCTTTTTGTTTTGTTATTGATGGATATGGTTTTGTGTTGTAGGTGTAGGTTGATTGGCAAGTAGATCAGTATGTGTGACAGGTGATGATCTCTTGAAGTGGCAGGTGCATGTGTCAGAATTTTTTATCTCTACTTGATAACAGGCCTTTAGTTGCAGACACTTGATATTCCTATTCTGCAATGATTAAGAGTGAACATTTATGTTACAGACCATTGATATCCTTGTAGCATTACTTACTGTGGCCCATGAAAATGTTTTGTTGATTAAGATAGTGATTTGTAACGAGACATTGATATTAGTCAGTGATATACAACAAATATCCTTATTTGACTTGATAGTGTTGTTAACTATGATGACTAGACACTATTGTGGTGCTCAGTACAAATATGATGTTTCATTACTTTCTCTTGTGATGCCAATATACAGTGCTAGGTTGATGTGTTTATCTTTGTTTATTTGGTATAGTATCAATGATTTATCTATACCCTATGGCAGCAGTTCCTCATGCTAATAGAGGGTCTAGTTTGTGCAAGTATTTTCATATCAGATTTCTAGCAAATAAGACATGATAGTGATTTATGTTTACTTTTGATAGTTGTTACTTGAAAAGTGTTAACATTTGGATGGTGGTTTCATCTTTTAGGGAAATGTTTTTTGTTGAAAGCATGATAAGAGGTGGTCTTCTTGATAGAAGGAGAAGTGCCATTAGATGCAAGGTGCTTATCTACAGGGGGAGTGATGCTCTAAGAGTTCTTTGCCATTTATGTCAAAGGGGAAGAAAGTAATTTGGTTTTTCCATCAATGGAAAAGGGGGAGATTGTTGTATTTTGTCATTGATGTCAAAGGGGTAAGTGTGAGGGCTCAGTTTGATAAGATATTCTCCTTTGTAGACATGATATTTACATAGTCCAAGATATTCTCCTATTGATCAAGATGTCCTCATGGCTTGTTTTAGGATGGATACTCATGCTCTTGGTGTTCATAATGCTTAATAAGATCATATGTGTTCATGTGTTCATTTTGTTATGTTCCAAGACTTGATATGCAAGGTAAGATGTGTTGAGATTAGATGTGATGATATTTATGACTCCATCAAGGTTTATTAGTTCCTACCTTCATCATGGTTTCAAGTTGTGGTTGTTTGAATGGTTTTCCTAATGTTTTTACTTGATGCAAACAAGGGCATTGCTATTCTTGTTGTGAGATTTGCAGTGTGTTCTCAACAGTATGTTCTCAAGATGCTTATGATTTGGTTCACAAATGGTACCCGTGATATGTCACATAACATATATCAACATATTATTCTCAAGATGGATTAGGCTTGGTATGACAAAGTGATTCCTATTAAGTTCATTACATTGGCTCATCATGCTTCATGCATCATGCTCTTTATCATAAAGTTGAGTAAGTTGATGCTTCATCAAAGCTTTTGTTGATACTACATAAGGCATATTGATTGATAACCTAAAATAGTGAATTTACCCTAAGACAAGGTTATTTTCTAAAGGCTTTTAAAGAAAGTTCTCCTTGTTCTTTATGATGCCTATCAAGGTGTATGTCAGGTGTAGATTTTTGACACTACATTGGTGCAAGGAAAGATGTTCACAATCATTTCAAAGTGTATAATGTGATTGGTTTACTTTATCATGAACAGTCTTCATAGATCCATATGAGGTTGAAAGTGCATATATAGGTGTAAATTTTGTTGCAGAATGTATGCAAAGATTGCTTTCTTTATCTTATGTAGAGGATTTTGTGATATTTGCAAAGGTGTCCTGTTAGACTTAAAGCCTTATTTTTCAAAGAAAGAAAAACCTAGAATCTAGGTTGGAGCTCTAAAAGAACCTAGCCCATACTAAACCCTAAGGATCTAAACCGTCATGCACTTTATTGTAATTTAAAGGTGACTTATAATCAGTGGTTACATGTTCACTTAAGTGAACACTTGAGGGATCAAACTCATCAGTTTGACTGGCCCCTACCTTCTAATTAATCGATGCTCCCGATATTAAATAGGGACTTGGGTAGTAAAAGGCACATTGTTGGATGATATTTAAAAAGACTTGGGTGCTAAAAAAGCATCAAAGAGTCAATATTTAAAAGGTATTTGGATACCAACGGTCATCCCTGTGTAGTGAATTTGATGGGAAGTTAGAATATTTGAAGCCCTAACTGTTTGTGACAAGTGCTTTTATGTATCTTAGAGGGCCAGGGAAATAAATAATAGCCTGTACGTGATGTATCATGTAATGAATATTGGTATATAGCATTTGTGTGAGATAGATCAACCTACCAATGGATGCTTTGTCCATTTTTTTGAGTTAAATAGTGTTTTGGAGGCTTTGAAGAGTATGAAGGTTCTGCAATGATTTTTGATTGAATAATAATTTGATAAGACAGAGTTGTATGAGGAATTGTAGATATTGTTATGAAAGCATGGGTGAGCACTTCTTTTGCAGAGAAAAAATGAGGTGCTCTTTGTTTTGATAATAGTTTAACATACTTTGATGATTGCTTGAGACAAGAAACTACTGTAGGGGTGTTCTCAAGATTCAAAATTCTTCTGTGATGTCATGGTGATTAAAATCCTTTGTATTGTCTTATAATTATTGATTACTTGACAGTCCTGTAAAGGAGAGATAAGGGTTTGTATGATCAATTTGGGAGTTTATAGATGTTGTTTCATGTTGAGGACAGGGAGACATAAGATGTATTATGCTTCAAAGAAACAGAGTAAACCTCTATATAAAATTAGTCTTTCTTTCTAGTGTTCATGTTTTTTCCAGGTAGGCACATTCAGCCAGTGAGGCATTTGAACTTGTTAGTGAGACATTTTTCTATAGCCAGTGAGGCATTTTTAGAGTGGTTTTCATCCCTATGAGGGTTTTCCACCCATCAAATCAGGTGTTATATTTCTTGTCTGTCTACATGTGTTCATATGGCATAATGCTCTTATGATTGATTAAAGGTCTTATTCATTCTATTAATCATTGTACTTGTATGAATGCTTGATGTCTTTCTCATGTTTAAAAGGTACAAAAAGTTGTTAAGTTTTCTAGACCACTGATTCACCCCCCCTCTCAGTGGTCCTGTACTCCAACACTCCCTCAATCCACTCTACCTCCCTTCCTCCTAACTCTTAATATACCCATCCTTAAATCCCCTAATCCATCCATCCACACATCCCACTCCCCTAAATCCCCTAAAACTCCTAATCAAGATCAACAAATGCACACATCACCATAAAATGAAGATACAACCAACCCGAAGGGATTCAAAATTACAAATTTGTATGCCTCCTTACATAAAGAAAATAATCCAAAAAAGTATCAAGATTATCATGCCGAAGGGCATCCATACACAAAATATAAGCACAATCAAGAATCCAAAAGGCTACAAATGCCCACACCCTCAAAAGAAAAAAAAGAATGGTGTGGGTCCCCAAGACCAAGGAAATCAAACCAAATGAAGCATCCAAATCCCACTATATGAAAAAGCCAAAATCCCCAAAATATCGCTTCCAATCTAAAAATCTACAAATCCTAAGTCCATTTGGGTCCCTAAGTCCCCAAATTGGAAAAATAGAAAATCCCTATTAGTCCCTATTGATGTATAAATTTGTGGGTCTAATCCAACAACAACATCGGAAGCTCTGAGAATGTGGGATGACCCTCAGAAGCAACCTCTAGATTTTAGGGAAGCCAGCTTTTCCTTTTCAATGGGGGTTTGGGAAAAGGTAGAAATAACAAGATTATAGATACAATGAAATCCTATGGTGATGCGCCAGATTTATACAACTACCCAGTTGCACAATGACTAAACCCTATATGATTAACTGGAAAAACAAAGAGCAGAGTGCATGATTGATTATGCAGTTGAATAATAGATTCAAAGGAGGCTTAAGAAACATAAAATCAGAAGTAAGAAACAGAGATAGATTTATATCTGCTACTTAAAGTAGTATTTCCCTTTATTGAATGAAGAACAATTTTATAGTGGCAAACATGCACAAAATAAAATGTTACATTCCTTATGAAAAGCAAATTGGACAAAAAATAAATCTCTAATTTTCTACTCAAAAATCTGTCTGATCTATCAAGAAGTCTCAAACTCTGTGTCATGGATTTGTCTATATATAAGCCAAAAATCCTTTCTAAATGTCTTGCAACTACTCTAACTACCCATAAAATATCTTTAGCTAAAAATCCCATGAAATCTGCCTAAAATCTGGTAGATAACCATATCTAGCTGTTAACTGAGCCTTCCCCATGGCTAGAAATGCATCTGTTTGTGTTGTTTGACCTATGGCATGAAGTTTCCCGCTCATCCTTTTCTCTCTTGCCGTCAAAATAAAAGTGGCTGCATATGAAAACTTAGGGTTGTATCTTTATTTTATCCATCATGAGGTATAGAAAGTCATAAAATATAATAAATCTTCCACTTCATTATTTTGTTGTAGATTACCTTGGGTCCCACCATTATCTCATAAAATGGACTTTATCACTTTTGAAAACTGATTTTATAGACTCCTCTAGCTTTAGCTGAAAAAGAGACACTCTTAATATTTAATAAATGGAGATGCATTTGGAAGGGGCCCACCGGTTATCATAAGACTCAACATTAATAATTATGCCTTCCTTATAAAGATTCACGTGACTCTTAAAAGTTTTTACGAAAAGAAAAATAAAAGACTATTTATCTCCCTTCCACCTAAGACACTTGTTGCATTAGCGCTTATTTAAGAAGAAATTTTCCCCTTTCTACTCCACAAACACCTGCCATGTTGACAAGTGGCAACTTCCAGTGCTTTTCTTTCCTTCACAATCTTAGCCATTGATCTAAATCTCTCATCTACTCCTATCTACAGTGCATGTGTTTTGATGCATTAAAACCCTAACACCCTCCTGCATGCTCTTTCATACTCTATGAAGTGGCCATGATTCTTGTCGCAATGTCTTGAGACTCTGTGATTGCTGGCTATATCTACTACAAGCCACACTTTTATTCTTCACATTGTGCCTTGACTATATGCTATGCTATGCTTCTCTTTTAACGTACTTAACATATCGCAGTAAGTCTCCATAAACACGTCAAGTTCTGGATCCATTCCAATGCTCACAATCATCTCATTGTGTCCATTTTCATACTGTTCAACAGATTCATCTATGTGGGCCACAATTTCTGGAGGAGCCCCAACCTTTATGCAGTGCATACAGGCTTCCAACAAACAATGATATTATGGATGCCCTAATATTTTATATTTCATATCATCCATTTCCTCCTCGTCAGTAGTAATCTTACTATTACTATTGAAATTAGGGCTATTTGCATGTGGGGCTAAGGATGTGATTAATTAACTACCGGACTACAGAGATGACAACTCTCCAATGCAATTTACAACCTCTTTGCTATGAAATTCAAGGCCATTAGTAAAGTTATGGCAGCCTGCCATTTTAACCAGCGGCGCAAAAGAAGCTGGTTTGCAGCTACATTTCTAATCAGGTTTCATTTGGATAAAATATGGCTACTCCTTTTTCATAGGCCCATGTTAAACCAAGGAGGTCATAGCTCCTTCTGTAGGTGGTTGGACCGTGATATTCAGGGTAGTGTCATATTAGATAGGCTATGCATCTTCATCGAGTGCTCACTCATTACCTCTAGGTCAACCTACCATTTAAGATCACACCTTCCTATAGTGTTATTCCTTCTCAAATGGCTGACTATGCCATCTTTTCCCATTCTCTATGCTATTTATATGATGTTGCGCTCACTTCAATACCGTGCCTTAGCTTAAGGTAGCACTACATTAAAATAAGGCTGAGCCTCAAACTTTGTATAGCTTATGTGACACCTTCATAATTGCCTAGCCGATGCTTTGTTGATATCATTTGCACCTTTGAGAGGCCTCCTTATTGAATAAAGGTTGCACCCTGTTTAGATTCTTCCTTTTCTATTAATGAAGGCCAGCATCCTTGCTGAGAGATACATATCCTATCTATGACTCCAATAATATTTCTTTATGGCTTGCCTTCTTTTTTCATACTGACTCACCTTTAATTAGCAGTGGCATCCTTTTGAAATCATTATGACTCTCTCACCTTCATGAGTGGCAGCGTATACATTGTTTGATTCCTTCATGATGTTTTGAATAGCTAAAAATGCATTGTGCCATCATTGTGAAACTAGCTAAACCACATGTCTTCAGCAACATCTTCTTATGCTGACTAATGCATCATTTTGATAGGAAATGCCACTTCTTCTACAATAGTGATTTTAACCCCTTTAATTAAAAGAGACTGATCTTCTGTTCGCATAGGATATACTCGACATTTAGAGTAGCTATGCTTGTTTTAGAAACAACACCTTGATTAGAATAGGCCGTGACTAAGAAGCAATATGCTATGATCTGCAATAGAAGCTACACGTTTAGAGATAGTATGCACACTTTTAGAAGGTTTAGTTTCTACTCCTTAAGGCTGAACCTCTTGCCTAATATGAAGCCTTTGATCTTTATCTTGAAAGGCTATGACCAAGTCTTGAAAGTGACTGTGTGTATCCTAAATTGACCGGTCCTCCTTATTGAAAGGTGGTGCTTCTATTATGGAGACTATAGCTCAGGCATATGTGGAGGCTCGTCATCAGCTAGTTGCCTTTACACATGCTATATCTTTCTTTATGATAGGTTACACTATGTCCTTTTGGTGGGTCCACCCTTCAGAGTATAGGCTGCATCATCTTAAAATGAATAGGAGGACTTATACATTGAAAGTTTTTAAATGGTGTGAAAATTTCTCTCCAGATCTTGGTGATTGGCTGGGAAAGTGAGCCTGCTCACCGAGAACCCAAAATTTCTAGTTTTACAGATTAATACCTTATCCATTGGGCATAGAGTCAATTATTCTGAAACTAAATAGCCATAAACTGGAAACAAATCTACAACCAAAACCTTTTCCATCAACCGATGGACAACTGATCACTGAAGTGTGTGAATCTGAAGTTGAGTTGCTGACCCAAAATGAAATTTGCAACTGGAACTACAACTGATCATAAGGGATGCCAAAAATTATTGATGACTAAAACCTTTGAAAGTAATACAGAGTTGAACCACAAAAATTGACCCTTATCCTCTACTGTAACTGATACTTATTATAAACAAAACAACTGAATCTAAAAACTATTGCTACTGTTGTAGCTTATTCTGAACATGGAAACTAAACTACTGACAACTAAAACATGCAGGCATATACCCATTCACTGGTACAGCAAAGTAACTACTAGATATGATTTTTGTGTCACACTGAATCTACATCAAACTAAGAATTGACTAGATGAAATGCATGATGAAAAATATTAGGAACTTGTCCCTTTTGGCCTGCCTTGTTTCCAGAGGCTCATCCTTGGTATGAAAACACCAGTCATGCCGATCAACATGTTGTTCCTTCTTAAGCAGAGTTTGGCAAGGGAACATCAATTGTTGGAGCTCATTCCTCTTCTTGCATTTGAAAACTTCTGTCAATACTACTTCATCAGTGATCTCTTTTGTAGACTCTTTATTTGAATGATGACCCATGATAACATCAAAACTAGGCTTGTAGGTGACATAGCTACTCATCACAACCTTGAATCTGACTAGGATTCCATCTTGCAAGTATAAGGGTGTATAATGTGACTCGATATGTGACTCCATGTGTGACTCTTAACTTTTGCAAATGTCTCTTCAGACCATATCATTTGGTAGCTGTGAATCTTCATCATGAAAAAGATAATATCCATTTTCAAAAATAGAGAACAAATCAGCTCTTAGATCTACCTCTGTATCAAAATTTTCTTTATGATCATCTTCAACAAGCTTTGCAAAATAACCATTCACATGTTCAATAGTAGGATCTTCTCCATCTAGTAGCTAATATCCTTGTTGAAAAAGTGAGAACAAATCTTCATCTTGCTGCCCCTCATGTTGCTCATGCATCTCTATGCTATCTCCTTCTCGATGTGAAAACTCATTACTAAAATAAAGACACTCATTCATTGTAGACTTTGCAAATTCCTTTGCAACTTCTTCCTCAAGATGAGGTACATACTGTGAATCATCCTCAACCCAGTTCTTTTCATCTTCAAAGCCCCTCATGAAGTACTTTTTAGCTTCTAGAAGTTGCAATTTATAGACATCCTCTGAATCTGATTAATTAGTTATCTGAGTTTATGAGTCATTCTTTGCCATGAATACATGATGCTCATGATCATAAGAACACATTGAATAAATAGGAGTCACTTCCTTGCTTGTATCTTGATCTTTGAGACTCAAATTTTCTTTAATATCAAAATAACAAAGACCCTGATACGTGACTTCTATGGGCTGATTTTCAACTACAGAGGCTTGTAAAGCATAATTCTAAAGATTATTGTGTCTCTTCTGTGCCTGAGGGAGAATTTATTTTACAAACTAACCATATTGGTAATGCTATTCATAAGGATCTTGAGGCATGACATTTGGATCAGATTGATACAGGGCTTGATCTTTTAGCTCATTGATCTCATAGGAGAGGGTTTTTATATGTTCTTTTACTACACTCATCTCCTCATGATTTGACAAATCATGCTGGGAGGATGGGTGGACTACAATCCATATGTATTTGGCCATAAGAAAGAGTCTGAGATAGGTTAATTGCATGACACATGTTAGTGGTGCTAAGGGCAGAGGGGGCAATTTACCAGCCTCTATGAGGTTACTTTTAGCCAAGTAATGGTAAGATTATATGACTGGGACAAAGTATTACCTCCTAAGGATTGTATCATGATAGAGATCTCATGGTCTAAAGTCTTTAATAAAAACAAGAATGCAAAAACTAGAGATGACCTGATATCAATAGAGAATTTCTTCCATACCTTATCAAATCATGAATTGAAGTCACACATGCTTTTTGTAAGATGTATTTTTGTTGTAATGAGATTCTAAGTGAGAGTGCTAACATCTATCCTCTCTTTGAATTGATTATAAATGAGGTCACCCAGCTAGGCCCATCCAGTGATTGAACTGGGCTGCAATCCTCTATACCATTCTTTTGCTTTGCCTTTGAGGGAAGATGCTAGCAATAGAAAGGTATGATTCTTAGTTGCGATGCAGTGGATAGTTACCTTTGTCTTGAATGTGATCTGTAGGAAAAACTAAGCCATCTCCAAGAAAATGAGGTAGTGCCTTCCATACTATGTCAGGAACTTGACCCTTCTGCTGAAGAATGAGAGGACTTGAATCCCAAGTCACAAAAAGGTAGATTTTTTATAGGAATATGCAGATGCACATAGATACTAGGGGCTCCCATGGTCTGTAGAAGAAAATATCTAAGAAAGAGCCTCCAGTAGAGTCACCAGGTGAAAGATTCATGCTCTCATGAGTAGAGATTTTTGTGATTTTCCACCAAAACAACAAAATACAGGACAAAGACTCAATAAAAACAAAGACCCAAGTCATTGAATCCAGTCCCACCGGGCATGCCAAAAACTATTGATGTATAAATTTATGGGTCTAATCCAACAACAACATGGAAGCTCTAAGAATGTGGGATGACCCTCAGAAGCAACCTCTAGATTTTAGGGAAGATGGCTCTTCCTTTTCAATGGGGGTTTGGGAAAAGGCAAAAAAAAACAAGATTACAAATACAATGAAATAAAACGCCTAATCCTATGGCAATGCACCAGATTTAAACAACTACCAAGTTGCACAATGACTAAACCCTATATGATTAACTGGAAAACCAAAGAGCAGAGTGCATGATTGATTACCTGATTGAATAACAGATTCAAAAGAGGCTTAAGAAATAGAAAATAAGAAGCAAGAACAAGAGATAGATTCATATATGTTGTTCAAAGTAGTATTTCTCTTTACTGAATGAAAAACAATTTTACAGAGGCAAATATGCACAAAATAAAATGTTACGTTCCTTATGAAAAGTAAACTGAGGAAAAAAATAAATCTCTAATCTCCTGCTCAAAAATTTGTGTCTAATCTATCAAGAAGTCTCTAAATTTGTGTCACGGATTTGTCTACATATAAGCCAAAACTCCTTTGTGAATCTCTTGCAACTGCTCTAACTGGCTAGAAAATCTCTTTAGCTAAAAATCCCATGAAATCTACCCAAAATCTAACATATAACCATATTTGGCTATTAAGTGAGCCTTCCCCATGGATGGAAATACATCTACCTGTGTTGTTTGACCTATGGCGTGAAGTTTCCCGCTCATTCTTTTCTCTCTTACCGTGAAAATAAAAGTGGCTACATATGAAAACTTAGGGTTGTATCTTTGTTTTATCCATCGTGAGGCATAGAAATTCATAAAATATAATAAAGCTTCCACTTTATTATTTTGTTGTAGCTTGCCTTGGGTCCCACCATTATCTCATAAAATGGACTTTATCACATTTTACAATTGATTTTATAGACTCGCTTGGATTTAGCTGAAAAAGAAACACTCTTAATATTTAGTACATGGAGCTGTATTTGGAAGGGGCCCACCAGTTATCATAAGACTCAACATTAATAATTCTACCTTCCTTAACAAGATTCACATGACTCTTAAAATTTTTTATGAAAAGCAAAATAAAAGACTATTTATCTCCCTTCCACCTAAGACGTGTTGCATTGGCACTTATTTGAGAAGAGATTTTCTCCTTGGTACTCCTCAAACACCTGCCATGTTGACAAGTGGCAGCTTCAAGTGCTTTGCTTTCCTTCAAAGTTTGAGCCATTGATCTAAATCTCTCATCTACTCCCATCTATGGTGCCTGTGTTTTGATGCATTAAAACCCTAACACCCTCCTACATGCTCTTTCATACTCTATGAAGCATCCATGATTCTTGTGGCAATGACTTGAGACTCTATGATGGCCAGCTATACCTGCTACAGGCCACACTTTTATTCTTCACATCATGCCTTGAGTATATGCTATGTTATGCTTCTCTTTGAATGTACTTATCATCTAGCAGTAAGTCTCCATAAACACATCAAGTTCAGGATCCATTCTAATGCTCACAATCATCTCATTGTGTCCATTTTCGTACTATTCAACAACTGCATCTACGTGGGACACAATTTTTGGAGGAGCCCCAACCTTTATGCAGTGCATATAGGCTTCCAACAAATAATGATATTGTCATGCCCTAATATTTTATGTTTCATAGCTTCCATTTCCTCCTCGTCTATAGTAATCCTACTATTACTACTAAAATTAGGGCTATCTGCATGTGGGGCTAAGGATGTGATTAATTGGCTACTGGACTGCATAGACGACAACTCTCCAATGCAATTTACGGCATCTTTGCTATGAAATTCAAGTCCACTAGTAAAGTTATGGCAGCCTGCTATTTTAACCAGCGGCATAGAAGAAGCTGATTTGTACCTACATTTCCAATTAGGATTGGTTGGGATAAAATATGGCTGCTCCTTTTTCATAGGCCCATGTTAAACCCAAGAGGCCACAACTCCTCTTGTAGGTGGTTGCACTGTGATCTTTAGGGCAGTGTCATATTAGAAAGGCTATGCATCTTTGTTGAATGCTCATGCATTACTTCTAGGTCAACCTGCCATTTGAGATCACACCTTCCTACAGTGTTGTGCCTTCTTAAATGGCTGACTGCACCATCTTTTCCCTTTCTCTATGTTATCTATATGATATTGCACTAACTTCAAGACCACACCTTAACTTAAGGCAGCACTACATTACAATAAGGATGAGCATCACACTTTTTATAGCTTGTGTGCTACCTTCATATTTGCCTAGTCAATGCTTTTTTGATATTATTTGCACCTTTGAAAGGCCACCTTATTGAATAAAGGTTGCACCCTGTTTGGATTCTTCCTTTTCTATCTATTAAGGCAGCCATCCTTGCTAAGAGCTACATATCCTATCTATGACTCCACTAATATTTCTTTATGGCTTGCCTTCTTTTTTCATACTGACCTACCTTTAATTAGTATTGACATCTTTTTGAAATCATCATGACTCTCACGCCTTCATGAGTGGCAGCGTATATATTGTTTGATGCCTTCATGATGTTTTGAATAGATAAAAATACATTGTGCCATTGTTGTGAAACTAGGTGAACCACATGTCTTCAGCAACATCTTCTTATGCTGACTGATGCATCATTTTGATAGGAAATGCCACTTCTTCTATAATAGTGGTTTTAATCCCTTTAATTAAAAGAGATTGAGATTCTATTCCCATAGGATATACTTGGCATTTAGAGCACCTATGCTTGATTTAAAAACAACACCTTGATTAGAATAGGTTGTGACTAAGAAGCAATATGCTATGATCTGCAATAGAAGCTATACCTTTAGATATAGTATGCACACTTTTAGAGGGTTGAGATTATACTCCTTAAGGTCGAACCTCTTGCCTAATACTGAGCCTTTGAGCTTTATCTTCAAAGGCTATGACTAAGCCTTGAAAGTTACTGTGTGTATCTTAAATTGACAAGTTGTCCTTATTGAAAGGTGGTGCTTCTATTATGGAGACTATAGCTCAGGAAGATGTGGAGACTCTTCATAGGTTGGTTGCCTCTACACATGCTATATCCTTCTTTATGATAGGTTACACTATGTCCTTTTGATGGGCCCACCCTTCAGACTATAGGTTGCATCATCCTTGAATGAATAGGAGGACTTATACATTGAAATTTTCTAAATGGTGTGAAAATTTCTCACCAGTCCCCACACCCCCTCCACATTAAAAGCTTCAAAATCCATTACAGTGTGTGGAACAATTGGTCTTGGTTACCATCCACCCCATGACATTTCCAGATAACTCTATCCCCCCATCTTATCTCCCCTATCCAGCATATCTCTCCCATTATATCCCTATGGTCCATGTTTTCACATAATCCTTTCAGCCATCATCTATTTATCCATCCATCTCCATCCATAATCCACATCATAATCCACTATCCTCCATTCACCCATAATTCACATCATAATCCACTATTATCCATCCATCCATAATCCACTTCATTTCCATCTCATCCAATAACCTACCAACATGCATGCAAATAATGAAACTCGACATGGTCCATATGCGACATACATCCAAAATGGGACATTATCACCTCCTCTTGGAGACAGACGCTTGAGTCCCCATCCTCCATCCAAATCTCTCTTTCCTCATATCCCCCATCACATCCAAATAGTAAAAAAAAATTAAAAGAAAAAATAGTAAATAGAAATCTTTCGTTCAATGGTGAAAACTTGGCAAATAGGTGCCTTAGATAAGTACCATGATGAAAACCTGGTAAACAAGTATCATGAGTAGATCGAATGTCTATGTACCTTACACTTGGGGGCATGTTGTCTCATCTACCCATCCTATCATTCCTTCTACCTATCCTTCCTATCATATCTTCCTTATCTAATATATCTTCATAATTAACCCCTTGATCAATCCATCCTCCTTTCCTCCTTTTGATCTTGATAAAGATAGGGGAAAAATGCTGAAACATGTTTTGAACAACTCTTGATGTATCCAATACTTTCCAATACATCGAAGCATCATATCGTTTGAAGCATTTTCGCGCCATATCCTGAGTCTAATACCTACAATAGGATATGTTATTCCTATGCGACATAGTCCTTGGAGATCACATCCTAAATTCTTCCTTCCATCTATTCCTCATGCATTTCCTATCCCTATTATCAACTATCACCCATCCTTCTACCTATCCAGCCATTTTACACTTCCTATCCCTATTATCCATTATCACCCATCCTTCTACCTATCCATCCATCTTACACTTCCTATCCTTCCATTATCCACTATCGCCCATCCGTCTACCTTTCCACATGATGTTCCCTTGTCATTGATATCTAGCACTAAGGCTATCTAACTGCAATCCAATAACATCCCAAAAAAATCCAAAAAAAAAGAAACATCCAAAACATCAAATCATCCAAAACATCCCAAAAAAATCAAAACATTTTGAAAAATCCAAAAACTCAAAACACCCAACAAATCTAAAAAAATCAAAACATCCAAAAAATCCAAAAAAATTACAACATTTCAAAAATCCAAGCAATAAATTAAATTGCAAGCAATCCTTAATCCATGCCAATCTAGCCAAGCAATCTCACCAATCATCCAAAATTATCCAAAGGTTTTTTTCCTAGCCTTACTGCAAACCTGATCATCATCATCATCAGTCCAATCCAATCAACACTTGCTTAAGGAATGTCTAACTTAAGTATAGAGATCCATCCTTATCAATCTATCCTAGTGTTGATTTGCATGGCCAACAACACTAATCAATCCGATCAATCCATCAATCATTAGTTTTTAGCTTGACAAGGGCAACAACCTTGTTTATCTTTTTGTATCTTTTGTCTATGCTTGCTTTCTTGCTTGTGTGTGGACCATCATTTTATCTTACATTTGTATCAGTCCTAGAAAAATATTGTCACCATGACATCATGGTCTTCCATATCATGGTGCCCAACGACATATGTTTGCTTGTGCCCTTTTATCTTTTATGTGCAAGAAACATTGTCACCCTGGTCTTTATACCTTTGTGCATAATGTCTAGTGCTATATCAAACTATATGATTTCTCATGCCTGATGCAGCATAACGTATCATTCATTAATTTCATCCATCCCTTATCTTTCCTCCATCTCCATAAATAATCCATTTCATCCATTTCAAGAGCATACCCGTGTTCTTCTAACCCACCTATCTTCTTGAGGGGGCATACCATCCCTACATCATCCTTCCTTGTCACTCTAGCTTCAAGTGGATGGGGACATCATCATCCCTAATCGTACCATCTTCTTCTATCCAACCAAGTATTATATTTTATATTTATTTGAAATGATTTTGCTTCACAACACGATCTCAAAGAGGAATAAAATGTAGACACCTAAAACTGACTCCACCTTCACCATCACTTTCGACATCATCCTAATAGTATCCTAACATCACCTTCATCCTAACATGTCCCCTTTACCATGTCCCCTTCTCAATTAATTAAATAAAATATATATATTTAGTTAATTATCCCTTTTTCTCCATCACCTAGATTAATTAAATAAGTTTTATTTAATTAATTAAAACCTTGTATCCTAATTTGCAAATTAATTAAATAAATTATATTTATTTAAAACCATTATTCCACATAGCCATGATTAATTCAATAATTTATTTAATTAATTAATTTTATCCTCACACATCCTCCCTCTCCAATAAATAATTAAATATTCTATTTAAATAATTATTTCTATATTTTTCATCCTCATCCATTTACCATAAATAAATAAATATAAAAACAAATCCAACTCATCACATGACTAACTAGAAGCTTCCATCCTTATCCTTATCCTTATCATCACACAAGAAAGTAATGTTATGCTATAGGTTTCTAGAGCAATCAACATATCTCTATCTATCAAAATCATTGATCATAGCCATTAAGGTAGTGGGTACAACTTCAATCCACTCTATCGAAGGAGAAAGGAAAGTCTAAGGTGAAGGTATCTCATGTTTATTATTTATCTTCTTGTTATTTAACTTTCATTTTTCTTGTCTTTAGCATCCACACACTAGTTGAGTGAGATAGAGTGAAATAAAGTTGAAATATTTAGTTTTTCATACTTTCTAAACTGTAATTTGACGTGTAGACATGTACATGACACATAGACATCCACATGATGCATAGACATCCATGAGATGCACTAGCATCCTTGGTAGTGAGATTCTCCATCTAATAGTAGGTTCCTCTCATATTTCTCCTTTCTAATCTATGGTTAAAATATTAAGATTTTGTCTCCATTTTTTTGTATTCATCATTTTATTATTCTTGTTTTGTCATCATAATCTATTAGCATAGTTTCTTTTATTTTACATAACACTTTAAAAGGGTTGTTGACATTATTCTATTGAACAATAGTAGGCAATAGAAAACTAAAATAGTCCTATGTGTAGTTGTAGTGAAAAGTTATTTCAACTAATACCTCTTAGTTGAACTATAAATTTTCCTTCACTATAGTTTTTATTGAAAATAAATATATTAAAAGGTTCTACAAACTTCAAGAAAATGAATTTAATAGGTGTAAAAGAAAAATCAACAAATTTTATATCATCCTCACACCTCTTGTTGGTGTATAACTCCTATAGTTTACACTAACTCAATCATAGTTAGGCAAATTCCCACACATGCTCTTTGATGTAATCAAAGTAGTTGGTCATTTGGGATATGTGTCATCTCAATGGACACCTTGCTTCTATTCTCTAGGGTAGTTGCACTATTCATATGGTTTGCAAGTAGCCACCTATCCCTGTTTTGTGGTTAGTCAGGTATCCAACTTCTCATTTGTTAATACATTTATTCGTTAAATTCACTTGCAATCTTGTACTTGTTGTATCTCCACAATTTTGGCAGTTTCTACATGGTATTAGAGCTAGTGTGGTCAGCCTCAAGTTGATTTGCTCACTGCTTGAACCATTTTCATTGACAATGGGTTTTCATCTCTATGACATTTCATTTGCTTTAAGTTTTTTGTTATCACTTAATATTAATCCTGTCTGTTCGTTGTGAGTTTTGAACTTCCCATAGAGGGCATTATTTCAATTCCACTAAAAGGCCATCAATCGGCCTATGTTTGTGCACACGGTAGGAAGTCTTGATGCCATTCATAGGTGTTTTTTGCATTTTTTTGAAGCCTCAAAGGAGGTCATTGTCACGTAGGCCAGTGTGTATTGTGAGCAAGCTCTCAATGGCCCAAAGTAAACAAAGTCAACACCTCACACAAAGGCTTTGTTGGCCCCTATTTGCACCCTCGTCAGCCTTTTACTAGCAACCAAGACGAGCTTGTTTGGTGACTTGGACATAGTTCATGCCAAAGCCAAAGCTTCGATGGCCCTTGTGCTCGAAAGAGCTCTCTTCTCAACCTCTCACATAGGAAGTACCTGCGCTCCACATAAGCCATCAACAGTCTCTTCGCTCTCCCCTCAAAAGAGCCACCAACTCCACCACGTCAAGTCTCTCTACCATGATGTGGTAGCATCCTCTCTGTATGTCACCCAAAATCCTCTCCTCTCTATACATCACCCAAAGCAGTTCAAAATTTGGTGGGAAAAGTGGCTTGGGAAGCCACATCTTTGACTAAGTCTTTGATTGCAATGGTTGTCAATTTGGATCCCAAGTATTCTGTCACTATTGACATGACACAAGAAACTATGGGGGTGAGGTCAGCAAAGAAGAAAAGGGGGGGGGCAATTTTTTATTTAATAGCCCTTGGTCATATGGGTTAATATGCCCTTGGTCACGCTCTACCAATGGGGGCTAAAATGTTTGCCTCTCCACAAGTTTTTTTCCAAGCACATTGGAAAAATTTTCCAAAAGGTATATTTTCTGTGAATGCAAATTTTTTCAAAGGGCAATAACTTTTTCAAAACAACTCGAAATCAAATCGTTCTTATTGCAAAAGTGGTTATTTTTTCATCCCTGGAATGCAACTAAACTAATATCACACTACAATTATAAAGTGCCTAATCAGGCTATTTTAGGGTGAACCAATGCACTTCTATTCATTGCATAATTTGGGGGGGAAAACACATAATCAAGGGGGGGATCTAGTGTGTTCATAGTTCACACTTCCTAGAGAAGTGCTTTTGTGTGGGTTGTGTTAATTTTCACATCTTCACTTGCATTTCTTTAGCTCTTAATCTATAGATTTCTGCAACTACTATCAAGTAACCAAAGCATCATGGAGTGTACGGTTCCTATACCACCCCTAACGGGCCTTTCAATTATCATGATTGGAAGATTAAAGTAAGTCTTGTGCTAAAAAACAAGGGTTTATATAGGATAACTATGGGAACATAAAAAGAACCTAATGCAGCCAAAGGGAAAGAAAAGTTTTTCAACAAGTGTGACCAAGCATTTGGTTTTCTTTATTTAAATCTATCTCTTGAATTGTTGTTTCATGTTTAGAATTTAACTACACCTAATGAAGTTTGGGATACTTTAGACAAATTATTCAGGAAAATTGATGAATTCAGAATTCATGAATTGGAAAATCAACTCTTAGGTCTTAGTCCTAGAAGTTTCTCAACTTTAGAAGTTTTTTTCACAAAATTCAAACTTTAAAGTTATAGTTAAAAGATTGTGGAATTGACAAGAAAAAGGATCAATTAATCCTTTTTTTACTTTCCAAACTAGGTCCTGAATTTTCTGTGTTTGTATCAACTTTCTATTCTACTAAAGTGCTCTTGGAGCATCATGGAAAATGCCCACTCTAGATAACTTTATTTCTGATCTCACAAGGGAAAAAGAAAAACTAATTCAGATGGGTTCTTTGAAGTCTATAAAGCTTCAAGCTCTAATTGTAGGGAATGATAAGCCACAAACTTCAAAAGGGAAGAAAAAGAACATTAAAAAGAATAAGGATGGTAAGAAAGCTGATAAAATTGACAACTTCAAAAAGGATAATTTTCCTAAACAAAGTAAGCCAATTACTATGAAGGTTACATGTGCCTTTTGTAAAAAACTAGCACATGATGAACATCAATACATGAAGATACTGGATTCTTTCAAGGCATCTACATCAACTCAAGATAATACTAAGGACAAAGAGAAATTGAAAGGAAAAACTCTAGTTGTTACTACATATTCATCTCCATCATGGATTATTGATTCTGGTACCACTAATCATATGGGTTCTTCTCAAGTTGTTTTTTCATCCTTAGAGCCATCCAAAATGTCTTCAGTCAACTTAGGTGATGACACCCCAGCATTAGTAAAAGGGAGAGGGTCTGTTGAAGTTGAAGGTGAAACTTTTTCAAAAGTTCTAAGTGTACCTTCACTATCAACTAATCTCCTTTCAGTGTATCAAATAACTCACTTAGGGAAGGGCATGAGCGTACATTTCTCTTCAAATTTAGTTGAGATAAGAGAATTACAAAGTAACAATTTGGTTTCTATATGGGAGACAAATCACCAATCCAGATTATATACCTTCTCCAGTTTTGCTATTGATATTTCTCCAAAGGCACTACTAATTCATTAAGATGAAGTTAGTAAATTATGGCATGAGTGGTTTGGCCACCTTAACTACCTCTATCTTGAACAACTATGTCAATAAAAAATGGTTAATGGATTACCAAAACTTAAGTTTTCTAAAGGACTTTGTGAAGGTTGTGCACTTGGTAAACATCTTGAAGCAAAGTTTGACAAGAAAAAAACATGGAGGGAAAAACAAGTCTTAGAACTTGTTCATAGTGATGTTTCAGGGGATTTTTCCCAACCATCTTTTACAAAGGCTATATATGTTCTCACATTTATTGATGATTTCTCACGTTTTACATGGGTCTACTTCCTTAGGCAAAAATCAAAAGTGTTTGAATCTTTTCAAGATTTCAAAGCTCTAGTTGAGAAACAGTCAGGGAAAGTCATCAACGTTCTTCGAATAGATAATGGTAGAGAGTATGTCAATAATCATTTTTGAGTAGTTTTGCATAATAGAAGGGATAGATTTACAATGCATAGTTCCATATACCCCTCAACAAAATGGTGTTACTAAACGTAAAAATAGATCTTTAAAAGAGATGACTAATTGTATGATTCATTCTAGAGGCTTAACAACATCTTACTGGGCTAAAGTAATCAACTATGCATGTTACATTTAGAATAGAGTTCCTCACGAAGTCTTGAAAGGAATCACCCCCTTTGAAGCTTGGAAAGGATGGAAACCAACTGTTGATCACTTCAAAGTCTTTGGTTCACTAGCTATGGCCCGCATTCCAAAAGAACATCGCAAGGCTATGGATCCACAATCCAAACCTTGCATCCTTGTTGAATATTCAGACAGTGTTAAAGACTAACACCTACTTCACTCAACCACACATGAGTTGTTCATTAAGAGAAGTGTCAAGTTTCAATAAACACCTCTTGAAATTGTTCTAGACATTCCTTGGTATACTATTGATTCTCTGGATCCTGATAATATTTTTGATGATTTAGATCATTCGTAGCAGATTCCTAGTGTAGTAAGTAATACTTCCTCTTCTTCTAGTTCGTAAAGTGATGATAGCACTAAGAATTCATCTTCATCATGTTCGAGAATTGAATTTGAAGTTAAAATTTATACACTGGACTCACCCACATATAGAACTCTTTGTGCACTTCATAAAGCAGATTCTTTGGTACAAACTACAGCAGATGACAGACATCTTTAGATAGACTTTCAGGAGGGATCACATGCCTTCTTTTCCTCAGTGTTTAATCTAAGGACATTTAAAGAAGTGTTAGGCATACCTGAGTGGGATATTGTTATGAATGAGGAATATGATTCCTTGATTGTAAATCACATTTGGGACTTAACTTCTCTTCCTAAGGGAAGGAAGATAGTTCAATGTACATTGATATATCAGACTAAATATGCAGCAAATGGGTCAGTTTATAAGTACAAAGCACAGTTGGTTTCCAAAGTTTTTTCACAATTTGCAGGCATTGACTATATAGAAACCTTTGCACCTGTTGCAAAGATGACTTTGATTCGACTCACACTAGCTATAGCCGCAGCACATGGATGGGATGTACATGAGATGGATGTGAAGAGTGCATTTCTTCATGGAGACCTTGCGGAGGAGATCTACATGGAACAACCACCAGGGTTTGTTTAGGATTCATCCTTAGTGTGTAGACTATGAAAATCTATCTATGGTCTCAAACAAGGCCCCCAAGGCTTGGTATGCCAAGATGGATTCTTACCTTCTATCTTCAAGATTTACTCGATGCAATTCAGATCCTAATGTGTATCTTCTATGATAGGATGATTTACTTTTGATACTAGTTCTTTATGTTGATGATATGTTAATCACTAGGAGTACTTCATCTACCATTGTAGCAGTAAAATCAACACTTTAGAATAGATTTGACATGACAGACTTGGATTTATTGTACTACTTTCTTGGTTATGAGATATCCCAGTTAGATTCAGGGATTACTCTTGCTCAGCCTAAGTATACTCTTGATTTACTTGCACTTTTTCACATGACTACTTGTAAACCATCTCCAACTCCCTTCCTATCTAGAGTAAAGCTTGAGACTTCTTGTCCTCCACCTTTAGTTGATGCTACATTGTATTGGCAACTTGTAGATAGTCTTATATACTTAACACATACTAGGCCTAACATATCATATGTAGTTGGGATAGTTTCCAAATTTATGCAGGAACCTCATGAGTTGGACTGTAAAGGAGCTAAGAGGATTCTTCACTACCTTCATGGTACACTTGTATTTGGGATACACTACAAAGATGGTTCATTAGTTGATTTGGTTGGTTTCATAGATTCAGATTGGGCTGGTGATACTGAGTATCACAAGTCCACTTTTGGTTACAGTTTTTCACTTGGTTCAGTTCCTATTAGCTAGTCTAGCAAGAAGTAGAATGCTATTGCTATATCTTCTACAGAGGTAGAGTTTCGAGGAGTTGTTAACTCAGCTACTGAGGTTATATGGCTTCAAGGTATTCTTTCTAAGTTTGCTATTCCTTTCAGACAGCCTATAGTTATCTATTGTGATAACCAGAGTACTATTTAGATATGTAGGAATTCAGCATCAATGAACCAAACACATAGAGATTCATATGCATTATATTCAAGATCTTATTCATGATCAAATCATCAACTTAGTCTTTTGCTAGTCTTTAGAGTAGGTTGCTGACATTTTCACCAAACCCTTTACTGAGAGCAAGTTCATCTATGAGCTCTTCTTGGCATGCAGTCTACATCGGCATCATCATCTTCTAGGGGGGCTATCTAAGCCTTTCCTTTTTTTTCTCTATTTTCTTTCTTTTTGGAGGAAAGTTTTTTCCCATAGGGTTTTCTTTCTTTCTCCACTTTTTGAGATATGTATTTTTACATGGGTACCTAATCAGGTGCATAGCCGGGACCCATCTTTAATAAACTTGCCTAAGCTATGCTTATGGGAGGGTGTTGGTGTCTAACTCCTATAGTTTACACTAACTCAATCATAGTTAGGCGAATTCCCACACATGCTCTTTGACATAATCAAAGTAGTTGGTTGTTCGAGAGATGTGTCATCTCAATGGACACCTCACAACTATTCTCTAGGGTTGTTGCACTATTCATATGGTTTGTAAGTCACCACCTATCCAAGTTTTGTGGAGATTTAGGTATCCAACTTATCCTATTTATATCTCCTCATTTTTTAATACATTTGTTCATTTTAACTTGCAATCTCGTGCTTCTTGTATCTCCATGATGTTGTCAGTTTCTACACCTCTCTATAATATTTCCTAGCATCATCATGCCTTGTGCCAAATGGGATCTTTGCAATGTGGTATGAATATCCATAAAAGTATTTTTAAAATATTTTTAAAGATGTTATAGCTACAAGTGCATGGTGGTGATACATGTACAACAAAGGTAGAGATTATGCAAACAAAATTTTCAACAAAATTTTATGCAAATCATCACCTACAAATTTTTCATGTGAACTAGTTGATGAAGCATCTTATGAATTTTTCCTATAGAACATACCCACAAATTAAATTATAGAATACTTGAAAAGAATGGAGGCATAGAGATGGTATGAAAACTATTTAACAAAATACTTTAGGATATCCAAATTTAGAGCCATGATACATTTATGAAATATGAAAATTGAAACACACTCCATAACTTTTTGAAGGAAATGTTCCAAAGAATTGCGGTCTTATGGAATGGTTGTAGGAATAAGTGGATCCACTAAAAGGGCTATTAAAACTTTTAATGATTGATGATGTCAATGTAATCAAGGGACATTTGGGAAAGGGATAAAAATTATGGAAAGAGTTCTTCAAGAAGGATGATGTTCTTCCATTCTCTTTCTATTTAGGTCATGAATCTTGGAAGCAATCATGTCCTCAATGTGAGTTTCATGATTAAATTAGCTAGGAAAATGGTTGAGACTCTGGCTTAAGCATAACATTTTTTGATAGAATAGGGGATATAGGTTACAAACATGCTATTCATTCCATGAGTAAATTTAAACCTAAAAAAAGTCCATATTATCGCTTAAGACTCTAGAACTACATTTTATATTAATGAAAGACAATGTTTGATAATGAATGATTATTGAGGGATCGATCAAATAGTGCATCAACAAGCTAATCATTTATGGGAAATTATTGTACTTTATTTTAAAACATTTTAGATGTGTTCAAATGGGGAATTTATTTTGAAAGGGGATATATGTTTTAAAATGTATAGACAAATAAATCTGAACTAACAAATATTGTTTACTCACCTATTTGAGAGGTTGGAATGTAATTGCAAGTGACTATTTATTTTTCCATTTACACATGGCATTATACAAGGAATGAAATTATGAATTTTTGCTCTCATCTTTAAAGAATATGAAGGATAATTCAAAACCTTATATCTACTTTGGCCTTCACGAGACTTGTATTGTTTGTGCCCTTATGTATTTTCAAGGAAAAAGCACATGAAAACTGCAAAACAAACCCATGAGATGAGGGAATTGTCATTCTACTTAAATATCATCCATTTCAATATTCAAATAGTCAATAGCAATTTTACACTTCATTCACAACAAAAAGTGGTAAATACTTATTGTATTTTTACTAGCCAAAATTAACCATTAACTATTGAAGTGGATAATATTTAAGAATATCTAGGAATTTCCCCACTTAAATGCAAAGGAAAACAACCCATCTAATGGTGATTTCTCTTGTTATTACAAGCACATGTTGTTGCCTATCGGACGAATCACGTTAACAATTACAAAAATCACAATGGTATATTTACTTGCTAACAAACTAATAATGCTAATATGGTTTGGGATACCATTCATAATGGTGAGGACTTGCTAGATGTTGGATGGGATTTTAAGCCAAGTGATTGGAACCCACCTCGTATCCCTAGTATTTTAACCCGTGTTGCTTGATTTTTTTATATATGATGCAATGTTTTTGAGTAGTTAATTTTTTGAATCTCTCTAGTATCTTTTATTGACTTCAAACTCTCCTTAACTTATTTCACAGCATAACATCCCACCTTTCTTTTTAATAATCTTAAACATTATTTTGTCAAAGCATTATATGTACCCATTTCATTGAAAATTTTGTATATAATTAAACTTATATTACTATCACCCATAAAACATTATTTTCTATGTTTGTTATATATTTTTTTCATTTTTAAAAGAATATATAAGACTTACAGTGAAAACTGCCTCATTACGCTACAAAAATCAGAAAAAACGTCATATACCAAAAGGAACCAACACCGGAGAAACAGCTTAGCCTGAATAGCCGCTCTTGTTTCAAATTTCAAAATGATTGGCTCCATAATAAATGAGTATAATTTATTTGGACCGAACAATTTTATACTCACACTGTAAAGTGAGTTTACAAACAGTCAAGGGGTTATCACTACATCTCCTCAATCATATCCACAAATAATCGTAAAATTAATGTAGCGGAAATCCAGAGTACACTTATAGAAATACTGAATGAAATCAAATCCCATACCATATCCAAATCTACGTACTAGTAAGTGGCATTATGTAGCAAGGTTGTCATGTTTACTCAGAGGTGGACATTTGAATCCAGGAGGAGGGGTGAGGCCGCATTGAACAAAACCCAGGAAAACTGCTGCTAGGTTACACTTGGAGTCTTAATTTTCAATCATGAAAATTTGTGCGCCCGTGAACCCTACCACAATCTCCAGCTCTGCTGTCCGTGAAACATTGTTTGTCCACCCTGTATTTTTTCCATTTAATATAAGAAAGCGGGCACAACAAGCCAAATTAATATTAAATAACCTCCACTGCCCCTCTCTGAAGTCCAATCATTTACGCGTTGGAGCACACCGCATACGCCCTAACATATCCTCGTTTTCTAATTTCACTACTTAACAACTAGCAAGTGGCACATACTTCTGCTCAACTAGGAAACAATTTGAATTTTCAATATTTTCTGGCACTTCGGTGTTCTGGAAACAAATTGAATTTTTAATATTTTCTGGCGCTTCGGTGTTCTGGAAGCAATCTTTATACTTCTGTTTGATCAGAGTGATTCGCTTGGTGTTGACGGAAATGTTGTAGAAGATTGTTGTATTGCAGGAAACGAGAATCCATAGTATACACATCGGACAAAGTATAGGCATCTCTATGTTCAATTCATACCAGCTGTGCATAAATGTTGTCCTTTATTTTATTGTTTCATCTGGATATTGGTGTTCGCTACATTCCATATTATTTTTAAATAGTCCTTGCAATTGTATGTAATATCCTCTCGTTATAGAAGTTTGTGGGAGAGGAGTTAAACCATAAAAAAATGGAGTAATGCTATAGAAGTTCGTGGGAGAGGATGTTAAACCATAAAAAAAGGAGTAGAGTTGGTGTGCCCACATCAAAATAAGGTTATGTAATTTGGTAATGGTGAAATTTATATATTTATGATGTTTTTTATTTAGTTTATGTTTATTTTAAGGAAAAGTTTTGTTATATGTATATATTGATAAATGGTGTAATTTTGTGTGAAGTTGGACTATTTCTCAATTTTTTTAATCCATCTATATTCTATATTCCTATGTACTAAGTCTGTAACTTATCTTTACACACCTTTACTCCTATGGATTCAACTCATCATCATATTTATTGCATTTACCCATTCACCTACCTCTATTTACCCGTTAGCCACCTAACACTGATTGTTTCAGTCTTAGGGTCATTTCTTGATAATGGGGTTGACCACAAAATCATAAACTTAACCTTTTTCATCTCAAAATTAAAATTTGTAATTTCACTAACTAGCCCCCTTTATTTTCCCACTATGAGCTTACTAAATAATCATTTAAAAAAAATTTATGCTATGTGCTAGTACTTAGAGACAATCAATGCATTCATTCAAAGATAGCCACAATACACAAGTTTCTTATTCTAGAGCATTAAAAGAACAATCAATAGAAACACATTTTGATTTAATGTATTAAAAGGAGTAAAGAATTTGTATACATATTTCTAGGGTCCTTGCTAATTGTCTTCAAAGTTGTATACATATTTTTTATGTTGACTATAGAGAACTTGTCTTCTTGGGACATAACGACAACCCTTCGAAGTTATTGTTAAATACTACCATCCCTCAACTACTAGGAAGGAGTAGTGCAGAGAAAGATTTGTTAGGTGAATTCTAGAGTAGAATTCTGCATTATATAGAATTGAGTCCAAACTCAAAGGATAAATCTATGACTATGAACTCTGACCTAGACATACAAATTTGACATCTAATAGGTCCCAAATCTAGTGCATATTTTGAGACAACCATTAATAGAGAGATCACACTTTCAAGGTGAAAACAAAATTCTAGAATGTTCTTCATAGATAGTCATTCTTCTATCATAGACCTAAGTACATCCCATTATTACATGTACTTTTAAAAATAGTTGTTGCAAGTTATTACATTTATCCATCTTAGCTAGAATTAATTAATATAGGCTAATTTGTGCTTAATTGATTGTAGCTTACTTGATTGCTTCTACTAGTAAAGAATAGTGTGCACCTAAGTAGCTTTCTAATTTTTAGAGACATGAGCACACATTTGAAAAATCTTGAAGTTAAACTTTTAGCATCAAATACTTTGGAATATGATTCATCATCATATAATTATTCTTACCCTTCTAAGTATGAATAGTCAAATTCCTTTTGAAAGGGTAATGATATGAGGGAAAATATGAATCACGTTGCTACTCTATTTTCTTCTATTAAACTAAAATTATTTTTAGGCAGTTTACTAGGCATCAAGAATCTATGGATGATGTGCTTCTGGTGCAGGGGCACCCTCATGCATATGAGATCAATGTTTGATTTTTATCTTTTTTTGTGTGTTGTTTGATGTCAATATGGTCATTTTGGACCATTAATGATCATTTGGAGTCATTTGTGAAAGTTTGGGGTCAATTGGTTAAATATTGTAAAAGTTGTAATGACAACAATGCATTTTTGTCAACTTTGCAAAAAATACAAAATGGGTAGTTGGAGGTCAGTTGAATGACTCCAACTAATTGTACAAGACTAAATAAGCCTCCATTGTATGAACCAAATGGGGGAGATGAAGCTTTATGGTGTTGAAGCAATAAAAAAAAGTTTGTTTCTATAGTTTTAAAATATTTTTTGTTGTTCCCAGGCATGGTATAGATTTGTATGGCCTGTGTGGAACCTGTATGTGGTATGGTTGGAAAATAATTTAGTTACTTTTCTAATGATTTTGTTTTGGTTGATTTTATCATGTTTTGTGAATGTTATGATCAAATTAATGATTGTCACTTCTAGATTTTTATGGTGAAACAATAGAAAACTTGCTTAGTACAGTTTTGTACAATCTAGTACGGCCTTTTTGGTGAAAATTAAAGTTGAATAAATGTCTTAGCCTTTCAATATTTTTTGTTTGACTCAAATCCATTGAGTTTTGTAATTGTTTCAAGCATTTTGGTAAAAATAGGTACATATTCAACCTAGGGTTTCCAACCTTTGAAATAATGTCATAAATTGTGATTCCACCATGAGAAAAGATGCAAATTGGTGGAAAATTCTGTCTTGGCATCATCTACATCCCTGCAAGTTTTGGGATCACTTCATGCACAGGAGTAAAGAACCCTTGGGGTCAAAAACTCAGTTTTGTATGGTGCAGGGGCACCCGCATGCAATGAGATCAATGTTTGAGTTTTGTCTGTTTTTGTGTTGTTTGATGTCAATAATGTCATTTTCAACCATTAATGATCATTTGGAGTCATTTGTGAAAGTTTGGGGTCAATTGGTTAAATATTGTAAAACTTGTCAAAAGTTGTAATGACAACAATACATTTTTGTCAACTTTGCAAAAAAATTACAAAATGGGAAGTTGGGGGTCAGTTGAATGACTCCAACTAAATTTCAAGGCATAAATAAGCCTCCATTGTATGGCCCAAAGGGGGGAGATGAAGCTTTATGGTGTTGAAGTAATAAAAACAAGAATGTTTCTGTAATTTTAAAATATTTTTTGATGTTCTCAGGCATGGTACGAATTTGTACAACCTATGTACGACCTACAAGTGGTATGGTTAGAAAGATAATTGAGTTACCTTTCTAATTCTTTTGGTTTGGTTGATTTCTGCCATGTTTTGTGAAAGTTATGATCAAATTGGTGATTATCACTTCCGGATTTTTATGGTGAAACAATAGAAAACTTGCTTAGTATGGTTTTGTACAATCTAGTACAGCCTTGCTGGTGAAAAATAAATTTGAATAAATGTCTTAGCCTTTCAATACTTTTTGTTTGACTCAAATCCATTGAGTTTTTAAATTGTTCCAAGCATTTTGGTAAAAATAGTTACATATTCAGCCTAGGGTTTCTAACCTTTGAAACAATGTCATAAATCGTGATTCCACTATGAGAAAAGGTTACAAATTGGTGTAAAATTCTATCTTAGCATCATCTACATCCCTGCAAGTTTTGGGATCATTTCATGCATAGGAGAAAAGAACCCTTGAGGTTAAAAGCTTAGTTTTGTCATGCCTAAATGCCTAATTAGGCCTAGTCAAGAAAGAGGACAATCAAAATTTGAAGCATTCTGTACAAAGAACCTTACCCTGGTTTTGAGATATGTTCAATAATGGCCAAATGGGTATTTGAAACAACTCTTCTTTCACAAAGATCAGTCCTAGTTGGGAAGTTATGTCAAAAAACATTTCTTTGAAAGGCTAAAAGGAAAAACAAGGGTTTGAGAGGAAAACCCACATTGTTATGAACAAAGGCACTTTTAAAGTGGTTGTCTAAGGTTGCTTTGAGATTGTGTTGTTATTTCTACCCCTTCTCTACATCAGCTTCAAAGTTTTATGAGTGAGAATCTACTTGGAATCTGTCGCATTTGTCCATTACATCTAAATAATCATGTATTAAAAGAAAATAATAATCAAGCATTTGCAACTATCATCAGTAAAAGGTCAACAAAGTCAAACTCTATCCCTAATTCTAACCCTACCTTGAACCCTAATTCTAACCATATTTGTAACCCGTATTCTAACTTGAACCCTAACCCCAACCCTAATTGTTACTCTAACTCTAGTTCTAAACATAAACCTAACCCAAATCTATCCCTAACCCTAACCATATTTCTAACCCTAATTCTAAATTGAACCTTAAGCTTAACTCTAATTCTATCCCTAACCCTAACACTAATTCTAACTATAACCCTATTTATAACCCAAAAGTTTTAGGTTATATATATTTCTATAGTCATAACAATAATCATAATTGTAAGCCTAACTCTAATTCTAGCCCTAACCCTAACCCTAATTCTAATCTCAACCCTTTGGTTATATATTTGCCCTAATTATAACCTAAATTTGAACTATAACACTACACCTAATTTTATCCTTAACCATAATTGTATCGGTAATCTTAATTTTATCTTTAACCCTAACCATAATCATAACCATAATTCTAAACCCTAATTATAATTCTAAACCTAATTCTAGTAATAATCCTAGCCCTAAAATTTCTATCACTAAACCTAACCGTACCTATAACACTATTTCTAACCCTAACCCTAACCCTATTTTTATTCTTAGTCGTAAATGTAACCATAATTCTAACCCTATCCCTAAATGTAATTGTAACCCTAACTTTAGTTCTAAACATAAACCCAACCTTAAATCTATCGCCAACCCTAACCCTAACCATATTTTTAACCCTAACCCTAATTATAGCCCTAACTTCTAATTTGAACCCAAAATGTAACTATAACCCTAACCTTAATACTGACAATAATACTAACCCTAACTTAAATTCTAACCCTAACCCTAATTCTAACCATAATACTAACCCTAACAATAACCCTAATTCTACCTCTAACACTAATTCTACTCCTAGATCTACTTAACCCTAATTATATCCCTAACTGTAATTGTATGGATAATCTTAATTTTATCCTTAATCCTAAACCTAATTATAATCATACTTGTAACCCTAATGCTAATTCTAAACCTAACACTAATTATAACCCTAACCTTAATTCTATCTCTAACCCTAATTGTAACACTATTTCTAAACATAACCCTAACCATATTTTTATCATTAATCATAGTTGTAACCATAATTTTAACCCTATCCCTAAATCTATCTATGATCCTAACCCTAATTATATCCCTAATACTAATCATAATTCTAATTATATTTCTAACCTTGATTCAAACCAAAACATAATTTTAACCCAAACCTATAGCTAACCCTAATTTTAACCCCAAGCCTAACCCAAATTCTAATCATAGTTCTACACCTAATTTTAACTTGAACCTTAACCCTAACCCTAATTCTAATTGTAACCCTAGCCCTAGTTCTAAAAGATATTTTATTATAATTATAAAAGATATTTTATTATACAATTTCATTATAATTATAATAATAACTATTTTATTATAATAATTATTTTATTGGAGTTATATATCCAAAGAACTTTAATTCTAACCCTAACCCTAATTTTAATCCTATTTCTAATTCTAATTCAAACCCTAACTATAATTTTACTCATAACCCTAACTATAATATAAACCCTAATTCAAACCCTATAACCCTAACCCTAATTCTAACCTTAATTATAATTATAAAGATACTTCAAATCCTAATTATATACCTAATTGAAACCCTAATCCTAAACCTAATTATAAATATAATTCCAATACTAACACTAAATGCAACATTAAGTGAACCCTAACACTAATTTTAATATTAACCATAATTCTAACACTAATATTAACTGTAATTCTAACATTAACCCTAACTTTTATATATATATATAGTTTTTTTAATCAGTAAGAAAGTTTTTATATTATATAAAACATATCAAACTACAAACTACAGACTCCATGACCAATTAAACTGACAAGCATCTAAACTGAGAACCAAGGTCACGTAGGACCAACCTCCAAAATCCATGCAGGGCCAAAATTGACAAAAACCTTAGATAGGGAAGGACTAAAATAGAAACTATGCTATAAATGGCTATACTCTAACCACCAACTGGACCATCTATACTGCCAATACTAACCAGTATTAATATTAACAAGTATACTTCAAAAAACTAAGCAGAAATTGAAACTGAACCACAGGAGAATGAACTGAAGGAACCACCAGGACAAAGTCAAACAACCAATCACATTGCACTAGGATAACTTCAGAGGTCTCCTTCCTCGAAGAGATAATCACAAAATTCCCCAACCCACTCAAACCCTTCTATAGGAATGATGTTAAACATTCTATTAGAAAAAAACTACCCCTTCGAGCCCTACTTCTATGCGCAACTAGCTCGGCTCCTCTAATATCTAAAATGCAAGGAAAGTATTCAATGGTGACCCCCAGTTGATTTTCTTTGTGCAAGTCTTTGGGCCTCGGAAGCCCACATCTTTCCGCCACTGCAAGCACTTTGTCATCCCCCTCCAGGAAAGTCCCTTTGAAGAGGCACTGCACCAGAAGATTTATTTCATCCTTGGTTGTGGAAATGTCCAACAAAGCTACAACTACCCTACAAGAGATATCAAAGTCCACTTGATATCTTTCTTCACCTGCAACAAAACTTTTACCCAGGATGAGCTTCGTTGCTTTAATAGAGAAAGCATTGTTTTCCTTTAGAACCCTCTTGAGCCTCTACTCTGTGATTTCACCTTTGAATGCCATTTGTCTAACTTTTGTAGATAGACAAATTGGATACTCCATGCCACCACAAATGAGATAACTAGCGAGAAGAAGGTGAATGATAACTGGCGGTGGTGGCGGGATCTCCATATAGAGCAGAATGAAGAAAAAACTAGACATTGAGCAAATTAAGAAGGAAATCTGCATAACTTGAAATGATGGGAGTGCCATGGGCAAATAATCTCACCAACTCACATGTTTACCTTCATGACAGCTTCTCACCATGAGATCTACCAATCACATAATTAACCTTTACCAACTGTCTTTTCAAACTTTGCAAACTTGATTTGCCTACCTGAAGCCATCCTTTCCAAATTTAACTGCCGCTCGCAATGTGCATTTATCATTGCCCCTACCTAGTTTTCCTATATGCCCACCGAGGAAACCACCTCAGCTAAGTGAGGTGGTGGCCTCCCTACCACCCCCTATATATATAGTTAATATTGCTAATATTATATGTATTATTAATCTTAATTGTAAGACTAACCCTAATTTCAATAGTAATTCTATCCCTAATGCTTATTATAACCCCAACCCTAATTTTAATCCTATTTTTAATTCTAATCCAAACCCTAACCGTAATTCTACTCCTTACCCTAACCTTAACGTAAACCCTAATTCAAACCCTAACGCTAACAATAATTCTAACCATACTTCACACCCTGATAATATACCTAATTATATTTGTGACCCTAACCCTAATCCTAACACTAATGCTAACCCTAACTCCAGTTCTAACCCTAACTATATATTGTTAAGATTGCCAATATTATTAAAATTATATACATTACTAATCATAATTCTAAACCTAACCCTAATTCTAACCCTAATCCTTATTCTAACCCTTACCCTATTGTTAATCCTAATTCTAATTCTTACCCAAACCCTAACTGTAATTCTACTCCTAACCATAATTTTAATCCTAATTCTAATTCTAACACAAACCCTAACTATAATTCTACTCCTACCCTAGCCTTATTATAAACCATAATTCAAAGCTTAACACTAACCCCAATTCTAAAGATACTTCAAACCCTAATTATATACTAATCAGACTTAGAGGTTAAATTTACCCCACTTTTATCAATGCAATTTCCCCCAAAATTCATACAGGGTCAAGGGGTAGCGCCCCTTGCAGGAGTTTGGGGGCAGCGCCCCCAAGACAGGGTCAAGGGGTAGCACCCCTAGCGCGTTCACTGTTGCAATACAGGGCGGGGTCGAGGGTCAGTGCCCTTGTAGGGGCTCAGGAGAAGCGCCCCTAAAAACTTACATGGCTTTTTATTATTTTATAAAGGCACCGGGAGTTATTTTTTCATTGACTGACATAAAACAACCCTATTTTGTAACCAACAAAAAGGCTTGATAAAAGCGGCTAAGGGTTAGGGTTTTGATATTGTATTGTAGCATTTTGTAGTGGTATTGAGTTGTAGGGATTGCTGATTGTAATCAGTTTGATTTACTAGATAATAAGATTGGACTCTTTGTTTGGTGGATGTAGCCCAAGTTTGCATAAACCATGTTAAAACTTGTCTCTCACTGTTATTATTTCTGTGTATTTTTATTCCTCTGTTTAATGTTTATTTGCATTTAATTGATATCTTATGCTGGCTAACCCTAAAAAGTGCTTTCAGAGCGGGTTGTGTTCGATTATTGTCTACAGAAAGGTCTCACAATTGAGTGGGAGTCTCACGGTTGAGTGGGAGTCTCACGGTTGAGTGGGAGAAATGGCGGATGAGGGTAAATTGAAGGTCGATAAATTCAATGGGTAGAACTATCAGTTATGGAAGATGCAGATGGAGGATTACCTCTATCAAAAGGATTTATAGATGTCGTTGGAAGGAGTATTCAAGAAACTAGCAATAATGTCTGATGAGGATTGGAATCTTCTTGACAGAAAGGCACTGGGAACCATTCAGTTGTGCCTAACATTAATGGTGGCATTCAATATACCGGAAGCAAAGACAACAGATGGTCTGATGAAAGCTTTGGCTAAATTGTATGAAAAATTGTTAGCCTCAAATAAGGTATTTCTCATGAAGTACTTGTTTAATCTAAAAATGGTTGAAGGTGGCTTTGTGATAGATCATTTAAATGAATTTAATACGATTTTCAGTAAATTTGACTTCTGTAAATGGAAAATTTGATGAAGTTAGAGCTCTCTTGATATTATGTTCATTGCCTGAAAGTTGGGATAGTTTGGTAATGGTAGTTAGTAACTTTGTTTCTGGTTCAAATACCCTAAAATTTGATGATGTTGTTAGTGTTATTCTGAGTGAGGAAATTCGTAGGGAAAACTTAGGTGGATCCACATCAGGCAGTGTTTTGAATGCAAAAAGTAGGGGCCGATCAAAGGATAGAGGAAAAGGTTCTGGAGGTCATGGGAAGTCACGAGGAAAATCAAGGACAAAAGATCCCAATCTAGAGGACAAAAGGATTGCCGGTACTGTGGGAAACCAGGTCATCTAAAGAAAGATTGTTGGTCTCAGAAAAATAAAGGAGACAAACAAGAAGGAAATAAGGAGGCAAATGTAGTAAGCAATAAATCTGAAGATGATGTTTTGATTCTTTCCCTAGATAATGCTGATGATTCATGGGTTTTAGATTTAGGGGCCTCATTTCATGCTACGCCCCATAGAAGTTATTTCCTTGATTATGTCTAAGGGGGTTTTGAGCTGGTTTATTTGGGAGATAACGAACCCTGTCAGGCTGTTGGAAAGGGAAGAATCAAGATTAAGTTGCAAAATGGGAATCATTGGCTACTACAAGAGGTAAGGCATGTTCCAAAGCTCAGTAGGAATTTAATTTCAGCAGGGAAGCTAGCTGAACAAGGTTGCATTGTTACATTTACTGATAAAAATTGGAAGGTTTCAAAAGGTGCCTTAGTAGTAGCAAAAGGTGTGAAAGTAGGCACCTTATATCTTTGTACAGGTCATACTATTCCTTCTACTTTAGTTGTTACAGAGAAAAAATAAATAGGTTCAGAAACAGCTGCTGCAGGTTTGCAGGAAGAGAATGGAATAGTTGCTATAGGTTCTGAGACAACACTGTGGCATAACAAACTTGGGCATATGAGTGAAAAAGGTATGAAAATACTTCATTCTAAGAAAGTTTTACCAGGTCTGAAATGTATTAATATGGATTTCTGTGAAAGTTGTGTATGACAAACAAAAGAGAGTCAATTTTCACAGAGATGGGAAGCAAAAGAAAAATGAAAAGTTGGAGCTTGTACATATATATGTATGGGGACCAGCTCAGGTATCTTCTCTTGGTGGCTTTCAATATTATGTTACATTCATAGATGATGCAACTAGGAAGGTATGGATTTATTTCCTTAGGCAAAAATCTGATGTATTTGAAACATTTAAGAAATGGAGAAGCTTGGTTGAGAATGAGACAGGTAAAAGATTAAAATGTCTCAGATCTGATAATAGTGGTGAGTATTGTAGCAAAGAATTTGAGGATTATTGTTCCTTTAATAGAATTCGTAGACAAAAAATAGTTCCAGGGACTCCACAAGAGAATGGGGTGGCTAAACGCATGAATAGGACAATAATGGAGCATGTAAGGACCATGAGATTGCATGTTGGGCTGCCTTTAAACATGTGGGCAGAGGCTGTCAACACTGCTGTATATTTAATTAATAGAGGTCCTTTAGTTCCTTTGGGCTATGGTATTCCAGAGGAAGCATGGACAGGCAAGAAGATGAGTTATTCTTTTCTGAAAACTTTCAGTTGTGAAGCATTTGCACATATAGATTCTGAGAATAGAACCAAGATAGATGCAAAATCAAAATAGTGTACCTTCGTTGGATATGGCATTGATGAATTTGGTTATAGGCTTTGGGATTTTGAAAATTAGAAAATTGTGAAAAGCAGGGATGTTATATTCAATGAGAAGGTGTTGTACAAAGATCAATTGCAGTAGCATGAGAAGAAAGAAAAAGATTATATGGTGCTAGATTATACTCCAAATAGTGATGTTCCAGTGATCCCTCATACTCTGCAATAGCAACTAGAAATACCACAAACTCTAGTGAATGTTAGATGGTCAACAAGGATAAGTAGACCTCCTAAAAGGTTTTCTCCCTCTTTGTATTCTATTTTGTTAATATATGCTGGTGAACCAAAAGGGTGTGATGAAGCTATGCAGGTGGATACACAGGTTCAGTAGGAGCATGCAATGAAAGAAGAAATGGACTCCTTACTAAAAAATCAGACTTCGGAATTATGTAAGTTGCCTGCAGGTAAAAAGACTTTACCAAACAAATGGGTTTACAGGTTGAAAGAGGAAGATGGAGGTAAGAAAAGATTTAAGGCCAAGTTAGTTGTAAAAGGATTTGCATAGAAAAAGGGCATTGATTTTGATGAGATATTTTCTTTGATTGTCAAGATGACTTATATTCATAATATTTTAAGTATTGTGGTTGCTGAAAATTTCTATTTGGAATAGCTAGATGTGAAAACTACCTTTCTCCATGGTGATTTGGAGAGGAGATATACATGGAACAGCACCAAGGATTTGAGGTCAAAGGTAAGGAGAAACTAGTGTGCAGATTGAAGAAGAGTTTGTATGGCCTAAAACAAGCACCTTGGTAATGGTACTTGAAATTTGATAGTTTTATGGATGAGAAATGCTACAGTAGGTGTAATTTTGACCATTGTGTTTATTTTAAGAGGTTGGATAATGACAGCTACATTATTTTATGTTTATATGTTGATGACATACTTGTAGCTAGGTCTAACATGGATCACATAAGAGATTTAAAATAGCAGTTAGCACAGTCATTTGATATGAAGGATTTGGGGGCAGCAAAACAAATCCTTGGTATGAAAATTTGCAAAGATAGGATGAACAAAAAATTGACTCTATCTCAGGTTGCTTATGTTGAAAAGGTGTTGCAGAGATTCCATATGGAGAATGCAAAAGCTGTTAGCACACCTTTGCCTAGTCATTTGAAATTGACTAAGAAGATGTGTCCAAAGACACAAGAGGAGGATGAAAAAATGTCCAAGGTACCATATGCTTCAGCTATAGGAGGTTTAATGTATGCCATGGTATGCACGAGACCAGATATTGCACATGATGTAGGAGTAGTTAGTAGGTATATGAGTCATCCCAGATTAGAGCATTAGAATGCGGTAAAATGGATTCTCAGATATTTTAGAGGTACATCTAATAAACACTTATGTTTTTGGGGCTCTAATACTGATTTAGCCAGTTATGTAGACTCAAATTTGGTAGGGGATATTGATACCAGGCGAAGTACTATAGGTTATATCTTTACTGTAGGTGGGACAGTGGTGAGTTGGATTTCTAGGTTGCAAAAGGTGGTTGCTTTATCAACCATAGAGGCAGAATATGTAGCTGCAATAGAGACAAGCAAAGAGATGATATGGCTACAATCTTTCATGGAAGAATTGGGCAAACAACAGGCTAATAGGTCTTTGTATATGGATAGTCAGAGTGCCATACATCTTGCAAAGAATTCTACCTTGCATTCAAAGACCAAACACATATAGTTGAGGTATCACTTTATTCGATCGGTGTTGGATAATGGGTAGTTAAGGCTGGAAAAGATACATACAGATGAAAATCTAGCGGATATTTTTACAAAGGTAGTGACAAGGGAGAAGTTGAGCTCCTCTTCAGCTTCGGTTGGTCTTCACAACTGAAATTAATAAAAATAGAACAACAGAGTCCAGGGTGCTTATTTCCAGGGGAGCTATAGGGTCAGTAGTGTTATGATCAGTCTCCAAATGGGAGATTGTTGTTATATGGATCCTAATCAAACTCGGAGGTTAAATTTAACCCACGTTTATTAGCGCAGTTTCCCCCCAAATTCCTACAGGGTAAAGGGGAAGTACCCCCAAGATGGGGTCAAGGGACAGTTCCCCTGGAGTGTTCCCTATCGCGATATAGGGTGGGGTTGAGGGTCAATACCCTCATGGGAGCTCAGGGGTAGCGCCCCTAAAACCTCACATAGTTTTTTATTATTTTATAAAAGCACTAGGAGTTATTTTTTTATTGACCGACATAAAAAAAACCCTATTTTGTAACTGACAAAAAGGCTTGATAAAAGAGGCTAAGGGTTAGGGTTTTGATATTGTATTGTAGCATTTTGCTGCGGTATTGAGTTGTAGGGATTACTGATTATAATTGGTTTGATTTGCTGGATAATAAGATTGGACTCTCTATTTGGTGGATGTAGCCCAAGTTTGGGTGAACCACATTAAAACTTGTCTCTCGCTGTTATTATTTTTGTGTATTTTTATTCCTCTGTTTAATCTTTATTTGCATTTAATTGGTATCTTCTGTTGGCTAACCCTAACACAAGTCTACTCACATCCAGAATTTTGCATATTGTCTACCATATATAACATAATAAAAGAACGTTAAAAAGACTAACAACAATGGAGATCTTAATTTTCTGAGTCCTACTAACCTGTTTAGGTCATCCGTATATGTTAACAAAGCTTCTTAACCCCTTGCTTCTTCTCAAGTTCATTGACTTTTCATACTAACTATAATTTGTGCTACATGCAGGAATACAAAGTTGCTATCTACATTGGTATTCATTATGTCTGCTCCTCGCAGTGCAATGTAAGTTGCCTCTTGCTATAATCTTTAGCCCTAGTACCACCAACCAAACTCTATTACCCATCCTAGAGCATTTGATCTTTATTGGAGCTACCATGTCTCCTTATATTTAACTAACTTCCTATTCACTAGCCTATGGTAATTTTCATTCACAATAAATTGAAGATATTTTTTTTCATCCACAATCAAATAGATACTAATTGAACATGTCACCACATTTAGACAATCAAGATTTCAATCACAAAACCTACTTCTAGAATTGTATAGTGAAGATTTGAACTATATACAATAAATAGTAGAGTTTGACAGGGATGTATTTACTTCTCTTCCACCTAATGCGTGGTAACCTGTTTGAAGATTTACATGCAGAAATAAAATCCTTAAAACATAAAGTTACGGGGGTGTTCAGGGACTAAGATCTCTTCAATCTCTAACATTGTATCCCAGTTTTCTATATAAGGTTGCACTCGTATTCTCTATAAATTGAACCCCAGTATTTACTAAAGAAATTATAAATCAAACAACACATGATCTTTCTTTGAAAACCCCTATTGTTAAATACTTAAGAGAATAGTTCTATATGATAGAAAATAAATTCAAGGAAGAGGAAATGAGAATATCTTGCATGAAATAAATTTTGGCATAATAAACTATTGATTCCAGGAAGGGGCAATGCAAGTTTCTTGCATTTGGAATAAACTTTGGCATAATTATAAATGCAGCATTGGAGTTTCAATTTTTCTATGGTTAAGAAATCACATCAGCATATTTTAGTTTATAAAAAGGTAGTAATGGGGTTTCAGTTTCTTTTTTTTCTGTGCTTAATGGAATTGCAACATACATATTTTAGTTTCTGTGCCGGACAAACAAAGAACAGAGGTAAATACCTCTTTCAACTTTGCACTCCTCTTAGCTTGCCTCAGATCTTGCAATTTGATATGCCCGCCTGAGACTCGTCATCCTCACCCACATTTTCTCTTCTGCCCTATTTTTCTCTCAGCCCCCAAATCATTCTACTCTCCCCTAGTCATGGTTTTCAAAACTGAGGGTCCCCTATTTTCCATCCATTGACGTATCAGACCCTACATTTTTTGTTCTTTTTTATTCCAAAAAAATAGTGTCCCTACCTTTCTTTTCAAGCTATCTTCTTTTCCTTTCACTCCTACGCCCTCATTCATCTACCCTAGAAGATATTTCCTTCTAGCATTAACTCTCTTTTCTATATTCATTCCTACGCTCCCTCAAAGATATTTTTGGCATTCAACACTCTCCCTCCTCATTGCCATGACTCCCTCAAAGCAATGTTTTTTTGCATTTATTAACCACCAATTTCCCCAAATGCTATTGAATGTGGCATCAGGAAGAATGTGAAATAAAAATAGACTTATCTAAAAGACCCACCTCCCATCAAACTAGGTGACCTCCCTTTTCTTCATTAAACCACTCACCTACTCTCCCCAAGACCCATCGTATGGCATGGGGAAGAAAATCAAAATAAAATAATCATAAAAATCTGACTTAGATTGACACCTATGCCCTCTCCCAACTCTCATCACCAATAGGGAGGGTTGTTACATCCTACCTCCTAGGACTAGGCTTACTCCTGGAAGCCTACAAATGCTAAGATATAGCCAATGCACACACTAGTCCATGAAACTCAATATGATAAAAAAACTAGGGTATCACATGCACAATTACATACAATCAGTCCCAGTACATGGGTAAGGAATAGGCAAGATACTCATTTCTGACAAAATATACATTAGCATAAAATAATTTTCTCTAATCAAAATAAAGAATGATGCCAAGGAAGCCACATTGAATAATCAATAGAACCAAGGAGAAAATCCTCAACCACTGCACCGCCAAACTACACATGACCATAAGGGGCAATTAGGACATTGTCGTTCGGTAACCAGATGATAAGACAACATGGGAACACTGCACTAGGAGGGTACAGTGGCTAGGGTAGGGAATAAGGCCTGTGACTATCTCTCATAACCACCTTTAGGTATAGTAAGAGTATGCTCAGGCCTATGAATCCAGGTGGAGCTGATACTCAGTACCTGTAACACTCCAAGAACATGTTAAGGTACTTGTGCATATACATATATCATATAGCCAAAGCAACATCAACCATGTAAGCATGAAATCCAACATAAACAATAATCATGTCAACAACATAATAGTATCGAGATTGCAAATCACCAGTGCCAATACAAAATATAACAGGATGCATAATCTAATACGAAACATATAGTCATCTAAGTCCATCAAGATAAGAAAAAGAATAATTCAGATATAGGGGTCATTACATCCCCTAGGACTAGGCTTACTCCTGGAAGTCTGCAAAATGATATGGATAAAGGTCTCTCATCCTCGCTGCATCTTCCCAAGATGCTGAGAACTCGCTATCAAGATCCCACTAGACCCTTACCTCCTCTATGTCCCAACCCCTGAGGGTCAACCTCTGATGTTGAAGGATGTGTATAGGATTTAAAGAAAGCTGTCCATTAACCTCAACCTACAAAGCAGTCCAATCAAAAACATGGGTCACATTAGGAATATACTGTCTAAGAAATGAAACATGGAAAACATCGTGGATGTACGATCAACTTAGTGGTAATGCAAGGTGATAGGCAACAGGACCAATATTCTCAAGGATCTCAAATGGTCCAACAAAACAAGGTTCCAACTTCAAGCCTTTCCCATAACAAATTGGGCTCTTCCGTGGATGAACTCTCAGAAACACATTGTTACCCACCGAGAAGTGGCGATCCAAACTACGAGCATTGGCATACTTCCTCTACTAATCTTGAGCTATAGTCAAGTACTCTCTGATCCACAATACTTGCTATTGCATGTCCTCAAGCATCTCTAGACCGAAAAGAACTCGGTCCTCTAAGTGATCCCAACTCAATGGAGTGTGACATGGCCTACCATACAAGGCCTAGAAGGGAGACATACTGAGAGAACTGTGGTACCCATTATTATAAGTAAACTCAAGGAAGTACAAGTAGTCCTCCCAACAAGACTACTGATCCATTATGTACATCTAAAGCATCTCCTCTAAGACCTGATTAACACGCTTTGTCTGTCTGTATGTCTCGAGATGGTAAACAGAGCTGAAATTAAGCTGTGCTCCTAAAGCATGCTAAAGAGAAGTCCACAAAGCTGAAGTGAACACTAGATCATGATTGGAAATGATCTGATGAGGAATACTATGTAGATGCACAATATCCTCCGCAAACACTTGAGCTATAGATGCGATAATGTACAAAGATCTCATGGGTGAGAAGTGTGCCACCTTGGACAAATTGTCCATTCTAACCATAATAGAATCATGACGATGTGAAGACATAGATAGCCCCACTATGAAATCCAAAGATATTGTATCCCACTTCCATCTAGGGATGGAATAAGGCTGCAACAGTCCTGTTGGGTATTGATGCTATGCCTTCACCCACTAACACTCAAGAAACTGAGCCACAAAATTAGCAATATCATGCCGCAGCCCTGCCCAATGATACAACTGTCAAAGATCGGCATGCATCTTCATGACACCCAGATGAGCTGAATAGGGTGTAGGATGGGCCTCTGACAAAATGAAGGAACAAAGATCACCAAAATCTTGAACATAGATACAACCAAGATGTAGCAAAAGTCTATTAGGTCGAGAGAGAAACCTACAATCCTACCCTGAAGGACTCTCCCAGACTCAATCTCCATTCTCACCCTCTGATACCAAGAATCACCAGGAAGTGACTCCAAAATACGGCTCCACAAATCCACTCCAAGAGACAAAACTGAAATATCATGTCTCCTCCTGCTCAAGGCATCCACAACAACATTCTTCTTACCTTGAATGTAACAAACCTCAAAGTTGTACTCATAGAGGAACTCCATCCAACAGCACTGCCAAGCATTCAAATTTGGTTGAGTGAAGATATACTGCAAACTGTGATAGTCACTATGCAATTCAAACCGATGTCCCAAGAGGAAATGTCTCCAACACATAAGTGCATGGACAACAACCACTAATTAGAAATCATGGGTGGGGTATTTTAGCTCATGATCCTTGAGCTTACAAGACTCATATGCAATCACTCATCCCTCCTACATAAAAACTGCCCCCACACCCTCCAACAAAGCATCAATGCACACTATAAAATCACCTGTAGGATCTGGCACTACTAGGATAGGTGCACTAGTTAGCCACTCCTTAAGATCTTGAAAAGTTGACTCACACTAATCTGAGCACACAAATTTCTTCCATTTCTGATGAAGAGAAGTTATGGGATAGGCTACCCAAGAGAAATCTCTCACAAATCGGTGATAGTAACCCACCAATTGCATGAAACTGTGAACCTCAGCCACATTTATTAGTGCTAGCCAATCCATAATGGCATGAATCTTAGAAGGATCCACTGAGATATCCTCTCTTGAGATGATCAAACAAATCATCTATCTGAGGCAACGAGTAATGATTCTTCATCGTCACTTTGTTCAACTAGTGATAATCAATGCACAAGTGAAGAGTTCTGTCCTTCTTCACAAAGATGATAAGAGCTCCTCAAGGGGATACATTAGGATGAATGAAACCCTTCTCTAGTAACTCCTCTAACAACAACCACAACTCACTCAACTCCTAAGTAGTCATGCGATATGGTGCCTGAAAAATAGGATCCGTACCAAGAATGAGATCAATACGGAAGTCTATGTCATACTTAGGCAACATGTCTGGAATATCACTTGGAAAGACATCTACAAACTCTTGAAAAAGAGGATGATCATCAAGAGATACCTCCTGAATCCCACCCTCAGTAAGATCACTAACTGAAATAACGAACATCTGACAACCTTATCATATTGCACGCTTCAGGTGCATAGCTGAAATCACGTGGAGAGAAATGGGTCTCTAAACCCCAACTAACTCAACACACTCACCAACATCATCTACACACTGAACTAACTTATGCTAAGAATCTATACCAGCAAGTGGGTCTCCAACCAATCCAGGCCTAAAACAATCCTGTAGGACCCCAAAGGCAACACATGGAGATCCACTATGGTATTGAAGGTGTCCAAATCCAACACACAACCATGAACAAGGGAGCCTACATCCACCTTGATTACCCTGATTAGCATTATGCCAGGTGCTACATCAAAGAACAATGGCTATACCTCTAACTCTACCTCTAGCTCTACCCCTAGTAGGCATCCTAAAGGAAACAAAGAACACATCAAAATAGATCATCACAAGGAAGACCTATACACAATACTAACTCATGAAAGCATGAAAACAGACTGTAAAACAATATAACAAGCTCACGCCACACATGCCAAGCACAACAAAACATAGAAGGCTCAAGTATGCTAGAGCTCCTAGTGTGTGAACATGGGCTCTAATACTAGATGTAACATCCCACTATGTAGCCCCCAAAGGGTAAGAGCCAAAAGAGAACATAATATTTTTTTTGACATAAGTAGACAACATACATAGATTTGGTTACCAATTCAATAAATTGACAACATTCATGGCCAAGTATGGCTGAATGCACAACCCACAAGAAGGACTAAATCACTCTCTACAGAAACATTAATAAAACTACATTCATTTTAAACACCAATTTAAATGTTCTTATGTCTAAAATCTAGATTATAAACATGAATCCAAAGCATCATAGTACAAGCAGATCTGATACCCACACCAAAATCTATAAACCAAATAGGAAACATCTCATTTCTTCTCATTAACTTGCATAATTACATCTTCTCTCTTAAGAGAGTACATTTACATAAAAGAATATACAGTGCAATGATATAGTCCTAAATATGATACAATTACTAAAGGAGTGCAATAACTAAATGAAGTAACAAAGAGAGAAAACGTCTCCAACTGGTGCTTCAAAACCTATTTGCCAATCCCCAATGGCAGTGGCAATGACTCCCAACAATGTGGACTCATACAAGACCACCCCATCATGCCCAGAGATAGTCACAAGGCCCAATAGGAAATAACAAGAACCAAGGTATACATGATGGCCAACACTCACATCAATCATGGAGAATACACAGAAAACAATGTATACAACCAAAGTCATAACATAGAGGTACTTATCCAACTCATAGGTCAGGTACTACTCACAACTACTAAGGTGCTAGATACTAGAGTGTAATCATATGGAGTGTCATCATGCATGCTCGAAGGGATGGCACCACACAGAAACAAGTACACCTCTCATATAGATGAGGAGACTCAATCATGCCTGAATCAATGCCTCATAGATGGATTACTCAATACCCCGCAGATGGATAGGCCTTCTTGTTGCATCCATAGCCTTTACAAGTGCTCAAGGACATGCATGAGGATTAATTATCTTATTAGTGTTTTACCTCAATGTTTTAATTTAGTTATCACTTGTTACTATAACTCTACTACTAGTTCCCCTGACAGCCACTTGTAGGCCCCAGGCCCGCAGAGAGCCACTCCAAATGACCACTCTAATGCCTAGACCTAGTTCATATCATTTACCAATGAGGAATCCAAAACTCACTGAAACACTGAAGTATAAATTTGAAATAGTAAATGTGGTAAATGTGATCTACTAGACCAAAACTTTTGATGACAGTGTAATATATTGAAAACAACCCTTTGTCAGTTAGATTAGTTGTGTAATAAGTCCAGTGACCCCAATTTAATCACTCTTCATAAAGGAATGCACGGATCACATAAGAAAACACAGCAAATGGTATTACAAGTATACTCACAACTAAAATTTTGCATATTGTCTACCATATATAACATAAGAAAAGAATGTTAAAAAGACTAACAACAATGGAGATCTTAATTTTCTGAGTCCTACTAACCTATTTAGGTCATTCATATATGTTAACAAAGCTTCTTATCCTCTTCCTTCTTCTCAAGTTCATTGACTTTTCATACTAACTATAATTTGTGCTACATTCAGGAATACAAAGTTGCTCTCTACATTAGTATTCATTATGTCTACTCCCCGCAGTTGCAATGTAACTTGCCTCTTGGTGCAATCTTTAGCACTAATACCACCAGCCAAACTCTATTACCAATCTTGGAGCATTTGGTCTTTATTGGAGCTACCATGTCTCCTTATATTTAACTGACTTCCTATTCATTGGCCTATGGTAATTTTCATTCACAATAAATTGAAGATATTTGTTTTCATCCACAATCAAAATGATACTGATTGAACATGTCAACACATTTAGACAATCAAACTTTAAAGCACAAAACCTACTTCTAGAATTGTATAGTGAAGATTTGAACTATATACAATAACTGGTAGGGTTTGATAGGGATGTATTTACTTCTCTTACACCCAATTCTTCATAACCTATTTGAAGATTTACATGCAGAAATAAAATCCTTAAAATAGAAGGTTACGGGGGTGTATAGGGACTAAGATCTCTTCAATCTCTAACATTGCATCCTAGTTTTCTATATAAGGCTACATTCATTGTATTCTCTATAAATCAAACCCCGGTGTTTACTCAAAAAATTATAAATCAGAGAACACATGATCTTTCTTTAAAAACCCATGTTGTTAAAGTCTTAAGAGAATAGTTTTTTATGATAGAAAATAAATTCAAGGAAAGAGGCAATGAGAATATCTTGCATGAAATAATTTTTTCCATAATAAACTATCAATTCCAGGAAGGAGCGATGTAAGTTTCTTGCATTTGGGATAAACTTTGGCATGATTTTAAACATAGCATTGGAGTTTTAGTTTTTCTGTGGTTAAGAATCACAACAACATATTTTAGTTTATAAAAAGGTAGTAATGGGGTTTTGGTTTCTTTTTGTTTTATGTGCTTAATGGAATTGTAACATACATATTTTAGGTTTTGTGATGGACAAGTAAAGAACAAAGGTAAATACCTCTTTCCACTTCATTCTCCTCTTGGCTCACCTCAGATCTTGCAATTTGATATGCCTGCCTAAGACTGGTCGCCCTCTCCCACATTTTATCTCTTGCCCTATTTTTCTCTCAGCGTCCAAATTATTCTACTCTCCCCTAGTCGTGGTTTTCAAAACTGAGGGTCCCCTATTTTCGAGCCATTAACTTCTCAGACCCTACAATTTTTGTTCTTTCCTCCAAAAGAATAGAGTGTCTCTTCCTTTTTTTTAAAGCCCTTCTTTTCCTTTCACTCCAACGCCCTCATCCATCTACCCCAAAAGATATTTCCTTCCAGCATTAACTATCTTTTGTATCTTCATTGCTACGCTCCCTTAAAGATATTTTATGCATTCAACACTCTCCCTCCTCATTGCCATAAATCCCTCAAAGAGATATTTTTTTGCATTTATTAACCACCAACTTCCCCAAAAGCCATTGAATGTGGCATGAGGAAGAATTTGAAATAAAAGTTGACTTATCTAAAACCCCCCACGTCCAACTAAAATGGGTGACCTCCCTTTTCTTCATTAAACCATTCACCTACTCTCCCCAAGAGCCATCGTATGGCATGGAGAAGAAAATTGAAATAAAATAATCATAACAATATGACTTAGCTTGACACCTACACCATCTCCCAACTCTCATCTCCAACAGGGAGGGTTATTACTGTTACTAAATTATGTTCACACCTAATTTAGCAAGGCCTCAGTTGTAGTCGTCACAAGAGGGATAAAAGAATTTTTTTAAGTGTATGATCAATTAGTTGAATGTATGATATCTTGGCAAGAGAACAACAAAGGATCATTTATTAGGATAATGTGATAGTCCAATCAGAACTATCAAACCATCTTGATAAGTGAAGATTGATCTAATGACAAGAAATTAGACACTCAATGAATGACAGGTATCTAGTTGGTATTATCTTTCAGTTGTGATGTGGTTGAATTATTCAAATATCACAATTCAGTGTGAAGGGAAGGCATTTATAAACTATCTTTTCATTATCATGTTTTAAACATACGTTTCAAATCAGTTTCAGTTGTTCTATTCTATGCACTTGATTCATAAAACAAACATACATAAATCATTTGCATAAGATAAAATAACTGATCATATTTAAGAGAATGTTTAAATGTGTCTGACACAAGCCATGGGAGTGACTAAACCGAGAAATGCAAACATTGTGCAAGCTATACATCTATGGATAAAAGGAAAAGAAAAGAACATATGAGGCAAATGTATATCCATCATTGCCTTTTTGAAGGTTGATCTTCTTCATTGGCTAGCTGATCTTCATGTCTTTATCTTATTATAAAGACAATGTACCTGTAAAATTGGAGAAAAGCCCTATTAGAAGCTCTGGATATGCAGATTCTTCATATGCTTTATCAATAGACATATAAAAATTGCAAACATTATGCATTTTATGTGGTTGGATCAAAATCAGACATGTGCAATAAATTAGATCATCATGAAAGATCAATAAACTTCAAGAGGTACGTTTTATGCTAACTTGTTTGTTCACTGTGCAGGTATAGGAAAAGTAATGTTGTTGATTTGAAGTCATTTAAGCATGTGGAGAAAATGTGGCTCCCACAAGGGTAGAGCCCAGCATGCTTCCTTCTTATTCATTCAAGAATGATATCAGATTTCAATAAACAGAGTACACTATTCAAGAGATTGTTATGCATTGGAATAGTCAACATTGCAAATAAAGTGAAGTCATCATAATAGAAGTGAAGAGGAGCACTTGCTCCTATAAACTACGCTCACTTCAGAAAAGAGCTTGTTAAAATCAGATAATCATGTTCAAAATGTTTTATCATACACATGCTATAGAATGAGCAGTGGTTTTATTCAAGAGTTGTCAGTTTGCAAAGGACAGAAGTACAGTGATCAGAAGAATGGAGTATAGCCATAGAAGGTATTTTTCCCATCTTCTTGTTGTGATTGAAATATCAATTTATTGTTTAGATATTCTTCATAGATAGAATAGTTGAATAATGGTACAACAATGTAAAAGGAGACAATGTATTGGAGCAACATTAAAATAGACTAGGTGTTGCTATAGAATTGAAAGAACAATGTATCATTTCATCATAAGATATCATGCTCTCTATGTCAAAATAAATCACATCTTATAATGAGCCATGACAGCAAGTAAAGAACAACACAATCAATGCAGTACCATATAACAATAATCATCATGATAGTCTCCTAGACTGTGGAACAGTTGTTAGACATGAAGAGGTAACTGCTACTCCAAATATATCTAGATGTAAGAAGAAAAGATACAATTTTTACAAGATACCAGTTCTTTATGCATCTAGATTCAAAAGGAGAAACAAACATAGAATGAAAAGTTCTGTATGTTTTTGTTTCCTGCATATTCAAAAAGGAGAGGCCCAGTTTTGTATTGTCATCTGAATGCTTATTTTTTGCATAACTCTTACCACTTTTTGCATAATGAAGTTACAATTTTTGGCACACCTGGTGGGACATTGAACTAATTTTTAGTTCCATAAATAACTTATTATTTCTATTCTTTTGGTATAAGTAGCAGTAAATACAACCTTTTGGAGGTTTCAATTCAAGTACCTAGTGACTCAAAGTTTTTGGTTTGATAGATCAGATTTTTTTAGCCTACATGATAAAGATTCAAACCAAAATCAGCCTTTGGAGGCAAAGCCATCAAACACCATGGCAACTCTAATCATATATTAGCTAAGATCAGCAGCCCAAGAATCTACAAGGAATTAGGCTGGTGCAGTCTTTCAATGTTCATATTTTGATGGTCTTATGATTCAGAACTTTCATGTAAGATGTCTAGAGATTGCAACAATTATGGGTATTCTCTACCATATCATGAAAATCCCATCTCTTGGTCCCCAAATAATTATTGTCCTCATTATAACCAATAGTACCATCTTCCTAGCCAGCCATACTAGATTGAGAATGCTGCTGATTTTATCCCAAACAACCATGCAACAATAGTATACCAGCATGCACAGTACTCTTAGCTCCCACCCACCCCAGTTCAACCTTGTTGGCAGCCTATACATAAACCAAATCAGCTTCAAGAGTATGCAAAGGAGGAGATTGCAAGCATAAAGAGTATGTCACTTAATCTCAATAACACATTGCTAGAAATCAATAAGTAGATAGAAGAGATCAAGAAACAACAGAAGTATGAGCAGCAATAGGAAGAGATGGCTTATCAGGCCTAGTTCTATGGACAAGACTTGTTGATATAGAGAGACAAGATGAAGAAGATATTGCAAGGGAGGTTGCAGCCAAAGAAGCCAAAATAAAACATTTGCTTGCACAAGTACAAAGGCACGAGATCTAGATAGCTACATTCATTCCAGATCAGCGTGTTCAAAATGAGGTTAGTAGGTATCAAATTCCAAGTTTTAGAAGTCCTGGTTTTGTTCAAGAACCTATTCGCATTCAAAATCGGTCTATTAATCCTTAGTATTAGTCACATCAAGTGCCTGAACCAATTCATCAAGATTTTGAACAAACATGGCAACCTTCTTGGACCAAGCATCTTGATTATAAAATGCCAAATATTGTTAAAGCTACCTCTCCCATACTAATCCAAAATCAAGAAGGGGGAGAGATATTAAAATTTGAACCAATCAAGATTCCAAGTTTTAGTCTAGCAGCTGAAGGTTCTGCTACTATTTTTACTGTGTCCCCAACTAAAAATAAGCATAATGAATGTGTTGAAGAATTTGACTCATGTTGGACACCAAATCCTTTACATTTTGATTCATTTGAGAAGTTTTCTATTGTTGTTCACAAGATAAATGAAAGCAAGATACAAAGATAAGGAGAGGTCAAACCTTTAAGATAAAAGAATATAGCTAGAAACAAATTATTGATGGTTGCCTTGATCACAAAAATACAAGAGGAAGATACAGAAAAGGAAAAAATGTTGTTAAAGGTCATAGCCAAGAATATAGTGTTTTCTTTCAAAAATGCAAACCCACTACACTTCTATTCAAAATCTTGTATTTACATGTCTGCAGAGTAAGATAAATCAAGGTGAAGGAGTATAATAGGCTGTAGCCAAACATAAGGGTTTTCTTTCAACATTTTTCTTCAAACCCTGGTGTATTTATATTTACCAAAGAAGGAAATGATACAAAAGAGGATACAATGTCATGGTTGTAACCAGAGAAAAGTTTTTCTACCATAAAAAATGAAAACCCATTTTATATTTTTCAAACCCTTATGTATTCATGTCTATAGAAGAACATAGTCAAAGAAAAGGAGCTGCAGAAGCGATACAGTCATGGTCATAGTAGGAAAGAGCCATCCCTTCAAAAAATTACAGACCCATGACAATTTTTTTGAAATCCTTATCAGTATGAGAGATATAGTTAAAAAAATGCAAGTGTTAAAGTCAAATTGAAAGCTCACCTTGTTTTCTTGCAGAGAGGAGAGGCTATAGGCCACGGGCCTTTGTTTCTTTGAAACCCCTTTTTAAATGCATGAAGATATTGACCAAAATGAAGAAATATAGAGAAATAAAGAAACCATGGTGAGAAAGTCAAATAAAGGACTTAAAGAATGCTCAAAAAGCCATATGGCCACGGCCAAAATGAGGATGTAGTCTTAGAAAAACAAGAAAATGGCTTAGTTCTTTACACAGAGGAGCTCACCCTAAATCTTTTTGCCATAGAATACAGAGAAATCGACCAAGAAAGATGAGAGTTGCAGAGGGAAGAGAAAGAATACTTCAAACCCTAGTTGTCAAGCCCGAGAGTTACAGAGAGAAAGTTCAAGTCATACAAAATACAAAATGATTGATTTTAGGGTTTGAAACTTCCTTTTGGTCGATGGATGTTTCTCTTTTCTCAAATTTCTTTTGACTTCAAAAAAATAAAAATCATTACCTTATCCATATTGTGGTCAAGACTTTTAAGTTTTAAGGACCTAATGATAATGCATAGGGGGCCCATGAGGTTGAATCTCTTTTGTCTTTTCATTTGATTTTATTTGCAAAGTCAAAAGAATAAATCATGATAGGGTAAGGTTTTAGACCTTTTCTTTCTTCCATAATGATCAACTATATGAAGGACAAGGTTGAAGTGCCTTATACACTTTTGCAAAGGGTCAAAATACTTTATCCTTTATGCATTTCAAAATGCATGTGCTATTGAATGCCAACAAAGGAAATAATTCAAAGACATCTAGAGTAATAAGGTGGATAAGGTAAATATTAATATGCATTATGAAGGAATGCATGTGGAGTCAAAAGTGGCATTAACAAGTGATGACAATGTATGTATTTTCCTTGGAAGAGGATGAAGATTATTGCTTTTTGCATGGGAGATATAAGGAAAGGAATATTCTTTGTTTTTGCATGCATGATGACTTATTTCTTTTGGCATCATTGATTAATGCAATAATGCAAAATTATGTAAATCAAGATGGAGAGATAAGGTGTTATTTTATTTTATTCATTTTTGCATGATTTTACAACTATAAATAATGTAAACAAGTAATAAAGTAATATCATTATAAATTACTTCATTATTTTGTCACAAGTTGTAAAGTCAAGGAGTTTAGACAAATTGAAACTCATAATAGAGTAATCATGCAAAAATTTACTTTATTCTTTGCACACATCATTGACACATGCAAAATCATGGGAAAATGGAGGAGTTGAGTTAACTGAAGACTTTGGGGCTTTTTTTGCATGGTTTGAAGGATAAATTGGATAGTTTTGGTCAAACTTTTGGTAAACACATAGAGAGAAGCAGTTTGGAGCTATTTTTGCTCATTTTGGGGCAGTTTTTGCCCTTAATTTTAGGGATTTCATTGTTTGCTCATGGATCAATTTGGAGAGATTATTTTAAGAGGTAGTTGACTATAGTTGTCCCTTCTAGGTCTCTTAGAGAGAGAAGATTATATATTGTATGAAAAACTTATTTTTTTCTAGTTCTTGCCTTTTTTGCTCTTTACACTTTGAGAGAGAGAAAAGGTTTTGTAACTCATTATTGTAGATTTATAGAGATTACAATAGGTTACAGGTTCTATACTTTTTTTTAATGCCATTATTTCTTTTATTTTTCAGCTGATCAAGTATCTACCTTTCCATTAATGCAGCTTTTATGAGTGATTTCATGAGATTTTATTGTGTTTTACATCAGAACCTTTAAAATCATTTGTCTCATTTGTACTTGCATGTGTTAGATAGCATTGAAAATTATAGGTCTAAGGCTGTGCAAATCAGAGAGTTTTCTGTTTATGTTGTGAAAAATCCCTTTTCCTTCGAAAAGAAATATTTTCCAGTTTTCATTAGAATCATTTTTGTGATCAATTTGCTAAAAATGGTTTGTGTGGATAGATTTTTCTGAGATCTATTGTGAGTTACATTGCCAAGTTTTTCATCACTTTTAGGTCTATCACCCATACTTTTTTACAGTTTTATTATTTTTAAAAAGATCCTTTTTAACCCTTTCCACATCAAATTCATAGATCCAATTGAATAGTTTAAAGGAACCAACCCATAATCTAGAGGTTCAAGCTCACCATAGGTCACCCACAACTTGAGTTGATCCCATGTTACATAGGATTGCTGAGCCTCATAGCTCTGCATAACGGGTGCAAACTTGCTCATCAACAGTTACAAAAATGGTACTCAAACTGCCTCCAAATTGAGTGAAAAAGAAGGTAAGATTCTCTCCAAAGAAAATCCACCCCAAAAGACCTAAAAATCAGGCTTTAACTGGTTGGAAACTGAAATAGAAACTCTAGTTTGCCCAACTTTTCTCTATTTCACCCAAAAGACTTAGAAAATCAGGAAACCTTATCTAACTACCTTTTCTTTGAAAAAATAGTAAATACTAAGGCAATTTATAAAATATTAGCTTAATATTGCTTTACAATATCTTGCAGTTTTAACTTATATAATAGAAAGACTCGAAAAAGCTTAAGTCATGGCCCCACCTCATTTTACTTTATTTTCTTGATTTTTACAATAATGCAAGGCAAAAAATATACTTTTGATTTAAATCTTGCGTAGTATTGTATATTTTCCCACTCAGGGTTTTCGATTTTCGATAAGGATCAAAAAATATCCTAATCCACAATAAGGTTGATTTTTTCCCCAAAGGTTGTAAAATAAAACTAAGGTATAAAGCCTAGGTATATATCTAAAGTGAAAAATAATACATTAAAGGTATTAATAGAGGCATTTGAATTTTCAAACAACATGGAAAATGCAACAAGCTCGAATTAGGGCAAAGGGGAAAACCGTAAAGCAAAACTTGAGCCCTAACATTTTGGCCATTCATTTTGCACTTCATCTTTTGGGAAAAACTTGCTCTGCTAAGCCGACACCATTAGGGTTTGATCTTGAAGCTCAAACCTTCATTTCTTGTTGCTTCTGATAGGTTTTTATGAAGAATCTGAAGGAAAAAAGTGCAGAGGTAAGTCTTTTGACATAAAACTGGATAATGTGCTCTATTTCAAAGCATTTTTTCCCTAGCTTTTAAGCCATGAACATGAACATATTTCTGATACACTTCATTTGGTTTCTTCTATCAATGACTATGTTCATTTTGAGGCTGATACTAGAATTTTTTCCAAAGTTTCCACCATGAGATTTGACTGTCTTTTCTTTCTACAACAAACAATGGTTAAACTTTTAATCTTTTAAGCCCTATATATCACTGCCACCAAGATAGGGTTTTCTCGAGCTTTTTGGAGGTTTCAAACTAGAAATTTGATGGTGAAATATGGATTTTTATGAGAAATAGACAAGATGATCTTTGATAAGCTTTCCATCACTCCAAAATCTACCTTTTCCTTACCATTTTTTTCTAATAGAATGCTTATTTTGAACCTTACAAACTGCAAAAGGAAGGAACCCTATTTTTTTCAATATATGGGTTGCGGCCTCATGAGGGCAATTCTGGTCTTTCTCATTCTGAATAAGCTTGAGGATCTCTTCATTTTTCTGTTATGTGGCAAGAAGAGAGGTAAATGTTGTTCATAGAAGAAAATCTCTTCTTAGTAAAGGCCACATCCTTTCAAGCTTCTGGGTATTTGCTTAAGCATGCAGATCTCTTGCTTTCTGTATCTATGTTGCTCCATTTAAACTTCAAATAAGCTGGGCTTAAAACCCCTGGTCACGGCTATAAAATCATACTTAACTTATATTCTGAAAATCCTTCTTGCTTGAAAACATGGAACAACACATGGAAATGATTTTGTTTATCACTCCTTTTTGAATGTGGTGGAAAGAGGAGAACATTATTTGCTTTTCTGAAAGAAACCAAAAGGATCCTTTACTCTACTCTATTCTATGTTTACATCTCAAGCCCCGCTCTTTGAGATTTTTTCTTTCTCTGAGTGCTTACTATACTACTCAAAAAGTCACCCACCTCTTTTTATAATATGCATTCCTTATACTTGTATTCTATGAAGAAATAAAAGAGGTTGTCGTCTTCTTTTCAAGCATTAAATATTTAGTCAATTAGCTTCATTCTCTGTAGATAATGGGTTTTGACCCTTTGTTGATAGGACCCTATTATAAACCCATGGGCACTCTGCAAAAATAGCTAACCCACTCTTACTGTAGACCACCATCTTGTCACTATATAGGAATACTTGGAATGTTTGAATGCTTTCCATTTCTCACTAGTTTCACTTTATTATTGTCCATTCATTCTCTTGCAACTATGCATCTTAAATACTTTCTCACCCCTTCTATTTTGAGCAAAGTGCATGAATGTTGTCCTATCATTGACAATAGCCCAAATAAGTCATTTTGGTAGCTATGCACATGATGGTTGTTTCACATTAGCACTCCATGAACAATGCATTCTCAGCTTCTCCCTTAGATATGTGAGCACTACTTACCATTATGTTTTGTTTTTTGAGGGCTGTACCCCCACTATATATGCTTCAAATGATAGCAAAAAACATGATATATAGTAGCAATAAAACACAAAATATGATGACCACTATCATTCAATGAGGCAAAACTAGGACAACATAAGAATTTTGTATGCAAAAGAACTCTTTAAATGAAGCATATTATTTTTTTATTCATCTTTTGTATATTTATTAAGTACTCAAGTAAGCCATTGTTCATTTGTTATTGTCACTTCATTGTACTTTCAAATTGACTATCATGAATGATCAATGCCTTTGACTCTTGAATCCACTTAATGAATATCTCCTTCAGCTGAGAATGTTTCTATTTGAGTATTATGGATATGAGTTTCTATTTTGTCCCCTCTTGAGATTTAGGCGCAGCATGCTGGGCTCAACCCTTGTGGGAGCCCATTTTTGCAGCACATGCTATGATGTCTTCAGAAATGGATTAGCAACATGATTTCTTAGGATATACCTACACAGTGAACAAACATGTTAGATAAAAAATAATGTAGCTCAATGCTCCCGTGATATTTCATTTTCTAGGCTTTCTTGCATACAGATGTTTGTTGATCTAATGCATCATAGGAAATGTACTATATTTCTATTGATAGAGCTCATAGGAAGACTCATATCTAGATTTCTAACAACTCTTTTCATCATGATGTAGGTTCTCTCAAGGATCAGGAGAAAGGAGGAGTAGGCTGCAATGAAGACCAACACCGAACACCAACATGTAATGATGGATATGTCTCCTCTTATTTTCTTAATTTACTTTATTTAATCTTCAGATGCTTAGTACATTATTTATGATGTGTTGGTTCAGCTATTCCCACAGCTTGTCTAAGACATTTGATCTCTCTTTTCTTCCAAATGAATAAAAAACAACATTTTACAATCTTGTACAATTCTTGTATATACTTCATTTTCAACATGAATGAATCATTGTAAAGTGAATAAATCATTGCTAAATGAATGAAGCAACTTCTTATAATTTATGTAGCCTCTTTTGTCCAGCAAAGTATTGAATGGCAAACTAAATGCTTGCTTTTGAAACACATTGCACAATAACAACTAAACTTTTCTTTTAAACTTCAATATATGCAATGGTTAAGCAAAGTAGAAATAAGTTGAGATATTTTCACCTTAAAATAAACATAAATTGTTTTAGCTCTGCCAATTCAAGAGTTAGGGGTGAAATTTGGTAACAATCACCTCATCTCATAAACAAACGCTTGAATCCCCATCCTCCATCCAAATCTCTCTTTCCTCCCTTCCTCCATCCCATCCAAATAGTAAAAAAAAATTAAAAGAAAAAATAGTAAAGAGAAATCATTCTTCCAATGGTGAAAACTTGGCAAATAGGCACCTTATATATGTACCATGATGAAAACATGGCAAATAGGTATCATGAGTAGATCAATTGTCTATGTACCTTACACTTGTGGGCATATTTTCTCATCTACCCATCCTATCATTCATTCTACCTATCCTTCATATCATATATTCCTTATCCAATATATCCACATAATTATCCCCTTGATCCAATCCATCCTCCTTTGCTGCTTTTGATCTTGATAAAGATAGGGGAAAAATGTTGAAACATGCTTTCGAGAGCTCTTGATGTATCCAATACTTTCCAAGATATCCTACCATCTTAGATCATTGCAAGCATTTCATGCCATATCTCGAGTCTTATACCTACAATAGGACATGTTATTACTATATGACATAGTCCTTGGAGATCACATCCTGAATTCTTCTGTCCATCTATTTTTAATGCATTTCCTATCCCTATTATCCACTATAACCTATCCTTCTACCTATCCATCCGTTTTACACTTCCTATCCCTATTATCTACTATCACTCATCCTTCTACCTATCCATCCATCTTACACTTTTTTTCCTTCCATTATCTTCTATCACTCATCCTTCTACCTATCCATCCATTTTACACTTCCTATCCCTATTATCCACTATCACCCATCCTTCTACATATCCATCCATATTACACTTCCTATCCTTCCATTATCCACTATCGTCCATCAATCTACCTTTCCATGATGTTCCCTTGTCATTTGTATATAGCACTAAGGTTATTCAACTACAATCAAATAACATCCAAAAAAATCAAAAGATTCAAAACATCCAAACAAGTCAAAACATCCAAAACATCCAAAAAAATCAAAACATTCTGAAAAATCCAAAAAATCAAAACATCCAACAAATCCAAAAAATTCAAATCATTTAAAAAATCCAAAAAAAATACAACATTATGAAAATCCAAGAAATAAATCCAAGTGTAAGACATCCTTAATCCATGCCAATCTAGACAAGCAATCTTATCAATCATCCAAAAGTATCAAAAGGTTTTGTTCCTAGCCTTGTTGCAACCTTGATCATCATCATCAATCCAATGCAATGAACTTTTGTTTAAGGATTGTCTAACTTAAGTATAGAGATCCATCCTTATCAATCAATCCTAGTGTTGATTCATATGACCAACATCACTAGTCAACATGATCAATCCAGTAATTATCAATTTTTACCTTGACAGGGGAAACAACCTTGTTTATATTTTTGTATCTTTTGTGTATGCTTGCTTTCTTTCTTGTGTGTGTCATCATTTTTATCTCGCATTTGTATCAGTCCTAGCAACATATTGTCACCATAGCATCATGGTCTTCCATATCATGGTGCCCAATGGAATATGTTTTCTTGTGACCTTTTATCTTATATGCATAAGAAATATCATCACCCTAGTCTGTATACCTTCGTGCATAATGTCTAGTGCTATATAAAAATATATGATTGCTCACCCAATGCAGCATAACATATCATTCATCAATTTCATCCACCCTTTATCTTTCATCCATTTCCTCAACTAATCTAGTTCATCCATTTCAAGATCTTACCTTTGTTCTTCTAACTCGCCTAGCTTCTTAAGGGGGCATACCATCCCTACATCATCCTTGTTTGTTACTCTAGCTTTGAGTGGCTAGGACATCATCATCCCTAATCCTACCATATTCATCTATCCAACCAAGCACTATATTTTATCTTTATTTGAAATGATGTTGCTTCGCAACACCATCCCAAAGAGGGACAAAATGTAGACACCTAAAATTGACTCCAACTTCACCATCACTTTCGACATCTTCCTCACACTATCCTAACATCACCTTCATCCTAACATGTCCCCTTTACCATGTCCCCTTCTCAATTAATTAAATAAATTAAATAAATTATATATATTTAATTATTTATCCCTTTTTCTCCATCATCTAGGTTAATCAAATAAATTTTATTTAGTTAATTAAAACCTTGTATCCTAATTTGCAAATTAATTAAATAAATTATATATATTTAAATCCATTATTCCCCATAGCCATGATTAATTAAATTATTTATTTATTTATTTAATTTTATCCTCACATATCCTCCCTCTCGAATAAATAATTAAATATTCTATTTCAATAATTATTTTCACATTTCTCATCCTCATCCATTTACCATAAATAAATAAATTTATAAACAAATCCAATTCATGACATGACTAAATAGAAGCTTCCATCTTTACCTCATAAAAATCCATTTATCTTTTATCTTATCCTTTTGTCTTTTTACAAAGCCCTAGAAGCTTCCATCCTTATCATTATCAAGGATGTATAAATCTAGCCTCAACCAAGCCATTATCCTCACACAAGAAAGTAATGTTATGCTGCAGGTTTCTAGAGTAATTAACATATATCTCTATGTATGAAAATCATTGCGCATAGCCATTGAGCTAGTGGGCGCAACTGCAATCCACTCTATTGGAGGAGAAAGGAAAGTCTAAGGTGAAGGTATCGAATGTTTTTTTTTTATCTTCTTCTTATTTACCTTTCATTTTTCTTGTCTTCAGCATCGACACACTAGTTGAGTGAGATGGAATGAAATAAAGTTGAGCTTTTTAGTTTTCTATACTTCCTAAACTACAATGTGACATGTAAACATCTGCATGACACATAGACATCCACATGGTGCATATCCATCCATGTGATGCACTGGTGTCCTTGGTAGTGAGATTCTCCATCTAATAGTAGGTTCCTCTCATATTTCTCCTTTCTACTCTATGTTTAAAATATTAAGATTTTGTCTCCATTTCTCTGTATTCATCATTTTATTAGTCTTGTTTTGTCTTCATAATCAATCAGCATAGTTTCTTTTTCTTTACATAACACCTTAAAAGGGTTGTTGACATTATTCTATTGAAGAATAGTAGGCAATAGAAAGCTAAAATAGTCTTGAGTGTAGTGAACAGTTATTTTGATTAATACCTCTTAGTTGAACTATAAATTTTCCTTCACTATAGTTTTTATTGAAAATAAATCTATTAAAAGGTTCTACAAACTTCATGAAAATGTATTTAATAGGCATAAAATAAAAATCAACAAATTTTATATCATCCTCACACGTCTCTATAACTTTTCCTAGCATCCTCATGCCTTGTGCCAAAATGGGAGCTTTGAGATGTGGTATGAATATCCATAAAAGTAGTTTAAAAATATTTTTAAAAGATGTTATAGCTACAAGTGGATAGTGGTGATGTATGTAGAGCAATGGTAGAGATTATGCAAACAAATTTTTCAACAAAATTTTATATAAATCTTCACCTACAAATTTTGCATGTGAACTAGTTGATGAGCCATCTTAGGAATTTTGCCTATAGAACATACAAATAAATTATTTTTTAGAATACTTCAAAAGAGTGGAGGCATGGAGATGGTATGAAAACCATTTAACAAAATACTTTAGGACATCCAAATTTAGAGCCACGATACATAATTTATGAAATATGAAAATCGAAACACACCCCATGACTTTTTGATGGAAATGCTCCAAAGAAATGTGGTCTTGTGGAATGGTTGTAGGAATAAATGGATCCACTAAAAGGGATATTAAAACTTTTAATGGTTGATGGTGTCGATGTAATCAAGGGACATTTGGGAAAGGGATCAAAATTATGGTATGATTTCTTCGAGAAGGATGATGTTCTCTCATTCTCTGTCTATTTAGATCATGATTCTTGGGAGAAATCATGTCCTCAATGTGAGTTTCATGATTAAATTAGCTAGGAAAATGGTTGGGACTCTTATTTAAACATAACTTTTCTCGATAGAATAGGGGATATAGATTAGAAACATGCTATTCATTCCATGAGTAAATTTAAACCAAAAAGAAAGTCCCTATTATCGCTTAGGACTAGCACTACATTTTATATTAATGAAAGGCAATGTTTGATAATGAGTGATTATGAAGGGATCAATCAAATAGCGCATCAACAAGATAATCAATTTATTGGAAACTATTGTATTTTATTTTAAAACATTTTAGATGCATTCAAATGGGGAATTTATTTTAAAATGGGATCTATGTTTTAAAATGTATAGACAAAAAAGTCCAACTAACAAATATTGTTTACTCACCTATTTGAGAGGTTGGAATGTAACTACAAGGGGCTTTTCATTTTTCCATTTACACATAGCATTATACAAGGAATGAAATGAGGACTTTGCGCTCTCGTCTATGAAGAATATGAAGGATAATTCAAAACCTTATGTCTACTTTGGCCTTCACAAGTCTTGTATTATTTGTTCCCTTATGCATTTTCAAGGAAAAAGCACATGAAAACTACAAAACAAGCCCATGAGATGAGGGAATTGCCATTGTACTTAAATATCATCCATTTCAATGGTCAAATAGTCAATAGCAATTTTACACCTCATTCACAACAAAAAGTGGTAAATATTTATTGTATTTTTATTGGTCAAGATTAACCATTAACTATTGAAGTGAATAATATTTAAGAATATCTAGGAATTTCCCCACTTAAATGCAAAGGAAAACCACTCATCTAATGGTGATTTCTCTTGTTATTACAAGTGCATGTCATTGCCTATTGGGCAAGTCACATTAACAATTACAAAAATCACAATGGTAAATTTACTTACTAACAAACTAATAATGCTAATATGGTTTGGGATATCATGCCTAATGGTGAGGACTTGCTAGATGTTGGATGGGACTTTAAGCCAAGTGATTGGAACCCACCTCCTACCCATAGTCTTTTGACCCATATTGCTTGACTTTTTTTTATATATGATGCAATGTTTTTGAGTAATTAATTTTTTGAATCTATCTAGTATTTTTATTGACTTCAAGCTCTTCTTAACTTATTACCTTTCTTTTTAATAATCTTAACCTTTATTTTGTCAAAAAATTATATATACCCATTTCATTGAAAATTTTCTATATAATTAAACTTTATTATTATCACCCATAAAACATTATTAGTTCCTACCGTAGGCATGATTACTTATGCATCCATGTAATGCAATTTATTTTTTTTATTTGACCAATCAACATTGAGTATTAAATTCATTTTACAAATATACTATAGTTTATAATTAATTTTTTTATTTGATAATTTGATAAATGTGATTTATTTGTTTCCTTATTAGATAATCCTATGAATAGTAATGGTAAAAAATAGAATTATTATTTAAATTTTATTACAATTTAAATATTCAATGCATTTTCTATTTTTTTCTCTACTTTATTTTTTTTAAATAACCAATATTCTATATTCTTAAAATCCAAACAATTAAATGTGTTTTAATATTTAAATTATATGAAATAATTATTAAATATATTATATATATATTAAATATAATAAATATTGTTTAAATAAAATATTATATATTAATTATAATTATTCAACGTATTATATATTTAATAATATAATATATTTAGTATTAATATTAAATATATTATATAACAAGGACCCATTGTCTCACATTCATGCCAATGGTGCAGTGATTTGCATTAGTTTAAAGATTTAGTAGAAAAAGCATTTAGATTAAAGAATTTGAAATTTTGACAATCAATTTTATTAAAATAGATTACATGTTTGTCTACATATTTAGTTTATACAATTATGGTAATAAGGTTCATTTTTTAAATTAAAACCTTGAAAATTAAACTTAATCCCTAAACTCTATACACTAAACACTAATCTCTATACCCTAAACACTAATGGTTAATCTAAATGCTTTTACTAGTAAATCTTTAAACTTATTAGGCTGAGAGGCTTCTTGCTACTAAATCTTTAAACTTATTAAATCGAGAGGCTTCTACAGTAAGTAATTTGTTTTTCTATGCTTCTTATATATTTTTTCATTTTTAAAAGAATATATAAAACTTACAGTGAAATCTGCCTCATTAGGCTACAAAAATAAGAAAAACGTCATATACCAAAAGGAACCAACACCGTAGACGCAGCTTAGCCTGAATATCCGCTCTTGATTCAAATTTCAAAATGATTGGCTCCATAATAAATGAGTATAATTTATTTGGACCGAACAATTTTATACTCACACTGTGAAGTGAGTTTACAAACAGGCAAGGGCTTATCACTTCATGTCCTCATTCATATCCACAAATAATCGTAAAATTAATGTAGCGGAAATCCAAAATACACTTAGAGAAATACTGAATGAAATCAAATCTCATACCAAATCCAAATCTACGTACTAGAAAGAGTGGCAGTATGTAGCAAGGTTCTCATGTTTACTCAGAGGTGGGCACTTGAATCCAGGAGGAGGGGTGAGGCCGCATTGAACAAAACCCAGGAAAACTGCTGCTAGGTTACACTTGTAGGAGTCTTAATTTTCAATAATGAAAATTTGTGCGCCCGTGACAGCTACCACAATCTCAAGCTCTGCTGTCCGTGAAACATTATTTGGCCACCCTGTATTTTTTCCATTTAATATAAGAAAGCGGGCGCAGCAAGTCAAATTAATATTAAATAACATCCACTGCCCCTCTCTGAAATCCAATCATTTACGCCTTGGAGCACACGGTATACGACTTGACATATCCTCGTTTTCTAATTTCACTACCTAACAATTAGCAAGTGGCACATACTTCTGCTCAACTAGGAAACAATTTGAATTTTCAATATTTTCTGTCACTTCGGTGTTCTGGAAACAATTTGAATTTTTAATACTTTCTGGCACTTCGGTGTTCTAGAAGCAATTCTTTATACTTCTGTTTGGACCGAGTGATTCGCTTGGTGTTGAAGGAAATGTTGTAGAAGATTCTTGCATTGCAGGAAACGAGAATCCATAGTATACACATCGGACAAAGTATAGGGATCTCTATGTTCAATTCATACCAGCTGTGCATATATGTTGACATTTATTTTATTGTTTCATCTGGATATTCTATATAATTAGTTCCTGCCCAGTAAGGTATGCCAATGTATCTTTAGATGCAATTTTTTAAATTATTTGTCCAATCATCTCAAAGAATTAAAAAATTCCAACAACAATGTTATAGTTCATAAATATTTTCTTTTATTTAATCATTTAAAAAATATTATTTATCTGTTATTGATTCGTCTATGTTGTGAAGAGTAGTGTAAAAATGAAATGATTTTAAAATGTATTGAATTTTCAAAGGATGCCAATAAGCCTTTTATAAAAAAAATAAGACAAATGTGCATTTACCGTTGAGTCAGTGACAAAAGGTCTTCACCGTATTAATTTTGAGCGCCCCAAAATCTTGTATGTATTATTGAGTGTTGACTTTGCTGCCAAAAGTCTCCATTGCATTCTGTTGGTAAACAGATTTGTCACCGCGAAATAATCTTTGAAATTAACTCGTCACCCTTGGAGCGGTGACTAAATAGTCCCAACAGTTGGAGAGATTGCGATAGAACAACGATCTTCCTCTGCGTTTGAGAGGGGCAGCTCCCTCATATGATAAGGTTATTTGTGTTTTTTTGTGTACTTTAATCCTAAAAGTACAAAAAGGAAGAAAAGAAAAATAACATGAGAAATGGGCATATAGAAACCCTCATGGTAGACATATGAAAACCAACAGGAGTTTCACAATCTTATTGAAAACTATGAGGGGGTTTCACTACAAAGCTAGAAACCACTTTCTTAAACTCTATGATGAATTTCATGACACATGTGCAACAATGCTGAAGAAAGATAGCAAATCTCAACATACAAAGAGATAATTTATCTTAACACTTTCAAATCAAGATACCAAGACATGATTGTGTTTCATCATCCCAATTGCATGCTTCAATGGATAACTTTGATTTACACAAATACATAGAAAGATTACCAATTTGACATACGGGAAACTAGTAATCATAACTCAGAAATACACCCAGAACATACGAACTGAAATGCATTCTTCATTATCTTTTTGCCAAAGTAAACTATACAAAGTGTAAGCCAAAAATATTCCAAAAAGTCTCTTCTTAAGTTCCCCCTTAAGAGTTCTCTCTAAAGAGTCCCCCTTTTTACATTTGAAATAGCCTCATATTTATAGGGTTTTTCCCATAACCACCTAGTAACCACTTTGCAACTAACTTGTAACTACTTCACAACCAGTTCAAGTAACTACCTTCTTCGAAAGGAAACCTAATTTTGAACTTATAATTACAATAAGTGAAACAAGTCACTTTTCCAAAATAGTAGTTTTGCAAAATACAGCTTTCGAGTTGTGAATTTGGCTAAGTCACTTTCTATTTTTGTTCTGCTCCATTATGGTGATCCAGCCTCACCAAATGTTGACATCTTGACAACATGTCCAAATACTTGAACCTTAGACTTATGTGTCCGTGTATATGAAACATGGATTGTGGAAATAGTATGCCTTTCACCAACCACATCATCATACTAGTCATAAACTGAATCACACTACATATCTTCTTGCTTCAATAAAGTGTCATTGCCATCCACTACTCACCTCAATGTCAAACATCATGTAGAGAAGGTTAGTTAAAGAAAACACTACACATTTTTCCACTTCCATACAATCATGAAATGCCATTGTTATAATCTCTCAAGGCATTTGAAGTTGTGGAGAGACACATCTGACCACCATTTAAAACAATATCAGCGAGGTGTACCCATTTCGCCTCCACTATAGGCATAGTTGCAAATGAGATAAAAGATGCCTTAGGCAAGCTAGATTTTGCTCATATTCGAGAAAAGCATTGTTGTACGAGTATAGAATATCTCATCTACAAATATTCAAATGCTCTAGGACTTCATAACTTCGATTACGAGCCACCTCAAGTATACTTCTCCTAGTAATTCTTGAATTATAGATCCATGAAGTATCGGAGTAGAAATAACATTATCTTTCACCATAAGGATGTTGTAAGAACTAACTTCAAGATATGTCTTGTTTAGATAGACCACATCAGAAAAGCCATTTTCTCTAGCTCCAAATTATATTTTCAAAATTGATGCATAGATGTCTATTGTTTTGATGAGTCAAATTCTACCAGGCGTGGCACGATGATGCTTTGTTTCAAGCTTCCAATGAATTGATGTCAAGCCTTCTTTAGAATATTTTCCAAAACATATATGAGAAAGGTAACTTGAGATGTGAGAAGAGTTCTTAGCACAAGTCTGTACTTCTCATAAGAAGTGGCCTGAGCCTTTGCTAGAAAGTGGTATCCTTGTTGGCCAAGAATGTTTACTTCACAACCTCCACAAATTTTTAAAAAGATGAAGCTCCATCAGCTCTCCTCATAGATATTGCATTTCTAGAACATTTTCAATGGATCCATTATTATCTAGATACTACGATCATTGCATCACATGAGATGACATTTCTTTGAGATTGACAAGATTTGCTTGAGTTGTTTCAAAATCCTTCTCAGCAAATAGATTTTGTATTTCAATCTTTGTGTAGTTGTGAGATAAGAGGCCTTTTGCTATTTCAACATATTGCATACCTATCTGCCGGTTGACTTCAGGCTACAACATTTCCCACTTTAGTATATAGCATGTAATCTTTGTAGTTCATGTAACCAGATATTTCTTAGAGGTGTTCTGTCAAACGGTTAGTGCGCCTTAGCTACACTTCAACACTTTATATGCATTTCATACACGGAATCTACAATTCAAGAAATCTCTTTTAGAAGTCAGGTTAAACTGTTCACCTACCATTGTATATGCTTCCACATTGTGCATGCATATTCGCTAGAGCTTACATAAAAATATCATAATTGCATTCCATGAAAACACATTTTCCTAAGGGATTTTATCATATAGTTCATGTGTTTTTTTATTTCTAGATTTTGCATGCAAGTCTACTACTACATTTCTGACTGTAAATATCTGACAAGATCCATGTTTCATTATGCTTTGAGAGATGTTCATACCCTATTACAACCCACCTGCCAAAAAGCGCTTGCTTGTCATTTTAAAAAGTCTTTTCTTCAAATAAATATATTTGTGTGTCCTCCACACTTAGCACTCCATGTGATGACATATGTTTGAGATAATTTTGTTGAGCAGTTCACGTGCATACTGTATGCTTCCACATTTTACATATATGTCGACCAGGGCACTTGCAACTACTATATTGTACAAGAATTCACTTCAATCATATTTTGATGTATGTCGATACCCTATTCGAAAGCTCTCATTATGGTGTAGAGCAGAAGGATGCTGACAAAGTTGGTGGAGTCTATTTTTACACTTGCCATCTACATTCCTTGAAGGTACAAAATCTAAATATGTATATTGTATCTTTCCCACACTCACTTCTGTCTGATAATCATTCCTTGTGCTTCCTCTAAAGAATGGCATTGTGTCCTTTTGTTGCAACTAATTCTATGAGTAATTAGAACTACTAGGATTCTCCTTCGTTTGAGAATTTAAATCACTTAAATGATAATGAGACACCCAAGATCCTTACCATGTTGCTTGACCATACATCTGGTTGTTGATAACCTCTTATCTACCACTTAGGCCAGACTTTTCCCATTCGTTTGGTGGTGAAGTGTATCTATTGTATGGAGACATCATAGTACCAACCTCTTGAGGATTTTGATATGTGTGTCTCTTTATCTCTTGATAGGTGTTATTTGGGGGCATGGTTGCTTCAATAGAACCAGATATAGGAAAATTTCAATCCAGATCATATGCGGCAGAAACATTCGCATAGCCAAATCTTGTTGGATTTGAATAAGATGTAGTAAAGTTATTGGTAGGTTTTGCATCACTCATAACTCCAAATTCACTCTCACCATCGAAAGTTCCACCATAGTTTTGCAGTTCTACTAATCCATGAGCATAATGGCACTTATGTCCAAAATCAAAAGCCTGCCCAGCCTTCCATATAGTGCATAACTTAGTCTTTTAGAAGGGAGTCCTCGGCAACGAAGCTCCAATCAACTATTTTCTTGAATGCAGTGAGAAAATTGGACCAGTTTCACCTGATTTCTTTTGGTTGCTGATCTACTCCAACTACCAGCAACAAGTTCCTCACTTCGGTCCACTTTTCATTAGTAGTCTTTCAAAATATGCCTCCCTTTGTTTCCAGCAAACATTAATTTTAAATGGATATGCCTATAGGCATGGACAAGAGCATCCATTTCTGCATCCTACCACAGCTCTACCCTTTTTTTTTCTTTTTTTTATTGTTTTTATAGCATGATCTCTTTCATCTTTCTCCTTTCTCCTCTGTACCTACTGGCTTGAAGTTGAGCAGATTTTGGGAAGAGTGCTTCACATGCAGAGTAAGTTGTCTTGCAATGGCATCGAGGGCGAGAGATGATGTAATATCTGCTATGGTCTTACTGGTTTTCTTAGGTTGGGCCTTTTTAAGGTCAGCATCCCAATGGCATATACTTGAGGTGTTATGAAATCCTATGAACAGATCGATCTTATTTAGACAAACATCTTCACCTTCAATAATGCAATGGTTGCATTTCATGAGGTAGCATCACTTTAAGGCACAATTCATACGTATTGTGTAAGCTTCTATGCTTTGCATGCATGTTTACCATGGTGCTACAACTACCTCTTGTGACAAAACTGTTACTTTCCAAACGTGCTTTAACAGATTAGTTTATTCTTTGAAATGCCACGTTTCTGCCCATCTCACTTTCATGCCTATTTTTACACCTCAATACTCTTTACAAGTGGTAAAACTTAAACTTCTATAACTGTCAATACATTGCATGCAAGGAAAAAGGAGGAGATTTGCTTGATTATGGGAGAATGCAACAACTTTTTCACCTCAGTGAATAACAAGTTTGAAACCATTCATGTGAGTTATCCATGCATTGATGTCGTTTCTAACTATTTATGACTGTTGTAAGATTCACATTTCTACTTCTTTTCCAAATGCGTGGCGTTGCTCGAAGGAGAGAAATATGCCCTTTTAACAATGAAAATCACCCTTTTTTTATTAACTGCTAGCTGCCACATGTAAAAAGTGAATTTCTCTTTTTAAAATCATCTTTCCGAACTTGTAGAACTATGCCATTGGTAAAAAGCGAAAATGTTCAACTTAGCCAAACTCACAAGTCACACGCACTTAGTGAAAGATGAAAATTGATGCAAGTTTTGTGAAGAACAAAAGCCAACGCATAATGGACTTTGTGAAAAACAAAAGTTAATGCTGGTTTAGCATAAAATGAAAATGGACGCAAAATAAAGTATTACTAAGCCGATGCAATGTAAATTTTGACTTGGGATAATATTGAATGAACAAGTATGACATCTCATTAATGATTTATTGACATGATTGATGTAGGAAGTACAACACTAACGAATTGCAGCCCAAAGGATGACTTTACAAAAGGTTTGATTTGCATGATAAAATTTGATCTTTTGGACACAAGAAGTTTACATTTTGAAGTGCACAAATAAGCTCAACAGCTGGTTCTAACTGGGGATAAGGACCTTGCGGACATAGGATGAACCTAGAATATCTGAAGAAGAACAATGCCTTATCCATTGGGGCTATAGAGTCAATGGATAATATGATGTACAAGGGGAATTGGAGGACTCAAGCGAGAGACAACAAAGAGACAAGGCAAACAAGAAAATCTAATAGAGACCAAAACAAGATAGACACAACCAAAACGCCTAGTTAACCTATGTACAGGGTAGGTGACTCCTACCTCAAAACTGCTTGGGAAAGATCAAGTGAACCCATTGACAGGCTGAGAAAAATATGCACCTATACGAAAAAGAGAGGTGCATGAATGAGATGCCTGTGAACTCAGTAGCGATTTTAGAATGATGAAATATAAGGACTCCTTGAATTGTACACCAAATAACCAATTTTCATCATAAATTTCTAAGTCCTTTTGAATTATATTGGTATTGCCCCGCGTAGTGTTGATCATATCTTCTGGCATCATATCAAGCATACCAATTTTCTCTATCTGAAGATTGTTTTAATAGTTTAAATCAAATAAAATTGAACCAAGAACTAGACACTTGATATCCTATGACTGATCTTTCTTATGAATAATATCCTCCTCTATCATTGAATCATTACATGCAAAAGAAAATTTCTCCTTCTTTACCATTACCAACTCAGGATATGCTTTGTCAGAGGATTCCATATGAGGAAAATAAAACAATGAATATGCATTATGCATCTTTCCACCTTGAAAAGTCTCTTCTATAGTTGATGAAGAAGAAATAAGAGGTAGCTTTCCATCCATCTTTTGAACACTTCCAATTTCATCCATGTTCTGACAAACATTAGAAATCTGATGTCCTTTATCACTATCATAACCATTACTCATACTGCCACTCTCTTCAACATTATTGTTAGTAGATAGAGGAATGGAGCATATAATGAAATCATTCAAACAAGGATATTCAGGAATAAATTCATTTCCAACCTCTCTTTGTGTAGATTCATACCCAGTATCCTCATAATCTTGTTGCATACTTGGAGTGGGAGTACTCAATGTTTCATCTTGAGTAGTACCTTCAGTTTCAATAATTGAGTATCCTACTTCAACAAATGATAAAGGTGAAAGGATGACGTCTTCTTCATGAAGAGAATCATCAACAGTAGTGTTGAGATGCCAATCTTGAATGGAAACCTCATAAGAGAGTTCTTGCAATATTCTTTCATCATCACTTTCCTCTTGCTCAGATTGCATGCATATCAGGAAAATATTTTGTGACTCATCTTCATGTTCTTTCACACTTTGGCTCAAAATTTCTTCTTCACTCCTTGGAACAACCACCATGTGATGGAAATCTCTCTTGGGGGCTGTAGTTGTGGAAGAAGAGCAAGTTGTCACAAGAGGAATGACATTCTTTGAAGAAACTGAGAACATGTCATTCTCTAGACATATTTCTTCTTCATCATTGCTTGCTTCCATACAATCTTTTTTTTTATGTCTCCATCATTGCTTCTTTTTGGTCTTCTTTAAGTAAACATGCATGTTCCGATGAGTCTCTTTTAGACACTTCCTTCAATATAGGTTCATTTGTAGGAAAAATATTTTCCTCTTTATTGCTGATCTCATCATGCAAATGGTATATCTCAGCATAATTTCTTTTATCTTCTAGTGCATGAATCTCCTCCAATAGGGAATTACAATCATGAGCAAGAAAATGAGTCTCCTTCCCATCTTTTTGTTCAATCTTCTGCAACATTTGAAACAAAGAAGGATGAACTTGGTTAGATAAAAATTGCATGCCACCATAGAAAATCTTCAAGAACTCCACTTTCTTGGGTTCATCAAGAACTTGATTTTGTTGAGAAGCAGAAAAAGAATAATCTTCATCATCACTATCACTATATGATTCAAGAAGTTGTAAGTTATGCATCTGGGTTCTTTGAGACCAAACCATTTGTTAGGATTCTTCTTTCAGATCGAGTCACCAATTTCTTTTGTGGGGAAGATACTTTTATATTCTTGAGGAATAAAAAGGCACCAATGCTTCAGCTTGTATCCCTAGCAGAGTCGCCAAAAATTTGTTGGTAAACAGATTTGTCACCGCGAAATAATCTTTGAAATTGTCTTGTCGCCCTTGGAGCGGTGACTAAATAGTCCCAACAGTTGGAGAGATCACGATAGAACAACAATCTTCCTCTACATTTGAGAGGGGCAGCTCCCTCGTATGATAAGGTTATTTGTGGTTATTTGTGTACTTTAATCCTGAAAGTACAAAAAGGAAGAAAAGCAAAGTAACAGGAGAAATGGGCATGTAGAAACCCTCATGGTAGACGTATCAAAACCAATAGGAGTTTCACAATCTTATTGAAAAGTACAAGGGGGTTTCACCACAAAGCTAGAAACCACTTTCCTAAACTCCATGATGAATTTCATGACACATGTGTAACAATGATGAAGAAAGATAGCAAATATCAACATACGAAGAAATAATTTATCTTAACACTTTCAAATCAGGATACCGAGACATGATTGTGTTTCATCACCCCAATTGCATGCTTCAATGGATAACTTTGATTTACACAAATACATAGAAAGATTACCAATTTGACATATGGGAAACTAGTAATCATAACTCAGAAATACACCAAGAACATATGAACTGAAATGCATTCTTCATTATCATTTTGCCAAAGTAAACTATACAAAGTGTAAGCCAAAAATATTCCAAAAGGTCTCTTCCTAACTTCCCCCTTAAGAGTTCTCTCTAAAGAGTCCCCCTTTTTACATTTGAAATAGCCTCATATTTATAGGGTTTTTCCCATAACCACCTAGTAAACACTTTGCAACTAACTTGTAACTAACTTGTAACTAACTTGTAACTACTTCCCAACCAGTTCAAGTAACTACCTTTTTCGAAAGGAAGCCTAATTTTGAACTTTTAATTACAATAAGTGAAACAAGTCACTTTTCCAAAATGGTAGTTTTGAAAATATAGCTTTTGAGTTGTGAATTTGGCTAAGTCACTTTCTATCTTTGTTCTACTTCATTGTGGTGATCCAGCCTCGCCGAATGTTGACATCTTGACAACACCTCCAAATACTTGAATCTTAGACTTATGTGTCCGTGTATATGAAACATGGATTTTGGAAATAGTATGCATTTCACCAACCACATCATCATGCTAGTCATAAACTGAATCACACTACATATCTTCCTACTTCAATAAAGTGTCATTGCCATCCACTACTCACCTCAATGTCAGACATCGTGTAGAGAAGGTTAGTTGAAGAAAACACTACACATTTTTCCACTTCCATACAATCATGAAATGCCATTGTTATAATCTCTCGAGCCATTTGAAGTTGTGGAGAGACGCATCTGACCACCATTTAAAACAACATCAGCGAGGTGTAGCCATTTTGCCTCCACTATAGGCATAGTTGCAAATGAGACAAAAGATGCCTTAGGCAAGCTAGATTTTGCTCATATTCGAGACAAGCATTGTTGTACGAGTAAAAAATATCTCATCTACACCAAGTCATTCATCTACAAATATTCAAATGCTCTAAGACTTCATAACTTCGATTACGAGCCACCTCAAGTATACTTCTCCTAGTAATTCTTGAAGTATAGATCCATGAAGTATTGGAGTAGAAATAACATTATCTTTCACCATAAGGATGTTGTAAGAACTAACTTCAAGATATGTTTTGTTTAGATAGACCACATTAGAAAAGCCATTTTCTCTAGCTCCAAATTATATTTTCAAAACTAGTACATAGATGTCTATTGTTTTGATGACTCAAATTCTACCAGGTGTGGCATGATGATGCTTTGTTTCAACCTTCCAATGAGTTGATGTTAAGCCTTCTTTAGAATATTTTCCAAAACATCTATGAGAAAGGTAACTTGAGATGTGAGAAGAGTTCTTAGCACAAGTTTGTACTTCTCATAAGAAGTGGCCTGAGCCTTTGCTAGAAAGTGGTATCCTTGGTGGCCAAGAATGTTTACTTCACAACCTCCACAAATTGTTGAAAAGATGAAGCTCCATCAGCTCTCCTCATAGATACTGCATTTCTAGAACATTTTTAATGGATCCATTATTATCTAGATACTACGATCATTGCATCACATGAGATGACATTTCTTTGAGATTGACAACATTTGCTTGAGTCGTTTCAAAATCCTTCTCAGCAAATAGATTTTGTATTTCAATCTTTGTGTAGTTGTGAGATAAGAGGCCTTTTGCTATTTTAACATATTGCATACTTGTCTGCCGGTCGACTTCAGGCTACATCATTTCCCACTTTAGTATATAGCATGTAATCTTTGTAGTTCATGTAACCGGATATTTCTTAGAGGTGTTCTGTCGAACGGTTAGTGTGCCTTGGCTACACTTCAACACTTTATATGCATGTCATCCATGGAATCTACAATTTGAGAAATCTCTTTTAGAAGTTAGGTTAAACTATTCACCTACCATTGTATATGCTTCCACATCGTGCATGCATATTCGCTAGAGCTTACATAAAACTCTAATAATTGCATTCCACGAAAACACATTTTTCTGAGGGATTTTATCAAACAGTTCACGTGTTTTTTTATTTCCAGATTTTGCATGCAAGTCTACTACTACATTTCTGACTATAAATATTTGACAAAGGTCCATGTTTCATTATGCTTTGAGAGATGTTGATACCCTATTACAAACCACCTCCCAAAAAGTGCTTGCTTGTCATTTTAAAAAGTCTTTTCTTCAAATGAATATATTTGTGTGTGTCCTCCACACTTAGCACTCCATGCGATGACATATGTTTGAGATAATTTTGTTGAGTAGTTCACGTGCATACTGTATGCTTCCACATTTTACATATATGTTGACTGGGGCACTTGTAACTACTATATTGTACAAGAATTCACTTTAATCATATTTTGATGTATGTTGATACCCTATTCGAAATCTCTCATTATGGTGTAGAGCAGAAGGATGTTGACAAAGTTGGTGGAGTCTATTTTTACACTTGCCATATACATTCCTTGAAGGTACAGAATCTGAACTTGTATATTGTATGTTTCCCACACTCACTTCTATCTGATAATCATTCCTTGTGCTTCCTCTAAAGAATGCCATTGCGTCCTTTTGTTGCAACTGATTTTGTGAGTAATTAGAACTACTAGGATTCTTCTCTGTTTGAGAATTTAAATCACTTAAATGATAATCAGACACCAAAGATCCTTGCCGTGTTGCTTGACCATACATTTGGTTGTTGATAACCACTGATCTACTACTTAGACTAGACTTTTCCCTTTCATTTGGTGGTGAAGTGTATCTATTGTATGGAGACATCATAGTACCAACCTCTTGAGGATTTTGATATGTGTGTCTCTTTATCTCTTGATAGGTCTTATTTGGGGGCATGGTTGCTTCAATAGAACTAGATACAGGAAAATTTCCATCTAGATCATATGCGGTAGAAACATTCACATAGCCAAATCCTATTGGATCTGAATAAGATGCAGTAAATTTATTGGTAGGTTTTGAGTCACTCATAACTCCAAGTTCACTCTCACCATCAAAAGTTCCACCATATTTTTGTAGTTCTACTAATCCATGAGCATAACGACACTTATCTCCAAAATAACAAGCTTGCCCAGCCTTCCATATAGTGCATAACTTAGTCTTCCAGAAGGGAGTCCTTGGCAACGAAGCTCTAATCAACTATTTGCTTGAATGCAGTGAGCAAATTGGACCACTTTCACCTGATTTCTTTTGGTTGCCGTGCTACTCCAACTGCCAACAACAAGTTCCTCACTTCGGTCCACTTTGCATTAGCAGTCTTTCAAAATATGACATCTCGTTAATGATTTATTGACATGATTGACGTAGGAAGTACAACACTAATGAATTGCAGCCCAAAGGATGACTTTACAAAAGGTTTGATTTGCATGATCAAATTTGATCTTTTGGACACAAGAAGTTTAAATTTTAAAGTGCAGATACAGGGGCAACACATTCATAACTATATTTATGTCAATGTTGTGTAATGTGAAGGCAAATCTGTGCAGCAAGATTACTGGATCCATTCTTATCTTTTCAAATTTCTTTGAGCTTCTTTTTCTTATGAATTGTTCCCGAAAACTGTTGTAGAATTCCTCCATGAAGCTGTAGGAATTGGTAGCTATTTTGAATGCTGAGCTATGATAAAATCTAAACACTTATCATGTACTACTGCAAAAATAAGGTGTCCCAAACCTAGTAATCTTGAGCTATTTGCAATTTTTTCCACTAAATTTTTGTACTTGAATGCATTTGCATTGTTTATTGATTTGAGCTTTTAGATAGATGAAGTTGATTCCTTACAGGTACACTCCAGTCATCTACCTATGTAGAATCAATTGTTCTCGATTTAAAGTATCAGTGTGACAATTGCCATCAAAATGAACCAATCTTAAAACAGTTAAGAATTGGCCAAGTGTGTGATGATCTTGTAATTCAGCTTAAGGGTTTTGCCAACAATGGGCTTTTGGGGGGTTTTGGTGATAAAGTACAAAAAATAGATGTATATCCTTAAGCCTTAGACATGGAACCCTTTTTCAGCAATCCTCAACAAGATAAAGTGAGTTTTGTTTAATTGAATTTGGTAAGCATTTGGCTTCGGCAATATTTGTTGTTATTTGTTTGACATTATTTGTACCTCTTCTACATTATAGAGTGAGATGGAATATGACCTCTATGCAGTACTTGTACATGCTAGATTTTCTCTAAATTCTGGTCACTACTACTGCTTTGTATGCTCTAGCTATGATGACTGGTATGAGATGGATGATCCACAGGTGATTAGCCTTCAGCAGCTAGAATAAATGAGCGAAATTCAAGTGTAAATTCAACCCAGTTTATATTTGTCAATATAGATATGAAAAAAAGAATTAGTGGAGTAGGGTTTAGCCCAATTTGAAGTTCTCTAAAAATGCCCCTTTGACAAAAAATAAGAGTCACCAATTGTAACTAAAGACTTCCATTCTTTTATAGATTTGTTTATACGAGTACTCATTCAAGGAGTTTTTTCCTTTAAAAAGATAAATTCAGTCATGATAAAAAAATACTCATTACTGCTGGTTAGCTGATAGGCTTTCTCTATGGGAGCTTTGCTTATGGAAACTAGTCATGCTCTATAATAGCTCCCAGAAACCAGTTAGTATACGGTAAAGTTTCTTTGTCTGTTTATTTCAACGTGACATGCCAAGGGTGACTGTCATCTAGGCATACGCGCCTAAAATGCTTCTCACTTGTCATCGCAACCATTTCATTTCCTTGGCTTTTATTTTCTCTATTGGATTGGCATTCACAAGTGATTTGGTTGAAGGAGAGCTTGCAGCTACAGATACTGAATCTAACTGCAACATGAATCAGCTTAGTTAAATTCCCTTTGTCTCACCTCTATGTATTGGACAAACCCATTAAACAATAAAAGTCCAATAGTCTCAGATTTGGGTATATATTTACTTTTATTTGTTGATTTTGTGGAATTTAATTATGTGCTTTAAGATTAATTTTAGTTTGATATGTTCTGAATCCCTGTTATTATAATTATGAGGCATGTTAATATACTTGGTAATCTAGTTTTCCACTACAAGTAATAGTTATATCACTGTGGTTGCTATGGTTGGGGTTTTCTCCTCTGAAAGTTGATGCCTGACCACAACTATTTCCTTTTCCCATACTAGTTAAAGCTCTACAAGGTTTATGCTCTACACAATTGATGTTGACGGTAGGTATTTCCTTTTCCTTCTAGCATCTTGGAACCTACATAAGCAAAATCCCTAGATGATGGCACAATATTCATCTACTATAATTGGGGTTTTAACTAAATTTTCTTTCTTCTTTTTGATCCATTTTTTTCAAATTCAAGGTTTTAGCTACTCTCTATTTTTAACTTCCTTTTTAAATAACAATTTATGTTGTTCTCTTAAAATCTTGATACAAGGGAAATAAATTTTGTAAAAAAGAATGATGGAAGCTATGAAGCAAAAGAGACAGGTTGATGATGAGGAAGAACTAGTGGTGGGTTTGGGAACCATCTATCCTCTAGCTAATAATAAGGGAGAGACTGCTCCTAACTAAGGCTTGGTAGGATCATTTTCATCAAAACTCTAGCAAAACATAGCATATTAAACTTGTCAAAAATAATGGAAATCACTAAAAAAATTTGGCAAAAATCAACTTGAATTTGAGCCCTCCCTGTTGCAAATCCACTTTTTTTTCTTGTGGGCATTACAAAACATAAATCTAAGCTAATTTTTGAATTTTTGTAGTAATTAATCCATATGTATGTCATCTCAAAATGACCTCCACTAACACAAACATAATACTAAAATTAGTTTATTTCTACATAAATTGTATACAATAGTTTATTTGCATAGTCTGCCCACTCAATCAACATAAATAAAAAATACAAAACGGAGCACCTACTTTTTCTATACTGATTGTTATGCATATAGAGTTTGCAACTGTAGTTATCAATATCTTATAACACTCTAAAGAATACATCTAGAGGAGATCAAAATGGACTTAGGTTTTCATCAACAAAGATAATCTCGTAGAACAATCTTTTGTGAATTGAAGGCCCAAATAAATCACTCAAAAAAATGTGCTCACATGGACCCTGCAATTCCTTTGCATTTTTAGTTCTCTACACTTCCACAACATTTGCTAGCACCCTCCCTGCCTATGCCAAAATGAGAAGCTTTGAACAGGGCATGGACATCCATCAAAGCATACTGGAAGGACATTTTTGGTCTAATATTATAACTGCAAATGTTCTAAAAGAAATGTATGTAAAATGTGGAGTATAGACAAGGTGCACCAATTGTGAAAAATGTGGATTGCAATGATAAGATGCACATGTACATGACATGTAATGTGCCAACTAAATTTTCTCATGCTACATGTCAAACCTTTAATTAGATCTAGATTAATATAGGGAGCTTTTCATATGCTAAAATATAATTTTAATACGCTAAAATTTCCTTTCTGGCAATTATTTTAATGTCATACAATTGAAAGTGTAGGAGTTGGTCTATTGCATGGGGGTTTTGTGGACTTTTGGTGGGTCCGGGCAGGCCTCTAAATTTGTGTTCATCCATCAAGTGGGTCCTAGAACTTGTCGCCTTGCAAATGCATTTTTGAGTTTCTCTTTCTCGGTCAGGGAGAGAAAAGGAAACTGGGATAGATGAAGAAAGGTATGCTATTGACTATAGTTTTAGGTGTATATTTTACATGCAAATGAATATAAACCATTTTTACATTATTACTTTTTCATCATAGGCACAACTTACTTGGTATAAGTTTTACAAATATACATTGGCTGCATCATTCAGCTTTAAAGTGTTATCCCTACCCTAATATGATAGGTAACCATAGAAGTGAAATGCTTTAATTGATTGCAACTTGCACAATCCCTAAAAGCATATTGTAGCAAGTTGTATTTTATTAGCCTTTACTGATATTTTTACTTCTTGAACTTAGTTCCTCTGATATAGGTATAGATTCACATTTGTGTTCTTCGGAGTAATTTTTCTAGATGTAACTTTATTTTCCATTCAAAGCTTGCATTTCAGTATGGCATTAGAAAGAAGAAATACATTCAACCTGCCAACTTTAAGGGCAAAATGGAGTTTAAGGCTCATATCTTGGATGTGAGCTAGAAATTCTGTGACGTTCATACAATTTTTGATTCATTTTTTTGCCCTTTTTTATATTTTTTTAAAGATTATTCATATCTCTCTGATTTCAATAGAACACCCTTCACAATTCTAGAGACTCTTATACCATGAGACATTATTCTATATTGATATTATCACCGAATGTATTCTTCTATTTGCCAAACCTTTTTCAATTTGGCATAGCATACCGTAACCCGTTAACTCCAAGTTGGAGTAATTATTGGATCTCTTGATAATATATTCATGTTGAACATTTTCTCATGTTAAAATTGAATGATTTGATAAACTGGTCTAATTACTTGTTCTTGCATTTGTTGGATTTGAACTTATAAACTTAGTTTTAAAAGTTCTTGATGGGCCGATTTTAAATGTTTTTTCTTTCAATGATGAAAAACCTAGTCTTGAAATAGCCTTTTTGGTAATGAATTTTTGCATTAACATGCATGTTCAACTGATTAAACATTGGAAATTTGCAATGTAACCAGTTTTTTTAAAATAACAAAAACTATGGCAAAAAAGCCCTGCAATTAATTGTTAAATAAAATGCTTCCATTATAGTAGGAACTAATAATAATATATCAAAAGCAAGAAGCCCACTTTGGAGCATTGTACATAAGAGTGCTCCAATGTGATTGTAAACTTTTTCAAATAAAAATAATTAAATAACAAGAGTTGCATTATAGGGCTATTAGGACAGTGCACAAAAGTCATGATATATGTAATTTTGTGTTTACTATTTGTTCGTCATGTTATATTTAGTTATTATTTTATTAATTTTTTAATATTTTTAAAATATTCTCACAATTTTAAAATTTGTTTGGCTATTAAATTCATCCTAATTTTATTTTTTTTTGAAGAATAAAATAACCTAAATTTAACTTCTTTTATTTTTTATTTTTTTTAAATAATAAGATTATTTACACTTTCAAATGTACATAATATAATAAAAAGATTGATAACCTCCATTGGTAACACTTCACAACAAGATGGTTATTTCATTTAGCTTTACTGCCCTAATAAGAAAAAATCTCTGCATCAACTTCAAAATTAAAAATCAAGATTGGTCAACATCCCAATAAAATTTGGTATTTCACCCTAGAAATCATTGTTAGATACAAAACTATATCCACCATTAAAAATCAATTTATATGAATGTGCTTGAAACCATTTTTGTGATGGATAACCTTTTTAACTTTGTAATTTATTTGTAATTCTTCACCAATAGCAAGGTGTTATTGCCACCATTCTTCTTTCCATTCATTTGTTTGTTGTGTATAGCAAAATTTGCACTTCAATAACTTAGTTTAATTGTATCCACTTTCACAAGCTTCAAAAGGTCATTTCAATAGATGATATGTAGAGGAAAACTCAGGTGTAGACTATAAACAGAGCCACATTGTATAAACCTTATGCTATTTTAGAGCTCTCTCTCCATTTGATTCCCTAGGTAGTTGCACATAACACCAGATCTCAGTCATTCAAACAATTGGGGGTATATAAATTATATTGATACATTTCAGTGCATATATTGATGAATTTGACAAAGTATGTGGTTTAGCTATGCAACATGTCTAAGCTTATTTTCAGTCATGATACATATTAATCATAGATGTAGGAATCATTTTAACATTTGTAAGTTGCTTTATTTTCCCTAAGGATTTAAATTGTAGAAGGTCTACACTTAAATCCTTAAAGCTTTATGTTATTTTACTAAAAAATATGTAAAAATTACTAAATCAAATAGGCTATTAAGACATTATTGACAAAAATCAAAGAAGTCAACACCTAACCTTTCTTCCCACGAAGGTCAAACATATAGACAAACAACAAGATATAGATGTGTTAGGATGCATACTTGGGGTTATTATGTTGTCAAAAGTAGAGATCCTATGTCAAGGAAACTCAATGGCTTGGGGCATTTGATAGAGTAGAAATTAATTGTTTATCCTTATGATATGATAGCTAGATCCATAACAAGCATCAATGTCATAATGAATTTCTTCTACATAAATTCAAATCCCTACAACTTCTAATCAAAGTAATATGTTGTCCTTCTCAAAATTGGGATCTAACTCAAAAATAGATGCAATTTTGGTTCAATCTATGAAGGGGTGAGCTATATCATCTAATTATACATTGACACATTCAACAAATACAATCTAGAACAATCATGAATTTCTTGTAGGTGTCTATCCCACTTTCCAAGTTCTAATCCTTATTTCTACAATACCTAATAATACTTAAAATAATAAATTACAACAACATACATAGCATCACGGTAGGAACCTGATGCAATACATCTCTTATTTTTAAATAGTCCTTGCAATTATATGTAATATCCTCTCATTATAGAAGTTTGTGGGAGAGGAGTTAAATAATAAAAAATGGAGTAATGCTATAGAAGTTCGTTGCAAAGGATGTTAAGCCATTAAAAAATGGATCAGAGTTGGCGTGTACACATCAAAATAAGGTAATGTAATTTGGTAATGGGGAAATTTATATATCTATGATCTTTTTGACTTGTTTTATGTTTATTTTGGGGAAATGTTTTGTTATATGTATATATTGACAAATGGTGTAATTTTGTGTAAAGTTGGACTATTTCTCAAAAATTTTGATCCATTTATATTCTACATTCCCATGCACTAAGTCTGTACCTTATCCTTACACATTTACTCCTATTCATTCACCTCATCATCATATTTATTGCATTTACCCAATCACCTACGTTTATTTACCCTTTAGCCACCTAACACTAACTATTTCATTCTTAGGGTCATTTATTGATAATGGGGTTGACTACACAATCTAAACTTAACCCTTTTCATCTCAAAATTAAAATTTTTAATTTCATTAAATACACCCCTTTAGTTTACCACCATGAGCTTACTAAATAAGCATTTAGAAAAATTTGATCTACTATGTGCTAGTACTTAGAGACAATCAATGCATTCATTCATAGATAGCCACAATACAGAAGTCTCCTATTCTAGAGAATTAAAAGAACAATCAATAGAAACTCATTTTGATTTAATGTATTAAAAGGAGTAAGGATTTTGTACACATATTTCTAGGGTCCTTGTTGATTGTCTTCAAAGTTGCATACATATTTTTGATGTTGATTATAGAGAACTTGTCTTCTTTGGACATAACGACAACCCTTCAAAGTTATTCTTAAATACTACCATTCCTTAGCTGCTAGGAAGGAGTAAAGTAGAGAGAGATTTGTTAGGTGAATTCTAGAATAGAATTCTACATTATATAGAATCGAGTCCAAACTCAAAGGATAAATATATGACTATGAACTTTGACCTAGACATACAAATTTGACATCTAATAGGACCCAAACGTTGGCATAATAGTCACAATGGTATTACATTGTTACCTAAATAAATGTTAGTTTATAAGTTAGGTTTTGGGAAGTTACTTTCCCATTAGAATTTATATATGGGAACAACAAGCCTTTTAAAAAACCAATGTACTGCATTGGAAAATTATCCAAAAGACAAGAATATATTCTTCTATAGTTTTTATTTTACTGTGCAAAGATGGTTTGACCAGATGTATTCTTGCTCACCCATTATAATATGGTATTAGAGCATTGTTTTCATGTGCCTGTGTATTGAGATTGTGTTGTCAATAATATTTTTAATTAGGTGATGGTAGATTTGGAAGAAGATTTTCACTGGAACTGAATGGGGCTTGAAGATCCTCTATTTCATGAAGTTTTTTGGGTCTAATGCATGGAGCAAAGAATGAATAATATGAAAGAGGCATTTTAATTATCTATTGGTATGTTATTTTGATAACAGTTCAGTAAAAATTTGATATCATTTTCATTTCTCAACAAAATTTCAACATTCAAAATGTTTTAGAAAGTAAAAGAATAGGAGCATAAAACCCAGAAACCTTTTAAAGACTTTGACAATATTTCATGAGAAGTTTAAAGCACAAGTTTGGCATCTGAATCTACTAAATTTGACTGAGTTGTGCCATTGTTTTTAAAATCATGGAGTGTTGAATTTTGATGCTGGCTGCTACAATTTTTAGATTTAAACATAATTTTATTTTAATTGCTGCATTAACTATTGCCAAACATTAAGCATTCCTCTGAAGCATTGAAGATTTTATGAGGCATTTGTTAAAGGCATCTAGCATTCATTCTGAGGCATTTTAAAAGACTACGTAGGGAGTTAAAACAAGTTTATTTAAATGAATACCAAGCATAGAAGTTTGGTGAAAGTGGATAAAGTGTCTGCCCATATGAAAGAATGAAACAATGTCTGGTGAATACTATTATTGCAGTATATAGAAGACATTCCTCGGGTGAGTTTAAAAATTGACTGAAAATTATTAATGTTATGCTTTATGAAATGTGAGCCAATGTGAAAAAGAAAAAGATGTGTTGATGGGTAAAAGACATACATGAGAAGTAAAAGAAGCATTTATAAGTTTATTTTTCATGAAGTTTAAAAAAAAACATTGAAAAGTTTTCACCTAGAGTAAAACAATTTTGTTTGGAGAAAGTTAAAAAGTTTTAAGGAAGAAATTTACAATTTCTTTTGGAGAAAAGTTTTTAAAGGGGAGACATAAGTATTAAAGAAAGGGTATTTAAAATATTTACTTTTGAGGAATTAGGAGAAATAAGGGGAAGTATTTAAAAAGATTAATTTGGAGGTAAATTTAATTTTCGTGGTAAGATAATGTTTTAACATTTGAAAATGGCCACACATTATGTTTGTGGTTCCAATGCCATCCATGATATCATTGATAGAAATTTGAGAGACTTGCATGCTTGTGCTATTGAAGAGACTAAAGCAAATGGATAGAGTATAAGCATATAATATTAGAGGTAGGCGGCATCGGAGGATGGAGGATTTTCCATCATCTCAAGTTAGCTTCTTGCTTTGAGATGATGCTTTGCGTAAGAAGCATTTTTGGTTTTGGTTGTTTTGTTTTTCTTTGTTGATGCTGACAGAGCTGATAGATTTGAAGAATGTATGTTTTGTGAAGATTTTGTTTTGGAGATAGGTTTGGGATTTGGTGATGAGCTCAATATGGATTATTGTCCAATGAGCTTCAAAGAGTATATGATCTAGAATTATACCCTTTTGCGGTCACTAGACAATGGCAGAGATCTACTGTATCTCTTAGGGTTCATTGTTGAATAATTCTTGACTCTACGATTTGAGAGCTTGGGACTAAAAAGCTCATGAACACAGCTCAAATCTACGCCTTTTCAAGGGTAGATGAGATAGCATGATGGAGCCTCGCTTGGTTCAGGATTTGTTCTTTAGGAGAAGATCTTCTATAAAATATGTATTCATATTATGTAATCAGTTGTGTTGAGTATTTTAGCATTCAAGGGGGGTCCCTTGGTACTATTGCAGGAACAATGTAATAAGGGGGGCAATGTTGGCATAATAGTCACAATGGTATTACATTGTTACCTAAATAAATGTTAGTTTATATGTTAGGTTTTGGGAAATTACTTTCCCGTAAGAAGTTATATACAGGAATAACAAGGCTTTAAAAAGCCAATGTACTACATTGTAAAATCATCTAAAAGACAATAATATATTATTCTATAGTTTTTATTTTACTATGTAAAGATGGTTTGACCAGATGTATTCTTGCTCACCCATTTTAATACCAAATCTAGTGCATATTCTGAGGCAACCATTAATAGAAAGATCACACTTTCAAAGTGATAACAAAATTCTAGAATCTTCTTCGTAGATAGTCATTCTTTTGTCATAGAGCTAAGTACCTCCTATTATTACATGTGTGTTTTTTAAAAAGTTGTTCCAATTTATTAGATTTATTCATCATAGCTAGAATTAATTAATATAGGCTAATTTATGCTTAACTAATTGTAGTTTACTTGATTACTTCTACTAATAAAGAATAATGTGCACCTAAGTAGTTTCTAATTTTTAAAGACATGTGCACACATTTGAAAAATCTTGAAGTTAAACTTTTGGCATCAAATAGTTTGAAATATGGTTCATCATCGTATAATTATTCTTACCCTTTTATGTATGAATCTATTCAAAAAAATTTTAAAGAGTAATGATATGAGGAAAATATGAATCAAGTTGCTACTCCATTTTCTTCTATTAAACTAAAATTAATTTTAGGAAGTTTACTAAGCATCAAGAATCTATGGATGATGTTCTTTAAAGTTTTTTTAGTGCTAATGTACTTGAAATCCCTCTCATTTGTCCATTACATCTAAATAATGACTTACTAAAAGAAAATAATAATCAAGCATTTTGCAACTATCATCAAGTAAAAGGTCAACACACTCAAACTCTATCCCTAATTCTAACCCTAACACGAACCCTAATTCTAACCATAGTTGTAACACTTATTCTAACCTGAACCCTAACCTCAACCCTAATTGTAACTCTAACTCTAGTTCTAAACATAAACCTAACCCAAATGTATCCCTATCCCTAACTCTAACCATATATCTAACCCTAATTCTAATGTGAACCTGAACCTTAACTCTAATTCTATCCCTAACTTGGTAAATCTATCTGCTAATTCTATCCCTAAACCTAACACTAATTCTAACTATAACCCTAATTATAACCCTAACTTTTTTGGTTATATATATTTCCCTAATCGTAATAGTAATATTAATTATAAGAGCCTAACTCTAATTCTAGCCCTAACTCTAACCCTAATTATAATCTGAACCCTTTGGTTATATATTTGCCCTAATTCTAACCTAAATTTGAACTATAACCCTAACTCTAATTCTATCCCTAATGATAATTGTATTTATAATCTTAATTTTATCATTAACCCTAACCATAAATATAACCATAATTGTAACCCTAATTCTTATAATAACCCTAACCATAATTGTAACACTATTTCTAACCCTAACCCTATTTTTATCCTTAGTCATAATTCTAACCATAATTCTAACCCTATCCCTAAATGTAATTGTAATCCTAAGTTTAGTTCTAAACATAAACCCAACCTTAAATATATCACCAACCCTTACCCTAACCATATTTCTAACTTGAACCTAGACCCTAACCCTAATCCTAATTGGAGACTTAACTACTAATTTGATCCCAAATTATAACTATAACCCTAACCTTGACCCTAATACTAACAACAATACTAACCCTAACTCTAATTCTAACCCTAACCATAATTCTAACCACAATACTAACCCTAACAATAAAACTAAATCTAACCCTAATTCTACCCTTAGATCTACTTAACCCTAATTCTACCTCTAATGCTAATTCTACTCCTAGATCTACTTAACCCTAATTATATCCCTAATTGTAATTGTATTGATAATCTTAAATTTATCCTTAATCCTAAACCTAATTATAATCATAATTCTAACCCTAATGCTAATCCAAAACCTAATTCTAATTATAACCCTAACCATAATTCTATCTCTTACCCTAATTGTAACACTATTTCTAACCATAACCCTAACCCTATTTTTGTCATTAATCATAATTGTAACCATAATTCTAACCTTATCCCTAAATGTATCTGTAATCCTAACCCTAATTATATCCCTAATACTAGCCATAATTCTAATTATATTTCTAACCATGATTCGAAGCAAAACATAATTCTAACCCAACCCTATCCCTAAAATTCAGGCCAATACTAACTCTAGTTTTAACCCCAACCCTAACCCTAATTCTAATCATAGTTCTAAATCTAATTCTAACCTGAACCTTAACCCTAGCACTAGTTCTAAAAGATATTTTATTATAATTATAAAATATATTTTATTATAATTATAATAATTATTATTTTATTATAATAATTATATAATTATAGTATTATATCTAAAGTACTTTAATTCTAACCCTAACCCTAATTTCAATCATAATTCTAACCCTAACCCTAATTTTAATCCCAATTCTAATTCTAACTTGAACCTTAACCTTAATATAAACCCTAATTCAAACCCAAACCCTAACCCAAACCCTAATTTTAACCTTAATTATAACTCTAAAGATACTTCAAATCCTAATTATATAAATAATTACAACCCTAATCCTAAACCTAATTCTAACCCTAACCCTATTTCTAACCCTAACACTAATGATAACCCTAATTGTAACCTTAACCCTAACTAATTATATATATATATATGTGTGTGTGTGTGTGTGTGTGTGTGTGTGTGTGTGTGTGTGTGTGTGTGTGTGTGTGTGTTAATATTCCTAATATTATTAATATTAAATGTATTATTAATCATAATTCTAAGCCTAACCCTAATTTTAATTATAATTCTATCCCTAATCCTTATTATAACCCTAACCCTAGTTTTAATCTTATTTTTAATTGTAATCCAAACGCTAACCATAATTCTACTCCCAACCCTAACCTTAACCTAGACTGTAATTCAAACCCTAACCCTAACCATAATTTTAACCATACTTCATAGCCTAATAATATATCTAATTATATTGTGACTCTAACCCTAACCTTATTCCTAACACTAATGCTAACCCTAACTCTAATTCTAACCCTAAGTATATATTATTAATATTGCCAATATTATTAATATTACATACATTATTAATCATAATTCTAAACCAAACCCTAATTCTAACCCTCAGCCTATTTTTAATCCTAATTCTAATTCTAACCAAAACCCTAATTGTAATTCTACTCCTAACCCTAATTTCATTCCAAATTCTCATTCTAACCCAAACCCTAACCGTAATTCTACTCCTAACCCTAGCCTTATTATAAACCCTAATTCAAACCTTAACACTAACCCAATTCGAACCTTAATTATAATTCTAAAGATACTTTAAACCCTTATTATATACTTAATTGAAACCCTAATCCTAAACCTAATTCTAAATATAATTCTAATACAAACAATAAACATAGCCCTAATCAAACCCTAACCCTGATTCTAATCCTAACCCTAAACCTATTTCTAACCCTAACCCTACTTCTAATGCTAACACTAATTTTAATATTAGCCATAATCCTATAACATTAATGATAACCCTAACTCTATCCCTAACCCTAATTCTTACCCTAACCCTCACCCCAATACTAATTCTTACTCTAATCCTAACCCAAACTCAAACCCAAGCCCTGATTCTATCCCTAACCCTAATTCTAACCATAACCCCACCCTAATTCTAATCATAAGTTTTGCCCTAACCCTAATCCTAATTCTAACCATAATCCAAACCCTAATTTGAACTCTAATTATATTTGTAACCCTAATGCTAACCCTAGCCTTAATCCTAACACTAATGATAAACCTAACACTAGCTATTATCATAATTTTAACCCTAACAGTAACTATAATTCTATTCCTAACCCTAACCCTATCGCTCACCACAATACTAAACATATTCTAACCCTAACCCTAACCCTCATCTCAATACAAATGCTAACCCTAACCCTAACTGTATCTATAACCATAATTCTAACCCTAATTCTATTCCTAATTCCAAGCCTAACCCTAAATCTTATTCTAACATGAACCCTTTACTAACCCTAATTTTAACCACTGACAGTAATAATAACCCTAACTCTAATTCTAACCCTAATGATAACTCTAATACTATCTCTAACCCTAACCCTAACCCTCACGCCAATACTAACCCTAAACGTAACCCTCACCCCAAGACTAACGCTAAATTGAACCCTAATTGTAGCCCTAACACTATTTCTAACCATAATTTTAATCCTAATTCTAGCCTTAACTTTAATACTAATTGTAACCCTAATTCTAACCTGAACCCTAACCCTAACCCTAATTTTATCCCCTAACTATATTTCTAAATGTAATTGTAACCCTAAATATATCCCTAACCCTACACCTAACCCTAACCTAATTATTGTAGGCATAGTTGCAATATCTACACAACATTATTTTAATCTTAACCTTAAGCCTAACTAATAATACTATATATACATTATATATATTGTTAATATTGCTAATATTATTAATATTATATACATTATGAATCGTAACTATAAACCTAATCCTAATTTTAATCCTATTTTAATTCTAACCCAAACCCTAACTGTAATTCTACTCCTAACCCTAACCTTAACCTAAAACCTAATTGAAACCCTAATCCTAACACTAACCAAACTTCAAACCCTAAATTATATACATAATTGTAGATCTAAACCTAAACCTAATTATAAATATAATTCTAATACTAACACTAAATGTAACTGTTGATGACTGTTTTGATGCAATCATAACAATAAGTTAAAATTCACATGACATGAACTGAAACTATACTTGAAAGACAAGAAGGAATCATTTGGTGATTCAACTAATCCCAAGTCTACAATGGTTCGGTTGGTCAAGTTCAGTTGGTCAATGTGAAGCTGTAATGTTCAAGGGGCCTTACGTAGTTTAGGTTTGTTTTGTGGTTTACTGGCCTAAGAATATGCAAAAAGGTCATGAGATATGTCAATGCTTTTCATTCCTTTGCATAAGAGTGATGCTGGGCTGCAAGTTTCAGAGGGTTTTTCTTGGATTTATGCAGCTTCCTTCTTCATGTACTTATGAAAACTGTCTACTTAGACTCTGTTATGCATGCTTCTTCAGATTTGAGACAATTTCCTTTAGATTTCTGCGTTTTCAGCTAAATATTTCAGATGGGTTGGGAAAAGTTAGAGAGATCTAATCTACACTTCATCTAATCTACAGAAGGATCTAATTGTTTCTGTTATCCACTATGTAAATACCACAGTAATTTGATCAAATCCACAGTAAAAACCTTAAATGTAAGTCCTGAGCATTTTCACAAACATACATTTAAAATTGCAAGCTCTCAAAGAAGATATTTCAAAACACAAAGAAGAGCAGGAGAACACTCAGAAGATAGATGCAGAACTCCAGATTCTATTGCATTAGAAACAAGTAGCCATACATGATTTACAATGTAAGAATGACTCTTAGTTTCATTGATCATACTACAGAGAACTTACAAGCTTTACAGATACAGTAAGGCAGCCAGACATTCCACGCGCACCTTACTGCAGACAAACAGGCAACCTCCTTCTTCTACTCTAAACTATGCTAAGCTAACTGCTGTGTTTTCCTAGAATCTCTGTTATGTAGCCCCTGTTGTAAAGTATTACAGTGTAGAGAGGCACAATATATAACATCCTGATTGTCCTCACTACATCAAAAACCTAACTGAACCCTTGGTTCAAACCTCTAGTTACAGCAATAAATGCAGGTGAACCAGTTCTCAAAAATATCTCAGAGCAGTGGTCAAATCTGGGTGAAATATTGCCCCTTCTGAGGAGTTCCAGCAGCTGGGCAATAACTTCTGTTTGTCTTTTGCAGAAATACCTCCAGCTGCGACCTTCCTCTTCACTTGTCTTTTGCAGAAATACCTCCAGCTGCGACCTTCCTCTTCACTTGAATGGCTTTGACTTTTTGCATTTCATCTCCATCTTCTTGCTCCTGAGATCTGATCTTCTGCCTCCATGAGGTCACTGTATTGACTTTCCAGCTGCTTCCTCAACTGCAAGCCTGCAAGACAAGACAAGCAATAAGTATTCCATTTATCACATAAAACAGCATGAAAATTAAAATAAGCGTTTAAATACAGGTGACTGCGCAAAATCGTGGAAATCAGATCCAAAATCCGCTCAAAACGCGTCAAAAATGCGCCCAAGCTGCTCAAAATTGATGGGTCAATCATCGCTGACCGGGAAAATGCCAGAGGCGCCAAAAAAAACACTTTAAAACTCCACCGCTTCATTTCCCGCCCATCGGCATGATATTCGCTGTCGGTGCGTCAAAAAATAGGTTAGTCGATATACCTCATCATCATGATATTCGCTAAATATGATGCATTCCCTCCTGAAGGTCCAGATGAATGTCATCATGATGATTCGCTTCTGCATATTCGGGGAAAAGAACAACAACATCATCATCATCATGTTGAAGAAGAAAAGGAGGAAACGAACATGATCATGCTGCCAAGGAGAAGAAGATGATGGTGACGTCATCATGATATTCGGGCTTTCGTTAAAATGCTAAGGATGACGTCATCGTCATATTTGGTTAAGATCAGGGGGTTAACTGTGATATCGGGTCACCTAAGGAGCATGATCAGGATGATGAAGTGAATATGATCCTCTTGCGGCCAAGGTAACCCTCTCGAGAAAAATCAGCATGATGAAGATCATCATCATATTCGTGGCTTGTGTCGAACTTGGAATAGGACGTCATCATCATGTTGGTTAACGGATCGTGCTTGAAAAATATATCCTGTTTGAAGGAAAAAAGATGATGATGATGATCATCAGGATATTAGCTTCTGTCGAACATAGAAAAGGACGTCATCATGATATTTCGCGAACTAGATCGGGTCTTGGAAAATATGCTGCTGAAAGAAAAAATGATGATGCTGATCATCAGGATATTTACTTCTTCGTTCATCAGATCGGGATGACGTCATCATGATATTCGGGTCCTTTGTTAAACTTGAAACATGACGTCATCATGATATTTCGCCGACCGGATCATGTTTGAGAAAAAATCCTGCCGAAGGGAAAATGTGATGATGATGATGATCATCATCAGGATAATTGCATAAAGTTGTATTTTCGGCAGGAGGACTTTGCGAAATATCGGGTGCACAAACAAGATCATGATGATCTTGACAATCAGGACAGGATAAAAAATGATGATGATGACCCTCCTCATCGATTTATCATGATGACGTCATCATGATAAATTGTCTTCGAAGCACAAGGGTGAGTTAAGGTCATCATGATAAATGCGCTAGGGTGATATTGCAAAATATGATGATGCTGTTTAAGAAATGCAATATCGAACCCTTCTTAATAGATAGGCTGATCATCATGATGTTTCGGCAAACGGATATCAGGAGGATATGAAGATGATGATCCTCCTTCGAATTATCATGATGATGATGTTTCCAGCACTTAGCAAATTTCAGCGAATGTTCTGTGAAAGATCAGGATGATGATCAAGAAGCCGTCATCATCATATTTCGAAGTTCAGCAAATATCATGATGATGACCTTGCGATAGGCTTTGAACGTGCGCATGCAAATATGCCGAAGGTGGATTTTTCTAAGGGTGATCAGCATGATATCAAAAGATCAGGTAATGTTGAAATATCATGATGATGCTCGCGATACAACAGACCACTTCGACGGGGAACTTACCCTGACTCAAAGTTGATGTCATCATGATATTCGAACCTCAGGATATTATCGGGGGGGGTTCAAATATGATGATGATGATGCTGATCATCAAAACCGAGTTTATAATATGACCTTCCTAAAAGATATCATGATGCTGCATAATGCGAAGATCATGATGATCCTGTCAACATGACTTAGAATAAAAATAAAATGATGATGCTCCTGCGAATATCAGGTTTGACCAAGACTTTGACCATGCATAACTTTCACATATGGCCAAATTTTCAAGTGAAGTAAAAGGCAAACCTGCATGAAATTTCAAGCTCTTTCAAAATATGAGGTCACAGAAACAAAATATGAACTTTGACAAACAGACCTCATGATGATGACCTACCTTATGCAATATCATGATGATGATGCACCTGACCTTCATTTTTTACCAGACCGCCAGGAAGCAGAAAAAAAAAGACAAGCAGAAGCAAAAAAACAAGACATCAGCAGGGGTCCCCATTTTGCTAAGGAGCATAATGGGGCGTGTTGTGAATCATCACAACAACTAGCAACCAAAACAAAACAATTAAATTCAGAGTGTTCAAGGAAACTAGATGTAATGAACTCATAACTTCCAACTATCTTTCCTGCAAATTACTATTCAGCTTGAGACTCAAAGTGTTCAATAAAGATGCATGAATTTTCATTTTCAGTTTAGTTGTGTGCATGTGATTAATTATCCTCATCTTGAAGATCGGTTGAACAAACCAGGGACTGACATTAGCCTACGTAGGTGAGGATATTCCCTCATAGCCGACCGGATAGAGCCTTGCTGCCAGCGAGCGTCTATAGCCCCGACAAGGTTATCGTTACAATTCTCCTAAGTAGAGCCCCACTGCCAGCGAGCGTCCATAGCCCCGGTAGAGTTACTTAGATGGCTTAATCTGGATTTTCAGTATAATCCGCTTTATTCATTTTTTATTGATTTATTTGTTTTCTAATTTTGAAAGATCTCATAAGGTATAGCAATTTGTAACTTCATGATGATGCAAGGAGTGGACACTTGCTGAAATTAAGCTGAGAATTGTAATGGTAGCAAGGGTGACCTCTGATTTTTCACCTAATATCTACACTGGTAGGTTCAACAAACCCAAGGATTTTAGGTGTGTCATCGTGAGAAACCTGCTTCGAATTCTCAATCACATTTATTGAATACGAAACTTCAGAAGATGAACAACTCTCTACATTCATGACAGTGACAGGTTATGTGTAAATTGCAAATGGTTAACCTGAATATCCTAAATTATATACTGTTTTGAATGGTTGCTAGTTCTGCTCCTTAATACTCTACAGTAAAATAAAGATCCCTGCTGAGGAGACAACAAACAAACCAAACAAACAGGCTGTACAAACAGCACAGCAACAAAAGACAAAACTGTACAAACAGAAAGAAACAAAAGGCAAAACAAACAGAAGACAAGCTATACAAACAACCAACCAAAGAAGAAACAGCAAAAGAAGACCACAAAAACAAGAACAACTACCCCACCAGACTATATACCAGCCTCTCCAAGGTAAACTGAAACCCAGGAAAAAGACCCAAGAACACCCCTACTTGCATATTTCTTTAGGTTGTGCAGGAGTAACAGGGTACTGGTGATGGTTCTCATCCTAGCAGATTTATCTTTGAATTCTGAAAAAAATTTTGATATCCTAGATTCATTGTGTTTATCAGAATAGCTCTTAACTAGTAACTGAGGCTGCTCATCAGGTTTATGATTAATCCATATGCATGTCCTATCTCTTGAATTTCCATAATCAAAATAGCATTTATCATTGTTTACTAAGGAAAGGAAAGAGACAACCTGATGTGCCTTTAGCTCTGTGGAACACACTTGTTTATTAGTAGCTGGCTCTTCATTTAGCTCTGCATTTTCATTGCCCAGCTCTATGTCTAGTCCTTTTTCAAGTTGAAAGATGAATGACTCTAGATGTATCATATCTTCATCTTCATCCAGCTTTGTTCCTTCATTCTGGATGTTCAGTTTATCCTCAAATTTAGCACACCTCTCAATGTTCTCATTAGTTTCCTACACATCAGCACTGAAGTAAGTATCTTCATCATCATCTGATATATAGAAATTAATCATTCTTAAATCACTTGAGAGTAAAGGTGGGACGACATCTTTTGATTGATAGGAATACTCCCCTGTTTTACTTTCAACATGGTGCTGGGGCGATGTCTGATTATGCACAGCAGCTCCATGATCCTCTGTATCTTCTTTTTTCAAAAATTGTTCATCAACTGACTCACATTTATCGTCCAGTGTGGAGTCTGCTTCTATTAACATGCAACAATCATCACATGATTCCTGGAGAGAGATCCTATTATCCTTTATTCCTAGCATTGGTTCCATCGTTGTATCCTCTACACATTTAACAACCGCTGCTGCTGCATCCTCCTGTCGCTCAATTATCTCCTCACTTCCTTGCCAACTTCCAGCCTTATACACATATTGGACTGGGAAATTGTATGTAACGTACTCTTCCACCTCTTGTCTAATGTCATGACCAAATTTGTCTATTGCATTGTTTTCCTCATCTGAAGAATTTCCGTCAGACTCAATGAATAGTGTTGTTCTATTGCTGACACACTTCTTTCTACTGTTTAACATCATAACCTCCTCAATCTGCGTCCCATTGTTGGTAACTCTATAGACACCTGGCTCAACAGCAACATATAAGATTTCATTAGTTCGATTATACTCTGTTATCATATGTTTCATTCTGGGCTCTGCCTCTATTCTGATCTGGTTTGGGATGCCTCTCCATGGTAACCACATGTGTGAAAAGTCAGTAGCCATATATCCGTTTAATGTCTTGGACCAATCCCTACTCAGCAACATTCCGTAATTTACGGGTATATCCACTACTTGGATGTCAATGATTTGGCTCACCCTAGGGTCTGAAGCTAACTGCACCTGTATGTTCATGAGTTCTCCTATCACACTAACCTCGGTCTTATCTAGTTGTGTGACAACCTTGACAGATTTGGTGGGAGTCAGCCCGAGAGTTTTACATATTCCTAAGGGCATTACGTTCGCTGAAGCACCAGAATCTACCATGCAATTGTGTATATTCTTCCCACACAACCTAACAGTTAACAAGAAAGGTTGAGTATCCCTCTTATCCGCATGTATTACTACATTTGTGTTGGAAGGCTGCTCAACTTTCTTACCTTTCTCCTTAGGTGGTGAATCACTACTAGGAACAGTTATATCAGCAGACACCATGTTTGTTATGGATGTATCCAGGGATTTTAAAAAAGCATTTCTGATCCCCGGGGTCTTCAATAATTCATTTAGAGGTATGCTGACCTTCATTTTCTTTATTTCCTCTGACAAGTAATTCATTAGTCTTGTTGTCTCTACTGCTTCTGTCTTACTTGTTTGATCCTTTTGCACTGCTGTTCCGTTATTTGTGTGCTGACTAGCTTTAAGCATGGCAGGATTGTTGCTAGCATTCTGATCTGGGGGTGTATTGATGTTATTCGGAGGAGTGGAAGTGGTGAAAGGTCCTCCCGGCCTAGGGTTGTTCCTCAAATTGTAGGTGTGGCTTTTAATTGTCTGTTGAAAGGCCTGCACCTCCTCTGTTTCATTTAATATCTCATTTTCAGATTCAAAAGGAAACTGAAAAGCATTTAACACAAAGGCTGATTCGGGATAAAGACTTTCACAATAGTATGGTTCATCCTCTAGCAATTCATCCTCCCTCTCTTCTGCAGTTGCAAAGGTAAACGTTTCTAAGACTAATGCTGTGTCATATTCTGAGGGTACTACCTCATTACCCTTAGGAATGAGAAATTCTGAGGTAGGAGGCTGTACATCTACATTGAAGATACTAGCTGCCAAGTGGAACTATGGACAGTCATGCTCAGCATGGGCATTAGTATTGTGAAATCTGCACCAATTTTTGGGTGCTGTATTGGCCATTTGTATGTTAGTTATTTGTTTTGCACCATGATTATCCATATTCTTGAAAGGAGAAGCCAGAGTACCGTTGTTGGGCCCAGTGTTCCATGTCTTGGGTGGCCTAGGTTGATTCTGGTTCTTGTTATTATTGCCCCAGGTCCTATTATCTATCACTGGCCCCCTATTTTGCATTGGTTGCCCCTGACTGGGGCCTTGATGCTGATTGTAGTTTTGGTTCTGATTGTACTGCTAGTTCTGGTTGAGACTATAATTCTGATTTTGGCCTTGGTTGTGACCTTGAGGTGGATTGTAGTTTTGGTTGCTTCTTCCATAGAGATTCTCATTTCTTAGCTGTGTCACTTCGGTTGTTAATCTCTTCAAATGTGCAGTAATTTCTTTGATGTCTTCCCTATCATCTTGTGCTTTTGCCACAGTTACATCCCTAGGAAGTTGGAAGAAAGGCTGACCATTATTTTGACTGTTATTGGAAGTACTAGCCGTGTAAGGAGTTATAGCCTGGATTGGAGTAGGATTATACACAGGTGTGTAAGAAGGAACCAGATTTATTAGTGGAGCATGCTGCACAGGGACTCCGTTCCATGGGTGTGCCTGATTCTGCACCCCAAAATTTCCTCCAAATGGACTGTAAGCTGTATGTCTCATTTCTTGGTTCACTGAGGCTGCCTCTTTATAGGCTTTGGATACTGAATCTATGTCAGGTTTCCTTTTGACAAACATGGCAGTTAAAGGATCCAAAGCAGCATAGTACATAGCCAACAAGGGAGCATCATCTATGGTATAAGGGGCTGCTAGCCTAGAATAGGCCTTTTGAAATCTGTCATTGAAATTATCAATTAACTCTCCCTCACCTCGTTTTATAGCAGCCAACTTATGATACAAAGCACAAGGGTTAATGGGTCCTCTGAATCTTGACAGAAATGCTTCTTCCATAAGTGCCCAGGAAGAAATGTAACTATTGGGTAAGTTTACGTACCAGCTAGAGGCCTGCTCATTAAAGGTGTAAGGAAACAACCTACACACAACATCCTCGTGCTCTAACATAGCCCTAAAACATGCTTCCTTAAATATTCTAATATGATCTTCTGGGTCTTGATGCAACTCGTATTTGGGACATATCTTTTCCGGATTTTTTGGCATGTCATGATAATCATTGAAGAATATGGGAGAATTGACATCGAAATAAGCCATTGCAGGTGTTTGAGCTTGACTTGAACTTGCAGAGATACCTGGATTGATTGGTGGATTAGGATTTAGAGGAGGATTGAGACCTCCAGGAGTGCCTGAACCAAGATTTAAAGATCTGAACAGTGATCTATCAGGACTTACAATACTACGGATGTTAAAAGGTGACCCAGGAGGTGTTCCAGATGAACTTCCTGCTTGCGATATCTTTGGATTCCAGATTAAAGGGCTTTTACTTCGCCTTGTATCAGGTAGTTGCACAAATATATCTCCTGAACTGGACCTAGACCTAGTCACTCTGTTACTGTCGTTAGCCAGTTTGAAATGAAACCTAACTCAGGCAGGCCCTCCTTCTAGCGCCAGAAAACTGTTGATGACTGTTTTGATGCAATCATAACAATAAGTTAAAATTCACATGACATGATCTGAAACTATACTTGAAAGACAAGAAGGAATCATTTGGTGATTCAACTAATCCCAAGTCTACAATGGTTCGGTTGGTCAAGTTCAGTTGGTCAATGTGAAGCTGTAATGTTCAAGGGGCCTTACGTAGTTTAGGTTTGTTTTGTGGTTTACTGGCCTAAGAATATGCAAAAAGGTCATGAGATATGTCAATGCTTTTCATTCCTTTGCATAAGAGTGATGCTGGGCTGCAAGTTTCAGAGGGTTTTTCTTGGATTTATGCAGCTTCCTTCTTCATGTACTTATGAAAACTATCTACTTAGACTCTGTTATGCATGCTTCTTCAGATTTGAGACAATTTCCTTTAGATTTCTGCATTTTCAGCGAAATATTTCAGATGGGTTGGGAAAAGTTAGAGAGATCTAATCTACACTTCATCTAATCTACAGAAGGATCTAATTGTTTCTGTTATCCACTATGTAAATACCACAGTAATTTGATCAAATCCACAGTAAAAACCTTAAATGTAAGTCCTGAGCATTTTCACAAACATACATTTAAAATTGCAAGCTCTCAAAGAAGATATTTCAAAACACAAAGAAGAGCAGGAGAACACTCAGAAGATAGATGCAGAACTCCAGATTCTATTGCATTAGAAACAAGTAGCCATACATGATTTACAATGTAAGAATGACTCTTAGTTTCATTGATCATACTACAGAGAACTTACAAGCTTTACAGATAGAGTAAGGCAGCCAGACATTCCACGCGCACCTTACTGCAGACAAACAGGCGACCTCCTTCTTCTACTCTAAACTATGCTAAGCTAACTGCTGTGTTTTCCTAGAATCTCTATTATGTAGCCCCTGTTGTAAAGTATTACAGTGTAGAGAGGCACAATATATAACATCCTGATTGTCCTCACTACAGCAAAAACCTAACTGAACCCCTGGTTCAAACCTCTAGTTACAGCAATAAATGCAGGTGAACCAGTTCTCAAAAATATCTCAGAGCAGTGGTCAAATCTGGGCGAAATATTGCCCCTTCTGAGGAGTTCCAGCAGCTGGGCAATAACTTCTGTTTGTCTTTTGCAGAAATACCTCCAGCTGCGACCTTCCTCTTCACTTGAATGGCTTTGACTTTTTGCATTTCATCTCCATCTTCTTGCTCCTGAGATCTGATCTTCTGCCTCCATGAGGTCACTGTATTGACTTTCCAGTTGCTTCCTCAACTGCAAGCCTGCAAGACAAGACAAGCAATAAGTATTCCATTTATCACATAAAACAGCATGAAAATTAAAATAAGCGTTTAAATACAGGTGACTGCGCAAAATCGCGGAAATCAGATCCAAAATCCGCTCAAAACGCGTCAAAAATGCGCCCAAGCTGCTCAAAATTGATGGGTCAATCATCGCTGACCAGGAAAATGCCAGAGGCGCCAAAAAAAAACACTTTAAACCTCCACCGCTTCATTTCCCGCCCATCGGCATGATATTCGCTGTCGGTGCGTCAAAAAATAGGTTAGTCGATATACCTCATCATCATGATATTCGCTAAATATGATGCATTCCCTCCTGAAGGTCCAGATGAATGTCATCATGATGATTCGCTTCTGCATATTCGGGGAAAAGAACAACAACATCATCATCATCATGTTGAAGAAGAAAAGGAGGAAACGAACATGATCATGCTGCCAAGGAGAAGAAGATGATGGTGACGTCATCACGATATTCGGGCTTTCGTTAAAATGCTAAGGATGACGTCATCATCGTATTTGGTTAAGATCAGGGGGTTAACTGTGATATCGGGTCACCTAAGGAGCATGATCAAGATGATGAAGTGAATATGATCCTCTTGCGGCCAAGGTAACCCTCTCGAGAAAAATCAGCATGATGAAGATCATCATCATATTCGTGGCTTGTGTCGAACTTGGAATAGGACGTCATCATCATGTTGGTTAACGGATCGTGCTTGAAAAATATATCCTGTTTGAAGGAAAAAAGATGATGATGATGATCATCAGGATATTAGCTTCTGTCGAACATAGAAAAGGACGTCATCATGATATTTCGCGAACCAGATCGGGTCTTGGAAAATATGCTTCTGAAAGAAAAAATGATGATGCTGATCATCAGGATATTTACTTCTTCGTTCATCAGATCGGGATGACGTCATCATGATATTCGGGTCCTTTGTTAAACTTGAAACATGACGTCATCATGATATTTCGCCGACCGGATCATGTTTGAGAAAAAATCCTGCCGAAGGGAAAATGTGATGATGATGATGATCATCATCAGGATAATTGCATAAAGTTGTATTTTCGGCAGGAGGACTTTGCGAAATATCGGGTGCACAAACAAGATCATGATGATCTTGACAATCAGGACAGGATAAAAAATGATGATGATGACCCTCCTCATCGATTTATCATGATGACGTCATCATGATAAATTGTCTTCGAAGCACAAGGGTGAGTTAAGGTCATCATGATAAATGCGCTAGGGTGATATTGCAAAATATGATGATGCTGTTTAAGAAATGCAATATCGAACCCTTCTTAATAGATAGGCTGATCATCATGATGTTTCGGCAAACAGATATCAGGAGGATATGAAGATGATGATCCTCCTTCGAATTATCATGATGATGATGTTTCCAGCACTTAGCAAATTTCAGCAAATGTTCTGTGAAAGATCAGGATGATGATCAAGAAGCCGTCATCATCATATTTCGAAGTTCAGCAAATATCATGATGATGACCTTGCGATAGGCTTTGAACGTGCGCATGCAAATATGCCGAAGGTGGATTTTTCTAAGGGTGATCAGCATGATATGAAAAGATCAGGTAATGTTGAAATATCATGATGATGCTCGCGATACAACAGACCACTTCGACGGGGAACTTACCCTGACTCAAAGTTGATGTCATCATGATATTCGAACCTCAGGATATTATCGGGGGGGGTTCAAATATGATGATGATGATGCTGATCATCAAAACCGAGTTTATAATATGACCTTCCTAAAAGATATCATGATGCTGCATAATGCGAAGATCATGATGATCCTGTCAACATGACTTAGAATAAAAATAAAATGATGATGCTCCTGCGAATATCAGGTTTGACCAAGACTTTGACCGTGCATAACTTTCACATATGGCCGAATTTTCAAGTGAAGTAAAAGGCAAACCTGCATGAAATTTCAAGCTCTTTCAAAATATGAGGTCATAGAAACAAAATATGAACTTTGACAAACAGACCTCATGATGATGACCTACCTTATGCAATATCATGATGATGATGCACCTGACCTTCATTTTTTACCAGACTGCCAGGAAGCAGAAAAAAAAGACAAGCAGAAGCAAAAAAACAAGACATCAGCAGGGGTCCCCATTTTGCTAAGGAGCATAATGGGGCGTGTTGTGAATCATCACAACAGTAACCCTAATCGAACTCTAACCCTAAACCTATTTCTAACCCTAACCCTACTTCTAACCATAACACTAATTTTATTCTAACCATAATACTAACAATAATTATAACCCTAATTCTAATCAAAACCCTCACCCTAATACTTACCCTAATTCTAACCCTAACCCAAACCCAAACCCAAACCCAAACCCAAACCCTAATTCTACCCCTAACACTACCCTAATTATAAACATAATTCTAACCCTAATTCTAGCACTAACTCTAATACTAACCCTAACCTTAATTTTAACGCTAATCCAAACCCTAATTTGAACCCTAATTGTATATGTAACCCTAATTCTAACTTTCATCCTAATAGTAATTCTAACCCTAACTCCAGTTCTAAGTCTAATTATAACCCTAACCCTAATTAAAACTATAATTCTAACCCTAATGATAACCCCTAGATCTAGTTAACCCTAATTCTATCCCTAATTCTAACGCTAATGCCAACCCTAATACTGACCACAATTCTAACCCTAATTCTAGACCTACTTATAATAATAAATGTTGAAGATACGGGAATGTGGAAGATGTTAGGAAAATAAAAGTAAACAAAAATAGGTGTTATACCTTCAAAATCTTCTCCATTCTAGTCGCCTTGATAAGGTGAAGGAAATACATGCACCCATCTACAAATCCTAGCTTTACCCAATTTGAATGAATGTGGATTTCTCATACAAATATGAACATAATGTAGGCAAGGATTTGGCTATAATTTGGCTATGGAAGTGAGGTGATTTTGAGAGCATAAATTTGATAAGTGTAATATAATGTAAAAATGGCTTGGAGAGCCTTTGAATTTATAGAATTTTGGGGGATTTTTTTATCAATGGTGGAGATTCAAAGGTGAGATCCAAGGGTTGAGATTTCATTGTGAAATCGAGATCCAATATTTCATCAAAAAAGATGGAGGGTTCTGATTATTTTACAAATTTTAATTTTGTCTTGGGAACCTTGCTTTGCATTAATGAGAATGGAGACATGTGAATGAATTTTACACTCATTTTAATGGGTGAGTGGGATGAGAAAAGATAATTGCGCGGATTTGGAAAGGTGAGGTGGAGACACATGTGAGCATAATCAATTAAATAATGTTAATTATTTAATTATTAATTATGGGGAGATGGGATGATGAGGGCTTAAGTTAATTAATTAAATGAATAACTTAATAAGTGTGGTTGTAGGAAATTAGGAGATAGATTAATTAGTGGCTCTAATTATTTCAATAGAGGTTTACTTAATTAATTTGGTCATAGGGGTTTGGCAGGGTAGAGTAGCTAATTAAATAAATGAGATTTATTTAATTAACCAAAGTTTGGCTATATGATAGGTTTTATTAATTTAGGCTAATGGCAATGAGGTGATAATTAATTAAATAAATTTTAATTATTTATTGAATTAATTTTGGGTAGTTTATAATGAGGATTGGGATAAATTAATTAAATAAAAATGATTTATTTAATTAATTTGGAGGAAGGGATAAGTTAGCATGATGGGTGATGTTAAGGAGATGTTGGAAAATGGTGTTGTGAAGGCACGCCATTTTCAGGTGTCTACATTTCCCCCTCTAATGTGGCATCGTGACCAAGTAGGAGTGATGTCATAGAAAAGAAAATTAAAATTTTGTCCCAGCCAACTGAAGGGAAGAGTAGAATAAGTGGGATATGCCCCCTTGAGATCAAACAAAAAAAATAGATTTTTTGGGTGAACTCTCAAAAAGATGGAAATAGTAGGTAAAATAGGATGTAGGGTAAAAACAATATCAGATGAAGAAAAAAATAGTGAAAAATGGATTTGATATGAGGTAAGGGGGTGAAAATTTAGGGCTAAGCTAGAAAAATTAGGGATAGGGCTTACGTGGAAGCTATAAATAGGCTATGGGGGGCCCATATTCCTCATTTGTACACCTAAGATTGAGTGATTTGGAGAGAGAAGAGTGATAGAGCATGGAAGATTCTAACAGTTGTCCACACACCCCATCCCAAAGAGGTCACCTATTTCCAAAATGGGCTATGATAAATGCTCTTACAACTCTTACGACCGTCATAGACTTTGGCATAGCAGTTACAACTTACAACTGTAAGAGAATCTGTCATACATAAGCTATAAATAGCATATTCTCTTACAACATGTCATAGTCCACCTTGGGGCACCCAAAGATGCCTTTTACAAAGATGCTCTTCAACGCATGTCTTCACCTATCATAGAATCTCCTATTTCTGACTCTTACATGTCATAACTTCATCATAGGAATCTGTCATGACCGTTTTAGTCAATATTCCCTTACACAACATCCAAGATGCCGACACATGGCAAAATATTCTGACCACAAAGTGGGATGCCTATCTCCTCATGTGAGGACAAAATTACAAGTTTTCATCTTCCATGTAGGATGACACATCATCGTGCGACATCCCACAAGATGACAATATGAACTTACAATTTAATTTACAACATAGGCAATAAATAAATAAATACAATTAAAATAATGCAAGGAATTACAAAGGTTGAGACACCTTAATTCCCAACATTCTCCCACTTGTCGAACACCTTGTAAGAGCCAATAGAATTAAAAGGATTTAACTGCTATAGGCTGAGAAGCCCATAGAATCCAAACACCATCTGAACTTCTCTATGCCCACTGGCTTCATCAATGTATTTGCAACATTCTTCAAAGCATCTACCTTCTCCAAATTTACCTTCCCATCCTCTACCATGTCTCGCACAAGTGAAACTATACATCAATATGCTTTGTTCTAGCATGGAAAGTTATATGCTTTGTTCATTTGCAAGGTAAATCGCACTTTGATTGTCACAATTAATTATAATCTGACTTGCATCAACACCAATATTTGAACATAATATCTTAAGCCAAATGGCTTCCTTACAAGCATGAGTTGCTGCCATGTACTCAGCTTTTGTCATAGACAAAGAAACCACAAGTCGTTGATTACTCATCTAACTAATTGCACCACCAAACATTGTGAACACATATGCACTTGTGGATCTCCTGCTATCAATGTCACCTACCCAATTAGAATCCACAAATCCATGAATACTAACTGAATGTGGAGGTCATGTAGCATTTCCATGATAGCAAATGGAATACTCATAAGTACCCATCAAATATTTGAACACTCGCTTAACTGCATCCCAATGTACCCATCCAGGATTAACCATAAATCGACTAAGGACTCCCACTGCTTGGACAATGTCTAGTCTTGTGCAGACCATGGCATACATCAAACTGCCAATAGCACTAGCATAAGGTACTCTTCTCATGTCATCCACCTCACTAGGAGATTTTGAACAATCACTAATAGATAACTTTGTCCCCAATGAAACAGAAACACATAATAGTCTACAATTTGCCATGCCGAACCTATCCAATACGGTCTTCACATACTTACTCTGGCTTAACCAAAGTTTTTTGTTTGCTCTATCTCTTATGATTTCCATTCCCAGAATGTACCTGGCTGCCCCAAGATTTTTCATCTCAAACTGTGCTGACAACTGAGACTTCAAATCAGAAATCATATTCTTACCATTCCCAATCAACAACATATCATCAACATACAATGCAATAATGAGAATGCAATCATTGTCAAAATTGTAATACACACAATGATTAGATTTTGATCTCAGATATCCAATCGACAACATAAAGGCATCAAACTTCAAGTACCACATCCTAGGAGACTACTTCAAACCATACAAAGACTTCTTAAGCTTGCAAAACAAATTTTCTTTACCCTTCTTTATGTAATGCTCTAGCTGTGACATGTAGATTTCTTCCTCCAAATCACCATGAAGGAAAGTTGTCTTCACATCCATCTATTCTACCTCTAAATCATATGCAGCTGCAAGAGATAATAGAAATCTAATGGATGTTAGCTTTACAATGGGAGAGAAAATTTCACCATAATCAATTCCCTCCACTTGCGAGTACCCCTTCGCAATCAATCTAGCCTTGTACTTTTCAACACTGCCATCTGCACCGAATTTCTTCTTGAACACCCATTTACAACCAATGGGTTTTTATCCATCAAGCAAAGGCACCAAGTCCCATGTTTTGTTCTTTTCCAAAGAATCCATCTCATCCTCCATGGCCTCCTTCCAGGAACCTGCATCTTTCATGACCATAGCCTCTTTCATAGTTCTAGGCTCATCAGTGTTAGTAAGTAAAGCAAAAGCACAACTAGAATCAAGTAATAAATAACCAAACCTATCAAGTTATTTTCTTGTTCATGTAGACCTCCTCAATGGCTAAGGTTGAGCTTCTGCTTCTTCTTCTGAGATTTCAGAGCTGTTAGAGTTCTCCTCATAATCAGGTCTCATAGGGTCTGTCTGTTCAATCTTCTCAAGGGTAGAGGGAAACTGAACCGCATCTTCTTTCTTTTCTATCTGTTATGGCTGTAGAACAATCAAAGAGGGTGTTAGCTCTCTAAATATAACACTTCTTCTATACAACACTTTTTCAGCCATAGGATCTTAAAGGTTGTATCCGTTCACACTGACACCATAGCCAATGAAAATATATTTAATAGCCTTGTTCTCCAATTTAGACCGTTTCTCCCTAGGCACATGTGCATATGCCTCACAACACAAAACACGAAGATGTCCAACTAAAGGCTTCTTACTAGACCACACCTCCATTGGTGTCTTACCAACAAGAGCTAATGTAGGAGATCTATTTACCAGATAGAAAGCAGTGGAAATAGCTTCAGTCCAAAACTTTTGTTCGAGGGTTGCTCCACTAAGCATACTCCTAGCCTTCTCTATCAATGTTTTGTTCATCCTATCTGCAACTCCATTTTACTGCGGGGTACATAGAGTTGTCTTATGCCTTTCAATCCATTTCTCTTTATAGAAATTATCAAACTCTACCAAACAAAACTCACCACCATTGTCAGTTCTGAAACACTTAATCTTTTTACTAGTCTAATTTTTAGCAAAGGCTTTAAACTCCTTAAACCAACTAAAGACTTTAGTCTTGCTTTTCATAAAATAAACCCATGCCCTTCTACTGTAATCATCTATGAAAGATACAAAATATATAGATTGTGAAATCGAAGGAACATTAATAGGACCAAACACATCAGAATGAATAAGATCCAATACACTAGAAGACTTGTGAGAACTAGAGTGAAACTGAACACGATTTTGCTTTCCATAAATGCATTGTTTGCAAAATTCAAACTCAAGATTACAATTATTTAACCCCTCAATGAGCTTTTAATTTTTTAGGGTACGCAAACCCTTCTTACCAATGTGATCATATCTCAAATGCCATAACATAGTCTTTTCAGCAAGAAGCTTAGCTTCCAAAGCACGTGCACTACCATCAGAACTAGTTACAATAGATTTCTTCACTACTCATTCAGATGGTGGGGATGAAGTGACTGTAGCTCATTTATTTAACTTAGAAGAACTATTACACTGTGAAGTGCATGCCTCCAACTGAAATAGAGTACCTCTTTGTGTACCCTTCGCAAGTACCATAGATCCTCTAGTCATCTTGCATCCATCCTTCGAAAAGACAACCTGCACACCTGCATCATTCAACATACTTATAGAAAGTTGGTTTCATGTAAGGCCTAGAATGTGCATAAGTCCAATGATCCCCTTCAATCACCCATCAGGGAATCAGATTGAGACTCTTCCACGACCAACAATCTTCAGATGAGAGTCCTCACCTAGGTACACTCTTCCACCATCGAACTCTTCATATTTTGTGAACCAGTCTCGATGTGAGGTCATGTGGAATGATGCACTAGAATCAATCAACCACACATCATTAGATGCATGGGTGGCTAGGGCTATGATGAAGGCATCATCATCATCTTGTGACTTGTCAGAATTTGAATTAGGAGCTTTCTTCTTCTTTTTCTTCTCCTCTTTGCATTCCTTTCAGAAATGCCCAGTTTTTCCATAGTTCCAACAGAGAGTCCTAGAAATTGTAGGAGATTTAGATCTCCCATGGGATTTGGATCTGCCCTTATCACCTTTCTTGTCCTTCTTCTTCCCTTTCTCTTTGGGTCTTGCAAGAATCATAAGAGCCTCTTTGGCTACCTTAGAAGACTTCCTCCGCATTTATTCAGATAATAGCAAGGACACCACATCTTCCATCTTGAATGTGGTAGTGATGCTTCTGATAGCCATGACAAGATGATCCCATGAATCTGGCAAAGAACAAAGTAGGGTCATGTAACAATCCTCCTCCTCCATTTTCACACCCATAGATGTCAACTGTGCGATGATCATGTTGAAAGAATTCTATGGTTCACAAAAGATCCTCTGTCTTCCATCTTCAAGGTGAACAACTTTTTTAGAAAAAGTTTGTTTACCAAGGACTTGGCCTAATAACCATCACTCAACTTCTTCCAAAGACCTTTCGTACTCTTCTCCTCATGGACATTCAATAGGATAGAGTCAGCTAAACAGAGTCTTATGAGACCCTTAGCCTTTCGATCTTGGAGGTCCCAATCATCTTGTGACATTGCTGTAGGTTTTACACCAGATACCATTTCCCATAGGTCACGATCAACAAGTAGGTCCTCCATTTTGAGTTTCCACAACTCAAAATTAGTGCCATTGAATTTCTCAACCTCTAACCTTCCATATGTGGTTGCCATCTCCTTGCTACAACAAGATACAAAATCCTCTACACAACACTCCCACTCAATCTAAGATTAGCTTAAAAGGCCCCTACCCAACATATAAGACCAAAACTGGCTAGGCTCTGATACAAACTGAAAGGAAGCTAGGTGTTCAGAAATTGAGTCCTACACTAATCTAATGAGGGGAGGAGAGTGCAAATTCAATTTTATCCTTACAATTACAGCAATGTTAAACCATTAACAGAGATATTGCAATAGACACATAAATAAGAAAGTGAGACAGAAGAAGAGAGACACAAGATATACGTGGGGAAAACCCTTATCGGGTGAAAAACCCCACACTCCAAAACCTGCACAATGTATTATCAAAATTGAAATAGTTTACAATACACTTGTAATGCAGGCACTCAGGATTCTTTGACACTCATATCTGGAGACCAACCGACAGCATAACAGTACCTGTCAAACCTGTAATACATCTCCTCCTCAAAGCACCTATTTCAAGCGTAGATTCAAGCGTAGATTCGAGCACATACGATATGGATCGTGCATCAACTTCTGGAGCTGAGATGGCACCCAAAGATCATACTAAGAATCGGCAAGCTGAGGTTAGTTTTACACATTTCTTCCCAGACTCAGAACAAACGTTTTCATTACCTCATGAAACTAGTAATACTATAGATGAATTGTCTTCATCTGATAGTGGTAGTGGTAATAAGTTTGAGAATGAAGAATTTAAAGTTCCTGTGATCAAACCCTCTGAGATATATAGGGACATCCCGAATAGCTTAATGTCCATGCTCAGTCAGTCTAAGGGTTTAAAAAATTTCTTCGGTTATACTTCTTGGCAGAAATGCCATATTGCTTCATTGCAACATACAGTTAAAGGCAGATCTGAAGGATCCTTAAATCTATTCAATGATAAGGAAATTGCTAAATTTGCTAGTCAGGCTAGAGCTAGTCTTGCTAATCCACAGTACATCCACTTGTCCTATGTAAGTATCGTTGTAGTTGGACATTATCGGAAAGGTCTTCCGATAATTATGATGATGATGTTGAAAGACTCCAGGTTCTTCAAAACATCACATGCTCTGCTTGGATGTACGTGTGACTCAATGTCAGAAGGTCCTATTTTTCTTGACTGTTTGTTAGATTTCCTAGTTAGCCTCAAAGATGGCAACCTGAATAAAGTCCTCACTTATGAGTTTAATACCATGAATCTATTTATGAAGGACAATTCTATTGACCATTCCCTCATCTTTTTAGTACACTATCGTCTGTATAATAAAGTCATCCCATTGATGATGAATCCCAGACGAGCCCAGGGAATAGAAGGCTTTTCTACCATCTGGAAATCTACCTCAGACCATACCCAGTTAGTAGCCCCTAAGACTGTCAAGCATAAAGACATTAAACTTCCTGAAGAATGGGCTATCTCACTATGGGGTAAGGACCACAAGCCTACTGAACAGAAACCTCCATAGTTGCGAGGAGTTACCCTTGATGAAATAGATGACCAAGCGGTTATTCGCTTCTCCTCTGGATGTCTGTCCATGAGAAAAGAAAAATCTTTTAACCATAATAACCCTTTGCCATCTGTGTATAGCAGATCACAGAGTGTTCGGCTTGAGCCTACCAAAGGCTTTGAAAATTTGTTTCAAACTCCTGCAGCTAAGAAACCTCTACAGAATTCCCCTGGTGCAAGTACTTCCAGTGCACCTATGTCAAATCCATGTCCACATGACCAATATTCTACCTTGGACAATGGATATTTTAAATGTGAAAAATGTTCTTTCATATTCCATCCACCATCTGGTAAAGTTAATATGTTGTCTGGTAAACCTGCTTTGTTGCAAGAACAAGATATAAAAGAATCTACTGACAAAGTTGTTTCAACACCTTCTAGATCTTGTATTATACCCAGAACTATTCCACCCTTCAAAGACTTTATGCTTAGGGACTTGTCCGGTCACTATCAAGTTGACTTTTGGCCTCTACACGTTACCCCTGTAGGAGAAGTTCAAGGATCCAGTCAGAGCAAATTATTGAATTGGACCAATTTGTGTATTTAGAAAACTCTCCTATACATCCATGATCAGAAAACCTAGGATGAAATCTGAGCTCTTCAGCAAGAGAAACAATTGTTATCTCTTCAAGCTAATATGCATGCTGTCATTGCTTCCCTTGACCGGCTGGAAAAAGATCTCCTTCAATAGATGAAGGATGAATTGCTTGAGATGAAAGCCTCCTATCTCTAATTCAATACGCATGTTGAAGCATGGTGGACCGCTCAACAACGCGCTGCAGACACCCACAGAGAAAAGTGCAGCAAGTCAGAGCTGAAAGTCATATGGATTATGAAGTGCTTAGTTCACAAATAGCCAATTGTAGAATACAAATGAAACACACAGAAGACAAGGTTAAACTTGTCAGATCTGATATTTAACAAGTTACTGAGAATACTGTACAGATTAAGGATTCTGTTGTTCAGGAGTCCTCTTCTATCCAGACACTGGTAACCACTATTCAGGTACAATCTCAGTTACAGTCTCAGCAACAGAAAATGCTAAATTTTCCATCTAGTGCCCAAGGTTATTTACAGGCCCAATATGAAGGTCCGAAAATGAAGGTACATCCTAAAAAGCCTGTAATAGAAAAGATATTTGATCCCTCAACTGGAAGACTCAGAGAAACCACTGAGGCAGAACAAGCATCTAGTAAATTCCAAATGGCCCGTGGTAATGGAACCAATCCAAATGGTTCTAACCCAGTTGAACCTTTTAAGAATATCCAGTCATATAAACTAGATACACCTCCTTTAGTAAACTTTGATAGTTTTGAGGAGTTAGAAAATATGAGAGCCATTGACACTATGCGTGCCTGGATCACTAACTATATGTCAACAAATGTTGATGCTGATGAAGCTCAAGTCATCAAGCAAGCTCTCAATTCTATTACTGGATTAGATAGAAATGTGTGGGATCGTCTTGAGAATGGGTACAGAGAAAATCTGATAAACAGAGGAACAGATCAAGTGTGTGCACAGTTGACTCATTTGTTTGTAGGAAAAACGGACACAAGAGAAAGACTTGCCTATAATAAGTTTATGAGAGGCAAGTGTAAAGATTTAAAATGTTTCAAAGAATATTGTGAAGACCAGTATAAGAATCTGTATATCTTAGGTCATGAGCAAAATTAGGATTTTATGTTTACTAGCTTCCTAAAAAGCTTTGGTCCTGATTTAGGAGATTTCTATCATAAGAAAGTATTAGAAAATGTTGTTCATGAAGGTACAGAATTAAAAGAACTGACTTTTCCTCAATTAGTTCAGTTCCTGGTTGAAATTAATGAAGAAATATGTCAAGAGACACAAAAACAGAAAGAGATAAAATGGGTAAAACCTATAATCTCCTCTTCTATTTGTTATCAGTTTCTACCTTCTTCACAATATGACAAATGCAAAACCTGTCAATCCCAGTCTTCTTCTAAAAAGAAATATTCAGATAAAGATAAAGACAAGTACTATAAGAAGAAGGAAATGAAACAGTATAGTAAGTATCCCCATAAAAAAGGATACTTTAGAAAGAAGGATAGGAATAAGAAAGGATCTGGCAAAAAATGGGAACCTACCTGTTATATTTGTAAAGGAAATCACTATGCAAACAAATGTCCTGACAGGCATAAGAAAAAGAACAAAGGAAAGGTTTGAACAGCCAGAGAAGCTGGAATAGATAATGATGAATATATATGCATCAATGATTATCCCTCTAATTCTGATGATATTATTCTTTCTGACTTATCAGATATAGAATCAGAAGAGGCTGTGTTTCACTCTGCCACAGAGCAGGGACATGTAAATCTCTTCACTGGAAATCCTGCTGAACAATCTGAGTCCAGTGATTCTGAAAATTCATTTTTTTGCATGATGTTTAGAAGCAGAAGGGATCCATCAGAGTTGAACAAGGTAATTGAAGAAATTGTTTAGCTAGAAAGCAGACTCCATGTAATGGATATGGGTCCAGAAACATGGCATAAATTGACCAATAAGCTTGAGCAGCTTAAAACAAGGAAATATTTCTTGGTCAAAGAAAATGAGCCAACTAGTCAAGTTCTCAAACGAACCCCTTCTAGACCTGCTTCACCAATAGAATCTACTCTACCCAGTGGATAGCATAATATCGGGATAGCTCCCTCTGAAGGAAGCATGGCCAGAAGATTGTGGAGAAGACAACGAAAGATTTTCTTAGAAAAAGTTATTCAGCAAGCACGTAGTGAAATATCAAAAATTGATGAGGAAGAAAGTCTTTTTCTTGTAGAGGAAATGGATAAATCTTCTGAACTGGATAAATACATTAACCAGTATAATTCCTCCTCTAGTCTTCAACTCCCAACAGCAGTCTCTCCGCAGGAAGCACAGCTCTTCAAAGCCAATTTGCCAATCTACATTAGTACTCCTGAAGAACCATTGTTGTGTGATGAACTATCATTTACTCCACAAAGAGCAGAACCTGTGCAAAGTCTAGGACATATACAGGATGCAATACCTATATTAGAAGAAGGTACCAGTAGCAGAACTTTTAGAGCAGCACAAACGGTATACAGTACAACATGTCCTGGTGTAATTCTTAATATCCACCCTCCAGGTATAAAAATGTATCCCCTGGCATTCTTATGGGATACTGGTGCTGACATTAATCTAGCTAGGTATCAATGTTTTCCAGCAGATATGTGGATAAAATCTACTACAGAAATTGAATTTGGAAAAGGAAAATTTAATTCTCAGTTGATTTGTAAAATTCCAATTCAATTAGGAAAAGATTTTATGGATGAACTCATATTTGTTCATTATGAAGTTAACAATTATGATGGAGTGATTGGTAGCACCACTATGCAGAGCTGGGAACCCATAATCATGGATTCCATGTTTATTACACTATTAGGCACTTTTCAGATGCCTCGTCTCCATCAAAATGTAGCATTCACCAAGCAGATTACAATTGAGAAAAAGAAGAAACGGACAAACTCAATTTGGTTAACCCAACAAATTGAATCAGCTTCTGTAGATTTGGAACAACTGAAAACAGTCTATACAAAGACTGTAATGACAAAGGACCTGAAGAAACAGAAGAGAAACCTCACCTGCTCTCTTCCCTTGAAGAAAGATGCTTCAGGTAATGATATAGTTCCAAAAGCCAAAGCTAACTACTTCTTAATGAGTATGGCAGAAGTCAAGCTTTGTAGAAAAGAAATTACAGAATTATTGTCCCTGGATATCATAAGAAGATCCAGTTCTCCTTTTTCCTGTCATGCTATGTATGTACCTAAGTTTGATGAACATGGTGTTGAGCTTCAGGAAAAAGGACTTGTGGTAAATTACAAGCCACTCAATGAATGCTTGGTCGATAATCAGCATCCCTTGCTGAGCAAAGATCATATTTGGTAGGCCATACAGGGCAGTAATGTTTATTCAAAATTTGATCTAACCAAAGGTTTCTAGCAGATACAGATGGACCCTGCAGATATCTACAAGACTGCCTTTTCAGTCCTGCAGGGATTATTTGAATGGAAGGTTCTACCCTTTGGTATCAAAATGGCCCCGTCAATCTTCCAACAAGCAATGGATAAAATCTTTTATGCCTTTGCCAAATTTATCCAACCTTATGTTGATGATGTTCTTGTTTTCAGTCAAGATATGAAAAAACATTTAGAACATCTGAAGGTTTTTCTGTAGATTTGTCAACAACATGGATTGGCCATTAATCCCACCAAATCTCACTTTGCTCAGCATGAGATTATTTTCATTGGCATCAAGCTTCTCCCGAGGGGGAAAATGGAAGCACAACCACACATTTTAACCAAGATTCAGCATCTCCAGGTAACTACTGTCAAAGAACTACAACGCTTTCTTAGTTTGGTTAATTATATTGTTGGATTCTACAGTAAGCTTGTAGAAGATAGAAAAGATCTGAATGCTTTATTAGGAAAGAATCCACCACCATGGACTGCCAAGCATGATGCCTTAATTAAGAGAATCAAACATAAATGTTTGGAGTTACCACCTCTTAGACTTCCAGGTCCAGGGTTTAAAATTATTGAGACAGATGCTAGTGACTATGCATGGGCAGGTGTTCTGAAAGAACAATTAGAAAATGGCAAAGAAGAAATAGTCAGATATATCTCTGGCAGCTTTAAAAATAGTGAGCTGAATTATCACAGCACACATAAAGAAATATTAGTAGTAATTAATACATTAAAAGCTTTTCAGATGTTTGTTGCTGACAAGAAATTTTTGATTAGAAGTGATTTACAGAATCTGAAAGGATTTTTCAAAAAGGAATCCAAGGACAAAGTGGTCCGAGGACGTCTCTTGAGATGGGCTCAGTTTCTTAATACATTTGAATTTGACATAGCTCATCTTCTTGGTTCTGCTAATATATTCACTGATTTTCTCTCCAGAGAAGGCCATAAAGCTCCTCACATTGAACATGATGTTCTTGTTACTCCACCACTGATTAAAGGTCAATCAAATCAGGTCTGTGTTCCTGGTAAAGGAAGAGTTCATGTGGTTAAAATCTGAGAACACCGGTGGTATGAGCCCTGTTGCATGGAATGGAGCACCAATCCTTTTCCTATGTGGGATAGACATAATTTTTATATGATGAATGATTTTCTGCATGATAGATTCAGATGTCTTATTGCAGCACAACAGTTGACACAGAGTGGACTCTGGACCAATCATCCATTCTTTGAAATGATAGCCATAGCTGAAGACATTGATCCTGAGATCAAAGGCATCTTACAAAACTGGTGTGAGGATAACAAACAGCTTCCCATCTGATTTTGTAATCCCATTATCATCAGACCAGATAGATGGCTAGAACTTGAAGGCAGGAAAAATCTAATCAGAGATCTTTTCCAAGGACCAAATAATGCTACCACAGAAATTGATTTTCAAGGAACATCTTCTTTTACTGGATGTCTATTCAAACTTACTTTTGCATCGTATACTGAAAATCTAATCATTCGTCATATGATGCAGACCTATGGCCCTATAGGTTTTGGCTCGAGATTCTAGTATTGGAATATGACAAGCAAGCTACATCATCTATATGTCACCAAGATGCCTCTATGGATCCATACGAAAACCTACCGCATAGACCAAGCTAATGCTACATCAATCAACCATGGGATGTTTGGTGCTCATAAGCTTAAAGTTCTCAGCATCATGTGGAAGGAAGATCCAAAGGAACCAATTGCTCCTGTTGACCCTGCTCAACCCTTCAGATCGCAATCTCACTGGGGAATCTTGCCAAGATGTACTCCTCATCCCATTTGGGAACAATGCGATCATTGTTGGTACTATGAAGAACATGCTGGAGAGCATCCTCCTGATGAAGCTAGCCCATCCACTAAAGGAAAGACAAAAGATCATCGGGTGCTCGGCTGTACTCACGCAGCTCAACAGTTTTGTGAAGGATGCATTGATTTTACTCCTATGGAATCTAGCGATACAATCACTAGCTAGTGGACCAGGCATGTTGGCCACTGAAGTCACTTATCTCTTCATGACAAAAGATAAGCGTGGCCCACACCACGGTAAAAGGGGCAAGTACATGCACCTTAACATGTACACAGGTTACCCTTCCCGTGTCAAAAAGATGCCTTGTAAATAATGGTTGTCTTTGTCTGTCCCGTCTGGTCCCCCTTATCTTGTTCACGGATTAATTGGTCCCACCATGAGGAATCTTATCCTCACATGGGTAATCCTCCGGATAAGGATTGCATGTGTCCATTTTTTATGGTCAAATTTCAAATTTCAATATGTTTTATTGAAGTAAAAGATCAGTCTCGGTGGAACCAGTTTCCTATAAAAGGAAGACCCCGAGAATGCTTCAAGCAAGCATTATTGGAGTTTTAGAATTCTCTTAGAAGCTAGATTGTCTAGGATATAGAGTTTGGAGTTTGTCTAAGAATTAAGTTTTAAGTTTGTCATTTATTTTCAAGTTCATAGTTATGCTCTTAATGTAGAGAGCAGTGCTTAAGCAACAAGAGTATTCATGTTTGCTCTTTCTATTTAAGCATGCTTTCCACAGTTAAGATCTTAGTCTATGCCAGCGCGCACTGAATATGATGAATGTACTTAATCCGCTGAATCAATATAATTCATTTGCTCATTTGTCATTTGCAGCTGTTCGTCCAAAGTTGGTATCAGAGACGAGGAACAGTATTTGTTGTGAACATAATCTTTAGTTTGCTGTAACTTATAAAGTCTTTGTGTGACTATATCTGTTCCAGAAAACCTTTAAATCTTTCCATGTATGCATAGCTCTCTATATTGCTCTCTGTATTGCTCATACTATCTTGGAATGGGCATCCAAGTTGGCCTCATGGCCCAAAACCCATGCCTATGGACACTTGGTCAACATTGTAAGATGCTTTTGACACTTGTCCACACACTCCATCCCAAAGAGGTCACCTATTTCCAAAATGGGCTATGACAGATGCTCTTACGACTCTTACAACCATCATAGAATCTATCATTGTAGTTACAACTTACAACCATAAGAAAATCTAACATACACAGGCTATAAATAGCACATTCTCTTACAGCATGTCATAGTGCACCTTAGGGTGCCCAAAGATGCCTTTTTCAAAGATGCGCTTCGACACATGTCTTCACCTATCATAGAATTGTTGGCAAGAGACACTATTTGGCTTCATAAGTATTGTCATTGATGGCAACAAAGTCTATCCCACACATCCGTAGTACATAATATGCCTATACCAGAAGTCAGACTGAAGATTGTCTTGGTCTGGTAGACAAGAATAGAGAATGTAACATGATCTGACAATTAGGTCAAGATCTCTCAGATGGTATAACTTAGTGAGTTACGGATTTGGACAAGTCAATAAGGGCATCATAACTATTGTATTCTAGAGATTTAGTCTCCGGTGACAAAGCATGCAAAAGATATGAACATCTGAGTGCTGGGCTCTAGTCAGATAGAGTAGTCAGAGGAAGAACTGACTGACAGAGTATCAAACTTCAATCAGGATGTGTAAAAAGTGCTAATAAAGTAATTTGTGACATTGTACATTTTTGGCCAACATGATTAATGATTTCTATGCCTAAGTTTTTTATGTGCATCTTTAATCAAGTATGGATTCAGCCAACATAACAGTAACTTGCAAATATCCTAAGTGTTCTTGCTGCTAACTAGAAGGTTGTTTGAAATCCTTGATGCAGATATATATACCCAATGGATTCAAGCTTGTGAAGGTGTGAAAGTCATACTAGTTTGGATGAAGTGTGAAGAAAAATAGAGAGAAGTGCGAAGATAGTAATCCAAGCTCAGAATGTGACATAAGAGTGATACAAGCAAAGGAAGAATGAAATGTGCTAGATCAGTATATTGAGCCTAACCAGAACTAAATTCTTGCATATGTAGATGTTGTTCATCTGTTCAAGCACTTGGATATCTTCTGTAAGTTCTGTAGACAGTGAGTTTCTTATAGGCAGTGAGGCTCTTGTGAGTAGTGTGCTCAGGTAGTGAGCCCCAACTGGCAAGTGCCATTTTGTACTCTCCTATTCTTTTAACAGAGAATACAATCTTGGGTTAGTCACCCCGTGGTTTTTCCCTTAACAGGGTTTCCACATAAAAATCATTGTGTTATGTGTGTTAATTTCATTTCTATTCTCATGGTTACTTATGCTTTCATGTTTTGATATAGAACTAAATGTTACGAAAGTAAAAGTAAGAAAAGTTTTAAGATAATTGATTCACCCCCCTCTCAGTTATCTACCTTGTTTCCAACAATTGGTATCACAGCTAAGTTCCTTTGAACAAGCCTAATAGCTTGGGGAAGATCTAGGAATCTTAATGGATGCATATGGTTTGAAAGAACAACTTCAGTCTACCCTAGATGATCTTGAACAATCCCACTCTAAGGTTAATAATTTGAGAGAGAGACTCAAGGAAGCTGATGATTTCATCAATAAGCTGAAAGAAAAATGCAATAATTCTATGAAAAAGAGAAAGGAACTACTCAGAAATTAGCAAATCAGCATGAAGCCAATAATACTGATGAGGATCTGAATGAGAAAACTAAGCTATGTGAGAAGCTATCAAAAGAAGTCATTATGATAAGACATGAAATAGAATCAAGGGTTATGAAATTCACCCAAGAAATTGAAGAAAAGAGAAAGACTGAAGATAAACTAAAACAATCCCTCAAGGAGAAAACAGAGGACTATCAAAAAATGGACAGAATAATTAGGCATCTTGAATCTAATCTTGAAGAAGCCAGATACAATGAAGAACAACTTGAGAGCTAGATAGACACTCTTAAACAAGATCTTCAATCTGCAAATGAATACAAAGAAAAATTAAAGATAAGCTCAACTCAACTTAAAGTTCTTCTAGAAAGTCAAAAGAGGGTAGATGATAAGCATGGATTGGGATATGAGAAAGGTGAAAGCTCCTGATCTGGTGAAAAGAACTTTGGATCAGGAAGTCAAAGAAATAGGCCTAGAAGACCTTTGGTAAGGCAACCAAATGCCCAAAGATATCCATCTTTCAATGGAAACTATTTCAATTGCAACAAATTTGGTCATAAAGCAACTCAGTGTAGGAACAAAATGAATCAGAACAATTCATCCTTCTCTAGTCAATGTTTTAGTTGCAGAAGGTATGGTCACAAATCTCATGAATGTAGAGATATGTAAATGAACAATCCTTTCTGTAAGGAAAGCACAGGTGCAAAATATAGCTTCCCTAATGTTAATTCAAAGAGGATAACGTAGACAGGTAAATTTTAATTCAAAAAACCACAGATAAACACACCAAAAAAATAGAATAACATTCCAGACAATAAAGAATGACAGCAGATTTATGTAGGAAAACCCTTTCAGGTAAAAAACCCACCACCACAAGAGAGACTATCTTTATTACAGTAAATAGAATAGTTACAATAAAGATCCCAGCTCAATTGCTTAGGTATCAATTAACTAAAATTATACAAAACTATTTTCTAACATCTGTACATCTACAGAAAAACTGTATAATTGAATTGTTTCATCAATCATGATGAGCTCACCAAATCTGTATATAAACCACAGCCTTCAAGAGCCAAAAACTATTTTCACTTCTACCCTAACTGCTCATTTCAATTGACTTGGCATCGCTGCCCAACCATCGCGTAACTGTCATCTAATAGTTCACATTCTAGCGAGATGTTTAATCCCAATTGCACAAGGTCGAATAAAATATTCTAGTTTATATTGTCGAATGCTCAGTAATATCAATGGCGGTGACTACTACACTTCTTCCATCCTTCCTTGGATAGATATCCACTATTAGTCCAAGCACTTTTCATTGTGCCGATGACCTATCTTAGGCCAATCGAACTCCATTGCCAATTCCTATCGGAATAACACGAAGTCATCGGTAAAAGTTAACAAAGATCTACCGTCGATGTTCAGTCCCAACAAAGACTATTCACATTGAACCACTAAACCATTGAACCAAAGTCATCAAACCATTCAAACCAATGAAGAGTTGAATGAACCATTGAACCTGAGTTCCGACGTTGAACCTTGAACCTGATGAACAAAAAAACACGAAGGAATGAGGTTTTAAGTAGTAACTTGAGACATTAAGTCTCTTCAATCTCCCACTTGTTGAAAAGATTACTACTACCTCTTAATCATCATACAATTACTGAGAATTATGGGCCCGAAGACCCATTCCATCTGAACACCATTTGAACTTTGCCATGCACATTGGTTTAGTTAAGGCATCAGCGACATTTTCCAAAGTGTCAATCTTTTCCAGACTCACCTTCCTATCTTCCACCATATCACAAACAAAATGATATTGGACATCAATATCTTTTGTCCTAGCATGAAATGTAGGATTCTTCGCCAAACATATAGCACTTTGATTGTCACAGTGTATTTGTATCTGCCCGGCATTAAAACCAACATCAGAACACAACCTCTTCAACCAAACAGCTTCTTGGCATGCACGAGTAGCTGCCATGTACTCTGTCTCTATTGTGGACAAAGTGACTACAGCCTATGCTTGCTCATCCAACTGATAGCACCACCATTTAACGTGAATACATATCCACTGGTGGATCTTCTACTATTAATGTGCCCTGCCCAATCAAAATCAACATAACCCTGAATGCTTAAAGACCTCTGAAATCCAACTGAGTTTCCATGATAGAAAATAGTATAATCAGAAGTTTCCTTCAAATACCTCATAACTCTTTTTACAGCATCCCACTGTGATCTTCTTGGATTCGCCATAAACCGGCTCAAAACTCCCACTGCTTGGGCAATTTTTGGTCTGGTACAGACCATTGCGTACATTAAATTGCCAACAGCACTTACATAAGGCACTTTTTCCATGTCGTCAATTTCATTTGAAGATTCTAGACAATCTTCAACAAATAGTTTCATTCCCTGCAAAACTGGAACAACTAGTTGCTTGGAATTAGACATATTAAATTTATCAAGAACATTGGTAATATATTTGCTCTGGCTGAGCCAAAGCTTTCTCTTAGATCTGTCCCTTTTGATTTCCATTCCTAGAATGTACTTTGCTACCCCCAGATTCTTCATTACAAATTTCAAGGACAACTGAGCTTTTAAATCTGAGATCATCCCCTTACCATTGCCAATGAATAACATGTCATCCACATACAGTGCAATTATAAGAATTCAATCACCATTAGTTTTATAATAAACACAGTGATTAGATTTAGATCTCACATATCCTAAAGATAGAACATATGTATCAAATTTTTGACACCACATTCTAGGAGATTGCTTCAAACCATAAAGAGACTTCTTAAGTTTACATACCAGATGTTCTTTACCTTTTACCACAAAATGCTCTGGTTGGGACATAAATTTCTTCTTCAAGATCCCCATGAAGAAATGCTGTTGTCACATCCATCTGCTCAATTTCAAAATCATATGCTGCTGCAAGTGACAACAGAAATCTAATGGATGTCAGCTTAGCTATAGGAGAAAATATTTCTCCATAATCTATACCTTCCTTTTGGGAATACCCCTTAGCAACCAGTCATGCCTTGTACTTATCAATACTACCATCTAGACCATATTTCTTTTTAAATACCCACTTACAACCCACAGGATTTCTACCTTCAGGCAAGGGCACCAGATCCTAGGTTCCATTTTTCTCCAATGATGACATTTCATTATTCATGGTTTCCAAGCAAGAATCTGAATCAGATAAACTAATAGCTTCTTTCACAGTCCTAGGTTCATCAGTATCAGTAAGTAAAGCATAGGCACAACTTGAATCAAGTACTGAAAATCCATACCTATCTAGTTGTCTTCTTTCACGTGTAGACCGCCTCAATGGTTGAGGTGCAGGTTTAGGTTCTTTCTCTGGATCTAAATCTTTAGAGCTACTTGAACTCACATCTGAATCATCTACACTTGTTGTTTGTTGTTCCTCTTTTACAGGGATCAGAGGAATATTAACAACACTCTTGTCTTTCTTCTTTTCTGTCTTCTCCTGCTGAGGATCAGTAACCAAAGGTTTCAGCTCTCTAAAAATTACATTCTTGTTGTAAATTACTTTTTTAGTTTCAGGATTCCAAAGCTTGTACCCTTTAACACCGACTCCATAGCCAATAAAGATACATTTGACTGCCTTGTAATCTAGCTTAGACCTTTTCACCTCAGGAATATGAGCATATGTCTCACAGCCAAAGACATGAAGATGTCTCAAGAGGGCTTCTTTCTAGACTACGCTTCCATAGGCGTCTTATCAACCAATGCTGAAGTAGGAGAATGGTTCAGCAAGTAACAAGCTGTAGCAACTACCTCAGCCCAGAACCTTTGTTCAAGACTAGCATAACTCAACATACTTCTTACTTTCTCCATCAATGATCTATTCAACCTTTCAGCAACTCCATTTTGCTATGGAGTATAAGGTGTAGTCTTATGCCTTTTTATACCATGATCTATGCAATATTTATCAAAATCCACATTGCAATATTCACCCCCGTTATCTATTCTCAATCATTTTTATATTCTACTAGTCTATTTTTCCACAAGAGTTTTAAATTCTTTAAACGGACTGAACACTTCTGATTTATTTTTCAAAAAATATACAAATGCTCTCCTTGAATAATCATCAATAAATGATACATAGTATCTTGATTTAGCTAAAGAAGGAACATCAACTGGACCAAAGACATCAGAATGTACATAGTCTAGAACACCAGAAGATTTATGAGAACTAGAGTAAAAAGAAACATGGTTCTATTTTCCATATATACAATGTTCGCAAAAATCAAACTCCAGATTACAATTAATCAACCCATCTATCAGGGTTTTGTTTTTCAAGGTTTTTAAACCTTTTTCACCTATGTGACCAAGTCTATGATGCTAGAGCATTGTTTTCTCTGCAAAAAGTTTAACTTCCATAGAGTTTGCATCATGTGTTAAAATAGTAGCTTTTTCAAATTTTGTAGAGTCACTATTACAACACACTAGTTTAGCATCTAATCTAAATAGAGTTATAATGTGTTCACCCTTTTCCAGTACAATAGAACCTCTAGTCATCTTACAGCCACCATTCACAAAAGTAACTTGCACACCAACATCATTAAGCTTACTAACAGAAAGCAAATTTTGAGCCAGACCTGGGATGTGTAATACTCCATTCATTCCCTTTATCCTGCCATCTGGGAACTAGATTCTGACTCGTCCTCGACCAACAATTTCTAGTGTTGAATCACTTGCCAGGAACACCTTCCCACCAACATACGGTTCATACTTTGTGAACCACTCTCTATGAGATGTCATATGAAAAGATGCTCCTGAATCCACCAACCACACATCTTCAGATGCAGTCATTGCTAAGGCAGCAATGAAGGCATCAGCATCACTTTGAGAAGAATCATTGTTAGAAGAGTTCTTCTTCTTCTTTTTCTCCTCTTTGCAGTTTCTTCTAATGTGTCCTTTCTGCCCACAATTCCAACACTTCACCTTGGACTTTGTGCCAAGAGATTTTGATCTCCCCTCTGATTTGGACTTAGACTTCTTGTCCTTCTTCTTGCCTTTTTTCTTTGATCTACCTCGAACAGATAGGGCCTCTTTGGCTATCTCAGAAGATTTCCTCCACATCTCTTTAGATAACAACGAGGTAACAACCGCTTCAGTTGTAAACGTGGTTGTTGTACTTCCAATAGCCATCACAAGATGATCCCATGAGTCAAGTAAGGAACACAATAGAAGCATACAACGGTCTTCCTTTTCTATTTTTACACCTACAGACGTCAACTGTGCAACAGTCAGATTAAATGTGTTCAGATGGTCTGCTACAAATGCACCTTCATCCATCTTCAGAGAATACAACTTCTTTCTAAGGAACAGTTTATTCACCAAGGACTTGCCCTGGTAAATATCTCCCAACTTCTTCCACAAATCTTTGGCTGACTTCTCTTCATGGAAGTTCAATAGAACAGAATCCGCAAGACTTAATCTTATCAGTTCTCTAGCTTTTGTATCAGCTAGGTCCCAATCTTCTTGTTTCATGATTGCAGGTTTAACCCCAGACATAGCAACCCAAAGATCTCCATCGACCAGCAAATCTTCAGCCTTAATCTTCCACAACTCAAAGTTTATGCCATTGAACTTTTCAATATCTATTTTTCCTGATGTACTTGCCATCTTATTTAACAGAATAGACCTCTACAGAACTCCCATTCACTGAACTAACACAAAAAACCCAACCTACCAACAAGGATAACACAACTAGCCAGGCTTTGATACCACTTGTAAGGAAAGCAAAGGTGCAGAATACAGCTTCCCTAATGTTAATTCAAAGAGGATAATGTAGACAGGTAAATTTCAATTCAAAAAACCATAGATAAACACACTAAAAAAATAGAATAACATTCCAGACAACAAAGAATGATAGCAGATTTACGTGGGAAAACCCTTTCGGGTAAAAAACCCACCACCACAAGAGAGACTATCTTGATTATAGTAAATAGAATAGTTACAATAAAGATCTCAGCTCAATTGCTCAGGTATCGATTCTCTACAATTATACAAAAATGTTTTCTAACATCTATACATGTATAGAAAAACTGTATAATAGAATCGTTTCATCAATCATGATGAGCTCACCAAATCTGTATATAAACCACAGCCTTCAAGAGCAAAAAACCATTTTCACTTTTGCCCTAACTGCTCATTTCAACTAACTCAGCATCGCTGTCCCAACCGTCGCGTAACTACCGTCTGACAGTTCACATTCCAGTGAAATGTTTAATCCCACATGCACAAGGTCAAATAAAATATTCTAGTTTATATTGTCGAATGCTTAGTAATATCAGTGGTGGTGACTGCTACACTTCCTCCATCCTTCATCAGACAAACCTCCACTATTGGTCCAAGCACTTTGCATTGTGTCGATGATCTATCTTAGGCTGATCGAACTCCATCGCCAATTCCTATCGAAATAACATGAAGTCATTGGTAAAAGTTAACAAAGATCTGCCGTCAGTGTTTAGTCCTAGCAAAGACTATTCACATTGAACCACTGAACCAATGAACCTATCCCATTGAACTAAGGAACCATTGAACCAATGAATTGATGCCGAACCATTGAACCAAAGTCATTGAACTATTGAACCAATGAACAGTTCAATGAACCATTGAACTTGAGTTCTGATGTTGAACCATTGAACCAATGAATAGTTCAATGAACCATTGAACCTAAGTTATGACGTTGAACCTTGAACCTGATGAACAGTTCAATGAACTAGTGAACCCGAGTTTTAATGTTGAACCTTGAACGCGATGAACAAAAAAAACACGAAGGAATGAGGTTTCAAGCAGTAACTTGAGACATTAATTCTCTTCACTTTCAATGGTAGATTCTTTACATGCAATAGAATGGGGCATATGGCTAATCAGTGAAGATCAAGAGGATATCAACCAAATAAGCAAGGAAATATTGTGTGCTACAACCACAATAAATCTGGTCATATAGCTAGATTCTACAGAAGCAGAAATCATGATGGAAAGGGTTTGGTAAAACATGATTAGAGACCAGACAAAGGCAAAGGAAAAGTTAATGCAGATGAGATTCAAAAGGAGATGAGTAAGATTTGGATAAAGAAGAGCGTGATGAATACTTGTGATGGATCTGTACCAGAATTTGGTGCTGATAATCTTTCCAGAAATTAAAAGGTGAGCTTTGGCTCATGGGGAGCTACAGAGGAAATCAAATTCTCCTAGCTAGTTAGTAAGTGCCTGAATTCGGAACAATGGATAATGGTTAGAGATTGTAGATTAAAGGGGTCTTGAAGGTTCATCGAAAATCATTCAGTCAAAAATTGAGTAATCCGCATAAAGATTTGAAGAAGTTATGAGTAGTTCTTGCTCCGGTAGCCATCCGGTAAAAGCAAAAATACACATACAAATCCAATATGATCTAAAAATCCAAGCTTATGATCTACAAATTTGGAGATATTTTTTGGAAGGTTAAATGTGTGTTTCCAACTCACTTGGATGATGACTTGAAGATCTGCACAGTGATTCATGATAAATTCACTCAAAATAGGGTTACTAGATGACTTTAAAATATCAATTTATTACAAAAGGGAATTAGATTTTGTGCAAGGATAAAAGGCTTTTCACTCGTCATTTACAACACTTTAAGCTCTAAGAAGAGATCCTGTAGACTACTGAAGTTCAAGCTGAAGATCAAAATCAAGCAGAAATTCACTCCAGCATTTGCTACAAACCCTGAGACGTAAATAGGTATTTTCCTTCTACAAATTCTCTCCAAATTTCATTGCTAAAATGGCTACTCCCATGGTTGTTAATAGCTCTAAAAGGCTGAGACCAAAATTCAAGAAACATCCTTACAAGTCTCTAAAAGTTGATCCCTTGGGTGCAATTTCCATAATCCCGCATGGTGTTCTACATGTAAAAGATGATAGGGTTTACATTCATACAAACCTTAAAGAATTGGGAGACCTGGAATTGATAGAATTGTATCGCAAGTAGCTAAGTAATGAGAACTTTGAACTCAAGACTAAATTCAAGGCCCTAAAAGATAAGCACTTTGTACATTGCATACATTTCTTGTCATTTGGAGAAGATGAATGGGTCCAGTATGTCTTGACCAGGATACATGATAACTTTATGTGGTTAATGAGTGCATTTAAGATAACTAAAGATGCCATCAGGTTTGTAACCAGATTACACTCAACTAGTGGGCTACCTGCACTCAAAGCTATGAATAATCAAATAGCAACAGAAGCCACCGGATCAAAATATGACAAGAGGGCAATGACTATAGATGACATTACTAATCTGGATGTCAAGTTTGCATCAATTATAATTGGCTACAAGATTTATCACTCAAGTAGGGAGAATTTTGTATCTAGTAGAACAATCTATGTTGCATATCAAATGCTGAGAGAAAATGCAGACTATGATTTGTGTGAACTTCTATTAAATCAACTAATGGAGAATCTAGAGAAGATCAAGAAAGATAAGAAAAAATTCTTCAAGTATGGCAATTTTGTATTATGTCTATTCTTCTACTTCATGAATGAGCTACTAGGATCAAGAGGTCTGATCTAGGCAAATGACAAACTAGTTGTTATTTAAATCAGGGATTATTTGTATGAACTTGGTGATGCACAAGCCTGGAAGGCAGCTCTCTGGGGTTACCTAAAAAACTTCCAAGGCATGATGCATGCAAGAGAGAGAATACCAAAGTCAATAGTTGAAAAATACAAAGACACAGTTTGCTTCATGGTTGATACAGATCAGTGTCTAATGGAGGCAGTTGAGCCAAGGACTGTATGGGTGATGCCCATGGCTTATGAAGTAGAGGAAAACCTATTAGAGTCTCATGTTCAACATCTGCTAAGTCAACCTAAGCACACTATAACAGAGAGGTTTGGCACCTTTGATGAGCTAAACATAAAATTGCATGTTGAGCTAAGGAATCTTGAAACAAAAAGTAAAGTGAGAAGGGAGGTTGAAGAACTTGCTGGAATGTTTGGCATAACAAAGGAGGTAGTTGATGCAAATAGAGAAAGAATAGAGAAAATTGAAAGGGAAAGGGAAGGTTCAAAGAAAGAAAGCATTCTGGTGAAAGCCTCTATCTGGACGAGATCTACGAGAAGTTCTACCCCCGTCACTCTTGAAAGCCCAAAAACTACCAAATCAAAAATCAAACCATTTGTCAAAAGTGAAAAGAGAAAGAAGACTAAGGTCACAAGGACATATGTGAGCCTCAAGGATGATGAAGAGACAAAATTAGATATGGAGGTTAGAGATTTAAAGAAATCCAAGCATAAACTCTCCAAGGATGAAAAGAATGATGAGGAGCAGAAGATAGAAGAGTTTGTTGAGAAACCCACTCTCTCAATTGAAGACATCATCAAAGCAGTCACTGTGGATGGAAACCTGCAACCATCAATAGAGTTCTATGATGAATATAATGATGTAGATAAGAGAATACTTGAGGAAGCAACTGTTAGGTACTTGAACATCTATAACAAAGCCTTCATTGAAATAATTTCATTAATTCGTAAAAGCCTAGAAGAAGTACTGGAGCTAAGAAAAGAAAATGCAATTGCAAAAGACTTGGAGATCTGGGAACAAATAGTGATACAGTTATGTCCTTCTATCACTCCAAAACAAATGAACATGGTTTTTAACGACAACAAAGAAGATTTTCAGAGCAAATCCAGAATGAATAAACTCAAAAGAAATTCTTTAGAAATCCTTTAAAAGGTTTAATCTTCCCATTGTAGAGGAAGCAGATGAAGAGCCTTCTACCATGGATGTTGAAGGATTAAAGGAAATCAATGAAGAATTCTCTAACAAGGATGTCGAAGAATTAAAGAAAATTGATGAAGAGCCATTTGAGGCATTATACTCTTCAGTTCTAGAAGAAGAAGTTCACAAGGAAAAGGAAACACTGACAGAAGACATTGGTAATGTCACTCCTCCGGATCCCACTGTTTCTAGGACAAATCTTTCGGTCACTAGACAAGTAAAGGAAGGAAGAAAACAAGAGAAGGAGAATCAAGAGAAAGAAAATAAGGTAGAAAAGGAAGAAGAACAAGCAGAAAAGGATGGTGAGTACACATCCAAACCAGCCAGTCTGAACACCTCTAAAGGGAAGAAGTTTGAATCATCAGCAAGAGACATTGCAGAGACAATGTAGAATTTCTTGGACAAAGAAATGATGGAGCTAGATGAACCTGAGTTGATTCAAGGGCCATTGAATTTGGACTCTCTCCAGTTTAGATAATGAAGATAGCATCTTTTGTTCAAGCCAAAGCAAAAGAAAGACTTCTAAAATCTCATATGGAGGATAGTGAACTGTTGAATATTGCATCTGGAGTACTAGAGAAGATCATGGCCACATTTCAAAAGGATGTATCTGCCTCTCCATCCAGTAATTTGAGAAACTTGGTTAATTATGTCAATACACACTTTGAATCTTTAGAAAAATTAGTAGAAACTAAGGTCTGGAAAGAGTTCTTTGAAAAAAGATTTAGTGAGGTACAAGGACTAATTGACAATGACAGAAAAACCCTAGACATTAGCATAAAGAGAATTGAAAATTCTCTTAAGGATGGAGGAGATATATATAAATTTTGTTTATCTTGGCCTAGAGTTGCAGAGGACATTGAGAAGAAGATGAAAGAACAAGAAGAAAATTTGACAAACCTATCTCAGAATTTTGATCCTCTTACTATCTCTCTGGTAAACCAAGAATGTCGAGCAGTTGTTATCATAAATTAAATTAAGAAACTGGTTAAGGAGAAGAGGCATTTGATGGACAAAATGGGTGAACATAGAGGAATAATCCTCCCTAAGTTAGAAGTATTGCATGATGCTTTAAGAGATGCTCTAAGTATAGCCCAGACCAGTGATCCAACAGACTTGAAGAGGACAGAAGCATATGCATTTTTGTTAAGTGGACACATCTCCATTTTGGATAGAATGAAGAGGAGTTGGGCCATAGAGATTGTATAGTCGAAGACAACCTTTGCGGATATAATTAAGTATATGTAAGTATAACATATGAATTGTATGTACACATGCAGCCATGTATATAATATTTTTTGCATAATTTTGGTATGTGGATCCCACCCTTTGCCATTGATGTCAAAGGGGGAGTGAAGAATAGTGAAAAATGAGGAATCTAGCAAAGGGGGAGCACTAATAAAATAGTGTAAAGAAATAGAGCACAAACAAAGGGGGAATTACTGCAACACTTAGTCATTTTTCACTAAGTGTTTCCATCAATGCCAAAGGGGGAGATTGTTGGCAAGAGACACTGTTTGGCTTCATAAGTATTGTCATTGATGGAAACAAAGTCTATCCCACACATCCATAGTACATAATATGCCTATACTGAAAGTCATATTGAAGATTGTCTTAGTCTGGTAGACAAGAATAGAGCATCCAACATGATTTGATAATCAGGTCTGGATCTCTTAGATGGTGTAACTCAGTGAGTTACAAATTTTTTAAATCAAGAGGAGCATCATAACTATTGTATTCTAGAGATTTAGTCTCTGGTGACAAAGCATGCAAAAGATATGAACATCTGAGTGTTGGGCTCCAGTCAGATAGAGTAGTCAGAGGAAGAACTGATCGACAGAGTATCAGACTTCAATTTAGATGTGTAAAAAGTGCTGATAAAGTAATTTTTGACATTGTACACTTTTGTTTGACGTGATTAATGATTTCTATGCCTAAGTTTTTGATGTGCATCATTAATCAAGTATGGATTCAGCTGACAAAATAGTAACTTGCAAATATCTCAAGTGTTCTTGCTGCTAACTAGAAGGTTGTTTGAAATCCTTGATGCGGATATATATATACCCGATGGATTCAAGCTTGTGAAGGTGTGAAAGTGATACTAGTTGGGATGAAGTATGAAGAAAAACAAAGAGAAGTGCAAAGACAGTAATCTAAGCTCAGAAGGTGACAAGAGAGTGACACAAGCAGAGGAAGAATGAAATGTGCTAGATCAGTATATTGAGCCTAACTAGAATTGAATTCTTGCATACGTAGATGTTGTTCATCAGTTCAAACACTTGGATATCTTCTGTAAATTCTATAGACAGTGACTCTCTTGTAGGTAGTGAGCCTCTTGTGAGCAGTGTGCTCAAGCAGTGAGCCCCAACTAGAAAGTGCCATTTTGTACTCTCCTATTCTTTTAACAGAGAATACAATCTTGGGTTTGCCACCCCATGGTTTTTCCCTTAACGAGGTTTCCGAGTAAAAATCCTTCTGTTATGTGTGTTAATTTCATTTCTGTTCTCATGGTTGCTTATGCTTTCATGTTTTGATATAGAACTGAATGTTAAAAAAGTAAAAGTAAGAAAAGTTTTAAGATAACTGATTCACCCCACCTCTCAGTTATCTGCCTTGTTTCCAAAAAGAATCTCCTATTTCTGACTCTTACATGTCATAACTTCGTCACAGGAATCTATCATGACCGTTTTAGTCAATATTCCCTTACACAACATCAAAGATACAGACACATGGAAAAATATTCCTACCACAAAGTGGGATACCTATCTCCTCATGTGAGGACAAAATTACAAGTTGTCATCTTCCATGTAGGATGACAAATTACCATGCCACATCCCACAAGATGACAATATGAATTTACAATTTAATTTACAACATAGGCAATAAATAAAAAAATACAATGAAAATAATACACGGAATTACCAAGGTTGAGACACCTTAATTCCCAACAGTTTAGAGTTAATGATTGCACTAAAGCACTAGGTTAGCGTAACTGATTTAAGCATAGTGCCTATGATAGAGAGATTAGTGTTGTCATCTATGTTTAGCACATCAATGGTGGATTAGCATTATCGTCACATCAAAAATAGCTAGTTATTAGTGTTAGGTTAGCATCTTCATGAGGTGGTTCATCATATTCATGCTTGTTTGACACTTGCGTGGGAAAATTTCACACCTATGTGCCTTTCGGCACTAGCGAGGGATGGGTTAGAGCTTATACGGGGATTAGCACCAATGCAGGTTCTATCCATGCTTGCATGGGAATTAGTACAAGTGTAGGGTCTATTAGCATATGCACGCCTTTCGGTGCCAGCATGACATTTGTTAGTTCTTGTGCGACTTTTGTTAGTGATTTCACACCTTTCAATGCCAACATAGGGGACTTAGTGCTTTTGTGCAGTATTTTAACAAAAGGCCAATTAAATGGCATAATGGGTGTAGGAGGACTTGTTTCCATTGCACGCGAGGGAGCAAAGGCTACCTCTATTGTCTTTTAGGAAGAGGTTTGGACTAACAAATGTGTTATTCTTGGAGTAGATTGGATTATGGCACTTAGCATATATGCCAAAGATTCTGACCCATAAGGCCATGATGATAGCTTTGGTGGAGAGATTGTAGAGTGGGCAGAGTCTGGGGATAGCAACACTTAGTGGTATATTTGTGTATTTTGTACCAGACATTTATGTAATGAGCCTTCAAGCACATTTTTGTATCATGACCTATTTTTTGATGTATATATGATGAGAATTTTTTGGGAAGATTATATGATAGATTATTTATGATGTTTATGATGTTATTTATGATGTGATGGATACTTTTATTCATGTCATGTATGGATGCTTATGTTGATAGATTATATGATGTTATGGTTTGGTTTATGTTATGGATGGATGTCTATGATATGTAGTATGTAATGTGATGGACTATGGATATGTTTTATGTGATGGATTATGGATATGTTTTTTATGATAGATGACGTTATGGATGATGTTATGGTTTGGGTTATGCTTTTATGTTTTGGTTTTATTGGTTATGGTATGTGATAGATGATATTATGGTACATGGATTATGATTATGTTATGTTTTTGATGGATATATGCATGTATGGATGATGGATTATGATTATGGATTATGATATGGCTTATGATATGGATCATGATATGAATTATGTTATGGATGCAAATTATGATGTGAATTATGTAATCTTTATGGATGATGATATGGATGTTAATCAAGGCCTAATCCATTAAGTTCCTTGATTGCACATTGATGCCAATATAATTACAATTAATAACTTTCTATGTTGCAAATGGTTGGACAATCATGATAGATGTGTAATGTGATGAATGTCAACATGGTGTGATGTGTTTTGATTATGATGGGTAAATGCACAAAGATGAGTCCACTTAAGGTGGAAGTTTTAGACTTAGAAAAAAACCTAAAATTAGGTAAACCAAAATGGGATCCCATTATGCTTCGAGATCCTGAGCCAAAAGTGGGATCACATTTTCTAGAAACAGAATCCCATTTCATAAAGGTTAAAATATTAACCTTTTATGAAATGAGATCCCGTTTCATAAAATTTGAATTTCTAACCCCATTTTTACTATGGGTTTTGTGTCAGAAAAAATGCTTGGGAACCCGACCTTTGGCTTTGGACTTGGTTTGACCTGCAACTTGAAGGTCATGTCAATGTCACAACAAAATAGTGACTTTGGGCATATGTCTGAAGGCCTTTTTTGCAGAATTTTTTGACGAAATTGAAACCCATTATTGATGAGATAGTGTAGATTCCAAATATGTTTTTTTTTTTTACAATTGGATTATTTTTCTATTTTTCAATTAATTATTGATGAAACAGGTCCATAAACTTGAATTATCAGGGTTTTTTAATATTTTAATAACATTTTATCAAAATTATTTTTTGTAAAAAAAATTGTATGAAAATGTACTTCAGACAATTATTTTCAATTTGAAAAAAAAATAAAAAAATGATAGTTTTAGGTCATCTTATACGTGACGTACACGACGACTTTTTAAAACACCAAAAATGGCGAATAAAAAATTAACAAAAAAAAATTCAATAAAAAATTACAAAAAAATATGGAAAACATTTTTCAGTGAGTTAGAAATCTTTTCCCAAAAGGATTTAGAAAAATATGATTACTTAGGTTAAAATATGGATGACGTACACGTGCATGGTATAGTAAAAAAAAGTGACTTTTAAACAGTGGTTTTTAGAAACACTTATCAAAAATCAATTTGTATCATCTGGGTATTAAAAAAATTTACATATTCGGAGACTAGACTCCGAGTACTACATTTCATATTTACTAACATTTTCCAAAATTCCTCCTTTAAGTGCTTCAAATTTTTAGGTCAAATGTGACAAATTTTAAAAATCAGGGAAAACACTTCCACTTTTTGGCCAAAAAGTGGACTCAACTTCTTGCACACTCTGATGTTATCTTTATGTGATGGTTATGTTGTGATTATTCATTATGTGTTGTAACATCCAAAGGTACACAATGAAATAGTTAGCAAGCTCACTTGCAACCTTCCAAGGGATCTACTAGGAAATCAATTCCATCACATTTCATTGACATGTTTACTTGTGTTGTAGTGGATGTATTTGATGAATGGATTATGATGATGTTATGATGACTTGTTTTATGTCATTAGGCATCAGGTTGACACGACAAAATAAATCTCACTTATTTCTTCCCTTCTGCTAGCCCTTATGGGGTATGATTTATGGATGCATTGATGTGTGTTTTATGAACTAGGTTATGTGATTTTTTTAATGGTTTATGCATATGTTATGATGATTGTGATGTTGTAGTGACGATGATGTATGGTTAAGTGTTAGTTTGACTCCTTTTATTTTCATGCTTTTATAGGAGTGATGTATAAGATGGAATTTATTTAGCCTACAACTACTGCCAAATAATAGTGTGCTTTATAAAAAAGAGGATTCAATCTTGCCAGGTTGTGGTATGGTTATAATGTAGTTGATGGATCTTGTGTATGTTTGGTGCTTGGTATAATAAATCAAGTTTTAATTTCACATTAGCACCAAATATTGGTGGTGAGGTGTGCTATCTAGTGTATTCAAATCAATACCTTTCTTCAGGCATATATTTGGATGTTGATGATGGTGCATATATGTTGATGGATGCTTGTGATGTTGTTATGATCATGTTGAGTGGGAGATGATTGGTCGAAACTATGTTGCATTTACTTTACATGTGTGTATGATTCATATTGTGTGTTTGGGTGGTTGTATATGTAGTTATAATGTGGATTTGGTTATATGATGTGGCACTAATGTGTTGATGTAGGTGGATGCAATGGGTGGGTGTGATGATGATGAATTGATTTACAAAATGTCCTTGTACGGGTGAGGGTTAGTTGGGTGGACTTTGGGATGGAAGGGGTTGTTGGGTGGATTGGGAATTGGATAGAAAATTAGTTGGGATGGGGGATGAATTATGGGGAATGATTGGGAAGCAACATGAACACGCTTATTGGGTGGGGGGTTGGGAGAAGGATTAGTTAGGATAAGGGGTGGGTGGATGAAGATGAATCTCCATCTTTATTAATGCAATGACAAAGGTAGGTGGTGTTATGGATAGATATGGATCATTGATTGGGGTGGGTGAGTATGATAGGATAGATAGGGGTTGGGATTATGCTACTACGTTTTAGAACAATCTTAATTTTTAATATAGAAAAGAGGATATTGTTAACCAAGGTATAGTAGACCAAGGTGATGATGTATATCTAAATTTGTGTGGACTAGACATTCAAACAAGAGGGTATGCTAATACATTCCCAATGTGGTACAACTTTGTCTATACGTGTGGGGAAAGGGACTTAGAGCATTGAAGTCGTAGTGCACAAAAGGTATGATCCTTAGATACAAAGGATGAGTGTTATGCGAAAATCTATTCTGACACATAAGATATGAAGACCAGTTGGAGTAATAAGAACATCCAACAAACAAGGCATACAACAAGAAGTGACTCTTACCCCCATTCTATACCATCCAATGACACCAAGATATGGAAGATCAAGGTGGTGTTTGGGTAAGTGTAGAAGGGGTATATAAAAAGATAAATCAAAACAAAAGACCAACTGACATATGGACAAACAACCATTGAATCTCTTGACAAGAGTGTAGATTAAATGTGATTGGGCTATGCCTATTGTGAGAATGATATATCCTAAGGCATAGGTTGTGATGATGGATGTTGTAAGATAGGCATAAGATATGATGTTTATATGCTCTTTGGAGTATTTGATCAAATGTTTGATTGATGTTATGGTATGTTATTTTTGCATGCATTGTTTGGTAGGTTTGGTTGCCTTTAGTCTTTGATTCAAGAGCACTAGGTTTATTGCTTGGATTTTGAAGGATTTTTTTTAAAAAAAATTGGTATTTTGGGATTCTTTTTATATTTTTGTACTTTTGGGATTTTTTTTATTTTTTTGGTATTTTTGGATTTTTTTAGTTTTTCAGTATTTTTTGATTTTTTGGGTATTTTTGGATATAATGTATGTACAAGGGTTGCATGAGACTAACTGTATAGTGATCCATAGTATCCATACAAAGATCTATTCCTTATCTAGATTCAGGAGTTTTACCCCCAGTGTAGAATGATAATGGGAGGGAAATGAAGATGTTTAATATTTTCTAGCTCAAGCCATGATAAGACATGGGTATGAGTTGATGGTGAATGAGGTGGATGAACAAGAATTTAATAAATGGTAGGTAAGGCCACTACTCAAGGTGCTTGAGATAGGTTTTCACCTTGGTACTTATCCAAGGTGCCACCAAAGTGGTTTTCAACATTGGATGACTTTATTGCACATGTTTTTTTTTTGTAATTTTTTGATTGTTTGTCTTTTTTTTTTTTACTTTTTCTAATTTTTGGGATATCTAATGCTAGGTGTAGAACTTCTTTCTATGGATGATGTTAATTGGCACTTCTAGAGGTTGGAACTCTGGTGTGGCAAGATGATATGCTCCTGATCCATAATTGGCAGTGATAATGAAGGGACCCAACCAGTTAGGCTCAAATTTACCCTTCTTCTCTCAGTCCTATTGATTCTTTAGATTTTCTTTAAAGTACAAGATCCCCTACTTTAATTTTTTTGGCCTTGATTTTATTATTATAACTATGACAGAGGTAGTTTTGGTAGACTTGCAGGTGATTTAAGGCATTAAGATGCCTTTTGTCCAACAACTCTAACTCATGTAACTAGGAAACCTGATATTCCTCCTCATTGATAAGATTCTACAGGGATATACACAGTGAGGGGAGCTAGACCTCGATTAGAAGAAAACCACGAAGTCAAAGACAAGGGAGTATGGTGTGGCTTCAGTAGGTATCCTGATGTTGGTGTGATAAGTTGAAAGGGCGAGATAAAGCTATATATGCTAGCCATGACTAGCTTCATTGACTATTATCTTGAGTATTTTAAGGATGGTCTTGTTTGAAGCCTTGACTTGGTTGTTACTTTATAGGTAATAGGGTGTGGAGAAGCGATGCTAAATATTAAATTTTTGGCAAAGGGATCATACCTCTTGGCTTTTGAAGGGTTGGCCATTATCTATGACAATGGAAAGAGGTATCCCATAGTGGCATATGATGTAATGTAGGATAAACTTGGATATTTATTTGCTAGTGGTAGTAACGATGAATTTGTGGTTGTTAGATCACGAAGGGGTAATTTTACCAATGAGGCAAAGCCCCCACTGCAAGAAAGGCCAAGGAGTGGTGATTGGGTATAACTCTTGAGAAGGTACATGAATTAATCATCATGTTGCTGGCACTATAGACAATTCTTGACAAACTGATGGGTGTCATGTTTTATAGTTGGCTAGTAATATCCTATTCTCAGTAGCTTCTTGGATAGAGTAATACCAATAGAGTGTGACCAATAGATACCCTTATGTACCTCTTGTAAGGCAGATTGGGCTTTTGTGGAATTAAGGCATCTAAGAAGGGTTGCATCTAGACTCCTTCGATATAATGTGTCACTGAGGATTGTTTAACAAGATGAGTGGCAAATGAATGTTTTGTGTTGGGAATTGGTTAGGTTAGGTGGAAAGATGTTATCATGTAGTTAAAGGTAAATGTATTGATACCATGGAGATAAGGGACCAACAAGTTCACAAATGAGCTCTGAATATGGAACATCATAAGCATGTAAAATTAGTTTTTTGACAAGGAACTTACACTTGTGGCCATTATTTGGCATGTCTATGAGGTATCTAATGGTGTCCATAGCATTACCAACTTTTTTATTGGCCCTGAGAACTTGTTGAAATTGGATTTCATGAAAATACTCCTTAAGATCATCTACCATTCTTTTATACTGAATCAACTTATCTTCCTTTGTTTGATAATCATCATTAACCTGCTTAATCACAAGTTGGGAGTCTCCATAGATATTTAACATCTCAATCCTCCATTGGATGCCCATTCTTACTCCTATGATAAGGGCCTCATACTCTACTATGTTATTTGTGCACTAGAAGGCAATTCTATAAGATTTGGGGGTATAGTCTCCTTACAGCATGAAGAAAGAAATTCCAACTCGCGAGCCATGATAAGTGTATGACCCATCGAAGTATAGTTTCCATGGGGCTGCTGGAGTTACTACGGATACAAGTTCATTAGGGAATTTAGTGGTAAGTAGATGGTCAGCTTGAAAAGGTGCATCAACTAATTGATATGCTATCACTTGTCCCTTGATGGCCTTATAGTCAACATACTCAATATCAAACTTAGTTAGGATCATTATCCATTTTCCATGCATCGAATGAGTGTTTCATTTGACAATAAGTACTTGAGTGGGTCTACTTCGGTGATGAGATTCATCTTATGATTGAGAATATAATGTCTTTATTTTTGGGTACAAAAGATAATAACTAGACATGCTCTTTCCATGGGAGTGTAGTTGAGCTCATATCCCAATAAAGTTTTATTAATGTAGTATATTTCATATTAATTTTTGGTCTCATTATGTTGTGCTAAAAGAGCCCCTAGTGTTTCTGACATTGTTAAAATGTATATTAGTAGGGGTTGATCTGGACTAGGAGGCATGAGTACTAGAGGAGAAGCAAGGAATGATCAAATTCTCATGGACATTTTTCATCCCAATAGAATACTACATTTTTCTGTAGGAGATGTGAGAAGGGATGACACTTATCAGCTAGCTATGTAATGAACCATCTGATTGCTTGCAATTTCTATTGAAGGCTACATAGTTGTTTTAAATTCTTTGGTGGAGGTATATTGACTATGGATTTGACTTTCATTGGTTCCACTTCAATGCCTCTTTGGGGAATAATGTAGCCTAAGAGTTTTCAAGATGCATGGTGCAGGAGCACCTCTTCAACAAGACAAATATACATCTGAGGGAGAAGACTAAGGTAGTAATTTGTTATCATATTTTATGCATTTCTATGTTTGTTCATGTTGTCCTGTGGGACTTATGTTGTGATTTCATGTTTGTAATAAAACCCCATCATGTGAACCAGTGTTACAAATTTGGCATCTTGATAAGCCAATTTGAACATCTTGGGAAATTGGGGTATGTGGATGTTTAAATCAAGTGTGTTATGTTTAGGTGGCTTGTTAATGTGTTCACATCATGTCGTATGCAAACATGTGTCATATAATCAATTAGGTTTTAGTATTCTGGTTGGAAGTTGTAACGACTCCAACTTCTTGTGTTCTGGTTGGAACTGAATGGGGAGAGAGTTAAAAACATATTCTTGAAAGAAGAGACCAGATGAAGAAGAATTTGGATTGAGGAATAGAAAATTCTGTCAGTTTGTTTTCACAAGTTTTGTGTAAATTTCCTGTGTATCGAATTGCTCTGCGTATATTTTCTGTGTCAAAGTGTTCTATATATAATCTAATTTTCTGTTGTTGAAGATGCCTGATTGAGACCATTCCACTGGTGGATTTCTGTGATATCAGTGGAATGGATTTTATACATAGTTTTCTACTTTATTTTCTTTTTGTTTGTGTTTCTGGCGGAATGGAACAGAGGACCCAATCTCTGGAGGAGTTTTCGCAGTAGAGAACCTAGCATCTCTATGTGCTAGGACTCAATTGAATAAGGACTACGAGTCAGGCTGCAGAGGATGTCCTTCATGTTAGATTTTGGTGTTCTTTCACTGGAGGTATATTTTCTATGTATATCGCAACTGTATGCAAATATACATTTCTTGTAGAGTGTGTCAGAAGTTCACTTTCTATGGATGTAAGTGTCGACCAGCTATAGCGGTCAAAGTGTATGAAGACTCATTTGGTGACCGGTGGTAGAAGGTTAAATAGTGCATATTCGAAGTTGAGAATATCAAGTTGAATCATTTGGTTGAACCAATAGTTGAATCAGTTCAATGGTTCAACAGTTCAACGGTTCAACAATTCAACCAATAACTACCGATAGTGTTAAGACTACACAATGGAAGTACATTGAACTCATAGTTAGAGGTTCAACAGTTCATTTAGTACATTTTGTTCAACAAGTTCAACGATTCAAAAGATTCAAGGGGTTCATTTGTTTGACAAGTTCACGGGTTCAATGAACTTGGAGGTTTCAAGTGGTTCAAAGGTTCAACCATAGTAATTGTTTCAAATTTTAATCTGTTTTCACCACATCGTTGCGGGCTTTGTATCAAGTGGTATTAGAGCCAAGTTGTATCCTTTGGGTAGAAGAAAAAGACAAGATGTCAGAAGGAGAAGGGTCAAAAGAGTGCCCAGTGAAGATGACCAACGTTGAGTTGGCTATTCTAGTGAAGAAACAATTGGTAGAGAGAAAAGCCGTTAGGGCTCAGAATCAGGCCTTGAGAAATGAGTTGGAGAAGTTGAGGGAAAAAGTAGAGAAGGGAGAAGAAAATTCTGGTGATGAAGAAGACGGGGATGAAGAGAGGATCAGGAAGAGATAAGGGTTCCTGCAGACCAGAGACCCTTGCTCAATTCCCTCAAATCCATGGAGAGAAGGACCGTGGATATGAAACTAGACCTGCCCATGTGTTGCAAGCAAAATGGATCCTGATTTAGTAATGGAGTTGATAGACTCCTTGAATAATTTCTTTGAGACTGAGGAGATACCAGACCATCAAAGGGTGAAAATGGCACAATCCAAAATGAAAGGGGCTGCATTAACTTGGTGGACTTTCATCCAAGATGACAGGGTGAAAGATGGAAAGAAGAGAGTTGCTACTTGGAAGAAAATGATGGCTTTAGTGAAGGAAGCCTATGTTCCATTGGATTACAGCATCCAATTACAGAAGAGGAAACAAAACTTAAAACAGAAGGAGTTAGATGTCAGCTCATACACTGAAGAATTCATGAAACTATGTGTCAAGGCAAAGGTAAAGGAGGGTGAGGACAAGAAGGTGGCAAGGTACCTCAATGGATTGAGGTTTAACATCCAAGAAGATTTAAATCTGCATAGCCTAGATACAGTCCAAAAGTGCTACCAATTGGCACTCAAAGTGGAAGAGAAATTAAAGAGAAGACAAGAATATAACAGTAGAGGAAGAGGGAGACAGCAAAGAGGGGGAAGAAGTCCTTTCAGAGGCAGAGGAAATAGATTTGGATACAAGGTGAATCAAATCAAGAGAGCAATAAAAGAGATAACAGTCAAACTCAAGGAGGAAGTTATAATCAAGGAGAAAATTTTAGGGGTAGAAGACCATCATTTAGAGGGAGATCTTAGGGTAGAGGACCTCTCAGATATTATAATTGCAATCAAGAAGGCCACATAGCTAGCAGATGTCCAGAAAAGGCAACAAGTACAATAGGAGAAAGGAGGACAAATTTGATTCAAGAGTCTGATTGTCAAAGTGTAACAAGTTCAAACACTTTTCAAAGTATGAATGCTCCTGACAGTTGTGGATATCCTGAGAGAGGAGAAGATTTGATGATGAGGAGAGCAATGACCACCATGAAGGTGCTTGACAAAGAAGCCCCACAAAGGGAGTCTCTCTTCAGAACTACTTGCAAAGCAAGAGGATAGGTATGTAAAGTTCTTATTGACTCAGGATCTACTAAAAATTTTGTGTCCATTGAAATGGTAGAAAATCTTAAGCTTAGAAGATTGCCACATCCATGACCATACAAAGTCTCATGGCTTACTCAAGGTCAACAAACAGTTGTGGAAGAGCAGGCTTGGGTAGAATTTCAAATTGGAACATATAAGGACAGATTATTGTTTGACATTACCAAGATGGATGCTTTCCATCTCCTATTTGGAAGACCATGGCGATATGACTTTAAAGCACACCATGATGGAGTTAGAAACACATATTCAATCACCAGGGATGGTAAGGTGATAGAGTTACTACCATTGATGGAGAATGAGGAGGAATCAAAGGGGAAAGAAGTTAAGGTGATGATGGTAGAAGGAAAACAATTCATGAAAGAGATAGTAGAAGGTGTAGTTGCATATGCTCTAATTCCATGCCTAAAGGTGAATAAGGAGCAGCAACAAGAAGTCAAGGGAGAGAAAAGGCAAAGGTTCATAGATCCTGCTATCCAAGAGATATTGGACAAGTATAAAGGCGTCATCTCAGATGGAATGCCAATGTCCCTACCACCTATAAGGGACATTAGCCATTGCATAGATCTGATCCCAGGATCTACACTTCCAAATAAAGTAACATACAAGCTTACCCTAGAACAAAATATAGAGGTAGCAAGATAGATTGAGGACTTGTTGGAGACAGGCCTAATTGGCAAGAGTTTAAGCTCATGTGCAGTACCAGCTATACTAGCACTGAAGAAAGAAGGTACTTGGAGACTTTGTACTGATTCAAGGGCTATCAACAAAATAACAATCAAGTATAGGTTCCCAATCCCTAGAATAGAAGATTTGCTTGATTGCTTGGGGGTGCTAAATATTTCACAAAAATAGATTTAAAGAGTGGCTATCATTAGATTAGGATTAGGCCAGGAGAGGAATGGAAAACTGCATTCAAGACCAATGAGGGGTTATATCAGTGGAAGGTCATGCCTTTTGGTTTATCAAATGCCCCTAGTACTTTTATGAGGTTGATGAATGAGGTCTTGAGGGAATTCATAGGCAAATTTGTCATAGTATATCTAGATGACATCCTGATTTTTAGTAATTCAAGGGAAGAGTACCTCAAACATATAGACTTGGTCCTCAAAAGGTTACATGAAGAACAACTAATGATCAATTTGGATAAGTGTTTGTTCATGTAGGAGGAGAACATATATTTGGGTTTTATCATCTCACATAACAAATTGAACATGGATCAAGTAAAGGTAAGTGCCATATTGTCTTGGCCAACACCTAGAACTATGAATGATGTTAGAAGTTTCCATGGGTTAGCAACCTTCTATAGGAAGTTTATAAAGGGATTTAGTCATGTTTGTGCACCCATGCTTGACACCATAAAAGGAGGACAGAAGTGCAGATTCACTTGGACAAAGGAGGCAGATGATTCATTTGAAACATTGAAGAAGAAGGTGGCAGAGCAGCCAGTCCTTGCACTTCCTAACTTCAACAAGATTTTTCAAGTGGAATGTGATGCAAGCCACATGGCAATTGGGGTAGTACTCAGTCAAGAAGGTAGGCCTATTGCATTTTTCAGTGAGAAACTAAATGATGCAAAGAAGAGATACTCATCAGATGATTTGGAGATGTATGCTCTAGTACAGTCACTCAAAAAGTGGAGGCATTACTTGATGCCAAAAGAATTCATAGTGTTCACAGATAATCAAGCCCTTAGTTTCATAAATAGTCAAGAGAAGCTGCACCATAGGCATATGAAGTGGGTGGAGACTTTACAAGCTTTCACCTTCACACTCAAACACAAGAAAGGGGTCAATAACAAGGTAGCAGATGCTTTGAGCAGGAGGGCTCTAACCATTAATCAAATCTAGTTGGAGAGTGTTGGCATTGACTCTTTGAAGGCTATGTATGATGTTGATGAAGATTTTGGGGAGATATATAGGGTATGTATTTCCTTTGGTGAAAAATATCATATTGAGTTCTCTGAATTTCTGATCCAAGATGGATTACTTTTCAAGGGTGGACAGTTTTGCATTCCACGGTGTTCTATGAGACTGAATATTATTAGGGAGAAGCATTGTGGGGCCATGGAAGGACATTTTGGTCTGGATAAGACTCTTGACCTTGTGAAGACGCATTACTATTGGCCCAAATTATAGTCAGATGTGAGGAGATTTGTGGAGGCATGTGTGATATGTTAGAAAGCAAAAGGGAGATCAACTAATGCAGGTTTTTATCAGCCACTACCCATTCCTTCTAGGCCATGGGAGAGCATAAGCATGGACTTTGTATTGGGTTTGCCTAGGACAAGGAAGGTATATGATAGTGTTTTTCTTGTAGTAGACAGATTTAGTAAAATGGCACATTTATTACCATGCAAAACCACTTGTGATGCTTCATATGTTGCTGATCTATTTTTCAAAGAGATAGTGAGGATACATGGATTGCCATTGAGCATAGTGTCAGATAGAGATGTGAAATTTATTGGCCACTTTTGGAGGACTCTTTGGAAGAATCTTGGAACAAATTTATCCTTCTCATCAGCCTACCATCCTCAAATGGATGGGCAGACTGAAGTTATTAACCATTCATTGGGAAATCTATTAAGATGTTTGACAAGGCAGCATGGAGAGAAGTGGGATAATATCCCACCACAAGCAAAATTCTCCTATAATGACACCATCAATAGGAGTATAGAGAAGTCACCTTTCCAGGTAGTATATGGAATTCATCCAAGAGGTATTTTGGAACTAAGAGATCTACCTATAGGAGAGTCTATTAGTGCAGATGGAGAAGCTTTTGCATCAGCCATCAAAGAGGTGCATGATCAAGTCAAGACCCAACTCCAACAAACTACATTGAAGTGCAAAGCCTATGTTGATAAGAAGAGAGATGTACAATTTGATGTTGGAGATTTGGTGTGGGTTAATCTGAAGAAGGAGAGGCTCCCAAAAGGTAAACATACCAAACTAATGCAGAGGAAGATTGGACCATGTTAGATTCTGAAGAAGTGTGGACATAATGCTTATGAGATCCAACTCCCTCCTGATCTTGGATTATCACCCATTTTCAATGTATGTGATTTAACTCCATACAAACATAATGCAGATATAGAACATGAACCATTGTAGGATACAGTAGATGATGATATTCCTAAGCATGATCCACTAAAATTGAAGAAGATAATAGACTCAAGAGTGACAAAGAAGACAAGGAACAAAGAGTACATGGAGTACTTGGTAGCTTGGCAAGGGAAACCTGACTCAGAGGTAGTTTGGATGCCTGAAGATCAGATCACAAATCATGCTACAGACCTTCAAACTCTCATCTCAAGTGGGCTTGAGATTTCTTCTCCCGGGGAGTATGGTGCAGGAGCACCTCTTCAACAAGCCAAATATACATCTGAGGGAGAAGACTAAGGTATTAATATGTTATCATATTTTATGCATTTGTATGTTTGTTTGTGTTGTCCTGTGGAACTTATGTTGTGATTTCATGTTTGTAATAAAACCCCATCATGTGAATCGGTGTTACAAATTTGGCATCCTGATAAGCCAATTTGAACATCTTGGGTAATTGGGGTATGTGGATGTTTAAATCAAGTGTGTTATGTTTAGGTTTCTTGTTAATGTGTTCACATCATGCCGCATGCAAACATGTGTCATATAATTAGTTAGATTTTTAGTATTCCAATTGGAAGTTGTAATGATTCCAACTTCTTGTGCTCTAATTAGAACTGAATGGGGAGAGAGTTAAAAACATATTCTTGAAAGAAGAGAGCAGATGATGAAGAATTTGGATTGAGGAATAGAAAATTCTGTCAGTTTTTTTTACAAGTTCTGTGTAAATTTCCTATGTATTAAGTTGCTCTGCATATATTTTTTGTGTCAAAGTGTTTTGTATATAATCTAATTTTTTGTTGTCAAAGATGCTTGATTGAGACCATTCCACTGGTGGATTTCTATGAAATCAGTGGAATGGATTATGTACATAGTTTTCTACTTTGTTTTCTTTTTGTTTGTGTTTCTAGCAGAATGGAACAGAGGACCCAATCTCTAGAGGAGTTTTCGCAGTAGAGAACCTAGCATCTCTATGTGCTAGGACTCAATTGAATAAGGACTGTGAGTCAGGCTGCATAGGACGTCCTTCATGTTAGATTTGGTGTTATTTCACTTGAGGTATATTTTATGTGTATATCGCAATTGTATGCAAATATACATTTACTGTAGAGTGTGTCGAAAGTTCACTTTCTATGCATGTAAGTGTCAACCGGCTGTAGCGGTCAAAGTGTATGAAGACTCATTTGGTGACTAGTGGTAGAAGGTTAAACAGTGCATATTTGAAGTTGAGAATATCAGGTTGAATCGTTTGGTTGAACCAACAGTTGAATCGGTTCAATGGTTCAACGGTTCAATAGTTCAACCGATAACTGTCGACAGTGTTAAGACTACACGATGGAAGTACATTGAACTGATAGTTGGAGGTTCAACAGTTCATTTAGTCAATTTGGTTCAACAAATTCAAAAGATTCAAAAGATTCAAGGGGTTCATTTGGTTCGATGGGTTCACGGGTTCAATGAACTTCGAGGTTTCAGGTGGTTTAAAGGTTTAACCATAGTAATTGTTTCAGATTTTAATCTATTTTCACCACACTATTGTAGGCTCTACATCAATGCAACCCTAAAGACACTTTTCAGGGTTAAGATGCAATTTATATTATTCCAAATGGTCAAAGATGTTTCATAAAACTTGCAAGTGACTTTCTCTTGCCCTTGAGTTCCTTAGGATATCATCAACATAGTCTTCCATTATTTTTCTAGCATGTCATGGAATATCATAGTCATTGCCCTCTAATAGGTTGCTCCAGCATTCTTAAGCCGAAATGGCATAACCTACCAATAGTATGTACCCCATTGACATGTGAAATCTATTTTGTGTTGGTCCTCTGGTGCTATACAGATTTGGTTACACCTTGAAAAATTCATCCATGAGTGATAAGATTTTATGTCCTGATGTCAAGTTGACAATGATGTTGATGTTTGGTAAGGGGAAATCATCCTTAGGAAATACCTTGTTAAGATCTATAAAATTAGTAAAAATATGGATTCCCCCTATTACTTTAGCTACTTGGACAAGATTGGATACCCACTCAGGATAATTGATGGGGAGGATAAAGTTATCTTACAACAAATTTTGTAGTTCAACTTTTACTAGGAGTGTAATCTACAGATACTATTGCAAATATGTGCCTAATTGGTGTTGTCATTTATGTCAACATATCCTTGTTGTCATTGGTGTCAACTGTATCCTATTTTGTTGTCTGTTTAGAAGACCAGAATGTTGAGAATATTGAGAAAATTAATAAAGATCAATGTATGCAGACCATATGGCTGAATAGAGGATTGTCTGAAGAAGCTCTAGTTAAGATTTGAAAGGTGCACATGAAGATTTGAATAAGCTAATCCCATCTTAATAGAATTGGTTTTTTACAGTGTTCAGAAGAGACAGGGTGATAGGAAAGAGGTCCAGATTCTTCCAAAAATGTAAAATGATGATCTATAGATCTAAAGGCATGTATCATAAACTCAAGTGGTTTGTGGTTTAGAGGTCCGCAAGCAATCTTTCTAGTGTGACAGTCATGGTAGCCAATGTTCTTAAGGTTCCAGATGAAGATGCAAGTAATTCTCATGTTTTGGAGGAATGCAGATGTTTCTGTTGAATTGAATGTGCTTGTGGAGGTCTTTGGATGATGTGACTGCCATGTTGGAGGTCCGCATTGAAGATCAAGCTCATTGTTGAAGATTTCTTCCTTGATGTTGTTGTTCTTCCTAGTCCTAGCTGATTGGATGTTTCAAGCATATTGTGGAAGATCCAAGAACAATTTTATGAAGCATGGCATGTTGGTCGAGGAAGATTTGAGTTCCAGTTATGTTTGGACGAAAATAAAGTGATTCGCATTATGTCAGATGTTTGTAATGCTAACTTTGATGTTTATTCCAAGATTGATGAAGGATATAAATGCATGTAGATGAGTTGTGAAAAACTATCCTTGTGCGAAGAAAGGATCAAAGGCAGAGCAGAGCAGAGGAGAAGCAAAAGAACAATAGTTATTTTGATGAAGAGTTAGAGAAAAATATTTGGGGGTAGAGCAAAAGTTTTGTGAGCATTCAATGAAACTGAACCAGACATGAACGAGATGATATTTATCAGTTAATTCTTTTTGTATTAAACATAAATTTTGTAGCCAGTGAGCCTCTCTTAAGCAGTGAGCCTGAAGGCATGTACCTTCTCTTTTCTTCAAAGTACTTTTAATAGGGTACGAATCTTGTGGGTTAACCCCCACCATGGTTTTACTTTAACCAGGTTTCCATATAAAAATCCTGGTGTTATGTGTGTTCAGTTTATTTCTGCTCATGTGTTGTTGATTCATGCTTTAATGTTTACATTATTCATCTGATTGTAAGTTGATAAACAAAATTAAAAGACTAAAGGGTTAAATTTATGAGACAAGTAATTCACCCCCCTCTCAGTTGTCTGGACTAAATCCAATAATTAGTATTAGAGCCAAATCCTCTAAAAGAAGCTTGACTACTTGAGGAGATCTAGGATGTTGACCTACAAGAAGGATAGTCTGAGATTTGATGGAACAAATTATTTTGTTTGGAAGAGTTGCATGGAGTTCCATTTGCAATGCATGGGTGATGCTTATTGGGTGCTAACTAATGATGAGTAGAAACCTCTGAAGAAAGGACCTTCAACTCCAGATCAACTCAAAGATGTTGAAAATAACCTTTGAGCTAAAGAAGCCTTGTTGAGTGCCCTGATTGATTGGTGTAGGAGCACCTAACAAATCATGTTTTTGTTTGTAATAAGGTCAAACTGACCAATGTTGTTTCTTTTCAGTTGTTGTTGTTCAGTTGTAACCGACCGATTGAGAAATGGTTGGCCTCCCACATGAGTGAGTTAAAAGCATAGTAGAATGAACATTAGGATGGGTTATATTATGTGTCTTATTGTGTGTTCATTTATGGAAGTATGTATGAGTTGTGCTGAAGAACAATAAAGCTCTATTCCGTCCCCTTTGTGTTTTCCTATTTTTAGATTGAAGGATTGTGTAATTGTGCTTAGTAGATTCCCTTTTCTTGTAGTCTGTTGCAAAATGGTTCACTGAAGCATTCCACTAGTACGGTTCCTGTCAAGATCAGTGGAATGGATTCGTTGTACAAGTATTCATTTTTGTTTTTTGTTTTGTTTCCTTGTTTGGCAGCGCAAAGGACCAAATTGGAGTGTTTTACACAGTAGATGTCCTAGCATCTCCATGTGCTAGGGTTTGGTTGAAGAGTAAATGAGTCATAGAAATAATAGAGGAGTTGAAGTCATTGTCGATCAGATAGGGGCCATCAGCAAAATATTCCTCTCAGAGTGATAAGGATAGTCTATCCAAGCACGGGAAGACTCTTGGTGTATTGGCTTAATAACACCGCAGTTCGTCGAAGAGAGGTTCAAACTGTTGAATGGAAGTCACGGTCTAAAAATTCGTATCAGGGCGATAAGGGATAAGTGATACCGATGGAGATCCATTGAGAGAAATCAACTAGTGGCAAGAGATCTTAAGGTTTAGACGATGAGTGATTAGAGTGACTAACGTATCAGAGACATGAAGGTGGAAGTCACGCCGAAGAGTGGTTGGTCTATCAGTGTATCAGCCTAGCAAAACTAGAGTTCACCGATAGAGTTAAGTCTCATCGAACTTGAAGTCAGAACGCATCGACACATCGGAAAGAACAAAAGGAGATTTGCCGATAGTATTGAGTCTTGCCGAAGACATATGCCATCAGTGCATCGAGATACAAGTTCAAAGTTTCACTGATAGAAGTGAGTCATACCAACATAGTCATGGTTAAGACAAAAGGGATGTCGGTTAAGGCATCGGGGCATTAGCTGAAGGATAGAAGACTTCACCGATAGAAGTAAGTCTCACCGAAGGAAGTTCTGTGGTCACATCAGCATACATTTGATCATGAAGAGACTTAAGGGAGTCATTCTGACTGATGGGTATCTGACCGATCGAGGTGTATCGATGGCCAGTAAGTGGAGTCTTGCTGATAGAAAACAAAATTTTGATTTTGTCTACATTACCACTGCACGCTCCTCATCATATTAGTATCAGAGCCTTAAAAGGTTCTATGGTTGATCTGGTATATGTTAGTAGAGGAGAGAAAAGGAGAGGCTAGCAATATGCCTCCAAAGGGGATTACCACCGAAGTGGTCAAGAAATTTAAGGAGATGGAAGAGAAGATCTAAACTAGAGTCAAGGAAGCACTCCAAGGAGAATTGAAGGCACTGAAGATAGGAAAAAGGATAGAGGAAGGTTTAGATGAAGAGGAAGAGAATGAGGAAGAAGAAGAGGAACATGAAGAGGCAAAGATACTAGTTGATCAAAAGCATTTCCTGGAAGCCATTAAGGCTATTGGCAAGGACTCTTCAGAGGCTCGGATAGATATGCCCATGTTTAGTGGAAAGATGAATGTTGATGAGGTCATGGAGTGGATTGAGGCTCTAAACAACTATTTTGAGTACAAAGAAGTTCTTGAAAGTAAAAGAGTTAAGTTTGGAAAAACCAAACTCAAAGGTACTGCCCTTACATGGTGGAGTTACACCCAAGGAGAGAGGGTAAAGAATGGGAAGAGTATGATCTCTTCATGGAATAGAATGCTAGAGAAGATCAAGTCCCAGTTCCTTCTATCTAACTACAAGGTGCAAATTTACAAGAAAATATAGAACCTCAAGCAAAAAGAAATGGATGTGGCTACTTACACTGAGGAGTTTCACAAATACACTCTTTATTGTGGGTACATGGAGGAGGAAAAAGCTAAGGTGGCCAGGTATCTAAATGGTCTGAGGTTCAATATTCAAGATGAGATAAGTTTATTGACCCTTGAAACCATGGAAAAATGCTTTCAAGTAGTATTAAGAATTGAAGAGAAGATGAAGAGGAAATGTGAGCAGCAAGGTAGAGGAAGAGGTGGCAAAAATTTTAGAGGCAAAGGCATTTTTGGAGGAAGAAGTCCTAACCAGAGGCCTAATAGAAGAGGTGGGACAAATGGATCAGGTAGAGGATCCAAGTTCTCTGATATGAGATGCTATAACTACAATCAGATAGGGTACCCAGCTTATAAGTGTCTAAAGAAGGCTTCAACTTCTCATGCTAATGAGAGAAGAACCACATTGACTCAAGAGGATGCAAGGAGTGTGACATCTCCTGAAGTGAATTTAACTTCAGAGATGGGAGAAAATCTGATGATCAAGAGGACGCTGCTCAAGGAACGAGTGCAAACTGAACCGTCACAAAAAAAGAGCTTTGTTTAGAGTCAACTATAAGATCCAAGGTAAGGTTTGTAAAGTTATCATTGACTCCGGTTCTACTAACGATATTATATCTTTGGAAGTAGTAGATAAATAAAATTTAGAAAAGATACCCCATAGTTGCCATATAGGGTTAGTTGGTTAAACAAGGGACATCATATAGTCATCAATGAACAAGTGTGGGTAAGAGATAAAATCTTGTGTGACATCCTTCCAATGGATGCTTGCCATCTTTTGTTAGGCAGACCATGGCAGTTTGACAAAAAGGCTCATCATGATGGAGAAAAGAATGCTTACTTAGTCCAAAAGGATGGTGTGACTTATAGGATATAGTCATTGGTAGAAGGGGATCCACAGCCTGTAGGATCTAGTGTAATTCTAGTAGGAGAAAAAGAATTCATGGATACACTAAAGGAAGGTGGTGGAGTAGGTTTTTCCTTGATTGTGAAGCCTAAGGGAGAAAAGAAGGAAAATATGAGAGAAGTAGGGCCTAAGGTGGTTAGAGATTTGCTTGAGAGTTACAAAGGAGTGATTGTAAAAGATATACCTAATTCCCTACCACCTGTCAGAGACATTAGCCATCAGATAGACCTCATACTCAGAGCAATACTTCCTAATAAGGCAGCATATAAAATGACCCCTCAACAGAATGAAGAGATAGCAAATCAGGTCCAAGAACTCCTAAACAAAGGACTGATAAGAAAGAGCCTTAGCCCATGTATAGTCCCTACTATTTTAGTCCCAAAGAAGGATACGAAATGGAAGCTTTGTACCAATTCTAGGGCCATAAATAGGATAACCATTAGGTATAGGTTTCCTATTCCTAGAATAGAACATGTAGTGGATTGTTTGGGAGGAGCTACTTATTTCTCCAAGATAGACTTCAAGAGTGGGTATCACCAAATAAAGATAAGAGAGGGGGATGAGTGGAAGACGACATTTAAAACTAATGAAGGGTTGTATGACTGGCTTGTGATGTCTTTTGGTCTTTCAAATGCACCTAGCACCTTTATGAGACTAATGAATGGGGTGTTGTAGGAGTTTATAGGGAAATTTGTGGTAGTCTACCTTGATGACATCTTGGTGTTCAGTAAGAGCGAGGAAGAACACTTGAAACATTTGGAGATAGTCTTGAAGAAGCTGCAAGATTAGAAGTTACTAACAAACTTGGAAAAGTGTGACTTCATGAAATAAGAATTGTGTACCTAGGTTTTTTCATCTCTAAGCATGATTTAAAAATGGATCCTTCCAAGGTAGAGGCTATTTTGAAATTGCCTACACCTAGGACAGTAGGAGAGGTCAGAAGTTTTCATGGTTTGGCCACATTTTATAGAAAATTTATTAAGAACTACAGTGATATTTGTGCACCTATGTTTGAGACCATCAAGGGTGGTGGTAAGGTGAAGTTTGTGTGGACAAAAGAGGTAGATTAGAGTTTTGAAAGTCTAAAAAAAAAAGTTGCCAAGTATCTTGTCTTAGTACTTCCTAATTTCAATAAGGTTTTTACCATTGAATCTGATGCAAGTGGGCTGGCCATAGGAGCAGTGTTGAGCCAAGAAGGTAGACCGGTGGCCTTTTTCAGTGAGAAATTGAATGAAGCTAAGAGGAAGTACTCCTCTTATGATTTAGAATTGTATGCCTTGGTACAAGCTCTAAAAAAGTGGAGGCATTATTTGCTTCCCAAAGAATTAATTGTGTACACTAACAATCATGCTCTCAATTTTTTGAATGGATAGGAAAAGCTCAGTCATAGACACGTGAAGTGAGTGGAAAGTCTTCAAGCATACACTTTCACCATCAAGCATAAGAAGGGGATAACCAATAATGTTGCTAATTCTTTAAGTAGAAGGATGTTGATAGTGTAAGAAGTGCAGTTGCAAAGCATGGGTGTTGAAGCACTCAAAGGATTGTATGAAGAGGATCACGATTTCAAGGAAATTTACAAGGTATGCAATGAGTTTGCCAATGCTTTCCATACTAAAATTTTTTATTATACATATCAAGATAGCCTTTTGTTCAAAGGAAGTCAGCTATGTATTCCTTCGTGTTTAATGAGGGATAATATAGTGAAGGAAAAACACAATGGTGGTTTAGGAGGACATTTCAGACTCAATAAAACTCTAGATTTGGTAAGAAGATTTTATTTTTAGCCAAAGATGCAATTTGATATCAAAAGGTTTGTTGAGAGTTGCATGGTATGTCAGAGAGCAAAGGGGGTCTCAACCAATGTAGGACTATACCAACCTTTGCCCATACCAGACAGACCTTGGGAAAGTTTGAGTATGGATTTTGTGATGGGATTGCCCAAGACAAGGACATGTTGTGACAGTGTGTTTGTAGTGGTAGACCGATTCAATAAGATGGCTCATTTCATTCCTTGCAGGACCACCAATGATGCTAGTTACATTGTAGGTTTGTTCTTTAAAGAAATTGTCAGTATTCATGGATTGCCTTTGACCATTGTGTCTGACAGGGACAACAAATTTGTGGGACATTTTTGGAGAACCTTATGGAAAAGATTGGCTACAAACTTGTCTTTTAGCTCAGCCTACCATCCTCAGACTGATGGCCAAACTGAGGTTGTGAATAGTTCATTAGGCAATCTACTAAGATGTTTGACAAGAGAACATGGTAATAATTGGGATGTAGTACTCCCACAAGAAGAGTATGCCTATAATGATTCTACAAATAGAAGCATAGGTTTAAGTCCTTTTGAAGTTGTCTATGGTAGTCATCCTAGAGGAATTTTTGAGTTGAGAGATATTTAGGGTTTGGAAAAGAGGAGTGGACATGATGATACATTTACAGAGGCTATGAAGGAGATTCATCAACAAGCCAGGGATACTCTACACAAGACTAGTCAAAAAATCAAGGCTAGAGTGGATCAAAGGAGAAGGGATGTGCAGTACAAAATTGGAGATCTGGTCATGGTTCATCTGAATAAAAATAGGTTGCCAAAAGGAGGTCACAACAAAATGATGATGAGGAAAATTGGACCTTGTCAAATTTTAGAAAAATATGGTCCTAATGCCTACAAAATTGAACTCCTTGATGATATTGCTATTTCATTTATATTCAATGTTGCTGATCTATAATTATATAGGAGTCTTGATATAGGAGAAGGTGCAATAGATTCTACCTAGGACAATGAAGAGTGGGTGTAGCATTTACCACCTAAGGAACCACCTAAGATGGAGTGCATCTTGGATAGTAGGACAACCAAGAAGACAAGAAATTAAACCTATTTTGAGCACTTAGTCAAATGGAAAGGACTTCCAGACTTAGAAGCCACATAGATGCTGGAAGAAGACATCAGAAAGCAGGGTGGCGATTTGCAGCAGTTAGTCTCTAAGACGACTTGAGATAACTTTCACCTAGGGAGTATGGTGCAGGAGCACTTAACAAATCATGTTTTTGTTTGTAATAAGGTCAAACTGACTAATGTTGTCTCTTTTTAGTTGTCGTTCAGTTGTAACCAACCAGTTGAGAAACAGTTGGCCTCCCACATGAGTGAGTTAAAAGCATAGCAGAACGAACATCAAGATGGGTTCTATTCTGTGTCTTGTTATGTGTTCATTTCTGGAAGTATGTGTGAATTGTGCTAAAGAATAATAAAGCTCTGTTCCATCCCCTTTATGTTTTCCTATTTTTAGATTCAAGGATTTTGTAATTGTGCTTAGTAGATTCCCTTTTTCCTGTAGTCTGTTACAAAATGGTTCACTGAAGCATTCCACCGGTATGGTTCCTGTTAAGATTAGTGGAATGGCTTCATTGTACAAGTATTCATTTTTGTTTTCTATTTTGTTTCCTTGTTCGGCGGCGCAGAGGACCAAATTGGAGTGTTTTACACAATAGATGGCCTATCATCTCCATGTGCTAGGGTTTCATTGAAGAGTAAATGAGTTGTAGAAATAACAAAGGAGTTGAATTCATTGTCAGTGAGATAGGGGCCATCAGCAAAATATTCCTCTCTCAGAGTGATAAGGATAGTCTAGCTGAGCATGGGAAGACTCTTGGTGTATCAACTTAATAACACCATAGTTCATCGAAGAGAGTTTCAAACTATTGAATGGAAGTCACGGTCTAAAGATTCGTATCAGGGTGATAAGGGATAAGTGATACCAATGGAGATCCATTGGGAGAAATCAACTAGCGGTAAGAGATCTTAAGGTTTGGCTGATAGCATTCATTTGGTCGATGAGTTATTAGAGTGACTAATGTATCAGAGACACAAAGGTGGAAGTCACATCGAAGAGTGGTTGGTCTATTGATGTATTGGCCTAGTGAAACTGGAGTTCACTGATAGAGTTGAGTCTCACCGAACTTGAAGTTAGAACGCATCGACACTCAGAAAGAACAAAAGGAGATTTGCCAATAGTATTGAGTCTTGCTAAAGACATATGCCATCGGTGCATCGGTAGACAAGTTCAAAGTTCTACCAATAGAAGTGAGTCATACCAACATAGTCACGGTTAAGACAAAAGGGATGTTGGTTAAGGCATCCGGGCATCGGCTGAAGGATAGAAGACTTCGCCGATAGAAGTAAGTCTCACCGAAGGAAGTTTCGTGGTCACATCGGTGTAAGTTTGATCATGGAGAGACTTAAGGAAGTCATTCTGACCGACGGTTATCTGACCGATCAAGGTGTATTAGTGGCTGGTAAGTGGAGTCTTGTTGACAAAACAAAATTTTGATTTTGTCTACGTTACCACTGTGCACACCTCATCACTGATTCATAAATGACAAATGTCTTTGGACTAAAAACTCCTCATGAAATCTAGAAGAAGTTGGAGAATCTTTATGTAGGTGATAAATATGTCAAATGTGCCAAGCTACAAAGTCTGAGAGGAAATTTTGAAAATCTAAGGATGAGTGAAGATGAAAACATCACAATCTACATGCAAAAGAAAAATGAACTTGTGTGTGGTATTTGGTGTGCTGGTGGAACCTTGGAAGAATCAGAGATTGTGGCAAAAGTGCTTAGATCTTTATCTGATTCATACAAACATAGGGTTATTGCTATAGAGGAGATCAGGACTATTTCAAAAGTTACAAGAGATCGGCTGATTGGCAAAATTTCATCTTTTAAATTAAGTGAGTTTGGTGATTCTCTTCCTAAGTCTAAATCTACATTTAAGGCTAGTGTATATAGAAAACAAAGATATGATCCCAGTGAAAACTCTTTAGCAAGATCAAATAGATTTGTGAAGGCAAGGAAGGATCTTGAAGATTATGAAATTGAGACTACAAATCTTGAAGCTCTTATTGCCAAAAGAATGCCAAGAGAATCTAATAAGTATGAAGGAAAGTTGCCACTCAAATGTTTTGCTTCTAATAAGATTGGTCATTTTGTCTCAAGATGTCCAGAGAGGTTTTCAAAACCAAACCCTAACAGATATAAAGGTCAGAAGAAATGCTACTATGTCCAAGAAGATGGAGAAGAAGGAGTCATAGATGATCAATCTGATCATGGAGGTTCCACTGAAAATGATTGGGTGTTCATTACTATCAAAGAAGAAGATCCGGTGTCTACTAAATCTGCTAGCTGTGCAAATGTGGAAAATACTTTGGCTACTCAGGTTGTTGAAAATGATAAATGGGTGATTGATAGTGGATGTTCTCATCATGTGACTGGTGATAAAAGTAAGTTTGTAAGATTTGAAAAATATGAAGGTGGGCTTGTGAAATTTGGAGACAATTAAGCTGGTAGAATCTATGGCAGAGGATCGATCTCTTTTGATGGTAAGAATAAAACCAATAATGTTTTGTATGTGGAAGGACTGAAGCATAATCTTCTCAGTGTTGGACAATTGGTTGACAAGGGTTATGATCTCTGATTCAAGAATGGAAAATGCAGAATCTTTGAAAGCTCTGGAATGAAAATTGCATCCGGTACTCAAACTAGAGGTAACATCTTTCATTTAAGTAGTTCTAGCAAATGTTGTTTAATTTCTCAGACATATCAAAGTTAGTTATTGCATAAAAGGATGTGTCATGTGAATTTTGATAACATTGTCAAGATAAGTTCTATTCAGGCTGTAAGAGATCTGTCAAAACTTGTGAAACCTGATAGTATGTGTAGAGAATGTCAATTAGGTAAATAGAACAAAATTTCATTCAAAAGTAAAGAACAATTTTCAAGTGAATGGTTGGAACTTGTGCATTCTAATTTATGTGGTCCTACTAGAATTAGGAGTGTACAAGGAGATATATATTTTATATTAATAATTGATGATTACTCCCAGATGATGTGGGTATCCTTCTTAAAAGAAAAATTAGAAGCTCTTAAAAAATGCAAAATGTTCAAGGTTATGGTGGAGAATGAGATTGGTGGAAATATAAAGTGTCTGAGATCCGACAGAGGTGGAGATTTTAGCTTTGGTGAGTTTGATTCATTCTATGAAAAGCATGGAATAAAAAGACAATAATTTGCTCGTATGACTCCACAACAAAATGGAGTAGTGGAAAGAAAAAATTGGACTATTCAAGAAGCTACCAGGACCATGATGATGGAAACAAATGTTCCTCAAGTCTATTGGAAAGAAGTTGTGAGTACTACTGTCTACACTCTTAACCGGGTGCAAATTAAAGGCAACTCTGGTAAGACTCCTTATGAACTATGCTTTTGTCATCCTCCTACTATGAGATATTTTAGAGTTTTTGGTAGCAAATACTATACCAAAAGAGATGAGGATCTAGGCAAGTTTGAAGCAAGAATTGAAGAAGGAATATTTCTAGGTTACTCTACTCAAAGTAAGGCATCCCGGTGCGTTAACAAAAGATTGAAAAAGATTGTCGAACGTGCAAATGTTAGAGTTGATGAAAGAAAAGAAGGTCATTCTAGGTCTTGTGGATATGATTTAGAAGATCAAGATGAAAGTCAAAATCAAGGAAGGCAAGTTTAGATTCATATTTAGATCCAGATTGATTCAGAAAATCTAGTAACTCAAGAAGATAGTGTAGAAGTTAAGGAACAAGCTCAAGAAACAAAAGTTCAAGCAAATCCCAAAACTCCTAGGTATGTAAGGATGAATCATCCTGAAGATCAAATCATAAGAGATAGAAATAAAGGTGTTCAAATTAGGAGAAGAATTGCTGAAGACCAAGAAGAGATTTGTCTGATTTCAAAGATTGAACTAAAAAAAGTAAGTGAAGCCTGCAAAGATGAAAACTGGGTAAAGGCAATGGAAGAAGAATTAATGCAAATTGAAAAGAACCACACTTTGGATCTTGTTTCTAGACCTGAGGACAAAAATGTGATTGGAACTAAATGGGTCTTCCGAAATAAACAAAATGAATATGGTGAAGTTGTAATAAATAAATTAACGTTGGTATGCAAAGGATATTCTCAAGTGGAAGGAATTGATTCTGAAAAAACTTTTGCTCCAATGGTAAGAATAGAGGTAGATAGATTGTTTCTTACTTTTGCTGCTTATAAAGATTTCAAATTCTATCAGATGGATGTCAAGTTAGCATTTCTAAATGGAGAGTTAGAAGAAGAAATCTACATTGAGCAACCGGAAGGATTTTTGTTGTTTGATCAGAGAGATATGGTCTGCAGGTTAAGGAAAGCATTGTATGGACTCAAACAAGCCCCAAGAGCCTGGTACACAAGATTAGATAAGTATTTTCTAAAGCTAGGTTATAGAAAAGGCACTGCTAAGAATAATCTTTACTTCAAGATTGATCATGAGAATAATCTGATTGTTGAGGTATTTGTTGATGATATCATTTTTGGTGGAAATGAGAGTATGTGTAAAACGTTTGCTGATCAGATGTAGAGTGAATTTGAGATGTCCATGTTTGGTGAAATGAACTTATTCTTAGGTTTGCAAATCACTTAGTCAGATAAAGGTATCTTCATAGCTCAGTCTAAATATGTGAGAGAATTGTTGAACAAGTTTGGAATGGAAGATTCAAAGCCAGTAGGTATGCCTATGGTAACCGGATGTAAGTTGAGTAAAGATGATGACTCCCCCAAGGTAGATCAAAAAAGGTATAGATCAATGATTGGAGGACTACTTTATGTAACTTAGACCATACCTGATATCATGAATGCAAATGGACTTGTTGCTAGATTTCAAGCTAATCCTAGAGAATTCCATATTGTAGCAGTCAAGAGAATTTTTAGATATCTCAAAGGGACAATTGATTATGGATTATGGTATCCAAAGGATAATGACTTCACTCTTCATGCATATACAGATGTTGATTGGGTAGGATATGTGGATGACAAAAAAAGCACTAGTGGTGGGTGGTGCATTCTTCATCGGAAGTAGATTGGTTTCTTGGCTAAGTAAAAAGTAGGAGGTAATATCCCTATCTATAACAAAGGCAGAGTATATAACAGCAGCAAACAATTGTACTAAAGTTCTGTGGATGAAGCAAATGTTGAAGGACATCAGAATTGTGATTAAGGAGCCTGTCACAATCTTCATGTGATAATTCAAGTGCAATAAGCATCTCAAAGAATATAGTGTTGCATTCAAAGACAAAGCATATATCCATCAAGTTTCATTTCTTGAGAGCAAAGGTAAATGAGAATGAAGTCAAGTTGGAGTTTGTGTCTTCAAAGGATCAAATTGTAGATATTTTCACTAAACCTCTTCCCAAGGATACTTTTGAGTATCTCAAGGAGAAGTTAGGGTTATTACCCCTCTTTATCAAAATTAAGATGCACTAGAGTGCATCAATCTAGTGGAACTCACAGTCACATCTTGTGATTCAGATTGATGTTAAGGAGGCAATACTCAGGGGGAGTAGTCTACATGTAATTTTTGAGTTTGATCTGAAACAAAAATAAGGAGAAAAGACTACAAATATTTGCCCTTTGCCATTGATGTCAAAGTGGGAGATAAATCATGTGAAAGACTAGTTGTTGATGAAAGGGGGAGCAATGAAGAAGTAGTTGCAGAAGTGATAAGAGAAATGGGGAGAAGTTCTTTTCTTGATGGTTGAATCAGTTTTTCACATCATATGTTTCCATCAATGACAAAGGGGGAAATTGTTGCAAATATGTTCCTAATTGGTGTTGTCATTGATGTTAACATATCCTTGTTGCCATTGGTGTCAACTGTATCCTATTTTGTTGCATGTTTAGAAGACTGGAATGTTGAGGATATTGAGAAAATTAATAAATATCAATGTATGTAGACCATATGGCTGAATAGAGGATTTTCTGAAGAATCTCCAGTTAAGATTTGAAAGGTGTGCATGAATATTTGAAAAAGCTAAGGCCATCTGAGTAGAATTCATTTTGTAGTGTTCAGAATAGACAAGGTGACAGGAAAGAGGTCCAGATTGTTCCAGAAATGCAAAATGATGATCTATGGATCTAAAGGCGTGTTTGGGAAGTTGGTGTGTATCATCAACTCAAGTGGTTCGTGGTTTGGAGGTCGATACACAATCTTTCTAGTGTGATAGTCATGGCAGACAGTGTTCTTAAGGTTCCAAATAAAGATGTAGGTAATTTTGATGTTTTGGAGGAGTGCAGATGTTTTTGTTGAATTTAATGTACTTGTGGAGGTCTCTCGATCATGTGACTACCATGTTGGAGGTTCGCATTGAAGATCGAGCTTGTTGTTGAAGATTTCTTCCTTGATGTTGTTGTTCTTCCCAGTCCTAGCTGACTAGTTGTTTCAAGTGTATTGCAGATGATCCAAGAACAATCTTATGAAGCATGGCGTGTTGATCAAGGAAGATTTGAGTCCCAGTTAGGTTTGGACAACAACCAAGTGATTCACATTAAGTCAGATGTTTGTAATGCTAACCTTGATGTTTATTCCAATGTTGATGAAGGATATAAAGGCATGTAGATGAGTTGTGAAAAACTATCCTTGTGTGAAAATAATATAATCTTAAGAAATAATCAAAGGCAGAGCAGAGCAGAGGAGAAGCAGAATAACAAGACCTATTTTGATGAAGAGTTAGAGAAGTATTTGGAGTAGAGCAAAAGTTTTGTGAGCATTCAATGAAATTGAACCAAGCATGAAGGAGATGCTATTTATCAGTTAATTATTTTTATATTAAATATAAATTTTGTAGGTAATGAGCCTTTCTTGACCAGTGAACTCTAGGCAATGAGCCTAAAGGCATGTGCCTTCTCTTTTCTTCTAATTACTTTTAACAAGGTACGAATCTTGTTGGTTAACCCCCACCATTGTTTTCCCATATCCAGGTTTCCACGTAAAAATCCTGGTGTTATGTGTGTTTAGTTTATTTCTTCTCATGTGTTGTTGTTCATGCTTTAATGTTTACATTATTAATCTGATTGTAAGTTGATAAAGAAGATTAAAAGCAGAAAAGGTTAAATTTGTGAGACAACTAATTCACCCCCTCCTTCTCAGTTGTCTAGACTAAATCCAACAGATACATATTTCTAAGTTTTTGTTTAACGATCTTAACATTTGGATGGATTGCAAGATAATACAAGAAAAGTGCAAGATCTATTCAGGCATGTCTAGATATTTCCATGCAAATTTATGAGATCTTTCTTTGAATAATGTATTAAATTATGCTTTTTCCAATGGAGTTAGAGACACAACTATAAAAGTGATCTTAGTATATCTATGGTTTTCAAAATCATTTCTTCTACTTCTTCTACCAAGATTGTGGACTTCTCTTGATAGAACCTTTGTACTTTAGGGAGATTGAGTTCCTCATCCTCTAGCACATCAAGTAGGTTTCAACTAGAGGATACAGCCTTTATTTTTACTTTTTTGTCATCCAAAACTGTTACATGGTGGTTTTCACTAGGGGATGTTATTTTGATATTTTTATTTTTGTGACTAAGGAACATTACGGTCTCCCCAAAGTATGCATGTGTGTTGAGCTCAATGACATGCCCTACTTTTTGATCCCCTAAGGGATGATGTTCTCTAATTCCCATAATTTCTTCTATGGCCTCATCATTCTAGAAGGTGTCAAGGACAAGAGGTCTTTGTTGGTCTTAATGTATTAGTTGTAGATAGATGAGGGGAAGATCATTCGATGTGAATGATATGGATGAAAAGGTATATAGTGCAAATGACCATGTCTTGGAAGAGGTCAACAATGTGTTCGAAGGAGTCATTGTGGGAACCCTCATTGGTGCTCCTAATGTTAGGAAATGACTTAGCTACCTCACTAAATATGCACTTGAGTTTTAAGGGTTGAGGCTTAGGTGTCCCATACCCTAGGCCTTGATGGAAATAACCTTGTGTGACTTTGATGGGCTCAATGGTACATTATTCATTAAAACCTAGCCCTTCGTGGCCTTTCTAGCCAATGTTTTGAGTGATGTGAAGACCTTTTCCATATTTTTCTAGTGGTAGAGAAATGAGTTCATCTTTCTCATCTATGTTTAGAGACACTGTGATATTTCTTCAAGGTCATCTTGATCTAGGATATGCTTGCATTCAAATTTTCCTTTTTTGACCACTATTGACAAGAGTTAAAAGATTTTGGTCTCCCATATGACTTTGGAGAGGATGGGAGTTTTGCTATGTTATATTCTCCATACCCTTGATCAATTATCTTGACCTCAATCTCAAGAATGGTGGGTAGTCCAATGGAGGATGAGGTGATGTTTGATGGATCGACATATGATGTGGATAGTTTGGTGACATCATTAATGGGACATTGATTAAAGTTCTTATATCTTCCTTCCAACATCATGCAATATTGGAAGGGACGTGGATTGGCATAGATGGCTACTTCTATCCCATTATGGGGTAACTTAAAATATTGATGGAAAGTGGTTGGAATAACTTGCATGACATGAATCTATGGGCAGCCAAGGAGAATATTATGTGGGAGTTCAAGGTCAAGTACTTGAAACATGGTATCCAAAATCATAGGTCCTACCTAGATAGCTAAATTGACTGTTCCTTCAAATTATTGTTCATTATCATCATATCCTTTTATGGTGATTTTTCTTCTAGAGTCTACCACCTCATTGGAATATCAAAAATGTTTTAGTAATTTGAGAGTGCAAAGGTTTAGGTCAGACCCACCATCTATCAAGACTCATTTTATGATATGCTTGTGGATGTAGACCTCAATATGTAATGCATCATTGTGAGATAGATTGGATGTGGGTAAATCCTTTTTAGAGAATGTGAGGTGATGTGGTGAGGAAATATGCCCCACCATGGCTTGAAATTGATTTAAATTAAGGTCATTGGGTACACAAGCTTCTTGTATACAATGACCTTGATATTTGTAAGGCTTGTAAGGCTTTTTCTTGTAAGCCTCTTTATGGGTGGGTGAAGTGCAGAGTAACTCCAAAATAGAGATTTGTGCTAGAGTCTTTCAAAGGTGGTTGATGATGTTGTACTTGTTAGAAGATAGGGTGTTTGTGGATGGTTCTTTAGACGATGCTCCTTGGATGGTGATGTCGCCACAAAAAGTGGTAAGAACACAATTAGGAGTCTCAGCTTTTATGGTAATAGTGACTACATGATTAAAATGTTATTTTATTCAACCCACAATGTAATCAAAAGAACAAGGGGAAGGGACAATGTTATATGATTGGTTTGAACTAGAGGATTTCCCTTTTTCATGATTAGGGAGTTGATATTTGTGTGCATCAATGTTCTCATTTAGTGTTTTTTTGGGAGGATCATCAATTGTGATATCGCCTTAGTCTATGAGATCTTTTATGCAATTCTTTAGCCTCATGCAGTCAGATTTTTATGGTCTTTGACCCTATAGTATTTGCAATAAGCATTTTCATTAAACCATGATGTTTTGAATTGATTGTCATCATAAGGCCTAATAGAAGGCAATCAGATTAGGTTAGCTTTAACTAAATTGTGCAAAACATTTTTTATAGGTTCTCCTAAAGGGGTAAACTTTCTCTAGGAATGTTGGCATTATTGTTTCTTGTGGATGGGTTGGATGGTGGAGGAACTTGTATGTTTTGAAAACTTTTAATATCAGTCATACCATCACTGAGAGTGTTTTTGTTTTTTCCCCAAAAATGGGGTTTCTCATAGGATTGATTATTGTTATTATTGTTGGTGGTGGTGTTGTTGTTGATGTTATTAACTTTATTGTTGTCTTTGTTGTCATTGTTTTCTTTATAACTTTTGATGGCCCCTTTTGCAATGAGGGCCATTTAAATGGTGGTGCCTTTATCAATGACTTCTTCAAAGGTTGTGGCACATTGTATTTGGAGGTGAAATCCCATTTCTTGGTTTAAGTTGGTTATGAACATATTGACAAATTTTTTCTCATGGATGGGCTATGGAAGTTTGCTTGTGAGGATTCTCCATCGTTGCAAAAAGGAAGTGAAGGTTTCCCTATGCTTTTATTTTGTGTTACAAATGTTCATCATAGACACTTCAAGATCAAAGTTATAAGAGAAGTGGTTGACAAATTTCTTTTTAAGTTCATGAAATGTTTGGATTCCATGGGCAAGATGTGCAAACCATTCGATGGCTTGACCTCCTAAACTCCAAGGGAAAAGCCTCATGTGATAAGTATCATCATAAGAGACTTCCAAGAAAGAAATATATAATTACATGAGGTGTTCTTGAGGGTTTCCTTTCCCTTTGTATTTGTCAAATTTTGGTGTTTCATAGTTTTTTGGGAAAAGTGGCATGTTAAGAGAGTGACCAAAAGGGTATGGACAAATATCCATGGAGTATTGTTTCCTTTTGTTCCCTTGTTGTATATCATCCATTCTTTGCATCAAGTGTTGGATGAATTGTGATGGGTCTATTATGGGTGGTTGTGGTGTTTAGGCTTGTTGTTTCTTCAGGAGATGTTGGAGGAAAATGGGTTGTTGTTGTTGATGATGTTGTTGTTATCGGGTGATAAATTGTTGAAGAAAGTTGGGGGGTATTTGTTGTTGTTGTTGTTGTTGTTGTTGTTGTTGTTGTTTTTGTTGTTGTTGTAATTGGAGTTGTTGGAGGAATGTATGATTAAAGTTTTGGGTGAAATAGGATGTAGGGGGTTGTTAAATAGGAGGTTGCATTGATGTGGCATATGTCGAATTGATTTGAATGTTAGATGTGGATATTTAAGGATTGATATTGGGGTTGGAAAAGTATTGGAATATGAATGATATGGTGTTTTGGTCATGTTGGGGGACCCCAGTGGAGGTCCTAGTGTAATTTGAATTGTTCAGGATATTAAGGGTGATTTGTGGAACAAACATTGTTACGGTTGATGTTGATGTAGGTGTTGATGTAGAGGTAGATTGTGTTGAAGTGTTGGATATATTGTTGAATGAGGATGGTTGTGATGTATTAGAGGGTCGATTATTTGATACTACAGTGCCATTATGAAGCACAAACTCTAGATACCTATTGGGATCAGATTTGAGAAATCAGTCTAATAGATCCATGGTACTAGAGTCTTGTGTAAAGTCCATCACTTCTTGATTAGGATTTTGATTTTCTTGTGTAAGGTAAGGAGAAGGATGGGGAAGATCAATCATGATTTGAGTAGTTGTGTCCCTCATTCCAAAATCAAGGGCATCCCAATCTGTCTATCGAGTTTCATATATTTTTTTTCTTAGCATGTGACCTTGTGGTTGGGGGCATACAAGGAAATGACCCAAAACTTGTTGATGGAATGAATATGTTGAGTGGGCGATGTTGTACCTTAGAAATTTGTGTTTATTTCCAAAAGGTTTGGACCAATTGGAATTGACTAATGGTTGAAGGTTGGCTAGTGGATGAAGGATGATTTGATATGATCAAGGGATTGTTTTGGATGATAAATGAAGGATAATGATGATCATTTTTATGATACTTTTGATAATATTGATTAAAGGATGATTTTTGGATTTCAAATAAAAAGAGACTTAGGAAAAATCTAAATCTTTGTGGATACCAAAAGGATTTATCCTCTCCTACTTGGGGTAGACAAGATGCACCAATAAAAAGAAGGATATAAGGATATTTCACTTGGGGTAGACAAGACACACCAAGTAAAATGGGATTCTTGGAAATCGCTAATTTATCCATGGTTGATAAGGGCTAATTCACATAAACCTAAGGTAGATAAGTTCTTAAGCTTGATGTGAATTAGGGGATAATGATAAGATCTAGATATTATTTTAGTCAAAAAAAATTGGAAGATAGATTTGGTTGAAGGATGATTGGATTTGATGAAGTGGAGGTTGTGTTTAGATAGGGGATTGATGTTGATGTGGATTTAATGGGGTTTGATTTTAATGGGATGAAGGTCTTGGTCCAAAGTAGGTTAATAAATAGTTAAAGTTTATAAGGTTTCAAATGGGAAAATGGGATGATTAGGGGGATGGAAATGATTTTTTTTTTATGAAATGGATGACTTTAGGGAAGGATGATTTGGTGAAAATAGAAATGGACGATTTTGGATCACTTTCAATGTCTGCTAAAGTGATAATGACAGTCAAAATTTTTATGGGAAAGTTGTTATGTTTGGTTGTCTAAGGTCATTGGTGAAGGAACTAATAGATTCTACACATCCACTAATATACAGAGTGCAGGCACTAGTAGGTACATTGGATGTACTGAAATAGGGATTGTAGGTGTTCAAAACTAGATTGTAAGCACTAGCAGAGGGATCTTATGCACTAAGAGGTCAAACTAAGATGCCGATAGGTCAAGCACAGGCTAACACAGATGGTGAATGTGTTGACTGGTTGAACTAATTATTCATTTGATTATTTACAGAGGTGCTTATAGATACAATGAATGTGTTGATGGAGGTAGCAGATGTGTGGGTAGAGATAGTAGATATGCTAACAAAGACAATGAATCTGCTAACAAGATTATCTTAGTTGTTAAAAGGATCTTATCTTTGAATCGTTTTGTGTTTTTGTTTAAAGGTTCTCTTAGCAAGATATTTAACAAACAATAAGACACAATGGTTGATTGTAACTTCACAGAATAAAGGCTAATTAAATTTAATGGGTTTAGCACATGAAGACACTTCAAACACATAAACATTCCCTAAATTTATTCAAGTAGGAGTGATTTTGTAATGTGGGAACACACCATAGAATACCAATCCATATTCTTACCTAAGAACACTTCACCCTAAGCGAATAACTAGGGATAAGGGCATTGCACCCAATACCCCTTTCCTTGGAGGCTTTTATGCTTTACGTAAAGAAGAGTTCTATCTCAGCTTCAAGGAGGTACAATGGTGAGTAACTTCAAAGGATAGTCTGTGTCCTTTACACCACACTAAAAAATGGCTAATCCTCTTAACAATGCTTTATGAGATTCTAGGGGTTGTCCTAATATACACTAGGTATGGGGGACAAATCTATGAACAATGGATTAACAAAAATCCAACCAAGGATGCCACCACTCCAATCTCAGTGAACCGAGGGTCTTGAGAGTATTGTTTAGACTAGATGGGGTACTATTGAAGTGAGTCTTTTGATTCTCAAAAAATTTATATACCATGCCAAAACATGGGGTTGAGGTCATCCCTTGGAGTGGGTGTATCTCCAAGCAATCCTCCTAGGGAAGAAGATACTACTCAATTTTGATCCCCAAGATCACACGAAGTGCGAGGGGATAGCATACACGAAAATAACAATTCTTTAAGAGATACACAACAAATGATTTACAAAAGGAATTTTGATCCCCAAGATCACCCCAGGGTGCAAGGAGAGAGCATACGTCCCAGTACAAATCAAGACAAAGCATACAAAGTTCCTTCCCCCTACTTTAATTTAGTGCAACTAAACTAGTGGAAAAATAATAAAATTTGACCATGGGGCTGCAAAAAAAATGTTAGTAGTATGTGGTAAGATATTGGTTAAATGTTTTGAAGCTATAATAAATCCAAATTAGTTTGTAAAATATAATATAGATTATGATCAAATGAAGCTGCCAATAGATTGATGATAGGCGTTAAGAGAGACAACCTAGGCACTAAAATCAAAGACTAAAGTACTAACAGAAAGTGCAAAGGTGTTGATAGACAACACAAAGGCACTGATACATAGCACATAAGCACTAACAAATAGATTCTAAGTGTTGAGAGATAGCTCTAAAGTGCTAACAAACTATTCTAAGGTGCTAATACAAGACTTATAAATGCTAAAAACATAGTTTATACCTATCTTTACCTACTGACAGAGGCATTAGATCTATCGATGAAGGTGTTGAACCTGAGATCAGAGGCGCTAAACCAAAGAGCACGGACATTATCCTAACATAGAAGGCAGAAACCTAAAAAGGATGTTAGTTTTTATGATAATATAGACAGAGTAGATTCGTTCCTGTAAATAGGGTTAGCTATCAAAGTAGACTGCAAAGATATTAGTCTGAAATAGGTTGTTAGAGTATTAGAAATGATTCTAGGCAAGTAAGATTTATTAATTGATTGAAAATCCTATATAAAACCCTTAACTCTCTATAGAACAAAATGTTAGACTTGCAAACAAATGTTAGAAGAGTTGCAAAAACCCACTGTCAATGATCAGAGATGTAAAATTTTAAAGAAACTAATAATAGAGGAAAAGTGCTAATATAGACAATAGATGTGCTACATCAGGGAACACTGATACTAAGATATAATACTTAGGTGCTAATATACTAATCCTAGGTGCTAATAGAGTAGTCGTAAGCACTAAAAGGTGATGCAAAAGGGCTAAAATATCCTGCATGACAAAATACTAATACATAGAAAGAAGCATTAAGAAGACTATTATAGTGGTTGTTCCCTTCATCTTAGGTGATAATCCATAGCTCAATGCACTAACCTCTCACTTGTACAAAAATGCACAAAAAATTCTCCAAAAAAGTTTAAATTCAGGGATAGTCTAGTCCCACTGAGCATGCCAAATGAAGATACTTGAATGTTGAAGATGTTAGAAACATAAAAGTAAATAAAAGCAAGTGTTATACCTTCAAAATCTTCTCCATTCTAGTCTCCTTGATAAAGTGGAGGAAATGCATGCACCTAGCTACAAATCCTAGTTGTACCCATTGTGAATGACTGTGGATTGCTCAAGCAAATACCAACATAATGGAGTTAAGGATTTGGCTATAATTTGGCTATGGAATGTTAGAAATATAGTTGTCAATGCACCAAAAGATTGACCTATTGATGCACAATACAACCATCGGAGTTAATGAATCCATGGGAGATGGTTAAGACTTGTTATGAACCCAAGCGCTGCACTGCACATTACAAGGAGACCAAGGGCACACACCTTGCAACAATCCCCCTAGTGCAAGCAAGGGGTTCAAACCCATGACCCAGGCTCTAATACCAATTGTTAGCAAGACGTTTGTCATTGCACCAAAAGATCGACCTGTTAATGCCTGATACAACCACCATAGTTAATGAATCCACGGGAGGTAGTTAAGCCTTGTCATGAACCCAAGTGATACACTGCACAGTACAAGGAGACCAAGGGCACATACCTTACAACATGGAAGTGAGGTGATTTCGAGAACATAAATATGATAAGTGTAATGTTTTGTGATGTAAAAATGACATGGAGAGCCTTTTAATTTATAGATTTTTGGGGGATTTTGGATCATTGGTGGAGATTTAAAGGTGAAATCCAATGGTTGGGATTCCATAGTGAAATCAAGGGCCAAGATTTCATTAACAAAGATGAAGGGTTCTCATTATTTTGTAATTTTTAATTTGGCCTTGGGAAGACTTTGCATTAATGATAATGGAGACATGTGAATTAATTTAAAATTCATTTTAATGGGTGAGTAGGATGAGAAAAGATAATTGTATGGATTTGGAAAGGTGAGGTGGAGACACATGTGAGCATAATCAATTAAATAATGTTAATTATTTAATTTATTATGTGGAGATGGGATAATGAGGGCTTATGTTAATTAATTAAGTGATTAACTTAATTAATTAGGTCATAGGTTTTTGGTAGGGTAGAGTAGCTAATTTAATAAATGAGATTTATTTAATTAACCAAGGTTTGGCTATATGATAGGTTTTATTAATTTAGGCTAATGGCAATGAGGGGATAATTGATTAAATAAATTTTAATTATTAATTTAATTAATTTTTGGTAGGCTATAATGAGGATTGGGATAAATTAATTAAATAAAAATGATTTATTTAATTAATTTGAAGGAAGGTGATAAGTTATCATAATGGGTGATGTTAGGGAGATGTTGTAAAATGATGTTGTGAGGGCACGTCATTTTTAGGTGTCAAACTCTAACTCTAATTCTAACCTAAACCCTAACTCCAACCCTAATTATAACTCTAACTCTAGTTCTAAACATAACACTAACTGAAAGTCTATCCCCAACTCTAACCCTAACCATATTTCTAACCCTAATTCTAACTTGAACTTGAACCATAACCCTAACCCTAACCCTCACCCTAAAATAGTCCTAATTTATAATATGAAACCAAATTTTAACTATAACCCTAACCCTAACATTAATCATGATAGTAATTCTAACCCTAACCCTATTTCTACCCCTAACCCTAATTTTACCTTTAGATCTACTTAACTGAGCTAATTCTATTCCTAATTCTAAGCCTAACCCCAATCCTAATTCTAACCATAGTTCTACATATAGATATAAATGTAAATGACCTTTGTTGTTTTATTTCAATCAAAATTGATTTTATTTCAATTAAAACTAAAGGGTAAGCTCTTCCCTTAATGATTGTCGATTGTAGGATATGTACAAATTGGAAATACTATATGTTTGGAAATGAAGAATGCATATAGATTTTTGTGAGAGTGTATTAAAATGAATAAATATATAATTTTATTTATAAAAATAAATTATTTTATTTTTCTAATATAATATAAAGTGCTTTAGACTCCGTTTATACACACACACACACACACACACACACACACACACACACACACACACACACACATGAATTCTCTTAATAAACTCAAAGAACTTTTGTAGGGCATCTTTTTTTTTAATGAAAATGCAAGTTATCTATTAAAATAAATAACACTTCAAAAAAAAATAGAGGGTGGTAAAAAGGCACACCCTAAAAGTCACATGGGCTAAACCCAAAAAGTTCTAGAGAAAAGTATCAAGGGTACAAAACCCAAATAAAAACATCATAAAAACATAAAGAAGCAAACAGAATTATGCTGCCATAGCCACCCCCACAGATGGTGGATCCCTATCATCCTATTTCCGCTAAATATCAGATAGGTCCAAGTTGACATTAGGCATAGCCTAGCCCTCTTCATTTTCCTATTCTTTGTTCTAAACATTTGGCTCCTCGTGCTGAGATGAGATAGCCAAATTCAACCGAGGGAAGACTTTAGTATTATCTCAACCTAAAGTAGGTGGATGAGAAGGACTAGGAACATTCCAACCAATATTATTGCTAGTGGACCAACCTGCATTATCCCCTACAGCTCTTACAACACAGCCTGAGGTCCAACCACGCTGACGTGGAGAGGCCGAGCATCTGCAACGATGAGCACCACGACTCTGAGCAGGCTGGGAGCGGGCCCAAGAATCTTTAGCTGAACCACTTCTTCATCTGTTGGGTGAATGGTCTCTGATAGAGGAAGGTGAGGGAGGAATACGAGCCATAGTACAGGGAACATTCCCCCAATGATCCAATAACTCTTGTAAGTGTGGCACCTCTAGGGCAACTTTATTATCTTGCACTTGAATCTACATAAGAACATTAGAATAGATAATTGCTTTAATGTAAAGAAAAATAGAAGTTCCAATTTTACTTTCTGAGAATATACAAGAATTACGATCTTTCCATAATTTAAATAATATCTCTACCCTGAAAATATGCCAAATCTGAGTAAATCTTTCAGGAAACCTAGGTGAGTCACCCAGAAGAATGATTTGTCAGGTTAAAGGTTCTGGCCTGAAAGGGCAGAAGAAATCATGAATCCATAGCCAAAAGGCTTGTGCTCTAGTGTAATACCAAAAGAGATGTTGAATTGTCTCTAAAAAAAATCCTAAACAAATTTTAGGAACCTTATATATTCTATGAATTTTTTTTAGAAACTTTAGTAATTTTAGAAGATATAAACTTTAGTGAATTATGGAAATCCATGACTTCCTTTATAGGAAGGCATGGGATCTTCCTATAATTTTTTTTAAAATTTTTATATTAATTTTTTTTAATTTATTTATGACGTTTCTATTTATTTATCTATAATTATATAAAGAAATGCTTATATTTAATTAGGCTTTAGGCTTTCAGAATTCAAACTTTCAATGATTTTATATAATGATGTGTATGTTTCCATAAATTCGCCTTTTGTACAAGACAAATATTATTTCTAATGATACATAAATGACACTTGCATTCCTTAAAAATATTTTATTCTTCAAAAAAACATTTTATTCTTCAATACATTTTACAACTAAGCATTTCTTCAATATTAGTTTGCAATAATTTGTTTTCATGATATTTTATCCTGTAAATAAAATAAATGATTCCCCCCAAAATTTGTAGAGTAGAAAGATGCTAGCCTCTTTCATCGACACAAAAAAAAAACCAATCCCTCTATTAGATATAGTTTCAGTTTTATCTTTGTGTAGAAAGTACATAATGCATATGTAAATTGAACACAAATTCCTTTCACAATGATGTCGTTGGTTTGCCATGTGCCGTTTAGCATCTCTAGTCTTGGAGAAATTTTGAACTTGTAATGCAAAAAATATTAAAAGAAAAAGTAGATTCAGGTTGGATTAATACACAAGAATAAAAGAGAGAGGGAAACAGAAATTAAAAGAAGAGAAGAAAAATGGTTTGTGAGAGTAGAAAAATTGGCCTTTAAAATAAACATGATTTTGTAAGAATTCAATTTTTGTCATCAAATTTGCTTTTCCCTTCTTCCATTATAGTTGTTTAAAAGACTAATCTACCATGGAAAATGAAAACTAAGTCTATCTAGATGCTACAACCCACACTATGCGAGGCATAAGTCTAGCCAAAATGAAACAAATGAATAATAAATATAGGATTGGATTATTAATGAATAATTTGTGCCTCAAAAATGAACGGGCTATTATTTTAGCACTTGGAAAATTTTCATTTGTCCATCCTCTCTTAACATATCAATCCTACATACTCAATAGAAAAATAAAAAACTCATGCAAATACCTTTTAAAAAAAAAAGAATTATCCAAACACTGATTTCTATTGAAGCAAACATAATTTATCTTTTATGCTAGAAAAACAAAGAACTAATGCAAATACCATTAAAAAAACAAAAATATTTCCTCCATGGCCTTGGATCAATTCCTTGGAAGGTGATTCTTTTGTTTTTTATTTGTACTCCCTCTCAACTCACCTCAAATCTTGCAATTTGATTGTTCCTTGACTTATTTTCTTTAATAAATAAGCATTAACATGCAAAAGATGTAATGTTCTTAAAGATAGGAGCTCTAAAACATAAATCAAGGCTTTAGAATAGTGGAGGAAATGAAATGTGTTTCAAAGGAACATATAAAAAAAAATTAAAAGAATAGCTGATATTTACACATGAATCTTATTTACACATTAATTTTTTACATGGAATTTTGAAGCTCCTTGCCACTGTAGAACACCTCTCAGCATAACAAGGTAAATAATGTATTTTGTATTTTGTAGTTGTTCATATATAATAGTTGATTTCATAATAGATGTACCAAAGATTCAAGATACAATTTCATCTTATTTGAATATAAATGAACTAGATAAAAGAGGCTTGTTATGTTTGAGAAATGAATGATAATTAATCTCACATACAACTTTCTAAATAGAATCCCTCCCCAGCAAATACCTTGGCATCCCAATGTTTAATGGAAGACATATAAATGAATACTAGAAGGAAGTTTTGACTAGCATGAAAGGTAGAATTGGGACATGGAAAGGAAAGTTGCTAACACTAGTAGGAAGATTGACTATGATCAAAGCATTAATGACAACAATTCCAACATACATGATGTCTTCCCTTCAAATTCTAAAGAGCATTTTAACAGAAATGGAGAAACTTTGTAGGCAATTTCTTTTGCAAGGATCAACAAATATAAAGAAAATACATCTCATAGCATGGGAGAAGATCTGTAAACCGAAACATATGGGGGGAGTTGGATTACTAAATCTAAATATACAAAATCAGGCATTGGGAGCCAAACTAGCATGGAGTATCTACAATAGGCCAAACTCAAAATGGGTTCAGTTGATGCAGTTCAAATATTTAGATAAAAATGACAAGGAGAGGATTTTTACCACTGAAGATCCACCAAAAGGCTCCACCAAATGGAACTTCATCACAGATAACAAGGGGATATTATTGCCGAAGCTCTCATGGAAAATTCACAATGGAACTAAGGAAATAATTTTGGGAGGAGTCCTGGAATGGCTGGTCAAGTCTATGTCTAAGACAGGACTTGCATGAAGCCAAGATATATCTTCAACTAGACTGGGGAAAATACGTACAAAATTACCTCCAACGGGGAACACAAAATCACACCCACATCAAGCAATATGGAGAAGCTTTGAGAAATGAAATTTCCCTCTAAACCAAAAGAAAATCCTTCAAGATCTTTTACAGATAAGAGTGGAATTTATTTATAAAAAAGAAGATGAATTAATATGGACAATAGAAAATTTAGGATCATACAAGGTAAAACAAGGATATAGAGTCATGTCAACAACCACCAAGATAGAATGACCAACTCATCTATGCTGGAATGATGCAATACTCCCAAAAGATGAGGCTTTTGCATGGCTAGCATTACATAAGAGGATCCTAATAGGAGACAGGATCTAGAAATTGAACATAGCAACAAATTTCAAATGTGTTCTATGCGGAGGACAAGAAGAGAACATTGATCACCTTTTTCTACACTGCCCTTTTAGCAAAAAATGCTAGTCTTGGTTGTTAGATAAATTAGATTGGACCTCACGTCTCCGAGAATCTTTATTTAATTTTTTTGAAATTTGGTCGACGTTATTCCCAAAATCAACCTTTTCCTGCATATGCGAGGTAATCCCAACCATGGTAATATGGCACATTTGGTAGGAAAGAAACTGCTATATCTTTAGGAAGAAAGCTAGGGAGATAGAAAAATGTATGCGAGGATCTAGAGCAAGCAATTTCAAAGGTTGTCATGACCAAAGTTAGGAAATCAGTTAACCACAACACAAAGTGGACAAGTTGGGATGACTTAGTAACAATGAAGTGGAAATGTTTCAAATCCATTTCCAATGGGGCAATCCTACAAACCACACATTAGAAAGTGGATAGGAATAAGGAGAAATGGATTCCTCCACCAGACAATTTGGTAAAGCTAAATTTTGATGGGGAATGTCAAGGAAATCTAGGCATATCAAGCACAAGATGTATAATTAGGGATTATAAGGGACAACTAATAGTGGGAAAACCCACCAAAATCCTAGATGCAACAAACAATGATGCAAAATCTTGGTTGCTACTTCATGGACTAAAATTAGCTCTAGATCATAATTAAAGAGAGATATGGATATAGGGGAACTCGATGAATATTATAAGGGCACTAAAATCTAAGAAAATAGAAAACTGGAGACTAGATTACATTTTACAATAGATCATAATTTTTATGGGGAGACTAAATAGATTCCAAGTTTCACACTGCTATAGAGAAGGAAACAAAGTTGTAGACAATCTGGTGAATAGAGCCATCAATCAACATGAGGAGGTGGTAGTTTTTTATCCACATCAACAAAGTTTTCCAACTTAGTTGGCTAAATGGATTGAGGAGGATAGTGGAAATATGAAAGGATGGTCTAATCGGCAAGTACTGGGTTAATTATTAACAACAAATTAGTAGAGGATTTCAAGTGTAGATGATGGAATGTCTCCATTAATTGATGAGTAACCAGATTATATAAAGCGATTGTCTAAAGATAGAAGTGTCAAGATAATCATCACTGACAATATTTCAAAGAAGTATGATGGACCTTTAGAAATCCAAGAGGATGGTGGGAATCCATAGATAGCTCCTCATAACCATTGGTAAGGTACAAATCGAAGGCCATTAGATTGAATGCCTTATTATTTAGACAAGATTTTAAAGGGATCCTCCTATAAAGTAACAAAATAGAGGACACAAATTTTAATGCAGAATGGATGGAAGCTAGGTAAAGTTTTAATATTAACATGCTCTAAATTGGGAGGGCCTAATCCTCATTTATAGTAAGATAAGACAACTTTGAATTCTTGATACCAAGCATGATGGAAAATATGGTAAAGGTCACAAAAGGAATATTTAATAAAGAGCTCATGTCACATCTCAGCATTATATATTACACATCCAAAGTACTGATCAACACCTTAATGAGTAAATAGCCCTATCTCCTTGCGCTCTCTATTCTATTTTATATTTTTTTCATGTGTGAAGATGGACAATGAAAATATCAACAATCGACTACTATTCCTAGTAATGCCTTGGGAATCAAAGATTGGGGATAGGGTAAAGATCATGGATCCGAACCAGATATTTGACATTGATTGCACGATGGTACAATTTGAAATTAGGAACATCTATGGACATAAATGGTTGGAAGGCACAAAGGATCAATGACTGCATTGGCCAGACAGTGTCTCCACTCTCCTCTCAAATATCATAGATATTATCTAAGATGGCCATTATGTTCATGCCATAACATTGGGCCTGGTTTTTGATTACCTATAAAATTTGGATAGGTGAAAATCAGCCTTGCAAGGATAGGACCTGATGAAGGGTGAGGCAATGATAGGTTGTATATTTCCTATGCATACTATTAGGACCTCCCTAGGGTTAGAATGTGTTTTTAAACATATACAAAAATAGTTGGAATGTGGATATATTGCAAGGTTGGATATAGCTCTTCATGGTCATAGTTTTGTTTTTTGCAAGAAAAGTAGAGCCCAATGTAGAGATGTTTTTATCTCCATCTAATTCTTGAGAACACACACTCCAGACTAGGCCCCTCACATCCCCAAACTAATGCTAAATCTAGGATAGGATGCCATCCTTGGACCTCTAGGAGGAACCGAAAACATCCAATGTACCTCTCACAATTAGGCAAGATATGATGATGCCAGTGAGAGTGCAACTAGAGGATTGTGGAAGAGGAGATATGGAGAAGGAAGACCCATAACAAGGCCAACCGCGTGAAGGTGGAAGCTCATGTGGCCTCACCTAAGACATAATACACCTATTTTAGTAGATGTAAGACATATCTAAGACATATCTAGATTTTCTACTGGATGTGATAGACCTAAGACACCTAGATTTATACCTTATTCTAGTCTCTAGACCTATAGACGTAGTAGACCTAAGGCACCTAGATTTTATACCTTATTCTAGTCCAAATTTAAGTGTATATCTAAGACACCTAGATTTTATACCTTATTCTAGTCTAGACCTAAGACATATCTAGAATTTCTAGTAGACACGTAGTAGACCTAAGACACCTAGATTTTATACCTCATTCTAGTTTCTAGAAGTAGTAGACGTAGTAGACCTAAGACACCTAGATTTTATACTTTATTCTAGTCTAGACCTAAGACATATCTAAGACACCTAGATTTTATGCTTTATTCTACTCTAGACCTAAGACACATCTATATTTTCTAGTAGATGTAGTAGACCTAAGACACCTAAAGCACCTAGATTTTATACCTAAGAAACCTATTAGATATATATCATTATATGACATCTAAGAAACCTAACTTAAAGATTACATTTAAGATTAATATTATGTTGGATAGTGTAGAGATCATACCTAAAATAAAACAAAACTTCAGATCCTTTGAGCTACATTATTGCAAAAACAAATCTCCTACCACAATGAAATGTAAAAAAAACTAGAACCTAAAGATCGTGAATTCTAAAAATTTTAAGAACTATCGAAATTAAAATTAAATGAAAGAACTATTGAAGCATAAATTAAAATAATTTAAAAGTTCTTAAAGTAAGACACTTGAGATCTAGTAGACCTAAGACACCTAGTATCTACTTAAGGTAATATTCTGTCATAGAAGGTCTAGTGAATACCTGAAACAAAATGAAAGTTGTTCTCCATATTTTTCATACCAGATTCATTGGTTCAACTTTATCTTTAATAACATATAATATTTTTTGATGATCATCTCAATCTAGTCTCTACTTGTGACGAACTCAAACTTGATGAAGCGATAGGAAAGTAGCAATTACTAGATGTCTATACTAATACACCATGTTGTGAGGTTGGTAATCAATAAAATTAATCCCACTTTGAATAATTTTGACATGTTTGAGATATTTCCCTTGCACTACAACTGAACCTATATGAAACAATATTTCATCACTTATTTCTAGTTGTGTTAACTTCATCCTCTCTTCTATGCAAAGTAATAAATAATAACTAACACCTTTTATGTTTCTGGCCTTTTCTATGTGTTTATCCCCACTCTACATTTTGTTTTAGGTTGGGAGTCTAGCAATGACTTATTTTGAATTTTCTGTCACTTATTTTGAATCTTGTGATGGGTGACAAGTTTAAGTACAAGGATTGCCACATGTAAGAACCTCACACCATAGTAACATTGTCAGTTCTAACAACCTTTTTATGTTGCACCATTCACTAGTTAGTTTGAGTTAGCTAGTGGTGGGACCCATGTTCCTAAAAGAGAGTGAAAGAAAGAGGTATTGTAGAGTTGTTGATTCATATTAAAGAGATGCTTTAACATGGAATCACCGCATATGTTTTTAAGTTGTTACTTTTGAAAACTTCTTAACATTGCACCATTGGTTAAGACAAATGAATCACCGGCAAGGTGGGCCTCTCTTTTAAAAGAGATAACAAGACCCTCCTGGTGGCTTCTATATGTAATGTGTCACAACTATGCATCATTTTGAAGGTATTGGGCCTAACACAATCTTTCCATTGCACCATTGTTTAGTTCATCCAAGTCAGCCAGTGGTGGAGCCCATCCAATGTGAAACTCAATGAAGGAAAATAAAACTATGGTGTCAGTGCTATTTTCAGAGGAGACACATGGTAATTGTGTGCAACATTTCAAAGTTGCGGGTCTAACATAGTCTTCATGTCGTGCCATAGGATGAAAGGTATGAGTTCTCAGCAAAGTGGGTGTTAGGGATTGCATGCAGAAGATATCAACTAAATGCAAATAAAGATTAAACGGAGGAATGAAAATAGATAGAAATAATAACAATGAGAGACAAGTTTTAACACGGTTCACCCAAACTCAAGCTCCATCCACCAACATAGAATCCAATATTATTATCCATTAAATCAAACCAATTAGAACAAGTAATCCTTAAAACTCAATACCACAACAAAATGCTACAATACATCAATGAAAACCCTAACCCTTAGCCTCTATTATCAAGCCTTATGTCAGTTACAAAAATAGGGTTTTTTTATGTTGGCCAATAGAAAAATAACTCTTGATGCCTTAATAAAATAATAAAAAATCATTGGAGGTTTCGGAGGCACTGCCCCTTGATCCTACCTTGTATCACGATAGGGAGAGTGCCAGGGGCACTGCTCCTTGACCCCGTCTTGGGGGAGCTGCCCCCAAACCTATGCAAGGGACACTTCTCCTTGACCCTGTTAAATAATTTGGGGGGAAATTATGCTGATAAAAGTGGGTAAATTTAACCTTTGAGTCTGATTAGGCTCCATATAGCAATAATCTCACACTTGGAGACTGATCAAACTCTAAACCATATCATCTCCCACTTGGAGACTGATCACAACACCGCTGACTCTATAGCTCCCATTGGAAATAAGCACCCTGGACTATATTGTTCTGATTTTTTTTATTTTCAGTCTTGAAGACCAATCGAAGCTAAAGAGGAGCTCAGTTTCTCCCTTGGTACTATCTTTGTAAACATATCCACTGGATTTTCATCTATATGTATCTTTTCCAGCCTTAATTGTCCATCATCTAACACTGACCAGATGAAGTGATACCTGAGCTATATGTGTTTGGTCTTTTAATGCAAGGCAGAATTCTTTGCAAGATGTATGGCACTCTGACTGTCTATATACAAAAACTGTTAGCCTGTTGTTTGCCCAATTCTTCCATAAAAGATTGCAGCCATATCATCTCCTTGCTTGCCTCTGTTGCAGCTACATACTCTGCCTCCGTGGTTGATAAAGTTACCACCTTTTGCAACCTGGAGATCCAACTCACCACTGTCCCACCTATAGTAGAGACATAACATGTGGTACTCCGCCTGGTATCAATACCTCCTACCAAATCTGAGTCTACATAACCTGCTAAATTAGTATGAAAGCCCCCAAAACATAAGTGTTTATTAGATGTACCTCTCAAATATCTGAGAATCCATTTTACCACATTCCAATGCTCCAATCTGGGATGACTCATATACCTACTTATGACTCCTACAACATGTACAATATCTAGTCTCATGTATACCATTGCGTACATTAAACTTCCTACAGCTGAAGCATATGGTACCTTAGACATTGTTTCTTCCTCCTGTTGCATCTTCGGACACATCTCCTTAGTCAATTTCAAATGACTAGGCAAAGGTGTGCTGACAGCTTTTGTATTCTCCATATGGAATCTCTATAACACCTTTTCAACATAATTAGCCTGAGATAGAGTCAATTTTCTGTTCCTCCTATCTCTGCAAATTTTCAAAACAAGGATTATTTTTTTGCCCCCAAATCCTTCATAACAAATGATTGTGCTAACTATTGTTTTAACTCTCTTATGTGATTCATGTTAGACCTTGCTACAAGCATGCCATCAACAGATAAACATAAAATGATGTATCTGTCATTATCCAACCTCTAAAAATAAACACAATGGTTAGAATTACACCAGTTGTAGCCTTTCTCAACCATAAAACTATCAAATTTCAAATATCATTGCTGAGGTGCTTGTTTCAAGCCATACAAACTCTTCTTCAATTTGCACACCTTTTTCTCCTTACCTTTGAGCTCAAATCCTTTGGGTTGTTCCATATATATCTCCTCCTCCAAATCACCATGGAGAAAGGTAGTTTTCACATCTAGCTGTTCCAAATACAAATCTTTAGTAGCCACAATACTTAAAATAGTACCAATAGAAGTCATCTTAACAACTGGAGAAAAAATCTCATCAAAATCCATGCCCTTTTTCTGTGCAAATCCTTTTACAACTAACCTAGCTTTAAATCTTTTCTTACCTCCATCTTCCACTTTCAGCCTATAAACCCATTTGTTTGGTAAAGCCTTTTTACTTGTAGGCAACTTAGATAATTCCGAAGTCTAATTTTCCAACAAGAAGTCCATTTCTTCTTTCATTGCAAGCTCCCATTCAACCTTTGTATCCACCTACATAGCTTCATCATACTCTTCTAGTTCACTAGCATTTGTTAACAAAATAGAATACAAATAGGGAGAAAACCTTTTAGGACATCTACTTAGCCTTGTTTACCATCTAACATTCATTGAAGTTTGGGGTATTTCTTGTTGCTATTGCAGAGTATGAGGAACCAATGGAACATCACTATCTAGAGTATCATCCAGAAACACAATCCTTTTCTTTCTCCTCATGCTACTGCAACTAATCTTTGTACAACACCTTCTCATTGACTACAACATCCTTGCTTCTCACATTTTTTTAATTTTCAAAATCTCAAAGTGTATAACCAAATTCATCAATGTCATAACCAACGAAGGTACATTTTTTTGATTTTACATCTAACTTGGTTCTATTTTTAGAATCTACATGTGCAAACGCTTCACCTCTGAAGGTTTTGAGAAAAGAATAACTCACCTTTTTACATGTCCATGCTTCCTCTAGAATACCACTCCATTCTCCTGTGGAATTCCTGGAACCATTTTTTGCCTGCAAATTCTATTAAAGGAACAATAATCCTCAAATTTTTTGTTGCAATACTCAACACCACTATCAGATCTAAGACATTTTAATCTTTTACCCGTCTCATTCTCAACCAAGCTTCTCCATTTCTTAAATGTTTCAAATACATCAGATTTTTGCCTAAGAAAATAAATCCAAACCTTCTTAGTTGCATCATCTATGAATGTAACATAATATTGAGAGCTACTAAGAGAAGATACTTGAGCTGGTCCCTATACATCTATATGCACAAACTCCAACTTTTCATCTTTCTTTTGCTTCCCATCCTTGAGAAAACTAACTCTCTTTTGTTTGTCATATACACAACTTTCATAGAAATCCATATTAATACATTTCATACATGGTAAAACTTTCTTAGAATGAAGTACCTTCATACTTTTTTCACTCATATGCCCAAATCTGTTATGCCACAGTGTTGTCTTAGAACCTACAGCAACTATTTCAGTCTTTTCCTACGAACCTGCAGCAACTGTTCCTAAACCTGTTTATTTTTGCTATGTAATAGCTTAAGTAGAAGGAATACTATGACTTGTACAAAGATATAAGGTGCCTACTTTCACACCTTTTTCTACTATTAAGGCACCTCTTGAAACCTTCAAATTTTTATCAGTAAATATAATAATGCAACCTTCATTAGCTAGTTGCCCTACTGAAATGAAATTCCTACTTAGCCTTTGAACATGCCTTACCTCTCATAGTAGCTAATGATTCTCATTCTGTAACTTAATCTTGATTTTTCCCTATCCAACAATCTGATAGGATTCATTATCTCCCAAATAAATCAGCCCAAAATCCCCTTGGACATAATCAAGAAAATACCTTCTATGGGGCGTAGCATGAAATGAGGCCCCTGAATCTAAAACCCATGAATCATTAGCATTATCTAGGGAAAGAATCAAAGCATCATCTTTAGATTTATTACTTACCACATTTTCCTCCTTATTGCCTTCTTATTTGTCTCCTTTATTCTTTTGAGACTAGCAATCTTTCTCCAAATGACCTGGTTCCCCATAGTACCAGCAACCCTTCTATCCTCTGGATTGGGATCTCTTGTCCTTTGATTTTCCTCGTGACTTCCCATGACCTCCAGAACTATTTCCTCTCTCCTTTGATTTGCCCCTACTTTCTGCATTCAAAACACTACCTGATGTGGACCCTCCAACAACATCATCAAATTTCAAAGTGTTTGAACCAGAGGTAGAGTTACTTATAGCCATTACCAAGCTATTCCATCTTTCTGGCAAAGACCATAATATCAAGAGAGCCCTAAGATCTTCATCAAAACTTACTTTTATAGAAGTTAACTAACTAATAATCATATTAAACTCATTTAAATGATCTATCACAGATCCACCTTCAATCATTTTCAAATTAAACAAATACTTCATGAGAAATACCTTATTTGAGGCTGAAGATTTTTCATACAATTTAGCCAAAGCTTTCATCAGACCATATGTTGTCTTCACTTCCATTATATTGAACACCAACGATGGTGCTAGGCACAACCGAATGGTTCCCAATGCCTTTCTATCAAGAAGATTCCAATCCTCATCAGTCATTGTTGCTAGTTTCTTGGTTATTCCTTGCAATAGCCTCCATAAATCCTTCTGATAGAGATAATCCTCTATCTGCATCTTCTATAATTGATAGTTCTACCCATTGAATTTATCTACCTTCAATTTACCCTCATTCACCATTACTCCCACTCAATCGTGAGACCTTCCTATAGACGATAATCAAACACAACCCTCTCTGATACCACTTGTTAGGGATTGCATGTAGAAGATATCAATTAAATGTAAATAAAGATTAAATAGAGGAATAAAATTATGCAAAAATAATAACAGCGAGAGACAAGTTTTAATGTGGTTCACCCAAACTTGGGCTACATCCACCAACATAGAGTCCAATATTATTATTCAGTAAATCAAACCAATTATGAACAACAATCCTTGCAACTCAATACCACTGCAAAATGCTACAATATATCAACAAAAAATTTAACCCTTAGCTACTTTTATCAAGCCTTATGTTAGTTACAAAAATAGGGTTTTTTATGTCAGCCAATAGAAAAATAACTCCCAATGTCTTAATAAAATAATAAAAAATTATTGGAGGTTTCAGGCACGCTACCCCCGAGCCCCTGTGGGGGAACTGCCCCTTGACCCTGCCCTGTATCACAATAGGGATTGCATAAGGAGCACTTCTCCTGGACCCCGCAAGGGGTGCTTCCCCAAACCCTCATAAGGGGCACTGCCCCTTGACCCTATTAAATAATTTTGGGGGAAACTGCACCGAAAAAAGTGCAGTAAATTTAACCTTTGAGTTAGATTAGGCTCCATATAACAATAGTGGGCCCTCAATAAATAAATAAAAGTAAAGGAGATAGGTGGTGGCACCACGCAACTCTTGAAAGGAGGTAGTTTTGACACACTTTTGTGTTGCCCCATTGGTTAACGATGATGACTCAATGAGTGGTGGGTTCAACTCCATAAAGTAAAAATAAGTTGAGGAAGGTGTATCTAAGAGACACTTGGCACAACCATGAAACATTCCAAAACTACAAACCTAAAACATTCTAAACATTGCACCATTGACTATTTAATGCCAAGTCATAGGAAGTGTGTCCCATTTTTCTCTGCAAAGAATCAACAAGTTCTGAGCCATTGATCATAAATAGGAAAAATCCAATAGTTCACATAATTCCTCATATTCAAAGAATACTAAGTGTTGCACCATTTTTTTGAAATAAAGGAGTTAGCAAATTTGTAAAAGTGGTGGGAGACATGTGGGAGTATGGTGCTCCTCTTAAGCATTCAGTTTAGTCACAGTCTCTTGGTGATCTGATTTGTGTAGCATCACAAACAAACTCATGCAGCGTGGTGATATACCATGGAATTATTGGATCTCATGCATGTTATTTTATCATATTTTGGGACATAAGTCTATAGATAGTCATAGTTTTTTAAGCATGCAATAGTTCAACTATTTTGTAACTATAGTATAATCTTGCAGACCATAGGCCACTATTATAAAAGAAATGTATTAGAAACTTGACCCACGCAAGAAAATCCAGTCCCAACATTATCAGGCCCAACCAATGATCTCTAAAAAGTGCTCTCAACATGATCCACATTAATCAGAGATAACTGTCCCACACAAAGCTCTAGAAAATCATTTATTACATGGTCTTCAAAGTGGGAAACAGTTACCTCAAAATCACTTGTAGTTGTAATAGTGCCTTCATGATGTCGAGTTAAAGCACAATCCATATCATCCTCATGCAAAGAAGTGCTAATGAACTCAAGGTCATCATCAGGGATAAATAGGGGTAATACACTAAACAAGAGACCAAACTCTTGTTCACCCTTAATAGCATTTTGTATTCCTTTTCTGTCCACTTGTTGTCCATAGGTAGCTGTGTCATATTGCATAAAACTCTCCACCTCTAAAGCTTATAACTCAAATTTATTAATCCCAAAAGTCATCTTCAAAAAGAGGATTATCCATGCACCAATGAAAATCACAAATTGTGCTATCTGACAAACTTGCATGCTTCTCATAAAGGGCATTATCCCTTATGCTCATCTCTCCATCATTATTTAATTCATCAATGCATGTATGATCTATATAATCAACTACATAAGATGAGTCATTAGATGTTTCATTTGCATACATACCTTTTGTTGGTGATTGTTTTGATGCAATCATAACAATAAGTTAAAATTCACATAAAATGAACTGAAACTATACTTGAAAGATAAGAAGGAATCATTTAAGATTCAACTAATCCCAAGTCTACAATGGTACGGTTGGTCAAATTCAGTTGGTCAATGTGAAGTTGTAATGTTCAAGGGGCCTTACGTAGTTTAGAGTTTCTTTGTGGTTTACTAGACTAAGATTATGCAAAAGATCATGAGATATGTCAATGCTTTTCATTTCTTTGCATAAAAGTGTTACTGTGCTGCAAGTTTTAGATGGTTTTCTTGAATTATTGTAGCTTTCTCCTTCATATATTTATGAAAACTATCTACCTTAAACTCTATTATGCATACCTCTTCAAATTTGAGACAATTTCCTTTTGATTTCTACGTTTTCAGCTAAATATTTTAGATGGGTTGGGAAAAGTTAGAAAGATCTAATCTATACCTCATTTACTCTACCAAAGGATCTAATTGTTCTCTTATGCACTATGTAAATACTACAGCAATTTGATCAAATCCATAGTAAAAACCTTAAATGCAAGTTTTGAGCATTTTCACAAACATACATTTAAAATTGCAAGCTCTCAAAGATAATATTTCAAAACACAAAGAAGAGCAGGAGAACACTCAGAAGATAGATGCAGAATTCCAGATTCTATTGTATTAGAAACAAATAGTCATACATGATTTACAATGTAGGAATGACTCTTAGTTTCATTGATCAAACTACAGAGAACTTACAAGCTTTACAGATACAGTAAGGAAGCCAGACATTCCACACACACCTTACTGCAGACAAACAGGTGACCTCCTTCTTCTACTTCTAAACTAAACTAAGCTAACTGGCTGTGTGTTTCTAAAAACCCCTGTTGTAAAGTATTACAGTGTAGAGAGGCACAATATAAAGACTTTTTGATTGTCCTCACTACAGCAAAAAAACCCTAACTAAACCCCTGGTTCAAACCCCCTAGTTACAGCAATAAATACAAATGAACCAGTCCCTCAAAAATATCTCTGAGCAGTGTCAAATCTGGGCAAAATATTGCCCCTTCTGAGAAGCTCTGGCAGCTTAGCAATAACTTCTGTTTGTCTGTTGTAGTAATACTCCTAGCTGCAACCATGTCCTCCATTTGAATGGCCTTGACTTCTTTGCACTTCGCCTTTACTTCTTGCTCCTGAGATCAGATTTTCTTCTTCCATGATGTCACTGTGTTGAATTTCCAGCTGCTTCCTCAACTACAAGCCTGCAAAAACAAGACAAGCAATAAGTATCACATTTATCAAATGAACAGCAGGAAACTAAAATATTTGTTTAAATCAAGGTGACTGCAAAAAAGTTGAAATCAGGTCCAAAATTAGCAGAAACCGCGTTCAAAATGCATACAGACTGCTCGAAATTCCACGGGTCAACCATCGCTGACCAGAAAAATGTTACAGGTGCCAAAAAAAATGTTTTAAAATTCCACCGCTTTGTTCTTTCCCGCCCATCAGCATGACAATCGCCATCGGCGAGCCCCAAAATACTTTGGCCGATGCTCATTTTTTGGCCAATGGCCCCTATCGTTTTATTTCTCCCTTGTTTCCTTCCATCGGCGTGAGATCCGCCGTCGGTGTAAGTAAAAACTTCTTTGCCGATCCTTCTCTTCCATCGATGCTTCTTCGTTGCTCTCCATCGGTGTGAGATTCACCATCGGCGAACTCTAAATCTTCCTCACCGATCCTCATTGTAAGGCCGATGGCCCCTTGCGCTTTATTTCCTCTTCATCAACGAGAGATTCGCCATCGGCAAACTCCATATTCTTTCCACCGATGCCCCTGTCGGTGTGACTTCTACCGAAAACCTCCACATCCTTACCATTCCTTCTATCGGCCTAACCTTGCCTATCGGCAAATTTCCAAACGCTCGCACCAATCGTTACTAGCATACTGATAACCTCCTTATCAGAGTGAGATCCTCCATCGGTATGATCCAAAAAACAAATGCTGATCTATATTGCTTGGCCGATGACCCCTTTCGGTTTCCATCGGCAAGAGCCTCTTCTATCAGCGAGGGCCAAAACAAACTGGCCAACGGTAACAGTTATACCGATGACAAAAGGCCATCGGGGAGATCGCAGTCTTTGGCGAGAGAAAATCAAACTCCGCCGATACCAAATGTTACACTGATGACTAGATCATCAGGGAGAGACAAAGCCTCGGTGAGACCGAGATTTCCTTCACTGAAGCATTGGTTATGCCGATACCTTATATCGGCAAGAGTGCTGCCGATATCATTCGTTTCATATTCGGCCAAGTCCTTTTCCATTTATCGACATGACTTCGCCCATCGACGAAAGCCCAAAGCATTGCTCCGATAGCTAATGTTATGCCGATGGCATACCATCGGCGATAGTCCCGTTGAAGCTTCTCCGTCTATTGAACATTTGAACCATTGAACCAAGAAAAAGGTTCAACGCGGCGGTTCAACGCAGTATAGTGACTGTTAAAAAGAAAATGAACCTCGTGATCTTTGGACATTTGAACCAAGAAAAAGGTTCAAACGTGTAAAAACACTTCCAATGAATAAGTAATGGTGAGCAAAGTGCTCGATGCACTTTCTGCAAAACAATCAAATGTAACATACAGAGTGGAACCCAGACAAAATTGCCCATGACCTGGAACCACTAAGTATGAAATTTTTTAAAATTTAAAACGAATGCCAACAAGAAAAAAGGCAAACAACTGACTGTTTATCATGCAGAACTTGATAGTACATTTTACCTAAATGATCATAACTTGCAAAATATGACGAATTTTAAGATGGTTCAAAAAGCAACCCTGGCTCATTTTTCACAAGGAATCCAACCATATTATGCAATGGTACTGAAAATACAATTTTCTATATTTTTAACAAGGTTTGCAAAACTGACTGTCTTTTCCCTTTCCACTGGACAGAACAAACACAAGCAGAAGCAAAAGCAAAGCAACAACAGGGGTCTTCATTTTGCTGAGGAGCAAAATGGGGCGTGTTGTGAACATCACAACAACTAGCAACCAAAACAAAACAATTAAATTTTGAGTGTTCAAGTAAACTAGATGAAATGAACTCATAACTTCTGACTATCTATCCTACAAATTACTATTCAGCTTGAGACTTAAGGTATTCAATAAGGGTGCATGAATTTCCATTTTCAGTTTAGTTGTGTGCACGTGATTAATTATCCTCATCTTGAAGATCAGTTGAACAAACCAGTGACTGACATTAGCCTACGTAGGTGAGGATATTCCCTCATAGCCGATCGGATAGAGCCTTGCTGCTAGCGAGCGTCCATAGCCCCGGCAAGGTTATCGTTACAATTCTCCTAAGTAGAGCCCCACTGCCAGCGAGCGTCTATAGCCCCGGTAGAGTTACTTAGATGGCTTAATCTAGATTTTCAGTATAATCCATTTTATTTATTTATTTATTTTGTTTTCTAATTTTGAAAGACTTCATAAGATATAGCAATTTGTAACTTCATGATGCAAGGAGTGGACACTTGCTGAAATTAAGCTGAGAATTGTAATGGTAGCAAGGGCAACCTCTGATTTTTCACCTAATATCTACACTAGTAGGTTCAACAAACCCAAGGATTTTAGGTGTGTCATCGTGAGAAACTTGCTTTGAATCCTCAATCACATTTATTGAATACAAAACTTCAGAAGATAAATAACTCTCTACACTCATGACAGTAACAAGTTATGTGTAAATTGTAAATGGTTAACTTGAATATCCTAAATTTTATACTGTTTTATGGTTGCTAGTTTGCTCCTTAATACTCTAAAGTAAAACAAAGATCCCTACTGAGGAGACAACCAACAAATCAACCAAACAGGCTGTACAAAAAGCAAAAAAGTAGAAAAAACTATACAAACAAAAACAAAACAAACAGCAAGAAACAGAAAACAGCAACGAACAGAAGACAAACTGTACAAACAACCAACCAAAAAAAGAAAACAGCAAAAGAAGAAAAGAAAACAAAAACAACCACCCTACCAAACTATATACAAGCCTCTACAAGGCAAATGGTAACCCAGGAAAAGACCCAAGAACACCCCTACTTGCATATTTCTTTAGATTGTGTAGGAGTAACAGGGTACTAGTTATTGTTCTCATCCTAGCAGATTTATCTTTGAATTCTAAAAAAAATTCTGGTATTCTAGATTCATTATGTTTATCAGAATAGCCCTTAATAACTAGTAACTGAGGCATCTCATCAGGTTTGTGATTGATCCATATGCATGTCCTATCTCTTGAATTTCCATAATCAAAATAGCATTTATCATTGTTTACTAAGGAAAGGAAAGAGACAACCTGATGTGTCTTTAGCTCTGTGGAACACGCTTGTTCATTAATAGCTGGCTCTTCATTTAACTCTGTATTTTCGTTGCCCTGCTCCATGTCTGGTCCTTTTTCAAGTTGAAAGATGAATGACTCTAGATGTATCATTTCTTCATCTTCATCTAGCTTTGTTCCTTCATTCCAGATATTCAGTTTATCCTCAAATTCAGCACACCTCTCAATGTTCTCATTAGTTCCCTGCACATCAGCACTTAAGTAAGTATCTTCATCATCGTAATCTGATATACAGAATTTAATCATTTCTAAATCACTTGAGAGTAAAGGTGGGACAACATCTTTAGATTGACAGGAATACCTCCCTGTTTTATTTTCAACATGGCATGCGGGTGATGTCTGATTATGCCCAGCAGCTCCAAAATCTTTTGTATTTTCAATTTTTAAGAATTGGTCATCAACTGACTCACATTTATCATCCAGTGTGGAGTCTGCTTCTATTAACCTGCAACAATCCTGAACTTGGTCATTCAATTTAAAGAAGTCAGTCATGGGATTAGGATTTACTTTCTCCTCTATGACTTCATTAGCTTCTATAGTAGGGATCTCATCAATTTTAGTGCACTTTAATTTTTTCATTTGCCCACATTTCTCCTTTCCATAAAATGACTCAAGGAAAGACATTTTACTATCTTTACTAAAAACATTAGGATCAGCAATAAAAACCTTATCCTGACAAATGGTTTCCTCTCTACAAGATTTAAAAGACTTATACTTGCACTCCCCTTTTCCTGTATTAGGAAGTAGAGACCTACTATCAATCCCACCATAATATGACCTAAGAAAAGATGCTCTATTATCATTCCCTTCTAGAATTGATTTATCTATTGTATTTTCTAACCACCTATTAGTTCCTAGTGCTGTATTAGCTTGTTGCTGCAAAATTTCTTTTTCCTGCCAGTCTTCAGCCCTGAACACATCTGAAAAAATAATCAGTCCTTTCAAATATGAACCTATCCTAGTGAGGAATGTTAAAAATTTAAGTTCATTGTGTTCAATAGTCCAGTGTATCCTGCAACAACAGGTCAAACCAAAATTAGATAAACTTTGAGAATAAAACTGTTCATTCAAAGCTCCCTGACATAAAGGACTGTTAACTTGAAAACTATCCTCATATGAGTCCATTGAAAATGGGACCCCCTTTTCACCCTTTTAGGCCTTTGAAATTTTATGAGATCTAACATATCCCAGAATATAGCATTTAAACTCAGAAAATTAACCCTAAACCAAATCAGGCCCTCCTTCTAGCGCTAGAAAACTGTTGGTGATTGTTTTGATGCAATCATAACAATAAGTTAAAATTCACATAAAATGAACTGAAACTATACTTGAAAGATAAGAAGGAATCATTTAAGATTCAACTAATCCCAAGTCTACAATGGTACGATTGGTCAAATTCAGTTGGTCAATGTGAAGCTGTAATGTTCAAGGGGCCTTACGTAGTTTAGAGTTTCTTTGTGGTTTACTGGACTAAGATTATGCAAAAGATCATGAGATATGTCAATGCTTTTCATTTCTTTGCATAAAAGTGTTACTGTGCTGCAAGTTTTAGATGGTTTTCTTGAATTATTGCAGCTTTCTCCTTCATATTTTTATGAAAACTGTCTACCTTAAACTCTGTTATGCATACCTCTTCAAATTTGAGAAAATTTCCTTTTGATTTCTACATTTTCAGCTAAATATTTCAGATGGGTTGGGAAAAGTTAGAAAGATCTAATCTATACCTCATTTACTCTACCAAAGGATCTAATTGTTCTATTATGCACTATGTAAATACTACAGCAATTTGATCAAATCCACAGTAAAAACCTTAAATGCAAGTTCTGAGCATTTTCACAAACATACATTTAAAATTGCAAGCTCTCAAAGATAATATTTTAAAACACAAAGAAGAGCAGGAGAACACTCAGAAGATAGATGCAGAACTCTAGATTCTATTGTATTAGAAACAAATAGTTATACATGATTTACAATATAGGAATGACTCTTAGTTTCATTGATCAAACTACAGAGAACTTACAAGCTTTACAGATACAGTAAGGAAGCCAGACATTCCACACACACCTTACTGCAGACAAACAGGTGACCTCCTTCTTCTACTTCTAAACTAAACTAAGCTAACTAGCTGTGTGTTTCTAAAAATCCCTGTTGTAAAGTATTACAGTGTAGAGAGGCACAATATATAGAGTTTCTGATTGTCCTCACTACAGCAAAAAAACCCTAACTAAACCCCTGGTTCAAACCCCCTGGTTACAGCAATAAATACAGATGAACCAGTCACTCAAAAATATCTCTGAGCAGTGTCAAATCTGGGCGAAATATTGCCCCTTCTGAGAAGCTCTGGCAGCTCAGCAATAACTTTTGTTTGTCTGTTGTAGTAATACTCCCAGCTGCAACCATGTCCTCCATTTGAATGGCCTTGACTTCTTTGCACTTCGCCTTTACTTCTTGCTCCTGAGATAAGATTTTCTTCTTCCATGATGTCACTGTGTTGAATTTCCAGCTGCTTCCTCAACTACAAGCCTGCAAAAACAAGACAAGCAATAAGTATCACATTTATCAAATGAACAGCAGGAAACTAAAATATCTATTTAAATCAAGGTGACTGTGCAAAAAAGTTGAAATCAGGTCCAAAATTAGCAGAAACCATGTTCAAAATGCATATAGACTACTCAAAATGCCATGGGTCAACCATCGCTGACCAGAAAAATGTTACGGGTGCCAAAAAAAATGTTTTAAAATTCCACCGCTTTGTTCTTTCCCGCCCATCGGCATGACAATCGCCATCGGCGAGCCCCAAAATACTTTGGCCGATGGCCCCTATCATTTTATTTCTCCCTTGTTTCCTTCCATCAACGTGAGATCCGCCGTCGGCGTAAGTAAAAACTTCTTTGCCGATCCTTCTCTTCCATCGATGCTTCTTCGTTGCTCTCCATCGGTGTGAGAGTCGCCATCGGCGAACTCTAAATCTTCCTCGCCGATCCTCATTGTTAGGCCGATGGCCCCTTACGCTTTATTTCCTCTTCATCGGTGAGAGATTTGCCATCGGCGAACTCCATATTCTTTCCACTGATGCCCCCATTGGTGTGACTTCTACCAAAAACCTCCACATCCTTACCATTCCTTCTATCGGCCTGACCTTGCCTATCGGAAAAGGTCCAAACGCTCGCACCAATCATTACTAGCATACCGATAACCTCCTTATTGGAGTGAGATCCTCCATCGGTATGATCCAAAAAAAACGCTGATCTATATTGCTTGGCTGATGACCCCTTTCAGTTTCCATCAGCAAGAGCCTCTTCTATCGGCAAGGGCCAAAACAAACTGGCTAACGGTAATAGTTATACTGATGGCAAAAGGCCATCGGGGAGATCGCAGTCTTTGGCGAGAGAAAATCAAACTCTGCCGATACCAAATGTTACGCTGATGACTAGATCATCGAGGAGAGACACAGCCTCGGTGAGACCGAAATTTCCTTCACATAACCTTATATCGGCGAGAGTGCTGCCGATATCATTCGTTTCATATTCGGCTAAGTCCTTTTCCATTTATCGATGTGACTTCGCCCATCGGTGAAAGCCCAAAGCATTGCTCCGATAGCTAATGTTATGCCGATGGCATACCATCGGCGACAGTCCCGTTGAAGCTTCTCCGTCTATTGAACATTTGAACCATTGAGCCAAGAAAAAGGTTCAACGTGGCGGTTCAACGCAGCATAGCGACTGTTATAAAGAAAATGAACCCCGTGAACTTTGGACATTTGAACCAAGAAAAAGGTTCAAACCTGTAAAAACACTTCCAATGAATAAGTAATGGTGAGCAAAGTGCCTAATGCATTTTCTGCAAAACAATCAAATGTAACATATAGAGTGGAACCCAGACAAAATTGCCCACGACCCGGAACCACTAAGTATGAGATTTTTTGAAATTTAAAATGAATGCCAACAAGAAAAAAGGCAAACAACTGACTGTTTATCATGCAGAACCTGATAGTACATTTTACCTAAATGATCATAACTTGCAAAATATGACGAATTTTAAGATGGTTCAAAAAGCAACCCTGGCTCATTTTTCACAAGTAATCCAACCATATTATGCAATGGTACTGAAAATACAATTTTCTATATTTTTAACAAGGTTTGCAAAACTGACTCTCTTTTCCCTTTCCACCGGACAGAACAAACACAAGCAGAAGCAAAAGCAAAGCAACAGCAGGGGTCCTCATTTTGCTGAGGAGCAAAATGGGGCATGTTGTGAACATCACAACACCTTCTAGGTTGTCCATATTACTACAATAAGCAACAGGGTCATAACTTCCTTCACCAAATTGGAAGCCATAATTAATTTGTTAATTTTCATCCTCCACTAGTGAATGATCTAATCTAAGGTACGTGCAATCACTATTGTTTTCATCTGAACTGCTATCATACACTACACCAGTGTCTTCCTCTACTCTCCTACACATACAATCATCACTTGATATTATGTCTAGATCATATGAAATGTCCACATAGATGTTGTCCACAACAACTTGTTCATTACCAACCACAACTAAATTTTAGGATAAAGATTTTGCAATCATATCCTACTTAACTTTATCAACATAATGAATGAACAAGTATGTATGTTGCATGCCCACAAGATTGAATATATAGAAATTGAGCTTAAGGTAGTATCTTTATCTTTCAAATACATATCAATACACACAGGAAGATCAAGTCTAATTTTTTTTGGTATGTGAGATAGGGAAACAATTAATCTGTGGTTGAGCTCTAGACTAGACTCTCCTTCTTGCCTTTTAATATTTTCTAGTTCTTGGACAAGAAAAATAGCGTCTAGACTACTTTCATAGTCTTCAAATGCAGCCACTAACTGATCCTAGGAGGCAAAATGTTGATCAAGGAAACTAACCAGCCACTTCCTTGCTGCTCCACATAGAGATCTTATAAAAAATCTCATCTAGATATATCCTCATCTTCAAATTGAAATCTATCATGAAGTCTAAAAATGCATCAATGTGCACCTTCCCACTAAAAACCTCACACCCATCAAATAATGGCATCTGATTGTAATTCTTTTTGTGCATGGATTGCTTCTCATAATTGACCCATGAGAGGTCCAATTTTTTATATGTATTTTCATTTGCAATAGGAGACTAAGGAAAAGAGAAACTGGGAACAACAGAAAGGGAATTGGACTGCAACCTAGATTGATGTAGCCTGATTTGGTTTTCTAATTCTTTTTCTTTCTGCAATAGAGATTCAAGAAACTACTTTTATTTTTCAATTTCATACTACAGCCTAGTGGACTCATTTCTATTAGGTAAGGGCTCAAAAAATTCTAAGTTTGTAAAATTAGTAGGGTTGTCATTAGAAAATCCATTATTTGGATGGTCAAAGGCCATATAGTTCCTAGGATTTGCAACATAAGATGATGCACAGGAAGCATCCTCCCTAGGGTATCCATATTCATACCAGTTGGCCATGACAAAGTACAGACCACATGTGTAGGACAAAGGAAATCAAACATGTTCTTTTACTAAGAACGAAACCATGGCCAAACCTAGAAGAAAAACATGTACCTTAACCAGTTGTAATCTCTTTGAATCATGCACACAACAACAACATTTCATTTTCTTTTGATAGGAGAGTCACCACCTCATTGAACGAGGAAATCCCTTGAAGCCTGACTAATCTTCAAAGCTTTAAAACTAATTCTAGGTTGCTCACACCAGTAGAGTCTTCAAATATTTCTACCTCAGCACTTTATGCTTCCCCAGTAACAATACTAGTCTATTGGCATAAGTTGACAAGTTGCTAAACTTACACATAGCAACATATTACACCTAGCAACGACTGTTATAAGGGTCTTGAAAATATTTCCAGCCACCTAAAACCTGGCAATGACTACAAACTTCCTTTGATGACTATGTTGCAAAGCTATTCAAGGTAATTCAACCTTTTAATCCTCCCTGGCAGTGGCACCAATCTGTCGGTGTAAGCTAACAAGCTACCAACTTACACACAACAACAAATTGCACCCAATAATGGTTGTAAATTTTCTTCAATGACTGTGTTGCAAAGGTCTTCAAATATGAACCAATGTATCACATCCCTAGAAATGATACCAATCTATTGCCGTAAGTTGATGGGATGCCAACTTACCCAATTATAATGCACAACTATAAACTAACTGTTACATGGGTCTTCAAAATAACTCAACCTTTCAATCACCTAGGCTAGGGACTGTCGTCAGGGTGATAGGAAGAGGTTTATCAACAAGTTAAGGGTGATCTTGGCCAACTAACAAGAGTGGGTAGACTCCTCTGCACTTTGAGCTCAGCTTAGACTCTGGAGGGATAGTCCAAGGGGTATACCTAAATAGGTATTGAGTTCAAACTAGATGAACAACTAAAAATAACTAGACAACCAAACCCAACTCATCATCTTGACCCCAAAGTTGTCACTAAGTCAAGAACAACTAGCTATCATAAAACCCCTATATAACTAATTCAACTGTGAGAATGTATATGCACAGGAAAGATGGTTTTTTTCCCTAAACCATAGGTGGATGATTGATTCCTCTCTAATATGGATCAACAACTATTCCATTGGGCAACAGAGTCATAGAATGCAAGGAGAAAAGGAAATATGCAGCAAACGATCAACAAAACTAAACATACATTTACATTTATGGCTCCAGATAGATCTTCATACAATGGACATACTTAATGATCCAAAAGAGAACTGCAATGATTCCTATGCAACAAAGGAATGACAAATACAAAGCCTTGTATTAACTTAGATACTGGCACACATCTCTAAACATCTATTACAATCATACCAGCAAATGTGGCAAAGGAAAATACATAACTACGAATATATATTTATGAAAATCCCTACAAACTCCTGTGGAGACATACCTTTACATTCAAATCTACTTTACATAACCTTCCTACTCTCTACTAAACATATCCCTTCATTTATAGATTAGACAAATCATGCGTTGATACTAGAAAAAATCCTTAGGTGCTCCCAAACTAGCCAATTGTCTCAGCGACCAACCCTAAGAATGTCTTTCAAACATGTAACTTATATAGCATTTATAATTACCGTGCAGCTTCTAGATGCTAGAAAATTTAGTCAACAAACAATTGTTGCAGTGAATGTGGCACATGGCCATGTTAGAAAACCAGCAAAAATTTTGGGCACCCATGCCTTGCATATTGATTCGTGTCCTTGAGAGGACTAGCAAAAGATATGGATGTTGGCACATTGCATCCTCTGATTAAATTAATGTACCTGCACACAGACGACATACACTATTCTAGCCACTATCTTGACATTTGCAATTCGGCATTCATTTTGGCCAATGAGCAAAAAGGCATTTTAAAATAATAGCCCACCCAAAGTATTTGTAAAGATTTTACACTTTATAAACTCATGCTTTACATTTGATCTTTGCACCTTAATTGTGCCTTATTGACAAAAATCTTCCAGTGAGAACTCACTTCTTCTACACCTTCTTTCACCTTATCAGCGAAACTCATCTTTCATGAACCAAGACTACATTTGCTCTTGTGTCGACAAATCTTCAATTTTCCAAACTTCTCTTTCCTTTCTCCATGTCTTTTCTTCATTTTCACGCCCCTTTTGCCTTATCAACAAAATTTCATTTTGGTGAACTTGGCTGACTTTGCCTCTATTTCCTTTAGTCAGTGAACTTGAACTTTTCCAAACTATGCTTGCTTCGCCCTTGGTCAACAATTTTTTCTTTTCATCAACTCTACTTTCTATCCCTTAGTAAGGAAAAATCAAAATTCCTAAACTAATCAATATTTGCCCTTTATCAACAAATTATTCATTTGTCGAACCTTGACCTCTATCATGCCTTCTTCTACCCTATCGGCAAAATCTCAATATGTCAAACTCCTTCCTTAGTGCTTCTTTTTCTATCTTTTTTCAGCAAAACCCCATTTTGCTAAACTTACATTACATGCCCTTTCCATTTCTTTATGGCCAATCCACTTGCCGAACCTTTCCCTTCAATCATTTTCCTTTATCAACTCTTTCACCCATCGGTGAACCATGAGAAAACCAACAAAGTCCCTTGCCTTAGAGAACTTCCCTCCACTTTACCTTTGTCGGCAAAATTGAATTTTGTGAAACCTTATCTTTTCTTTGCCTTGTTCCTTTTCTTTCCCTTGTCGGCAATTTTACTATCGGGTGAACCCTTAGTTGGTGAACCTAGATGTTTGTGAACCTTTGACTTCGTCGACACATCATCATATTCATCTTCTTCCCACCTTAGAAACATTTTATCACCTGTTGCGGCTGCTTTACTTTCACTTTGTCACCAGAGTATGCCATTGGCGAACTTTTGAGTTTGTGAACTCAAATATTTGTCGACAAGGCCTAAAAGAACATCTTTTGCTACCGAAGAACCTGCACTTTACCAAATAGCTATCAGCGAACCTTATTGTTGATGAATCGGCAAAACTACGAACTTGCAAACAAGTTCGCAAGTTAGGAATTTCGCCAGTTGGCCGACAAGAAGGCAAAATAAAGAATTTTTCTAAAGAAAAGGAAGACAAAGAAACACAAGGAAAGAAGGAGAACATAACTTAGAAATTTTTAGAAGGGAACCCATGAAAGATATCTCTGATCAAGTATAATTGATGGGTTTTGAGTGATTTTTGGGTAAAGTGAGAAATTGATGAAATTTTCTATGTTTTTTGGGACAAAATAATACATTTTGGAACTGATAATTTTGAGCTCCAACAGAATCTTTCCCAAATATAAAATTTCTGGATAGCACATCAACATCTCTCTTGTAGGAACAACCAGTCCGCTAAAGTTGACACAGTAGAAATAGTTTTCATATTGTGTAAGGATATAAAATAATTATCAAATTTATGAACATTTCAATAAGCTTTTCACCTGCATACATTTTGATTAAGTTCGATTGTGACAAATCTACCAATGTTTGTCCTCTCCATTATCCTGTAAACTACATTAACAAATATTACAATAGAAATAGAGCATCGAGACGCTAAGCAGCAGAATAACAAACCACATACGATAACGACTTCATCACGTCAGTCGAAGTGACTAATAATTGCAAAATTAATGTGGAAATCCAGAACACACTTAGACAATACTGACTGAAATCAAATCCCATAATACATCTGTATCTAGGTAGTAGGAGAAGCGGCACCACATTGCAGAGTTGCAGAGTTTAGGTGAGAGGTGGGCAAGTAAATCTAGCTAGAGGAGTGAGGCTGCATTAATTGAAGAGCTCAAGAGCAATGGGAAGGATGACATTGACGTTTAGAAGTTTAATCCGAATAGTTGTACACAAACAGATGGCTGCTTCTAATGCCAAAACTGTTAGTTTTTAGGATCAGAAATGTAAGCAATTAGAAAATGCAACACATAAGACAATAAACACATCAGGTACCCTAAGAAAACCCTCCTACTCGAGGGAGAAAAACCCAGCAAATATATCTCTTATATATTGAATAAATAAGAGCAGAAATCTACTTACAACTCAGGCCTAACACAAGCCCAAATTTGATACAATGAATAATAGCACCTCTTCTAGATGCAAAGATACAAATGAATATGTTTCTCCTTGAAGATCAATCTGCTACTAATGGAAATGAAGATCTGCTGCTAGAGAGATATCAATGAAGTGATTGAATTGAAGTATATATACAAATCAAGGTGACTCTTCATATGTGTCAGCAACTCTTCATATGCTTTGGTGTCTCTTCATATATTTTGGTGTCTCTTCATATATGACTTTTCATTGAGTCGACCTGAGTAAATCTCCCGACACTACAATAACATCAACACTCCCTCTTAGCTAGAGAGATATCTTTCCAAATATGTCATGGAGTCTCTCAACATGACACTCACAATGACTACACCCATTAGTGAGAAGAATTTATCACGGAGTCTCTCAACGTGATATGATCATGGAATCACTCAACATGATGTCAAACATGGCTACTCCCATGTGTGGAAATGAACATGTGCATAAGTGTCCATCACGGAGTCACTCAACGTGATGTCGTCATGGAGTCTCTCAACATGATGTCCACCATGGCTACTCCTAGAGGGTGGAAAGAAACATGTGTACAAGTGCCCATCACGGAGTCACTCAATGTGATGTTGTCATGGAGTCTCTCAACATGACATCCACCATGGCTACTCCTAGAGGGTGGAAAGAAACATCTGTATAAGTGCCCATCATGGAGTCACTCAACGTGATGTCGTCATGGAGTCTCTCAACATGACGTCCACCATGGCTACTCCCAGAGGGTGGATAAACACAAGTACAAGAGAATAATCATGGAGTCTCTCAACGTGATGTCCACAATGGCTACTCCCATTAGTGGAAAAAATACATCGCCATGGAGTCACTCAACATGATGTCCACCATGGCTACTCCTAGAGGGTGGAAAGAACCACATCTCCATCTCATAGATGGAGAAGGGCTCGCACCTCATATTTCTTCATCATAGAGAAATATATTGCAACATATCTTCATGATGATGTGACTCCCTTTGAAACTCCAAGTACTTGCATCAACCTTTTGACCTCCTTGTCCACGATTGACTACAATGCTTGCCTTAGAGGAACAGTTTTCAATGCATGCCTCCGGCACTACTGACTTGCAAGAGTTTAGGATTGTCCTCCTTGATCTTATCCTAGATCACCCTATTCTGAATAGATTTGCAAGGCTACCAATGTCAAATTTAGATTGACAGTCTTGTACAATTCTATTCTCAGCAGGTGAAGAGGTCTTCCAAGCACTGCAACCTTCACTTCTTCTTAGTGAGTCACAGAACTTCCTCTTGATCCCTGCCTCATAGATTGCAAGGAAAACCTTTGAAAGTGAAATTCTCTCCATTGACTAATCTCAAAGCCTTAGTCCTTCAACTCATGCCTTGAATTCTCATAATTGAACTCCCTCTAAATGTCATTTTCTCCTCTTCGAAGTAGCTTATCGCAATGACAATCTGTAAGGGTTCTCCGTTGTTTAGTGTCTTCATCTTTCTCAATCTTCTTTGCTGATGCAAATTCCTCATCTAAGGTGGACCCAACCTTGAGCCCTCGAGAGATGTTTCCAGTGAAGATATGTGCCACCAACTCAGTCCCATGGCTGCAAGCTATAACTCCATGATTGTTCATTTCTCTAGCTGGCATGCCTTCCTCATAGGATGCCTCAAGCTCTTCCTTCCTTTGTATTCTTTATGTAGACTCTCATCATCCTTTTGCTCCTCAATCTATCCTAGAAGCATTTTAGAGAGATTACTAATAGTTTAGAGAATCAAATTAGCCCAAAGAGAAATATTCAGACCAATGCTATAAGCATACATGATTCACTATTCTCAATGTTAGTGCATGAATTAGCTACATCATTATTCAAAGGTACACACATAAAATACTTATCTCTTTATTGTGATGCTCCTTTAACTTCATCTTCATCCATTGTAGAAACAAAAACTCAATATCCTCTACCTCCATTTGCCCCTTTATGCATCTTGTGAGTTCCCGCTGCCAAGATATGCAATTGAGCAAAATGACCATACTTGTCACACCTAAAATATTGTTAGCGGAGCCAAAGACAGTGCGGAAATGAATGGCCTCCGTGGGGGTCTTTGTAGAATTCATATAGGCTTCTAGGGCAAGTCCTGCCTTATAACCAATGGTTGTTGATAGCAAAACCTAAGCACATAATCAAATTTCCTTCCCATTAGTGTTATTCTTAATGAATATCATGCCGGCCCCTCTGGCCTCTCGAACAACTTCTCCCTATTCCACTGGATCAGCAGGACTATCTCATGAACACACCGCAAGTTTTTCTTTCATCAGGTTTAAAATCAGAGTATTATTCACACACGAGTCTCCTTGCACAAGGCTCAATTCTGAGGTTTGGCTGTTCACCATAAAGAATTGTTCCATCTCCAAGCTTGACATTTGCAACAAAGTGTCTATCCATGGAGCTGGCACCCACAGTCATGATCTAGGGTGCAACATTGTAAAGATCAGAAGGCTCCCCTAGTTAAAATCTTCAACATTTGCTTTTACAGTGATGGGAAGGTTAACCATCCATTCAGGTGCCACATATCCTTGAGTTCCACAAACTGTAGAGGAGAAGAAGGCTTGGTCTCTGTCCATCAGCTTTGCTAATCCAAAGTTAGATACCTTGGGATTAAAAAATTCCTGTCTAAAAAATCTATTCTGAGGTTTCACATCGCAATGGAGAAACCATTCCAAGCATTCTTCGTGAAGGTAAGCCAATCCCTTTGCCATGCTCACTGCAATTGCAAACCTTTCCTTCCAACCCAAAGATTCACTTTCTGTAAATAGATACTCGTCCAGCGATCTGTTCTCAACAAACTCATAAACAATTAATTTTTTATGCCCCTCTACATAGAAGCCAAACATGCGAACCAAATTCATGTGATGAACTCTACCAATCATACTTACCTCCGCCCAGGATTGTTCCTCACTCTAAGGTACTCCTTCCAATTGCTTCACCACCATGACCTTTTCATCAACCAAAACCCCTTTGTAGATGCTTTCAAAATTTTCATCTCCCAGCTTTCTCATGAAGTTATCCGTGGCCTCAGCTCTGCAATGCTAAACTTCTTGAATCTAAGTGGGATGGCAGAATATCCTGGTAATGCTCCTCTTCTTGAAAGTCTTGTAATTGCTACTATCAAAAACAAGTGTCACAGAACTGCTACAGTTGAGTGGGATCTTGCTAGGAATAGTGGAATTTAGAAGTGAAGAATCGTTGATGGAGACCTTTATATACATGTTCTTGCATGCGGCAGGAGATCAATATCCATTGAGAAGTTGTCCTTTTGGAAAGCATTCTCCACGGCCATCCAAAAGCTAGGCGAAACCCAAACATTGACTATCACTCATGCATGTCCTTTTACATTCTTCAATAGTGATCCCTGTCGCTTATCCTTCGAGATCATTGCCATAAAAAATCATATTTTGAAGAACGGCATCCATTTTGCATAGGACCATGTGAACGAATGCATTCACATTTTCAACTGGTGAGAACAAAGAGTTGAATGCATTCTTTCGCGTACCTTGTCCTTGCCATGAGCTGCACTATACTTCTTAGATCTACCATGGCATCCAACAGAACCATTTCAAATTTACAGACTCTATCTGTTAACGAACCATGAGAGGATGGAGTGGTTGCTGCCGTCGTAGGACCATGAGAGGGTGGAGCTACTGCTGCTGTCTTCTATACTCGAATGGAACGTCGCTCGGCTTGGCAACCACCGGTCCGAATTGAGAGCCTCGCTATTAGATAACTAAATTTTGTGAAATTCCTTCTTCAGACAGGCCATTGATATCTTCATAAGCCTCTGCGTGCGGGTCCTCTCACCTTGTGGATATTGCTGTATGAGTTATCTGCAATACATCTATGTAGGCTTATCTACAAGAGTCGTCTCTGTAGGAAGATTTAGTACAACAACTTGTTCACCATCTTCTTTTTCTACACAAATTCTTCTTCAAAGATCTGCCCTTAGGTCTGAAATAATTTGCAACCTTAGATCTGCAATAATTTGCCTTCAAGATTTGCCTAGATGAAAAGTTGACTTGACTTCTTAAACAAATCTGATAAGATCTTTTCTTAGACCTTCTCTGATACCATGTTAGTTTGTTAGGATCAGAAATGTAAGCAATTAGAAAATGCAACACATAAGACAATAAACACATCAGGTACCCTGGGAAAACCCTCCTAGTCGAGGGAGAAAAACCCAGCAAATATATCTCTTATATATTGAAGAAATAAGAGCAGAAATCTGCTTACAACTCAGGCCTAACACAAGCCCAAATTTGATACAATGAATAATAACACCTCTTCTAGATGCAAAGATACAAATGAATATGTTTCTCTTTGAAGATCAATCTGTTGCTAATGGAAATGAAGATCTGCTGCTAGAGAGATATCAATGAAGTGATTGAATTGAAGTATATATACAAATTAAGGTAACTCTTCATATGCATCGGTGACTCTTCATATGCTTTGGTGTCTCTTCATATATTTTGGTGTCTCTTCATATATGACTTTTCATTGAGTCGACCTGAGTAAATGTCCCGACGCTACAATAACATCAACAAAAACACCTTGCAGAACAGGGCAGCATGTGTTGACAGCAGGATCTCCAATGGTAGCATTTACCAGCCCTCCCAGCACATCCACACACGCTCCTAATTTCAATGCATTTAGCGGACAACTCCCCCCACTTGATGAACTCGGCGGCGGCGGACGAGAAGATGAAGTTGTGGGAGGTGGAGGGGGATGCCATGCTTCCACTACAGAAGCCATGCTCAGCGCTAAACAAATCATACCCATTACCACCATTACAGCACCCTTTCCCATCTTCAACTTTTCTTAATGATCTGAAGAAAAAAAAACAAATCAGAACGCACAAGAACTGCTGGAAGTTTAGGCTTGTAGAAGGAGGTTACTCAGTGGGATTTTATATCGTCTTGGTCTCAGATTTCAATCATGAAATTTTGTTCACCCGTGAACAATTCGACAACGTCAAGTCTGAATGTGATGCAGTGATTTTCCACCCTGTATTATTCCATTTAATATAAGAATGTGGATTTGAGAATCCAAGCTAACGTCAAATAATCTCCATTGTCCCTCTGTCAAGTCCAATCGTTTCTGCATTGGCATATATTCTCAGTACAACACATTGGCAAGTTATTTTTGTCGTTCGTTTTGCACATTAATAATAATTTAAACTGTTATTTATTTTATAGGTAATATTAATAGTAGCTTTTCAAATTGTGGCGTCGTTGAATCATTATTTAACATTTTTATAAGTAAATGACATAAATAGTGGTATATTAAACTCTAAATTAAAGAAACAAAATTGAAGTCTAAAGCTGAAATAGTTTGATCGTTAAGCAAGGCGGGTAACAGTGAAAACGGTGTTCCGAATATAGCATAAATACTTGCACCTTCGATAAGAGACGTCAAAATGCTTCTTGAATGAAGCTATATTTTGTTTGTTACGCTCATACAAAATCTTTTGTCTCCCCCGTCTCATTCATACCGAATAAGAATATTATGTTTATACAAAGTTTAAAATTTCCTTATCAGACAAAATAACTGAAGCTTCCTACGCAACCAATCAACATCGTCTCCAACTACGCAATTCTTCCGTTAGACAATTTATTGTCTTTCACGCGCAAGGCTTCGTATTGAAAAAGGAAATATGGATGGTTTACATACACATCAGTGAACTAGAAAAATCACCAAGTTCATGATTTTCTTTTTTTTAGACTGCACTGGGTAGCCCCCTCTATAAACTTCAGTGCACCCGGTAAACTTTTTTGACATGACCGGTGACACTGGCCCGACACGCCCTCCAGTACCACGGGGATGGGGGGAGGATGGACCTCATGACCTTCTTTACTGCAACAGAATTTTTTAGTCAATCGAGGCAGGGCCCCCGCCCCCCAAGTTCGTGTTTGTTCAATATACTCCATTTTTTATAATTTTTATTGATTTTTATTTAAATGATCAACATTTAATATAAAAGTATGATACACAATTCATATAAAAGACGACTGTAATGGAATGGCACCCAAAAAATCAATCTTAGAATTTAATAACAAACAAAAGTGGAGATGTAGCTAAGCAATAAAAGCTATACTAGCGAGATCAAGAGGGGGTCATTATTAGGGAGTTTACCCTAGCCAACCAAGAGATCCTAGCCATTAGAAATGGGCTCTCAACCTGTGATGGTGTCCTCTTTGTCTTCTTCTTCTTATGGAGCTATGCAAATAGGTGAAATAAGTAGGCCAGCCAAGGGAACTTCTTGTTGTCATGCCAACTATGGTGGCCATGGTCATGCTAAGAAGTGGAAGATCATCCACCAGGCATGGGAGATCAGCCATGCTATCAATGTTGATGGGGTCCTTAGGATCCATGAGAGCCACATCTTAAATAGACATTGTCACTATCGCCATGATGGCACCTATGTAGAGATGAAGCATCCATACTAGCAAGAGAAGGTAGCACATGAACAATAGTAAAAGTCACATCGGCCTAGTGCTTAACAAGTGTCTACAACTAGGAGACCTCTAGATTAACATTATTGACCTGCACCTAAATCTATAACACAACATTAGATCATATAATGGCTTTAGAATAGAAAGAGAAATGAACATGGATTGCAAAACTTGAAAATAAAGTAACATTTCTATCTTTCCATATGTTGAATAGAATCTCCACTTTGAATCCATCCCAAATTTGAGTAAATCTCAAAGGCATTATGGGTTGGTTGCCTAAAGGGATAATATGCCAAGAAAAAGGCTCTAGCTAGAAAGGCTTGAAGAAATCATGTATTGAGTTCCATGTAGATTAGGCTTGTGGGTAAACTAGAAGAGATGCTTGGGAGTTTTCAAATATCCACAAAAAGGACAAACGGGTTGGAAATGTCCAAATGGATCTAGGATGGGATCCAATGCCAAGACTTTGATATAGGAGACACCAAGCAAAATGAGCCTATTTGGGCTCCAAAATAGCAAACCAAACTATTTCAAACCGACAACAACATTAAGTTGTAATGAACTAGAGGTTCCACCTAACATGGAGTTTCTAAATGATGGGTAGGTGAGAAGAAAGCTAAGAATACCCTTGGAAGGGTTTATAATTCTTAAAGGAGTGTCTAGATACCATTTGTAAGATTTCCACGAGGGTGTAGTAGATTGAATCCCAACCCTATTCAACATTTCTAAAGGTATAGACTTCATAATAATTTTAAAGGACTTAGAATCTTGATTGCCAAGCTTGTAGTTTATTAATATTTTAAAAAGCCACTATTTATTTTTTGTGGATTTTGATAAGCTTAGGGGAGTGGACATGGAAAAAGGTGATGATCATCTCATTGCTAGTATCATTATGTGTTTAGTGATTAGAGAAAAACCCAATTTAAGTCTAGTTGTTTGTGCTCTCTAGTGTAAGAATGAACAAATGCATTTAAATGAGAAATGTCTACTTGCCCCCATCCTCCACAAGTTTGTCAAGATGAATACATATAGGATGGGCACGGATTTACATTACATGGACACATATCGCAAAACAAGCTCTAGTTGTTATATGAGAAAAGGAAAATGATATAAAAAAAGTATACATACACTATAAATATGTTATTTTTAAATTCTAAACAATGCTTTAACTTTATAATCTCATTGAATAAAGTATGGTGTCCTTTGAAGGAAATGCAAATAACTTTATTGGACTCTATAGCTGTAAACTCCATGATGGATTGAGAAGTAATACATGAACTATTTAGAATGAATGCCTCAATCCAAAAATGTAGCCTCAAGGAATAAGTAGATGCAAGTTTATAGATAAAATTGATCTATAAAAAAAATTCTAAAATTCAAGAACATGCTCTATAGTAGCATAAAACAAGACCCTAAAACCTTTTACCATGTACAAATACCATAGTAAGCATGTATGTAGAATTTGGAATCATAGATAGGGTAAGTGAATCATATGTAGTTTTATGGTGTGCATAGTTGCAACATTTACATGGGTGCACGTATTGCTAGAATTTTAAAAAACAATTTTCAAGAAAAGGGAATTGGTAGATGGACAACCATTGAAGTATGTTTTGAAACTCAATTTTGTTAGATAATATACTAGTGAAAGTCTCTTTAGCCATGATGTTTTTGTAATGTTAAAAATTGCATACCCTTGCAATTTCACACTATGTTTTGCACTCATTTTGGTGTTTTCTCCCTAGTGTGTTTTAGGATCATTTTTGTCTTGCCTTAGCCTTTTTCCTAAACCACACATGATGTCTTTGTGTTATGTTTTACATTTGAACTTATTTTTATCAAATAATATTTTAATACCTTGATTCTTTCACTATCTTAAGGTGTTTTGTGAAATTAAGTATTGATGTCTCTTGGACATTAGCACTTGGCAAGAATGTATGTGCAATGTACTAGTGTCTCGAGCCTATGTGGCACCAAGTTACCATTTTCCTAGGTATTACTTACCACGTCCTATGATATGAGAGATTCTGCATAATGCTTTTGCACTTTTGAACAACTTTCTTTGACCTACCTTTTCTATTTTTCCCTCTAAGTCTTTCATTCGAAAGGATATTTTTGAATCTCTTGGCTCTCTTTTGGCAACTCTTGGAAAAATTTGTGAAGCTCTTGACATCTCTATCATTATAAACAACACTCTATGAATATTCTTGCAAAATTTTATGGCTCTCTTAGTGCATCCAGAAATCTTGTTTTGTAGACTCAAGCTTATGTGACATTTTAGTGGATTTTCATTATCTTTATTGGGTTTTTTGGAACCGCTTCTTGTTGGGATCTTCATCTCCATCTAGGTAGTTTTCAACTTCTAATTTATAAAATGATTGAGTTCCATCGTGCCCTCATTTTTCTACTTATTTGTTTAGTGTAGTCCATTTGTATGCTCGTTGAATTTGTGTGAGTCATTCCATTTCCTTTCTTCCTTCAAAAAGCTCACTAGTTTGCTCTTATTTTTTAGTATATTAGTTTCACATTACTCATTTGATCTATTTTTCATTAGTTTTATTCATTGTAGATGCACTTAGAAGATAATAACACACACTTTATTTCAATCTCTTCAATCTTGGCTGTACGTGGAGGTAGAAATACCAAAATAAGGGGTTGACCTAAAGGAAAACCCACAAGAAGCCCCAACATTCCTTGTTTATTCTTGTAGATTCCAAATTTAGAGGACAAGATTGCATCCACACACTAGTTGAGCGAGATAGAGTAAAATAGACTTGAAATTTTTAGTTTTTCATGCTTTCTAGACTACAACATGATGTGTAGATATCCACACAAAGTGTAGACATCCACTTGATGCCCTAGCATCATTGGCAGTGAGCAGAATCCATTTTGATTGCTTTCCTCTGTTTTTTCTCCCTTTTATTGTATGTATAAAATATTAAGATCTTGTCTCCATTTTTTTTTATTCATCATTTTATCATTCTTCTTTTGTCTTCATAATCAATTAGAATAGTTTATTTTTCTATACATAATACCTTATAGCATTGTTGACATTATTCTATTGAACAATAGTAGGATATAGAAAACTAAATAGTCCTAATTGTAGTTGTAGTTAAAGTTCTTTTGACTAATACCTCTTAGTTGAAGTGTAAATTTTCCTCCTCTATAGTTTTTATTGAAAATATATTTATTAAAAGGTTCTATAAACTTCAAGAAAATGCATTTGGTAGGTGTAAAAGAAAAAAACAATAAATTTTCTATCATACTCACACCTCTATATAACTTTTCCCAGTGTCCACATGCCTTGTACCAAAATGGAAGCTTTGAGATGTGGTATGGATATCCATAAAAGCATTTGAAAAATAATTTTTTAAAGATGTTATAGCTACAAGTGCATAGTGGTGATGTATGTAGAACAAAGGTAGAGATTATGTAATCAAATTTTTAAAAAAATGCTTTACAAATCTTCACCTACAAATTTTGCATGTGAACTAGTTGGTGAAGCAACTCAAGAATTTTTCCTATAGAACATACTGACAAATTATTTTTTAGGATACTTCAAAATAATGGAGGCATAGAGATGGTATGAAAAATATTTAACAAAATACTTTAGGACATTCAAATTTAGAGCCATGACACATTTATGAAATATGGAAATAGAAACATGCCCCATAACTTTTTGATGGAAATGATCCAAAGAAATGTGGTCTTATGGAATGGTTGTAGGAATAAATAGATCCACTAAAAGGGCTATTAAAACTTTTAATGATTGATGGTGTCAATGTAACCAAGGGACATTTGGAAAAGGGATCAAAATTATGGAAATAGTTCTTCGAGAAGGGTGATGTTCTCTCATTCTCTGTCTATTTGGATCATGGATCTTGGGAGCAATGATGCCCTCAATGTGAGTTTCATGATTAAATCAGCTAGGGAAATGGTTGAGACTCTAATTTAAACATAATTTTTCTTGACAGAATAGGGGATATAGGTTAAAAGCATGTTATTCATTCCATTAGTAAATTTAAACATAAAATAACAGTCCCTATTATCTCTTAAGACACAAGCACTACATTTTATCTTAATGAAAGGCAATGTTTAACAATGAGTGATTATTGAGGGATCGATCAAATAGTGCATCAACAAACTAATCATTTTATGGGATTTGATCGTACTTTATTTTTAAGCATTTTAAAAGCAATCAAATGGGGAATTTATTTTAAAAGGGGATACATGTTTTAAAATGTATAGGAAAATAAAGCTCAAATAACAAATATTGTTTAGTCACCTATTTGAGAAGCTAGAATGTGATTGCAAGGGACTTTTTATTTTTCCATTTACACATAGCATTACAAAACAAATGAAATGAGGGCTTTGTGCTATCATCTATGAAGAATATGAAGAGTAATTCAAAATGTTTGCCTACTCTGGCCTTCACAAGTCTTGTAATATTTGTGCCCTTATGTATTTTCAAGTAAAAAGCACATGAAAACTACAAAACAAGCCCATCATGCAAGAGAATTGCCCCTCTTAAATGCGAAGGAAAATCACCTATTTAATGGTGATCTATCTTGTTGTTAGAAGTACATGTTGCTACCCATTGGAAAAGTCACATTAACAATTACAAAAATCATAGTGGTAAGTTTACTTGCTAACAATCTAATAATGCTAATATGGTTTGGGATAGTGTCCCTAATGGTGAGGAATTGCTAGATGTTGGATGGGACTTTAAGCCAAGAGACTGGAACCCACCTCCTATTGCTAGTCTTTTAACTCCTGTTAATTTACTTTTTTATATATGATGTAATATTTTTGAATAGTTAGTTTTTTCAATCTCTCCTAGTATTTTTTATTGGCTCCAAACTCTCCTTAACTTATTTTACGACATATAATTTCACCTTTCTTTTTAATAATGTGAAACATTATTTTGACAAAACATTATGTATACCTATTACATTGAAAATTTTCAAAAAAAAAATATGATCACCCATAAAACATTGTTTTCTATGTTTCTTATATATTTTCTCATTTTTACAAGAATATATAAAACTTAAGTTCAAACTGCCTCGCTACAAAAATTAGAAAAACAACATAAATCCATTAAATTATGCTTTTAAAACATTATTCTATTGCTTATTTACCCACAAAAGTTCCTACTATATTCATTGTTTTATCGTAGTCCCCAATTTAATCATTAGACACCATTTTCTCAATATTATTTGCATGAAAAGGGCAGAATAACGGTGAAGAAACTGAGATCACCAAAAGGAAATCTCGTATACCAAAAGGAAGCAACACCGTAGAAGCAGCTTAGCCTGAATAGCCGCTCTTGATTCAAATTTCAAAACGATTGGCTCCATAATAAATGAGTATAATTTATTTGGACCGAACAATTTTATACTCACACTGTGAAATGAGTTATACAAACCGCCAAGGTGTCATCACTTCATCTCCCCATTCATATCCACAAATAATCGTAAAATTAATGCAGCGGAAATCCAGAATACACTTAGAGAAATACTGAATGAAATCAAATCCCATACCAACTACAAATTTACGTACTAGAAAGAGTGGCATTATGTAGCAAGGTTGTCATGTTTAACTCAGAGGTGGGCATTTGAATCCAGGAGGAGGGTTGAGGCCGCATTGAACAAAGAGCTCAAGAGCAATGGGAAGGATGATGTTGAGGTTCAGAAGCTTAACCCGGATAGTTGTACACAAACAAAGGGCTGCCTCCAATTCCAAAACACCTTGAAGAACAGGGCAGCAAGTGTTGACAGCAGGATCTCCAATGGTAGCATTTACCAGCCCTCCCAGCACATCCACACACGCTCCTAATTTCACTGCATTTAGCGGACAACTTCCCCCACTTGATGAACTCGGCGGCGGCGGGGGAGGAGTTTTTGTTTTGGGAGGAGGAGGGGGAGGACATTTTGCTTCCACTGGAGGACCCATGCTGATTGCAAAGCAAATCGTAACCATCACCACGATTGCTGCACGGTTTCTCATATTCATCTTTATTTAATGATCGTAATCAAGGAAGCAAATCAAAACCTAGGAAAACTGCTGCTAGGTTACACTTGTAGGAGTCTACTCGACAGGAATTTATAGGCTGAGCGTCTTAATTTTCAATCATGAAATTTTGTGCGCCCGTGAACGCTACCGTAATCTAAAGATCTGCTGCACGTGAAACAGTGTTTGGCAACCCTGTATTTTTTCCATTTAATATCAGAAAGCGGGGCGCAACAAGCCAAATTAATTTTAAATAACCTCCACTGCCCCTCTGTAAAGTCCAATCATTTACGCGTTGGGGCACATGGTATACGACCTAACATATCCTCGTTTTCTCACTTCACTACCTAACAATTTGCAAGTGGCACATACTTCTGGTCAACTAGGAAACAATTTGAATTTTTAATATATTCTGGCACTTCGGTGTTCTGGAAGCAATCTTTATACTATGTTTGAACAGAGTGATTCTCTTGGCGTGGGAGGAAATGTTGTAGAAGATTGTTGCATTGCAGGAAACAAGAATCCATAGTATAGGCATCTCTATGTTCAATTCATACCAGCTGTGCATAAATGTTGTCTTTTATTTTGTTGTTTCATCTGGATATTAGTGTTCGCTACATTCCATATTATTATTAAGACTTCGATATTGGTGTTATGTAAGTCTCAGAAAATAGTCCTTGCAATTGTAAGCAATATCCTCATGCTATAGAGGTTCGTGAGAGAGGATATTAAACCACAAAAGTGTTGTAGACTTGTGTATGCACATCAAAATAAGCTTATGTAAGTTGGTAATGATTATATATTCATGATTTTTTCTATTTATTTTATGTTTATTTTGGGAAAATGTTTTTCTATATGCATATATTGACAAATGGTGTAATTTTGTTTGAATTTGCACTATTTCTCAAGATTGTTTTAATCCATCTATATGCATACATTCCTATGTACTAAGTAAATACCTTATCTTTACACACATATACTGCTATACATTCACCTTATTATCACATTTATTACTTTTACCCATGCACCTACCTCTATTTAGACATTAGCCACCTTACTATGATTATTTGATTCCTAGGGTCATTTCCTAGTAATGGGGTGAACCACACAGTCATAAACTTAACCCTTTTCATCTCAAAATTAAAAATTCAAATTTCACTAACTAGCCCCTTTTATTTTCCCACCTTTAGCTTACAATAAGCATTTAACAAAATTTGATGTGATGTGCTATTACTTAAAGACATTCAATGCATTCATTCAAAGATAGCCACAATACACAAGTCTCCTATTCTAGAACATTTAAAGAACAATCAGTAGAAACACATTTTCATTTAATGTATTAAAATGAGTAAGGAGTTTGCATACATATTTCTAGGGTTCTTGTCAATTGTCTTCAAAGTTGTATACATATTTTTGATGTTGACTATAGAGAACTTGTCTTCTTGGGACATCATGACAACCCTTCCAAGTTATTCTTAAATACTACCATCCCTCAACTACTAGGAAGGAGTAGAGCAGAGAAAGATCTATTAAGTGAATTGTAAAGTAGAATTCTACATTATATAGGATCGAGTCCAAACTCAAAGGATAAATCTGTGACTGTGAACTTTGACCTAGACATACAAATTTGACATCTAATAGGGCACAAATCTAGTATGTATTCTAAGGCAACCATTGATAGAGAGATCACACTTTCAGGGAAAGAAAAAAATTATAGAATCTTCCCCATAAGTAGTCATTCTTCTTTCATAGAGCTAAGTACCTCCCACTATTAAACATCTACTTTTTGAAATAGTTGTTGCAAATTATTAGATTTATCCATCTCAAGTAGAATTAGTTAATCTAGGCTAATTTGTGTGTAATTGATTGTAGTTTACTCGATTACTTTTGTTGATAAAGAATAATGTGCACCTAAGTTGTTTTCTAATTTTTAGAGACATGTACACACATTTGAAAAATCTTGAAGTTAAACTTTTCACATGAAATACTTTGCAATATGGTCCATCATCATCTAAGTATTCTTACCTTTTTAAGTATGAATAGTCTAATACTTTTTTCAAGGGTAATGATATGAAGGAAAATATGAATCAAATTGCTACTCCCTCATTTTCTTCTATTAAACTAAAATTAATTTTAGGAAGTTTACTAAGCATCAAGAATCTATGGATGATGCACTACAAAGTTTGTTGAGTGCTAATCTACTTGGAATCCCTCTCATTTTCCCATTACATCTAAATAACCACTTACTTTAAAAGCATATAATAATCAAGCATTTTGCAACTATAATCAAGTAAAAGATCAATACACTTGAACTTATGTAAGTATTAAGCATAAGGCACAATACCTTATTGAAAATAATACAATTAGAGTGAAGGGGAAATTATAGTGGAAATCCATCTATAGCACATGCTAATACTAGACTAGAAATTTATACCAATCAATTTCATCATCATTCACATAATGCTAAGGCACTTGATACCAATAATAATGATGATACTATTGAACATGAGGCTATTTGATTCCTAAGGTGAATTGGGGGATGATCTTACACATTAGATAAGAACACCACAAGATCATAGAATCTATTCAGGAAAACAATATGTCAAAAAAATGTGGAATGATTATCATAAATATGCCATTTTTTCAAGAGTAAACATGATGAATTTAGATATAGGTAAGATAAGAATCTATAATGGCTCTTCTACTTTATAAAATGTACAAAGAAGGTATGTATACAAGTAGGCTACCAATTAAGCTATGGAAATATGTTGACAAGTGTTACATGCATATGGTTCATAGACTATGTGGACAAGATGATAAAATATGGCCAACCTATATGGTGCTAGTTGGATTGCATAAAATTGTGGTACAAACACTATCATGTGTTAGATGTGTATGGTACCAATTGCATGATCATGTTCTATGGTACAAAGAGTATTAGATAACATGCACACATACAAACACAACAAGTGGATGTAGATGGTCCATTTTTTAAACACATATGGTCATGCTAAGCACCAAAATTTATAGCCATGTGCAAGGTCTCATGATGCATGTGAGTAGAGTTGCATAATGGCACACAAGAAATGTACATGTAGATGCATGAGGATAGTGTTGCATGTGGAGACACAAGTGTTGTATTGTGTGCATTAAGTGACTTTTGATTGTGTATATAATATAGCAAGCACCTAACAATGAATAGGCATATATGGCAATCAAATGATAACTTGATGTCCTAGTTCATGAGGCTATGTGGGATGAAAAAAAAATTTAACTCTCATTTTACTTGTTTTTCCTCTATGGAAGTGTCTAGTGAGCTTATTAGGAACTCCTATTGTTTTTAGAAAACCTAAGTTACCTACAAAGTGTCCATATCCATTTGTTTCTTTAAAATAATTATTTTTAGCCTTAAGTCATGAGTGCACTTGTTTACATTTAGTTTTCCCTCATGAATGGTTCATCCACCTTAATGAATAGGCATTTTCCTAGTGAATCATTTGCTTTTTAATGAGGTGAGTGCACATTTTTAATTTGGTATTAGTGAGCTTTGTATGCACTTAATTATTCTCAAATCACATTGATTATGCTCAAGTTAATGCTTGTTTTTAGTGAGCTATCTTTAGTTTAATTGTTTCAATTCTCTCCAATTTATTTATTTTTTTTTTTTAAAAAATGCGCCTGGTAAACTTTTTAACGTGACCGGTGACGCTGGTGCGACACGCCCTCCGGCTCCACGCGAATGCTTTTGCCCGGAGCAATGAACCGGTGAGGCCACAACTGGGGGACCTCATCCCCTAGGAAGAACACTTCAAACCTGCGAGCTCATTGGCCCAGCGAAGGCGTAAAGCCTTGCGAGCTCGTTGGCCCAGCAGGGGTTTGAACTCTAGTGGCCGCCACTACATCCTGAGCGACTTAACCACCGAACCATGCCATCATCGGCAATTCTCTCCAAATCTTATCCCTCTCTTATTTGTATATTTTTTTAGGCAATTTTAGGGTCTAAATTTTTATGCAATTTTATCTACATAGACCAAACTCTTGTGAAGATTTATTTCAAAAACTTCTAAGAAGATAAATGTTTTAGAAATTTCTAAGCTTATAACATACTATAGTACATTGTTTATTTAATTATTTTAGTTACCTAGAGCTTCCAATCTATCACATTAATTCAATTTACAAAGATTTTTCCACAAGAGCAACTACAAATCTTTTGTGAAGAACACCACATACAACTATAGTCAACTCTTTGTTGTGTATCATCCCATTTTTTGTCTTTTCCTTTTGGTTCCATGAATAGAGAATGTCCCTATAGTTTAGAGAATTAGTTGGGTCCTTAAGGATGATTGTCAATATTAAGACCACTCCAGAGCTTAGATATTATTTATCATAGGTGTGAGATTTTCATAGAATTTAGTTTGATTAGTGATGAGATGTAGTTGAATCTCTTGACTTTAATAGATTAATCATGTCTTGTAAAACCAAGTGGTGTCCTATGATTGTATACAATAGGGAACTTGGAAACCTAACTAGGAGTTTCCCTACTTATGAAATAAATTTGCACACACCAAATTGAAATTGTGGAATTCAATGTACTGAATTGAAACTATACTACAAAAGGAAATGCTTATGCTTTCAAAAGGAATTTTCTTGGAAGAAATTAGTCTAATAAATTTAATTCTTATGCTGATTGAAATTGATTTATTTGAAGTAAAATACCTTGCAATTTTTTATTTTGGTATGGTGGAAATTTCAAACAATAATATATATATGTAGGAATTTTAAAGAAACAATTAAAAAGATTGGCCTATAGGTTAAGACACATATACTATGGAAGCAAATGACACATAAATTCACAAATTAATGTTCGTAAGTGCAAATAAATAAAATGATAGAAAATAATTATCTCCAACACATAAACTGGTTCTTCTTTCTCCTAGTGAGTGGCTTGCTCCTCTAGAATAACAAGAATGTCTTTGAAATCATATTAAACTAGTCATAAATTATATAAAACATATATATTCATGTAACTCATTTTAATGTATCCCACTTAAAGAAGATCACATAACATACTATAAACAAACTACACCAAGACATTCACATAAAGCATGGTTTCATGTACAAAGAATATGGTTGTTGATGCAAGAGGTATGGATTCAAGTGCTAGGTGATGCAAACATTATGTAACCAATATGGGTGACTTGCAAGCTTATAAACCTTACCTTTAATTTCACCCAAGTTGCAAGAATGAGATGTAATGTTATACATACATGTAAATGATATGTATTAGATTGTTGGTGGCTTAGTTGGTTGGCTAGTTTTAGGCCCTACCCTACTATAGGGGTGTTCTTAATTAGTCAAGGTGGCTCTAGGATATCAACCAATGTTGTTCAATCTTATCTTTTTGATGCCAACATGGTTTTATAGGCTAGGAGAATATATTGAATGCAAAAGTCTTTCCATGGTGTAAGTGTCTCCATATGTGTCTAGATGTTTTCAAGGAATAGATATGTCATATGTGTAATTGAGGCTACATTTTCTAGTGATGCAAAGGCATCATTTTTTCCCAACAAATTCTGTTTTGATTTGTTGATGTTTTAAAGTTCTGCTATTGATGTTTAAGTTGTATTTTGTTAAGTTGTTTGTTAATAGATCATTGTGGGAGTTAGTAGTTTAGACCGTTGGGGAGTTAATAGTTCCTGTCGCTTGAAGTTGGAAACGGTCACAACGGACAGGAGAAGAGACAGTTAGGAGGGCACTGATCTGTTTGGAGAGGGGGAGAGACTTCGGTCTCCTGCACAGAGAAAACGAAAGGGAGTTTACAATTGGAAAAGAGGAGGATAACGGGAAAGAGAAGAGGTCGGCGTATTGAGAGACAACAATTAGGGATTGGAATCCCAAGGGACAGATACCAGGTCACAGAGAAAGATTGTAAGGTAACAATGCAGGGGCAGTTTGTATAGCTATTGTAAGCTTGAGCTTTGGGATGAAATCAGTCCCTTCGACGTGGTTTTTGTCACCTTCTGAAGGTGCAAATGGAGATATTGGCAGCAAAACACTAAATATTGCCATGTTTCTGTAAGTTGAAGCCCCTCCACGAGGGTATGAGGTGAAAACCTCTATCGTTGCAATGTCTCCAGATCATAAAGTGGAGTTATTTCCAATAAAAGAAATCATTTAGTATGGCATTTCTCTTTGTCTAGCAGAATTATGAGTTGTCACCACGGTGAAAAGCATTTTAAACTTGTCATCATTTAACATCACACGTTATATAATCACTGTTGTAACTGTTTTTACGGTAGGAAGAAACCAAATTTGGAAGATCTATCCATTGAGAGAATGTTTTAAAGGCATAAAGAGCTCTATGTTGGAGTGTATTGGGTCTCAAACGATCGCATACTTGACTGTCATGCAGATTTAACTAGTCTTTTTAATGATCTTTTGTGTAATTGAATCCTCTGTTTTCTACAATTACTTGTTCCGAGAGATTATACATTAGTCTGAGAACTCTATAAACCTACGAATACCCTATTTTGAAGCATAGAATCATTGATGATCTCGATGTCAAAACAGACAAAGATGAGTGACTATCTCTTTAGTGCTTTACCTCTGCATTGGATAGTAACTAAGTAATATTTGTTGATTGTTGTCATCATGTTTGTATCAGAGCCAACAAGATCTGGAAGTGGAAAGCATGTTTGTTGAAAGTTTGACAGGTTAATAAGAACCTGGGTATTGAAAGACTGGGCAGAGGAAAAGGAGAGGAGTCCTGGGTGAGGTATCAAGAATCCAAGAAGAAAGATAAAAAAGATGCAGTAGTATGCCATAAATGAAAGCCTTAGGAAGAAAGACAAAATGAAACTGAATATGAAGAAACAAAATGTAGAGTGGGATAAAGAAATAGTAGAGTTGAGAAGGGATTTAGAGAAATGTAAGCAGTGGCTTGAGGAAAGAAGCCAAGAATATGGTTGGTGATGGCCATTGAAAAAGAAGTTGAAGTGGCCTGTGAAGATGATTGTTAAGAAAAGAAGAGGGTAGAATATGGCTGCCTTGAAAAGATAAGATGAAAGAGATTTGGATAGCAGAGAGTTACGAAGTGAGCAACGAGCACCGGAAGAGGTGAAGAAAGTTCTCATTGAGGAGAACATAAGGAAACACAGGAAGGTATGGAAAGGAGAAGTAGTATAAAAAGCAGTGCTCAAAAGGAAAAGTAAAGAAAAGAGGAGAATGTCCATGAAGGAGGCATTCATGGAGACACTTTGGTCTCTTGTTTTATTTGTTAATGTTGTATTTGTATATAGGTATGAGAAACTTCATAGGATGGGTCATGGATGAGACCTTGCAATTAATGAGAGAAAGGACAAGTCAAGTACCCGTAGATGGAGATGAAGGTGAAAGAAAGCGGAAACAAGCTGTAGTAGTTCATGAAGATGATATACAAGGACAATTTGCAGAAGTCCATCTAGAAAAAGGTACATTGCAAAGTACTTAAACATGAAGATAAGAATGGTGTTGAGATTTTACTAAATGACAATAAAGATATAGAGGATGCTTTAGTATTTCATGATGCATTAGGAAGTACTGCAGAAGAAGGAAAGGGAACCCACAAAGGGGAAGAGTTGACAAGAAAAGAAGTCAAGGATGTGGGAAAATCAAAAAAATAGAGTATAGCACAGGAATATGGAGGTATAAATGTTAATTTTAATCATGCATGTAGAAATATGAATGTAGAAATGCAAGTTAAAAGGGAGAAAAAAAATCTAGAAATTTCAAATATTATCAAGGATTATGGATACAAGGTTCCAAGTTGGCAAAAGAAACCTATTGTTGAGGGGAAACATACAAAGTGTAAGCAAGAGGGTGCATATGTGGAAGTTTATGATTGCAAACTGGTACAAGAGATGGAAGTCATGAAAGAGTTAAAGAAGAACGAAGAACATAGGGTAAATTGTGAAGAATGGAAGCATAAAGGAGGTGTTCTATAACAACAACTAGTTTATGGATTAAGGAGAACAAGTGTAACAATGAACAAATATTAGCCCAAAGTTATGAAGAGAAAAGTGTGGTTGGTCAAGAGAAAGAAAGAAGTAGAGGAAAATGGTGTTGCAAGGCATAGTGATGAGGAAACACTTCTAGAGAGGATAAGATATGAAGGAAAGGTCAAGTCCAATAAACAAGAGATCATAGGTGAACCATCCAAGGATGAAAAGATGATATCACAGCATGATAGTCCAAGACAACAAACTAGAGATTATGAAGAATAGCCCAAGAAGATTGACAGATGTCTAAGAGAAACTTGGAAGAATCTTGAAGAGAACATACAAAAGATTAAAGATAAGCAAGTTGATGATTTAAATAATGATGTTTTTGAATCTTTGAATGAAATTATTGAAGGAAAGATTTTAAAAGAAGAAGATAAAAAAGGATGTGGAATCAAATAGTGGCAATGATATATATGAACGTGAGATGGAGTTTTAGAGGCTTGTAGATGAAAAAGACATAAGAAGGAGAAGATACAAAAAGAAAAAGGAAAACAAACAAAAGAAGATTGAAAAACTTAGAATGAACAAATATAAGTATGGAGTGGATCCAAATGAGTTGGCCAAGAGTAATAGATAGCAAGAGTGGGAAGCGAAAGAAAGGTATGCTGAAGGATTTAAGAATGAAGAGCAAAAAGAAGGTGCAACTAAAAATGAAGAAGCAGATGATAGAGCAGTAGTGGAAGGCAAAGAAATGAATGACGAAGAAGTTACAAAGATGGAATTTGAAGAAGGTGCAAAAGATTTGTGGGCACAATTTTTAGTGATAGAATAGGAGTGGATGGAGAAGCTTGCGAGTGAAGGTATAAAGACAAATGGGATAGTGAAGGATATAAAGATGAAGTCGACAGCTAATGATAAAGAAGTTATTGTAACAAGAAAGGAAGAGGTAAATTTATTGGTCTTAAATAAGGATATTGTTTCATTTTCATTTACTATGTTGAATGTTGAGAAGCTTGGGAACAAGTATGGACCTAAGTATATATAGATTTTAGTGTAGATGTTGTGGGTTGCAGTGTGAATGGTAAAACCAAGGATGATTTTCTGTCGATGTTGGCTATCGAAGAAGAATGGCTGGAAAAGATGACTGATGAAGGTGAGAAGTTGAACATAATAGCACAAGATCAAAAGGTAAATTTGTTGGAAAATTGTGAAGATGATGTTTTATTTCCATTGGAGATGATAAAAGTTCCAGAATGTGTAGAAGAGTATAGGATAGTAAGTGCAAATTTATATAAGAATGTCAATGATTTTGATGAAGTTAAAAGATAGGTGTCAAGGGCGAAAGAGTTTGAAGAAGCAAATGAGGAGATAATTAATCTTTGTATAATTGTTCATATCTATTTGCAAGTGAATGTGTGGGAAAGGAAAATTTGGTGAAAGAAGACGAAAAGTGAAGAGAAGAATAGTGCACAAAAATGTTGGAGAAACATGGCAGTTGTTCCAAAACAATGTTGTAAGAAGTAGAAGAAGAATAACCATGAGGTATAATTCTAATCATGGTCTCATGTGTAGGAGCACATGCTTTCTTTTGTCTCTTGGGGAGCCTAATTCAGGGGCATCATTTTTCCCAACAATTTCTATTTTGATTTGTTGATGTTTTGAAGTTTTGTTATTGATGTTTAAGTTGTGTTTTGTTAAGTTGTTTGTTAAGAGATCATTGGGGAGTTATTAGTTCAGACCATTGGGGAGTTAAGATTTTTTGTCACCTGAGTTGGAAACAACCACAATGGATAGGAGAAGAGACAGTTAGGAGGGCATCAATCTATTTGGAGAGAGGGGGAGAAACTTCAGTCTCCTGCACAGAGAAAACAAAAGGGAGTTTACAATTGGAAAAGATGAAGATAACGGGAAAGAGAAGAGATCAACGTATTGGGAGAAAACAATTAGTGATTGGAATCCCAAGAGACAGATACCAGTTCACAAAGAAAGATTGCAAGAAAGAAATGCAGGGGCAGTTCATATAGCTATTGTAAGATCAAGTTTTGGGATGAAATCAATCCCTTCGACATGGTTTTTGTCATTGTTTGTAGGTGCACATGGAGATGTTAGTAGCAAAACACTAAATATTGCCATGTTTCTATAAGTTGAAGCCCCTCCACGAGGGTATGAGGTGAAAGCCTTTATCATTGCAATGTCTCCAGATCATAAAGTGGAGTTATTTCCAATAAAAGAAATCATTTAGTATGGCATTTCTCTTTTTGTAGCAGAATTATGAGTTGTCACCATGGTGAAAGGCATTGTAAACTTGTCATCATTTAACGACACACGTTATATATAATCACTGCTGTAACTATTTTTATGGTAGGAAGAAACCAAATTTGGAAGATATCCATTGAGAGAACATTTTAAAGGCAAAAAGAGTTCTGTGTTGGATTGTATTGGGTCTCAAATGATCCCATAATTGACTGTCCTACAGATTTAACTAGTTTTTTTAATGATCTTTTGTGTAATTAAATTCTCTTTTTTCTACAATTACTTGTTGCAAGAGATTATACATTAGTCTAAGAACTCTATAAACCTGCGAATACCCTGCTCTAAAGCATAGAATCGTTGATGATCTTAGTGTCAACTCAGACAGAGCTAAGTGACTATCTCTTTAGTACTTTACCTCTGCATTGGATAATAACTAAGTAATCTTTATTTATTTTTGTCATCATCTAGACTAGTATTGTATTGGTTGGTTATACACACACAGACCTATAAAATGTGTGAAACTATATTTGAGACAATAAATGGGGTCAACTAGTTTATTTGTGGATGTTTGAAGTATGCTTCATCTTGTATGTCTTTGGTTATATAAAGGATTGTGTTTGGTTAATCATAGATCCCAATTTATGTTTAAGGAATGCATTTATACTTCTCATATTTTTCTTTTACATATGTTTATATATGAGGTCTGATGCTTAACTTAGTTGCCTAAATGATCATGTTAGAATGAGTACAAGATGAATATGTGCATCAAATATTAAGGGGATCCATAGATGGTGATGTAAACATGTTTACATCTTTTCTTACATGTGCATAATGTTTCAATTTTCTTAAAGTGAGGTCGAGTAGGTCAATTCATGGTTGTCATTAGGACATGGTTAGTTAATGTAGGAGCATCCCAGGTGAATGAGTGATCAACATCACACTAAAACATTTTCTTCCTTGTTTTCTTTTCGCTGACTCAATTTTGGTTGGTGATCTTGCAAGTTTTCAGGTGATTCATATTAGTCTCTTCAGTTGCATAGTTACTTTTCATTATATCCAAATTTCACAGTCAGTATGAAATATGATGTTGAACATGATGCTGAATGTGAGATGATTATATTTTCATAAACAAGATAATGGGCATCGCAGTGGACATGTCTAAAAGCCAAAGATATTCATATATTAAATATAAGCATTTGGAGGGCAGGAAAATAAGTGACATCCTAGAAGAGATGAGGAATTCCATCACAAATGTAGATGTAGCAAACTCAAACATCTCTAGTGTTTCTCTTCCACTTGGTTACAACTATAAAGTGTTCCCTTTCATCATAGACACATGATAGAGAGACTAAAGAAGAAGGTCATGGATGATAGTAGTTTAAAGAAGTGCTCTTCATTTGATGCCATTGCAGCTGAAGTATGGCAGGCTCGAACCATAGATCGAGACATGGGAATTCCATGGATGAGATTGAACAAACACTTTTGTAGAAGTATATAGGTGACACTATAGAATAGGAGTTATTTTGTTTTGATAAAGACATAAAGTTAATACTTTGTGAAGATTGATTAATGCTCATAGCAGATACGACGTATCCTCGCTTACTTGGTCATAATGTCTTATTCTGAGCACATGAACTCAAGCAAATATTATGTCTGTCGGATGGGTTATGAGGTAAATAGTTGAGACCATCTACTACGAGTAATGATAATACTACTTGAGCGTTGTCTAAGTTGGCTAGGAGCACAATGAATGTTATATTTCTTTATTATTGACATCTAAAACCTTATCAAGTGTGCTATGAGGTGGAATTCACAAATTTGTTTGATAAGTCTATTAACTGCCATGGAGGAGATAGAGGCTCTGATATAGGCAATAGTGAGGGATATGGCTAAGGAAGAGAAGTTAGATGAGAAACATAACATGAATATCACCATAATGGAGTCAACCTATGGATGGGGAACAATAGTTCACTGCCAAGAATGCATAAATAATGTAGTGTTGAGAGGATATAGGATTTCCTGAAGGAGGAAAGAAAATGATATGTGTATATGAGAACCTATTGTGGATCCATGTAAATTGAGTTGCAAAGTTTGTATTCCATTTTTTTTGGTTGAATAAAGAAAGCTTAATACAATCATGAGTTCAATTGTATTGTTGCAATCTAGTTTGAGTGTTTTGGTTTTTTGTTGAGTTGTGAGTATTTGAGATAGGAGTATTTTCCTCTTGCATCAATTGGTATCAGAGCAGATTGTTCCTGAGCATGGAGAGTATCCACTAGGACCTGTGGAGTAGTAGAGAAGGCGGTTGAGAGAGCTTGAAAGGATCATTGCAGGTATGTGAAGTCCTAATCGGTTCAGAGTTTGAAGCCACGAAGAAGATAGTCAATAGTAAAGTGTTTGAGAGAATCTCGAAAGCCTTGGGTAGGTATGGAGGAGTCCTACAATAGTGAGAACGTGAGGAGACATTACTGTGAAGAGAAAAATAACAAGAGGAAAAAGTGAAGTTTTGTGATTGGTTGGGTGTTGACAATTCCTATGTTGAAAAAGGGAAGAAAGAAAAGACTAATGGTTGCAGTTGAAATAGAGGCATAAAGGTTTCCAGAAGAACTGAGGAAAGAGCTGAAGGACAGCCTTAGAGAAATCATTGCAGAGAAGAAAGTGGGTAAGGAGGAGTCCCATGTTTCTTCTAATGATGTTTTGTATGCAAGTGGATTTTTAGTGTATATATTACATTTTATGTATACACTTAGGCTTTAAGCCTAGTTAGGCATCCATTGACTCTTTCTCCTATGAGGTGTCAATGTTAGTTAGGTGTCTTGAGAGGTGTCAATCCATTTTAAACACCCCTCCGTATGTTTTTGGTAGGCCACTTGCCACCACTCCATGAGTGAGGAGTCCTATCCTCTTTTCATGGAATTTAAATGCCTTCCTCTTGCCTATTTATGTATGCCTTTCAGATCTAATTCATGGGTTGAATTTATTCTCATTATGTGCTTGTTATCTATTTCTTTGATTCTGTAGTTCTATATGACCTATCAAAGCCTATTGAAATAGTTGTAGGCCATTGTCATTGGTGTTTTTAGATCGCCCCTAGCCGAAGGTTTTTTTTTCTGTTGTGTCTGTGGATGCTTGGTCTATATCCTTAAGGACGTTGAAGGTGTGGAAGGAGTGCCAAGCCAAGGGTGATGAGCAATAGTGCAATGCCACGAAAAGATGATGTGAGGAGCGCTCGAAGTGGTGGTAACAGGGGTGTAGATGAGGAGCGTGAACCACCTCCCAGGTGAAACACCCTCTCACAGTAGGACGATCACCTCATTACAGGCACACAGCCCCCTCAGTCGGCTCTTCTAGTAGCCCAAACACCTATTGAAAAGGCTGAAGACCTCTTTGACAACACCCAGCTACCACATTTGGCACTCAGCTTGGGGATATGCCCACCCTCACAGAGGATATCAATGCCCTCATCTAGTCTCCACTCTTCCCCTAGGCACTGCCAGCATCTCACCATGCAAAGGGGCATAATCATAGTAAAAATTTGAAATGGTCATGAGTTGAAGATTCATGCCATTGCCAGGAACAGTTCTACTCATCATCATCCATTCGGCCTTTAACTTGGGCAAGCCAAAGAAGGCCCCAGGCTGTGTAAAGCATCCTCTATAAGGTCGCTAGCCTCCACAATAAGCTATTGACCTCACAAAGAAGGCAATGACCCTGCACCTCCCAACAAAATTTCATTTGCATTGCACATCTACATGTTGCATCCTCAAGGTGGCAGAAGATCTTTGGAGGTTGAAGGACATGGGTTGGAGGCTCCTATTTTCTTTTGAAAGAATCCATCTTTGCTTGTAGTGAGACCTGGTTCTCCAAAAGATGAGGCTATTTCATTGAGAGAAAATGTCTCTATTGCCATCGACCCCTATGCACATCTTTGTTGCCATTACCATTTTCTTTTGGTGAGCATTTTCTCTAAATCTACCCCGTTCTTTTATTTGCCCTAACTTGGGCTCATATATATTTTTTAAATTATTTTTGTAAAAAGCATTAGGATTTTATGTTTTTAGTATTAGAATAAGACATTTTAAGTGTCTCAAAAAAACACTATGAAAAATAAATATAAAATGGGAGGGGGCATTTTAAATTAGGGTAGGCAGATTTAAAATTTGGTGAAGGGGATTTTTTTATTTTTTGTTTTGCAATACTTGCAAATGAAAAAGGGGGGTTGTAATTAGACTCACACTCAATTTATAAAGTGCCATTTAAATCTAGGGGTTTATACCTAGGTCTTTTGCAATCTTTGAACTAACATAAAGTTCAAATTGGGATAAAATGGCTTTGTGAATAGGATTATTGATTTTTAAAACCTTGTATCTTCACCTGAAGATGAAGGGTGAGGCTCGAGTTGGCAGGAGGCCAATTCTCCCTCATGTATAAAAAACTATTGTAATATTTATCTCTTGTCAACTCCAATGAATGGTTGGATGACTAGGTCAACTCAAGGCATAGGCATTTTGTCCAATTTATAGTGCGAATGCATTAAATAGGCTACTTTTGCAGGAAATTAATTATGTAATAACTTTTGCTCAGTAACTTGAAATTAGGCACCATTTTTTGCAAAAGTTAATATTTTTTATTTCCCATGCAATGAACCTACTTGCATTGTACAATGCATTGAGTTATAAAGTACCAAAACTGAGGGGTCACCTAATCAAGGGGTTGCCTACTATGTTGACTTTCTTTTGTCTAGACAAATTAAATTGTTCTAATCATGGGATATGAAACTCACTCTTCTGTAATCAACCTAATCATAGGAAACTATAAGTTCTAGTGTGAAGGCATCCTGAAACACCTCAGGTTCCATAATCTCATACCCCATCTATATGGACTTGTCCCTAAACCTGGTAAACAATCTCGGAAGGCTAAGTGGTTTAATCATCATGCTCATATTTGTGGATTAAGAAGTTTACATATTCCAGATGATGCCTTGTATGCCATCATGGATATTGACTGTCCACATGCATTATGGATCAAAATTTGGGAGATATATGGAGACTCAAATGTTTCTCCATTCCCACATGATCCCTCTTTGATCACAACTCACATCCCTAATCATGATATAGAAATGGAATGTTATAGTGACATAGAAGAAGTCATCACTCCTACTATTAATTCATCAAATTCTAGAGTCGCTTCGTTGAAAGCTTACAGTGCTTCTTTGCAATGGGCAATCAGTCTACCTAGCATTACTAATTGGGACACATTTCTACCTGACATCACTTGTCTACTTGTAGAGTCCTGCATTCCTGACATGGAAGCACATATTCAGGACATCAGTCTTCTCTTCGATGACAATTTCGATGAAACTATATTTCCATTGTCCTCTTTGAATATCCATGCTCTACATTGTCCTACACATGGTTCTAGATCATCATCATCCTCATCTATTGCGCATGCACCTAATTTGATTATGGCATCCTTCGACATCGACATGGGGACATCTGAGCACTCTTTGAAGGCATCAACATGGGCACCATCATCCTTGGATTAGCTTCAACATGATTCAAGATCATACATATATTTTCTCACATGGGAAGATATCCTATATCTTCAGGTAGTTTTTTTTCTTCCCAAGAGAAGGAACATTATTTCTTTGTTCTTGGATCTACATCTACATCCTTTGTCAACTATTTAACATCACTACAATAGGACATGTATTATGGGGCTGTATCATAGACCTTATATCATTTTATCTCCTATGGAGGGAATCTTATATTGTACTTAGTGTAAGAAGTAGTACTTCTTCACCTGTATAATCTCCCTTTATGGAGGATAGTTTCTTCCCACTAGGTTTTCTATCTTACTCCATTTTTAGAGAGTTTGCATTGTACATGTGTACCTTATCAAGCTTCATGGTTGGGACTCATTTTCTTTTGTAGTATACATGGGTACCTCATTAGGCTAGTAGTCGGGACCCATTTCATCCATGCCCACCTAAGCTATGCTTAAGGGGGGTGTTAGTGTATATGTTACATTTTATGTATACACTTAGGCTTTAAGCCTAGTTAGGCATCCATTGACTATTTCTCCTAGGAGGTTTCAAAGCTAGTTAGGTGTATTGAGAGGTATCAATCAAATTTAAACACCTCTCACTATGTTTTTGGTAGGCCACTTGCCACCACTCCATGAGTGAGGAGTCCTATCCTCTTTTCATGGAATTTGGGTGCCTTCCTCTTGCCTTTTTATGTATGCCTTTTAGATATAAATCATGGGTTGAATTAATTCTCATTATGTGCTTGTTATCTATTTCTTTGATTCTATAGTTCTACATGGATTTGTGTGTGCAAAAAATGAGGAACAAGATGAAGCAAAAGATAGAGAAAAGAAAGAAATTGCAGTAGTTGAAGATGAAGTGATGGGCAGCAAGGATGAAGAGATTGAAGGTGCAGTGATAGAACGTGAAGAGGTTGTAGTGAAGAATAAGGATGAAGATGATCTGATGTTGTAGATTTTGGCAATTGAAGACGAGTGGATGTCAAACCTCGTTATTGCAGCGAAGGGAGAAGAATAAAAAGTTGTAGCTGACGAGGATGTGAAGGATGTTGTAATGGAAATTGATGTTGTACCTGAGGTAAATTTTTTTATGATGATGATATTTTATTTCTAGATAAGATGGTAGAAAAAGAGGTGGATAGAGAATGAAAGTGTATTGTAGATCCTGCATATTTGTTTGTAGAAGTTGTGGAGGATGATGCAAGTGGGTTTTGATGGAGGTGGTTGGTTTAAGGTGGGATGGATTCCATGAAGAAGGAGAGGAGTGAGTAAAGAATTTGGTGGAGGAAGTTGGGCTTTAGTGGACACAAGTCCATGAAGGGAAAGAGGACGAAGAAGCAGTGTTGCTGGAGGAAGGTGGTGCATGTTCTGACATGATGCTAGAAAAGGTGAAAGAAAGACTGATTTCAAATGCTTAGCAAGCAAGCATATAGCAGAAGTCACCAGAAATGTTACCATTTTTTACCACAACTCAAAATTGGCTGAGCAAATGTGACATTATCATTTTGGAGTGAGGTATGATTTTCTTCTGTTATGAATTAATTGCATAGTTATTATGTTTCAATGATAAATGCAGTTCAGTTGTTGAAGAAAGAAGGAAAGATTTCAGTTCATTCATTGCATTGTAGAATAGTCTAGTGAGATAAGTATTTCATTCACTACAATGGTTATTCATTTACAAGTTAAAATACATAAAGGAATAAGCATTGCATTGAAAGAAATGATGACATATCATATGTCCCACACAAGTTGTGGATTATAGCTGAACATATGCAGATATAAAGAAAATACTATGCATCTAATGAATGAAAAAGGAAAGACATAGCCATCATTGCCTTGGTTTTGTCAATCTTCGAGTAGCCTCCTGTCCTGCTCCTGACCTCGACATGTACCTAAGAAAATTTGGGAAGGGTCCCGTTAGAAGCTCCAATTATGAAAATCCTTTATCCATCAAGAGAGGCATAATACATTGATTATAATGCATTGAACAAATAAACAACATCCATATACAGAAGGAACCAAAAAAGAAGCAATCATGGAGCACCATCGTTTTATTCTAATCTGTTTGTTTCATGTGTAGGTCTAGGTGAAATTATGTTTCTATTTCAGATATATTTCAGCATGTGGTGCAAAATGGGCTCCCACAAGGGTAGAGCTCAGCATGGTGCCCCTGAGTTTTAAGAGAAGTGAAATCAAGTATTCATCCATAATGTGTAAAAGAGGAACATGATAACATGAATAATGTTGCATCAACTCAGCCTATTGGACTTCAATTCAGTGTGCATTTATGACTACCATTCAAGGGGAGTTGAAGTAGCAATCATCTATGAATAGTGAATTTTGTACATGACAGCCAATGAGGTAAGATGTTGTAAACATTAGACTTAAAATGCTCATATTTATATTTCAGAAGTCATGTTTTTGATAGAACAGTCAATTAAGAACTATAGAATATCAATTTACTGTTCAAGTCAAATAGACAGATACAAAAGATAGCATGTGCATAGCTAAAACAGAGTTCACATCAAACAAATGGTCATTACAAAGAATGTACATTTCTCCTGACCCAAGAGTAATAGAAGAGGATCAAGTACTTGTATGAAAAAGTTAAGGCAGCCATAAGGATGAACTGAAATGCATCTCATATCATTTGTTACAATAGCACATATGTATTGTCATGAAGAGATGAACTATCAACTGATATAGCACTCATTAAGAACCTCATGTTTTTCCATACCATAGTAAAGAAAGAACAAACATGTATATGTACTATATCACATTGCCAAGAGTGTTATAATGCTACAAATAACCATGAGCAGGTATGTGCATAATCACATGACAGATGCAACCCAAACTAAAATTATCATTGCCAAAGTTTCCTGACAAGTGTTTGTGATATGATGATATAGCAATAAACATTTGCAACATATATGCCAAGTGAGTAGATAAAGCATGCATAAGTCATCCTGTAGTGGACACCATGAGTCCATGTGTGTGCATCTATTATCTACAGAGAAGGGTTAGGAATGTCACATCCATCAAATGAGTTGCAATTGTATAACAGTCAAGGGATCACGTACTGAGAACAACAATTCTAATCAGATGTATGCTACAGGAAAAGTGCCATGCATAGAAAGAGCCATTTTCTTCTTGATTGTTTATGAGCCATACAAATGTTTACACTGCTAGATGTGGTTATAGTTTAATGAGATGCAAAAGATGTTTGTTCCAGTTGTGGCCTCATGGCCATTGTAACCAAATATGTATGGCAAAAGGAGTGTGCAGGAATGAATATAGAATATCATGTATTTATATGGACAACTGATTAAAAGGCTACATTGCATGGGATGTATCTGAGGAGTTAAAGTATACTATATCAGGAAGCCATGTAAATCTGCCAGATATTTAACACAGTGGGCATATCAAAAGGAGAATGCATAAAATGTGTGGTTACATAAAAATCAAAATGGAAATGCCAGTGACAAAAATGTGCATACAGAGTTATGAGTGGAAGTGGTTGAGCATTGCCATAAAGGAAGTAAATATTTTATGCCAGAAAAAATGAAACCCTTGTTTAAAAATTTGAAACCCTCATTTCATTTTTACATATAGTAGAGAGAAAATGTACAAAAACTATGTAATGGAGCATGGACATGAAAAGAAGGTGTTTATATGCAATGATGTTGTGAACCCATCTCAAAATTTCAAACCCTTCATTTTTTGTCTTCAGGTGAAATGAGAGTTTTAGAAGCAAGAAAAGGGCTAGCCATAGCCAGTGGAGGTTCTATATGAACAATATATAAAACCCAGTTATTCATTTCAAAAACCCTTGTGCCATTTTTTAATTGTAGAGGAAAGAGCACAGTAATAAAGCTGGCCGTGGTCAATAAAGCCTCTATAAAAGAGAAAATTATTGAACCCTTGATATGGAATCAAAAACCCTTAAAGTTTTGCATCTATAGTCAATAAAAAGCTATGCACAGTCACGGCTACAGCAGAGAGTTCACTTTTTTAAAGAAAATGAGATACCCACTTCATTTTCGAAGAGAAACCTTATCTTTTTCTATTACAATGGAAAGGAAATCATACACAGAAATGCTATAAGATAGAACCAAAAGAAGCTCACCTTCAGTATTTGCAGAGGGAGAAGAAGCATGGCCATGGCCTCATTAGGAGGGTTTATTAATTTTTTTTCACAGTTGCAAGAAGACACATACAGATCAAAGAAAGAGATGTTAAAGATTGTACAGGAGGAAAGAAATCACCATGGCCGCGACCGTTAAAGAAAGAAGCTACAAAAAGAAATGGAAATACCAGTCAAAGCCTCTAATACCATACTCACCGTGTTCTAGGCTTTCATTTTACATAGAAAATGCCAAGTTTCAAAAACAAAAGTCCACGAGAATGAAGGAGAAAGACTAGAGAATATCAAACCCTAGCGGCGGCATGGAGAAGTTGCAGAGCTGAATAAGATAGAATGTGAAATGAAAATGAGATAGCTTTTAGGGTTCTCTCATTATTTTGTTTGATGAACTTCATTTCATTTTTTTTTGTTTTGACTTAACAAAATACAACATCATTACCTTATTCGAATGCAACCATGGTCAAGACTTGAAAATTGAAGATACCTAGTGACGATTACTTGGAGGGGACGATAGCATCGACAACACATATTACAATTTGATTATTTTCTGAAGTCAATGGTCAGCATCATAAGGAGGTAAGGCTTATGCCTTAGGTGTTTTTCAAATAACCTTCATTCCCTTATGGTCGACTATGGTATGGTCAAGTTTGTCTCCTTTAGAAACTCATGCATGTGGTCGAGAGTCAAAGATTCTCCTACTTTATACATGGTGCATTACTTAAATACCTTACATATTCCAAATGCACAGAAAGATCAAAACAAGAATCATATGAGGATAAGGTAAGTTTTGCAACGTGGCAGAACATGTGAAGACAAGATATGCATGCAAGAGGATGGAATTGTGAATAGGGTTGAAATTTGGCATGATGGTGTTTGTTAAAAGACAAGTGCATTGTTTGCAATGTGAATGAAGACAAAGATGAGGTGGTAGGATATTACCACATGGACAAGCATGTATAAGGATAAGAACTATGGAGATTAAGTCCCAAGGTTTTTATTCATTTTTGCAAAATATATAGTGATATTTTTATCATTTTTATGATTTTTTATAGAAAAATCAATTGTAATGCATTGTAAAATATTTGGCAAAATTATGAGCCAAGTATTATTTATTTTTGGAAAAAATCAAGTCAAATAGGGGTATGAGATAAACTATAGATTATTGTGAAACAATGTTTGAAGCAATGTTTCTATAAATTGGTTGCAAATATTTGTTATTTATGTAGTTAAGGTAGAGTGAAACTGGCAGGAAGCTTTCCTTTTTTGTCAATTTTTTATTTCTGGGCGAAATTCAAAAAAACTGAGCAAAAAGACCTTCTATTTTCAGTCTCCAGCCATATAAAGCCTAAAATTTTGCACCTTTCTAGGTGGGGACCACTTGACATAAGTTCTGACAGCTGTTATTTCCAATTTGGAGGCAATTTAGGACCTATTTTGGGGTCTTTCTTTTAGAGATCCAGAATGGCTTGAGAAGTGGCCTTTTTTTATTTTTGCTGAGTTGTTCCATCCTCTTGCATTTTAGAAAGCCTTTTGGCTATAAAAGGAGGGTGGAGGACATTGCTTGGGTAGTTGATACCATTTCTTCTCTCTTAAGCATAGGCAAAGAGTTGTATACAAGGATTAACTCAGTTTAGTTTTTTTTTTTGCATTTTACTCCTTCTAGTTCAATATAACAGATTTTCCTATCCCATCTATTTGTCTTCTTTTGTAGTCTGATTCGATATTTCATTGTGGCAGTTTTATGTCTTTTGTTGTGTCTCTTGCTATGAAATTTGTCTTGGGTCCTAGTTGTAATCTATGTTCAACTTGAACCTCTTTACAATTCACTTTAGGATCAAGTTTCAGAGGTGGGGTTGTGAAAGTTTAATTGTAAGGGGCTCTTTGTGAGTGAAGTTATTTATTTAGATTAAATCTTAGAGTTAGTTTTACATTTCAGTTATTCCTTCTATCCCTTTCCCCTATAAGTCATTAGTTTAGGAAACTGTAAGGAGAAATAGCTCACTTTGGAGATCCCCTCTCATCACATATCACCCACATCTGAGAGGGTTCTCCATGTTTCAGTAGGACAATCAAGCTTGACTTGACTAGTGGCCCAATCCTAATTGACAATAGTTTTTGGCACGCTTGGTGGGACTCTGAAAGTGATTTCTGAGAAGTTTTGTACCCTCATAGCTGCTATTTTGGTATATGTAGCAGCATTCTAGCCTTTGGAGGCTTTCTCAATATACCGGGCGACTCATTTTCTAGAGTTTTTTGCATGTAGATTAGTGTTACCAGCTTATGAAAACTAGATCTAGTACTGATCCATTTGTATATTTATAGCTATCTCCGCCATGAAGAAGAGGTAGATCAGCAAGTCGAATAGTTGATTCAATAAGGAGGTTGAAATGAACACCTCCAATTGCAGTATGAAGGAGCAAAAGTCTAGTGCTAATAGTTTAAATACCCATAATGGCTAGACAGTATGCACTTACAGCCTTTAATGGAGGTAGCCCATTGCATCTTGCTCAGTGTGATGATATTCCTGTTGCGGCCCTTAATGGATTGCCATATTTCACCAGAGAAGACCACACTATGGCTTCTGAGCATATTCAGGATGTAGCAACTCTTTGTCCCGTACACAATGTCACCCAAGAGAATGTGGCAATTAAACTCTTGGCTACATCCTTGAAGGGTAAAGTTTTGCAATGGTTCAGAGGCCTTCCTAATAATTCAATAACATCGTGGGATCTATTGGGAGATGGATTGCACAAGCACTTTGAAGATAAATTTGATCATCTCTCATTGCTGGAGCAACTAGGCACCATCAAAAGAGTACCCCATGAGCATATGGTTGATTTTAACTACCAATTTTAGAGAACTTGGGATAGGATTCCCACAACGGTAAAACACTTGCCAAGGCATGCACTCTTGTTTTATCTTAAAGCTTTGAACAGTGAAATATTCGTAATGATTCAGTCGATGGGAGGAACTACCCTCCCAGATTCTTTTGAAGTTTCTTTTAGAGCATAAAACTACCTCATCCAAGTAGAAAAGATAGCCCCGAGGCCTCCCTTACCCATTTTTCCTAAAATCCAACCATCTATGTCAATGGTAGTACCTCCTCTAGCTATTGTCCTACCTATTCTAGCAATAGGATACTAAGCAGCCCAAGGCACTACTGTTCCAACTCAAACCCAAAATTCTCTAGAGATTCAAAATACACTGAGGACCATTGCAAATAAGCTGGTAAGTATGGAGAAATGCTTACCTTACCAAAATCAATATTAGCCCAATCAACAAAATGCCCAATATCAGGCCAATTAGTAATATAGGCAACCCTTTCAGGCTGATTCTTAGGGTCAAAGAAGAAATTATCACCCCCAACCCTTCCAAGCTTATAGCCCAAATACTGCCAGCACCTCGAGAGAGATTGTACCCACATAGAATAATTTGGCTCAAGATAGTGACTGGTGTTATCCATGTCTCCAACCACATAACCAGGCTACATGCACAAATGGAGTAAGAAATCAGGAACTCATGGTTCAAAATAGCTATGCAAGTTTAGAAGGTGTCTCTGCTGAAGTTTCAGCTCAACAAAATAATGCCAATGTGGCCTTAATGAATTGGGAAGAGTCTAATTTTTGTGGTATAAACTAACTTCAAGGTCAAAATTAGCAAAGTACGCCTGTTTCAACCAACACAAGATCAAAACAAAGAGCTGTAGATATTAACCAACAAGCTGGTGTGGTACAACAACAGACTATAAGGGATAAAAATCAAGCATATCCATCACAAACTACCCCTGTACCACAATAGAAAGTACAAATTTTATAGAGGGATCAAACCGTACCAGTAAGGGATCAGCCCAAAATGCAACATCAGACTTCACATAGGCAGATTGATGCAGCTGCAATAAAAGGATAGTAGAAAGTAAATTTTTTTTCTTTTAACATAGTTGACCATCTTAAGAAAGCTACAGTGAGTATGTCAGTTATCGATACTTTACGCATCCCTGGCCAGAAGAACTTGCTGCAAGAAGCATTGGCTGAACTCTCACTTTCTGAGCATTTGAATCAAGAAAAGGCCAAAGTTATACTTGTCAACAACCTAAAAATCAAGACTGGACAGCTAGGAAATGAGGTAAATCCTCCTCCTTTCTACCTAAGTCTCATTATTGGTGATAAACTCATTCATAACTACATGGTAGACTCAGGAGCAAGCAGCTCAATCATGCCTAAAAGTCTAGCTGATTCATTAGGATTGGTTTATGAGCCCCTTGCAAAAGGAGTAGTCTAGTTAGACGGGTCTGCAGTTAGTACTATAGGAATAATCAGAAATCTACCTCTTACATTCCATGTTTGTCATAATTTTTCCATCCATCAGGATATTTATATCATTGATCTGCCACCTAGCTTTGCTATTTACCTCTCTAGGGAGTTTACAGCTAAATTGGGTGGGTTTTTGTCTTCTGATTGGTCCCACTTGTTCTTTAGAACAAGATACAGTACTAAGGTGATTATACAATCTAAGCCTCTTGCTAAAGACCATGTTGAGCCATATATTCCTAGCCTAATAAAGACTAACCTCTACGTCACCCATGGACAGCAGGATCAATCCATGAGGCCAGATCCTAGCGTACCTATGGAAGATATAAGTTTAGATAGCTAGGCAGCTAAGGATCATGAAGACGACCCTTTCTGTCACGCTAATGAGGTAGGGCTAGGTGTCTATATGATATGTGAACTTGATGCAGTGATTCCTAATCTGATTAAAGATCAAGGTTAGCCAGAGCAGCAAGAGGATCAACTTTGGAAGTTGTACTTTGATGGGTCAAGGATTAAGACAAGTGCTGGTGGAGGAGCTATGCTTGTTTCACCTGGTGGAGACAAATACTATTCAACACTGAGGTTTGCTTTCAGCTGCATGAACAACGTGGTAGAATATGAAGCCCTAATCTATGGTTTAGAATGGGCTTGGAAAAGAGGTATAAAATGTTTACAAGTTTATGGTGATTCTGAGCTAATCGTAAACCAAGTTAGAAACTTGAACACTACTAAGAATGATCTACTAAAAAAGTACAAGCATCGAGTTTGGGATTCAATCGAATTTTTTTATGCTTTTAACCTACTTTCAATTCCCAGGGACCAAAATAAACATGTAGATAGGCTTGCTGCCTTGGGCTCTCAATTCGAGATTCCAAATGAAATTGAAAACATAGAGGTACAACCTTATCTAAAAATAGTTGTAAGGCCATCTGTACCTAACAATATTGTGAGTTGGCAGGTTTTTGACAGCGATGAACAAATTTTAAGTTTTCTAATTATAGAAGTAGAGTTTGCAACTAATAATCAACATAAATGGCAGCATCAATACAAAAATCAGATTCTTCAACTCAAGTCTAATAAGCTACCAAAAGTGATGGTAACCTTAGAATCTATTTTCAATTCAAACAATCAGGTCAAAGAAGACAAGTGTAGAATGACTATGAAGTAGGAGCATTATGAGACAATGGAGATATTCAAGAGTAAGCTGCTAAAACTGGGAAAGGTATGTACTAAAAAAGAGTGAAGGACTTTTGTTCAATTATGTCAAGAGTTTGATGATATCTTTGCATGGGAGTATAAAGATTTGAGAGGGTTTGATCCGAGTTTAGCTCAACATACCATCGAGCTAGAACCCAATGCCAAGCTTGTCAAGTAGAAGCAAAGACCCCTCAATCAAAAACTTGAGCATCTAATGAAGGTTGAGCTGAACAAGTTGATTGAGAGCAGCATTATAGTCCCAATCAAGCATACATCCTAGGTTTCCAATCTAGTACCAGTCAAAAAAAAGAATGGGGAAATTCAACTTTGTGTCGATTTCCTAATCTAAATCAGGCCTCATTGAAAGACCACTATCCTCTTCCTTCCATGGAATAGATACTACAAATTATTTCTAGTTCTGATAGATATTCCTTGTTAGATGGTTACTCAGGTTACAACCAGATTCTGATCAAGGAAGAGGACCCATATAAGACTGCATTCACAACTAAGTGGGGAATTATGGTGTATAGGAAGATGCCTTTCAGTTTGTCCAATGTAGGGGCAACCTTCCAACGGGCAATGGATATGGCCTTTCAGGGTCTTATGAATAGAATAGTGGTGGTGTATTTAGATGACATAACTATCATTTCGAAAGATGCTAAGGATCACTTTGACCACTTGAAACAGATTTTTGAGCGGTGCCGAGAGTTTGGAATTTTGTTGAACCCTAAAAAATGCATACTTTTAGTTCATGAAGGTAAACTTCTCAGCCATATTGTTTCAAAGTAGGGTATTTCCATTGACCCTAAGAGAGTTTCAGCCATTCTAGACTTACCGTTGCCTGTGCATAAGAAAGGCTTATAGAGCTTTCTTGATAGAATCAACTTCGTGAGGAGATTTATTCCTAACATTGCATCTTTGTTACAACCTCTCACTGCCATGTTGAAGAATAATGTGCCATTCAGCTAGACTATGGAGAGAAATGGAATCTTCGAGTAGATTAAGGAAGCCCTCACTACTGCCCCTACCCTCATTAATCCTAATTATGAGAGGGATTGTATTTTGTATGCCTTTGGAGGTACTGACACTATCTCCGCAATGTTATGTAAGTAAAATGATGAAGGTTTAGAGTAGTCAATTGCATTTTTTAGCCAAATACTGTACGACTACAAAGTAAAGTACTCTTTTGTGGAAAAACATGTTTTTGTTGTTGTAAGGAGCCTCAAGAAATTTAGACACGTGTTGTCTAATAATAAAATTCACTTAATGGTTGCTCATCCCAGTGTCAAGAGTTTCTTATTGAACAAAGATATAAATGATAAGAGGGCTGGTTGGATAACTAGAGTTATAAAATTTGATGTTGATATCAAAGTGACCAAGCTAATTAGAGGCAAGGCCTTATGCAAGTAGCTTGCTGAAAATGAAGAGTTTAATCAAGAATAGGAAGAGGACACTGAAATAGTGCTAAACAATAATGAACCAACCACTATACCAGCTCTTACAAATAGCTGGGTGCAGCAAATGATGCATTATTTATAGTCCGGACAATGCCCCAAAGGTTTGTATAGGGTAGAAAGAAGATATTTTAGGTTACAAGATACTCCTTATTGTTGTGATGTTCACAACACGCCCCATTTTACTCCTTAGCAAAATAGGGACCCTTGCTGTGGCTTTGCTTTTTGCTTCTATTTTGTGGGTCTGTCCTTGGTGGTAAAGGGAAAAGAGAGTGAAATTTGTAAACTTTGATAAAATTAGTGAGAAAATACATTTTGAGTGCCAGTACATGGTATGGTTGGATTCTTTGTCAAAAATGAGCTAGGGTTGCTTTTTGAATCATCTGAAAATTTGCCATATTTTGCAAGTTATGCCCATTTTGGTAAAATGCACTATCAAGTTTAAATAGTTCAAAGTTTCAAATGTTTCGATAAATTGTTTCTAAGTGTTTCGAATAGTTTCAACAGAGTTGCGCAGAAGGAGACAAGTGTCATCTTTCGCAATGGCCCCTTTAATTTTAAACCATCTGCGGGCTTTTAAAGTTTTCTACAGTTTCAAGGCCACGCAGAGGGGTCTTAACGGTTTCCTAACAGTTTCTTGAGGTTTCCTTAAAAGTTTCTTAACGGTTGCAACAATTGTGCAGATCGCAACATGTGCCACCCTCCGCATGCATTTTATAGTTTCTCGCTAGTTTCAACAGTTGCGCGGAGTGCGACATGTGTCACTCTCCGCAGGTTTCCATAGTTTTGACAGTCCCGCGGAAGACGCCACGTGGTGCCTTCCACGAGAGTTTCAAAGTTCTTGAAGAGTTTCTGCAAGTTTCCAAAGTTTCAAACAATCACACGGAGTGCGACATGTGTCACTCTCCGCAGAGACCCTCAATAGTTTCCATAAGTTTCAGAAGTTGCGCAGAAAGTAACAAGTGTCACCCTCCGTAGGTCCCTTTGCCATTTCCAAAAGCTTTCTAGAGTCTTGCAGAATGCGCCATGTGGTGCCTTCCACGAGCAAGTTTTGAAAGTTCCCCGATAGTTTCTTAATGTTGCAACACTCTCACAGATAGTGACAAGTGTCACTTTCCGTGAGAGTCTAAAGGTTTTCAAAGGTTTCAAAGTAGTTTCAAATGGATATGTGACAAGTGTCACCTTCCGCGTAGAGTAAAGTCTTAAAGCCCCTCGCGTGGAGCGTGCCACGCGTCACTCTCCGCGGCACCATTTCTATTTAGAGGAATATAAAGGGCCATTTCCGGCCAAACAGGAGGAAGTTGGTGGGAATTTTCAAGAACCATCGACGAAGATTTTTTGGTGCTGATAGGTGACAGGCATTTAGCAATAGGTTTTTAGGGTTTTTGACACACTTTGACCCTGCGTTTGCATTGTTTTTGGTCTGCGATGGTTGACCCGGTAAATTTTTGACACAGTTGCGAAGTATGAATGCATTTTTTGTAGGTTTTGACCCGATAGCCGCGATTTTGGCTCAGCCCCACTTAGATCTAACTGGTATTTTGTTTCTCATTGTTTAATAATCAATGGCACTTATTGCTGATCTATTTTTGTAGGTTTGCAGTTGAGGATGAAGCTGAAACTTGATGGCGATGACATCATAAGAAGAAGATCAGATTGCAAAAGCAAAGAGAAGATAAGGATGAAGTGCAGAAAGTCAAGGGACATCAATGAGAAGACCCAAATGCAAATAAAACATAATAACAGTGGTTGCAGAATTTACTTCTGAGCTGCTAGGGTTTCAGAAAGGGGCATAGTTTTGCCCAAATTTGACACCTATTCAGAGATATTTTTGAGAAGTTGGTTCACCTACATTTAATGCTTTAACCTAGGGTTTGAACTATGGCTTAACCATTAGGGTTTTGGGCTGTATTGAGGACAATTAGAAAGACTATATATTGTGCCTTAATACATTGTAATACTTACACAGGGGCTACATAGAGATTTGTAGCAGCAGAAATTTGTAGAATTAACATTTAGAATAGAGAGACCTTTTAGTTTAGAAGTAGAAGAAGGATGTTGCCTGTGTCTGCAGTAAGGTGTGCGTGGAATGTCTATCTTCCTTACTGTATCTGTAAAGCTTGTAAGTTCTCTGTAGTTTGATCAATGAAACTAAGAGTCATTCCAACATTGTAAATCATGTATGACTGTTTGTTTCTAATACAATAGAATCTAGAGTTCTACATCTATCTTCTGAGTGTTCTCCTGCTCTTCTTTGTGTTTTGAAATATTATCTTTGAGAGCTTGCAATTTAAAATGTATGTTTGTGAAAATGCTCAGAACTTGCATTTAAGGTTTTAACTGTGGATTTGATCAAATTACTGTATGATTTACATAGTGCATAACAGAACAATTAGATCCTTTGGTAGAGTGAATAGAGTTTAGATTAGATCTTTCTAACTTTTCCCAACCCATCTGAAATATTTAGCTGAAAACGTAGAGATTTGAAGGAAATTTGTCTCATATTTGAAGAAGCATGCACAACAGAGTTAAAGGTAGACAGTTTTCATAAGTGTATAAAGGAGAAAGCTGTAATAATCCAAGAAAAACATCTAAAATTTGCAGCATAGTAACACTTGTATGCAAATGAACAAAATACTTGTTGATATCTATGACCTTTTGCATAATCTTAGTCCAGTAAACCACAAACAACCCTAAACTATGTAAGGCCCCTTGAACATTACAGCTTCACATTGACCAACTGAATTTGACCAACACTACCATTATAGACTTGGGATTAATTGAATCTTAAATAATTCCTTCTTATCTTTCAAGTATAGTTTCAGTTCATTATATGTGAATTTTAACTTATTGTTATGATTGCATCAAAACAATCACCAACAATTTTCTGGCACTAGAAGGAGGGCCCTCCTGAGTTAGAGTTTGTTTCAAACTAGCTAATAGCAGTAATAGAGTGACTAGGTCTAAATCCGGTTCAGGAGATATATTTGTGCAACTACCTGATATAAGGTGAAGTAAAAAACTTTAATTTGGAATCCCAAAATATCGCAAATAGAAAGTTCATCTGGAACACCTCCTGGGTCACCTTTTAACATCCATAGTATTGTGAGTCCTAACAGATCACTGTTTAGATCTTTAAATCTTGGTTCAGGCACTCCTGGAGGTCTCAATCCTCCTGTAAATCCTAATCCACCAATCAATCTAGGTATTCCTACAAGTTTAGGTCAAGCTCAAACACCTGCAATGGCTTATTTCAATGTCAATTCTCCCATATTCTTCAATGATTATCATGAGATGCCCAAAAATCCAGAAAAGATATGTCCCAAGTACCAGTTGCATTAGGATCCAGAAGATCATATTAGAATATTTAAGGAAGCATGTTTTAGGGCTGTGTTAGAGCACGAGGATGTTGTGTGTAGATTGTTTCCCTACACCTTTAACGAACAAGCCTCTAGCTGGTATGTAAACTTACCCAACGGTTACATTTCTTCCTGGTCACTTATGGAAGAAGCATTTCTGTCAAGATTTAGAGGACCCATTGACCCTTGCGCTTTGTATCATAAATTGGCTACTATAAAACAAGGTGAGGGAGAGCTGATTGATAATTTCAATGACAGATTTCAAAAGGCCTATTCTAGGCTGGTAGTCCCTTATACCATAGATGATGGTCCCTTGTTGGCTATGTACTATGCTGCCTTGGATCCTCTAACTGCCATGTTTGTCAAAAGAAAACCTGACATAGATTCAATATCCAAAGCCTACAAAGAGGCAGCCTTAGTGAACCAAGAGATGAGGCATACAACTTATAGCCCATTTGTTAATGGAGGAAATTTTGGGGTGCAGAATCAGGCACAACCATGGAATGGAGCCCCTATGTAGCACACTCCAGTATTAAATCTGGTTCCTCCTAACACACCTATGTATAGTCCTACCCCAATCCAAGCTATAACTCCTTACACGGCTAGTACTTCAAATAACAGTCAAAATAATGGTCAGCCTTTCTTCCAACCTCCTAGGGATACAACTATGGCAAAAGCACAAGAGGATAGGGAAGAAATCAAAGAGATCACTGCACATTTGAAAAGGTTAACCACCGAAGTGACACAACTGAGAAATGAGAACCTCTATGGAAGAGGCAACCAAAACTACAATCAACATCAGAATCACAACCAAGGCCAAAATCAGAACTATAGTTTCAATCAAAATCAGCAGTACAATCAGAACCAAAACTATAATCAGCATCAAGGCCCCAACCAAGGGCAACCAATGCAAAATAGAGGGCCAGTGATAGATAATAGGACCTAGGGCAATAATAACAGAAATCAAAATCAACCTAGGCCACCCAAGACATGGAACACTGGGCCCAACAATGGTACTCTAGCTTCTCCTTTTGAGAATATAGATAATCATGATGCAAAACAAACGACTAGCATACAAATGACTAGTATGGCACCCAAAAATTGGTGCAGATTTCATAATACCAATGCCCATGCTGAGCACGACTGTCCACAGTTCCACTTAGTAGCCAGCATTTTTAATATAGATGTGCAGCCTCCTACCTCTGAATTTCTCATTCCCAAGGGGAATGAGGTAGTACCCTTAGGAAATGACACAGCATTAGTCTTAGAAACATTTACCTTTGCAACTACAGAAGAGAAAGAGGATGAATTGCTAGAAGATGGACCATACTGTTTTGAAAATCTTTATCCTGAATCAGCCTTTGTGTTAAATGCTTTTCAGTTTCGCTTTGAATATGAAAATGGGATATTAAATGAAACAGAAGAGGTGTAGGCCTTTCAACAGAGAAATAAAAACTACACCTACAATTTGAGGAACAACCCTAGGCCAGGAGGACCTTTTACCACTTCCGTTCCTCCAAATAACTTCGGTACACCCCTAGATCAGAATGCTAGCAACAATCCTGCCATACTTAAAGCTAATCAGCACACAAATAACAGAACATCAATACAAAAGGATCAAACAAGTAAAACTGAAACAATAGAGACGACAAGATTAATGAGTTACTTGTCAGAGGAAATAAAGAAAATTAAGGTTAGTATACCCCTAAATGAATTATTGAAGACCCCAGGGATCAGAAATGCTTTTATAAAATCTCTGGATACATCCATGACAGACGAGATGTCTGTTGATATAACTGTTCCTAATAGAGATTCACCACCTAAAGAGAAAAATAACAAAGTTGAGCAGCCTTCTAGTACAAATGTAGCAATACATGTGGATAAGAGGGATACTCCCCCTTTCTTGTTAACTATTAGATTGTGTGGGAAGAATATACACAATTGCATGGTAGACTCTGGTGCCTCAGCCAACGTAATGCCCTTAGGAATATGTGAGACTCTCGGGTTGACTCCACCAAATCTGCCAAGGTTGTCACACAATTAGATAAGACTAAGGTTAGCGTGATAGGAGAACTCATGAACATTCAAATGCAATTAGCCTCAGACCCTAGGGTAAGCCAAATCATTGATATTCAAGTAGTGGATATACCCGTAAATTATGGAATGTTGTTGAGTAGGGATTGGTCCAAGACATTAAACGGATATATGGCCACTGACTTTTCACATATGTGGCTACCTTGGAGAGGTGTCCCAAACCATATCAGAATAGAGGCAGAGCCCAGAATGAAACATATGATAACGAAGTATAATCAAACTAATGAAATATTATATGCTGCTGTTGAACCGGGTGTGTATAGAATTACCAACAATGGGGTGCAGATTGAAGAGATCATGATGTTAAACATTAGAAAAAAATGTGTCAGCAATAGGATAGTAGTATTCATTGAGTCTGATGGAAATTCTTCCAATGAAGAAAACAATGAAATAGGCAAATTTGGTCATGCCATTAGACAAGAGGTGGAAGAATGCATTAAACACAATCTACTGGTCCAATGTAAATTATATAAAAATAGGTGTAGAATCCATGATAGGCAACATTCTGAGGAGAGTTGTGAAATATGCAAAGACATCATTGAATATGAATACAAAAAATGCATAGGGAGGGTAGAGTTACAAGAGGAAAATGAGAATCCTAGTCCAACACAGAAATATGCTCAGGATGATATAGATGCCTTGATTCCATATTTGGGAGAAGAAATAAAGGACAAGGATGGTTGTCTTTCTGATTTAACAGATGAAAATACACATATGCTAGTTGACCAAATATAAAAACCCATGAATAAACAGGACAACACCCCACAGGCAATAAAAGAGACAATGCATGCTAAGGTAAAAGGTCAGAAAAGTAAAGATGGCATGTGGACATTAAAATGTGATGGGTCCAAATCAAAATAGGGCATAGGTGTAGGTGTTGAACTCATAGATCCTCAAGGTAAATCAAATCTGGTAGCATATAGATTACAATTTTCCTATACTAACAATATTGCTGAATATGAGGCCCTAATTTTAGGACTTGTCATGGCCATCAAGAGAAGGGTGAAAACCATCAGAGTATTTTTAGACTCTGAATTAGTAGTCAGACAAGTGAGGACACTATATGCCTGCAATTACAAGAAAATGATTAGTTACAGACATAGAGTATGGGGTTTAATAGATTCGTTTGATGCTTTTAACATAGAGCACATCCCTAGAGAGCTGAACCATAGGCCGGATGCACTAGCAGTTGCTGCTAGTACATTAGAACCATTGGCACTGTCAGGATTGAGACGATTTACTGTTGAGCTAGTTAACGTGCCCAGTATACCAGACAACGTTACACACTTTCAGGTATTTGGAGGGGATCAACAAATTATTGATTTTCTGACTTGTAATGAGGCATTTGAGGCTCAAATCATTGATGAGCAGGAAAGGCCTGAAGTAACATGGGATGAAGAGGATATAATCAACTTGAAGAGCAACTTCTTACCAAAAGGAGTAATTGAATTAGAACCTATATTTGACTTCGATGGAGTAATGAGACAGAAGGACTTGCCCAAAATAGAAGGGGGTAAGTGTGATTTACATAACTTAGGGACAGAGCAAAATCCACAAAATGTACTAATTGGGAAAGCTTGCTCTAAAAAAATTAGAAAAGAGGTTTTAGACGCGCTAAAAGAATATAAACATGTCATAGCATGGACATATGAAGACTTGAAAACATTTGATGAGTCCATCATAACTCACGTAATACCTTTGAGAAAAGAAGTCAAACCATTTAGGCAGAAACAAAGGCCTGTGAATGCCATTCTAGAGCCTTTAATCTTTGAGGAAGTTAAAAAATTACTGTCTGCTGGAATAATTTTTCCAGTCAGACATTCTGTCTGGGTAGCTAACTTAGTACCAGTAAGGAAGAAAAATAGACATTAGGTTATGCGTAGACTTCAGAAATTTAAACAAAGCATCTGAAAAGGATAATTATCCTCTGCCTCCGATAGACGAAGTGTTGCAAATAGTAAATGGGGCAAAGATGATGTCTTTTTTAGATGGTTTTTCAGGTTATAACCAGGTCTTAATTGATAGAGAAGATAGACTAAAAACCACCTTCACTTGTAAATGGGGAAATTATGCGTATAAAAGAATGCCTTTTGGTCTGATCAATGTGGGTGCTACTTTTCAGAGAGCCATGGACATTGCATTTCGTGGATTATCAGGTAAGTGCATTGTTGTGTATATGGATGATTTAACTGTGTATTCCAAGGATGCATTCACTCACGCCGAGGATCTCAGGAAAACACTCAAGCGATGTGAAAGGTATGGGATTTCCCTTAATCCTAAGAAATGTATATTTGGCGTAACTGAAGGTAAATTATTAGGCCATGTTATTTCTGAAGGTGAAATTTTAATTGATCCAGATAGAATAGAATCCATAAAAAATTTGTAAATACCAAACAGTAGGAAAGAGTTGAAATCATTTTTTGGAAAAATTAACTTTGTTTAGAAGTTTATAACAGGTTTTGCAGAGATCATGCAGCCGTTAAATGCCATGTTGAAGAAGGATGCGCAGATGGAATGGACACCAGTGGCCAGAGCCGCATTTGAAGATATCAAGGAGGCAATTTCTAATGCCCCTGTATTGGCAAGTCTAGACTACACAAGCCCATTTTACATCTACTCCTTTGCATCTTCTCATTTAGTCACGGCCACCTTGACACAGAAAGGTGAAAACAATGAAGAGAGGCCCATAGCATTTATGAGCGTGCCTCTGAAGGATGCACAACTAAGGTATCTAGACATCGAGAGGTAGGCATTCACATTAGTAAAGGCTATGAAAAAATTTAGACACTACATTCTGCGCAGCTAGATAAAAGCCATCGTGCTAGACACAGTAGTAAAAATGTTGCTGATGCAGAATGAACCTGGAGAAAAGAGAGCCAAATGGATCACCACACTGCAGGAGTTTGACATGGAAATCATTCCCATGAAGCTGGTCAGAGGGCAGGCGTTAGTGCAAACAATAGCAAATACAGATCCAGATTTGATAAAATAGTAGTACGTATTGAATTCCCAGAATACATCAGACTAGTATGGAGATTTAAGCACCTTCTTGATAGCTGGAAAGTACCCAAATAGAATGAAATCTTCTTAGAGGAGAGCTTTGAAGATTAAATCACAAAAATATATGGTGCAAGGAGGTCTTCTATTCAGGAAGAACCATGATGAAATTTATCTGAGATGCATAAACAGAGCTGAAGCAGATAAAGTGTTGACAGAACTACATGACAAGTACGGAACCGGCCATGGTTCCCATCTAGCTACAATGCACAAAAGACTAAGGGCAGGCTATTACTGGCCCATGATGTTCAAAGACACTAAGAGTCACATCAGAAGTTGCCACACCTATCAGACTGCAGTAGACAAAGGGAGAAATCAGGCCAATCCACTACAACCTGTGATTGAATCCAGACTGTTTGCACAGTGGGGCTTGGATTTTATTGGAGTCATCAATCCCCCATCTTCTACAAGACAAAAATTTATATTGACAGTAACAGACTATTGTACAAGGTGGACTGAGGCCACCTGCTGCAAATTTTCCACAACTAAAGTAGTTATCAAGTTTCTTGAAGAGAACATCATCACCAGGTTTGGAACTCCCTATTCATTGGTATGTGATAATGGCCCTGCTTTCTCTTCTTTAAAGTTTTCTAAATGGGCATTTGAATACGGGATCATTTTAAGGTTTTCTTCGAACTATTAGCCTCAAGGTAATGGACTGGCTGAATCAACGAACAACATTTTGTTAGATATAATCAAAAAGTTGGTTGCAAAGAGTCCTAGAGAGTGGAATACCCTGTTAAGATATGCATTATGGGTAGATAGGACCAAGTTTAAGGCAGCTTTAGGTAGCACACCTTATCATTTAGTTTATAGGACTGATCCCATACTTCCAATAAATCTGAGAATACCAACCTAGAAGTTTGCCAATGAGTATCTAGGCTTTGATGACCATAGGGAAGTCAGAATAGTACAAATGCTACAATTAGACGAGAAAAGAGGTCAAGCCATCGAGAAGTTTGCCAAACACCAAGTGGTTGTTCAGAGGTGGTTTGATAAAAGGGCAAGAGTCAAAACATTTAGGATATCAGACTTAGTGCTGTGCTGGGACAAAGCATATGAAAAGAAAGGAAGCCATGGAAAATTTGATAAATTATGGCTGGGTCCATTACAACTCTCAGAAATAATAGGAGATAACACATTCAGACTTAAGACCTTGACTAGAGAAGATGTGCTATTACCAGTTAACGGCCAACATTTGAAACACTACTTCCAGGCCTGAGGCAAAGGGCAGTCCATTTTGGTGTAAAGTGTTGTAAGTAATGTACAGTTCTTCTTTTGCTATTTTCTTTTTTGGGTTGGCTGTTGGTACAGTTTGTCTTCTATTTGTTTCTATTTTCTGTTTGTTTCTATTTGTATAGTTTAATCTACTTTTTTTTCACTTTTTTGTACAGCTTGTTTGTTTGGTTTGTTTGTTGTCTCCTCAGCAGGGATCTTTATTTTACTTTAGAGTATTAAGGAGCAGACTAGCAACCATCCAAAACAGTATAAATTTAGGATATTCAAGCTAATCATTTGCAATTTACACATAACCTCTTATGACTGTCATGAATGTGGAGAGTTGTTTATCTTCTGAAATTTCATATTCAATAAATGTGATTGAGGATTCGAGGCAAGTTTCTCACGATGACACACCTAAAATCCTTGGGTTTGTTGAACCTACTAGTGTAGATATTAGGTGAAAAATCAAAGGTCACCCTTGCTACCATTACAATTCTCAGCTTAATTTCAGCAAGTGTCCACTCCTTGCATCAAGAAGTTACAAATTGCTATATCTTGTGAAATCACTTTCAAAATCAGAAAATAAAAAATAAATAAAAAATAAAACAGATTATACTAAAAATCTAGGTTAAGCCATCTAAGTAACTCTACCGGGGCTATAGACGCTCACTGGCAGTGGGGCTCTACTTAGGAGAATTGTAACGATAACCTTGCCAGGGCTATAGATGCTCGCTGGCAGCAAGGCTCTATCCAGTCGACTATGAGGGAATATCCTCACCTACGTAGGCTAATATCAGTCACTGGTTTGTTCAACCGATCTTCAAGATGAAGCTTATTAACCATGTGCACATAATTAAACTGAAAATGAAGATTCATGCACCCCTATTGAATGCCTTAGGCCTCAAGATTGAATAATAATTTACAAGATGGATAGTCAGAAGCTTTGCATTTATTTCACTTAGTTTTCTTGGAGGCCTTGAATTTAGTTGTTTTGTTTGGTTGCTAGTTGTTGTGATGTTCACAACACGCCCCATTTTACTCCTTAGCAAAATAGGGACCCTTGCTGTGGCTTTGCTTTTTGCTTCTGTTTTGTGGGTCTGTCCTTGGTGGTAAAGGGAAAAGAGAGTGAAATTTGCAAACTTTGATAAAATTAGTGATAAAATGCATTTTGAGTGCCAGTACATGGTATGGTTGGATTCTTTGTCAAAAATGAGCTAGGGTTGTTTTTTGAATCATCTGAAAATTTGCCATATTTTGTAAGTTATGCCCATTTTGGTAAAATGCACTATCAGATTTAAATAGTTCAAAGTTTCAAATGTTTCGATAAATTATTTCTTAGTGTTTCAAATAGTTTCAACAGAGTTGCACGGAAGGAGACAAGTGTCACCTTCCGCAATGGCTCCTTTACTTTTAAACCATTCGTGGGCTTTTAAAGTTTCCTACAGTTTCAAGGCCGCGCAGAGGGGTCTTAACGGTTAACAGTTTCTTGAGGTTTCCTTAAAAGTTTCTTAACAGTTGCAACAATTGTGCGGATCGCGACATGTGTCACCCTTCGCATGCATTTTATAGTTTCTCACTAGTTTCAACAGTTGCGCGGAGTGCAACATGTGTCACTCTCCATAGGTTTCCATAGTTTCGACAGCGCCGCGGAAGACGCTACGTGGCGCCTTCCGCGAGAGTTTCAAAGTTTCTAAACAGTTTCTAAGAGTTTCAAAGTTTTTGAACAGTTTCTGAGAGTTTCAAAGTTTCCGAACAGTTTCTGCAAGTTTCTAAAGTTTCAAACAATCACGCGGAGTGCGACATGTGTCACTCTATGTAGAGACCCTCAATAGTTTCCATAAGTTTCAGAAGTTGCGTGGAAAGTGACAAGTGTCACCCTTCGCAGGTCCCTTGGCCATTTCCAAAAGATTTCCAGAGTCTCACAGAACGTGCCACATGGCACCTTCCGCGAGCAAGTTTTGAAAGTTCCCCGATAGTTTCTTAAGGTTGCAACACTCTCGCAGATAGTGACAAGTGTCACTTTCCGCAAGAGTCTAAAGGTTTTCAAAGGTTTTGAAGTAGTTTCAAATGGAGGCGCGGAATGTGACAAGTGTCACCTTCCGCGTAGAGTAAAGTCTCAAAGCCCCTCACGCGGAGCATGCCACGTGTCACTCTCTGCAGCATCATTTCTATTTAGAGGAATATAAAGGGCCATTTTTGGCCAAACAGGAGGAAGTCGGTGGGAATTTTCAGGGCCCGCCGATGAAGGTTTTTTGGTGCCGATAGGCGACAGGCATTTAGCGATAGGTTTTTAGGGTTTTTGACACACTTTGACCCTGCGTTTGCATTATTTCTAGTCTGCGATGGTTGACCTGGTAAGTTTTTGACATAGTTGCGAAGTATGAATGCATTTTTTGTAGGTTTTGACCTGATAGCCATGATTTTGGCTCAGCCCCACTTGGATATACCGGGTATTTTGTTTCTCATTGTTTAATAATTAATGGCACTTATTGCTGATCTATTTTTACAAGTTTGCAGCTGAGGATGAAGCTGAAACTTGATGGCGATGACATCACAAGAAGAAGATCAGATTGCAAAAGCAAAGAGAAGATAAGGATGAAGTGCAGAAAGTCAAGGGACATCAATGAGAAGACCCAAATGCAGATAAAACATAATAACGGTGGCTCCAGAATTTACTTCTGAGCTACTAAGGTTTTAGAAAGGGGCATATTTTCACCTAGATTTGACACCTATTCAAAGATGTTTTTGAGAAGTTGGTTCACCTACATTTAATGCTGTAACCTAGGGTTTGAACTATGGCTTAACCATTAGGGTTTTGGGTTGTATTGAGGACAATCAGAAAGACTATATATTGTGCCTTAATACATTGTAATACTTACACAGGGGCTACATAGAGATTTGTAGCAGCAGGAATTTGTAGAAGTAACATTTAGAATAGAGAGACCTTTTAGTTTAGAAGTAGAAGAAGGAGGTCGCCTATGTCTGCAGTAAGGTGTGCGTGGAATGTCTGGCTTCCTTACTATATCTGTAAAGCTTGTAAGTTCTCTGTAGTTTGATCAATGAAACTAAGAGTCATTCCAACATTGTAAATCATGTATGACTATTTGTTTCTAATATAATAGAATCTGGATTTCTGCATCTATCTTTTGAGTGTTCTCCTGCTCTTCTTGGTGTTTTGAAATATTTTCTTTGAGAGCTCTCAATTTTAAATGTATGTTTGTGAAAATGCTCAGAACTTGCATTTAAGGTTTTAACTGTGGATTTGATCAAATTACTGTATGATTTACATAGTGCATAATAGAACAATTAGATCCTTTGGTAGATTGAATAGAGTTTAGATTAGATCTTTCTAACTTTTCCCAACCCATCTAAAATATTTAGCTGAAAACGTAGAGATTTGAAAGAAATTTGTCTCATATTTGAAGAAGCATGCACAACAGAGTTAAAGGTAGACAGTTTTCATAAGTGTATAAAGGAGAAAGCTGCAATAATCCAAGAAAAACATCTAAAATTTGCAACACAGTAACACTTGTATGCAAATGAACAAAATACTTGTTGATATCTATGACCTTTTGCATAATCTTAGTCCAGTAAACCACAAACAACCTTAAACTATGTAAGGCCCCTTGAACATTATAGCTTCACATTGACCAACTGAATTTGACCAATAGTACCATTGTAGACTTGGGATTAATTGAATCTTAAATGATTCCTTCTTATCTTTCAAGTATAGTTTCAGTTCATTATATGTGAATTTTAACTTATTGTTATGATTGCATCAAAACAATCACCAACACTTATGCTATCATTGATGGTATTCTATATAGGAGAGATTTTAATGGTGTATTTTTAAGATGTGTTGAACCTAATCAAGTTGATAAACTGTTAGAAGATTTTCACAATGGACCTTCAGGAGGTCACTTTGCAGCTAGGACAACTGCTTTGAAGATTATGCAGGCTAGTTATTATTGACCTGACTTGTTTAAAGATTCTTTTTCTTGGGTGAGAAGATGTGAGAAGTGTTCCTTATTTGTAGGTAAGCAAAGGCTTGCTGCCTTACCCTTGCATCCTATTAAAGTTGAACAACCATTTGCAAAACAGGGTTTGGATTTTATAGGGCCAATAAATATGCCTTCAAATGCAAGTCACAAGTGGATCTTGGCTGCCACAGACTATTTCACCAAGTGGACCAAGGTTGTTGCCTTAAAAAAGGAAAATGAATCTGCTGTCCTAAATTTCTATCAGAATCTGGTATCAAGATTTGGTACACTAGATTCAATCATCTCAAATAATGGTCTAGCTTTCATAGCATTGAGGATTTTCGATTGGTCTATTAGAAATAATATTTATTTAATATTTCCTCTAACTATTACCCACAGGGTAATGGGTAGGCTGTATCTACCAACAAAAATCTAATAAGGATCATCAAGAAGACTGTTGAAGACAACCAGAGAACTTGACATGAAAAGTTAAAGTTAGATCTTTGGGCTGACATAATTACACCCAAGAGAGCTACCGGTTGTTCTCCATATGTACTTACTTATGGTAAAGAGGCTCAGTTACCTATTTCAGTTGAATTGCCTACATTGGCTTTCATCAAAGAACTTGAGCTGCTAGAGGAACAACCTCTAGTAATAAGGCTAGCTCAGCTCATGGAGCTGGAAGAGACAAGGAAAGAGGCCTTAAGGAAGCTTGATATTCATCAAGTTCAAATGAAGAATGATTTTGATAAGAGGGCAAGGCCAAGAAGTTTTATTGCGGGTGATTTGGTGTTCAAATGGAATGATCTAAGAAGCAAACCTGGGAAGCATTCCAAATTCGATGCAATTTGGGATGGGCCTTATGTTATCATAGAGTGCAAAGAAAACAATGCATTTCAGCTATCCAAGTTAAGTGGAGAGATGCTATCTATCCCAGTCAATGGGATCCACCTCAAGCATTGCCTCTGAGGATAGGTACTACCTTTGTATATATTAGAGTAGTTTTGTAGTGAATAAGTGCTCATGCACATTTGTTTTCAGCATTTTGTTTTGGCCATCAGGGCCTGTTAGTTTGCTTTTGATTGAGCTTGTTTTCAGTTTTCTATTGCTATTTAGACTAGAAGGAAGAGATGAATTGCAGTGTTTTCTAAGATTCTAAGAAGGACAGAGTATGACTCAATGCCCAATGGATGTTCAAGGCAACTGGTCAAATGCTTAGTAGGCAAGCATATAGCAGAAGTCGACAGAAATGTTACCATTTTTTATCACAGCTCAAAATTGACTGAGTAGATGTGACATTATGATTTTTGAGTGAGCTTTGATTTTCTTCTGTTATGAATTAGTTGCATAGTTATTATGTTTCAATGATAAATGCAGTTCAGTTGTTCAAGAAAGAAGGAAAGATTTCAGATCATTCATTTCATTGCAGAACAGTCAAGTGCGATAAGTATTTCATTCATTACAATGGTTATTCATTTACAAGTTGAAATACATAAAGTTATAAGCATTGCATTGAAAGAATTGATGACATATTAGATGTCTCACACAAGCCATGGGTTATAGCTGAACATATGCAGATATAAAGAAAATACTATGCATCTAATGAATGAAAAAGGAAAGACATAGCCATCATTGCCTTGGTTTTGTCGATCTTCGAGTAGCATCTTGTCCTGCTCCTGACCTCAACATGTACCTAAAAAAATGTGGGAAGGGTCCCATTGGAAGCTCCAGTTATGAAAATCTTTTATCCATCAGGAGAGGCATAATACTTTGATAATAATGCATTAAACAAATGAACAACATCCATATGCAGAAGGAATCGAAAAAGAAGCAATCATGGAGCACCATCATTTTATTCTAATTTGTTTGTTTCATGTGCAAGTATAGGTGAAATTATGTTGCTATTTCATATATATTTCAGCATGAGAAGTGAAATCAAATATTCATCCATAATGTGTAAAAGAGGAACATTATAAGGTGAATAATGTTGCATCAACTCAACCTATTGGACTTCACGTCAGTGTCCACTTATGACTACCACTCAAGGGGAGTTGAAGTAGCAATCATCTATGAACAGTGAATTTTACACATGGCAGCCAATGAGGTAAGAGGTTGTAAACATCAGACTTGAAATGCTCATATTTCTATTTCATAAGTCATGTTTTTGATAGAACAGTCAATTAAGAACTATAGAATATCAATTTACTGTTCAAGTCAAATAGATAGATACAGAAGATAGCATGTGCATAGGTAATGTAGAGTAAAACTCTACATTTTATTTCAAATTTGTTTGTCTCAATATATTTCTAGTTGTTGCTTCTTTGTCTATGGATATAAGTTTCTTGTGCACAGATTGTGCCATGTGTCATGTCATTATGGAGCAATAGTGTTAAGCAGACGCTGTCGCATGTTTCTTTCGTATGCTTCTTTTCTATGCTCTTGTGAAATGCACCATGTATCCATGGCATTGTTTCTTTTATTAAAGTTTCATGCTTGCTACAGAGTGTGCCACATGTTGATACCGGAGGCCATGACAAAAGTTTCTTTTGATACCATGATCTTGCGGGTTGTGCGAGTGTCCTTTTATAGTATGTGCGGAAGCTATCGCGTGTATATCTTTTGATAAAGCTTCGTTAGTACCGGCATATGTGATGGGCCCACAATATTGAGATACAATTTATAGCTTATACTAGAGTGTGCCACATGGCGAAAGCAAAGGGATGAACTACTTTCTTTTTTATGCTTTCGGGTGAAGACACGTATATTGTCTTATGATTTTTAGTTGCTGCCAGAGCACGACAAGTGTCATCTCCGTGGAATTCCTTGGGACCTTTTCATAAAGTTATTGATATTATCAGAAGGCGTCACATTTCCAACTTTTCTTTAAGCGGGAGGGACCATGTGTCATAGTATTGTTTCTCTATGCATGAATTATAGAGGCATATGTGGTGGCTCTCATAAATAATTTCTCAATTTCTAAATGTTGTAAAAAGTGCCAAATGTCATAGCTACAAGTTACTCGGGGCATAAAGATAAAAGCTTTTAGTATTGCTAGAGAATGCCAAGTGTCTTAGTGTTTCTCCAGAGTGCGCCACGTATCATGTTTCAAGGTCTGTCGAATGGCGACAAGTGGTGATGTTTTGTGTGCTTTTTTTAGGTGAAAAATGTTAAGTGTTGCCACGTAATATATTTTTGAAGCTTTTTAGAGCCCGTGGGTGCTGCCATGTGTCTCAACTAAACTATAGTCAGTGTGCCACATATTTTATTGCTCAGCTAATGAGCACGCAGGGGAGGGCAGTTGCAGATTCAAAAGATCTTAGTGTAAGAGGAGTCCCAGTTAACTTCAGTTCTGTTGATACCATTGGAGATTCAAAATAGTTACAGGGGATCTTGAGCCAAATTTTATGGATATATATATAGGGAGATATTGTAATTTAGATATATAGAGAATTGATTAGAAAGTTTGGAGATCTTGATGTGACCAGATTGTATCATTTTGCTTTAGTCTAGCTATTTCTGATAAGAAAATTGATATACCTATGCATGACACTATGCCTTTTGTATTTTCTGAATTGTTAATGAAAGAAACTTTGTTCTGTGCCATTGGTGGTATTATCTGTCTTTGCATAAATCTTCTGATTTTAGCCTTTGATCTTTAATTCATTTACAATCTGTCTATATTGATCATGCAACATTTGCTCTTTAATATAGCTGAATCTTAAGAATCTGTTCATTGTGCTAGTTAAAGAAATACATTTCATTCAGGTGCATCACCATATGTTTAGATTTTACTTATTGTATCTGCAATCTTGTTTCTTGGTCTACCCTTTAGTCAATACCCCATTAAAATAGGAAGAGCTAGATTCTTTAAAATCTGGAGGTTGTTTCAAGTAGCAAGTCCCACATTCTTAAAACTTCCCATGTTGGTGTTGGAACATGTATAATTTTACACATCAACAGTTTTTGGCACACCTAGTGGGACCTTTCTTGAAGTCCTAATCAAGATCGTATGAACCAGAGAGTGACGAGGAGTTAGAGCTGTGGACCAACAACAAGAGCTTAGTCTATTGTTAATCTAGGGATTTTATTACCAGCATTAGTTGCTACTCCAAGAAGAAGAGTGAATCAAGTTGCAATAGCATCAAGAGTAAGCATGGGAGCATCTATAATCCCAAGGAACTATGCAAATTGGAACACTGCTAGTTCTCTCATTCTTCCGGTAGCACCAGCTACTTGGGATCCAATTCCAGCTAATGCTTTAAAAGATTTACCCAAATTCAATGGAGAAGATTCCAAGACACCAGGGGAGCATCTTCAAGATGTATCAGATGTATGTGCAGTACATGTCATTACTGTACAAAATATAGCAATCAGATTGTTGGTAACTTCTTTCAAAGCGAAGGCTCTAGACTGGTATAGATCTTTGACCTTGAATACAATATCTACCTGGGATCAGCTTGGTGATGCTTTCTTTGCAAGATTCAAAGAGAAGGATGATAAATATTCCCTGCTGCAACAACTAATCACTATAAAGAGAGCACCAAAAGAGGCTATAATAGACTTTAACACTAGCTTTCAAAAGACCTAGGACAAAATCCCTGCTATAGCTAGACCACCATTAGGTATGGCCATTATTTTCTATCTCAAAGCTTTCAATTTTGATATATCTGTAATGATTCAGTCCCTAGGGGGTCAGACCCTACCAGAAGCATATGAGTTGGCTATAAAGGCTGAGGATAATCTAATAGATGCTGGAAAGTTGCCTCCAAGGCCTCCCATGCCTATGCTCCTAGAAATTTCTATTCCCTTGACACTAGAAATCCCTAATCCTACAGCTACACTTTTGTCTATGTATACCTTCCCAGTGTCCCAACAACCTACTGTGTCAACACCCTCTGCCCCTCCATATGAAATGGATGATATGAAGAACATTCTTAGGACCTTTTCAAATGAGATTATTAATATCAAAAGGCAACAGACGTCTTACCCAATGCCTCCTTATCAGGGTTTCCAAGGAAATAGACCCCCATATCAATCAAATTAGTATCAAGGTCCTCAAAGAACAAATAACCCTCAACCTTCAAACCAATTGGTCATGGTTCCCATGCCTTTACAGGTTGTCCCTCATAACCCAAATAGGGAGATAGTCCTTGGGAAAAATAACTTAGCAGAAGATACCAATGCTTGGTGCTTTCCTTGCAATAATGCCCATATGCCCAGAGATTATCCTAGAGGCAATTTACAAGAAAAGATAATGGAACAAAGAAGGGTAGAAGGTCAAGCTATGGTGTCTAATGTTCCCCCATACCGGTCACCTAGTATCCAGAATGCAGTAATGGTGGCCCAGATGCAAGGCATGTCTATTCAGCAAGAAGAAGAAATTGTCCCTAAACATGCCTTATTTTCATGGATTGAGGATGAAGATTCAGTGTTCTTGAATGAAGCATCTACTTCCAAGAAGCCCTTAGTGCAGTCTGATTATTATACTAGGTCAAAGAGAAGGATGATGGAGTAGTCTGAAGCCACAAATAATGAGACTGTTGGAGCTCCTCATTTCTAGAATCATTATAATCCAGTTTCAAGGCAAGAAGTGCCTCAGCCAGTTCAGAATCAAGCAGCCTCTATCCAAATGCTTGAAAGAGCAAGGTATCCCTACTACCCAAAGACACAGATACTAGGAGCCATGAATGTGGTGGAACAGTTGAAAAAGACCCCAGTGCCTGTGTCAATCTGGGATCTACTAGCCATTCCTGAGCAAAAGACATTGTTACAAGAAGCACTGTAGATTTAGGTTGATCCTAAACCTACCAGTACAAAAGAAGGAGTTGCAAACAAAGGAAAACCTCAAGGTAAAGACACTCCACCCTTACAAACATTAGCTTTGTTGAATACTGCACTGGAGGTAAGTAAATCTAAACCAGATCCATTTTACTTAACTTTAATAGTGGGACAGAAATTGTTGCACAACTCAATGATAGATTCTGGAGCTAGTACTACAATTATGCCAAAGTAGATAGTAGATGCTTTAAAGATAAAATATGAGCCACTTACTAAGGGATTCATGCAATTAGATGGGAAATCTATCCAAACTATAGGAAGGATCAAACAAATTCCATTGCAGCGATATACCTGCCCCAATATAACTGTCAAACAAGATGTAGTAGTCATAGATATACCCCCTGTCTTTGGTCTATGCCTATCTAGAAATTTTACAGCTAAGATAGGAGGATACATGTCACTAGATTGGTCACATCTGATTTTGAGAACCAAGTATGGAACAAAAATGAAAGTATTGTCTTAACTGTTGTCCAAAGATGATATCACTGATGAACTAGCCCCAAGAATTGAAGCATCCCACACCATGATGAATAAGGAGGAGAGAGTATTTGTTGAAGAATTAGGTGACTGGACTGAACATAATTAGCAAGAAGAAGAAAATAGCCAACTAATGACCATGATGCAAAGTGATCCTTATGGAAACTATGACTCTAATGGTTTGGGCACTTATGTTATTTTTAAAGAAAGCCAAGAAATGCCAAATGTTATGAGAAAAGAAGTATCTAGAAAAGAAGAACCTGACAAATGCACAAAAATCTAGACCTTAAGTTTTGATGGGGCTAGGAGCAAAAATAGTGCTGGAACAGGTATATGTCTCACTTCACCAAATGGTGAGAAACTTCTTAGACATACACTTTCAATTTGCTTGCACTAATAATGATGCTAAGTATGAATCTTTAGTGCATGGTCTTATGTTGGCCAAAAAGAAAGGAATCAAGAATTTGGTAGTTAAGGGAGATTCAGAACTGGTGGTGAAATAGATAAAAAATAAAGCTATGGAAAAGAATGTAAGAATGAGATCTTATCATCATAGAATTTGGGATCTAATAGATGGTTTTTATGCTTTCAATATTGAAGTTGTCCCCAGAACCTAAAACACTGAATTAGACAGAATTGCACAAATTGGTTCCCACTTTGATCTAGCAAGTGACCTACTCATTAATAGTGAGGCAGTAAAAGTGATAGTGAGAACTGTAATCCTAGACAATGACCAGAATTGGCAAGTTTTTGATAATGATCTTCAGGTACTCTTGTTTTTGCAACAGTCAAGAGAGTTTGCTGATCAATTACAACCCAAGATTGAAGAAGCTTATGGTGATCAAATTATTCAACTAAAGTCTAATAAACTCCCAAAAGGATTGATAACAGTAGAGAATCTATTTGACCCTGATGATGTAATCCTGGACAAAAGGAAATTTAAGGCAAGTAAAGATGATTATTCTGAAATTCAGGTTAGTGAAGGAAGGAAGCTAAAGATAGGCAATGCTACTACCCAAGAGGAAAAGGGCAAGCTGATTTCTTTGTGTAATAATTATGATAGAGTGATTTCTTGGACCTATGAAGATCTTCATGGGTATAATAAAGACATCGTTCAACATACCATAGAATTTGCTGAGGGATCAACACCAGTTTATCAGAAGCAAAGACCAGTGAATCCCATAATTGAGCCTTTAATGGTAGATGAACTGCAAAAGCTTTTAGAATCTAAGATCATTTTTCTAATTAAATATTCAACCTGGGTACCTAATTTAGTGCCTGTAAGGAAAAAGAATGTTGACATAAGACTCTGTGTAGATTTCAAAGACCTAAATAAAGCATCATTGAAGGATCATTACCCCTTGCCTTCTATGGAACATATTTTACAAACTCTAGCTAGGTTAGAGAGATTTTCTTTGCTTGATGGTTTCTCAGGAAATAATTAGATTTGGTTAGCAGATGAAGACCAACACAAGACAACATTCGCTACAAAGTGGGGAACATTTGCATATGCCAAGATGCCTTTTGGTCTTTCAAATACTAGAGCTACTTTTTAGTGTGCCATGGACGTAGCATTTGGAGACCTTATAAATAAGATTATTGTGATTATTTAGATGATCTTAGTATATTTACCAAAGATGCCAAAGATCACTTTGAGCACTTAGAAGCTATTTTTCAGAAATGTCAGGAATTTGGGATTTCCCTGAATCCTAAGAAGTGTATCTTTGTTGTGCCCCAAGGGAAACTTTTGGGACACATTGTTTCAAAAGATGGGATCTTCATAGACCCAGAGCGTGTCATAGCCATAATGAATCTATCTTTGCCAGTTAACAAGAAAGCAATTCAGTCCTTTTTAGCAAAGATTAATTTTGTCAGCCACTTTATATCTGATTTTGCAGGGCTACTTAGGCCCATTACTCTATTGCTGAAGAAGGATTTAATTTTCAAATGGACAACTGAAGGGAGTCAGGGTTTTGAAGAAATTAAGAAAACCATTTCCACTGCACCTGTATTGAGAAACCCAGATTTCTCTAAGCCTTTTATAATGAAAATATATGGAGGAGAACATAGTGTGGTAGCTGTTTTGACCTAGAAAGGTGACAAAGAAGAAGGAGAACATCCAATAGCATTCTTTTCTAGAACACTAAGGGAGTATGAATCAAGGTATAATTTTGTTGAAAATCAAGCTTATGCTATGGTAAAAGATCTTAAGAAATTTAGGCATTTAGTAACAGGGAATAAAATCTTGATATTAGTAGCCCACCCTAGTGTAAGGGAATATATTATGGAGGGTGAGATTACTGAAAAAGAGGGCCAATTGGATAACTAAGATTTTAGAATATGATGTAGAGGTAAGGCCTATCAAATTGGTTAGAGGCAAGGGACTATGTCAATATATGACTCAAGACATAGAAAAATCAATGCCTGAAGAAGTAGAAAATGAAACAGTGTTAAGACTCCAGGAGATGGATCAAGATTCTTGGATAAGTAATAGAATACAGTTCATGAAAACTGGTGTGTTCCCAAATGAACTCTCCCGTGATAAGAAAAGATACTATAGGAAACAGGGAGTTCATTTTGTATTGATTGATCATGTTTTATTTAGAAAGAATATTGCTGGGATACTGTTAAGATATGTAGAGAAGGATGAGCCCCAAAAGGTATTACATGAGTTTCATCATGGAACCTCAAGGGGCATTTTTCAACAAGAACTACTGCAATTAAAGTGACACAAGCTGACTTTTTCTGGCCTACATTATTTGTAATTGCTATTAGATGGTCAAAGAGTGTCAAGATTTCAAGTTCTATATTGGGAAGAGAAGAAATGCAGCATTACCTTTAAGTCCCATAGTAGTGGATCAGCCCTTTGCTTAGTGGGGTTTAGATTTTATTGGCATGATCAATCCAGTATCGAATATGGGATACAATTGGATCCTTACTGCAACAGATTACTTTACAAGGTGGAGTGAAGCAGTACCACTCAAGGAAGCTATTGAAAAGGTAATTTTAGAGTTTTTAGAAGGAATAACTACTCAGTTTGGTCCTCCCTGCACTATCATATCAGACAATGCTAAGGTATTCTTAAGGAATAGACTATTTGATTTTGCTTTAAGAAATGGAATATATCTGAAGACTTCTTCTAATTACTATCCACAAGGCAATGGTTTGGTAGAGTCTACCAATATAAACCTGATCAGACTCATGAAAAGAATGGGAGCTGATCATCAGAGAGAGTGGCATAGGTCACTTAACAAAGCACTATGGGCTAATAGAATCACACCAAAGCAAGTGACTAAAATGTCTCCCTATGAGTTGGTCTATGGAAAACATGTAGTGATGCCACTAAGTATAGAGATTCTTGCCTTACAGTTATTGAAATAGTTGGAAATTGAGGAAAATGGCTCGATGCAAGTCAAACTCACTGATTTGCTAGAGGTTCAAGAAAAGAGAGGAAAGGCACATGAATTAGTATTGAAGCATCAACATATTATTAAAAAATGGTTTGATAGGAAGGCTTCTAATCCAAATTTTGAAGTTGGGTCTTTGGTACTGAAATGGGATGAGAGAGTCACCAAGCCAGGATGACACAACAAGTTTGAATCATTATGGACAGGTCCTTTTAAGATCCATTCCTGTAAACAAAAAAATGCGTTTGAGCTTGAGACTATGGACAAAGAGCCTGAAGAGATTCTAGTAAATGGGATCTTCTTGAAACATTTTACCTAAGTCCTAAGACTCACCATGTATCATAGTTAGTTAGGTGCTTTTACTTCTTTTCCCACTTTTGTCTTACTTTCCCGCTTTTTCCCTTTTGAATAAGTGTTCCAAGAACACGTGTCTTCAGCACAAAGGTCCCTTTCATTAGCAGTTGCATTTATTAAAGGTCATTTGGCAGTTCCTTAAATTTCAAGAAAGTACCCATCTTTTCAAAAGATCGTAACTTTTAATACAGATCTGACACTCCATCTAATACAAATTTCAAAGGATACACTAACTGTCTTTTTGCATTAATGCCATTAATAAGACATGATGTGTCATTAATTGGTTCATTATGCCTCACCAAGCTAAGTTTTCAGTCCCTTTGAGTGTTGCATTTGCGATTGTCATTTTGCATTTCTAGTTTTTTTTGCATTAAAGCTTTGTTTCTTGTCTAAATTTCCAATTAAATACAGCTTTGCTTATAGTTTTCTTACTTTCTGTGTCAATAGTTTCCAAGGATTTTTACAAGAGATAAAGAAATGTTAGAGCCACAATCACCACAAGAAGTGCTAGGGCTCTTTGAACAAACTGATAAATTAATGAATAGCAAATCTTATGCTTTTGTTCCCGCACAACTAAGTAAAAGTTGTCCGAGGACAAGGGTCCCAGAAACAGGGGTGTGTGTAGATCCAACATAGATGTAAGATTATGCTGATGGTATTTTCGACACACATATGCAGAAGAATACCAAGAATCTTTGGGAGGGAGCTCACCAAAGGTGCCTTGTTTGTGCATCAAAGGGGCAGTGGGAAACTTTCGATATGAGAGTATGGATATCCCAATTGGCACAGTTCTTAGTTCCTAATGTTCACTCATGCCCTGAATTGATTGACCTATGTGCAGAACTATTTCATCCTCCATCTCTTTCTATTCAACGTGGCCCCTTTATGGCTCAAATTACCCCTAAGGCAATTAGGGATATGTTGTCTTTACAGCATGATAAAACAACCACATTTCCTACTATTTCTAAGTTGCAGGGCACATGTGCAAACATCCATAGTAAGGTGAAGTTTCTAAATGCTGAGATGCATTTAGGCGATGAGAATACCCAGTTGCCTTCACTTCCCATAGGTCGTGCTCAATTCCATGCCGACATTCAAGATGCCCTCACCATGCTAGCCTTTATTTTCAGCCTATATGATGATTCTACAGTACATGATTGGTAGCTTGCAGTGATTTTTAGATTGAAAATGGTGGACAAGTCACAGGAGTACCGACTTGACTTCACCAAACATATCTCTACTACCATGGTGGATCAACTTGCAAAATTTCAATAGAATCATGTTTTCAAGTATTCAGCATACCTATTCCATTTGATGCTATATCAAAATTTTAGTCTCTTTCAGCAATACATGTCTCTAAATATGTATGACCTAGAGTCTGGTAGCAATAGAACCATTCTGGTGTCTGCATGGACCCATGTTCTCTGAGAAACCTCAGACCCATATGAATTTGTAGATTGCTTTGTTACACCCACTTTCAATCATTTAAGTCCTGAGCCTGTAGAAAATAGGATGACACAAGGCCTCAGAGGTTTCCTAACCAACTTGCCAATTCCTTGTGATTTTTTTTTGGGGGGCTGATGCAACTATATTTATTGCCAAAGGTCTTAACCCCTAGGGTTACGTTTTTAGAAGTGGCTCGTCAAGTGTCTATCATTGATAATAATTTTGGACATAAGAAGAGGAAAAAGAAGATGTATGATGTTCCTTGGATTAGGGAGAAAATACCAATTGAGGTTAGAGGAATCGAAAATATTCTATTGAGAAAGTCAGTTGCCTATGGTTTTTTTATTGTTGAAGATAAATGGAAATATGATCCAGATAGCTTCTTAGCTTCTTGGATTATTAGTAACAAGGTTTCTGCAAAATTCATTCATGAGGGATGCCCATTCTAGGAGGATAGAAGATCCCCAAAACAAGATGACCCTGCATTCTATGCTGAATTGAGTGACCTGCCATATGAGGGCCTTAGGTCTTGGGGAAACATTTTATGTGAAAGAGAGAGAGTTTGACCCCAAGATTAAGATGACCCTAGGTCTGAGGAAAACTTTGAAAAATAAGGACTAGAGTACAGAGAAAATTGAATCTTACAGGAAATACAAACAATAAATCTCTGAGTTCACTCACACATTTGGAAATGTAGAAACCGATGAGACGTGGGAGTCAATTTGGGATGAATGGCATCCATCTCCAGTTTTAAGCCCAGATACGAGTAATTTTCCAAAAGGTTCTCAAGAAACTGAGGAAAGAATAGAGGAGGTCTATGAAATTCAAGAGACGGGACAAGCATTAGCTTCAGCTCCAAGAGCCCCATGGCCTCCATCTCTTAGTGCTTTAGAGAAACAAAAGGAAACTGTATGATCGCCATCTCTTGAGACCCATATAGCTTTGGCATCTAGGGGACTCGGAGTGGTACCTTTACAATAAACATTAATTAATGTTAAGAAGAAGACCTAGAAGAGGCATCAGATAGGCCTCAGAAGATACGTAGGTTGATATTACTAGAAGAAGACATAGAGGAAGAAGTATCAATGCCCCAGCAACAACAAGCTTCAATTATCTCATCGGTGGCTCAGGTAAGTACTTCTTCTCTCTTTTCTTCTCATTTAGGAGTGGCAACCCAATTTACCCAAGTTTCCATGTCTCTTGCCACTTCTGCTATGCTTTCACAAACTTTTTCCCTAGCTACCAGTTCACTGGCCATGTCTTCACAAGCCATTTCTTTACCGCTATTTTGCCCATCCATCCCCAAGAGGACTTTGCCACATTTTGATCCTAGTCAGCAGATAACTACCATCCCTTATTGTCTACCTCAAGGTCATCTGTTTGCTGGAGGCTATATTGTATCACTTCCTACTTTCCAAGCCTAGGATGATACAACCAGAAAAGATAGAGAAGCTCAGATGGAAAAGAAAAGGAAGAAAGAGAATAAGAGCCCTGTTGTAGCTCACATAAAGTCCTTGTTTGATCCCATTCAACAGTCTTTAACTATCACAAATCTAACTCCCAATGTTATCAAACCTAATGAGCAAATGCAACCCTAGAACTATTCAATGAATGCAATGGCTATGGATATGTATCTTTTCAGGGTGCAAGACCCAGTTGAATTGATGAATGAGATTACTTGAGCAGTTGCCACTGATTACTTGAAGGTGTTCAAAAGGCTACAGAAAGTTGAAGCTAATTTGACACAAGAAAAGACTAATAGAAGTAAGATAACATGGGAGATACAGGCCAAGGCTAAAGAAATTGACACTTTGAATAAAGAGTTGCAGTCTACTGCTTCTCTACAGATTCATCAAGCAGCATAGGCTCAGATTGTAGCCTTGAAAGTTATCATACGAGAAAGCTATTGTTTCTACATTAAGGCAAGAGAAGGCCACTGTATAGAAAAGGTATCAAGACAAGTTGCAAGAGGCATCACAACTACAACAGTCACTTTTAAAGGAGTAGAATCTTAATAGTGCAGCTCAAGCATAGTTTTTGGCTGAGCAACAAAAGACAAAACAACTACCAATTTAGTTGGCGCAGAGGCCACAAACTGTAGGGGTTTTGAATTTGGTGAAAGAGCTATATGCCTCAGTGTGGAAAAGAATCTTTGAGGAGATTGTACAACTTAACCCATCCCTTACCTTTCTGCTTAATGCCCAGCAACTATGTGAGAAAGTAAAGTCTTTTGTGCAAGCAACTTTGTCTATTGTTTCATTGAGGGTTTCAGATTGTCAGCTTCTATTGCAGAAACTATATGACACATCTAAGGAGACTCTCTATGTGGTTGGTATAAATGATAGGATGGTGGTTACCAAAAGGGTGAATAAAGTACTGAGCTATAACTCTGTTGCTATGAATTGTAAGGAACTCTTGGATGTGGTAAAAGGAGTCAAGAATATGAAGAAGCATATTCAGGATTTAGTGCAGTTGGGTCTGCCTTCACCTTTTCCTGATAGTAATACAATGTTAATGATTGATGAGATAAAGGATTTGCTATTAACAAAACAAAATGATCAGACTATTTTTCAAGGTCTGAGTGATTCCTCCAATGTGGGAGAAGTGGAAGTTGTATTGGTTCCAATGGCTCAGCTTGAGTTTCAATTACATGCTGTAGTTCACATTTTGCAATCTTTCTCCCACAAGGATATTATCAATTTGGATTTTTTCTTTCGAGGATTTGCAAAGCAGACAGGGGCTGTCAGATTCAGAGTGGTCTGTGTACCAGGCCACATTGCAAATTTGTGATTGAATTTTCATTTGACAGTGGTAGTACAATTTTGTTTCCTTTTTTGGAGTTCTTTCTGAGCAGGCCTAGAAGTCCTTATGGTCGCCATGAACTGTAGAGTAAAACTCTACATTTTGTTTCAGCTTTTTTTCTGTCTCAATATATTTCTAGTTGCTATTCTTTATCTTTGGCTATATGTTTTTTGTGCACGGATCGGGCCATGTGTCATGTCATTATGGAGCAACAGTGTTAAGTGGATGTTGACACATGTTTCTTTCGTATGCTTCTTTTTCGTGCTATTGCATAATGCACCACGTATCCATGGCATTGTTTCTTTTATTAAAGTTTCATGTTTGTTGTGGAGTATGCCACGTGTTGATACCAGAGGCCATGACAAAAGTTTCTTTCAATCCCGCGAGCTTGTGGGTTGTGCTAAGTGTCCTTTTATAGTATGTTTGGAAGTTACCGCATGTATATCTTTTGATAAAGCTTTGTTAGTACTGGCATATGTGTTGAGCTCACAATATTGAGATACAGTTTATAGCTTGTACCAGAGTGTGCCACATGGCAAAAGCGAAGGGATGAACTACTTTATTTTTATGATTTAGGGTGAAGACACGTATATTGTCTTATGATTTTCAGTTGCTTCCCGAGTGCGACAGGTGTCATCTCCGTGGAATTCCTTGGGCCCTTTCCATAAAGTTATTGATATTACCAGAAGGTGCCATGTTTCCAATTTTTCTTTAAGCGGGAGGTGCCATGTGTCACATTATTGTTCTTTTGTGTAGGAATTAAAGAGGCATATGTGGCGGGTCCCATAAATAATGTCTCAATTTCTAAATGTTGCAGAAAGTGCCAAATGTAAATAGCTACAAGTTACTCGGGGCATAAAGATAAAAGCTTTTAGTATTGCCAGAGAATGCCAAGTGTCTCAGTGTTTCTCCAGAGTGCACCACGTATCATGTTTCAAGGTCTAGCAGATGGTGATAGGTGGCGATGTTTTGTGTGCTTTGTTTTGAGGGGAAAAATGTTAAGTGTTTCCATGTAATATATTTTTGAAGCTTTTTAGAGCCCGTGGGTGCTGCCATGTGTCTCAAACGAACTACAGTTAGTGTGCCACATATTTACTACTCAGCCAATGAGCACGCAGGGGAGGGCAATTATAGATTTAGAAGATCTCAGTGTCAGAGGAGTCCTAGTTAACTTCAGTTCTGTTAATATCGTTGGAGATTCAAAACAGTTATAGGCGATCTTGAGCCAAATTTTATGGCTACATATACAAGGAGATATTGTAATTTAGATATATAGAGATTTGATTAGAAAGTTTGGAGATCTTGTTATGACCAGACTGTATCATTTTACCTTAGTCTAGCTATTTCTGATAAGAAAGCTGATATACATGTGCATGATAGTGTGCCTTTGGTATTTGCTGAATTGTTAATGAAAGAAGCTCTGTCATGTGCCATTGGTGGTATTATCTGTGTCTTTGCATAAATCTTCTCAGTTTAGCCTTTGATCTTTAATTCATTTACAATATGTCTATATTGATCATGCAACATTTCCTCTTTAATATAGTTGAATCTTAAGAATCTGTTTATTGTGCTAGTTAAGGAAATACATTTCACTCAGGTGCATCGCTATAGGTTTATATTTTACTTATTGTATCTGTAATCTTGTTTCTTCCTCTACCCTTTACTCAAAACCCCATTCAAATAGGAAGAGCCAGCTTCTTTAAAATCTAGAGGTTGTCTCAAGTAGCAAGTTCCACATTCTTGAAACTTCCCATGTTGGTGTTGGAACCTGCACAATTTTACACATCAATAGGTAAAACAGAGTTCACATCAAACAAATGGTCATTACAAAGAAAGTACATTGCTCCTGACCCAAGAGTAATAGAAGAGGATCAAGTACTTGTATGAAATAGTTAAGGCAGCCATAAGGATGAACTGAAATGTATCTTGTATCATTTGTTACAATAGCATGTGTATTGTCATGAAGGAGATGAACTATCAACTGATACAACACTCATTAAGAGCCTCATGTTTTTCCATACCATAGTAAAGAAAGGACAAACATGTATAGGTACTATATCACATTGCCAAGAGTGTTATGATGCTACAAATAACCATGAGCAGGGATGTGCATAATCACATGACCGATGCAACCCAAACAAAAGTTATCATTGCCAAAGTTTCCTGACAAGTGTTTGTGATATGATGATATAGCAATAAACATTTGCAACATGTATACCAATTGAGTAGATAAAGCATGCATAAGTCATCCTATAGTGAACACCATGAGTCCATATGTGTGCATCTATTATCTACAGAGAAGGGTTAGGAATGTCACATCCATCAAATGAGTTGTAATTGTATAACAGTCAAGGGATCAAGTACTGAGAACAACAATTCTAGTTAGATGTATGCTACAGGAAAAGTGCCATGCACATAAAGAGCCATTTTTCTTCTTGACTATTTATGAGCCATACAAACTCTTACACTGCCATATGTGGTTATAGTTTAATGAGATGCAAAAGATGTTTGTTCCAGTCGTGGCCTCATGGCCATTGTAACCAAATATGTATGGCAAAAGGAGTGTGCAGGAATAAATACAAAATATCATGTGTTTATATGGACAACTGATTAAGAGGCTACATTGCATGGGATGTATCTGAGGAGATAATGTCGTACATCAACATTAAAACCTATAGTATATCAGCAAGCCATGTAAATTTGCCAAATAATTAACATAGTGGGCATATCAAAAGGAGAATGCATAAAATGTGTGGTTACATACTAATCAAAATGGAAATGCTAGTGATAGAAATGTGCATATAGAGTTATGAGTGGAAGTGGTGGAGCATTGCCATAAAGGAAGTGAACATTTTATGCCAGAAAAAATGAAACCCTTGTTTAAAAATTTGAAACCCTCATTTCATTTTTACCTAGAGTAGAGAGAAAATGTATAGAAACAATGTAATGGAGCATGGCCATGACAAGAAGGTGTTTATATGCAAGGATGTTGTGAACCCATCTCAAAATTTCAAACCCTTACTTCATTTTTTGTCTTCAGGTGAAATGAGAGTTATAGAAGCAAGAAAAGGGGTAGCCATAACCAGTGGAGGTTTTGTATGAACAATATATAAAACCCAGTTATTCATTTCAAAAACCCTTGTGACATTTTTTAATTGTAGAGGAAAGAGCACATTAATGAACCTGGCCGTGGTCAATAAAGCCTATGTAAAAGAGAAAATTATTAAACCCTTGACATGGAATCAAAAAACCTCAAAGTTTTGCATCTATAGTCAATAAAAAGCTATGCACAGTCATGGCTACAGCAGAGAGTTCACTTTTTTTTTAAATGAGATACCCACTTGATTTTTGCAGAGAACCCTTATCTTTTTCTATTACAGTGAAAAGGAAATCATACACAAAAATGCTATAAGATAGAACCAAAAGAAGCTCACCTTCAGTATTTACATAGGGAGAAGAAGCATGGCCATGGCCTCATTAGGAGGGTTTCTTAATTTTTTGTCACAGTTACAAGAAGACACAGATAGATCAAAGAAAGAGATGTTAAAGATTTCACAGGAGGAAAGAAATCACCATGGCCACGGCCATTAAAGCAAGAAGCTACAGAAAGAAATGGAAATACTAGTCAAAGCCTCTAATACCATACTCACCGTGTTCCAGGCTTTCATTTTATACATAAAATGCCAAGTTTCGACCACAGAGGTCCACGAGAATGAAGGAGAAAGACCAGAGAATATCAAACCCTAGCGGCGGCAAGGAGAAGTTATAGAGCCGAATAAGATAGAATGTGAAATGAAAATGAGATAGCTTTTAGGGTTCTCTTATTGTTTTGTTTGATGAACTTCATTTCATTTTTTTTTGTTTTGACTTAACAAAATACAACATCATAACCTTATCCGAATGCAACCATGGTCAAGACTTGAAAATTGAAGATACCTAGTGATGATTACTTGTAGGGACCAACAACACCGACAGCACATATTACAATTTGATTATTTGCTGAAGTCAATGGTCAGCATCATAAGGAGGTAAGGCTTATGGCTTAGGTATTTTTTGAATAACCTTCATTCCCTTATGGTCGACTATAGTATGGTCGAGTTTGTCTCCTTTAGAAACTCATGCATGTGGTCGAGAGTCAAAGATTCTCCCACTTTATAAATGGTGCATTACTTAAATACCTTACATATTCCAAATGCACAGACAGATCAAAACAAGAATCATAAGAGGATAAGGTTACATATTCCAAATGCACAGACATATCAAAACAAGAATCATATAAGGATAAGGTAAGTTTTGCAAGGTGGTAGAACATGTGAAGACAAGATATGCATGCAAGAGGATGGCATTGTGAATAGGGTTTAAATTTGGCATGATGGTGTTTGTTAAAAGACAAGTGCATTGTTTGCAATGTGAATGAAGACAAAGATGAGGTGGCAAGATATTACCACATGGACAAGCATGTATAAGGATAAGAACTATGGAGATTAAACCCCAAGGCTTTTATTTATTTTTACAAAATATATAGTGATATTTTCATCATTTTTATGATTTTTTATAGAGAAATCAATTGTAATGCATTATAAAATATTTGGTGAAATTATGAGCCAAGTATTATTTATTTTTGCAAAAAATCAAGTCGAATAGGGGTATGAGATAAACTGTAGATTATTGTGAAACAATGTTTGAAGCAATGTTTCTATAAATTGCTTGCAAATATTTGTTATTTATGTAGTTAAGGTAGAGTGAAACTGGCAAGAAGCTTTCCTTTTTTGTCTATTTTTTCTTTCTGGGTGAAATGGAAAAAAATCAGAAAAAAGACCTTCTATTTTCAATCTCCAGCCAGATATAGCCTAAAATTTTGCACCTTTCTAGGTTGGGACCACTTGACAAAAGTTCTTACAGCTGTTATTTCCAATTTGGAGGCAATTTAGGACCTATTTTTGGGGTCTTTCTTTTGGAGCTCGGGAATGGCTTGAGAAGTTGCCTTTTTTTGTTTTTGCTGAGTTGTTCCATCCTCTCCCATTTTAGAAAGCCTTTTGGCTATAAAAGGAGGGTGGAGGACATTGTTTGGGGTAGCTGATACCATTTCTTCTCTCTTGAGCACATGTAGAGAGCTTTATACGAGGATTAACTCAGTTTAGTTTTTTTTTTTACATTGTAGTCCTTCCAATTCAATATAACAGATTTTCCTATCCCATCTATTTGTCTTCTTTTGTAGTCTGATTCGATATTTCATTGTGGCAATTTTATGTCCTCTATTGTGTCTCTTGCTGTGAAAATTGTCTTGGGTCCTGGTTGTAATCTATGTTCAACTTGAATCTCTTTACAAATCACTTTAGGATCAAGTCTCAGAGGTGGGGTTGTGAAAGTTTAATTGTAAGGGGTTGTTTGTGAGTGAATTTATTCATTTAGATTAAATCTTAGAGTTAGTTTAGGAAATCATAAGGAGAACTAGCTCACTCTAGAGATTCCCTCTGTTCATAGATCACCCACATCTGAGAGGGTTTCCATGTTTTAGCAGGACAGTCAAGCTTGACTTGACTAGTGGCGCAATCCTGATTGACAACACTAAGCTAGCTAGGAGCACAATGAATATTATATTGCTTTATTAATGACATCTAAAACCTTATCAAATGCACTATGAGGTGGACTTCACCAATTTGTTTGATAAGTCTATTGACAGCCACGGAGGAGATAGACACTCACAAAGAGGAGTATTTTCTATTTAAGTTTGTAAATGATGAGACATTTCATATTCTATATGAATGGGATAGAGTTTGAATGAATCGATATTGGAATGTTGTGGAGTGGACCTCAGTAGGAAAGGGAATTCAAACCATTTGTCTTTCCTTTCAATAAAGAAATAAATCTAAAAAAAGGGGGGGTTTAGTGGGGAATGGGAAAGGACGCGGGCCATTGAGAAGAATTAAGTCTGTCATAGGCAATAGTGACAGATGCGGCTCAGGGAGAGAAGTTAGATGAGAAATAGAACATGAATATCATCATAATGGAGTCGGCCTATGGATGAGGAACAATAGTTTGCTATGAAGAATGCATAAATAATGTAGTGTTGAGAGGATATAGGATTTCCTGAAGGAGGAAAGAAAAGGATATGTGTATATGATAACCTATTGTGGATCCATGTAAATAGAGTTGTAAAGTTTGTATTCCTATTTTTTTTGGTTGAATAAAGAAAGCTTAATACAATCATGAGTTCAATTGTATTGTTGCAATCTGGTTTGCGTGCTTTGGTTTTGTGTTGAGTTGTGAGTATTTGAGACAGGAGTGTTTTCCTCTTGCATCATTAGTGAAGGACTAGGTTGTAATCTTTTCATTTCTCATTAATTATCCCATTTTATCCTTAAAGGAAACATCCTCATTGGTTTAGGAGACCGTAAAGAAGAAGAGGAGGTGTCCTCTCCTATTCATTTTCCAAAAGATATCCAGCTTCTAGTGATGAGGGCTCTTTGCCATTGTAGTTGTGTTTCACTTTCATTGGTAATGAGCATATTCTCTATGGAATTGGAGCTATAGATTTGAGAGCCAACAAGATGATTAAGAGTTATATATGGCTAGATATTAAATCATCTAAGTCAAGTTGAAATGAGTTGTATCCCAAATGTATTGTTACATTATAGTAATTTTAGTTACTTGTACTTTGGAAAAAGTTATCAATATGAAAGTATAATTATGGTGTAACTTCATAAAATGTTTGAAAAGGCCAAGTGATATTGAAGCAAAAGGACTAGAGTTTTCAAGCCATGTCATAATTTACAAAAATATTAAATAGTAAAATTTTGGAACCTAGGAGAAATTATGTGATTTTAACAAACTACATTCCAATCTCTCATTCCCACCTATTTACAAAAGTAAATATAATTAACAAGGCTTGATGCATGTTTTGTTAGGAGGCATAGGCTCATAACGTGCATATTACAAATTTGACAAAAGACATTGTAACCCCACAAGTCCACAACATGTAAGGGATGAATATAAATAAAACATGGATTTAAGCCATATATATGTATGTTTAAAAAAAAGTTGCAATGTTGTCTCATTCTTCTATAGAGGTAGAGTTATAATGCATGTGTATGCATATAAACTAAGAAATGTCTACTTGCATATGTGGACCCTCCGTAAGTTTGCAAAGATGAATGAATACAAGACAATCCTAGGCTTACAATGTATAGACACATATGTATGTAAAAATTGAAAATTTCTAACCAAGATCTACAAGGAAAGAAAGAACTATAGAAGTGGACCTCCACTATAAATATAAAATTTGTAAATTGTAAACTATAGTTTAACTTTTGCATCCTACTAAATAGAGAGTGATGTCCTTTAAAAGAAATGTGAATTCTGTTATTACACATTGAAGTTTCAAACTTCATGGTAGACATGTTTATTGAACATGGAAGCATAGAAACAATGTGTGAGATATTTAGACTAAATGCCTGAATGCAACAATGTAGCTTCATGGAGTATGCAGTTGAAATTTCATAAAAAAAATGGATCTACAGAAAGAGCACATGCTCTTTCGTAGTGTAGAACAAGAATATAAAACCTTCACTCACATCTAAACACCATAGTAGGCATGTATGTAGAATTTGGAATCATGTACATGGCACATGAGTCATATGTAGTTTTGTGGAGTGCATAGTTGTAGAATTTATGTGCATGGAATTTTTGAAACACTTTTAAAGAAAAAATAACTTTTAAGAAAATGGAATTGGTAGATGGGCCCATCTATCAAAGCATGTTTTAGAAGTGAATTTTGCTAGATTGTATAATAACAAAGGTCTTTCTACCTACCATGTTTTAGAAAAAATAAATTTTCTAAAAGGATCTATAAACTTCAACCAAATGAATTCAGTAGGTGTAAAACCATACTTTGCAATTTTACTATCATCCTCATGCTTCTCTCCATCAAAGAATTTTAAGAATTATATTATTAGATGTTGTATCTGAAAGTTCACACTTGGCATGCATACCAAATCACCATAGAGAAGATGGACTCAAATTGCTTAACAAAATGCTTTATAGATGTCCATGTATAGAATTCTCGTGTGAATTGTTTGATGAAATGTCTTAGGAATTTCACCTACACAACATACAAACAAATTTTTTTGACAAAATATTTCAAAAGAATGGAGATACAAAGATAATATAAGAATCTATAACAAACTACATCAAGGCATTTACATACAAATCCATGGTGCATTCACAAAATATGGAAACAAAAACATGCTTGTTTTTTTGATAGAAATGCTCCAATGGAATGCAATTTATGGAATGATTAGATTAAATAGATTTGTTAAAAAGGCTTTTGAAACTTAAAACAACCAATCGTGTCAATATAATAAAGGAACACTCCAGAAAAGGATCAGAATTGTAGAAAGGGTTCTACATGTGAGATGATGTTCTCACATTCTCTTTATTTATATGATGGTTCTTGGAGGCAATCATGTCATCAAAGTGTTTTGTATAATTAAACTGGTTAAGGAAATGGTTGAGACTATGATTTAAACATACATTTACTTGATAGAATAGGGGATTTAGGCTATGAACATGTTATACATGTCATCAATTAAACCTAAAATAATAGTCTATAATATTACATAAGAATCTAGTGCATTTGATGAAAGGTGATGCTTGAAAATGAGTGGTTACAAGAGGATTGGTTAAGTAGTGCTTCAACAAGATAATTATTTTTTTTAAAGAAGAAATTTTGATACAAGCTACACATTCTACTTATTATATAGACATATACAACTATAGAGTACATTACAAAATGCTACACCTAAGATGTTCCATGAAGATAGTTGATTTTTCGATTGATTGGTTGCAAGGAATCAACTACTTGAGAATGCTATAGGGAGCATCATCAATGAAAGCCATTTAAAAAGAAGTGCTACAACATTTGTTTGAATGCTAAATTTTTTTAAAAAATTAATATTTTTTTTTACAAAGTTAGTTTCTAATGTTTGTGAAGAAATGTTTTAATGAGAATAAAGATTCTCTCATATGGGGAAAAGATTCTACTTTATTTTTAAACATTTAAAAAGATCTCAAAAGTGGAATTTATATTCAAAAATTGATCTATGTTTGAAAATGAATAAGAAAGTAAAACCTAATGAGAATATTAGTCTCTCACTTAGTTAAGAGGTTAGAAAGTAATTGTAAGGGACTTTTTTTCCATTTATAGATATCATTGTATAATAAATGAAAAGGAGACTTTGTGCCCTCATCTATTAAGAATAAGAAGCATAATTGTAGAACTTTATATCTACTTTTACCTTCATGATTCTTGTATTACTTTTGTGCCCTTTTGTACTTTTAGGTTAAAAGTGCATGTAAACCTTAAAACACCCTCACTATACAAGGAAGATAACCATCTCAAATGTTGAGGAAAATGACCTATTGATTTCTCATGCTATTGCAAGAACATGCCATTGCCAATTCGGCAAGTCACATTAACAATTACAAAAAATGTAGTAGCAAGTTTACTTGCCAATAAACTGATAATGCTAATATGGTTTGAGATATCATGCACAATGGTGAGGACTTGCTATATGTTAGATGGGACTTGAAGCTAGATGCTCCTATTGGTAGTCTTTTAGCTATTGTTGTTTGACTTGTTTATATATGAAGTAATATTTTTTAGCAGATGATTTTTTCTCTCCTTGTATCTTATATTGAATTTTAATTTGTTTTAGGATTTGTCAACTTTTCTTGTACATTATTTGTTTAAAATATTATATATACATATTTCATTAAAAACTTAACATAATTACAACCTATGCTATTACCATATATAAAAATATTATTTTCACATATAAAAACATTGTTTTCTAGATTGTTGTATATGATTTTAAAAGATTATATAAAAACTTATAGTTAAGTTTAAGCATAAATCGATTAAAAATATGCTGAAAACATAACCCTATATCTTATTTACCCACAAATGCTCATTCAATATTCTTTGATTTTTCATCTAGTCGCCGACTAAATCATTAAACAGTATTTTCTCAACATTATTCGTATGAAAAAGCAAGAATAACGACGAAGAAATAAATACCGTATACCAAAAGGAACCAAAATACTTGAAGAATGTTTTCGGACAACTCCCCCCACTCGATGAACTCGGAGGAGGAGGAGAAGATGTTTTGGGAGGTGGCGGGGGAGGAGTTTTTGTTTTGGGAGGTGGAGGGGGAGGACACTTAGCTTCCAAAGCAAATAATAACCATCACCACCAATGCTGCAGCGTTTCCCATTTTCATTTTTATTTCTTGATCGCAATCAAGGAAGTAAATGAAATCCCAGGAAAACTGCTGCTAGTTTACACTTGGAGGAGGACGTTACTCGATAGGAATTTATAGCCTCGGGGTCTTAATTTTCAATAATGAAATTCTGTGCGCCCGTGAATAGTACGGCAATCTCAAGCTCTGATGCACGTGAAACTGTGTTTGGCCACCCTGTATTTTTTCCATTGAATATAAGAATGCGGGCGTGAGAAGCCAAATTAATGTCAGTAACGTCCATTGCCTCTCTGTAATGTCCAACGATTTAGGCGTTGGAGCACACGATGTAGTAAGATATCCTGGTTTTCCAGCTTCACTACTTCTGCTCAACTAGAAAACAAGGTAAGTTGTTTAACAGATACCAGCGAAGACAATGGTTTGAATATATACCACGAATGTGTATTGTCTTTTGTAAGACAACGTTAGAGAAATGTGAAAAGCCTTCTTGAATCAATAAATACAGGCACTAGAAAATAATTTGGATTTTTAATCTTTCTCGGGGCGTCGGTGTTGTGGAAGCCATCTTTGAACATAATAGCTTTTATATTTTATTTAATTTTATAAATTCTAATTTTAGATTGAGAAGCTTAAAGCCAATGACCATAGCTATAGAAGATCATATTTAAAAACATATATATTATAGTTAGTTGTTCAAACATAACATTATATTAAGTTAATAATTTTTACACAATTATAGTTATATGGAAATAATTGAAAGATAAATTTAGTGCAAGTATAAAGATCAAAACATTATTTTCACAACACCATGTTGATTTGTTAGAACCAATCACATGCAAATGACATATATATTGGAGATTTCACTTAACATTCAACTTAGAGATAAAGACTACGACTGATGCTCTTAAATTTTTTATTGTAAACATAGTTTTTATATTTTCTAACTTAGAATATAATTCGAATGAGAACAATGGTGATATCTTAATGTTTGAGAGATTTATCTACAGAGACAGTGTTCAATGTCAAACCATCCCTCTCTAGATCATCAATACCTATTGTGGTCCTTTCAAACATTAGCCCTTGTGACTTCCATATGGTTAAATTCCATGGCATTTTGATGGGGATTTGTGTATTCTTGACACTTGGAAAAGGAAAAAAATGGAAAATTCTTTGACTACTAATGTCCCATGTAACGCCCACATAATTATTAAATTCCACAATATTGCATATTGGTAGATCTAGAGGTTGAATACCTTGATGATAGATTGTATTATAGACAATACATAGTGCTCTATTAACTAATGTAACATCCACCCATAAATTTTACACCATCATTACACAATGGCCAACACACATTACAGTCATTGTATCTAAATGATCATCATTAAAGTTATGTGATTGCTTGATGTAGGAACAATCAACATGTAAGACCAATCTCAAGTATGAATTAAACTTATTTTATTTTAATGTTTGTGTATTTTTTATGTATTATCCATGCTCTCCACTAATGTGTGATAAGTTTGTACCACTACATCTTACCACATTTGCATTATATTTATCAAGCTACATACTAGTCATTGTAGACATAGTCAATCACATTTCCTACCACATTTCTTTTGAATTACATATTTTGAGTTGTAGTTTGAAATACAAATATTATAGATCCTTCTACATGTCCATTTCAAATTTCACATGTTTTAGTTCATCACATATGTGTTTCTTAGTTTGAGAATCTTAACTCTACTATTAATTAAATTACTGAAATCTTGAATTGGACTTGCAACAATTATTTGAATCTCATGCTAGTTCCTAAGGTTGTCTATTTTATGTTGGGTTGTTCAAGAATCAAGTGTGAAATAACATTAAATTGGATACTTCTAGCTCAAGATACATTAATGTGGGTGATTTTACATGTTACTAGAGAACCTAAATGCTACAAAAGGTTATGCATCCAACTCCAAGGCCAAGTGAAGATCAAATTAGTTCATTTTAAAATTGTTGATTCTTATTGTATTTTCTATGCTAGTGTAATACATTTTCATATATTATTTATCATTCTACATCCATATATATAAGGTGAAGTTTGATATCATTTGAGAATAGCTAGCATAGATTAGAGGAGATTAGAGATAGAAAGCTACCTCAATTTCTGAATATTAAATATCATAATCCTATAAGCTCTATAAGCTATTTTATAACGAAATGGCTAAGGCCTAGCATGTATCAATCTTATTGAAACTTTATTGGTATTCTATTTACAAAATGACATATCAATTCTTTATGTCAAATTTCATTCTTTCTATTGCATATTATGTTGAGTCTATACTTCAATTGTGTGGTTATATATTAGTCCTTAATTAGACGCTCCAACCAAAACTAGATTAGATAGTATTACACCATGGTTGTTGAATCCTAAAAGAAATCATCAGATTATTAGAGCTTGTTTATGAATGCTACATGAAAAGAGAATCTAATGATATAGACCATTAGATGGTATTTAAATCCTGAAAGGAAGAGTTCAATAAAATTTCCCATCACCAAGTTATTGAGTAGGACATTCCTTGGCCAAAGTCTTCCAACACTTAGTTGTTGGGAAAAAGATTATTTATTATGTTGTGAGCTAGTTGTGAATAGACTACTAATTGTGTCACAATTTACACTAGGATAGTTACACTAGATTTGAATTCAAGATGCTTCCTAGAAGAATGAATAGGGGTTGATGTGTAATGCATGTTGCAAAATGCATTTAGGAAAGATTTTATATGATGAAAAATGTTAAACTTAGATTAGATATCATTTAAGAAGTCTACAAAAGAGTTCCTAACCCTAAGGAAATTGAAAGTGATGAAGAAGGTGATGAAAAAGAAGTTGAACACATTGTCATTGAACAAGAAGATAGAGAAGAAGTACTATTTAAAGCTATCTCTAATATTGGTAAGAAAACAAGATTTGATATTCCTAATTATTGTTGCAACTCTCCACAACATTTCCCCAAAGTTTTGAATTTTTGGGAGCCTAGTACTAAATTTCTAAAAAATATATTTTCCACAAAGCTCAAGGTATTGTTTTATTTGTCCTTTATTTTATTTTTTTCATATTGTAATTGTTATCAATCAAATATCCACCCTATGCTAAGCTATGGACTTAGCTATCTATTGACACATGGGAGCACTCCTAGGCCTATGGCTTGCCTAAGATTTGGAGTGAACCTCTAGAGTGAGTTGGTTCTCCTAATGATTTTTCTAATCTACATGATTTGCAGAGGGAAAAGGTGAGAGGATGAACTAAAATGGAATTCAAACATAAAAAAAATATGCTTTTGAGTTCTAACTTATCTTGATACTTTCACTCACAATCAGCTCCTTAAACATGAACTCTCACAACTTCACTTAGAACATACAATTCAAAAGTAATTTGCATGAAGGCTCAGATTTGAACTCAACATGCAACTAGAATCATATGATATATTTGCACACAATTCTACAATAATGAGACATTACAAAGGACAAAATATTTGTTATCATAGTGAGGCATCAAATCGATACTGTAACTATGAGGCAAATGAAGTGAAGTAGGAATGCTCTGCTATATGAACTGAAAGGAGTACATGAAGATCTGATAAAAACTAAGTCAAAAATGTCTACAAACACTCTGCGTGTGCTCAAGAGAGAAGAAACAATGATCCAAATTCCTGAGAAAGAGCTAGCTTTCTCCAATATATGCTGGCAGAATGATCTCTCTAGAAAAGCTGGGAAAAATCTCCTAAAAATAGTTATATTGATCCATTTTTTAGCTCCATAAAAAAACATCAAAAACTCTGCCAAACTGTCTCCCAAACTAAAGAAAGAAATTGCCAAAAAGCCGTCCAAGGTGGTCCCACTAGAAAAAATGCTTTATCTTCCCAATAAGACTCCATTTTTGTCCATATTTGCCTAAAAGAAAGCAAACTAAAAAAAACAAGATATTGCTTGCTTTACTTGTTTTAACTGCATAAATAATGTATATTTTAAATCAATTTATAGACACATTGCTTTAAAACATCATTTTATAATGAATTGCAGTTTTAATTCCTGATTTATCTCGATGTGCTTTTTGCAAAAAATTACAAGGCTTTAATTTTGCCAAGTATATCACATCTTAGGAATATTTGATATTTCTATAAAAAACCCATAAAAATTGTGAAGGTATCTCAAATGATTTGCAAAAAAAAAAACCTATGAGGCTTATTTTCTATGTGACCTACAAAATATTCCTAAGGGCATATGGCATGACTCATATTTCAAATAACTTGCAAATTGCACTAAGCATATGACCTATCTCCAAAGGGACTTATAAGAGTTTTATAGCAATGGATATGCAACATGACCAAATAGCTCTAAAGCATTTTGACATATGTGTATCCTTTTTTAAGGAGACTGAAAGTGTTTTTAAGGCATCAAGCCTTAACATATGCAAAAGGACCTAATGGTTTCCTATGGTTTTTGACACCATCTTAAGTCTTCAGACTTAGCCATGAGAATGGACAAGATACCATGATGGGTATTAGTTTGGGCAATAAACTCAATGTGATAAAAAAGCCCATCAAACTTAGGGCAAGATGTAAACCCTAATCACAAAACAACATTCGCCCTACTTTCTTGGGCTCATTTTGACTTGTAATTTTTGAGAAGAGGCTCTCTATACGTCGCCACCATGGGAACTAGGGTTTGGGATCTTGAAAGCCTTGATTATCTACAATTTTCTCAAACAAACTTCATGATTCCTTTGCAAGAACAAAGTCAAATGTCTATAGCCAGTTTTGAACTTGTTCAGTGTCTTTTCACCATTAATATATAGGCTTATGGCTGTAGGTATAGAACTCTTTTGATGATATTTTGTCTAGATTCCTTTTGCTATTTTCTCCTTCTCTGTTTGGGGTTGCCGTGAATGACTGATTGGAGGTCTTCTGAAGGCAATATAAAAGCACAATATATAAAGAACCCGCGGCCTCATTGTATTTTTCTTCACTCTGAAAAAGAAGAAAAGGTAAGGGTTTTTATTTGAGCATATTTGTTTTATTCCCTGAATATTATTACTTGCATAGGTTCAAAATCTTCTTTTTCTACTGTATCTATATTTCTTCTTTGAAACTCCAAGTGGGTTATGCTCAAATTGGTCCACGACTGGTAATGATATTCTGAGCATCCTTGCTTGAACGGACTTAAAACCCTTCCTTCTATATATGCATTTTTTTCTTCTTATAGTGATAAGAAAATGAATCTCGGGCAAAATACAAACTGGACTTCATGTGGATAGAACTGGGTTCGATCTCTTGATAGAAAAGCTTCACTATGGAACTACAGCCATATTCTTTACATTTTTAGGTTTTCCTTCTACTTCATGAATTTGAAACCTTTCATTTCTTCTCTGTATCTGTAGTTTGAGCTTGAAACCCTAAAGTGAGTTAGAATTGTGGCCTCAATGACATAAAAAATGGGTTTTGTTTCTATTGTGAAGAACACATACTTAATGGCTGCAGCTATATTAATCACATCAATTCATTTCTAAAGATTTACTTGGTTAATATTATTTGAAACCCCTCTATTCCTTCTGCATATGAGATAATCTTTCTTGAACTGAAATGGGTTTCTATAATGATGGGAATAAATATACTTTCTGGCAGCAGCTATATCAAACCATCATGAGCTTGCAAAACAATGTTTCATTAAATTTCTACATTTCTGGCCATGAATTTGAAGGGACCAAATGATCTGAAGATGTTTCTCTATATGTTGATGATAGTGAAACTATAATTCTCTTTCTTTGTAAATGCTTTTCCTTCTATAATAACAATACAACCCCTAGGCAAGCTTTGATAGCATGAAGATGTTTTTTATTCTTTGGTCCAAAGGAAAGATCTTTTATGGCATTTGGCACTGAATGTGCAATTTCCATACTTATATTATTCTGTAGCAGCATTCACTTGGGCTATGTCAGACCATGGTCTCTTATTTTATGATGCTGAGTTCTCTACATTTTTGCCATCTCTGTCATGTTTATGAAATGAAGATCTTTTGACAATCTGAAGCAAGTCTTTTCCACAGTATAATATATGCATTATTGATCGTTGTGGCGGCCTTATTTATATGCTCAACTGATATATTTCATATTGCATTTACATACATGGAACTCTATTATATTGACATATATATCATTTCCTTTACATCTCCTTTTATTCTTTTGTGGCTGCTCATGAACATTGGATTTCCACTCTTTTTGTATATGACTATCCCAACTTATCAATGTCTATTCCTTATGGACTGCACCTCATATTTGTAAATTCTACACTTGAAATAAAATAGAATGAGATGAGATATATGCTGTTCCTATTTGGTGTCTCCTATAGATGTATAATGAAGTTTCATTCTTTCCTTGCCATGATACAGTGCATTTGGCATTATCCCCTGTAGTTGCACCTTTGTGTTCTGTATATACTTGGTGAGATCACATTTGAACTTATGACATGGCATATGCTTTATTACATTCTAGTTCACTATGCCACATCAAATGTAGATATATACACATTGTATTCAATGGCAATGTTTCCTTCATTTACTGTTTGAGGTAACAAACTTCTGTACAAAATATTTCTTCACATGCTACTTACTGTAGTCTCTTGGTATGTTTATTCCACTTACAACTGTACTCTTGTGTACCTCCTATAGATGAATATGGATATTGAGATTGCACTATTTTCCATAATGAATGTATCAGTTAGAACAATGTTCTATGGCTTTTGTTGTTGCACTATGCATATGACAGTCACTTTAGCACTTGTTATCTTATGTTGGCATTGAATACCACACTTCTTGATCAACATAAGAGTGTTGTCCTCTTCTTGAATGCATTGAAATAATGCTACAATAGAAAACAAATGAATAATCTTGTCAATATCTTTACTATATTTTAGACATTATTGAGCTGTCTTGAATGAGCTCAATGTTCACCTCTGACTCTCACTTCATCTTGTTTGAACTGATAGTCATAGATGGATAGTGAGCTTGAAGTTCTCACACTTAGTTAATGCAATAGCACAATATGTCTTGATTTCCATATGTATATTTGCATTCCATCCCCTTCTAAGAGTCAGGGGCAGCATGTTGGGCTCAACCCTTGTGGGAGCCCACTTTACACAACATGCTGAAATGATCTTCAAAAATAGTAACATGATTTCACCTATACCTGCATAGGAAACTAACATGTTAGATAAAATCAGTGAAGCTCAATGATTGTTTCTTTTCAATCTCTCTTGTGTGTGAATGATTTGTATCTGGTTTAGTGCACCATAGTTAATGTATTATGCCTCTATTGATAGGCACATAGGGAACTCATATCTGGAGCTCTAACAAGTCTCTTCCAATCCTACAGGTTCCTATGAAGATTGAGAGCAATGACAGAAAGCAACCTTGAAACCAAAGGCATCAAACAAGAAATGATGGCTATGTTCCTTCCCTTTCTTATTTCCAGATGCATAGTATATTACCCATATTTGTACTAGTTTAGCTATTCCCATGGCTTGTGTAGGACATTTGAACTGTTATGTTTATATTCAATGCAATGCTTATTCCATTTGTGTATCTCATTTGTAAAATTGAATAATCATTGTAATGAAATGAAACAACTTATCTCTCAAGCAAAAATCTGTAATGCAATGAATGATTAACTGAAACCCTTTTTCTCTATTGTAACCATGCATCATAACTAAATCCTTCAAGCACTCCATGCAAAACAAGATAATAGGCAAATGTTAAAAACTTCCTCATCTAAAATGAATGGGATATACTCCATCTCCACCAATTTGGGTTGTAAAGAAAACTTGGTAACATTTTTGGTGACTTCTACTATATGCTTGTCTGCTAAGCATCAAGACTAGTTGCCTTAAACTGTCCATTGGGAATTGAGTCATACTCTGCTCATTTTAACTTAGAAATCATTGAAACTCAGCTGCAAACCACTCCAAACAGCATCATAACAGAAAACCAAACCAAACTGAAAGCAAACTAGAAGGCCCTGGTGGCTAGAAAACATGTGCAACAACACTTAGGGAAATGAAAATTACTAAAAGGAAATGTGCATGAAGCACTTATTGACTGAAAACACTAACTCTAACCTACTCTAACTAGCCAAAGAAGCTGGTCAAACAAAACCATTCACTGATTGGGTGAATAACTCCCCCTCCTAATGAACATGGGATATCTTGCCAGATTATAGACCACTAATAAAAGATGGGAAACAAGAAGATTCCCCACAAAGTGTTGTGATGCTTCATGAAGAATAGAAGCAAACTCACTCACCTCTTAAGTTTGATCAAGCATATAACTTATTTGGAATGCACATGTGAGTTGGGTCTATTGTTTTGAGGCTGTAATCTCCTCCTTGGGTTCAACAACAATATGTGACTCCTTATTTAGATTCTTGCCAGCTAAATCCCTAATTGGACACCCTCTTGCAAGGATGAAACTTGGACTTTCACTATTGGTTTACTGATTAGGATTTGTTGTCCCTTCACCCTATCGATTTGGTTGCCCCAAGTAACCCTCCCCTACAGGCTGCTCTTGTTGATCAACACTATCCTCCTTCAAAGATATCGGCATAACATCTAAGCATGAGCAGAAAAGCTCAATTCTAGATTGAAACAGATCCTCATTAGTCAAATTAGGGTTGCTTTCATATGCCTGTTCATAAATCAGCATCTTGTCTGAATATTTTGTAACACTTTGATGGCCAAAACTTGGCATAGACATAATATTTTCATCTCCAACATCAAAGCTAGGAATCTCATTAAACTGACTAATTGAAACCTTTTCCACATTTTCTAAATTTGCAACAAAATCATCAAGGTCATCCCAAAATGAAATTTCATCACATTTCTCTTGAATTTCTGATAAAAGAGGGTCGTTTTTACCTCATAACAGTTCTTAGCCAGCTGTGTAAGTTCCATGGTAGGATTTGTTGGAAAGAGACACTATGTGGCTTCATGAGTGTTGTCATTGATGGCAACAAAGTCAATCCCACACATCCGCAGAACATGGCATGTCTATACCAGAAGTCAGATTGAAGAGTGTTTTGGTCTAGTGAACAAGAATAGAGCATGCATCAAGGTCTGACAATTAGGTCCAGATCTCTCAGAGGATGTATCTCATAAAAGTGTGGACTTGGGGAAGTCAAGAGGAGTACCATGACTTCCACATTCTAGAGATTGAGCCTTCAGTGATGAAAGAGTGAAAAGATATGAGCACCTAAGTGATGGGTTCCTGACAGGCAGAGCAGATTGAGAAAGAACTAACCGGTAAAGCATCAGACCTTAATCTGGATGAGGAAATGATGGTGAACAAGCTTCTTGAGGGATCATTCTTGGTTGGTTGACATGATTGATGACTTCTAGAACTATCTCTTTGATACGCATCACTTAGTAAGCAAGGATTTAGCTGACAGACCAGAGTTTGGGAATATCTTGAGTATTCCGGATGCTGACTAGAAAGATGTTGAAATCCTTGGTGTGGATATATATATCAGATGGATTTGAATGTGAAGGTGTGTGTGGTGTGAAAATGTGTGTGAAGAAAAGTAGAGAGCAGTGTGGAAGCAGCTATACAAATCTGGTATGTGATAGAACAACATCACTAAGCAGAGGAAGAATGAAGTGCAGTAGATCAGTATATTGAGCCTAACCGGAACTGAACCTCAACATATGTGGATGCCCCTGATCAGTTCAAATACTTGGTTACATTCTATACACCTTGTAGATAGTGAGTCTCTTGTAGGCAGTGAGCCTCTTATGAGCAGTGTGCTCGGGCAGTGAGCCCTAATTGGCAAGTGCCATTTTGTACTACCTTATTCTTTTAACAAAGAATACAATCTTGGGTTAGTCACCCTGTGGTTTTTCCCTTAATAGGGTTTTCCACATAAAAATTATTGTCTTATGTGTATTGATTTTATTTATGCTTTCATGGTTATGCATGCTTATATGTTTTGATGTTGAACTAATTGTTAAAGAAGAACATAAAGTTAAATTATTTAAGATAATTGATTCACCCCCTCTCAGTTATCTACCTTGTTTCCAACAATTGGTATCAGAGCCAGGTTCCTCCTAATAGAGCCTAACAGCTTGAGGAAGATCTGGGAATCTCAATGGATATGTATGGTATGAGGGTAGAACTTTAGTCTGCCCTAGATGATCTTGAGCAATCTCACTCTAAAGTCAATAACCTGAGGGAAAGACTCAAACAAGCTGATGATTTCATAAATAAACTAAAAGAAAAAATGAGTATCTCTATGAAAAAGAGAAAGGAGCTTCTTCAACAACTAGCAAGTCAAAGTGAAGCCAATGATACTAATGAAGATCTGAATGAGAAAAACAAGTTATGTGAGAAGCTATCAAAAGAGGTCATTATGGTAAGACATGAAATGGAATAAGGGGTTATGAAATTCACCGAAGAAATTGAAGAGAAGAGAAAAATTGAAGATAATCTAAAACAATCTCTCAAGGAGAAGTCAAAAGACTGCCACAAAATGGATAGAATAATCAGGCATCTGGAATCTGATCTTGAGGAAGCTAGAGATAATGAAGAACAACTTGAGAATTAGATAGACACTCTTAAAAGGGATCTTCAAATAGCAAATGAATACAAAGAGAAATTCAAGATAAGCTCTGCTCAACTTGAAGTTCTTCTTGAAAGCCAAAAGAGGGTAGATGACAAGCAAAGCTTGGGGTATGAGAAAGGTGAAAGCTCCAGATCCGGTCAGAAGAACTCTGGATTAGGTAATCCAAGGAACAAACCTAGAAGATCTTCGGTAAGGCAACCAAATGCTCAAAGATATCCATCCTTCAATGGATACTACTACAATTGCAATAACTTTAGTCATAAAGCAAATTAGTGTAGAAGAAGAATGAATCAGACTAATTCATCCTTCTCTGAACAATGTTTCAACTGCAAAAGGTATGGTCACAAATCTCATGAATGTAGAAATATGCAAATAAACAATTCATTCAATGGTAGATTCTTTGCATGCAATAGAATGGGAATATGGCTAATCAATGCAGATCAAGAGGATATCAATCAAATATGCAAAGAAATATAACTTGCTATAATTGCAATAGATCTGGTCACATTGCCAAATACTGCAGAAATAAGAATTAGGATAAAAGGGGTCCGGTGCATCATATTCAAAATCAAGACAAAGGAAAAGGAAAAGTGAATGCGGATGAAGTTCAAAGGGAAATGAACAAGATTTAGGTAAAGAGAAGTATAGAAAATGTTGGGGATGGATCCGCACCAGAATCTGGTGCTGATATTCCTTCCAGAAACTAAATAGATGAGCTCTGGCTTAGGGGGAGTCACAGAAGAAAATAATTTCCCCCAGCCAGTCAATTGGTGCCTAAAATTGGCACATGGAGTGTTGCGGATTGAAGAGTTCTCAAAGTGATATCTAAATAACCCTTGGTAAAAATATAAAAGATCTACAAGGAGTTTTGAAGAGGTTAATCATTCAAGATTGATCCGATTTGATAGTCATTTGGTAAAAGCAGGATTTTCACAATTAGATCCGGTATGATTCAAAATTGAAATACCTTGATCTGCAGATAAATAGGATGATTCAAGGAAGGGAGATACATTGTAATTTATCATTCTAAGTGCATCTCAGTGATTCAGAAAGACCTCTCTTAGAACAAGGAGAACAAGGCAACCAGAATGACTTAAGTTGTGCATTTATTGCAAAATGGAATTAGGGTTTGTGCAAAAATAAAAGGGTTCTTTTGTTCATCATTTGCACATTTGCATTCGATAAGAAGAAAGAAAGAGCTCTGGAACAAGATTGCTTCAACCCTCTCAAGGATCAACCGTAGAATTTGATTCAACCAGCAATCTTTTTGGCTCCTATCGTGAACCCTAGAAGTGTAAAAAGGTATTTCCGCTCTTGAATATCTCTCTCTAAATCTTTTGAAAGATGGCTACTCCAAATGTTGTTAAGATCACTAATAGGCCATGCCCTTAGTTCAAGAAACATCCTTACAAATCCCTAGAAGTTGATCCCCTAGGTGCATTCTCTAGCATTCTGCATGGGGTTCTGCATGTAGAAGATGTTAGGGTATACATTCATGCCAACATTGAGGAATATGAGGAATCCAAGCTAATGGATATCTATCACAACGAATTAATAGATGAAACATTTGAAATTAAACCCCAATACAAGGCCATCTGAGATAAGCATTTTGGGCATTGCATCCATTTCCCCTGTTTTGCAGAAGACGAATGGGTCTGGTATGTTCTGAGAAGAATGCATGACAACTTAATGTGGTTGATGAGGCCATTTAAGATCACAAAAGATGTCATTAGGGCGGTAACCGGATTGCACTCATCCGGTGGGTTGCCTGCTCTCAAATCAGTCAAAAACCAAACTGTTAGTAAGGCTACCAGATCAAAATTTGACAAGAGGGCAATGATAATAGAAGACATCATTGATCCAGATATCAAATTTGCCTCTATGATAATTGGTTACAAAATCTATCACTCCAGCTAGGAGAATTCAATATCTGGAACTGCTATATATACTGCATATGAAATGCTAAGGAAAAATGCTAACTATGATCTTTGTGAGCTTCTCCTGAACCAACTGTTAGAGAATTTACAGAAAATAAAGAAGGATAAAAAGAATTCATTTAAGTATGGTGGCTTGATACTATGTCTATTCTTTTACTATATGAATGAGCTACCCGGATCCAGTGGTTGAGTATGGCAAAATGACATACCGGTTGCCATACAAATCAGAGATTATATGTATGGGCTTGGTGATGCCAAGGCACAAAGTACAACACTCTGGGGTTACTTCAAAAACTTCCAAGGCATGATGCAGGCTAGAGAGAGAATCCCCCAATCTCTAGTTGAAAAATACAAGGATACAGTGTGCTTCATGGTAGACACTGATCAATGCCTAATGGAGGTAGTGGAACCTAGAATAGTCTAGATTATGCCAATGGGCTATGAGGTAGATGAGAAAATTATGGAGATACATGTTCAACACCTGCTAAGTCAACCAAAGGACCCTAAGGCAGAAAGGTTTCAAACCTTCCAAGAGTTGAGTGTAAAAATTCATGTTGAACTGAGACAGCCCAAGATCAAGAGAAAGGTGAGAAGGGAAGTAGAAGAAGTTGCCTAGAGATATGGGATATCAAAGGAGGCAGTTGATGCCAACATAGAGAAGGTAGAAAGGGTAGAGAAAGAAATGCAAGAAGCAAAAAAAGAAAGTGCTCCGGTGGAAGCCCCCTCCCAAACTAGATCCTCAAAGAGCTCTGTACCTACCACTTCTAAGAGACAAAAAGCCTCAAAAATGGAAGCAAAAACATCTGGAAAAAGAGAAAAAAGAACAAAAACCAAGGCTTCAAGATCCTATATAAGTCAAAAGGATGATGAAGAGACATAGATAGATGAGTAGGTTAAGAAAATGAAGAAGAAAAAGAAAAAATCTGTGGAGTTCTCTGTTGGCAAGAACAAAGAAGAAGAAGCAGAAGATTTTGTTAAAAGGCCTACTCTTTCCATTGATGATGTCATCAAGGTAGTCACTGTGGATGGAAATCTGCAACCAATGACAAAAGTCTATGATGAATATAGTGAAGCTGACCAGAAGATCTTGCAAGATGCTACAGTTAGGTATCTAAACATCTATAATAAAACATTCATTGAAATCATATCTCTAATTCCCAAAAGCCTAGAGAAGGAACTTGAAATGAGAAAGAACAATGCTAAGGCAAAGGACTTAGAGATCTGGGAATAGATAGCTATTCAGCTCTATCCTTCCATCACTCCAAAACAAATGAACATGATCTTCAAAGATTGCAAGGATGAGTTCCAGAGCAAAGCCAGAACGAACAAGTTTATCCTTGGAGAGACTGATCAGGTGGCAAAAGAGACTGAAGACATCCTCCAGAATGCATATAAAAGATTCAATATTCCTATTATAGAGGACATAAGTGATGAACCCTCTGCCATGGATGTCAAAGGATCAAATGCATCAAAGGAAGATTCTACTGAGAAAATTGCAAAAAAGTCAAAGGAGATAAGTGAGGAGAAGACTAAGGACTTGGATTCCTCTATTTCAGAAGAGGAAATCCATGAAGAAGTAAATATCTCTCTTCCGGATCTCCCAGCAGACTCCGGAACTATAGGAGAAGCAAGAAAAGAGGAGAAAGCAAGTCGAGAAGAGGAGAAAAAGGGAAGAGAAGAAGAACTAACAGAGAAGATCTCGATTGACACCTTTGAGGCTGCAAGAGGAATGAAGTCTCTGGTAAGAGACACTGCAGAAGCAGAGAAGAATTTCTTGACCAAGGAAATAATGGAGATTGATGAACCGAAACTGTTCCAAGTACCACTCAATTTTGATTCCCTCTCCCCAGTTCAGACAATGAAGCTAACATCCTTTGCCCAAGCAAAGGCAAAAGAAAAACTTCTGAAGTCTCACATGGAAGATTGTGAGATGATAGAGATTACTTCTGGAATGTCGGAGAAGATCATGCCATCCTTTCAAAAGGATCCTTCAGCCTCTCCATCCGGTAATCTTAAATCTCTGATAAACTTTGTCAATACTCAGTTTGTTTCCTTAGAAAAGGTGGCAGAAGAAAAGGTCCGGAAAGAATTTTTGGGAAAGAGATTCTCTGAGGTGTAGGGACTTATAACAAATGATAGGAGAAATTTGGATATTAGGATAAAGAGCTTAGAAAATGCTCTTAAAGATGGTAGAGATTTATACAAATTTTGTCTATCTTGGTCCACCGTGATAGCAGACATTGCCAAGAAGGTGGAAGAATGAGAGAGCAAACTAAGAGGGATAATTATCCCCAAGTTAGAGGCAATGGATGAGGCCCTAACTGATGCTCAGACTACAGCCCGGACCAGTGATCTGGCAGACTTAAAGAGGGCAGAAGCTTTTACATTTTTGCTAAGTGGTCACATCTCAATTTTGGACAAGATGAAGTAGAGTTGGGCAACAAAATTTGTCCAATTGAAAACAACTTTTGTGGATATTCTTAAGTATATGTAAGTATGACCTGTATATATGCTTACGTAGCTATGTATAGGTTGATTTTTGTAAATTTTGGTGTGTGGATTTCACCCTTTGCCATTGATGTCAAAGGGGGAGTGACGAGTAGTGAAAAATGTGGGATCTAGCTAAGGGGGAGCTCTGGTAAAAGTGTACATAAGATAAAGCATTAGCCAAGGAGGGGTTTGTTATAACACTTAGTCATTTTTCACTAAGTGTTGCCATTAATGACAAAAGGGGAGATTGTTGGCAAGAGACACTATGTGGCTTCATGAGTGTTGTTATTGATGGCAACAAAGTCAATCCCACACATCTTTAGAACATGGTATGTCTATATCAGAAGTCAGATTGAAGAGTGTTTTGGTCCGGTGAACAAGAACAGAGCATACAGCAAGGTCTAACAATCAAGTCCAGATCTCTCAGAGGATGTATCTCAGAAAAGTGTAGACTTGGGGAAGTCAAGAGGAGTACCATTACTACCACATTCTAGAGATTGAGCCTCTGATGATGAAAGAGTGAAATTATATGAGCACCTAAGTGATGGGTTCCTGACAGGCAGAGTAGACTGAGCAAGAACTAATTGGCAGAGCATCAGACCTTAATCTGGATGAGGAATTTATGGTGACCAAGCTTCTTAAAGGATCATTCATGGTTGTCCGACATGATTGATGACTTCTATAACTATCTCTTTGATAGGCATCACTTTGTAAGCAAGGATTCAGCCGACAGACGAGAGTTTGGGAAAATCTTGAGTATTCTGGATGCCGATTAGAAAGATGTTGAAATCCTTGGTGCAGATATATATACATATATCAAATGGATTTTAATGTGAAGGTATGTGTGGTGTGAAAAAGTGTGCGAAGAAAAGTAGAGAGCAGTGTGGAAGAAGCTATATAAATCCGGTATGTGACAGAACAGCAGCACTAAGTAGAGGAAGAATGAAGTGTAGTAGATCAATATATTGAGCCTAATCGGAACTAAACCTCAGCATATGTAGATGCCCCTGATCAGTTCAAATACCTAGTTACATTCTATACACCTTGTACATAGTGAGTCTCTTGTAGGCAGTGAGCCTCTTGTGAGCAGTGTGCTCGGGCAGTAAGCCCTAATTGGCAAGTACCATTTTGTACTACCTTATTCTTTTAATAGAGAATACAATCTTGGGTTAGTCACCCCGTGGTTTTTCCCTTAACAGGGTTTTCCACGTCAAAATCATTGTGTTATGTGTATTGATTTTATTTCTGCTTTTATGGTTATGTATGCTTATACGTTTTGATGCTAAACTAATTGTTAAAGAAGAACAAAAAGTTAAATTATTTTAGATAACTAATTCACCCCCCTCTCAATTATCTACCTTGTTTCCAATAGGCTTACCTTCATATTCTTCTGTGTGATCCAAGACCCCATTGTCAGATTCGTTAGCTTCAATCAACAACTCCTCGTATTGTTGATGATCCTCATGCTACTCTGAAACTGTAATCCTTGGTGTGACCATGCTTTCATCATTTGACTCCACAAAACCAGGCAACTGATTGAACAAAGAAATTGATTCATCCTCCTCATGCGGTGGTCCCTCCAATGAAACTTGAGCATTTTGTCTTTGCAACTGAAGACTTTCACCTTGTGACTTCTGTACCCTACCTTCATTCATCCTATAAATAGCATTAGAAAACATTTCAAATGAATCAAAATGCAGAGGATTCAGTGTCAATCCTAAATCAACTTCCTTTTCATATACATTATGCTCATATTCAGCTGGGGATGAGCAAAAACAACAACAACATTTTGCTTCACATTTGGTTTATCTGGTTGATCATCTTCCACAAAATAAGGAGGATCATTATTGAAAACATTGAAATACTATTTAGGAGAAATCTTTTCTTGTTCAATCTTCTATTGCTACAAATGGTAAACTTCCAAAGCTGAATGCAATCGGTTTACCTTTCGATGTTCCTCGATGAAGAGTAAGGTATTATGATCAAAGGATTCACCCTTAGATTCCTTAGGTGGGGAAACTTGAGGAACTTCATGAGTTTCTTGGAAGAAAAGGGCCTCTTCAAGTGGCTGGTACCAACCTAGGTTCATGTAATGGTAAAGGGTCTCTAAAACTGGGAATCTTGACCTTGGAAATGATAAGAGGTTCACTTTTCTTAAAACTTGGAAGATTATACTTACTAACCTCTTCTTGGATAGACTGATTTGGAATTATAGGAGGTGCTTGATCCTGATGCCCATTTGTTTGAGTGAGCAAAAGTTCCATCTATTCTTCTTTCACTACTATCTCCTGCTCAAATTGTGTCCTTTGTGCCTCCAACTCTTGCTCATGAAGATAGGCTTGATAAGCCATCTCTTCCTATTGCTGATTATACTTAAGTTGCCTCTTAATCTCCTCTAACTGCTTGTTGAAGTCTATCAAAGTATCTTTAATCATGTCTTTAAGGTCCATCATTTTAGAATGTTTAGGCTGATTGGAAGATTGGGAAGGAATGGGTATGTAGTAAGTATCCTGAGTATTTGGACTAAAACTAGCATTATGGCTACTTCTGTATGGCTAGTAAGGAGGCTAAGTAGGGGTGTGTGGGTGGTAACTATGTTGGGCATGCCAATTTTGAAAAGCCATGGAATTAGAAACAACAACATGATTGGTCTAATATGGTTGATAAGGAGCCCTATGGACAACATTTTCATAGTATGGTGGTGGATATTCATACTATCTATGAAAATCTAACATTTTTACTCATATGAAAGCTAGAAAATAGAGTGAATAGATGATTTTTGTAACATACTAGCACTTGATCATACCGAAACAAGTAAATTTGAGCATGGAGTTGCCATATGTGATGTTTGCTTGCCTCCAAATGTAGAGATCACTGACATACACACCAAATATCAATGATAAATGATCAAACTATTGGACTAAAATAGTCTAATCAGTCCCATCGGGCGTACCAAAAACTGTTATCAATCAGATATGCACCCTATGCTAAGCTATGGACTTAGTTATCTGTTGACACATGGGAACACTCCTAGGCCTGTGGGTTGCCAAAGATTTGGAGAGAACCTCCAGAGTGAGCTGGTTCTCCTAATGATTTTTCTAATCTAAATGATTTGCAGAGGGAAAAGGTGAGAGGATTAACTAAAATGGATTTGAAACTTAAACATAATATTCTCCTGATTTCTAACTTATCTCGATACTTTCACTCACAAATAGCTCCTTAAACATGAACTCTCACAACTTCACTTAGAACATACAATTCAAAAGTAATTTGCATGAAGGCTCATATTTAAACTCAACATACAAATAGAATCATATGAGATATTAGCGCACAGTTCTACAATAATGAGACATGACAAAGGACAAAATATTTGTTATCACAGTGAGGCATCAAATCAATACTATAACTATGAGGCAAATGAAGTGAAATAGGAATGCTCTGCGGTATTAACTGAGAGGAGTACATGAAAATCTGATAAAAACTAAGTCAAAAATGTCTACAAACTCTTTGCTTGTGCTCAAGAGAGAAGAAATAATGATCTGAACTCCTAAGAAAGAGCTAGCTTTCTCTAATATATGCCTACAAAATGATCTCTCTAGAAAAGATGGGAAAAAGCTCCTTAAAATAGTTATACTGGTCCATTTCGAGCTCCATAAAAAGGCCTCAAAAACTGTACCAAACTATCTCCCAAATTGAAGAAAGAAACTGCCAAAAAGCCCTCCAAGGTGGTCCCACTAGAAAAAATGCTTTATCTGCCCAATAAGACTCCATTTTTGTCCATATCTGCTTAAAAGAAAGCAAACTAAAAAAACAAGATATTGTTTGCTTTACTTGTTTTAACTGCATAAATAATGTATATTTTAAATTAATTTATAGACACATTGCTTTAAAACATCATTTTACAATGACTTGCAGTTTTAATTCCTGATTTATCTCAATGTGATTTTTGCAAAAAATTGCAAGGCTTTAATTTAGCCAAGTATATCACATCTTAGGAATATTTGATTTTTCTATAAAAAAACATAAACATTGTGAAGGTATCTCAAATGATTTGCAAAACATAAAGTCCTATGAGGCTTATCTTCTATGCGACCTACAAAATATTCCTAAGGGCATATGGCATTACTCATATTTCTTATAACTTGCAAATTGCACTAAGGCATATGACCTATCTCCAAAGGGAATTAAATGAGTTTTATAGAAATGGATATGCAACATGACCAAATAGCTCTAAGATATTTTGACATATGTGTATTCGTCTTCAAGGAGACTGAAAGTGTTTTTAAGGCATCAAGCCTTAACATATGCAAAAGGACCTAATGGTTTTCTATGGTTTTCGACACCATCTTAAGTCTCGAGACTTAGGCATAAGTATGGACAAGATACCACAATGCATATTAGTTTGGGAAATGAAAAATAAACTCAATGTGATAAAAAGCCCATCAAACTTAGGGCATGATATAAACCCTAATCACAAAACAACATTCGCCCTACTTTATCGGACCCATTTTGACTTGTAATTTTTGAGAAGAGGCTCTCTGTACGCCGCCGCCATGAGAACTAGGGTTTGGGAACTTGAAACCCTTGATTATCTATAATTTTCTCAAACAAACTTCATGATTCCTTTGCAGGGACAAAGGTAAATGTCTACAGCTAGTTTTGAACTTGTTATGTGTCTTTTCACCATTAATGTATAGGCTTATGGCCATGGGTATAGAACTCTTCTGATGATATTTTGTCTTGCTTCCTTCTGTTGTTTGCTCCTTCTCTATTTAGGGTCACCATGAATGACTGATTAGAGGTCTTCTGAAGGCAATATAAAAGGACAATATGGGCTGAACCCATGACATCATTGTATTTATCTTCACTTTGAAAAAGAATAAAAGGTAAGGACTTTTATCTGAGCATATTTGTTTTATTTCTTGAATATTATTACTTGCACGGGTTCAAAATCTTCTTTTTCTTCCATATCTATATTTCTTCTTTGAAACCACAAGTGGATTGTGCTCTAACTGGGCTACAACTGGTAATGATATTCTGAGCATCTTTGCTTGAACGGACTTAAAACCCTTCCTTCTATATATGCATTTTGTTCTTCTTATAATGATAAGAAAATGACACTCAGGAAAAATACAAACTGGGCTTCACCTGAACGAACTGGATTCGATCTCTTGTTAGAAAAGCTTCACTAGGGGCCCGTGGCCATATTCTTTACATTTTTGGGTTTTCCTTCTACTTCATGAATTCAAAACCTTTCATTTCTTCTTTGTATCTATAGTCTAATCTTGAAACCCTAAAGTGAGTTCATGTTGTGGCCTCAATGGCATCAAAAATGGTTTTTGTTTTTATTGTGAAGAACACATACTTAATGGTCGCGGCTATATTAAGCACATCAATTCATTGCTAAAGCTTTACTTGGTCAATATGATTTGAAACCCTTCTATTCCATCTGTATATGTGATAATCTTTCTTGAACTGAAATGGGTTTCTATAATGATGGGAATAAATATACTTTTTGGCAACAACTATATCAAACCCGCATGAGCTTGCAAAACAATGATTCACTGAATTTCTACATTTCTAGCCACAAATTCGAAGGCACAAAATGATCTGAAGATGTTTTTCTATATGTTGATGATAGTGAAACTATACTACTCTTCCTTTGTAAATGATTTTCCTTCTATAATAACAATACAACCCCCAAGCATGCTTTGATAGCATGAAGATGTTTTTTATTCTCGACACTAGATGTGCAATTTCCATTCTTGTATTATTCTATAGCAGCATTCACTTGGGCTATGTCAGACCATGGTCTCTTAGTTTATCATGCTGAGTTCTCTATATTTTTGCCATTTCTATCATGTTTATGAAATGAAGATCTTTTGACAATCTGAAGCAATCATGCATTATTGATCATTGTGGAAGCCTTATTTCTATGCTCAACTAATATATTTCATATTACATTTACATACATGGAACTCTGTTATGTTGACATATATATCATTTCCTTTACATCTCCTTTGATTCTTTTGTGGCTGCTCATGAACATTGGATTTCCACTCTTTCTGTATATGACTGTCCCAACTTATCAATGTCTATTCCTTATGGAGTGCACCTCATATTTGTAAACTCTACACTTGAAATAAAATAGAATGAACTAAGCTATATGTTATTCCTATTTGGTGTCTCCTGTAAATGTATAATGAAGTTTCATTCTTTCCTTGCCATTGTACAGTGCATTTGGCATTATCCCATGTAGCTGCACCTTTGTGTTCTGTATATGCTTGGTGAGATCACATTTGAACTTTTGACATGGCATATACTTTATAACATTATAGTTCATTGTGCCACATCAAATTTAGATATATATACATTATATTCAATGGCAATGGTTCCTTCATTTACTGTTTGAGGTAACAAACTTTTGTGCAAAACATTTCTTCACATGGTACTTACTATAGCCTCTTGATGGCTATCTTGGCATGTTTATTCCACTTGCAACTGTACTCCTATGTACCTCCTATAGATGAATATGGATATTGAGATTGCACTATTTTCCATAATGAATGTATCAGTTAGAACACATGTTGTTCTATGGATTTTGCTATTGCACTATGCATATGATAGTCCCTTTAGCACTTGTTATGTTATGTTTGCATTGAATACCACACTTCTTGATCAACTTAAGAGTGCCGTCCTCTTCTTGAATACATTGAAATCATGCTACAACAACAAACAAATGAATAATCTTGTCAATACCTTTACTATATTTTAGACATTATTGAGCTATCTTGAATGAGCTCAATGTTCACCTATGACTCTCACATCATCTTGTTTGAACTGATAGTTATAGATGGATAGTGAGCTTGAAGTTCTCACACTCAGTTAATGCAGTAGCACAATATGTCTTGATTTCCATATGTATATTTGCATTCCATCCCATTCTAAGAGTTAGAGGTAGCATGCTAGGCTCAACCCTTGTGGGAGCCCACTTTATACCACATGCTAAAATGGTCTTCAAAAAAAGCAACATGATTTAACCTATACCTGCACAAGAAACAAACATGTTAGATAAAATAAATGAAGCTCGATGATTATTTCTTTTCAATCTCTCTTGCATGTGAATGATTTGTATCATATTTAGTGCACCATAGGTAATGTATTATACCTATGTTGATAGGCACCTAGGGAACTCATATCTGGAGCTCTAACAAGTCTCTTCCAATCCTGCAGGTTCCTATCAAGATCAAGAGCAACGACAGAAAGCAACCTCAAAACCAAAGGCATCGAACAAGGAATGATGGCTATGTTCCTTCCCTTTCTTATTTCTAGATGCATAGTATATTTCCTATATTTGTACTAGTTCATCTATTCCCACAGCTTGTGTGGGACATTTGATCTATTATGTTTACATTCAATGCATTGCTTATTCCATTTGTGTATCTCATTTGTAAAATTGAATAATCATTGTAATTAAATGAAACAACTTATCTCTCAAGCAAAAATCTGCAATGCAATGAATGATTAACTGAAACCCTTTTTCTCTATTGTAACCATGCATCATAACTGAATCCTTCAAGCACTCCAACTATGCAAAACAAGATAACAAGCAAATGTTAAAAACTTCCTCATCTAAAATGAACTAAATATACTCTAGCTCTACCAATTTGGGCTGTAGAGAAAAATTGGTAACAGTAATCGAATGGTCAAATTTGTAAATGTCTTAATGTTAATGCTCTATTAATCTAAGGGGACATTTTGATATTGGGGGAATTTTATTTTAATTTTTCGAAAGTTTAAAATTTAATTTGTGAGCAAATTGGTCTCGAATCCCTAAAATCCATATACTCTGGAATTGTAAACAACTTTTAGGTTTAGGGTCAGTGCAAAAAGTTGGGTCCACCTTTTGGCTAAAAAGTGGAAGTGTTTTCCCTAAAAAATAAAATTTCTCCTATTTAGAGTCAAAATTTGAAGCACTTACACATAAAATATTAAGAAAGTCTACTAATATGAAATGTATTATTTTGAATCTAGTTTTCAAATATGTAATTTATTCTAATACTTAGTTGATACAAATTAATTTTTCATAGGCTTGAACAAAAACCACTTTTAAAATTCACTTTTTTAGGACCATACCATGCATGTGTATGGCCAACATAATTTGACCTAAATAAAAGTATTTTTGTAAATCCTTTTGGGAAAGATGTGTAGTATAGTGAAGTTTGATAAAGATATTTTTTATAATTTTTTTCAATTTCTTTTTTTATTGGCCCTAATTGTTGTTTTTGAAAACCCCTCATGTACGACCAACATAATTTGAGTAAAAGATCATAAAATGATTTTTTTTCATTATGTGATGAATGATGTGTAGATTGATGACATATAATTTTTTTTAAAAAAATTAAAATTAAAAGTTATTAAAAAAATGCAAACAACTGCCATTTCATGTTTTTGGACTAGTTTGCTCATAAATTAATTAATAAATATAAAAACAAGTTGAATAAAAAAACTACATATTTGAAAACTACACATCGTCATCTATAATGAGTTTTAATTTCATAAAAATATTTAGATAAAAACATTGTGAGCCATATTGATAAAGTTGGTCTTTTCTCTTGCTCTGAATATGGACTTGTATTTGTAGGTCCATGGCTAGGGGTTGGTTTACCATGCCTTTCCAAAGCATAAGCTTTTAGGAATGGGTACCCATTCCATTTCTATGGCAAAAATAAGTGCACAAGGCTTTTTTTAAATTCAAATAGAAGTTTAGAAACGGGTACCCATTCTTAAATGGGTCTTTGTTTAGGCTTAGGGACCCGTTCCTAAATGGGTACCCATTTCTTTTAAAACAGGTACCCATTCCTGTCAAAATTTTTCTTTTCCCGTGACTTACCCTATAGGTGGACCCAACTTCTTGTGGGAACCCTTTAGTTGCAAACTGACCTAAAATCCTAAAGTTGGCTGCTGTGCCATTAGTGGTATGCATGCGAGTGAGAGATAAAATGTTGAGTTGATTCAATTCTTGTCACTTTATCTTCTCCTAGAAATGGTTGGTGATTCAACTCCTTGTATCCTCCCACCACGCTTAACTCTAGATTTGTCAACCTATTTTCTATCATTTTCCCCTCTCTAGTTTTTGTTTCTTTATAACTAGGGTTTAGACCAAACAAATTTTGTTTTGTTTCATTTATGATCTAGATTACAATGTTATATTTAGAACTTATATCTCCTTTCATCACTTTTTCATTTTCATTTTCCTCGATTGCATTCGAATTTGATTAATTTTTTTCTTGTGTAAACCTTGCTTCCTTGTCCCTCAGTCATGGATATTTCTTGTGCCCTAGTTTTTGGCTCCTTTGATAAATGGTCATTATTTTATGTTTACTCTTGTCAATTTCAAACTCTAAGACCTAGTTCTCCTGTACTAAATTGATGGATTTCAAACCTTTCAAAAGATTAGTGAAATTTGTGTTTTGGACTATTTTAGAGACTAACACCAACTTCCAACATTTTGAGAAGCATGTACAAACCATGAAATCTCTTTGCAACTCAGATTTGCTTTGCAATTTGTAATTTGCAAAATTATGAAAACTACTAGCAAGATCTAAACTTCGTTGAGCACCCACACTCTACTTACAACTTAAACTTAATATTTTTATGCAAACTACAAATAGAAACTAAACTTTGGTTACAGTCAGAGGTCTACTCCCCTTTGCACTTTGCAAACTTGTAAAAAATACAACCAAACCATAACCTTTATTCAATAGATGGAACCCCAATCTAGTTTATGATTTGCTAGAAATTACAAATGACATGTCAAATCCAAATTCTAACATTATTAAGTTACTGTTACCATTTTTTCACCATAGCTCAAAATTGGCAAAGCTGATGCAACAAATTTATTTTTAGAGTGAAGGTTAACACTCTTCTATTATAAGTTATTTGCATAGTTATTGTGTTTCAGTGATAATTGCAGTGTTGTTCATGGTAAGAAAGAGAAGGTCATAGCCATCATTGTCTTGAAGGTTCTCAATCTTTGAAGTTCTCTTCTATAACTACTCCTGATCTTGACATGAACGTGCAAAAATGTGGGAAGATTCTATTAGATCTTTGGTTATGAGATATCTATATCCTATTAGATGAGTCATAACACTTTTTTTGTAATGTATTGATCAATGAACATCATCCACATGCAAGAAGTGCTGAGAAAGAAACAATCATGGAATTTCAATGTTTTATTCTAATCTATTTGTTTCATGTGTAGGTATATGATAAGTCATATAGCTAATTGAAAATAAATTAGCATGTGAAGTAAAATGGGCTCCCACAAGGGTTGAGCCCAGCATGCTACCCCTAAGTTTTAAGAGGATTGTGGAAATAGTCTGAAAGAGAAGTAGTGTCACATAAAGACCCTGCAAGATAAAGACAGTTGTCACATGTTTCGATCATATCTCAAAAAGTATGATCTAGGTTCTTGAGGTTTTCAGATATGAATAAAAAAATGATAGGACGTAAAAACCATTTAAATTTCTCACCAACCCAGTTTGCAGCTTTCAGGGAACCATCAGAAGCACAATACACAGCAAAATGAAGATACAGTCGCGTGTTTTAATCATATCTCACAAAATATGATCTGGGTTTTTGATATTTTTGGACATAAATGAGAAGAGAATAAAGCGCAAAAACCCTTAAATTTCTCACCAACATAGTTTGTTACTTTTAAGTAATCTTCACAATGGCAGACCCTCTTTCTTTTACAAATTTGAAGCTGCAAAAAAATATTGTAAAATGATATTTAAAGCAATATCCTATAATTTTCTTATAAATATTCATTATTTATGTAATTAAAATAAACAATATCTTTCTTTTTTTAGTTTTCTTTCTTTTGGGAAGATATGGACAAAAATAAGCCTTGTAAGATTAGGCAAATTAGAAGGAAAAGTTGTTGGACCTATTCTAAGACAAATATTAAAGCAATATTCTTTATAAATTGCTTTTAATATTTCATCATTTTATGAAGTTAAAACTATTAAAACAAATCAAATATCTTTTTCTAGATTTGCTCTATTTTGAGGTAGATGAGGACAATAGAAAAAAACTAAGTTTTTATTGAGCAAATAAAGTTTGTTTTAAACCAGATTTTGGTGAGGTCTACCTTGAAGAAGATTTTGGTAGCTTTCATATACAAATTGGAGGTGATCTGAAAGATTTATTTTTGGTTTTTCAGTGAAGCTCAAAAATGGATCAAATTTTTTATTCTAGGAAGATTTCTTAGCTTTTTCCTTGGGAGGTCTTTGGAGTTATAAATAGGGGAGAAAGACTTAGTTTTTGGGGTTGATATCTTTGTTTCTTCCTCTCTTGTTCATTTGTAGAGAGATTTGTAAATATTCTTTATACTCAGATACTCAATTTGAATAAAGCAGTAGAGTTCTACTCTTTCATACTTTCTAATTCATTTTGTAATCAATGATCTGATGTCCCATTGTGATTCAACCTTAGAATCCTTTTCATATGTCTCATTGTTGCAGGATTGAGTGTGAAAGTTTCATGTAATACAGGTTGCATGTTATGTTTAGCCTTGGTTAGTGGGTTGAAGTTGTGATAAAACTTGTGTTTTTCCTTCATGCAAACCTCTAGTTTTCAAGCTTTCATGCAAATTACTTATGTATTGCATTGTTTTTGTGAAATTATGAGGATAAAAGGCTTTGTGAGGCTGATTGTGAGTCAATAGATAAAATTCTGGTAAAATATCCTTAGGTTTTAGAATTTAGTTTTTAGTTATCTTCTTACCCTTTCCTCAGGAAGTCTTTTAGATTAGGTGATTTACCAGGGGAAGCAACCCACTCTGGAGATTCACTCCAAGTTTTAGGTAACCCACAGGCCTAGGAGTGTTCCCATGTGTCAACAGGTAGCTAAGTTGATAGCTTAGCATTAGGTGCATATCTAATTGATAACAACTTTTGGCATGTCTGGTGGGACTTTGAAAGTAATTTCAAAGAAGTTTTCTACCCTCACAGCTGTTATTCTAGTATATGCAGCAATATTCCATCCTTTGGAGGCTTTCACAATATACCTGGTGACTCGTTATCTCTAGTTTTGTATGCAGATTAGTGTTATTAGCTTATGAAAACTAGATCTAGTTCTAATCTTTTTGAGTATTTATAGCTATCCTCGCCAAGAAGAAGAGGTAGATCAGAAAGTAGAACAACTGATTGAGAGAGGAGATCAAAATCAACACCTCCAACTTCAACATGAAGAAGCAGAAGTCTGGTGCTGATAGTTCAAATAGCCATAATGGCTAGGCAGTACACATTTATTGCCTTTAACAGAGGTAGCCCACTGCAACTTGCTCAGCGTGATGATATTCTAGTTGCAGCCCTTAAAGGTCTACCATATTTCACTAGAGAAGACCATACTACAGCTGCTGAGCACATTCAAGATGTGGCAACCCTTTGTTCCGTACACAATGTCACCTGAGAAAATGTGGCAATCAGACATTTTGCTGCATCATTGAAAGGGAAAGCCTTGCAATGGTTCAGAGGACTTGCTAAAAATTCAATAACATCGTGGCATCTACTGGGAGATGGATTACACAAGCACTTCAAAGACAAATCCAATCATCTCTCATTGCTGGAGCAGTTGAGCACCATCAAAAGGGCACCCCACGAATACATGGAAGATTTCAACTACCAATTTCAGAAAACTTGGGATAGAATCCCCACAATAGTAAAGCCCTTGCCAAGGCATACATTTCTATTTTACCTTAAAGCTTTGAACAGTGAAATTTATGTAATAATCCAGTCTATGGGAGGAACCACCCTTCCTGCTTCTTTTGAGATTGCTATCAGAGCAAAAAATTGCCTCATCCAAGCAGGGAAGATAGCACCAAGGCCTCCCCTACCCATTTTCCTAGAAATCCAGCCATCTGTGCCAATAGCAATGCCTCCTTTGGTTGTTATCCCACATGTTCCAGCAATAACCCATCAACCCGTAACCCAAGAAAATCATGCTCCAGTTCACCTCCATGAAATCCAAGAGTTGAAAGGCATGATTCAGTCCATGGGTAAAACCTTTGGTCAAGAAACTAAGCCTTACCAAGCCTCGTATAAGCCCATTCAACAATATAGGTAGCTGTTTCAAGCTGATCCTCAGGGTCAAAGAAGAAACTACAACCCTCGACCTTTCCAATCTTACAACCCAAATATTGCCAGTATCTCGAGGGAGCTTGTACCCACATAGAATAACTTAGCCCAAGATAGTGACTGGTGTTATCCATGTCACCAACCGCATAATCAAGCTGTGTGCATAAATGGAGTAAGAAATTAGGTACTCATGGTGCAGAATAGTTATGCAAGCTCATAAGGTGCTCCTGGTGAAGTTTTAGCTCAGCCAAATAATGTTGATGTGGCCTTGATGAACTGGCAAGAGAGTGATTTATGTGGTATAAATTACCATCAAAGCCAAAATCAACAACATACACCTGTTTTAGCCAACACAAGGTCAAAACAGAGGGTTGCAGACCTTAATCAGAAAGCTACAGTGGTACAACAATAGCCTATGAGAGATACAGTTCAAACTTTTCTGTCACAGACTATCCCTGTACCACATTAAAAAGTGCAAATTTTGCAAAGGGATCAAATTATACTAGTAAAGGATTAGTCTAAAGTACAACAACAACCTTTAGAAAGGCAGAATGATTCTACTAATGTAAAAGAAAAGCAAAAGGTAAATCTTGTTTCTTTCAACATAGTAGATCTTCTTAAGAAAGATAGTGAGTATGTTAGTTATGGATGCATTGTGCATTCCTGGCCAAAAGAATCTGCTACAAGAAGCATTTGCTAAGCTTTCAATTTCTGAGTGTTCTAATCAAGGAAAAGCCAAAGTTGTGCTTGCTAATAGCTTAGAAATCAAGAGTGGACAACCAACAAATGAGGTAAAACCTCCTCCCTTTTATTTAAGTCTGATAATTGGTGACAAACTTGTTCATAACTGCATGATAGACTCTAGGGCAAGCAATTCAGTTATGCCCAAAAGTCTAATTGATTCACTAGGATTGATTTATGAGCCCCTTGCAAAAGGAGTTGTCGAGTTAGATGGGTTTGCACTTAGTACTAGAAGAATAATAAAAAATCTACCACTTACATTGCATGCGTGTCCTAATTTTTCCATCCATCAGGAAATTTACATCATCAATCTGCCACCTAGTTTTGCAATATGTCTTTCTAGGGAATTCACTACCAAATTGGGTGGGTTTCTATCTTCTGATTGGTCCCACTTGTTTTTTAGAACAATATATGGTATGAAAGTAACCACACAGTTTGAACCACTTGCAAAGGATAATGTTGAGCCCTATGTTCCTAGCCCAATAAACACTAACCTCTACATCACCCATGGGCAACATGATGAACCCATGAGCCAAGATCCCAATGCACCTGTAGAAGACATAAACTTATATGATTGGGCAGTTGAAGATCATGAAAATGATCCTTTCCATCACATGGATGAGGTAGGATTAGGCATCTATATGATACAAGACCCTGATCTAGTGATTCCTAATCTGATTAAGGATCAAAGTCAGTTGGAACGACAAGAAGACCAGCTTTGGAAGCTTTATTTTGATGGATCAACGACCAAAACAGGTGCCGGTGGAGGGAATATGTTAATTTCACCTGAAGGAGGAAAATACTATGCATCATTGAGGTTCACCTTCAGCTGCACAAACAACTTGGCTAAGTATGAGGTCCTGATCCATGGTTTAGAGTGGGCCTAGAAAAGAGGTATCAAATCTATACAAGTTTATGGAGATTCTGAATTGATCGTTAATCAGGTTAGGAATCTAAATGCTACTAAAAATAACCTGCTAAAAAAGTACAAGCATAGAGTGTGGGATTCAATTGAATTTTTTAATTCCTTTAATATGTTTTTGATTCCTAGAAACCAAAATAAATATGTAGATAAGCTTGCATCTTTGGGATCTCAATTTGAGGTTCCTGATTAGATTCAGAACATTAAAGTACAACCATATGTCAAAGTAGTTGTCAGGCCTTCTATACCTGAAAATAGTGTTTCTTGGCATGTATTTGACATTGATGAACAAATCTTAAGTTTTTTGAGTGTAGAGGCTGAATTTGCAGCTAATAATTAGCATAAATACCAGCAACAATTTGAAGACCAGATTGTACAGTTGAGATCAAACAAGCTGCCCAAGGGACTGGTAACACTAGAATCAGTGTTTAACTCAGATGATCAATTCAGAAAGGACAAGTGTAGCATGATGGTGAAACAAGAACATTATGAGGTAATGGAGATATTCAAAGATAAGTTGTTGAAGCTCGGAAAGGTATGCACTAAAGGTGAACAACATTCATTTATTCAGTTATGCCAAGATTTTTTTGATGTTTTTGCATGGGAGTATAAAGACTTAAGGGGGTTTGATCCTGGTTTAGCCCAGCATACCATTGAATTGGAGCCTAATGCCAAACCTGTTAGGCAGAAACAAAGACCCTTGAATCCAAAACTTGAGCATTTAATGAAGGCTGAGTTAAATAAACTGATTGAGAGTAGTATCATATTCCCAATAAAACATACCTCCTGGGTTTCCAATTTGGTCCCAGTTAGAAAAAAGAATGGAGAAATCTAACTTTGTGTCGATTTCCATGATCTGAATCAGGCCTCATTGAAAGACCACTACCCTCTTCCTTCCATGGAATAAATATTGCAAATCGTTACTGGTTTTGATAGATATTCCCTATTACATGGTTACTCAGGTTACAACCAGATTCTAGTCAAAGAGGAAGACCAATATAAAACAACATTCATGAGTAAGTGGGGTACCATGGCATACAAGAAGATGCCATTCAGTTTGTCCAATGCAGGGGCAACCTTTCAACGGGCAATGGACATGGCCTTCCATGGACTTATGAATAGAATAGTACTATTGTATTTAGATGACATAATTATTTTTTCCAAAGATGCTAATGATCATTTTTACCACTTGAAGTAGATTTTTCAGAGGTGCAGGGAGTTTGGGGTTTCATTGAACCCCCAAAAGTGCATATTTTCAATTCATGAAGGTAAACTTCTTGGCCATATTGTTTCAAAACAAGGTATTTCTATTGACCCTAAGAGAGTTTCAGCCATTCTAGATGTACCACTACCTACACATAAGAAATACTTGCAAAGCTTTCTTGGCAGAATTAATTTCGTGATAAGATTCATTCCAAACATTGCAACTTTGTTACAACCTCTTTCGACCATGTTGAAGAAGAATGTGCCATTTCGCTGGACTAAGGAGGGAAGAGGAAGCTTCGAGCATATTAAAGAAGCCCTCACTGCTGCCCCTACCCTCATTAATCCTAATTATGAGAGGGATTTTATTTTGTATGCTTTTGGATGAGCTGACACCATCTTTGTAATGTTATGTAAGCAAAATGATGAAGGATTAGAGCAGCCAATAGCATTTTTTAGCTAGGTGCTGCATGACTATGAGGTAAAGTACTCTTTTGTGGAAAAACATGTTTTTGCTATTGTTAGGAGCCTCAAGAAATTTAGACACATGTTGTCTAATAACAGAATTCACTTAATGGTTGCTCATCCTACTGTCAAGAGTTTTTCATTAAACAGAGATATAAATAATAAGAGAGATGGTTGGATAACCAAAGTTATGGAATTTGATGTTGATATCAAAGTGACCAAGCTCATTAGAGGCAAATACTTATGTGAGCAGCTTGCTGCAAGTGAAGAAAATAATCAAGAACATGCAGAGGACACAAAAATAATACTGAATAACAATGTACCATCCACTTTACCAGCTCCTACAATTAGTTGGGTGCAACAAGTGATGCATTATTTATAGTCTGGTCAATGCCTCAAAGCTTTGGATAGGGCAAGAAGAAGGTATTTCAGGCTACAAGCTACTCCTTATGCTATCATTGATGGTACTTTATATAGGAGAGATTTTAATGGTGTATTTTTAAGATGTATTGGACCTGATCAAGTTGACAAGTTGTTAGAAGAATTTCACAATGGACCTTCCGGAGGTCACTTTGCAACTAGAACAATTGCTTTGAAGATTATGCAGGCTAGTTATTATTGGCCTAACTTGTTTAAGGATTCTTTTTCTTGGGTGAGAAGATGTGAGAAGTGTTCATTGTTTGCTGGTAAACAAAGGCTTGATGCCTTACCTCTGCATCCTATTAAAGTTGAATAGCCATTTGCAAAATGGGGTCTAGATTTTATAGGACCAATAAATCTGCCTTCAAGTGTAGGCCACAAGTGGATCTTGACTGCCATAGACTATTTCACGAAGTGGACTAACATTGTTTCTTTAAAAGAAGCAAATGAATCTGTTGTTCTAAGTTTCTCTCAAGATCTAGTATCAAGATTCGGTACACCAGACTCAATCATCTCAGATAATGGTTTAGCTTTCATTGGATTAAGAATTTCAAATTGGTTTGTCAAAAATAATATCTTTTTGAATACTTGTTCTAACTATTACCCACAAGGCAATGGGTAGGCCGAATCTATCAACAAAACCTGGATAAGGATCATCAAGAAGATTGTTGAAGACAACCAGAGAACATGGCATGAGAAGTTGAAGTTGGCTCTTTGGGCTGACAAAATTACACCCAAGAGACCTACTGGTTGTTCTCCATATGTACTTACTTATGGTAAGGAGGCTAGATTGCCTATTTCAGTTGAATTACCAACTTTGACTTTCATCAAAGAGCTTGAGCTACTAGAGGAATAGCCTTAGTAGTCAGGCTAGCTTAGCTTATGGGATTAGAAGAAATCAGGAAATAAGCCTTGAAGAAGCTTGATATACATCAAACTCCAATGAAGAATGCTTTTGATAAGAGGGAAAGACTGAGGAGCTTTATTGCTGGTGATTTGGTGTTCAAATGGAATGAATTTAGAAGTAGTCCTAGAAAGCATTCTAAATTTGATGCAATTTGGGATGGGCCTTATGTAATCACAGAGTGCAAAGAAAGCAATGCATTTTAGTTGTCCAAGTTAAGTCGAGAGGTTCTGTCTATCCCAATTAATGGGATCCACCTCAAACATTGCCTCTAAGGATAAGTACTACCTTTGTATATAGTAGAGTAGATTTGTAGTTAATAAGTGCTCATGCACATTTGCTTTCAGTATTTTTGTTTCCATAAGTGCTATTGTATAGGTTTTCTAGCTGTCAGGGCCTGTTAGTTTGCTTCAGTTTAGTTTGTTTTTAGTTTTCTGCTACTGTTTGAACTAGTTGGGGAGCTAAATTGTAGTGTTTCTGAGTTTGAGAAGAGTATAGTATGACTTAATTCCCAATGGATATTCAAGCCAACTGATCCGACGCTTAGCAGGCAAACATATAGCAGAAGTCACCAGAAATGTTAACATTTTTTCACCACAACTCAAAATTGGCAGACCTGATGCAACAAATTCATTTTTAGAGTGAAGGTTAACATTCTTCTATTATACATCATTTACATAGTTATTGTGTTTTAGTGATAATTGTAGTGTTGTTCAGGGTAAGAAGGAGAAGGTCATAGCCATCATTGTCTTGAAGGTTTTCAATCTTTGAAGTTGTCTTTTGTTCCTGGTCCTGATCTCGACATGAACTTGCAAAAATCTGGGAAGATCCTATTAGATCTCTGGTTATGAGATCTCTATATCTTACTAGAAGAGGCATAACACTTTATTTATAATGCATTGATCAATGAACATCATCCACATGCAAGAAGCACTGAGAAAGAAACAATCATTGAATTTCAATGTTTTATTCTAATCCATTTGTTTCATGTGCAGGTATAGGATAAGTCATATAGTTGATTGAAGAAAAATTAGCATGTGGAGTAAAATGGGCTCCCAAAAGGGTTGAGCCCAGCATGCTACCCCTGAGTTTTAAGAGGATTGTGGAAAGAGTCTGAAAGAGAAACAATATCACATAAAGACCCTGCAAGATAAAGACAACTATCATGTGTTTTGATCATATCTTGAAAAGTATGATTTGGGTTCTTGAGATTTTTGGATACAAATCAGATGACAATAAGATGCAAAAATATTTTAAATTTCTCACCAACCCAGTTTGTTATTTTTGAGGAACCATTAGAAGTACAATACACAGTAAAATGAAGATACAATCACGTGTTTTAATCATATCTCACAAAATATGATCTGGGTTTTTGAGATTTTTGGACATACATGACAAGAGAATAAAGTACAAAAACACTTTAAATTTCTCATCAACTTAGTTTGTTATTTTTGAGTAATCTTCACAATGGCAGACCCTTTTTCTTTTGCCAATTTGAAGTTGCAAAAAATTATTGTAAAATGATATTTAAAACAATATCCTATAAATTGCTTATAAATATTCATTATTTATGCAATTAAAATAAAGTAAAGAAAACAATATCTTTCTTTTTTTAGTTTTCTTTCTTTTGGGAAGATATGGACAAAAATAAGCCTTATAAGATTAGGCAAATCAGAAAGAAAAGATGCAGGACCTATTGTAAGACAAATATTAAAGCAATGTTCTTTATAAATTGCTTTTAATATTTGGTCATTTTATGAAGTTAAAACTATTAAAACAAATCAAATATCTTTTTTTGGATTTGCTCTATTTTGAGGCAGATGAGGACAATAAAAAAAAATTGAGCTTTTATTGAGCAAATAAAGCTTGTTTTAAAGCAGATTTTGGTGAGGTCTACCTTGAGGAAGATTTTGGCAGCTTTCATATACAGATTGGAGGTGATTTGAAAGATTTATTTTTGGTTTTTCAATGGATCTTGAAAATGGATCAAATTTGCTATTCTAGGAAGATTTCTCAGCTTTTTCCTTGGGAGATCTTTGGAGCTATAAATAGGGGAGAAAGACTTAGTTTTGGGGGTTGATATCTTTGTTTCTTCCTCTCTTGTTCATTTGTAGAGAGCTTTGTAAACATTCTTTGTACTCAGATACTTAGTTTCTACTCCTTTCAGTTTTAATAAAGCAGCATAGTTCTCCTCTTTCACACTTTCTAATTCATTTTGTAATCAATGATCTTATGTGCCATTGTGATTCAACCTTAGAATCCTTTCCATATGTCTCATTGTTACAGAATTAAGTGTGAAAGTTTCATGTAATACAGGTTGCATGTTATGTTTGGCCTTGGTTAGTGGGTTGAAGTTGTGATAAAACTTTTGTTTTTCCTTCATGCAAACCTCTAGTTTTCAATCTTTCATGCAAATTACTTATGTATTGCATTGTTTTAGTGAAATTGTGAGGATAAAAGGCTTTGTGAGGCTGATTGTGAGTCAATAGATAAAATTCTGGTAAAATATCCTTAGGTTTTAGAATTTAATTTTTAGTTATCTTCTTACCCTTTCCTCGGGAAGTCTTTTAGATTAGGTGATTTACCAGGGGAACCTGCCCACTCTGGAGGTTCACTCCAAGTTTTAGGCAACCCATAGGCCTAGGAGTGTTCCCATGTGCCAATATGTAGCAAAGTTGATAGCTTAGCATTGGGTGCATATCAGATGATAACAGTTATATTGTTCTTTCTCAACTTCAAAATGTGACCTACAATATACAAACTAGGCTTGAACTCTAAACAATAAGGCATCAAAATACTCATTTTAAAGATTTTAACAAATGAATTTAGAAAATTTGAACATTTTAAATGTTTGAATTAGTTAAAATGTTTAATTAGGGTTTAGTTAATGGAAAAATAATTTTGATTGATTAAAATGGAAAATATATCAACAAACATGGGAAAATGATCATTAACTTAAATTAAGCATTCCCAGTGCATTCTATTGGATATGACCTTTCTTGCAAAGATGAAATATGAATTCAAATGGGTCACACCACCATCTAAGTTTGTGATAGACTTAATAACATCACCAACACAAACTTAGGACATGTGGTTGTTGAAGAGTTTAACAATAGAATGCCCATAGATGAAAATTTATCTAGGAAAATTCAAAATTTAAGGTCCAATGGATTAGCATAGGCTACAAGATTCCTAATCACACTACAATCTATAGACGTTTTGATGAAATATGCATATTACTACAACCTTGATCTGAGAGAATTAGGAATTCTAAGGGTAATGTAGTATTGTAGATTCAACCACAATATATTAAGGAGATCATTGACTTGCCAACAAGGGATTCATGCATTAATATCTTTATGGAATCAACCTAAAAGTATTATAATGGAAATTTGAGAAAGTGTCTTAAAATTATCAATAAAGAGTGGCTCCAAAAATCTAAAGCCACTACCTCATGATTGCATAACCTTGTTACATATTTAGTGTCACTAGGCAATCAAATGCTAAAATTACAACCTTGAATGTATCAGTATATTGTAAAAATGCTAGGTGTAAAAGAGTTTATAGATTGTGCTAGTTTAAGTAGTGAGACATTGCATGATAAGTTGACAAAAGTTGCATAATAAAAAAATATTTTGTATGGCATAATATCTAGCATACACCCTTACTAGGATGCATCGAGTTTTTGGGTTACAAATGGAATGATTCATGAGGCCATGCTAATAGAAAGTGTTTGAATACTATACTCTATTATCAGAAAATTGGAATGATTATCAATAGTATCAAAGTAATCCAATAAACTCAATGGAAAAGGAAATAATCAAGATCAAATAAACAAAGATAAACCTTTGCAAACCTCAATACTTCATAGCTTCCATTGGTCGCCTATCTCAAATGATCTTGTGTATAAATATGGCCCTCAGAAGGTGCACTTCCTCGCTATTTCTTCAAGATGTCAAGTGGGAATCGCTATGACAGTTTTGTAATGAAGATGAGCTTCACAACAATGGTAATGGTGATGGTAATAAGTTTATCGCAAGAAATGGAATGGTCTAGTGCTAAAGGTGCACTGTAATTCCTACAGAGTAAGGGTACTAAAAGCTTGGATGATTGAAATGGTATAGAAAGAATAAGAAGATCAATGGTATAGAAACCTTGAGAGGAGGTGCGCAAATAGAAAGAAGACAAGTGTCACACAAAAAGCTCTTTTGTTTGAGTTAACTATTTCTTTTTATAAAGATAAGATTTGATTTCATAATTTAGAAAGTTTTTTTCTAATTTAAAAGTTATTGATAAAAACAAGATTGATTAAATTAGTTAACTCAACTTGTGATTTGCTTTTGCATGATTTGAGAGGAATTAAATAATAAATTATTTAATTTTGTGTTCATAAAGAAGAAGAATTATTTTTAGAAGATTTTTGAGGAATTTGAAGATAAGAAAGTAAATTAAATAAATAATTTATTTAATTGTTTGTGCATGATTTGGAAGAACATATAAAATATTTTATTATATTTTATTTTTAGAGATTGAGAGAATTTTTATAAGTTTGATTGATTTATTTAAATTTGGAGGAATGATTTGATTTAATTAAATAATTAAGAATTATTTAATTGCTTGATAAGAGGATTTGGAAGAACTTAATTAAATAAATGATTTATTTAATTATTGCAAGACATTAGAAGAGGTAATTAAATAATTTGATATTTAATTAATTTAGAGGAATATGAATCGAATAAATAAATAAATTTATTTATTTATTGATAGAGGAATTAAATGGAATAAATATTAAGAATATTTATTTAGACATAGTCGTGGCATTTTTAGGCGTATACATTTTGCCCCTGTTTGATGCATTGTGTTTTATCACGTTGCTTCAAAGAATAAGATTTCTGATAATGATATATGCCCCAATTTACCCCTAGTAGAGGATACGATGACAAGATGACCCCTCGGGAGATTGGATGAGAAGAAGGCAGAAGGACGTGAAACAGACAATCTCATGATGAAGAAGGTGAAAAATAGGTTAGGTTGAAGAAAGAGCCAAAATGATATGCTATGCAAGATAAAATTATAATACACACAAGCAAGTAAGCAAGTATGCACAAATGATACAAGAACAAACAAGGTATTGCCCCTATTAAGCAGTAAACCAATGATTAATCGATAATGATTGACGATAGTGTTGTCATTACGGGGAACAATAGATCCCTAGATCAATACAAAGGATGGTGTTGTTATTGTGGGGAACGATATATCCCTAGATCAACACGATAGGCATGGGAAAGATATATCCCACTAATAGTTATGATTGATTGATATGGTTTATGAAAAGATTAGGATCAAGACCATTGATTGTAATTAGATAATTTGAAAAGATTGATGTACTCAATTGGTATGGATTAAGGATGGACTTGCATTTGGATCATTGCTCAGATTTGATCAGAATAGGATGAAAGACACAATGATAGAATGTAGACTGATAGAAGAAATGCGAATGAAGGAATCACAAGCTTTTGTAAACTTTGACACTGTGAACATGATCTTTATTGATGGATGGTATGAGAATGGTAAATGGATGTATTTATGGATGCGGATATGGAAGTGGATTTTGTCATCTTGATATTGCAATCATTTTGAAATGCTTGTTTCATCATTGGGCTTTTAAAATGTTGTAGGAAAATACAAGCATCTAGGTATAATTGAACCGAGATGACCTGAGTATCACTTACATGGATTTTGATATAGCAACTTAATACAACCATCTAGTAAAAATTGAATCTAGATGACCTGAGTATTTCTTCCATTTTAATAGACAAGGATTGCCCATTTTCATGTTTAGACCTCTGAAGTCCTCGATGATCTTTTGCCGATCATGTCATCAGACAAAAGTTGTCACATTACTAAAGATTGATCCACAAACATTGGACAAATAAAATGATTATGCCCCCATCATAGCTTCTCTAGTTTGTGACATCCTTGAGTAGCCTAGAAAGACATACCAAAAATCAAGATTCTGTAAGTTAACCTAATCACAAATATAAAACATTCTTGCATTAGATGTGTTTTCTTGCCATAATTTAGATAGAATCATTTAGGGTGCTTTAGGTAGATGTTTTCTTTGTTTTGGATAGGTTGATGTCTTACGTTTTAAAACTTCTATTTGAAAGCGGGTTCTACTTGTGCCTGCATGCCTAGTGAAAGGTATCACAATCCTTATTGGCAAAACTGACCCTAAGGGACTGACCTAGTGCCTCAGGGGCTCATTGTTAATGGCCTTGCCTATGTGACAACACATAGGCAATGTAGTTTGGGGTGAACCTTGATGGACCTAAGCCCTAGGTGATAGGAAATAGGGTGGCCTCAAATAGATAGAAGGACAGATGACACGTGATGGAATTGATGGGAAATGGAGCCTCGGGGGTGCATTGAAAATGGCCTTGCCTACGTGATGACGTAGAGGCAGCGTAGTTTGGAAAATGGTACTAATGGATTGGGTTTGCAAATGATTTGATGCTTTTGGGATTTTCGGATAGTAATTTGGATAGCCTAAATGTTGGATACTAATGACAAGGGAACACCATGGATAGCTAAATAGATGGATGATAATGGATAATGGATAGGTAGGTAGAAAGATGGACAATAGTAGATAGAAGGAATGCACGCGAAAAATGGGAAGGATGTGATCGCCAAGGACTAAGTTGCATAGGAATAGCATGCCCCATTGTACATAGGATACTTAGGATTTTTCATGAGAATGCTTACGACAATAGGAGGATGAGAGGATTGGATTGTTTTGAAAAAGACAAGGTATATCAAGAGTTTTTCTAAAGCATGTTTCAACATTTTGCCCCCATATCTATATCAGGATCAAAAAGAGGAATGGAGGATGAATGGACTCAACACGATAGGTATATGCAAGATATAGATGATAGGAGGGTGCAGTAAGATAGGATGGATGAATTTGACAGGATAGGTATGTAGTGGGTAAAGATAACAGGATAGGATAGGCAATGGTATCGAAGGAAATGATAGGAGAAAAGTTATATGTTGATGAGATAGGGTGCCCCCAAGTGTAGGTGATGTAGAAGACCAACTTACACATGATGCCTGTTTGCCAGGTTTTCATCATGGTACTTATCCAAGGTACCTGTTTGCCAGTTTTTTAGCATTATACGAAGGGATTTCTCTTTTCTTCTCTTTTTTTTTTTGAATATTTGGATAGGATAGGTGGATATGGATCAGAGGGCCTAAAGTGCTTGGCTCCATGAAAGGTGATAGTCCCGCTAGATGGATGCTTTCGCATGGACTATGTCAAGTGTTCTCATAGATGTTGGTAGGGGATTACACGAAAGTGAGATGGAGAAGGTAGATAGCAGATTATGGAAGGTGTGATAGTGGATTATGATGCAGATTATGTAAGACTTATGCAAGGATGGAGGAAAGGCTTATGCAAAAGCATGGACCATAGGGATAGGATGGGGAAGATATGTAGGATAATAGTTGAAGGAAGGGGAAGATATGTAAGATAATAGTTGAAGGAAGGGGAGATAGAGGTATGTGGAAGTGTCGTGGGATTGAAGGGAATCATGACCAATGGTTGCACATACCATGATAAACATTGAAGCTTATGATGGGAAGGTGGTGTAGGAAATAATGGAGAGTTTTACTTGGTGGATGAATGATGTAGGCATTTAGGGACCCACATAGACTTAGTATACTTCTAATTTTTGCTTGTCATGTGGGATGGAAGGATTTGAGACTTTTGGATGGAAGAGGAGAAGGTGGTTGGTTGGGATGCTTGAGAGGTGGATGCCTCATTTGACTTGATGGCTTTTTACTTAGGTACCCAAACCATTTTTATTTTAGACTTTACTTCTGAAGGTATGGGATTGGGTATGTACAACTTTTGTTTAGATTTTGAGGTAATTACTTGATGCTTGGGGACCCACACCTTTTTCAGTTTTCCTTTGAGGTGTGTGGGTGTACGTAGCTTTTGAGATGGATAATTCTTTGATTCTTGGATTTTGTATCCAAAGGCATGAGGACTTTTAGGATTGATGACTTTATAGGTAGAGGCATCCAAATATTTGTTGTTGAATTCCCTTAGGATAGTGGAAGTGGAGTTGGTGGAAGCTCTTTGTTTAGACAATGTGTGCATTTGTTGGCCATGATTGGGGTTTTTAGAGGATTTATGGATGGATGGATAAGGTGTTGGAAAAAGTGGTGGTAAAATGCATGGAGGGATGTTAGGAGTTGGAAGTAGCAGAGGTAGATTGGATGGTGGAAGGTGTATGGTCACATGCTTTTGGGATGTCTATGATAAGGGAGGTGGAATGGTGACATATATTTTGGGAATATAATAGGGTTTGTGATGGAAAGTGGTGGATTTAGAAGGCATGAAGGAAGTACCAACATCTTTGGATTGTTCACCTTGGGGTGTGTATCCAAGGCCATATGAGCGAGGAGGGACACTGACATGGACACGCTCCAAAATACCTTGTTCATGAAGGCCTAAGAATTTACCTTGATAGTTCATATGTTGGAGTATGTGGTGGATAGTGGGATTATGGATGTGTTGGACACTAGCAATGATATCCTTATTGGATGAGGAAGGTGAGATAGAGGATAATGGTTGTTGGTGTTCTAAGGAAGAACATTCATGGATGAAGGTAGTGAGACCAAGGGGATAGGATAACGGATTTGCAATATGGTCGATAATGGATGGTGAAGGATCATTAGGATCTTAATTATCATTATGTTCACTAGGATCCAAGTTATTGGTTTGATCATCTATGTGCACTTGGGAGGCAAGTGTCTCATCAAGGGAAGTGGAAGTTGTTGGATCAATGATAGGACTAGATGGAGGATGGATAGATGGGGTGATAAGCTCATGACCATGGAATGCATAAAGTTGGATAAGAGGATCATCATGGTTCACTTGATCATAGATAGGTTCTTGATCATAGATGGGATCTTGATCATAGAAAAGATCTTGATCACAGATAGGATTAAGTGTGATGGGATCAATGTGCTCATGCATAGGTTCTTCATCAACAATAATATCATAGAAAAGATAGAGGTTATGGATAGGTTGGATTTGGATTTCTTCTTCATGTGTGGGTATAGGATTAAGTTGCTCATGGATAGCTTCTTCATATGTAATATCTTGATCATGGAAATGATAAAGGTTATGGGTGGATTAGAATTGGATCTTTTGCTCATGTATGGATATAGGATCAAGTTGCTCATGGATATGCTCATAATCATGGAGAATATCTAGATCATAGAAAAGGTATAGGTTATGGGTGAGTTGGATGGAAGTGATTTGATCTTGATTTAGATAAAGGGTGGATGATTCAACATGCTCTAGATTATACTCTTGACATAGCTCTTGTATTTCTTGGCTTGAAGCAGAGATAGAAGACTCTTGGATAAGATCGATAGGTTCGACAACATGAAGGTACAAAGGACCTTGACTTTGGGTCATGGCGGGAGACTCTTCGATAAGATTGATGGGTTGTGATTTACATGATGGGGTTGGAGGAAAGGACATGTTATTGGAAGGATCCTTTGTAAGTTCAAGGGTAGGAATTTGGAGACATGGTTGACTTCCTGCTAATAGCCCTTGGACCACATCATTTGTAGGCATATGGGTATATGAATGAGGTAATGGATGAGTGGATTTGGAGTTCTCCATGGATTTTCTTTTGCTTTTAGATTTTGCAAAGACTCTTTCCATGAAATCATTGAAGGACTCCTTGGTTGACGGATTAGACCTTGGGGAACTTAATGTCGGTGTTGGTGTAGGACTGGTATGCTTTGGGCTATGCATTCTAGGGGATGGTGAAGGAGGACTAGTAGATGGAGTTGTATATGATTTCAAACTAAAGGTGGTGCTTTCCTTGTCAAGAGTATCAATAAGATGGGAAAAGAATGTATGATCTTGGTGTGAGGTGTAGCTAGTACTGGCATGCTCATGTTGGGAGGGATTTGGTACACGTGGATAATTTATTTCCCTCTATTTGTCAATTTTGGGCACATTAAAAAAAGAATGGGAAGGTACGTTGGCCAAGCTTTTATCAGATGGATAAGGAGATATGCCTTGTGGCTAATATGGCTTTTTGGAAGATTTAGTTTTTAGGATTGCCAATTGTTGTTGTATGGTTTGGAGTTCTTGAGAAAGTGCTTCTAATTAGTTTGCCATATCCTTAGAAACTGACACAAGCCCGAAATGGGTACCCGGAAAGGATAAAAACTGTCTCTCAAAAGAAATGGAAAATCTTACTATCTTGGATGCACAACTATAGATGCGCTGAAACAAAGGATATAAGTGTAGCAAGTTGATGCGAATACATAGCTCTGGTAATTGTTAAAAGTATAGCAATAGATGACAAATGTGTAGAAAGTCACAGTAAATGCGTAGCAGGTCAACACAAATGCGCATCTCTACAGGATAAATGTGCAGCTTTGGTTTCTTGACTATTTTTGCAATTTTCTTGGCACATTTTTTGATGTTTTTGGTTTCTTGGCTGAAAGTTGGTCTTTTTGATCTGATTTTTAAATTATGGCAAGTAAGACACAACAAACACAAAAAAAATTTCATGATTTTTTTAAATATTTTTTTGTAATTTTTGGACTCTTTTTGACTAAAAAGCAAGTACAAATCCTAGGTTGGCTGGGATAATATAAACTGAATTCTCACTATTTCTATTTGAGGCATCTTTGGGAGGTGATAATCGCCCTTCCCTGCACCAGCTTATAGGGGTTTTTGGCTACTAAAAATAAAGGATGACTAGTAAGTGCAACCATTTGAGTGGCTATATGTGCAGCAACACTACTCTCTATTATGGAGTTTCCCAGCCTTCAAGGGTTATGCATTGGATGGTTTTGGGGGAGGTTGGCTATCAGTATAAAAAAACAACACTCATTGTTTGAAGCTTTAGCTCCAAACACAATTTATTTATAGTGGCTAGGCAGAGCTTGGCTTAAGCTTCTTACCACTTAAGGTAATTCCCACTTGGATGGAAGGATATCCAAGGGCAGGCCTCTGTAAAGGAAAAACATGTGAAATGATATGTTTGGCATTTTGGTCACCCAAGATATGGGAGAGCATAGGCCTAGTATCATTTCAAAAACACGATAGACAATGGTTCTTTTCCCCTAGTTAAAATGAAAAAGACTAAATGAGTTAGCTACTTGGGCACACATGTAATTTGTTAACTTTAAGAGCAAGATAGCAATGGTTCAATTTTATCTTCCTAGCATTGGGACTAAATTTAATTTGTTGATGTAACAAGATCAAATTACAATCCTCCTAGTTAGAACTAAATGAGATTTGCATGAACATCCATTTAGTTTCCTTTAGATATAGAGATGAGTTCAGAAATGTAGCTATATGACTAAACCAGCCCCTAACCTGCAAGTAGATTGAAGAATATTCCTACGAGAAGTGTTAATGTTAGAAAAATCATAAGGAACAACTCAAAAAGTCACTGTCAGAATTAGATGCATAGGTACAGAGATCAAATGCGTAGAGATAGAGGTCAGATGCGTAGAATTACAAAATCATAGAAATAGAGCTCATATGTATAGAAAGAATAGATGTACTATTATAGAGAATATATGTGCCAAAACAGAGCTCAGATGTGTGTTAGAATTGATCAAATGTGTAGAATCCTCATGTGTACTGAACCTTGCACAAAAAAACTTAGTTTTTGTGTTAAATCGGGGCAAAGGCCCCATGGTGGGCACCAGAAGTGTTATCAAAAAATTGGAATGATTATCAATAGTATCAAAGTAATCCAATAAACTCAATGGAAAAGGAAATAATCAAGATCAAATAAACAAAGATAGACCTTTGCAAACCTCGATACTTCGTAGCTTCCATTGGTCGCCTATCTCAGATGATCTTGTGTATGAATATGGCCCTCAGAAGGTGCACTTCCTTGTTATTTCTTCAAGATGTCAAGTGGGAATGGATGTGATAGTTTTATAATGAAGATGAGCTTCGCAACAATGGTAATGGTGATGGTAATAAGTTGATCACAATCAATGGAATGGTTTGGTGCCAAAGGCGCACTGTAATTGCTGTAGAGTAAGGGTACTAAAAGCTTGGATGATTGAAATGGAGGAATTGGGTTCAATTTATAGACTCATGAGAGAGAAGATCAATGGTATAGAAACCTTGAGAGGATTTGCATGAATAGAAAGAAGACAAGTGTCACACAAAAAGTTGTTTAGTTTGAGTTAACCTTTTTTTTATAAAGGTAAGATTTGATTTCATAATTTATAATTTTTTTTTCTAATTTAAGAGTTATTGATAAAAACAAGATTGATTAAATCAATTAACTCAACTTGTGATTTACTTTTGCATGATTTGAGAGGAATTAGAAAATAAATTATTGAACTTTGTGTGCATGAAGATGAAGAATTATTTTTAGAAGATTTTTGAGGAATTTGAAGATAAGAAAGCAAATTAAATAAATAAATTTATTTAAGTGTTTGTGCATGAGTTGGAAGAATAATAAAATATTTGATTATATTTTATTTTTAGAGATTGAGAAAATTTAAATAAATTTGATTGATTTATCTAAATTTAGAGGAATGATTTGATTTAATTAAATAATTAAGAATTATTTAATTGCTTGAGAAGAGGATTTGGAAGAACTTAATTAAATAAAGGATTTATTTAATTATTGGAAGACATTAGAAGAGGTAATTAAATAATTTGATATTTAATTAATTTAGAAGAATATGAATCAAATAAATAAATTTATTTATTTATTTATTGATAGAGGAATTAAATGGAATAAATACTAAGAATATTAATTTAGACAGAGTCGTGTCATTTTTAGGCATATACATCCCCAACTAGAAATTAAAGAGGTTACAAAAAACTTTCTTAGATTAAATGATACCTTTGTATTTTATATTATCAAAATGCTTGAGGAGATTTTGAAAAAAAAGGTCTTAGTGGAAGAAATGGCTGAAATCACTAAATGGGGCAATTGGTACATTCAATTTCCCACTTTTACATACATTAGTGTTGGAGGTTTTGATAAAGTTCCTTACAAATTTCCTAGGTATGTTAGTGATAGATTAGTGTTGCTAAATTTATGTAGACAACCTACTAAAGTTCATAAGTTGTGTTTAAAAAGAAAGGTGAAGGGACCTTCATGCCATATCACCATAAACAAATATACTTGTATAACAAGTCAAGCTTCTAAAAGTGTAGAGGTAGAAATGACCCAATAAAATTTAAAGATGTGCATAACTAGACCCCTATTCAACCCAAGGCCTACAATAAAGAAGGCCTAAAATATATTTGTAAACATAAAGAGAGATTAGAGGATTTTTGGGCTAATTGTGATGTTGATGAAGCTAGGAGAAGAGACTATACCAAACTTAATACTCTCTAGTTGAAATTGTATCAAATCAAATATGTTCCAAATGTTACCAAAGATGAAGGAAATATTTTGGATCTAAATTTTCAACTAGAGTAAATTGCCTATAAACCCTACCTAAAGAATTGTATGGACTGAAACATCATAAGGCCCACTAAAAAAGTAATAATGAAAATCATGACTAAAACATGGTTTAAGACCACTATTAAAGTGATAATGAAAGCACATCAAAAACTATGGAAGGATATGTAATAATTATGACATGAATCAAACCATTATTTAGTTCTATCAACCAAGGTATCACCAAATGTATGGATCAAAGTACTATCATCATGTGTATAAGCATAATATGAAGATGAGAATGATCTAATATGTAACTTTGTATTTTCATTACTACCAAATGACTTCATCATAAGTGTATTAGAAGAAAGTGCATCATAAACAAAATCATTGTGAAATATAGTGTCATCAACCACACCATGAGAATAGATGCAATTATCACTATTCTCATCATTGAACATATCATCAAGAGAACATGAGCCACATGATATAGAAGAAAGGATAACAAGAACATGTGATGGTGAAGTATGCATATTGATATCACTAGGATTATTTAGGCAAGATGAGGCAATATGAAGCAAGAAATGTACAAGTAGTAGGACCTAGAGGTGAACAAAGAAAATTACAATGAGATCTATAATAGATATGCTCACTAGGTATATCATCATCACATGAAGGGAGAGAATTAAATGTATTACAAGAGGGTAGCACTAAATTATCATCAGTGTGATCGCACATAACTGGGTTACAATTGCATTGAGAAAGGAAATTTGCCTGTGCACCAAAAAAATGTTTTAGAGGGGTTTGGTCGAATAGGGGTATTCCTTAGAACCCAAAATTGGGTTCATTTGAATCCCCCATATGAATGAACACCCTTTGTGTCAGCCACATTTTTTTCAATTAAATAAGGGGTTCGATCGAACCCCCCTCAATGTTATTTCATTTTTTTAATGTTATTTTATGAGGTTCTAATGAAAGGGGGTTCGATCAAACCCTCTTTCATTTGAACCCCTCTCTAGGGGTTCATTTGAACCCCCTATTTTGCCCTTGCCCCTCTCTAACTGCAATTTTATATAGATTTTTGGGTTTCCAGGCCCAGGTTGAGGATCAATATGGAATCAACTTGACAAACCCATCTGGAGGATTATAGTCCTCGAAACAAGATTTCTATCAAGTTAAATTTAATATATTTTAGTTTTATTATACATTTTTTTAGTTTAATTAAACATAGGTTTTTCACCAAAAATCAAGCTCTTTGTTCTGCACATGTGGAAAAATAGTAGATTACCAACAAAAATTATAAAAAATATCTATCCTCTTGTTATTCATGTCCTTGATCCAACAAAAAAAATTGAATTCTGATACATATAAAAAAGTTATGCTTTATGTAGTACACCTATGTCTAAATTGTAATTGGGTTGACTTCAAAAGTTAATTAAAGAAAAATATTCAATAAAACATTATGAAACCAAATGCATCATCTAGATATCATAGTTGAAAATCTAAATTCAAAAAAATAGAATTTTATCCTTCATAGAAAAAAGTTATGTTTTACACAGTACACATCACTCTTTAAAAATGGTGTTTATTGTTAAAAACTAGTTATTGAATGAGATGGAAAAAGAAATGCAATTTGATTCCAAAAAAATTTTTAAAAATATATTTAGAATCTACAAAAAAAATGTGACAAATCACTAGTTTACATCATCTTCAAATTCCTCACGGTTTATCAACTATAATTGTTTGAAAGTGAAGATTTTTTTCAAAATGTTCATTTCAATGTCAACTTTGGCCAAAAATTGTAACCCACTATTGTGGGATCACCCATCAATATGAATAAAATCATGGGAAAAAATGTTCTCAAAGGTTACACATCATCATGCTCATGAATATCACTAGTCATAGGAAGAGTAGAGGCATCATGAAGATCATAGACAAGTGAAGTAAGTTTGTCTACAATTTATGGAAAACAAATAGAAAAATGTATGGAGAAAAAATCACATGTGATGAAACAACACCTCTATTGATAATATATCATGTCATGTCCATAATATAGGAAGACATAAAAGTATCAAGGATGAGGGTATCAGTTGAAACAAATCCTGAGAACACATCAATGTTTGTAATAGAGGAATGAATATAAAATGCTCAAAGAAACTAGATTTTGAAAAACCCCATTTAGAAGGAAAAACCTTATGATGTGTAGAATGTGTTAGGTTGACAAAAAGATATAAGGAAAATAAATACTTTTCCTAAATTATCTAGGATAATTAAACAAATGCAATCAATAAGAAAAGACATAACCTAGATTAATAAGAGTTGGTTTTGATAACTATAATAAATATATAAAAATTACATGTGAGGGTTATGGGTACTTAGCTCTAGAACATATGAAAAAGGAATGTTGGTGATGTCATGCTAAATTCCTTCACCACTATCTCGTAATTAATGTCCTTGAGTTTTTGAATGTGTTAGAGTTCATATAGTCCTACAAAGCTGTATAGTTGAATCTTGAGTGTTTTAGGGTTGATCACAAGCAATACATATTTGATCTAACATATGAAATTGATCTATGACATGTAGGAATGATCTCACATAATGTGTTATAAAGAACCTACTCACCTAAAGAACCTACTCACCTTCATCTTTCCAATAGCTGAATGTGTCAAGGTCATGTTTAGGGACACCATTTAGGAGTTTACTAGCTTGATAGGTTGACATGTTCTCCTATGTCAACTTGTTTGGCAGGCAAGATTAAGGAGAATAAGCAATATCAAAGATAATATCCATAAATATGTAGATGGCCAATATGTTGGCAATAATGTGGTTTTGATTCTTTTGTCCCTTTAGAAATCAAAGTGCACTCTATTGAATTTTTTCTTGTAAATGCATGTGACCTTGTTGTGAAATTAAGTGACCATTAAATGTCTTTCAATACAATGACATAACAACATGTCACACAAATGCATGTAAGTTGGCTAATAATGGGTAGTAGGAGAGGGGTGAAAACTCAAAACTTAAACTTAACAATTTCAATTTTGGGTTCATTCTCATGTATTGTGGGATTGAACCAAATCAATCACCTGTAACTCAACCCAAGGGCAAAAACAATAATCTCAAGGTAGGAAGCGAATGTATGAAGTAAGTTTGAATGAAGGTTCAATAATAAATGTTAAATTGCAAATATATAAAAATTAATGCAAATAAAAATAAAATAGATGTGAATAAGAATTGATCCAACATTTAAAAATATGTTACTTGTTAATATATTATTATATTTAATACATTCCAAAAAATAAACATAAAACGAAATAGAAAATAGCATGGAAAACAAACTTCATCATTACAACTATATATTTTTATATATTGCTTTGGTACAGTGCATATAATCCTGTCCGATATTTTAAATTTAATCAAGCCATATTAAGTATTGTCAGAATTAATAGTAAGGTACATCTCAATATAAAAAGTTTCTCCCAACTTATCTTTCCCAAATATAGGAGACTTGAAAACGCTATTATTAAGAACTAGCCATTATAAATAATGGACAAAATTGAAACGTTAATGAATGCCTAGTACGTTGACATATGCTTGACTAACCAGAATGTTGAAATAAGATTTAAATTGAAATTCTTTCATTAACTTTATAATACTTCAATTGCAGTTCGATACTTCAATGTAGTGAGAAGTTTTAAAATTGACCTTTGTTAATATCTTACTTTACTAATTGCCAGTATGGCTTACACAAAGTATAGCTAGTAAAATCTATAACCGAAAAATTTAATTAAAATAAATAGGAGGTTCATCTGTGAAACATATGACCACCTTGATCAGGGAATACATTTTGTTGTACACAAATCTGTAAACACATACGGCCATCACTTCGACTCCGCAGTCGAAGCCACAGATAATTTCAGGATAAAACTAGCGGAAATAAAGAATAAAGTTACACAAATACTGAATGAAATCAAATCCCATAACAAATCCAAATCTACGTTGCCATGTTTAACTGAGAGGTGGGCATTTGAATCCAGGAGGAGGGGTGAGGCCGCATTGAACAAAGAGCTCAAGAGCGATGGGAAGGATGATGTTGACGTTCAGAAGCTTAAGCCGAATAGTTGTACACAAACACAGGGCTGCCTCCAATTCCAAAACGCCTTGCAGAACAGGGCAGCACGTGTTGATAGCAGGATCTCCAATGGTAGCATTTACCAGTCCTCCCAACTCGATGAACTCGGAGGAGGAGGAGGAGGAGTAGTTTTTGTTTTGGGAGGTGGAGGGGGAGGACACTTAGCTTCTACTGCAGGACCCATGCTACTTGCAAAGCAAATAACAACTATCACCAACAAGGCTGCCCCGTTTCTCATTTTCATCTTTATTTATTGATTGCAATCAACGAAGCAAATGAGATCTTAGGAAAACTGCTGCTAGTTTACACTTGGAGGAGAAGACTACTCGATAGGAATTTATAGGCTCGAGGTCTTAAGTTTCAATGATGAAATTTTGTTCGCCCGTGAACAGTACTGCCATCTCAAGCTCTGCTGCACGTGAAACAATGGTTGGCCACCGTGTATTTTTTCCATTTAATATAAAAAGTGAGCTTAACAAGCCAAAGTAATGTTAAATAATCTCCATGCCCCTCTGTAAAGTCCAATCATTTACGCGTTGGGACACATGGTATACTAACATATCCTCGTTTTCCAACTTCACTACTTAACACTTAAGCAACTGGCACATACTTCTGCTCGACTAGAAAACAATGTAATTTGTCTAACAGAGGTAACAGAGAAGAATAGTGCGAACATTCCTTTTTTTGGTCTACCTATACTGTAATTTGCCTTAGTCCATTGGGGATAAAGTCAAGATCTAAAATAAAAATCTAAGCCCATTAACAAGACATGAATCAACACTAAACAAAGAATTATAAATGCATCGCAAAATCCCATAAGTTTAGTTGCAATTACAATTAAATCCATTGCACGAACTACCAAAAATTCCAAATGACTAAATCTAATTTAGCAATCCATAGTTGAACAAAGGCATCCAATATGTTGTTATCACAAGAGTTTATAATGACATTTAGAAAGTTTTACATTTGGTAGGATAGTCAGCTATTCAAAAATAATGACGAACATGAAGTTATTTTTGATGCAAACACTTTCTCCAAACTTTTACAAACATGAAAGTTATAAGAATCCATACTTGAGCTTAAAAATTGACACCCTAGAACATACATGACTAGAGGACACACTTAGTTCATTTCAATAGACATGGATGGACTCCTGACTTCGTCAAGAGAAGTCATATTTATAATCCAATAATTTTTCCCTAACTTCATCACACATCTTCATCTCTCTAAACTTCAGTACAAGGCACCATTATTTAAGTAAACTTTTTGACACAACCTCTTATAAACATGCCTCCATTGACACTTTTACAACAAGGCATTCAATTAACCATAAGTTCAATATGACATTCATTCTAACTACAAAGATTAAATTAAGTGCCTACAGCCAAATTGTGAAATGTTAATACATCTATCTACTTTATGACACTTTATTAAATCAAATTTCCTACAATTTATGGTAAAAAATATTTTTTTAGAGATGCATGTATGGTGCTAGAAAACACCTAATATTTTTTGGTTTCTTGTTTAATATAAATGTCTAAAATACCACCCATTCTATAAGGATAAAATCCCCCTTGATTTCTACAAATAGTATGTCCACTCCCTTATTTTCACTCAATACCAAGATACTTCTTCATTAAGTAGTAGCAAGACTCTCAAATCAAATTTGTTGCGATAAGAAGTTATCTTGTTGCCCCAACCACCATCATAGAAATCCTCACTAATTAGGTGCTTTAGACTCTAGTTCTCAAGAAAATCTTGGATGAGCACAATGACATTCTCCTCTATCCACATAGTTAATGTGAGCCTAAGACCGTTGAATTTTAAACAATATCAATGGAAAAACATCATCATGGCTTAAATTAATGATTATAAGTATTCACAAGATCAGGAAATGCTCACCACATTACAAACATACCTTTTAGGCAACTAGTACATGTCATATTTCCACTTCTTATTTGTATGGGCATTTCCCCAATGCATTAGACTAGCTACTAAGTGTCCACATGAATTAATGTCCCAGGTTGATTTCTTCAAGATCAACAATTAACAATGAAATGAGTAAAGGTTGCCAAATTTGTAATTTCACCCACATGTAATAGGATACAAACATGTCACTGGAAACCACATTGTGGACCACTCTGATGTAGAGGCAATGAGATAGTTAGAGGATAGCAAACTAGACAAGGTTCTTTCTACACCCAAAAGCCCAAAATCAAAGGTTAGTTTGTAAAAGTGGGAACAATAGTTAGAGACCTTTATTTCTCCATGGAAATGGTGTTTAGGTATGTATAGGGACCCATTCCATTCATTGGCAAAGGCAGGTCAAACTCTGAAATGGTAATTCCTTCACAAAC